>JARGGL010000010.1:3699677-6099677 GCA_029955375.1 Rubus parviflorus
TGTTCGATCGGAATCCTCCTATATTTAAAAGAGACTTCAAAGTTCAAATATATACGATACACATCGGTGTACATGTTACTGGCTATAAGTAAAACAATCAAAGTTTCAAAGCTTTGTACAAAAAATGAACTACCAGAGTTTTTTTTTTCCTACTAGAAACTTAGAAAGAAAGTGTAATAACCCGAATCTTCATATTTAATTTCTTGAATATTCTTGAAATTAATTAGGGGATTAAATGATAGTTTTCTTGTCTAGTTTATGAAGTGAGAATATTTCGGAACGAATATTGACTCGAAACATTTTATTTTCAAGGGGTCAAAAGTTGACTTTCTTATCCGTTAATTTTCTCTGATGACTTCCTTCACGAAGGTTGTAGAGCTTGTCAATACGAGTTCATAGACATGTGGCATGCTAAATTCTGATATCATACGAAGGAGTTATGGTCAGCGAAAGTTTAACCTATTATTTTTGAAGCTTATCTGACGCAGTTGCCTATTTCGTAAAAAGTGCACCAATGTGTTTATTATTTGCAGATATGGTCTTCTAATGTTTTGTAGTAGGCATTTTAAAGAAACACTCAGAGTTGGAATCACCTGAAAATCATATTTCTAGAGTTAGTTATGATTTTTACAAGATACATAGAGCACAAGAATAAATGGAATTAAGCTTGTAATGGAAGCATGATCCAACATTGATCCCAATCTTCTAGAACTGATCTAAGCAATCTAGTAGATCTGATCAAATCAATTTAGATACTGATTCAATTATTTTCAGCCTAGCAAATACACTCCTTCATCATCCCAAGAGTCAAGTAATTTTGGTTAATTAACCTTAAGTGTGAAAATGGTTTGTACATTACACCTCCTTCATCATCCCAAGAGTCAAGTAATTTCCCATACTCATACTCTATAAATAGGATGGTTCAGCCATTGTGTTCTTTGCTAATTCACTTCTCTCTTGTTTCTCTCTTAATCCTCTCTAACTCCTCCTACTTCAGCCTTCCCAATAGCATAGAAATTTCACCTACAAAGGCTATGAAAATAGAGCAATCTTTAGTTAAAAATCATTTGCTCAAGAACTTATGTTCTTTCAATTGTGAAGCTAATTCAATCTTCCAACCAACAATTCATGTAAGTACAGAATACATCCTTATAGTCTTTTGTCTTTAAGATTTATCAAAGTGTACAAGCAAGAAGGAAATGGAAAGGATAAGTTTTATAGAAAGCTAATCTTGTTTTCTGAAATTAATCCCGTCAACCAACTGTAGCTTCAAACTCATTTATCTGGTTATTTTCGAATCTGGACTTCTTCATGAAAGTTGTTCAAAATGGTGTCTTCTATTTGTTGTTCAAATTTCACGGTCATCCAACCGGTAACAATTTCGAAATCTAAGTGTTTATCCAGTGTACTCGCTGGAAAACTTATAAGTTGTTCATAATTTCAAGTAGTCATATCTCACTTGTTCCTTAATCAAATTTTATGATCTTTATATCAATACAAAGCTCATAACATGAACTTGTGATCTGGAGAATATCAAAAGTAATTGTCGAAATTACAATACGTAATAATTTATGCAATTAAGGTTAAAATCATGATTATTGATTTAGGTACTGTTTTGGTTAGTTTGTGTTTCTAGACTTGGACACTTTGGACATGATTATTTGGATTATACCATTGAATTCCTTGTGAAAATCCCTTCGAAATAGGATATTCACTTGCCTATATTGGACTTACGATGGACACGATATTGAATTTGAACTTCGATGACTATAATTAGAGAAACATGAATATGTTCTCTCATGGACTTGGACTAAAGAAATAATAATAAAACTTAAATCTTATTTCTCTAATTGTCCATGATTTTATTTCCTTACTTATTCAAGTCTTACAATAATTTACTTGATTATGCTATTAAGCTTATATTGATGATCTTTCTTATTACATGAGTAAGTTCAATTACTTATGTTATATGTTTATGAACATATGTATATCTTGTTTTGCATATGCTTCTCCTTTATATGTGTTTTATTTGCACTTGATTATCTATTAATCTTATATTGGTGCATAATTTTGTTTACTAAGTGAATACATCAACTTAGTATTATACATGTATGTTAACATGTATAGAAGTATATATTGTTAAGAGTGTATTTGAGATATCACATGCTTACCTTGGTAATTTACTTGATTATGTGATTTACCTACTTATGTCTTTCATCTATATCACATATGCATTCATATGAAAGACTTAAGCATGTGTATACGTACATATGACATGATTTATGACTTGTCTTATAACAAGACACTATTTGTGAATTCCAATTATATTTGAAACCGGGAGTCGGTATATCCTCGAGCTTAAGTAAATTACTGGTATGAACGATCTATGGACGTTCGAAGTTAGCTGTGGGCTCATGTCCCTTCAGATAGTGCACTATTATACTCATAGGTATTAAGGACCGTGAGTGTACATGCTTGGTATTAAGGACCAGGTATGCTGCGGCTTAACCTGTTACATTACAGGTCTTATGTTTTGGTTACCAGTCAATCTCTATCCGAAAGAGTCACTAAGCGAAGTATATAATATTTTGACCGATTGAATATTTGTTTGTCATATCTTGCTGGCATGTGAATTTATGATTATTACTTGTGTTAGGTATTAAGGACCTAGATATATAAATTGATGCATCATTATCAGTCAACCTGAATTATGCATTGAAAAGTGAAGTGATCGAATAAATGTTTGCCATATCTTGTTGGCATGTGAATTTATGATTATTATTCATGCTTGGTATTAAGAACCTCAGCATATGAATTTATGAATTATTATCACTTAACCTGACATATTCATTGAAAAATGAAGTATGTATATTATTCTCATCGAATATATGTTGCCATGCATATTTGGCATGTGAAAGTGAATTTACCTATGCTTAATTGGTACTGTGGACCTTCTCTTGAAATTTATGTGGATATATAATTATTTGGGTCAAAGACATTCTTGATATATGTGAAACAAATGCATAAGAATTGGTATGAACAAATATAAAAAATGTTCTCGGTACATTTTTGATTGGTTGTTCAATTTTGATGTCTTATAAGACACATTAATATAAGAATGTAAGCTGTACTTATTGGGCCTGTGTTGCTCATGATGCTACACCTTCTTGTTTTCAGGTTACGAAGCTTGGGGGAAAACGGGATGAACATATAAACGAATGTTTTCCTACTGTGATTTTAATTGAATAAATGTAATGTCTTTTATTCCGCTAAACTCTGGTTTTGTAAAATAATAACGATATTGTTTTCAAATAGAAGCATTATTCAGATATTTGTTTCATTTGATTTATTTTATTTTGCTGTTAGAATTTTAGTCACGCCGCAAATTCGGGTACCATATTTCATTATAATACTGGTCTCGGGTTTGGGGTCGTGACAGATTGGTATCAGAGCTAAAAAGCTCTTTTGAAGTTTTGTTTTATAAAAACAAATTAAATGAACGGGGAGGGTTCTATATATGTATGTATATACATGTTGTTTAAGCTAACAAGAGCATTTGATGGATATTATGTGATCCTAATATTTGAGATGCAGTTTTGTTATATATACTAACTTTATCAAGTTAGAAGCTGCTATGATGATTTGATTGAAATTTGCTTATTTCCTTGAATGAGCTTACTGGTATGTTATGAATTTTGTAGAAAATTATTTTTCTATAAATTGATTATATGAATTATCACGTAGACTATATATTGAGTATAGTTTGATGTTTTATTTGAAAGTATCAATAAGAAAAAGAGAGTACAATTTATATATATAACAGAGCAAGGACTGGAGTGGATACTAAGTTTATAACTTCTAAAGTTTTAAACAAATAAAAAGGGAGACTCCACTTATCTCCAAGATAAAGAATTTATAAGTGGGCATTTCCTTTGTTCCTTCGATACCTAAGTTAGTATTTAATGATGGTAAGTACTTTCTTTCCATTGATGCAAGTTGTGGCCTTTTATAAAGGAATCCCTTAGGGTATAGGGACTTGTATTTCAATGTGGGACATTAAACTTGTTAACCTAGCATCGGTTTTGACCTTCTCGGGAACGGTTTTTGGCCAGCGCGTGAGGGCGCGTGATAGATAACTGAGCTTAGGACTTGTTCGAGCTTGGAAGTGTTGTTTTCAGAGTAACCATAGGTCACTCTGGTGAAACTGTAGCCTGGTAGGAATAGTCACCGGATGTGTGCTATTTCGGCTTGGTGGTAAACTATATATACATAGATTTTAGAAAGAAGAAAAAAAAAAAAAGAGTATTGCAAGAGACTTAGTGACTTACGGATTTGATAAGAGGAGAAAGAGAATCTAGTTAGATTCAAAATTTACAATACATCTCTCTATCTCTCCACTTTTTAAGTAATTTAACGTCTCTGTTCTTCGTGTTCTTTTAGTTGTCACTTAGATTCTCTCTGCAAATAAGAGGGAACCTAAATTAAGAGAATTTTGAGAAATCCCGAAAGTAATAGTACTTTCGAAGTTGAAGTCATTATTAACTAGGTTAATGAGAAAATAGTTGGAAGGGTACCAAGATTAAGTTATGGAGTGTATTTTTCTCATTAAGTTTGCCTCCTTTATTTAGGAATGGAAATTTACATAGCAGAAGTATCCATAAATAAGGTATTACAAATAGTTACAATCGTACAATAATAAGTAGCAGTTGATCAGTATCTTCAAGTTAGGAAAGATAGAGATCTCGAGATATTGATGCAAGATTTGGTGTGACCAAGAAGCTCAATGATTCTTCAACAAAAGCATGGCTTGAAAAGATGAGAACATTGTTCATCAGAATCATCAGAAAAGCCAGCTCACATCTTCATCCTGAACATAACTCGACTGAGGGACATCGGAAGTCCCTACTGTGAAACCAAGAGAGTGGGAAGGCATAGGGAGAGATGATGAAAGAGATAAGGGCATCCCACCAAGAGTAGTCGACTTACCACAATGAGGGCAGGTGGTATTGTCAAGGGCTTCCTTGTAGCGACTAAGCTCAGCACAAAGCCTACTATTCTCCTCTCTTAAAGCCAAGATCACTGGCCCTTCAATTTTGGCTTTCTCTTGGGCACGCTTTCTCTTAAACCAGCTTCTGATCTTCTCACACGTAAACCCTGTATAGGAACTCAGATCCCTTATCTGCTTGCTATTTGGGAGCTGACACACATCGAAAACATCCCTCAACACCTGCATTTGGCTTTCCTCATGGAATATTCTTGCAAGGTGCGTTTCGGAAGTATCTAGCCCTGCTCCAGAAAGAGTACCAGAAGGTACAACAGACGTTGTTCCAGTGCTTGGTGGTTGTGGATATTCGGATACGATAGGCTGAGACGTTTCTGCCAAATCGTCGGACTTTTTACCTTGAGAAAAAATAGCTGCTAATTCATTAAACATGTTTGCAAAGTATTTTGAGAAGTTTTGCTTGATTCCTTACCGGTGGCGAGAGTTTGTATATATAGGGGATTCGCCTTTAACTGTTACTGGCGTAGCGAACAGCCTGCGTGATTTCCGGAAAGTAAGAGTAATTTGCGGAAAGTGAAAGTGATAAAGTATCACTCAATTATTGAAGGATGTCGTAAGGTGCAAGGTACGCTTCGTGAAACTAAAGCTTTCGTTGAAAGTTTAGAATCATGAATTTATTTGGATTATTAAGAATAAGCTTGACAATGTTTTTTTTCCGTTTGGAAATTTAGCCCTAGTATGTGAGCTATTATCTATAAACTTTTTTGGGGCATAAGTTTCCACAGCTTTAGTATGTATTGATAACAGGACATATTTCCAGTTAAAAATGATTTGGAAGATGCAAGTAATAATATGTGAAAGATTATGATTTAGACTTTGAAGTTTGATTAAATTTCCATAGAGTTGATAAATTACTCAAGGTTGGAGTGATTTATCGAGGACCATGATTACGTATATACAATTTTGATCATGGGAATATACTTGAGGATTTGTGTCGTAATTGAATTTGAGGATTATTATGGTGGATCATTTAGAGTTTGAAATTAAGTATGAAGAGATACTAATTATGATTCACTTTCGAGGAATTTTATAACTATGATATGCCTCAATCATTGGATTTGAAGGAGATTTGGTGATATAATAAGGTTTGTATTGAGAAGTATGTTATTTATTTTTGGAGTAATTAGGCTTAAATTCCTGGTGGATATGTGGAGATACAATAATTGTTGATCGGATGATATATGGATACCAGAATACATTCAATATGGTAGTAGCGTTAACGATTAAGGATGGTCGTATTAATAAGAAGTTCAAGGTTATGGACTATAGAGAGTTACTGACCGATATGATTTGAGAAAAGAAAAGGGATTTTGGAGTAGGACTTATAATAGTGACCATACTAAGGAGACATTTTTTATTAGAGATTTGAAGTCCTTTGATAAGTAATGGATATAAGTACGGAAGTTTTGGTGATTGTTATGAGAAATGAGATTATTTTGGGTTAATGATTTATAGGTGTGAATTGTGAAAGGAGAATCTATACTTGGAGAGCAAGTTAGAATCGATTCAAATTGTTTTAAGAACATATGGATACATTATTTTTGGCTTACTTGGAGGATTTAGGGAGTTAGATTTAGACATGAAGTTTGTGTCTTGGAGTAATACAAGTAGACATTTGATTCGTTTTAAGATAACACTATGCGTACTTGAGGATTTGGACAATAAGGATTAATTTTGAATTTGATGATTAAGTAAGTATTCACCTCTTGCTTAAGGATTGGCGATTATTCTTTATAACTTAAAGAATTAAGCTAATAGATCTACAAGACATTGTGAAAGAGTACACTGCTTAGATTTAAGATATGTTCTCTTGAGGATTATTATTTTTGATGAGAAGTGCTTGCTGAGACTTTTATCTAAAATAGATTCAGACAATATTGATGAAGAAATAAATTTTTGATTTATTGTGTTACCTTAGTGTTACAAAAATGAAGAAGTGGTATGCAAAATTCGAGGACGAATTTCCTTTTAAGGAGGGTAGACTGTAATAACCCGAATCTTCATATTTAATTTCTTGAATATTCTTGAAATTAATTAGGAGATTAAATGATAGTTTTCTTGTCTAGTTTATGAAGTGAGAATATTTCGGAACGAATATTGACTCGAAACATTTTATTTTCAAGGGGTCAAAAGTTGACTTTCTTATCCGTTAATTTTCTCTGATGACTTCCTTCACGAAGGTTGTAGAGCTTGTCAATACGAGTTCATAGACATGTGGCATGCTAAATTCTGATATCATACGAAGGAGTTATGGTCAGCGAAAGTTTAACCTATTATTTTTGAAGCTTATCTGACGCAGTTGCCTATTTCGTAAAAAGTGCACCAATGTGTTTATTATTTGCAGATATGGTCTTCTAATGTTTTGTAGTAGGCATTTTAAAGAAACACTCAGAGTTGGAATCACCTGAAAATCATATTTCTAGAGTTAGTTATGATTTTTACAAGATACATAGAGCACAAGAATAAATGGAATTAAGCTTGTAATGGAAGCATGATCCAACATTGATCCCAATCTTCTAGAACTGATCTAAGCAATCTAGTAGATCTGATCAAATCAATTTAGATACTGATTCAATTATTTTCAGCCTAGCAAATACACTCCTTCATCATCCCAAGAGTCAAGTAATTTTGGTTAATTAACCTTAAGTGTGAAAATGGTTTGTACATTACACCTCCTTCATCATCCCAAGAGTCAAGTAATTTCCCATACTCATACTCTATAAATAGGATGGTTCAGCCATTGTGTTCTTTGCTAATTCACTTCTCTCTTGTTTCTCTCTTAATCCTCTCTAACTCCTCCTACTTCAGCCTTCCCAATAGCATAGAAATTTCACCTACAAAGGCTATGAAAATAGAGCAATCTTTAGTTAAAAATCATTTGCTCAAGAACTTATGTTCTTTCAATTGTGAAGCTAATTCAATCTTCCAACCAACAATTCATGTAAGTACAGAATACATCCTTATAGTCTTTTGTCTTTAAGATTTATCAAAGTGTACAAGCAAGAAGGAAATGGAAAGGATAAGTTTTATAGAAAGCTAATCTTGTTTTCTGAAATTAATCCCGTCAACCAACTGTAGCTTCAAACTCATTTATCTGGTTATTTTCGAATCTGGACTTCTTCATGAAAGTTGTTCAAAATGGTGTCTTCTATTTGTTGTTCAAATTTCACGATCATCCAACTGGTAACAATTTCGAAATCTAAGTGTTTATCCAGTGTACTCGCTGGAAAACTTATAAGTTGTTCATAATTTCAAGTAGTCATATCTCACTTGTTCCTTAATCAAATTTTATGATCTTTATATCAATACAAAGCTCATAACATGAACTTGTGATCTGGAGAATATCAAAAGTAATTGTCGAAATTACAATACGTAATAATTTATGCAATTAAGGTTAAAATCATGATTATTGATTTAGGTACTGTTTTGGTTAGTTTGTGTTTCTAGACTTGGACACTTTGGACATGATTATTTGGATTATACCATTGAATTCCTTGTGAAAATCCCTTCGAAATAGGATATTCACTTGCCTATATTGGACTTACGATGGACACGATATTGAATTTGAACTTCGATGACTATAATTAGAGAAACATGAATATGTTCTCTCATGGACTTGGACTAAAGAAATAATAATAAAACTTAAATCTTATTTCTCTAATTGTCCATGATTTTATTTCCTTACTTATTCAAGTCTTACAATAATTTACTTGATTATGCTATTAAGCTTATATTGATGATCTTTCTTATTACATGAGTAAGTTCAATTACTTATGTTATATGTTTATGAACATATGTATATCTTGTTTTGCATATGCTTCTCCTTTATATGTGTTTTATTTGCACTTGATTATCTATTAATCTTATATTGGTGCATAATTTTGTTTACTAAGTGAATACATCAACTTAGTATTATACATGTATGTTAACATGTATAGAAGTATATATTGTTAAGAGTGTATTTGAGATATCACATGCTTACCTTGGTAATTTACTTGATTATGTGATTTACCTACTTATGTCTTTCATCTATATCACATATGCATTCATATGAAAGACTTAAGCATGTGTATACGTACATATGACATGATTTATGACTTGTCTTATAACAAGACACTATTTGTGAATTCCAATTATATTTGAAACCGGGAGTCGGTATATCCTCGAGCTTAAGTAAATTACTGGTATGAACGATCTATGGACGTTCGAAGTTAGCTGTGGGCTCATGTCCCTTCAGATAGTGCACTATTATACTCATAGGTATTAAGGACCGTGAGTGTACATGCTTGGTATTAAGAACCAGGTATGCTGCGGCTTAACCTGTTACATTACAGGTCTTATGTTTTGGTTACCAGTCAATCTCTATCCGAAAGAGTCACTAAGCGAAGTATATAATATTTTGACCGATTGAATATTTGTTTGTCATATCTTGCTGGCATGTGAATTTATGATTATTACTTGTGTTAGGTATTAAGGACCTAGATATATAAATTGATGCATCATTATCTGTCACGCCCCAAACCCGAGACCGATATTATATTGAAATATGGTACCCGAATTTGCGGTGTGACTAAAAATTTAAAAACAAAATAAATCAAATGAAACAAATGTCTGAAAATGCTTCTATTTGAAAACAAAATCATTATAATTTTACAATACCAGAGTTTAGCGGAATAAAAGACATTTACATTTATTGAATTAAAATCATAGTAGAAAAACATTCGTTTATATGTTCATCCCGTTTTTCCCCAAGCATCGTAACCTGAAAACAAAAAGGTGTAGCATCATGAGCAACACAGGCCCAATAAGTACAGCTTACATTCTTATATTAATGTATCTTATAAGACATCAAAATTGAACAACCAATCAAAAATATACTAAGAACATTTTATATTGCTTCGTATCAATTTTATTGAATATAAACCACATATATCAAGAACGTCTTAACCCAAATAATTCAGTCTCAAATGTAATCGACTGATAATGCATCATTGATATAGCCCAAAATAATATATGTTTGATCAACATATCACAACAACAATATATCACAAGTAGATATTGATTATCTCTAAACAAAGTACGCAACATAGCATATTATCAACATTTCACAAATAGATGTTGGTTATCTCTAACCAATGTATATATGCTCAATATTATAACAAAATCACAAATACATATTCCAATATTAAATATGTGTTTTCTCTTCTCAGTGAATATTTTAGGATGACTGGTAATAACAATTCATAAACCCCCAAAAATTCCCAAGTCCAAGGTACAAAATACCAAGCATGGGTAAAAATCCGCGTACCAATTGTACGGGTAAGCAACAGCATACCAAGGCCATCACCAAAGTATGTACACTCAAGGTTGGCAATTCCTTCCTATGAGTCTAATAGTGCACTATCTGTAGGGACTTGAGCCCATAGCTTAATCACCTCACCACAAAATCTACCAGTAATTCACTTAAGCACGGGAGTTGTTCCATACACCCGGCTTCACAACTTCTTGTTCATAATTATATTCACAAATATAGTCTTCAATTGAGACAAGTTATAGATCACAATATATATGACAAATAAACATATATATATAGATTAAAATCTATATATCAAATATGCATGAACATATGTAAAACAAGATATACATATGTACGTATACACATGCTTAAGCCTTTCATATGAATGCATATGTGATATAGATGAAAGACATAAGTAGGTAAATCACATAATCAAGTAAATTACCAAGGTAAGCATGTGATATCTTAAATACACTCTTAACAATATATACTTCCATACATGCTAACATACATGTATAATACTAAGTTGATGTATTCACTTAGTAAACAAAATTATGCACCAATATAAGATTAATAGATAATCAAGTGCAAATAAAACATATATAAAGAAGAAGCATATGTAAAACATAAGTAATTAAACTCATGTAGTAAACAAGATCATAATTTATAGCAAATAAATATAAACATATGTAGAACAATATATAAGTAAAAATAAAAGACAAGCATTATATAAGGAAATCAGATTATTATTAATATTTTAGTTCTTAAGTCCAAAACCATAAAAGTTCATCAATGATTCTCCGATTAGAATCGTCAAACTTCAAACTTCGTTAAATTGTCCATCGTAAGTCCGATTTAAGCAAGTGAGTATACCATCTCGAAGGGATTTTCACAAGGAATCCAAAAATATAGTCCAAGTAAACATGTCTAGAATGTCTAAGTCCAGAAATCAGGATTTACCAAACAGTCCAGAAATAATTATACTTTATTTTAACCCTTTGTACTTAAATTATTTCGTTACTGTAAACTTGGAAATTAGTTGTGATATTCTCCAGATTAGAAGTTCAGGTTCTAAGCTTTGTTTTGATATAAAGATCATCAAATTTGATTAAGAGATGAGTGAGATATGACCACTTGAAATTATGAACAACATAAGAGGTTTTTCAGTGAGTATACCGGATTAAAACTTAGATACAGAAATTTTGGCTCGTTGGATGATCATAAAATTTTAATACACAATAGAAGACACAATTTGGAACAACTTTCATGAAGAAGTCCAGATGGTAAAATGATCGGAAGTATGTGTTTATAGGTTCCCAAGTTGGCTGCCGGAATAACTTCAGAAAAGAGGACTTAAGTTTTCTATAAAACTTATTCCTTTCTATTTTTTTCTTGATCATGCACTTTGATGAAATCTTAAAGATAAAAGACTATAAGGATGTATTCTGTACTTACATGAATTTTCAAGGGTAGGAAGATGGTCTCGATACGAATCCATAGGATTTCGCGGATTTTAAATCGGAGCTACGGATCGTAAACAAACATTTTTGGAGAGAAAGTGGAGAGATTAAGCAAGAGAATAGAGAGGAGCTAGAGAGAATTGCGAATTAGCAAAGAACATAATGGCTGAAACATCCTATTTATAGGCTAGAGAATACATTAACCTTACTTAAGTTAGTTTCTAATCTAGCTAGTTAACCATAGTAAAATAGGCAACATGATAATAGAAATGTGAAAAGGAAATGTGAACATGACAAGTTTTTCTCCTCTCTTCCTATAATTTATTGTTTTGAAATCAAAAGTGAGATTCCAATTGACTCTAAGTCAAGTAATCAGATTTATGTGCAAATTAGTCAAGCAATCAGATATCTAACTCCAAAGTGTGATTCACGTGGAATTAAGTCAAGAAATCAGATCATGCTAGCAACCCCAGCTTAATTCCCTTTCTCCTTGTTCTATACGTATCTTGTAAAAATCATAACTAAATTTGAAAATTTGGTTTTCAGGTGATTCCAACTATGAGAGTTTCTTTATGATGTCCACTACAAATCATTAGAAGACCACATCCTCAAATAATAAACACATCAGTGCATATTTTACGAAATAAGCGACTAGGTCAGAAAAGCTTCAAAAATATATTAAAATTTCGCTGACCATAACTCCTTCGTATGATATCAGAATTTAGCGTGCCACGTGTCTACGAACTCGTATCGACAAGTTCTACAACTTTCGTGAAGGAAGTCATCAGAGAAAATCAACGAATAAGAAAGTCAACTTTTGACCCCTCGAAAATAAAACATTTCGAGTACATATTCGTTCCGAAATACTTTTCCTTCATAAACTGGAATAGAAAACTAACATCTAATCTTCATTTAATTTCAAGAAATAAATAAGAAATGAAATACGAAAATTCGGGGTATTACATTCTACCCACCTTAAAAGAAAATTCGTCCTCGAATTTTTCGTACCTTAACTTATCCTTAATAACACAATAGATCGGATTTCTTTTCTTCATCCATATTGTCTGGATCTATCTTCGATAAACGCTTCAGCAAGCACTTCTCATCAAAAATAATAATCCTCAAGAGAACAAATCTTATATCTAAACACTACTCTTTCACAAGGTCTTGTAGATCTATTATCTTGATTCTTTAAGCTATAAAGAATAATCGTCAATCCTTAATTCAAAATCCTTATTGTCCAAATCCTCGAGTACGTACATCATTTACCTCAATATCATTCAACCATTCACTCGCATTAATCCGAGACACAAAATTCATGCTTAATCTAACTCTCAAAATTCTCCAAGTAAGCCACAAATAAATGCATCCATATATCCTTGAAAAATTCGAATTGATTCTAACTTGCTCTCCAAGTATAGATTTTCCTTCTTCAATTCACACCTATGAATTACTTACCCAAAATAATCTCATTTCTCAAAATAATCACCAAAACTTTAAACTTCCGTACTTATATTCATTACCTATCAAAGAACTTCAAATCTCTAATAGAAATGTCCCCTTAGTATGATCACTATTATAAACCATTCTCCAAAATTCATTTTCCTTTTTCCAAATATATCGGTTAGTAACTCTCTATAACCTCGAACTTTCGTCAATTCGACCAAGCTTAATCATCAATATTACTACCATATTGTATATTCCGATATTCACATATCATATGATCAACAATTATTGTATCTCTACATATCCACCAAGAATTTAAGCCTAATTAATCCAAAAATTAATAACATACTACTCAATATATACAACCCTTAATATATCACCAAGTCTCCTTCAAGTCTCATAGTTCAGGCCTATCTTAATTATGAAATTCCTCGAAAATAAATAATATATATATCTCCTCATAATAACAACTTTTCATACCTAATCCTAAACTCCAGGTGATCCATCATAAGTAATCTTCAAATTTAATATGTTCCGATTTTCCTTAACTTCAATTTCGACACAAATCCTCAAGTATATTCCCATGATCAGAATTGTATATACGTAATCACGGTCCTTGATAAATCACTCCAACCTTGAGTAATTTATCAACTCTATGGAAATTAAATCAAACTTCAAAGTCTAAATCATAATCTCTCACATATTATTACTTGCATCCTCCAAATCATTTCTAGCTTGAAATATGTCCCATTAACAATCCATACTAAACCTTATGGAAATTTATACCTCAAATAAGTTTATAAATAAAAGCTCACATACTAGAATATGATTTACTAAATTTCCAAAGGAAGTAGATATTGTCAAAATCTACTCATAATAATCCAAATAAAATCATGACTCTAAACTTTCAACAAAAACTCTAGTTTCATGAGGCGTACCTTTCACCTTATGATATCCTTCAATAATTAAGAATATAATCTTCTCAACCGTAATCATCGATCAAAGCCGATGAGTGCTCGGATGTCTCTTGAAACATCGAAATATTACCAGCATCTCTATAGTTCATCAGTGAATAATAAGCAAACATATTACCATGCTAGTGTAAACTAGTCTTGTTCACCAATGTTTCAAACTTAATACTCCTCAAACTTCCTTCTTTCTTTTCAATATTTTCCTTCCTCTTCTCTTCCAACTATCTCCATATTAACCTAGTTAACAATGACTTCAACTTCGAAAGTACTAATATTTTTGGGGTTTCTCAAAATTCACTTAATTCAAGCTCTCTCTGATTTGTTGAGCTTCAAAGAACAGCTGAAAAGAACGTGAAGAACATAAATTTTAAATTTCTCAAAAAGTGAAGAGATAGAGAGATGTATTGTAAATTTTTACTTTTACCAAATCCTAGTTTTCCTTTTTCCATTCTTAAACAATCCGTAAGTCGCTGAGTTTCTCGTACTTTTACAAAATCTACGTATACATAACCTTACCGCCAAGCAGAAATAGCACACATCCTGTGACTGTTCCGATCAAGCTACAGTCCCACCTGAGTAATCCATGGTTAGTCTGGAAACAAAACTGCCCAGCCCGAAAAATTTCTATGCTAGGTGACCTATCACGCGCCCTCACGCGCTCGCCAAAAACCGTTCCCGAGAAGGGCAAATCGGTACAAGGACAACAAGTCCTACATTTAATACAAATACCTACATCCCAAGGGTTCCTTTATAAAAGACCACAACTTGCATCACAAATGGAAAGAAATTACTTACCATCATCAAATACTAATTTAGGTATCGAAAGAACAAAGAAATGCCCACTTATAAATTCTTTATCTTGGAGATAAGTGGAGTCTCCCTTTTTATTTGTCCATTTAAATGTGTATAAGTTACAGTCCTTCAGTTCGTTCTTTGCTTAGTTATATAACACAAATTACATTTTTGGATAATATTACAAACAATACACAATATATAAATTCTATGATCAAGTGATAGAATAATATATATATTTTCTACCCAATTGTAGTATATCATCAAGCTCATCAAAATAAATTAACAAATTTCAAACAAATCATCATATCAACTTCTAACTTTATCAAGTTAGCATAACAAAACTGCATCTCAAAGAATAGGGACACATAATATCCATAAAAAGCTTTCGTTAGCTTAAACAACATGTATATGTATATGCATACATATATAGAACCCTCCCCGTTCTTTTTAAATTTTATTTTATAAAACCAAACTTCAAAGGAGCTTTTTAGCTCTGATACCAATCTGTCACGCCCCAAACCCGAGACCGATATTATATTGAAATATGGTACCCGAATTTGCGGTGTGACTAAAAATTTAAAAACAAAATAAATCAAATGAAACAAATGTCTGAAAATGCTTCTATTTGAAAACAAAATCATTATAATTTTACAATACCAGAGTTTAGCGGAATAAAAGACATTTACATTTATTGAATTAAAATCATAGTAGAAAAACATTCGTTTATATGTTCATCCCGTTTTTCCCCAAGCATCGTAACCTGAAAACAAAAAGGTGTAGCATCATGAGCAACACAGGCCCAATAAGTACAGCTTACATTCTTATATTAATGTATCTTATAAGACATCAAAATTGAACAACCAATCAAAAATATACTAAGAACATTTTATATTGCTTCGTATCAATTTTATTGAATATAAACCACATATATCAAGAACGTCTTAACCCAAATAATTCAGTCTCAAATGTAATCGACTGATAATGCATCATTGATATAGCCCAAAATAATATATGTTTGATCAACATATCACAACAACAATATATCACAAGTAGATATTGATTATCTCTAAACAAAGTACGCAACATAGCATATTATCAACATTTCACAAATAGATGTTGGTTATCTCTAACCAATGTATATATGCTCAATATTATAACAAAATCACAAATACATATTCCAATATTAAATATGTGTTTTCTCTTCTCAGTGAATATTTTAGGATGACTGGTAATAACAATTCATAAACCCCCAAAAATTCCCAAGTCCAAGGTACAAAATACCAAGCATGGGTAAAAATCCGCGTACCAATTGTACGGGTAAGCAACAGCATACCAAGGCCATCACCAAAGTATGTACACTCAAGGTTGGCAATTCCTTCCTATGAGTCTAATAGTGCACTATCTGTAGGGACTTGAGCCCATAGCTTAATCACCTCACCACAAAATCTACCAGTAATTCACTTAAGCACGGGAGTTGTTCCATACACCCGGCTTCACAACTTCTTGTTCATAATTATATTCACAAATATAGTCTTCAATTGAGACAAGTTATAGATCACAATATATATGACAAATAAACATATATATATAGATTAAAATCTATATATCAAATATGCATGAACATATGTAAAACAAGATATACATATGTACGTATACACATGCTTAAGCCTTTCATATGAATGCATATGTGATATAGATGAAAGACATAAGTAGGTAAATCACATAATCAAGTAAATTACCAAGGTAAGCATGTGATATCTTAAATACACTCTTAACAATATATACTTCCATACATGCTAACATACATGTATAATACTAAGTTGATGTATTCACTTAGTAAACAAAATTATGCACCAATATAAGATTAATAGATAATCAAGTGCAAATAAAACATATATAAAGAAGAAGCATATGTAAAACATAAGTAATTAAACTCATGTAGTAAACAAGATCATAATTTATAGCAAATAAATATAAACATATGTAGAACAATATATAAGTAAAAATAAAAGACAAGCATTATATAAGGAAATCAGATTATTATTAATATTTTAGTTCTTAAGTCCAAAACCATAAAAGTTCATCAATGATTCACCGATTAGAATCGTCAAACTTCAAACTTCGTTAAATTGTCCATCGTAAGTCCGATTTAAGCAAGTGAGTATACCATCTCGAAGGGATTTTCACAAGGAATCCAAAAATATAGTCCAAGTAAACATGTCTAGAATGTCTAAGTCCAGAAATCAGGATTTACCAAACAGTCCAGAAATAATTATACTTTATTTTAACCCTTTGTACTTAAATTATTTCGTTACTGTAAACTTGGAAATTAGTTGTGATATTCTCCAGATTAGAAGTTCAGGTTCTAAGCTTTGTTTTGATATAAAGATCATCAAATTTGATTAAGAGATGAGTGAGATATGACCACTTGAAATTATGAACAACATAAGAGGTTTTTCAGTGAGTATACCGGATTAAAACTTAGATACAGAAATTTTGGCTCGTTGGATGATCATAAAATTTTAATACACAATAGAAGACACAATTTGGAACAACTTTCATGAAGAAGTCCAGATGGTAAAATGATCGGAAGTATGTGTTTATAGGTTCCCAAGTTGGCTGCCGGAATAACTTCAGAAAAGAGGACTTAAGTTTTCTATAAAACTTATTCCTTTCTATTTTTTTCTTGATCATGCACTTTGATGAAATCTTAAAGATAAAAGACTATAAGGATGTATTCTGTACTTACATGAATTTTCAAGGGTAGGAAGATGGTCTCGATACGAATCCATAGGATTTCGCGGATTTTAAATCGGAGCTACGGATCGTAAACAAACATTTTTGGAGAGAAAGTGGAGAGATTAAGCAAGAGAATAGAGAGGAGCTAGAGAGAATTGCGAATTAGCAAAGAACATAATGGCTGAAACATCCTATTTATAGGCTAGAGAATACATTAACCTTACTTAAGTTAGTTTCTAATCTAGCTAGTTAACCATAGTAAAATAGGCAACATGATAATAGAAATGTGAAAAGGAAATGTGAACATGACAAGTTTTTCTCCTCTCTTCCTATAATTTATTGTTTTGAAATCAAAAGTGAGATTCCAATTGACTCTAAGTCAAGTAATCAGATTTATGTGCAAATTAGTCAAGCAATCAGATATCTAACTCCAAAGTGTGATTCACGTGGAATTAAGTCAAGAAATCAGATCATGCTAGCAACCCCAGCTTAATTCCCTTTCTCCTTGTTCTATACGTATCTTGTAAAAATCATAACTAAATTTGAAAATTTGGTTTTCAGGTGATTCCAACTATGAGAGTTTCTTTATGATGTCCACTACAAATCATTAGAAGACCACATCCTCAAATAATAAACACATCAGTGCATATTTTACGAAATAAGCGACTAGGTCAGAAAAGCTTCAAAAATATATTAAAATTTCGCTGACCATAACTCCTTCGTATGATATCAGAATTTAGCGTGCCACGTGTCTACGAACTCGTATCGACAAGTTCTACAACTTTCGTGAAGGAAGTCATCAGAGAAAATCAACGAATAAGAAAGTCAACTTTTGACCCATCGAAAATAAAACATTTCGAGTACATATTCGTTCCGAAATACTTTTCCTTCATAAACTGGAATAGAAAACTAACATCTAATCTTCATTTAATTTCAAGAAATAAATAAGAAATGAAATACGAAAATTCGGGGTATTACATTATCAGTCAACCTGAATTATGCATTGAAAAGTGAAGTGATCGAATAAATGTTTGCCATATCTTGTTGGCATGTGAATTTATGATTATTATTCATGCTTGGTATTAAGAACCTCAGCATATGAATTTATGAATTATTATCACTTAACCTGACATATTCATTGAAAAATGAAGTATGTATATTATTCTCATCGAATATATGTTGCCATGCATATTTGGCATGTGAAAGTGAATTTACCTATGCTTAATTGGTACTGTGGACCTTCTCTTGAAATTTATGTGGATATATAATTATTTGGGTCAAAGACATTCTTGATATATGTGAAACAAATGCATAAGAATTGGTATGAACAAATATAAAAAATGTTCTCGGTACATTTTTGATTGGTTGTTCAATTTTGATGTCTTATAAGACACATTAATATAAGAATGTAAGCTGTACTTATTGGGCCTGTGTTGCTCATGATGCTACACCTTCTTGTTTTCAGGTTACGAAGCTTGGGGGAAAACGGGATGAACATATAAACGAATGTTTTCCTACTGTGATTTTAATTGAATAAATGTAATGTCTTTTATTCCGCTAAACTCTGGTTTTGTAAAATAATAACGATATTGTTTTCAAATAGAAGGATTATTCAGATATTTGTTTCATTTGATTTATTTTATTTTGCTGTTAGAATTTTAGTCACGCCGCAAATTCGGGTACCATATTTCATTATAATACTGGTCTCGGGTTTGGGGTCGTGACAGAAAGTTACCCAAGTTACTTTTTAAGCCAAAAGTTTTTTTTTTTTTTTTATCGAAATGAATTAGTTGCCATTACTCTATCTTCTTTACCCGGTCTAATTTATTCAATTAAAGAACGTACCAAACAAATCTGCCATCAAACTAGTAAGAGACTATGAAAACTGGAATCATATAAAATTCATATCACAATGTTATACAACGGCCCCAATTTGAAAAAAACTTAGTCCGAATCAGGTCGGATTTGTGTATCTGAACTCTCTCTTATTTGCATAGATTTGGCGGTGTAGTTCCATGATTTGAACCGTTCATCTTTTAAATTAATCTTTAAAGATTATGTCTACATAAAATCATCCAAATTAAAAATCGTTAACTCATCAAACTATATCAAATTAACAAATGGATGATTTCGGTGAAAGTTAATATTCGCATGACCAACTGTCTATTTGTTTGATGCAATTGCATAAATAAATAATTTTCTTTTACATTAAATAAATGAAGCAAGAGAGAAATTGAGGCTAGAGTGTTTTTTTTTTCTCTTTTCTCTCGCGTGGCGGGTTTGCTATGTTGTTAATTGTTGTCATTTTGAGATATAGTCACTTTGAACTTTGTTAATTAAAAGTAAAATAATTAACCATAAATTTCTTCTCAAAAAACAAAATTAGCCATAAATTTTCTTTTGTAATTTCGTGTTTAATTGTTTGAGCACCTTACAATATATTTTTGTCTGAAACCTAAAAATAAAAAGTTAGAAACTAATTAAAACCGTGTTAACGTCCCATATGTGTCAGTAATCCAAACAAAAAGACGCGGTATTTCATTTTCGTTTTCTTTCTACTTTGGTGCAGGCTGCAATATAAAATTGTTATAAAGCGCTGTAGAGAATATTAATTTAGACTACCAAAAAGAATTCCCAGGTTTTCATTCATTATTTCAACAAATTAGAGAATATTAATTTAGACTTATCTGTAGGTGCAGGTGTTGTTTGGTTGGTGCCTTGGTGAGTTGGTGGTGAAAGAGATGGCCTGGGTGATATCACTTTAAGAAGGAAAATTATCAGTTTAAATTTAAATGGGTCTAGGGTTTGGCTATATATGCATGATGCATGAATCTGGTGAATACTTCTATATATAGGTGCGACTGCGACTGTCCGAGATAATAATGAAACGGGATCGAACCTTTGAAAATGGTGATGTTTCAAAAGCTTTTGGGGTCACAAAATCATAGTCTCTGATTAGATTAATTAAAGGAGTGTCCGTCAACGAACACGTTTTAATTGGGGTAGTGTTAGTTAATTAGTTAGTTCATTGTCTTATATATGCAGAATCAAGTAATTAGTACAGATCGATGATGACAAGCACTACAGTTTATTCCTAATCAGTAAAGGATTTAACATTAATTTTTTGGTTACTAGCCTAAATATGGATGGATATATAGTGTAAACACCTTTTTTAGGTTGATGGACTTTCCACAGTTTAAGTCATTTTTGGCCGAAGTAAAAGATCACAATTGTTTATAGGGTCAATGTGTGCCCTACTGAATTCGTCATTTTCAGCCCACCAAAGAAATATGGTGGGAAAATTGTTTTGACTGGATGAGGAATAGAATCGAGAATAGTGACCCAGAAAGACCCAGTTTTAGATGAAGAAAATGTTTACCAGAATAGTTCAAGGGTTGAATCAGTGATCAGAAACAGAAAGTGACCCACCAGAATATAAATTATTGGATTGGGATCAGTTAATTCGATCTTCAACACTGGCCACATCCTCACACACACACACACACACACACACACACATATATATATGGACAACTATGACTACTTATTTTACTGTCCAGATTATTATGCCAAATCTCGTCGTACTTGAATCCTCACTCACATCGATCCCGGCCTTATCCTAAAACGCGCTAAAACATCCACGGAGAATTCAGAATTCGAATAAACGAAAACAGAGCTCAAACCTAGTACAAATATAACACCACCATTACAATCAACTACCTACCAAGTACCAACTGGTCAACTATACACAGAGAGAGAGAGAGAGAGAGAGAGAGAGAGAGAGAGAGAGAGAGAGAGAGAGAGAGAGAGAGAGAGAGAGAGAGAGAGAGAGAGAGAGAGAGAGAGAGAGAGAGAGAGAGAGAGAGAGAGCATACATATTC
The DNA here is from genome assembly GCA_029955375.1 of Rubus parviflorus. Taxonomy (NCBI): domain Eukaryota; kingdom Viridiplantae; phylum Streptophyta; class Magnoliopsida; order Rosales; family Rosaceae; genus Rubus; species Rubus parviflorus. The sequence continues at coordinate 3,721,328 of JARGGL010000010.1, forward strand.
GGCTTAATTAAGAATTTACATTGGGACAAATGGGATTAAAATTTACATAGAAATACTAATACTTACATTGCTGTTACCCTGTTATGTTAACTAAACAAAGCCTAATCAAAGTTACAAAGCCACTTAATTTAGTACCCAACAAGAAGTTACCAAAGCTTTTCTGCTGGAAAAAGAGTAACCAAATACCAAAGTTATTGTTGTACGTTTTCACCACAGTTTTTATCTTTCTAGAATTGTTGGTAGAACTGTTAAAATGAGTTACTTTGCCTCCATTATCCAAACAAAGATGTTCAATTATAGCACCAATCGAATCTGCCATCGAAACAGTAAGAGAAAATGATTGAATAAAACTGGAATATTCACCTACATCACACCATTATATCATACAACCCTAATTTTCTTTCTTGAATAAAACTGGAATATTCACCTACACCAACGGCCCAACCCCAACCTCAACCTCAACCCCTATACCCAAAACTAGTAGACCAAAATTACTATGTACATCATCAACACCACCTACAAAATTATTAAGGACAAAAACCTCAACTCGATCCTCTCAAGTTTCTTATCTCGCTGAAGGATTTTTGTCTTCTGTTATGCCCCAAAACATCAACCTCACCTCATGTCAGTTCAATCTTCTCATCAAATTGGGGGATCAGGAACGATCAGATTGAGCATCGGAGCAATACTCACTTGGGATTTCAGCCGGAGTTTGGGGGTTGGAGCTCAGAAACCCTCCATCTTCTCCGGCTGGCTTACGGCCAAACCCACCCAACATCGAAGCCAGCGACTTGAACAAGCCCTTGAATATCTTGATCTTGACCTGCCCTCTCCTGGGACGAGCAAGGGTTTGATATGCCTTAACTTTGGATATGGTGTTTGGGTTTTCCATCTTCGAGTTGGATATGGAGGTTTTGAAGATAAAGAGAGCGTGATCTTGGAACAGAGGAAAACAGAGAGACCGAGAAAAGGGCAAAACAGAGTAGAGTAGGTAGCTGGAAGTACTAGTTTCTTTTTCTTTCTTTTTTTCTAGAGACAGAGATAACCTTTTGTTGTTGAAAGAGAGAAATGTTGGGAAGGGAAAAGGAGGCACCTAGGCAGTGATCAGGGTGCTCTGAGAAATGAGTGAGGTGGGGAGTGCCTTTTATAGAATTTGGATTTTGGTGTAGCAGTTGCTTCGTCCCCACGTTTTGCACTGTAACAATTGGCGCTCTGCCCAGTTGTCATTTTTGATTAAAATGGAAATTCATTTTTTTTGCGAATACAAAAAGAAAAATTACAGAGAAAAGCCCCTCAAATAACCATTTCCCATTTTATCAAAATGTAAAACACTAGCAGCAGGCTAGGTGCAGGTAATGAATGCTCCCAAATTGACTGCCCTATAGAATGTCCAGTAGCGGCAACCACATTTGCAACAAAATTAACTTCTCTGTATATGTGCTTGAAATTGACTTGAGACGCTCGGCTTGCTAACCACAAGATTTCTTGTACTTGGAAATTCATGTATATACATTGCATTCGTATTACACTTTGCCCTGATCTTTTAACTTTTGGAGTTCTTGAATTTCAGTCCATGAACTCGAACATGTCGTCTTTAATTTTGTCTTTGAAATTGTATTATGTGTTTAATCTTGTCTGAAGTTCTGTTAAAACCTCCGGTAAATTAAATATGTGTCTTGCACATAGCTACTTTTCAAGGGTTATCTTAATCCTTTCATTCCAGTAGAGTGGAATCAGATACATTTCATGATAAAACAATTTAAAGATTTTGTTTTCTTTTGCTTGTTTTAATCTAAAATTACTAGTTGAACGGAACCAATATTTTCTATAGAGAAAATGATATTTCGAAAACTAATGAAAACGTGTAATGTTCAAAATGTGTCCACATAATTAACCTAAACACAAAAACGCGGAAAGGGAATTTTGGTATATTATTAATAATTTCAGTAAAAGAGATTTTTATTTTCTTAATATTGAGTTTAAATTGAATGGAAGAAATTCTGTAATTTATGCTTGCATGTACCTACTAGATGGAAAACGCGTCGGAGCCTTTGGAAAATTTATGTCATCTGTGCATTCATTGTGGTTCTAAATCATTAAAAAAAAATTCAAAGGAAATTTGCTATTCTAACCATGTATAATGTGTATTATATATGAAATCCAATACGCGCTCGCTTGGAGAAAAAAAGCCAATCGCATATCTCAATTATCTTATCATTAATTTTGTGCAAGCAAGATGATAAACATAGGAAACGACCCAAAGAAAAAAGGAGAAGAAGAAGAAGGGGATTTTGGCCACCAACAAAGTTGACCTTAAAAACCACATCATTATATTTTATAGTTTAGTAGCTAAGGCCTAAGTGTTTATGTCGTTTAGGTGAAAGAGATCGATGATTCGATGTGGTACTAAACTACTAATTCTAGTTATGAAGGAAAACTACTAAGTCTAGTTATGAAGGAAATTCCAAGAGAATTAGTGTGACTCAAATTGTTGCTGTATATACAGTTTTTTTTTTTTTTGATTCATGCTGTATATAGAGTTCTAAACTAACCCCCTTATATATAATTGCAGGAAAGAGAACGCGATTGGACTTGATGATAAAATATTATGGCCTCTAATTGATGATGCATGGCATAGTAGTCATACCGATAATTTATCTTAATTAATATTTTGGCTTAATTGTCTATTTCTTGCCCGTCAGTTACATTTTTTTGTCTCACATGTTTATAGAGAGGGGAATTCTTTGGCCGACAAGCTAGCAAAATTTGGTGGCTTACTTTGCCAAGGTTTTTGTATCCTCTTTATGAGCGTGATTTGGCTTCTATGGTTTCCTATCGCTTTAGATGACTCTTCTTGGCTGTTTCATAGGGTTCCAGATTCTTAGGTGTCATTCATTCCAACTTCTTTATTGTTTGTTATTTTGGTCATACTTTGAGAGTTTTGCTATTTTAGCATTCTTTCTTTTGGCTACAAATGGTCTTTGTACTTTCATGGAAATGTTTTGGTTTGGTCCCCCTTTCCTTTTGTATCTTTTCTCTCTTTTAATAAATCATAAGCAAAGGGACAGGCGGTGAGTTCTCAGTTGTAATGGCCCCCTTCCTTCGGGTTGTAGGTGGATGCTCGTCGCCCTAAATTGGTCATTACAGAGGAACTAATATTGCCTAATAATTTGTTTATTTAAAAATAATAATAATAATAATAATAATGCTAGGATCAATCTAATTCATCAGACAGATTTTTTTTTTGAACAAGTAGATAGATCTCTTTCAAAATGTCTAATTTGAGGATTACTTCCGAAGCTCATTGCATAATCTCATTTCATAATTTGAATCCTTAATTTTGTTTGAGAAAACCAGAAACTTTATTAATCAATAGAGGATTACAATCTTTAATATGAGTATCCTAAAAACGAGCAGTACATACCACACAAGTGGCCTAATCGATGAGTCTAAATCTAGAACTCTAATCGATGATTCGAAACCTAGAACAATACATACACCGTGCATCACTGCTGTCAGCAATCGCCAGCTCCAACATAAAAATTTCGGTAATTAACTATTGCCATTAAGAGCAATAAATCCAATCTACCTCAAGGAGAACCCATGCAAAAAGAAAGTAAAACCACAGTCAAAACTTGCACAACTGATCATGCTTATTTTTAAACAAGAAATTAAATGGACCCAAATCAAAGAAACAAATCTGACTTGAGTTAAACTTTAGCAACGCCCCACCAGTAATAGGGTCGCCAAGTTGGAACACCAAGGCTATTGAGCACCCAAAACTCACCTGGATCCCAGACCTTGAATCCTTGGATTTGATTGACACCCAACATAACCAGCAGCGATGCAACAAAGCAGATCTGAATCTCAAAAGAAACTAGATCTAATTAAGGTGTCAACCATCTCTGAGAGCCCAAGAGACGCCGTGCAGGAGCATAACCACCAAAGGCATGAAAAGAGCATAATGGACATACCTGTCCTTGAGAGTGAGAGAGGCCAAAATCGTCCTCATCATAGGAAGCCGCACCAGCAATCGCTGACGACACTAGAATTTGCACAAGTTTATGTATAGAAAAAAGCCAGAGGCTAGGAGGATAGCACACTTGTCACGCCCCGATTTTCAAATCAATTAATAAGGCATTTTGCCCTTAATTACAATCAATTCGGAAACGTGACTACATGGAATATCAAATACAAATATGCACTAGAATTTTTTTCTTTTTAATTCAAGTACACAACACCAACTCCATGCCCAACATTGTAATTTCAAACTCAAAACAAGAGTCGAATATTACATACCAAATATTTATATAATAAATTGATACATCAAAATATTACATAAATAAATCTTCAGAGTGCGAAGCATAAAATAGCGGAAGTCTTATAACCCAACAAAATGTATGCAGCCTTGCATTACTCCTGGTTATCCTAACCTGCAGGTATAACCCCTACACCGTGGAATAGTGTACCGGGTTATATCAACAAACCCGGTCAGCTTACGAAGCTGGTATGAGTGATCTATGTTTTATTCACACTGTAACATTTTCCCAAATTGAATTCTTTTATTTTCAAGAATCAATTAAAACCCAAAAGTTCCATTTCAAATCCGGAAGATTCGTATTATCTAATATACTGAACCTACGTGCCCCATACCACGTATTTTAACCCCACACGCCCCATAAACGTGTATGTTAATACCAGGGTAATCCAGTATGTTAAATAATATAAACCCTCGATCTTTACTCACACAAAACCATTTATAACTTAGCCTGATTAAAAGTGAGATGCATCTCCTTTTAATACATCAAGTTATTTTTAACTTCGCCTGATTAAAAGTGAGAATACTATTTTTCTTCTCCTTTTAATACATCAAGTTAATCATACAATATGCAGTCTAGAGCTCTAACTGAATGGGCTACCATTTTTCACCCATTTAACATTGTCCCCGGTCAGGACAGTCCGTTTGGACAAAAACATTCAAATAGGCAAACACAATATCTTATTTAGAATTATTGTGTTCCCACAAAATTCACAAATCAAAACAATAAAATGAATATTTTTCAAATATTGTTTTAACACCAAAATCACAAACAACACAATATGAATTAATATTCATATATAAAAACATCGTGAGATTCACTCACCTCTAATTCCTGCTGCGTCTTCAAATAGTAACCAGGAATCGACAAGCGTGTACGCAACACCTTTCATAATCACCTATGATTATGCAATATCCAATTAGCATAATACATTTCCAAAATAATCAAAAGTTCCTCAAATGTCACCTAGGACATCGGAAATATTAATCGAGACCATTTGACCAAAAGTCAACCATCGGTCAACGTGGGTCCCACGTCTACTATTCATCAACGGGTCCCACACGAAATCCAAAACTTCCAAAATCTACCAACATGCTTATTTCTAGCATCCTAACATCATATCCAAAAATGGTGATGATCCAACGGTCGGATCATCACGGATCTAACGATCCATAATCATTGCATAATTGATCGTTGATCAAACGATCTAATTTCAATAATCCAACGGTCCAACATGCTTATAATCTCAATATTAACCACACGATCAAATTTGATGATCATCTGACGGTCGGATCTCTCGAATCGTAAATCGTACGATCCGATAAATCGGGTTAATTGACCATCGGTCAAACGACCGAATTTGACAAAAGTCAAAACACGAAAGTTGTTCGTACCGACGAAACAAGCCAAACGGAGCAAAGGACTGCTCCCGGACCGTCCGGACGCGCCTACCACGCGCCGCCGCCGGCGGTGGTCAGACCGCCGGTCAAGGTGGTCCGATTGACACCAAAATTTACCAGAATGTAGATCACAACAAGCCCAACAAGTTTAGTAACTACCTCAAAGTCTGGATCGGAGTGGAAGTGGCCGGAATCGGTGTCGGCAAGTTCTAGATCCAAAACTTCCCGAGCTCAATCCGCCGCCTACGGTGGTTTTCGGTGAAATCCAAGGGCACCATCGTGTTCATGGGGTTGAGGGCTTCAAAACCCGATACACGGATTGGTCCGGGGTGGCCGGAAAATGGCCGGAGCATGAGGAGGCCGTCGGCCTCTTCTTTGGCCGCCGCGTGCGGCGTCACGCCGGCGAGGCGGGCGTCAAGGCCGGGTGGGCTAGGTCTGTCGGCCCGAGCTGCACCTTTTGGTGGTGGCGGTGAGGCACACGGTGGCCGGTCACGGCTCGCCGGAAAACAACCAGAAGAGAGAGAAAGGGAGAGTTGCGCGGGGAGAGAGAGAGAGGGAGGAGAGAGAAAGTTCCAGAAAAAAAATAAAATCTTTCTTTTATAGAAAAACGTGGAACTTCCGAGGGCTGTAACTCCTTCATACGATGTCCATTTCCAATGAACCAAATTCCTACGAACTCGATTCGACGAGGTCTACAACTTTCATGAAGGAAGTTTTCCCAAATTCTCAACGGGTAAAAAGTTACCTTAATTAACCTTGTGTAACTTATAATTACCACCGTAATTATCGTTTTACGACGAAAACCCCTAAAAATATGAAATCTCTCCATTTCACTTCAAATTTCACGAACTATTTAATAAAAATAATACGGAAATTTTCGGGGTATTACAGTCTACCCTCCTTAAAGAAATTTCGTCCCGAAATTAGGACGCAGAGTATTCCCAAGGTTATCACACTTCAATTCTAAAATCCAAATTTTTATTGATAATCACTTAGGTAGTACATATCAAGCCAAAACACAACAAACTATTACAACTTCCACACACTTCTAAAACAAATTCTTAAATTGCCTCACAGGGCTTTAACTACCAGAAGCCATCCTTAAACCTCCAGTAGTGACTTCGTGGATAAGAGGCCGGATGTCTCGGAATTCCATACATCATCAGCTGGTAGAAATATGCTGCCTCCACGAAACACTTGCAAGTGTCGCAACATTCTCTAGCTGCATGCCTATCTCCATCCACATCCCACATGTCCTGGCCAAAAGGACGCCAAAAACTTGACTCACCACAAGTAAGACATTTACCGGCGGGTAGGAAAGCAGTAGTCGACGGAAAATACAGCAGTAGATGCTCATGACAAAACTCAGCCTGATGCATCATCCGCTCGACTTCTTGTCTACAGTAGTAGATGTTCCATCCGCTTCTCCACCAGTCGAGGGCTTCACACAGTCGCTGCACCGTTTTCTGCTGCTCGGCTCGTGGTCCTAAAATCATCTTAATCATACATGCTGCATAAAATGCAACATGATGACCTACCACTGAACTGGGACGCGAACCATAGAATGTTCCTGGTTTGCATGCCACATCGAAATACTCCAGGGCTAAAGATATGTTCGCTGCCTCCACGAGTACTCGTATTCCCATTCGGAACAGAGACTCCGGGTTCTTCGCTTCCCAGCATCGATTAGCGAAGATGCGCACCTGCCTGTCCGCTTCTATGGAACCAGTGGGTCTGGATCCCCCATCGAACCCATCCATGTCGATCGCCGCCAACGTAGACCAGCTATCGGCATACTCCTTGAAGTCCTTCGAGACACAACGGAGTTCCATTGTGCTCTGCAGGGATGCGGTAGCAACCAACTGGAATATGTACTTCCAGATCTCCACCGGAAGTTCACTCCAATCAGTATTCTTTGATCTCTTACTGCACTCTCCTTTGCTCACCATTTTGCAAATTCTAGTAGATGTGTTTGTTTGAAATCAGATATGAGTTAAGTAACACAGCTCCTTATCCTATGTATTTAAACACAACTTTCCACCGTAAGGGAAATCTTTCTTTAATGTAAGTGCGGTGCACTCAACAACCCACTAAGAATAATTATTGCTCATATCTGTCTCAATTACTCAAAAGTATCGCCCACGATGCAAGATTCCACAAGATTTAAATCAACAAAATCTCAGTTTTCCACTAACGTCGATCATAATGGCTCTTTACTTTAACTTTCGCATAATTAATTCCTCAAAAGATGCGAGGTCTCACAAGAGTGGAACTGTATGTGGAAAATCCATGCATCGGGGAAAAGAAATCTTCCACGATCTCCAAGGGCTCCGACAATTAGCTGTAAATCAGCCACTCACTTTTGCTTTTGAAATTTTCAAATCCTCCACCAACAATAAATATACACCTTACGCATCCACTAACAGATACTTTCCATTAGTGCCATAACCTCCTTTCTCTTTCAAAGAGAACTTCTTCACCCCACTTCTCAGAAATTTACACCAACTCAAACATGTCACGTAAAGTGAATTCGTTCAGTGAATTACTTCAATCTGATCCCTCTGAAAGCCAATTCTTTGAGGGCTTAGATGAAATAATTTCACCAGCAATCGAATTCGACAACGATATCGACATGCTAGACATGCTTCTAGCAGAAGACGAAGCCATTGAAATAGCCCCAAGTCCACAAGTATCATCTCCACAAGCTGAACCTAGTTCATCCAAACGTATTCCACTGAGGAAGAGCTTCACCAAATACCAAGTCCAAGCATTGAAGGACTTCGTCGAGGCTTTTCCACAGCCAACTGTTCAACAGCGACAAGATTTGGGTGACCAAATAAAGTTAACGTTTGCACAAGTCTCTGCCTGGGTGATAAAGCATCGACCCCGAACGCCTGCCCAAACAACTCGTCAACAAAATTTTCTGCTGAGACAGAAAATCAATGAGCTTCAAGCTCAACTTAGCCAGTACCAAGCAGCATTCAACCGAATCAACTGCAACCACTGTGGAAAACGAGTTACTCCCAATAGTGAGCTACTCAAAGGAATCGAAGAGACTACCCCACAACCTCAGACTCTTCCAATTCCTGCAGTCATCGGTCCAAGGGAAAAGTCTCACATGAGGAGGGATATTCAAAAGTGTATGTCGATCCCACATCACTCTTCTTCTACACAACAACCATCAGACAACATCAACCGTTCAGAACCTGAAGAAGCATCTGCCGTGGCAGAAGCATCTGTCGTGGCAGACACAACTAAGATTTCTGAAATCATTGTGTCGGTCAGAGATGAGCTAATCATCATGGCATCTGCTGCCGCGCCACTGTGGATCTCTGCACTCAAATCCAGCTCTGTCACGCTTCATGAGTTCCTGAATGAAGCAGAGTACAAGAGAATCTTCACTAACGGTATTGATCTTACTCCCACTAACTTCCAAACCGAAGCTTCTCGCTACACAACCACTATTCCCCTCAGTCTTGTCGTACTCGTGAATCTCTTCATGGATGTGGACCAATGGTCCACCATATTCGGTAGCATCATTTCAAGGGCGAGTATCCTTGATGTCTTGTCATCAGGGACTACTGAAAGCTACCACGACACCATCCAAGTCATGACTGCTGAATTTCAGGTGACCAGTCCATCTGTCTCCACTCGTGTAACTCACTTTGTTCGCTATTGCCAAAGACAAACAGAACAAAGTTGGGCAATAATTGACGTCTCTGTGGACGGTTTAAGCTCAAATCTGGGTCCACACCCAAGATCTCAATGCAAGAAGCGTCCATCCGGATGCTTAATCCAAGATTTGTTCAACGGCAGCTCTCGTGTCGTATGGGTGGAACATGTTGATGTACAAGATCAAATCATGCACCAAACATACCGAACACTAGTGGAGTCAGGCTTAGCCTTTGGAGCAAGGCGATGGGTAGAAATACTTCAGAGGCAAGCGGAAAGGTTAAATTATTCCGCGGCAGACACTTATCCACCTCAAGACTTTTGTGTCATACCATCTGTGGAAGGAAGAAGAAACTTGTTGCAGATGGCATGCAGAATAGTGACAGACTTTTTCACAGACATCGGCAACTCTACTGCTCATGAATGGAAGGTAGCTGAACAAACCAAGTTCAGGGGTTCAGGGATAAGAGTCTCCACCAACAAAATCTGGAACAGGCTGAATAAGCCTCATGGTCTCACTCGAACTGCATCTGCAATAATCCAGCATCATGTCTCTCACAGAAAGCTCTTTGACTTCTTCATTGACGTACAAACTCGGAACCAGTGGGACCATCTAGCATTGGAAAAAGAAGTACAGGAGATTGCACACATCACAACTGGTCATGATCCACGCAATAGTGTCTCCTTGTTGCAAATGCACAACACCTATATACTCCAAGAAAGTTGTACTGATTCAACAGGGTCATACGTGATTTATGCCCCTATTAGTCAGTCAACGGTGCAGAAGTTAATAGGCGGTTGTGAGTTAGGTACAATTGTATTCCTAACTTCGGGTTTCTCGATCCTACCTGATATGCCTACTGCTGGAAGAACAGAAGGGGTCTCAGACAATCCATACATTGGTTGTCTGGTAACGGTAGCAACACAGATCTCTACTGAGCTGCTGAAGAACAAGAAAGGGTCAGTGGATCAAGTCTGTCGTTTGATCCAGGGTACGGTTGAGAGGATTAGAAATGTAGCCATGTAAGACTATCAATTTCGGAATTGTAATTTGTACTTTATATTCTTAACAACACAACAGCACTGAAGAGCATATGATGGGGATCCGCCGCGGTCGGGCCATCACTCGATAAATACTGTGTGCTATTAAGCATACGAAGTAACCATTACTTGGATGAGTTTACTAACTTAACGTCAAACCCTAAACCGATCCTAAGCTCTAAACCCTAACTTCACTTCACAATTCTAAAACTCGTTTCATCTCCGTAGAGCGTTCCATTGCTCAATCACTTCCTTAGAGCATTGTTTTGCTCTGATACCAATCTGTCACGCCCCGATTTTCAAATCAATTAATAAGGCATTTTGCCCTTAATTACAATCAATTCGGAAACGTGACTACATGGAATATCAAATACAAATATGCACTAGAATTTTTTTCTTTTTAATTCAAGTACACAACACCAACTCCATGCCCAACATTGTAATTTCAAACTCAAAACAAGAGTCGAATATTACATACCAAATATTTATATAATAAATTGATACATCAAAATATTACATAAATAAATCTTCAGAGTGCGAAGCATAAAATAGCGGAAGTCTTATAACCCAACAAAATGTATGCAGCCTTGCATTACTCCTGGTTATCCTAACCTGCAGGTATAACCCCTACACCGTGGAATAGTGTACCGGGTTATATCAACAAACCCGGTCAGCTTACGAAGCTGGTATGAGTGATCTATGTTTTATTCACACTGTAACATTTTCCCAAATTGAATTCTTTTATTTTCAAGAATCAATTAAAACCCAAAAGTTCCATTTCAAATCCGGAAGATTCGTATTATCTAATATACTGAACCTACGTGCCCCATACCACGTATTTTAACCCCACACGCCCCATAAACGTGTATGTTAATACCAGGGTAATCCAGTATGTTAAATAATATAAACCCTCGATCTTTACTCACACAAAACCATTTATAACTTAGCCTGATTAAAAGTGAGATGCATCTCCTTTTAATACATCAAGTTATTTTTAACTTCGCCTGATTAAAAGTGAGAATACTATTTTTCTTCTCCTTTTAATACATCAAGTTAATCATACAATATGCAGTCTAGAGCTCTAACTGAATGGGCTACCATTTTTCACCCATTTAACATTGTCCCCGGTCAGGACAGTCCGTTTGGACAAAAACATTCAAATAGGCAAACACAATATCTTATTTAGAATTATTGTGTTCCCACAAAATTCACAAATCAAAACAATAAAATGAATATTTTTCAAATATTGTTTTAACACCAAAATCACAAACAACACAATATGAATTAATATTCATATATAAAAACATCGTGAGATTCACTCACCTCTAATTCCTGCTGCGTCTTCAAATAGTAACCAGGAATCGACAAGCGTGTACGCAACACCTTTCATAATCACCTATGATTATGCAATATCCAATTAGCATAATACATTTCCAAAATAATCAAAAGTTCCTCAAATGTCACCTAGGACATCGGAAATATTAATCGAGACCATTTGACCAAAAGTCAACCATCGGTCAACGTGGGTCCCACGTCTACTATTCATCAACGGGTCCCACACGAAATCCAAAACTTCCAAAATCTACCAACATGCTTATTTCTAGCATCCTAACATCATATCCAAAAATGGTGATGATCCAACGGTCGGATCATCACGGATCTAACGATCCATAATCATTGCATAATTGATCGTTGATCAAACGATCTAATTTCAATAATCCAACGGTCCAACATGCTTATAATCTCAATATTAACCACACGATCAAATTTGATGATCATCTGACGGTCGGATCTCTCGAATCGTAAATCGTACGATCCGATAAATCGGGTTAATTGACCATCGGTCAAACGACCGAATTTGACAAAAGTCAAAACACGAAAGTTGTTCGTACCGACGAAACAAGCCAAACGGAGCAAAGGACTGCTCCCGGACCGTCCGGACGCGCCTACCACGCGCCGCCGCCGGCGGTGGTCAGACCGCCGGTCAAGGTGGTCCGATTGACACCAAAATTTACCAGAATGTAGATCACAACAAGCCCAACAAGTTTAGTAACTACCTCAAAGTCTGGATCGGAGTGGAAGTGGCCGGAATCGGTGTCGGCAAGTTCTAGATCCAAAACTTCCCGAGCTCAATCCGCCGCCTACGGTGGTTTTCGGTGAAATCCAAGGGCACCATCGTGTTCATGGGGTTGAGGGCTTCAAAACCCGATACACGGATTGGTCCGGGGTGGCCGGAAAATGGCCGGAGCATGAGGAGGCCGTCGGCCTCTTCTTTGGCCGCCGCGTGCGGCGTCACGCCGGCGAGGCGGGCGTCAAGGCCGGGTGGGCTAGGTCTGTCGGCCCGAGCTGCACCTTTTGGTGGTGGCGGTGAGGCACACGGTGGCCGGTCACGGCTCGCCGGAAAACAACCAGAAGAGAGAGAAAGGGAGAGCTGCGCGGGGAGAGAGAGAGAGGGAGGAGAGAGAAAGTTCCAGAAAAAAAATAAAATCTTTCTTTTATAGAAAAACGTGGAACTTCCGAGGGCTGTAACTCCTTCATACGATGTCCATTTCCAATGAACCAAATTCCTACGAACTCGATTCGACGAGGTCTACAACTTTCATGAAGGAAGTTTTCCCAAATTCTCAACGGGTAAAAAGTTACCTTAATTAACCTTGTGTAACTTATAATTACCACCGTAATTATCGTTTTACGACGAAAACCCCTAAAAATATGAAATCTCTCCATTTCACTTCAAATTTCACGAACTATTTAATAAAAATAATACGGAAATTTTCGGGGTATTACAACACTAAAGTGCTGCTGGAATTGATGCACACAGAGGCACTGCTAAGGTATCTCATGGAGGCTAGGATTTCCGCCACCCATCAATATATTTTTGAAACCCTTAATAATTTAATATATACTACGCTCATGTTCAAGTAGACGTAAAATTAGCCAAATAAAATTCTTTAGAGTAAATTAACTAACTGTAATACAAACCGGTAAAAACAATCTTCAAGGTGAACTATCAAAACTTCCATTTACCTTGGATAGAAATCAATTAAAAAAAAATTTAGATATGCAAGTTTGTTATCAAAATATAAATATATGATTAATTGTCTTAAATTATTAGTTTCTTCTCATATCTCATATAATAGCTTTTCCAACAGTTTCCCTAAAAATTTCTTATTATAGAGACTCAAAAGTTCAAATCTCTATAGTTTTTTTTTCATGTAGTTTCAATAGTTTTTTTTATCATATTCTCTATACTTTATTATTCACAATTAAATATGGTATTATTTTTTAAATTTGAAAAATATAATCAAATAATAATGATGAAAATAAATATAATTTGAAGAGAAAAAAGAGAAAAGGATAAAAAAAATTAAAAAGATGTTTCCGTATAATTTTAGAGTTTGCTGTAAATATATGAATTTTTTATTTTCTCTCTCCTCACTATCTCTAAAATAGGGATAGATATAAGAAAGTTGTTAGATGATGTCTATAATTCATATATTATCATACCCTAAAACTTATGATTTAACTTTATTTTAGCCTTAAATATATGTTGCTAATCCATTTCATTGTTATATACTAGAAAATCATGCAAGAATGTAGAAAATACTCTAATCGAGGCTCGAATCACAAGAATCGGAGAAGGAAGAAAAAAATTGACAAAAAAGGAAGCAAAAATTCAATTTCAATTCCAGCAAGTTTTCGGCAAACCACCACTTTTGACGGCTTACCACCCGAACACCAATCACTCACAACTAGTGGTGCCATGACATTTCCGGCTAAGGAAGGAGGAGCTTCGGTGTGAAAGCACCACAATAGTCAACAATCTCAAGCTCTTTACCGTTGCAAGATTTTTTTAAAATATTTTTTCTTTAATTTCTCCTTCCTCCTTTCCTTCCACTTGCTTCTTCATCATCTCATTTTATTCCATCACACTTTTCCTCCATCACTTCCATGTTCTCCTCCCTTTTTACATGCAAAGAATACCACCTTCTTATTAATGCACTCACATGCACACTATCATCACTTCTCCTCCATGTATTCACATAACACAAAATATCTCAAAACTGATTCATCACCCATTTTCCACACCACTTCATATATCTCATACTTCATCGTCATCTTCTACTCTACTTCATACACCATTTCCACCACCACAAATCACCACCATCATAATCCATTTCCACTACTCAAATAACTGAAGTTATCATCATATCCTCACCTCATTTTCATATCACTCCACCACTTCAAACTGCCATTCACATTATCTTCAAGGGAGATTCCAATTGAGGAGCTTGAAGAAGGAGAATCCAAGTAGAGTTAGCATCACCTTGTCAAGGTTCAACTAGTTTACTCTAACTCTAACTCTTTAGTTTCCCTTGATGTCCATAATGGATTTGATGTTAGCTTCTATGTTAATGGGTTGAAAGTCCTAACCAAACTTTTTTTTTTAGGAGGGGGGGGAGGGGGCTCCAAAGTTCGAGAAATGTGGAGAGGGTGGGACTCGAACTCGGGTATGTGCTGGGCAGCCCACTGTCTTAGTCCAATTGGACTACACCCTAGTGCACAAGTCCTAGCCAAACTTGTACATAAATTAAGATGTTAATATTGATGACTATAATGATATGTTTTTCTTAATTAGCATCTCTTTGTGCTAATTCAATAGTCAAGTGTGTATGTTTAAACCTAATTATTTTGAGCATATGTATTTGGGATTCAATGAAGATTGCTAGAGAAGTATAATCCTAAAGTGGGATTTTGGTTAAATTTGCAAAATACCAAAAATTCTCTCAATTAATATAATTTGAGAAAGACAACATTTTACTCTAATATGGGTTAAAATAGTAAAATAACAAGTAAATTGAATTAAGAAATTAAAAAATAATTCAACCCCATGAAACCTATCAACTATTTTATTAAGGGTGAGACATCATGTGTAATATTTGCTCTTCATATACTGTCGTCTTCCTATAAAATAAAAAGGACCGAGAGCACGAAAGTAATTAAAATAAAAAAGAATGTAACAAAAACTAAATGTGTGTTTGCTCATTTACTGTAAAAGCTAAGGCGCAACCCTAATATCACTCCCTCCACTTTTTGTTTGTTTGTTTGGTACCCTATTCACTCTCACTCGAAAGTCGAAACAGTTTCACTCATAGTCTCCTCTCTTTTGGTCATTGAAGAGAAAGTCAATGAATCTGAATGTCACACCCCCAAACCTGAGACCGATATTATAAGGAAACATGGTACCCGAATTTGCGGTGCGAGTCGAAATAATAAAACCAAACTAAAATAAATCAAATGAAACAAATGTATGAATAATACTTTTATTTGAAAACATAATCATTACTATATTACAATATCAGAGTTTAGCGGAAATAAAAGACATTATATTTATTTAATTAAAATATCAGTAGAAAACATTAATTTATAGGTTTATCCCGTCTTTTTCCTAAGCATCATTACCTGAAAAACAAGAAGGTGTAGCATCATGAGCAACACAGACCTAGTAAATATAATTTACATTCTCATACTAAGATGTCTTATAAGACATCAAAATTGAACAACCAATCAAAAATGTAATAAGAACATATTTATATTACTTCATACCAATTTTACGCATTTAATCCACATATATCAAGAACATTTTTGACCCAAATGATTAATCTCGAATGTAATCGACTAATAATGCATCATTGGTATACGACTAACCCAACATAATATATGTTCGATCAACATATCACAACATCAATATATCATAAGTAGATATTGATTATCTCTAAACAATGTATGCATCGTAGCATATTATCAACATTTCACAAATAGATATTGATTATCTCCAAACAATATATGCAACATAGCATATCACAAATATATATTGATTATCTTCAAACCATGTATGCAACACATATATCATATTGTTATCTCATCACAAAATTTCACAAATATATATTGATTATCTCTAAACAATATATGCAACGTAGCATATTGTTAAAATATCACAAATACATATTTCCCAATTAAACATGTATTTTTCTCTTCTCAGTGGATATTTTTAGGATTGACTGGTAACAACTCATAAATCAACATAAATTCACGTACGAGGATCCCCATTGACCCAAAGTACGGAATAATAAATTTGCGTACCTAGAAATCCTCAATGACCAAAAGTCAATGACCCCCAAAATACGGGTAAGCCGCAGCATACCAAGGCCCCTTGCCAAAGCATGTATACTCAAGGTCGACTCTTTCTTCCTATAAGTATAATAGTGCACTATCTGTATGGACTCGAGTCCTGCGCTTAATCTGTCAACTCTACCAGTAATTCACTTAAGCACTTGAATGACTTTATAACTCAAACATAACTCAATTCTCAAATAATGTCTTGCTGTAAGACAAGTCATAAAT
Organism: Rubus parviflorus; assembly: GCA_029955375.1. NCBI lineage: Eukaryota > Viridiplantae > Streptophyta > Magnoliopsida > Rosales > Rosaceae > Rubus > Rubus parviflorus. The sequence goes on from JARGGL010000010.1 coordinate 3,738,165, forward strand.
CGTATCATATATATACACATGCTTAAGTCTTCTATATGAATGCACATGTAATATAGATGAAAGACATCCACATGCTCAAGTCTTTCATATGAATGCACATCTTAATTAGCATATATATGATATCACAAATATAGTCTTCTCATAAGACAATTTATAGATCACAATATATAAAAATAAACATAACAAGTTATAGATCATAATATTTGCAGCAAGTAAACATAGACATAACAAGGTATATATAGATCAGAGTCTTTGCAGCAAATAAATATATACATAACAAGTTATAGATCATGATATTTTTGCAGCAAGTAAACGTAAACATAGTTCACAATCTATATATAAAATAAGTATAAACATATATCACAATCTATATAGAAATTAACCATAAACATATATAAAACAGAATATGTATATTTACATAAAACATATAACATAAGTAATTGAACTCATGTAATAAACAAGATCATCAATATAAGCTTTGTAAGTAAATAGCATAATCAAGTAACTTATTGTAATACTAAGACTGCAAGGAAATAAAGTCATGCACAAAAATATAGAAATCAGATTAGCTAGAGTTTCATTAATAGTCCTTTAGTTTAAATCCATAGAAGTTCATCAAAGTTCAAAGTCCAATAACTTGTCCATTGTAAATCCGATTTAATCAAGTGAGTACCTTGTTCTGAAGGATTTATGATAAGGAATCGATCCAATGGTATAATCCAAGTGAACATGTCCAGAATGTTCAAGTCCAAAAATCAAGGTTTAATCAAAGCAGTCCAGAAATGGTTATGCTTTGTTTTTACCCTTATTACCTAAATAATTACGTTTCTGTACTCTTAACCATTAATTATGATACTCTCCATATTTAACCTACAGGTTATAAGCTTCAATTTGATATAAAGATCATCAAATTTAGTTAAAAATTGAGTGAGATATGATTATTTGAAGTTATGAACATCATATGAGATTTCCAGTGAGTATACTGGTTAAATATTTAGATGCAGAACGATTGCATCATTGGATTGATCTGATATTTGATCACAGAATAGAAAATATAATTATGAACAACTTATATGAAGATGTCATGATGATCAAAGTATCCGAAGGAGGATTTTATAACTGTAGAAGTCGGATGACATAAATATTTCCAGAAAATAAGATTTAAGTTTTCTATAAATTAAACTTATGTTGTAAATACTTATATTTATGTGGATGTCCATTTGGGGTTAATATGTAATACCCAATAGTTTGTATATCAATGATGTAAATCATGGAAACTTAGGAGTGATCACCAAGTTTCCAATGTGTGTTCATGAAGCTTCCTAGAAGCTTCCTATGTGTGATCACCAAGTTACCAAGTGTGAACACCAAGTAACTTTGTGTGGTGACCAAGTTACTTCCACCCTATATAAGGGGATGAATGAGAATGAATCAAAACACCAATTCACAACATCTCTTCTCTCCATCTATTCTCTCTATGTTCTTTACTCTCTAGCTAGCTAATTTCATTTTAGCCCACAACACGTTATCAAGCACGTTTGCTCAAAGATTGAAGAACAAGGAGGAAGAACGAAGAACATCTTCAAGAATGAAGAACACCTTCAAGAACAAGGAGGAAGAACGAAGAACATCTTCAAGAACGAAGAACATCTTCAAGAACAAGGAGGAAATCTTCACCAAATTTGAAAAAGCAATCCCAAAATTCGTTGAAGTTTTCTCTTGAAGATCTTCACCAAATTCGAAGGAGCAACCCAAATTAAATTCTTCAAAGTTTTTTTTCTTGACTCGTGGAACCCTAAATTATTTTAGGTGCATTACTCAAGTAAGTTATATTTTTTACTATTTGAATCCTTGGCAAATAGTGAACCATAACCATTGAGCATGAACCCTAAATTACTTTTAGGTCAAGAGAAAATTATAATTTGGATTGCATCTGCTTTATCATTTCGTTGATTACTTGATCACTAAATCGAAAGATAAAGGCAAGCCAAACGGTACACATGGCACATATATCTCCACATTAAGTCACGACAGGTTATGAATCTTCAACGACTAGGCTCACCCAGTTGGATGCGATGTCTAGGCAAGGTTCGGCGGTTCGGTACTTAAGAGAGCCTCGCTCCACCAAAAACCTCACCTTACCTTACCTGGTCGTATTTAATTGGAGCTACCGAAAGGGTTGAGTAAATAACTTTTCAATTTAGAATTGTTCAATTTCTTGCAATTCTGTGGTAGAAATTATATATATGTTTGCCAAATGATGACCAGAAGATTTCATCCATATCGACCAGTCGATTTCGATATAAATCCATGAGAATTTTAATTCTCACAAAACCATGATTAAATGTTTCGAACCAGAAGATTTTCGAAATTGAACTCATGTTCACTTGTCAACAGCATCATGAACATATAAACCAGTCGATTTATATGACTAATTAATCTAGTTTCTCCCGTCGAAGAAACAAATGTTGACCAAACTTGACTTCCAAGAGGAGGACAATTGCAAGATTCTTGTTACGCGAGAAATAATTGCTAAGGTAATAATCTTGTTCCTCGGCCACATGTTGGACTCCATGAAATCTGAGTTCATGGCCATCACCTCAGGAGTTATGAGACTCCCTCAAAGACCGATTTGACCATCAGAAAATCATCTGGCTACCAGAAGCTAGCCATGATTAGATTAACCTGTACTTCCAGGACTTCAAAACCATTATTGAAATATAATGCAAAAGTCTGCAGGATCCGTGCTCTTCTCTAGTACTATGACGAATAGTTGACCTATTGAAGAAGACGTATACCACCTTTGTTCCTAGCTCGGATAACCTACTCCAGAAGTAGTACGGTTAACCCAAGTTCATTCATTTTTCCGAGCTCATAACCCAGTTAATGCTGGACGAGAAAAATTGTCTCATCTTGATGAGGAACGACAACTCTCTCCCTACTGGTGCATTGGCAATTTCATTGTCAGAGGCTAATGTTGCTCGTGGACTTAGTCCATGACTTGAGAACCGAGACAAGGGCCAGTCGTCCCAACAACCTCGGAATCTCCGCGAGCCTCATGCTCGCCTGCCAAGTGAATTTTAGGCTCTCGTCCAAACAAATGATTGTTGGCCCCATGGCAACCGAAACACCCTCGGGAAAGGAACAATAACAGGGCCTATCGTCCCGAAACAAGAGACAATGCTCCTAAGCTCAATCTCTGCTATCATTGTGGTGGTACAGATCATTAAACAACAAACTTGTTGTGCATAAGCTAATATGGTCAAAATTACTCCAGAGGTAACTCTTGAAGCAGTTGACTTTGTCGCTGAAATGGATTATGGTTTTGTTTTATTTCTGCATCATGTTTCAACGTTTCTCGAAATAATTTAAAGTATCTTGAGCAAATTCCTTTGCACTGTGACCGGCTTTAAATTATCCTACTATTAGGCATGACTAGTGGGGAAGTTGATTGTCTGGCTGATAGTGGTACCACTTACACTATCTTACGAGATCAAAAGTATTTCATCAACTTCAAGCCTAAAGTAACCTCAGTGACAACGATTTCGGGCCCGTCGACCCTAATCGAAGGCTTTGGCAAAGCCCAATTCGCGTTGTCTAATGGTACTCCTATGACCATATCTGAGGCCTTATACTCTTCGAGGTCCAGTCGCACCTTACTGAGTTTTAAGGACATTCGAGAAAACGAATATCATGTTGAAACCGCTCATGAAAATGGTGTGGATTTGCTTTACATGACCTCCAATACATACGGCCAAAAGCGTATCTTGGAGAAATTGAGATGTCTTTCAAGTGGTTTTTATGTTACCACAGTACATTTGATTGAAAAATAACCTTATCTATCGCCTGGCGCCGATTGATAAGAGCACTTATCTATCGCCTGGCGCCGATTGATAAGAGCACTTATATGCTATGGCATGACCGTCTGGGACATCCGGGTCGTAATACGATGCTTAGAACTATGAATGCATCGAATGGGCATCCTCTTGAAGGAAAGTTTTTCGTGATTAATCCAAAAAGCCCATGCCAAGCTTGCTCTATTTGAAAGATAAATCTCAAACCAATTCGTGTAAAGCCCACCAAACTAGTTTCGAAATTCCCTTGTGAGAATCCAAGGTGATATTTGTGGACATATCCAACCATCCTACGGACCATTTAAATATTTCATGGTACTGGTTGATGCATCGACAAGATGGTCACAAGTTTATTGTCCACAAGAAACGCTGCTTTTGCTAAACTCTCGCCTAGAGGGCTCACCACTCGGATTATCCTATAAAGTCCAGAAGACTTGATAATGCCGGAGAGTTTACATCGAAGTTTTTCGATGATTATTGCATGTCCCTTGGGATTGACGTTGAACATCTGGTTTCCCATGTTCACACCCAGAATGGTCTCGTAGAAGCGTTCATTAAATGATTGCATGAACCTTGGTAATGCGCACCAAACTGCCAATTTCTACGTGGGACTATGCAATCTTGCATGCAGCCATGTTGGTCCGATTGAGGCCCACTGCTACCCAACCTTATTCCGTGTTACAGCTGGTGACTGGGTACGAACCTGACGTTTCGTACTTACGTGTATTTGGGTATGCAGTTTACGTGCCAATTGTGCCGTCACAACGTACAAATGGGTCCTCAATAATAGATGAGCATATATGTCGATTATGAATCCTCATCCATTACATGCTCTTTAGAGCCCTTGACAGGCGATCTCTTTACCGCATTTGCGAATTGTCACTTTGATGAGACTGTCCTCCCGTCGTTAGGGGGAGATTCGCACGTTAACGTTGATAAGGAACGACGTGAATTGACGTGGCATGTACCCACTATGTCTTATCTCGATCCCCGAACCGCACAAATGTGATAAGTGACGTGCGAAGAATTCTAGATCTACAGAGTAAAGCCTATAAAATGCCAGACGCTTTCTCTGATCTATCTAAAGTGACGAGATCATATATACCAGCTGCAAACTTGCCTGCAAGGATAGACGTCCCAGTAGGACGCAAAGTCATCCCTGAAGGATGTAACATCCCCGTAGGATGTGTCGTCCCAGAAGAGACGACGTACGGCTTGACGGCTAACCAGTCATATGTCCCTCCCAGAAGAGAGGTGGACCACTAGGTTCGAAGGATTCTTATCCCCAGAAGAGGATAAATTTGGCACAAACGAATCCTCTTGATATCGCAATCTCAACCGATCAATCTCACGAGATTATCCGGATTATGGGTCCGTCCCAGAAGAGACGACGTTGGGGGACGCTCCAACATATGAACCCACTCCCGAGAATAGAGAAATCTCGATAATGCATGCTTATGTGAGATGTGGAATCGAAATGAGATTATCATCGATGATATAATTGTATTCGTGGTAGCTACCGAAATCAAAACAAGCGATAACATTGAACCTTACTCCGTTGATGATTTTCAACATAGAGACGACTGGCTAAAAAGGAAACAATCAATCCAGGTCTAATTGGATTCCTTAGCGAAACGAAGTGTGTTCGGACCAGTCGCTCCAACACCGCCCAAAGTTAAACCAATTGGTCATAAATGGGTTTTCGTAAGGAAGCGTGATGAGAATAATGAGATTGTTCGATATAAAGCTCGCCTAGTGGCGCAAGGCTTCTCTCAACGCCCTGGAATTGACTACGAGGAGACCTATTCTCCCGTGATGGACGTAATAACGTTCCGCTACTTAATCAGTTTAGTAGTTTCCGAAAAACTGAATATGCAGCTCATGGATGTGGTCACAGCTTATCTCTATGGGGATCTAGACACAGAGATATATATGAAAGTCCCTGAAGGACTTAAGTTGCCTGAATCAAGTAGTTCCCGACCACGGAACACGTTCTCGATTAAACTGAGACGTTCACTATATGGATTAAAACAATCCGGACGGATGTGGTATAACCGTCTAAGTGAATACTTGATCGGCTTGGGATACGTGAACAACGAAGTATGCCCTTGCGTGTTTATTAAGAAATCCACTTTAGGATATGCTATTATCGCAGTCTATGTAGATGATATGAATCTCATAGGAACCTCGAAAGAGTTGATTGAAACTGCTGAACTCCTGAAGAAGGAATTCGAGATGAAGGATCTTGGGAAGACACGGTATTGCCTCGGCCTGCAGATCGAGCACCGTAAAGATGGAATCCTAGTACATCAGTCGAACTACACCCAGAAGGTGTTACGGCGTTTTAGTCATCATGACGCTAAGTCGTTACCTACTCCCATGATCGTTCGAACTCTAGACATTAACAAGGACTCATTCCGTCCTAAGGGAGACGATGAAGAGATATTGAACCCTGAGTGTTCATATCTGGGTGCAATAGGCGCATTATTGTACTTGGCCCAATGTACTAGACCGGACATCTCGTTTGCTGTAAATTGTTTAGCTCGACACAGCACCGCGCCAACACGCCGCCATTGGAATGGTATCAAAGACATTTTCCGTTACCTTAGTGGTACTACGGATATGAGCTTGTTCTATCCCTACGCGTCATCGAGTGGATCTACCCCCTTTGGCACTCGAAATAACGCAACCCTTGTCGGTTACGCCGATGCTGGTTACTTATCAGACCCGCATAAGGGACGTTCTCAATCTGGTTATGTCTTTACCATTGGGAATACGGCGATATCCTGGAGGTCTCGAAAACAGACCCTAGTAGCTACTTCGACAAACCACTCTGAACTACTCGCTCTCTACGAGGCGACCAGAGAGTGTGTATGGCTTCGAGCATTTATTGGCCATATACAAAGTACTTGTGAGCTATCTCATGATCCTGATGAACCAATTGTCATCTATGAGGACAACACTGCTGTTATTGATCAAGCTAAGCATGGTTACATCAAGGGAGACGCCACTAAGCACATCTCGCCGAAACTCTTCTTTACGCATCAACAACAAGAGCACCAGAAGATCGAAGTGAAGCACATTGGTTCAGAGAACAACCATGCTGACTTATTCACCAAGTCACTACCAAAGTATTCATTTCAGAAACATGTTAAGGCAATCGGTCTCAGGAAGCTATCCGAGCTACCTTAGAGTAACGATTTATGCCTAAGTCGAAATTCCCGCACCCAGTCGTGTGCATGTGAGGGGGAGCATCCCGACGAATGCTCGTATTTGATCGACGCTTGGCTAGTGTACTCTTTTTGTCCATAGACCAAGGGTTTGTCCCACTGGGTTTACCTTGGCAAGGTTTTTAACGAGACACCATCCCGGCCACCGTCTAGCTATTTGTCAAATCATTGACATTGATCACACCTTCACTAAGGATTGCCGAAATCAGGGGGAGTATCCAGTCGTATACTTCTAACTACCGTGTACTCTTTTTCCTTGGACTAGAGGTTTGTCCCACTGGGTTTACTCTAGCAAGGTTTTAATGAGGCACATCTCTTGTGGTTAGTTCCTCCACATACTTACATCTCATAGTGCTTCGGTATACATCATTCGGCTACACAATTTTCTCCTAAACTCCGGTTTTTATCCCACAATGGGTTTTTCCCGGACTTAAGGTTTTGTGTGTTGGCATCAGCGAATGAATGTTTATTTTCGACTCTACCTAACTATACTTAGCACAATGCTAATCGTAGTTTCTGGTCTAATGCTCGAAGACGAAGAAATTCAGATACAGCTACGTCAGTTTTTGGACATCCAAGGGGGAGTGTTGTAAATACTTATATTTATGTGGATGTCCATTTGGGGTTAATATGTAATACCCAATAGTTTGTATATCAATGATGTAAATCATGGAAACTTAGGAGTGATCACCAAGTTTCCAATGTGTGTTCATGAAGCTTCCTAGAAGCTTCCTATGTGTGATCACCAAGTTACCAAGTGTGAACACCAAGTAACTTTGTGTGGTGACCAAGTTACTTCCACCCTATATAAGAGGATGAATGAGAATGAATCAAAACACCAATTCACAACATCTCTTCTCTCCATCTATTCTCTCTATGTTCTTTACTCTCTAGCTAGCTAATTTCATTTTAGCCCACAACAACTTATTCTTTTTCATTTTTTTTCTTGATTATACACTTTGATGAATTTTAAAGACAAAAGAGTATCAAGGGTCATGATCTTTCATCCAGGGTCTCCTACCGTTTTGCCTAGATTGTTTTTTGTTTGGGCTCAACTTTGAGTTCCAAGTTGTATTGTTATTGTTCTCAGTTTTTTCTCTTTTGGTTATCTGCGCTTTCCTAGCAGCTGGGGCATTGTTTGCTTTAGAGTGTGCTGCTTTCGGTTAAGCTCAGAGTTTTGTTTTCTTTCATCTCCTTCAATAAAGTTCTCTTTGAAAAAAAAAAGACAAAAGAGTATCAAAATGTATTATGTACTTACTTAATAATTTCAGAAGAGAAGTGAAGAATTTAAGACTTTGATCCAAGCTTCCACTTCTTAGAGCAAAAGAACTTCTCATAACTTCCCAAGTGCTATGGTTTGGATGAATGATTTTTGGGCGAAGAGTTCTTGTGAGATTTTCAGCTAGAAAAACTCTAATGATCAGCTAAGGACTAGCTTCTAATGTTCTGAGTGTTTAGTTTGTGAGAGAAATGAGCAGAAAATGCCTTAGAAACAATCACAAAAATCTGATTTTTCCCTGGTATTTTCTTGAGAGGAAATTTCTCTTGATTTGTATCTTAGTTTAGGGTAATTAATCCAAAAGGAAATTTTCATGATTGAGAAATCAACTACCCTAGTTAAGCCTATTGGCATACTGAAAATACATATGTATATACATATATACCCACATATTTGTTTTCCTAGGTTAACAAAGAAAATGGTGTTGTCTTTCCAAACAAATAATCTAACAATGATTACCACAAAATAAGATGCATGAAGTATAGAAGAAAATGAATAAATGATCTTAAACTCAAATACAAATATTGAGTGTACAGAGAAAATTACAGCATGGGTATTTTCGTAATTTTACTAAACTTCCGCTGATCATAACTCGTTCATACGATATCAGAATTTAGTGTGCCGCATGTCTACGAACTCGTATCGACGTGCTCTACAACTCTTATGAAGAAAGTTATTAGAAAAAAAATAAAATAATAAGAAATTCAACTTTTGACTCCTTGAAAATAAAACGTTTTGACTAAATAGTCGTTCCGAAATACTTTTCACTTCGAAATAAGAAAAGTAATATCCAACCCTTAATTAAATTGAAGAATTTTTGATAAATTAAATACGAAAATTCGGGTTATTACATTGAAACACTGACCCAAGCAATAGAGAGAGAGAGAGAGAGAGAGAGAGAGAGAGAGAGAGAGGGAGAGAGAGAGAGAGAGAGAGAGGGATGAGAGACCACAACACCAAGAGTAAGAGCAAGGATGCCAATCCAGCCCCTGGGCAATTTTATAGGCAAGAAAACAGATGGAGAAAAACCAACCGAGCTCCACCACTAACCAACGACCCACACCAGATGACCACGCTGTTACCAACAACCCACGATAGACAGATAACATACATGAGAGAACGCTGCAGCACCAATCGATAACACAGAACAAAGGGCTTAAGAACTAGTACTGTTGAGGAATGTTTACTCTTGAAAACAACAAAAAGAGACTCAAAAGGGGAGCATATGCTTTGTGGTGTCCTTCGAAAGAGACAATGTTTGCAGCCTAACTCCAATCGAAAGAAAAGAGAGAGAGAGAGAGGCTAGAGTCGAAACCCTAGCAGAGCACATTGTAACTTTTTTTTTCAATGATGTTTTTATATGTAACAAGTCATATATTTAAAGATCATGATTCTTTAAATATATATATGACTTGTTAATCATATATTTAAAGTCATATATTTCGTCCCACAATTGTGGGACTTGGATCCTCTCCTCACGGACAGGTCCTCTTATTTCTCCACAAGTTAATCATGGCCCTCCAATTTGATCTTGCGGCCATGATTTGCTTGCTTTTTTATTTTTTCTTCTTCTCTCTCATCCCCTCTCTTTTTGTTGTCTCTCTTCCCCTCTTTGTCGGCAACTTCTCTCTCTCACTCTCTCCCCCCCTCTATCTGCAACTTCCCTCTCTTTTCTTTTTCCAGGACAACGAAATCGTCAGGTAAGCCATCGAAGAAATCCGGCTTTGCGGTGGTGGTTTGTGCGGGTTTGGGTTTGATTTCTAAGCTTTTTCCGGTTCATCATGCTTTCCTCACCTCTTTGTTGATTATTTGAGCATATATATATATATATATATATATATATATATATATATATAGAGAGAGAGAGAGAGAGAGAGAGAGAGAGAAGAAAAAAAAACAAATTTTGGCCGCAAAATCAAATTAGAGGGCCAAGATTGGCTAGTGGGAAATAAGAGGATCCGAGTCCATAATTGTGTGTTTAAACGACTAAAAGTTCATTAATTTAGTCAGGTCATTTATGTGGGCATGAATTAATATGAGAGAGCAAAAATTAGGGCTGGGCATAAAACCCGTAAAAACCGAAAACCCGATCCGGACCGGCCAGTTCGGTCCGGTTTATCATTTGGAAAACACGCTTTTCGGGCCGGTTCGGTCCTCCGGTCATATTTTACGGTTCGGGCCCGGTCCTTGGTATACATTTTCTATTTAGCCCGAAAAGACCGAGTACGGGACATGCATCCATAATATACTGAGTTACTGACTTTTTATCTCTCACTTTTTGTCTCTTCTCTATATTTTTATATTTTTTTTCTAACTCTTTCTTCTTTCTCTCTCCCCCTTCACGTGTTACATTCTATCTTTTTTATTTTTATCTCTTTCTTCCTCTGACTCTCTGTTCTTTCTATCTCCCTCTTCACGTGCTATTTTCTTTTCTTCTTCTTCTTCTCTCTCTCTCTCATCGGCAACCACTCTCTCTCTCTCTCAGATCACCATCGGCAACCACCATGAAAACCCAACAACCCCAATCTCCTACACTCCTTCAAATCTTCACTTCCTTTCTATCAAAGCGACAAAAATTCCCAAACCCCAGCTCTTGATTTCTTCAATTCTTCTCCCAATCAATCACTGCAAAAAATCAAAACTCAGAACCAATCTGTAGTTGCAGACGAGTTGTTGAGAGGGGAAAAGATTTCCATGTATCAGAAAACCCGGAAAACCCGAAGAACCGAACCGAAAGGACTCGGTTCGGGCTTCTGCCGGTCCTTGATCTAGAAATTTTCAGGCCCGGCCCGAAATAGTTATTGCCGGTCCGGTCCCGGTCCTATGAATTTCATGTCTGGGCCCGGCCCGTGCCCAGCCCTAGTAAAAATTGTAATAAAAAAAAAAAGATGAGAGAGCAAAAATAATTAAAATAAAAAAGAATGTAACAAAAAAAAATTGCGTGTGTGCTCATTTGGCATTTGCTGCATAAGCTCTTAAGATGCAACCCTCCACATAATATCACTCCCTCCACTTTTTGGTTTGTTTGTTTGGTACGGGAAGTTCTGGATTGCACCATGATTTTAGTGTACCTGTCTACGTGGCACAATCCCAGCAATTCGTTTCAAAGCCAGTATTATTTAATAAGGAAAACTCTCCTAACGGATCGTTGTCGTTAGCCTTCTTACTAAAACGTGAAATTTTTTGACTGCAGGGTGTTTTAGTCTATTGACATTCTCACATGCATGATCGAAATTGTCATTGAGAATGTCTCTGGAAAATTTGATAAACTCTTCCACCTAAACCCAGAAACCAGAGAGAGCATGTCTCTAATTACACGATAAATTCTCTTAATCTTGTTCATCGAAACCCAGATCCATTTTAATTGAAGGTGATGTGATAAGGTGATAATTATTCTAAACCCAGATCCGTTTTGTTCATCGAAACCCAGATCCGTTGTTCATCGAAACCCAGATCGAATAATTAACCCATATTGATTAATTATCTGATAAAGTGATCATCGAAACCCAGAGAGAGATCACAACACCTTTTCAACACCAGATCGAAACCAGAGACCTTTCGGCCGCGATATTCATGGATGAATTTTTGAGATCTATCAATCAACATGTATTTGATCTGATATTTTGGTTAAATCTGATCGAATAATGACAATGAGGTTTGAGTTTTAATTGAAGATTGAACCAGATCGAATGTGGTGTATTCCAGAATAATGAATATCCTAAGGGGGAAAGCACAATCATTTTTTATAGTTGGATTGTCAAAACCAAACTAGGATCAGATGAGAAAGATGAGACAAGGTGGATCAGGTTTGGATTGCCAAGGTGGATCATCACGATTAAGCAGAAGAGTAGTCCGATAGAATATAGAGAAAAGTCATATTAGGATCCACACCAATATTTTACCCAAGCCTTGACGCATTGACGTAACGGCGCTGACCTATGACGCCGTCCATGGTACACCAAAACCATGGTACAAAACAGCCGCTCCCGTTTGGTACCCTAATAATCAGTAATCAGCCTCACTCAAAATAGTTTCACTCGCAGAGTCGCAGTCGATGAATCTGAAACACTAACCCACCTCTCATCAATCTCTGATACTCTCATCTCATCTCATCTCCGCTCTTTCTTTTATTTCCCTTTCCTCTCTGTTCTGCTCTCTCTCTCATTTCCCCCAAAAACGAACCGAAAATGGCGAGGAATTCAGGGGTTTTGCTACGGCATTTGCTCGGAAATCACAACAAGCCATCTCTTCTTCATCGCTATAAGCTTCCTCCTAATTCGATCCAAACCCTAACCCTAAATTCAATCCCATCTTCCCCACACTCAATTCCTTCCTCTTCCAAATCCTTCTCCACCTTTCCACTCGATTTTCACTACGAAGACGTATTGCGTCAGGATATGTTGCTCAAAATGAACTACGATAACGTTATGCAAGTTCCTCGCTTGTGCGAACTGAAAGTTCTATCCAAGGCACCGGAAATTGGGAAAATTGCGATGGAGATTTCCGGCGGTCAGAAGTTCCTGACGCAGAAGGATAAGGATTTGACGGCAAAGGGGTTTCGAGGAGGGCCAAATAAAGAGGTCAGCCACCGAGCTCGGCAGACCACTCTCCGGCGGTCTGGAATGTCTAATTTTTTGGTGAGAAGCTTGACGGTTATGTCTCTTTTATCTTCTCCGGTTCAAATACGGAAGAACTTCATTCAATTCACAATGGAGACGGAGTTTATAGAGTCCTCCCCGGAGCTGGAAGATCATTTCGAGATATTTGAACAAATTAAAGGGTTCAATGTTACTATTGCCACTTCGGCCAACACAAAGGATGAGGCTGTACTTCTCTGGAGCGGCTTTCTGCAAAAAGATGAGGTTAAATTCTAATACTTTGATCAATCATGTCATTTGTAAGTAAATGCTCTGTTCCTTTTCAACTTATTTTTTGGTGTACACTTCTTCTGCAGGTAGCAGATTAATATAACCAAGTCTGACCAATGATGGGAGAGTGGTGTGACCATTCATAAGGTGTGTGGCATTGTAATCTCATCTTCTTTTTGTTAACTTGGACTAATTTTTTTTAAGTTGTATTTTGATTTGTTGTGAGTCCCATCTGAAGATTAAGGTCTGGACAACTTAGTGTTGCCAATTATATATGAAGTACGACACAAAAGATTGGAAACTGATTAGTTAGGTTAGTTTCTGAAATGGTTTCTTGCTAACTAGTATCAATGTAATTTTTTGAGAGATAAGGAACGTTCAGAATGTTTGATGAAGATGAAGTTTAGTTTTGTAAGAATTGAATCTGATAAAATTTGTGTAAAACATTGTGAAATTTGGATGCACGAGTTAAAAACAACATAACTGTTCCGACAGAAAAAGTTCAAAACAAAATTTAAATGAACATGATGTGAAAGCCATTAATTCATTAGCTCATGGTACGCTGCCCACACATATGAAGTCATTGAGATATTAGAACAAAGCATGTTAAGAAATACATTTCGATCATGATTTGGTCTATTGTCTTGGTATTGTTCTTTTACTTTTACACTGATACTTTGCATCTTGATCTGATGTACGGGAGTTCTTTTGATAGGGGATTCTAAGGAACTAAATCGTCTTAAGTTTTGTAATGTACAAGACAAATTGTATTTTATGTTTGGTCGGTTACGAGACAAATTGTTGGTGGGATATAAAAGTAACAGTTATTGATAGTGAGAACAAATTAGGGTTTGTTCTTAGACTTTCAAGGACGGTTGTAATGACATCAAATTGTTTAGTTTTATGAGGCATAATGCTATCCTGTGACCGAATAAATAAATATAACTGTAAACCTTTTCATATCTCTTTGTATTCTTTCTCAAGTTCCCCTAAATACTTCATAGGTTAAGCAAATTCCAGAGACCAAAGTTGTATTCACCATGGTCATTTACATATATTTTCATCTGAATCCAACAGTCTTCATTTATTTGATAGGCATTGAGCATTTATCTTATCTTGTCGGCTTATCTGAAGTCTAAAAGATAACTTTTTGGTATACATAATAAAGCAGATGTATTTTTATTAGGGAGGCATTGATCACTTGCTCATGCAGTCATTCTTTCCGTACTCTAATTATTGTCCCACTTGCTTGTACGGTAATTATGTTTATTTCTTGCTATCCAAATTATGAACCTAATATTGTTTACTATGTCTGGTGAATTGAAGAAACATCGGAGAAGTTGAATGTTAACTTGTTAAACGATTTAGTGCTTCTCGTTTGTTTGAATGCAAATTCCACACATTCCTCCAGTTATCTAATTGCTAAATTTGTTTAACCTTTGTGTTTTTAATACAATTCTAAAGCTCAGTTGTATTTCTTACCATATCCTAAAGTAGTTTAGAAAAGGTATACTTTGGTGTGGAAAAAGGCAAAGCAGATTGTTGTAGCTGAGTGCATATAGCTTAGCTAGGGATGGCAAAAACCCCCCTCTGTTTGGGTCCCCCTTGGTTCTCCGACCTTAAAAGAGGGGATTTTGAAGAGAATTCGGCTAACAGAGATGGTGTGGGGATGGCGAATCCACTAGCACTGAGATTTTTAGTATAAAAAATGTAGGTATATTATTAACTTCTAAGTTAGTGAACCCCTAAATCTCTTATCCCTAGGAACTGAGATTTAAATTTGGAAATGTAGATTATGAGAAAATAGAATGGACTAATGGAGCTTTCATCAAGTAACTTCCTTACTTTTAGAAAGCTAGCTTATATATTGTTTGGTTTTAGAAAGCTTCTCACAGAGTCCTAATGCTTTTTTCTATGATGTTTTTGTAGGATTCTTGCATTGATGCAGGGAACATCACTTTGTTCGTTTACTTGAAACTATGAGGAAGCTCTGGAGTTGTAGTTGAGAGGCTTGTTGTGGTTAGCTTTGTAAGATTTAGACGATGCAGGCTTTTAGCA
This sequence comes from Rubus parviflorus, assembly GCA_029955375.1. Lineage (NCBI taxonomy): Eukaryota > Viridiplantae > Streptophyta > Magnoliopsida > Rosales > Rosaceae > Rubus > Rubus parviflorus. Next base: position 3,753,454 of record JARGGL010000010.1, read on the forward strand.
TTGATGGTGAATTTTTTTGCTTTATATAGTTGCTGGCTTGATTTTGAACTTTAACTTTCAAATAAATGATGAATGAGTTCAGTTGAGTTGATTCAAATGATTTTCTTTTTTAGATTTTTGGATATTCGGATGGTATTGAATTGAATGTGTGATTCGGGGTTGGGATGGTATTGTAATCCCATCCCCAATCCACCCGTTGCCATCCCTAGTTTTAGCCCTGCTTTCATATGAAAACAGACTTGGTTCACTGACTACAACAAACCAAATCGGAAGCTTGCTGTTGTCTCTCCTGCAAGAAGTTACAAGTGGAATGTCCAGTCCGGATGAGTGAACTCTGCCACGGAATCTGCATACTTTAAATCAGTTAATGGCCATATACGTGCAAGATTGGATGTCGTATGTCCTAGTTCTACTGCCCCCTTGGTTATCCTGGACGAGGAGTCCGAGTTGTACCTAAGCGTGAGTTGTACATTACAGAGTAGCAGTAGAACACATTAGATTTACGGTACCGTTGACTTAATAACCAGAACTAATGGAATAGAATTTCTTGTTTAGCTAGTTCATCCCCTTAGTTTAATACAAAATCAAACATTTCCTCTAGAAACCCACCTCAAAAGCCTCAACCTTATCCTCCACTAGCAATATCAAACTCTAGCTGTTGATAAGGACAAACTCTGCATATGGATTCTACCGCCTCTGCAAGCTCAGATCTTGAATCTCCGTCGACTCAAATCCTTGGCAGAGATCTGAGCCTGAGAATCATGTGGTGATGATGAACTGACACGATCGGCGGCCGCGGTGGGGTTGCAGGGCGGAAAAGATAAATTTACCATGGCAAGTGAGGAGAAAGTGAAAAATTGGACGGTGTTGAAAAGCGACAGTAAGAAAATCATACCTTTGAAACAGTAAGAAATTTATGATTGAACAAAATGGGAAATACAGAATAATATACAACCACTTACATCACAGTGATCACACTGTTACAATAAACAACCCCAATCACCCCTCAACCTCAATAACCCATAAACTTGAGGACAAAAAGGAAAAAGAAATTAAAGAATGAACAAAATTACTTTCTAGTTTCTACACCACCTAGCTAGTAGCTACAACCTCATCAAGGAGTTGCTCTCAAGAACCTCAATTCATGGAATTGGGTTGTCAGAACCATCGGATTGAGCATCTGAGCAATACCCACTTGGCGTTTCAGCTGGGGTTTGGGGGTTTGAGCTCAGGGACCCTCCATCTTCTTTCGGCTTGCGAATGAACCCACCCACCATCGAAGCCACTGATTTGAAAATCTTGATCTTGATCTGTCCCCTCCTAGGAAGAGGGAGGCTTTGTTTTCGGCTAAGGTTGGACTTGAATTCTGCGTTTTCCATCTCCAACGAGCTGGGTATGAAGGGTTTTGAAGCTTTAAGAGAGAGTGAGACCAGTACAGAGGAAAAAAGCGGTGAGAAACAGAGTATTAGAAAGAGACTGAGAAAGTTGTTCTGAAGGAAGATGAAGACGGTCCTTTTTTTTTATAGACAAGATTTTGGTTCAATGAGTTGCTTGTTCTCCACGATTGTGGTACTGTTCATTATAAGTGGAGGCTATATCTGTCTTAGATCACTATCAAAGTAGGCAGTAGTGGACACCATAGACTCCAAAAATGGAATAAAGAATATTCCGGGCTAAATTTAACATGCAATAAATTAGAGCATATGCAGTGGGGTGAGTTTAGACTAGTCTAAACTAAAATATAGGCTCAAATTACCAAAAGTCAGTTCCAGTGGGGTGAGTTTAGACTAGGCAAACTACAGACTAGTTTTTTGAGAAGGCTAAATTAAACATGGCTCTAGGCTAGGCTAAAGGTGGGGACAGGTTTGTGCAAATTGTTATCAACCATAAACAAATACATTTGTTAAAACCAAGAACATTTGAACGGCTGGAAATATGGCTGAAAACACAAAATCTAATCTTTTGACTTCATAGTTAGAAACACAAAATTAATGGGAGGTCTAAATTGATGAATAATGTCAATTTGGGAGTTTAAATTTTAGTTTAGACTTTAGTTTTTAGGCTTTATAGATGCACATGCTCTAAGAAAAAAAATACTTGCTTAGACACTCTTTTTCCCTATCTTTATTTTTTCTACCATTTTTCATTGTGTTCCCATCCTTGTGTGGCAATGTATTCTTATTATTCAAATCCTTCATTTGTTGATCACATTTCAAAACTTAGTTTAATAAATAATTAATCATTCAAAAATCATATAGTTGTCGGCCAACTAGCATACGATTTAATGGTAAAGTATTTCTCTTCAACAAAATGTTGGTAGAGGTTCCAAGTCCGAATCTTCCATTTTATTTTAGGATTTTTTTCAGCAACAATGTCTGAACTCTTTTGCCCCGGCCATAATGATACCCAACTTTTAAAAAAAGTAAATATGGTACTTGAACTCGAAATTTCTTATCAACTTCATACTTCCGTTAAATTTTTTGTTAGTTCAATTAAAAAAAAACTCGTCTTTCCCGCTCCGGTCATCTTCTCCTCCTTTTCTCTCTCTCTCTCTCTCTCTCTCTCTCTCTCTCTCTCTCTCTCTCTCTCTCTCTCTCTCTCTCTCTCTCTCTCTCTCTCTCTCCCTCTCTCTCGTTCTGCTCTGGACACCTGAAAAGGGCACCCATCGTCACTCCCTCTCCTTCTTCAACTAACAACCACCAGTTCATCATCAACATGGCAGCCCTCTGCGAATTTCATAGCCTTCAATCAAACTCCCAATCTCTGCAATTCCGATAATGGCAATCACCATGGACCATCATTGTCCTCATCAACCAGCAATTCAAACCACTTCTAGCTCCACCATTTCGATCACAGACCACACCCAGAGCACTCAATTGCTCTAGGCACCATTCAATCACAAACATCTCCGGTCACCACTTCCAATTCAGTCCACTCACAACTTACCTAAGCCTGTGCTTGATTTCCAGAGCGCTACCGTGACCGCCGTCGATCTCGTGTACCCAAGGCCGCCCCAGCTCCGATTTCTTTTGGGCATCCATCGAGCCCAGCCTTGCATGGATTTCTCTCCTCTGCACCGTCGCGTTCTCTTGGCCGCACCACCCACTTGCTTTGTCGCTCACCACAACGACGTCTACCAACATAGACCATCCATGTCGGAGCTCCAAATCAGTTCTTCGCCACCTAGAACCCAGCACCTGCAGCGCTGCTCCCCGCCGCCTTGACGATGGGTGCCATTTTCGGGTGTCTAGAACAGAACAAGAGAGAGAGAGAGATAGAGAGAGAGATAGAGAGAGAGAGAGAGAGAAAGAAAGAGAGAGAGGGAGTAGAGTAAATTGAGCACGGGCTCAGGTTTGGATGCCCAAATCGGATTGGGCTTAATGGAGCAGAGGTGCGACGCCGGAGCTGAACACTGGAGATGTCGTGGTGGTGGCTGCTAGAGCTCAGCGGAGCTGCTGTGTTGAAGGTAAGTTGCAGGTATGGCGATGGCTGCTAGATGAGGAGGTTTGGGTGCCCAGAGAAGAGCGGAGACACAGTGGGTCTCGGCTGTGAGCTGCGGTTGAGACGGAAGAGAGAGAGAGAGAGTGACCGTAGAAGAGGAAGAAGTGGAAGAAAGAGAGAGGAAGGAGAGGGAGAAGACCCAATGGGATAGAGCCCGAGAGAGAGAGAGAGAGAGAGAGAGAGAGAGAGAGAGAGAGAGAGAGAGAGAGAGAGAGAGAGAGAGAGAGAGAGAGAGAGAGAGAGAGAGAGAGAGAGAGAGAGAGAGAGAGAGAGAGAGAGATAGGAGAAGATGATCGGAGAGGGAGAGACGGGTTTAATATCCCCACGTAACCCTCACGTAGTTTTTTTTAACTGAACTAACAGAAAATTTAACGAAAGTATGAAGTTGATAAGAAATTTAGAGTTCAGGTACCATATTGACTCTTTTTAGAAGTTGAGTATCATTCTGGCCGGGGCAGAAGAGTTCAGACACTGTTGTTGAAAAAAACCCTTTATTTTATTTAAAAATAAAATAAAATTATATAGTTATTTGGCACTTATCCAATTAATGGGTAGTGATGACAAATACATTTTATCACTAACCATTGAATTCATTTTAATTTGTCCAGTGTTTAAGCTGTCACTCAACGCGGTCCATGTATTGGGATGGTCCCGATGGTATAATTAATCTTGTGGTGTTCGTATAGGAACATCCACTCTCTTTAATTAGCATCATATATACTATAATCAATTCCTCGATCTGATTAGGTGTAAGTAGCACATGAAATCTAGCCAATTAAGACTTTAGTATATTTAAGAATATAGAATTATTCAGATCGATTCATACGCATGCATCAAGTTAATGAAATCAATAATCAATAATGAGAAGATAATCATGATACTTACTAATCATTGTTGAGTCAGGGTACTCATAATTTATTTGTTGGATTTGGTGCTTCTGAAAATGTCGTATGATTCTTCTGAACAAATAATAGATATATATATATATAATGTACGTATCATATCGTATTAGTTATTACTGATTGGACGTCCTATGATATAAGATTGATGACTATTGACTAACTAAGATTCGAACTCAAATCAGCCTATCTAAGATTGATGACTATTGACTATTGAAACATAGAAAAGTAGTTGATGACCGTCCTAAAGATCAAAGGACAGAAGAAGGCGGAGACAGGTGAAGCAGGGTCTACGGTCTCTTCTGCATGAGAGAGATGTCGCATACTATTACTAAGATTCCGTACTTGAGTTTTTTCGGAGTTTGTATGTGTTTTTCAGCTGAAATTCATAATTTGAAGAGATGTGTTGTTTTTATAATGAGGGACAAATTTTTTTTTTAATCTCACTAAATTGATGAACTGGCCGATTTCTAAAAAAAATTATGTGTAACTACATGTGCATTGGCTTAGATTATAGTTGTTTATCACTAATTCATAATAAGTTGAAGATTGTTGTTGATTCGATCATGACATGCTAGTATTTTTTATTTTTTTTTGAAGGAAATAAGCATATATTAGATATAATCACGATTACAATCGTTAATAAGAGCATCTTGAATAGCAGTAGGAGTTATAATTAACTTAGCAAAGTTAATATGAAAACCTAAGGCAGAACAAACCATAAGTTATCTAACTGGTTGTTTATTTACATAGTTAAAGCTCACTTCTTAAAAATAGAAAAACAATACTGCTACAAACTGATGTAGACTATCCTCGTCCTATAAAAATGGGTTGTGCTGCTTGCCAATGCACTAAATTTTGATGCTCACAGGACAGTAGTCCAACTGAAACTCATTGAAATAATAGAGAATGACCTCCACCAATTTGTAGAGAATGAAAAATAAAAGAAATACTAGTATTATTTCCTCATCAACTCATATATGTCAATTAGTTAAGGAGTGTCAACGAACACGGTTTGGGATTTTGGGGTATTAATCAAATATTAACTTATTGACTTATATATAAATTTATAGAGAGAGAGAGACACTAGAGAATGACATGCTAGTATTATTTCCTCATCAACTCATATATGTCAATTAGTTAAGGAGTGTCAACGAACACGGTTTGGGACTTTGGGGTATTAATCAAATATTAACTTATTGACTTGTATATATAATATTATTAATCAAATATTAACTTATTGACGTGTATATATAATATTAACTTATTGACTTCTATAGAGAGAGAGAGAGAGAGAGAAATTCCGAACACTTATTGACTTATTCAATCATCATGCAGTCACCTGCAATTAAAGTTGGTTTAGACTTTTGCAGAAGCAAAATACAAAAGTGTCCATACTGTTAATACTGTTTCTTATTCTGTTTTAATTAATGGAAAATCATCCGGTATCATTCAACCTTCTAGAAGATTATGACAAGGGGATCCTCTATCCCCTTATTTATTTTTACTTTGCATTGAACCTTTTGTAAGATATTGATTAGGATAACACTTCAAAACACTTCAATAACTAACCCATCACTAGTTTAGCATTTAAGTTTGAAAAAAAAAATATATATGCACAAATGAGAGTTAGATAGAAGAATTCGGATTTGACAAATTCGTTAAACTAAACTAAATTAGGAGATATATATAGAGAGAAAACAAAATATTTCATTGTAATTTCTTGTCTTTAACCGTCATTTCATAAGAGGATAAATATTTTATTTGATCATTCAAAAAGAAGGAAGGTCAAGTGAGAAGATTTAGAGGTCAAAATAGAAAAACTCAATTCAAATCTCTCATCTCCGAAAAAAATAATTGTATGATTGATTTAATTATGAACAAATAATTATATATGCATCATCATATCTTATTATTGATTGGTTGTATGACGATTGACGACGATTTGACGACGATTTGACAAATCCAAACGACCCAACTATGCATAACAAATCAGCCAACATCGTCACATAAAAGAGAGTTGCTTAGAATTTCCATAGCCAAAAGAATATGCTTATATTTTAATCACTAATTGCTGATTATTCGTAATTAGTTGGAGAGAGTTGCATGTACAAGGAAAAAGTTGCTAGTATACCTCATTACCTTGCATGTTTCTAACATATGCCTAGGTTGTTTTGCATGATTCATGAACTCCATCATGTTGCTTCTTGACCATATGAATGTTTTTCAGGAAAAGAAACCAGATCAAAGCAGGAAAGAAGAAGACTATATATTATTTATATGCACTTTTTGAAAATCAATATCTGGGTGGTCATTATTCAATTCTCTATATATGTACAAACTAATTAGACCAGATGGACAAAGACCATTATCTTTGCTCGATCAATGATCAATTGCTGTTGAGGGACGCAAACACAGCCACAGCACTCATATACAGGTCCATTGTGACATTGTCAACCCAATGTTTTATCGAAGATTTTAATGAAACAGATGTCAAAACTCCTTGTTGACTATATTAATTGGCAACCCTAGCGAAGCTACGTACGCAATATATTGGTTCTGTTCTGTGCAATGCATGTAGAATATTGCAGCGAAGCTCAAGCGACTTAAAACTAGAAGCTTAGAATCTTCAAGTCCAGCCGCCCTAGCAAAGAATATATGAATGACTAGTTTGTTACAATGATTATATCTGAGCAATTCTTTTTAATACTTGGTTTCATATATTCATATATATCAAAGTTAATTTATTCTTAGACCATTTTATGATCATGCAAAAATAGTGAAACACGTACCCATGTTGTTATTTTCTTTTAATATCTGAAAGTGAACCAAAGAAATATTAATTGGTTCATTCAAGGAATATTAATTGTCTAAAATTAACATGAAAACCAAAGAAATTAAGTTGTTACTTTATTTGATCTTCAGAAAGATGGGGAAATCCATCCAATTCGATCATTCATTTTTATATGGTTATGTATTGAATATTTTAGTACATCCATCCACAAATTCATGTTGATATTATGTGTTTTTGAAATGAGGAATCATAAATTGAATAAGAATTTTTATTTTTTGCTGATCATAAATGTGTTTGGGATCTCTATAAATACATAGCTCACATGCCTCTATTCTCTACCTTCATTCCTTGCTTCTTTTGTGGCCCAAGCTCTGTGAGAAATAGAGACAAGGTCTCTGCTTCTTCTTCACCCAGTTCTGAGTTTCCCCATATCAAATCTTGTCCAGCAATTTAATTCATATAGATTTCTCATATTTCTCTTTAACATTTTCTTCTTCTTTCTCTTAAAAAGATCCTCAAGAGCTCCTCCTTATCCTTCTCCTCATCTTTTGTGATCTGAATTCCATTTTCACTTCCCTTACTCTGCTTGCTCTCTGCCTTCTTTTCACATATACCATGGCAACCTCTTCTTCAACGCCCCAAAATAACAAAACCGCTAGCCTTCCAGCACCAAAAAGAGGACAGATCAAGGCTCGGATTCTTGGAAACTTGGTCAAAGCTGTGATCTTCATGGTCAACCCAGGAGCTCAGGGAAGAAACATAGGTACTGATGCTGGTGGAAGCTCTGCCTCTCCAACACCACCACCTAGTGCCTACACCTCTGATGGCAGCCCCAATATCACAGAGCCATGATCAAATATATGGGTCACAACCAACATGTGAATTGAACTCACCACTCTATTGGCAAGCCCAATTCTCTGAATTGGGTTTTGCTGCATATCCTAGTTATCTAAGAAGCTCTTGAATTCTGCCATTTTGAGTCAGATCTCCAAGCTTCTGCTATGTTTTTTAATTGATGTCTAGACTAGAAAGTGTGATATTTGATTTTTAGATGATATGGGTGTTGATTATGTTCCGGCAAAACCAAGGATTCAAATTTCGATTTCGGTACTTCAAATTTACGGAAATTTCGGTACTTCAAATTTACAGAAATTTCGGAGAAAGTTTCAATTTCGATGGAAATTTCGGTTAAAAATAAAGAAATCACGAAAACTATATTTATAACATCACACTTTTGAATGAAATTTTTACATATACTAAACTAACTTATAATAAACCTATATACAATGTAACATCTCTAAGATTGTACATTTATAATAGAATTATGATATTTAATATGGATGAGTAATTAAGTAGGTTGCTAAACTAATGTTTTTATCTATATATAATTATAAATGTGCAGTAAATTACTAAATAATTAATATTGTTGTATTTTTTTTTTATGGTTGGAATCCAAAGGGAGGCTTGGCCATCACACATTTTTCACTAATAATTACAAAAATCAAAATGAACAAGTACAACAAAAATCAATATAAACACATACATTCTAAAACATACATATGAAGAACTAATATTACGGTGTGGTTTGATCAAGCTGGTCGTTGGACTACCTCCATCTAGCATCATACAATACTGCTTCCAACTACATGAATTTTGATATCGATTGTTATACCTCATCACATGAGTATTGTATGTTTGTTGATCTCTTCCTAGTTCCTACATGCAGTCCATATATCCGATATTTTAGAATAACCCAATATAGTATTTGATTATATAAAGCATATGACATTTGGGATGAAGAATGATGGGTTTTTTGGAGTATTCGACCTTGATTGCATAATTTTTGGATGAAAGCATATATGAATCTTTCCTCCTCTAAAAAGTAAAAATTTTCATTAATATTTATGTTTCCCTAAAAAAAAAAAAGTAAAATTTTATGTCGAGTGTTAGAAGAAATTTCACAAATTTCGGTGAAATTTTTTTGAGTTCTGCTATTTATGTGTAGATATTACGGAAATTTTAAATTTCGTGGAAATTTGCCGGAAATTTCAGAAAAATTCCTGATAGAAATAACATAGCATATAAATTTCGTTTCAGTACTTCAATATTACGGAAATTTCGGTAATTTCGGAGAAATTTCAATCCTTGGGCAAAACTCATTTTTTGGGTAAGTTTTGCAGAACAGTAGCCCCATGTAAGCTTATATCTTATATGTTAATGTCTTTAATAGGTATGTTGGTCTTCCTATTATTGTCAGTTTTTGTTGGGACAAAAAGGAACAAAAAAAAAACTAGGATAACATAATAAAATAAACCTCTTCCATTGTTGTTTCTGTGAGTTTTAGAGAGGATACACATTTGGAAGAGATAGTCTGTGTGTTTTATGGGATTTTGGCTTTGTATCTTTGGTCGTTTCATGTGTAATATCATATGGTGAATATAAATTTATAATTATCTCTACAATTTCTGTTGTATTCATGTTTGTTCATGTTTTTTTTTTGGAAAGCCGAATTTCAATTCAGAATATGTTTCTGTTTATTGGAGTTGTGATGATGTTTATTGTTTTACATTCTGTTGTTTCACAAGCTTCATAAAGTTTAAAATGACAAACATATTCTTCACCCTACGACAGAACTTCAGAATCTATAAAATAAGGGTTATTATCACATATAGTACTTGAACTATTTATCAATTATATACTTGGTACCTGAACTTTAATTTTTGTTACAAGTAGTACCCAAAGTTTTCTATTTTAGCCTCTTTTTTTTTGGAACACGCGCCCTCACGCGCATATATTTGTGACAAAAATGGTCTTAGGTACCACAAGAGATGAAATCGAAAACTTTGGGTACTACTTGTGACAAAAATTAAAATTCAGGTACCAAATATATAATTGAGAAATAATTCAAATACTATATGTGATAAAAACCCATAAAATAATGTACCCTAAGCTTTATTGTAGAAGAATATGGAACTGTAAACGTTGATGTCATTATAGATTCAAAGTCGTGTCCTCTACTTCGATAGTAAGAAAAAGACATCTTAAACTTATTACAGTTTTTGTAGAGGGATTGAAGAGAGAAACAACGTAGAAGTTTGTTAACCTGGATTTATTTGAAATATTTAGTTTATTTCCATATCTCAACTAAAAGTATTATATATTGCCATCAAATGGATATGGAATTCAAACAATTTTCACCCCAACCCAATGTATTTATATTGAAGAAATTATGAGATGAAGGTGATGAGTTTGTATGTTGACTATATCATATCGGCCACCCTAATTAAGCTTAGCTACCTAATTAGTTCTGTGTTATGTGCAAGCATGTAGAATTTTGCAGCGCAGCTCAAGCACCTTAAGACTAGGATCTTTAGGGTCTTCAAGTCAAGCCGCCCTCAGAATGAACGAGTATATAAATACTAGCTAGCTAGTTTCTTGCATTAAAACAAAGACCTGGTGGCCTGGGGCGCTTGACCCTTCTTGAAGATAAGTCCCACCTAGGTCAATGAGGCGGGCGTTGGATTGTTATAAATGGTATCAGAGCCCAAACAGTACTCGTTGGCTTTGTAAGAGTCTTGCATCATATATCGTTGTGACGATGATAGCTAGGTAACCGCATATTTCCGCTACTGAGTGACGTAAATCCATAGGGACTTCACTTCCTTAATTAAGAAGGTGACCTGATTATCCTCATTATCGTTAATTGAGTAAGTTAATACCCGATTCAAGCATGAATGCATGATGTACAGATCGAGGAAGATTCAGCATCCCGTTCTAGCAGTATGCAACTCGATCATATATAAACTGCCCTAGTTCTAATTTGTTTGAGAGAAGAAATGCCACTAAGTGTGTTTAAGTAGGAGTTACCGAGTTACGAAGATATCATATATAAACTGCCCATCTATTTTTTAAGTAATACTTTTTTCACATACGTACTGTTATCATATATCAAACTAATCAAAGTGCTATACTGAAAGTGATAAAAGTAATGTGTACAAGGAAATTCTGCCATGTTTGGAGCATGCCATGCTTGGGCACGTGCCATGCTCCACTGCCCTTAGATGATAACTGTACCCCACCCTCCTACCTTGCAAATGCACCCCGTGCCCTTGGATGATAACTATACCCCACCCTCCCCCCTCTGCCCCGAGCATTGAAGCAGCACCCATTTCCAGCCTCCACGGCTCCAGCTGTGGTGGACTGGTGGTGGGGTGGTGGTGTCACGCCCCGATTTTCCAATCAATTAATAAGGCATTTTGCCCTTAATTACAAACCATTTCGGGAACGTGACGACATGGAATATCAAATACAAATATGCACTAGAATTTTTTTCTTTTTAATTCAAGTAGACAACACCAACTCCATGCCCAACATTGTAATTTCAAACTCAATACAAGAGTCGAATATTACATACCAAATATTTATATAATAAATTGATACATCAAAATATTACATAAATAAATCTTCAGAGTGCGAAGCATAAAATAGCGGAAGTCTTATAACCCAACAAAAAGTATGCAGCCTTGCATTACTCCTGGTTATCCTAACCTGCAGGTATAACCCCTACACCGTGGAATAGTGTACCGGGTTATATCAACAAACCCGCTCAGCTTACGAAGCTGGTATGAGTTAACTCAGTTTTACTCACCCTAAACCGTTTAACAAAATATACATATATAGTTTGTTTTAAACAAATATATGTAACTTATACTTTTCAAAAACAATTCAAATCCCGAAAATTCATATTATAAAATATACTGAACCTACGCGCCCCATACCACGTATTTTAACCCCACACGTCCCATAAACGTGTATGTTAATCCCAGGGTAATTCAGAATATTAAACAATATAAACTTTCCCCAAAATCATTTCCCAAAATTATGATTCTTTCTTTTTAAGAATCGTAAATCATAATAATAATTACTTCAATTTTTAAAGAAGTAAAAACTTCAAAATACAATTCAATATTGTTCAAGAATTGTAATTCAATAAATCAATGCTTCAATTATTTAAGAAGCAAATTCATATCATACTCACACAAAACCACAATCAACTTCAAATGATTAAAAGCGAGAATACCATTTTTCTTCTCCTTTTAATACATCAAGATAAAGCGAGAATACCATTTTTCTTCTCCTTTATTACATAAAGTATTCATCTTTGTTTTCAATGAATACATGGCTACACAGTCTAGAACTCTAACCTTCACCTTCTGGCTACACAGTCTAAAGCTCTAACCTTCACCATTGGCTACACAGTCTAGAGCTCTAACCTTCACCCATTGGCTACACAGTCTAAAGCTCTAACCTTCACCCATTGGCTACAAAAACATTCGAGTAGGCAAACACAATATCATAATTTTTGAAATATTGTTTCCCACAAAATCCACCAATTAAAACAATAAAATGAATACTTTCAAATATTGTTTTAACACAAAATCACACATGCTGATATATCAAATTAAAACTGTATTTAATTTATATATCGCAAAATCATTTAAATAAATATAATTATTTATTTTCGCAAACAACACAATATGAATTAATATTCATATATAAAATATCGTGAGATTCACTCACCTCTAATTCCTGCTGCGTCTTCAAATAGTAACCAGGAATCGACAAGCACGAGCTACACTTCTCGTAAACACCTATGATTATGCAATATCCAATTAGCATAATACATTTCCAAAATAATCCAAATGTTCCTCAAATGTCTCCTACGACATCGGAACATTTAATCGAGACCATTTGACCAAAAGTCAACCATCGGTCAACGTGGGTCCCACGTCTACTATTCATCAACGGGTCCCACACCAAATCTGAAACTTCCAAAATCCAACAGCATGCTTATTTCTAGCATCCTAATATCATATCCAAATATGGTGATGATCCAACGGTCGGATCATCACGGATCTAACGATCCATAACCATTGCTTAATTGATCATCGCTCAAACGACCGAATTTCACAAAACTGTAAACACGAAAGTTGTTCGTATCGACGAACCAAGTCAAACGGAGCAAAGAATTGCTCCAGGACCGACCTGACGCGCCGCCGACGCGCCGCCGGAGGTGGCTGCCGGCCGCCGGTCAAGGTGGTCCGATGGCTACCAAAATTTACCAGAATGTAGAACTCAACAAGCCCAACAAGTTTAGTAACTACCTCAAAGTCTGGATCGAAGTGGAAGTGGCCGGAATCGGTGTCGGCAAGTTCTAGATCCAAAACTTCCCGAGCTCAATCCGCCGCCTACGGTGGTTTTCGGTGAAATCCAAGGGCACCATCGTGTTCATGGGGTTGAGGGCTTCAAAACCCGATACACGGATTGGTCCGGGGTGGCCGGAAAATGGCCGGAGCATGAGGAGGCCGTCGGCCTCTTCTTTGGCCGCCGCGTGCGACGTCACGCCGGCGAGGCGGGCGGCAAGGCCGGGTGGGCTAGGTCTGTCGGCCCGAGCTGCACCTTTTGGTGGTGGCGGTGAGGCACACGGTGGCCGGTCACGGCTCGCCGGAAAACAACCAGAAGAGAGAGAAAGGGAGAGCTGCGCGGGGAGAGAGAGAGAGGGAGGAGAGAGAAAGTTCCAGAAAAAAAATAAAATCTTTCTTTTATAGAAAAACGTGGAACTTCCGAGGGCTGTAACTCCTTCATACGATGTCCATTTCCGATGAACCAAATTCCTACGAACTCGATTCGACGAGGTCTACAACTTTCATGAAGGAAGTTTTCCCAAATTCTCAACGGGTAAAAAGTTACCTTAATTAACCTTGTGTAACTTATAATTACCACCGTAATTATCGTTTTACGACGAAAACCCCTAAAAATATGAAATCGTATCATTTCACTTCAAATTTCACGAACTATTTTATAAAAATAATACGGAAATTTTCGGGGTATTACAGGTGGTAGTGATAGCTTCACATTATCCACATGTTAGTGAAGGAGTCAAGCCCTACTACTACAATTAATGCCCTGTCTGGGGTTGATCACATCAAGAATTTAAAGAGCTAGATGTAATTCTATCTATGAATAGAAAACTTTCCCATCAAGAAAAATAAAACACTCCTACTCCTATCCGCACCCTTAAAAAGTACAAATTAAACAACCGTATGCACATAATAATGCCAATAAAGAACACAACAAAATGCTTATATAAAATCCCACCTTTTATTATTTGTAGAAAAATGCCTAAATTGTAATGTCAAATAGAAAAACTTTCCACCGAAATTTAGGTATTTAACTCAAAATAAAGTGACAATAGATAGAGCGAATTGCACCCCAAATTGTTAATAACACACATTTTGTTGATCTTTATTGTATAAATGGTCCATAATACTCTCAATGTAAGAATAAATTTAGAATATTATGGACAATTGGTATAATAAAGACAAACAAAATGTGTGTTGTTAACAATTTGGGGTGTGTAACTAACAACACCCTAGATATAAATGTTTAAGGCAATGCTATGGAGCCTCAATTGACGCATAACATTTTTGGCATCAATCCTAGGTGGCATGCCACATAACTCAATATCAATTTAAATTTTAAATTCACATAATATATTTTGTCACATCATAATCTTGCAATACTAACTTTAACCTTTTATATTTTTCTTTCGATTTATTTTTTTATAGACTTATTATCTGCAATTAATAAACCAAAAAAATATAAATGCTTTAAATGAGAATCGAAACTAGAACAAAGCAGATTGTTGTAGCTAAGTGCATATAGCTTAGCGAGGGATGGCCAAAATCCCCCTCTGTTTGGGTCCCTTTGGTTCTCCGACCTTAAAAGAGGGGATTTTGAAGAGAATTCGGCTAACAAGAATGGTGTAGGGATGGCGAATCCACTAGCACATAGATTTTTAGTATAAAAAATGTAGGTATATTTTTAACTTGAGTTTTTATCACATATAGTACCTGAACTATTTCTCAATTATATACTTGGTACCTGAACTTTAATTTTTGTCACAAGTAGTACCCAAAGTTTTAATTTTTGTCACAAGTAGTACCCAAAGTTTTTTATTTCATCTCTTTTGGTACCTAAGACCGATTTTTGTGATATTATATGCGCGTGTTAAAAAAAAAAAGTTAAAATGGAAAACTTTGGATACTACTTGTGACAAAAATTAAAAACTTTGGGTACTACTTGTGACAAAAATTGAAAACTTTGGGTACTACTTGTGACAAAAATTGAAGTTCAGGTACCATTTAGGATGAAGTCGAAGAGTTCGGGTACTGGTTGTGATCAAAAGTGAAGTTCAGGTACTATGTATATAATTGAGGTAAAGTTCAGGTACCATTTGTGATAAAACCCCTTTTAACTTCTAAGTTAGTGAACCCCTAAATCTCTTATCCCTAGGAACTGAGATTTAAATTTGGAATGTAGATTATGAGAAAATAGAATGGACTAATGGAACTTTCATCGAGTAACTTCCTTACTTTTAGAAATCTAGCTTATATATATATATATAGTTTGGTTTTAGAAAGCTTCTCACAGAGTCCTAATGCTTTTTTCTATGATGTTTTTGGAGTAAGGCTATGGTATGTTAACATTTCTCATACATAATGCGGAGAGAAAATCCTTATTAAGCTAAATAAGGTCCTCATTAGAGTAAATTAAGTTCCTGTTTGAGTAATTAAGTCCTAAAATTGGTAATTGTAATGTTTTACAACTTGAGGACACATATTACCACTTCGACAACTCATGTGGTAACTACGAAAAAGCCCTCGTTAGGGTAAATTTGGTCCTCATTAGAGTAAATAGGTTCTCGTTTGAGTAATTACGTCCTAAAAGTAGTAATTGTACGTATAAGATTCGTTAACATACACTATAATTTTCCGATGTTTTTGTAGGATTGTCACATTGATGCTTTGTTTGTTTACTTGAAACTATGAGGAAGCTCTGGAGTTGTAGTTGAGAGGCTTGTTGTGGTTAGCTTTGTAAGATTTAGACGATGCAGGCTTTTAGCATTGATGGTGAATATTTTGCTTTATATAGTTGTTGGCTTGATTTTGAACTTTAACTTTCAAATAAATGATGAATGAGTTCAGTTTGAGTTGATTCAAATTATTTTCTTTTTTAGATTTTTGGATATTCGGATGGTATTGAATTGAATGTGTGATTCGGGGTTCGGATGGTATTGTAATCCCCGTTGCCATCCCTAGTTTTAGCCCTGCTTTCGTATGAAAACAGACTTGCTTCACTGACTACAACAAACCAAATCAGAAGCTTGCTGTTGTCTCTCCTGCTAGAAGTTACAAGTGGAATGTCCAGTCCGGATGAGTGAACTCTGCCACGGAATCGGCAAACTTTAAATCAGTTTATGGCCATATACGTGCCAGATTGGATGTCGTATGTCCTAGTTCTACTGCCCCCTTGGTTATCCTGGACGAGGAGTCCGAGTTGTACCTAAGCCTGAGTTGTACATTACAGAATAGCAGTAGAACACATTAGATTTACGGTACCTTTGACTTTTTGTTTGGCGGATTACGGTACCTTTGACTTAATAACCAGAACTAATGGAATAGAATCTAATGGAATAGAATTTCTTGTTTAGCTAGTTCATCCCTTTAGTTTAATCCAAAATCAAACATTTCCTCTAGAAACCCACCTCAAAAGCCTCAACCTTATCCTCCACCAACAATATCAAACTCTTGCTGGTGATAAGGACAAACTCTGCATATGGATTCTACCGCCTCTGCAAGCTCAGATCTTGAATCTCCGTCGACTCAAATCCTTGGCAGAGATCTGAGCCTGAGAATCATTTGGTGATGGACTGGCACGATCGGCCGCCGCGGTGGAGATGCAGGGCCGAAAAGATAAATTTACCGTGGCAAGTGAGGAGAAAGTGAAAAATTGGACGGTGTTGAAAAGCGACAGTAAGAAAATCATACCTTTGAAACAATAAGAAATTATGATTGAACAAAATGGGAAAAACAGAATATTATACAGTACGCCCAAGCTGAAAAACAACCACTTACATCACACTGTTACAATAAACAACCCCAATCACCCCTCAACCTCAATAACCCATAAACTTGAGGACAAAAAGGAAAAAAAAATTAAAGAATGAACAAAATTACTTCCTAGTTTCTACACCACCTAGCTAGTAGCTACAACCTCATCAAGGAGTTGCTCTCAAGAACCTCAATTCATGGAATTGGGTTGTCATAACCATCGGATTGAGCATCTGAGCAATACCCACTTGGCGTTTCAGCTGGGGTTTGGGGGTTTGAGCTCAGGGACCCTCCATCTTCTTTCGGCTTGCGAATTAACCCACCCACCATCGAAGCCACTGATTTGAAAATCTTGATCTTGATCTGTCCCCTCCTCGGAGGAGGGAGGCTTTGTTTTCGGCCAAGGTTGGACTTGAATTCTGGGTTTTCCATCTTCTTCGAGCTGGGTATGAAGGGTTTTGAAGCTTTAAGAGAGAGTGAGACCAGTAGAGAGGAAAAAGGCGGTGCGAACCAGAGTATTAGAGAGAGACTGAGAGAGTTGTTCTGAAGGAAGATGAGGAGGGTCCCTTTTTTTATAGACAAGATTTTGATACAGTGAGTTGCTTGTTCTCTACGATTCGTACTGTTCATTACCAGGCTATATCTGCCAAATACCACTAGCAAGTAGCGCACACCAGAATCCGGAAATGTAATAAGAATATTCCGGACTAAATTTAGCACATGCAATAAAGAAAGAAGGGAACTATTTATTTGTTTTCTACCATTTTTCGTTGTGTTCCCATCATCCTTGTGTGGCAATGTATTTTTATGATTCAAATCCTTCATTTGTTGATCATATTTGCAAAGTTAGTTTTGTAAATAATTAATCATTCAAAAATTATATAATTACTATCATACGATTTAATGGTAAAGTATTTCTCTTCAACAAAGTGTTGGTAGAGGTCTCAAGTCCGAATCTTTTGTTTTATTTGATTTAAAAAAAATAAAATAAAATCATATAATTATTTACCTTTTATCCAATTAATAGGTGGTGAATGGTGATAACAAATAGATTTTATCACTTAAAATTTCACTGCCAATCTACGGTTGTTAGGGTTTCAGTCAATCCAGGGCTTCCTCTGTCTTAGCACTTTAGTCTCTTGAGAATGGTGATGTCTGCAGCTCTTACCTCTTCATTTGCTCTCACCAACCACGGCATGGTACATTACTTGAGAGATCGAGGGTCTTCATTGCCGTGTGTGGTGGGATGGTTAGCTTACTAGGAAGAACATTGCTTCTAAACTCTTTAGGGGTATGGTCGCCTCTGTGTGGGGGATGTAGGGTTGTCTCACTATCAAGGAAGACAAGCAGGGCGTTCTTGATGGAGGACCTTAACACTTCAACAATATCATATATGCTGGTGGATCCAATACCACAAGAGTGGAATTTAATTCGTTATAGTATTGGGATGGTCCGATGGTATAATTAATCTTGTGGTGTTGGTATAGGAACACTCTCTTTAGCATCATACTAATATCAATTACTCGATCTGATTAGGAGTAATTAGCACATTTATTAGTTTATTGGCCTCCTGGAATAATAGAATTAATTATCTGAAAATGAAATCTAGCCAATTAAGACTTTAGTATACTTAAGAATATAGAATTATTCAGATCGATTCATACGCATGCATCAAGTTAATGAAATCAATAATCAATAATGAGAAGATAATCATGATACTTACTAATCATTGTTGAGTCAGGGTACTCATAATTTATTTGTTGGATTTGGTGCTTCTGAAAATGTCGTATGATTCTTCTGAACAAATAAAATATATATATATACGTATCATATCTTATTTTTTTATGATATAAGATTGATGACTATTGACAAATCCAAACGAGGCATAACAAATCAGCTAACAAAGAAAAGTGGTTGATGACCGTCCTAAGATCAAGGGACGGAAGAAGGCGGAGACGGTGGAGACGGATGAAGCAGGGTCTACAGTCTTTTCTGCATGTGAGAGATGTCGCAGATTATTACCAAGATTTCGTACTTGAGTTTTTTTCTGGAGTTTGTATGTGTTTTCTAGCCGAACTTCAAATTTGAAGAGATGTATTGCTTTTATAATGAGGAATGAATTATCTTTTTGTAATCTCACTAAATTGATGAATTGACCGATTTATAAAAAAAAATTATGCGTAACTACATGTGCCTTGACTTAGATTATAGTTGTTTATCACTAATCCATAATAAGTTGAAGATTGTTGTTTGATATAGATATTTCTACACACCAAATAGATGCACAAAAATAACCTATTAATTACCCTACTGTGGATATGAATATCGAATGTAGTATGAGAAGTAGGGATCGTTCCCGCAAGAGAATGAGACTCGAATGCAAATTAAGACACTAAACTATAACGACTCTAAACTGACCTAAAAGGAAAATACGAACAGCAGACAAACTAAACAGACTCTGATTGCTACGAGATTTTAACACAATAAACTAGACACAATAAAACTCACTCTGACAAAGTTTCAACGAAATCTAAGATGTTTAAGACTACGAAAATAAACCTGCAAGAGCAGGGCAGAGTTGATGTACGAAAATTAAAGGAAAACCAACAAAGGTTTTGTTGTGAACAATGATGATGGAATAGCTAAGGAACAATTATCCACCCTAAACAATCATGATAAATATGCAAGGTTCCATACAAATTCCCTATTTCATGGATGAAGATGCTCAAGATAAGTCAATGGCATGTTGATCAAATCCTATTGTTCTCTCATAGTTGGTACGTTAAGTGCATGACATGTACTCCCTAACTTAATTCTTAACATGTAACCTAGAATGACATGTTCATAGATTCAACACTCAAGAATCATTAAGCATAAAGAGAACGAGTATCACATCGGCCATAAGACATGGCATGTATCTTATGTAACCAAGAAATCTAATCACATGAATATGGCGTATTATTCATTAGCTACTTGGGATTATATGATGATATGGCGGTCCACATACAAATCCTAGCAATAGAACCCTAATACATGCATCTAAGTAGGCCTCCAAAGAAACACATATAAAGATTCATCAATGAAAAACCAGTGAGAAGATAATCATCCAATCCATAGGAAATCTATATAAAATAATCAAAGCATCTCAACAATTATGTTCAGGGCTTCAAATAGCCCCTAACTACTAAGGAAATTAGCTACTCATAGTCATAGTAGCAACAATCAAAAACATAATAAAAACTAAAGAAAGAGAAGAAGAAAGAAACACGGCGATGCTTCCGCTCTCCACGTAGATGATGATGTCGAACCCTGTCCCGGCTGATTAAGAGATCCTTAAATACCCCAAGTTAGGGTTTAAAACGTCCACGGCCCAATAGGAGTCGAAGCCCATGAGGAAAATCACAAATCCTAAATGAATTAGGTTTCCAGATTCGCGCCAGATTGACCTTCGCTCACTTAATCAGCCATAACGTCTTCTAGACAACTCCGAATCACAAACCGTCAGAAGTTCCTGAAAATAGACATCCAGAGCTTTCTATCCATATATGGTACATCTTCTAGTTCATTCTGAGCTGCTCCCAGTTCTCAATCGAAGTAGGCTGATCTGCACAGGCAGATTCACCAGTTTAGCTTTTAATCTCCACTTTTTGCTTCTTTTCATCCTCAATGCTCCAAGAGTCCTATAAAACATAAAACGACATAACTAACTCGAATAAAGATGGAATGTGAGAGAATTAATATAGAATTAAGCACAATGGAGCACACAAATATGCTCCCATCATTGTTGCTTCGATCATGACATGCTAGTATTATTTCCTCATCAACTCATATATGTCAATTAGTTAAGGAGTGCCAACGAACACGGTTTGGGGTATTAGGCAATTAACTTATTGTCTTATATATAGAACCAAGTAATACGTACAGACAGATGGTGACAAGCACTTCATATAGGTTTGGATCTGTACATGCATATAAGGATATGGCTAGATCGAGTCATAGACACATACAAATAGAAGGGTTACATCAATTAGAGGATCTGCGAGATTAAAGTTGGTTTAGACTTTTGCAAAAGCAAAATACAAAAGTGTCAATTTCAAGAGGACTAAAATGAGCAAGATCGATGATATATATATAAGCAAAACGCGTTTCCCTAAAATAAGTACATCTCAGGTTTAAGTCACGTTCCTCAGCAAGATGACGACGTTGACATGGCTGCTCGCTATTTTTGGAGCTATATTGTTGGGATCTGCGTCATCTCTGGATCCATATTTTGGATTCGGGTTGGCTCCGGATTCGAATTTGGGAGCTGAAAAATTATGCTTCAATTGTCAAAAATAATGTGTATATATACAGCTATTTCCAGCTGTGGTGGGCGGTGGTAGTGATAGATAAACTAAGCTTCTAGACTAGTATGGTGATGGAGTCGAGCCCTTGTACATTGTGTTAAACTATTAATTACATCAAGAATTTAAAGTTAGAAAATGCTAGCTGTAATTCTATCCGAGAAAAGAGCGACTCACCTACACTCTTATTCCCACCCTCGAAAAGTACAAACAACCGTACATATTAATTTATTGATACATAATTAATAATGCTAACAAAGAACACAACAAAACACTTAAATAAAATTCCACAGATTGATGACAATTTGACAAATCCAAATGACCCAACTATGCATAAAAAATTACTAATTAGCCAACATCGTCACATAAAAGAGTTGCTTAGAATTTCCATAGCCAAAAGAATATGCAATATTGCTGATTATTCGTAATTAGTAGGAGAGAGTTGTCCAAGCAAAAAAATTAATGCTTAGCATAGCTCATCACCACCCTTGCATATTTCTAACATATGCCTAGGTTGTTGTGCATGATTCATGAACTCCATCATGCATGTTGCTTCTGAACCATATGAATTTTTTTCAGGAAAAGAAACCAGATCAAAGCAGGAAAGAAGAAGACTATATATTGTTTATATGCACTTTTTGAAAATCAATATCTGGGTGGTCATTATTCAATTAGCTATATATCACTAATCAGACCAGATGGACAAAGGACCATTATCTTGGCTCGATCAATGATCAATTGCTGTTGAGGGACCCAAACGCAGTTTACTTGCACCGACTATATACACAGGTCCATTGTCAACCTAATGTTTTATCGAAGATTTTAATGAAACCGATGTCAAAACTCCTTGTTGACTATAGTAATTGGCAACCCTAGCTAAGCTAAGCTAAGCAAAGCTACGTACGCAATATATTGGTTTCTGTTCTGTGCAAAGCATGTAGAATATTGCAGCGCAGCCAAGCGACTTAAAACTAGAATCTTAGAATCTTCAAGTCCAGCCGCCCTAGCTCAGAATATATGAATGACTAGTTTGATACAATAATTATATCTGAGTAGTTCTTTTTAGTACTTGGTTTCATATATTCATATATATATATATATATATATCAAAGCTAATTTATTCTTAGACCATTTTATGATCATGGAAAATAGTGAAACACCCATGTAACCCATGTCGTTATTTTTCCCTTAATATCTGAAAGCTAAGTCAACCTAAAATGCTTCATTTACATCCATCCACAAAATTCATATTGATATTATGTGTTTTTGAAATGAGGAATCATAAATTGAATAAGAATTTTTATTTTTTGCTAATATTTCTTTGGGGCTCTTAAAGGGAGAAGAAGTAATGGGATTAGAGAGGAGACATGAACAAACTTCGCACACTTCATAATTCTGGTCAACTTATTCCAAATTCTAAGTTATATGCTCAAAACTTTGAAGAATTTATTTGTTTGACTTTTTATGTGTCTTTTGCTTTCCCCCCGCCCATGGAGGGTAAGCCGAGGAGACTAATCTCCTTTCGCGGAACGGGCTGCCGCTAGCCCTTGGTGCTTGACAGGTGCACGAACCCAAATGCCCCTCAAACCTGTTCAAGTTGGGTTTAGAACCTTCACTACAAGAGGAAATGGCAAAAGCGAGGAATTTCATTACGACGACTCAAAATTCCTCGCAAAAACTAGGTATACGCGAGGAAACTTCAGTTGTCGCACATGATCTCATCAGCGACGACTAATTCGTCGCATAAAGTAGGAATATACGAGGAATTGATAGTTGTTGCATATATGACATTATGCGACACCCAATTCCTCGTAGAAGACCAATTAGGCAACGACTTCTATGAGTTGTTGCTTAATGTTTATGTGACAACTAGAACTTCCTCGCATATGATCAATTAGGCGACGACTTCTATGAATTGTCAGTTATTGTTTATGCGACAACTGAAATTTCCTCGCATAAGATCAATTATATGACAACTTATATGGCTTGTTGCTTATTATTTATGCAACTACTGAATATTCTCGCATTTGAACAAATTGATGACGACTTTAGCAAGTTATTGCTTAATTAAGAATATTAAGATGAACCGACACACTTGGATAACTAAATGATCTTTAATTTGATTTATTCTTTGACAAAATGATCTTTACATTATGATTTAAAATATGAACCGCCCATATCATGAAAGTGTACAGTCAAAATTTGTTAACCGCAAAGTGGGGTGAGCACCACCATAGAGTAAAGAACACATACACGAGAGATCTGAGAGACTGATATAAAAAATTTCAAATTTATAAAAGAATATCAAACTCGATAATTTCAATTTATATTTCAAGTATATAGTAATTATACAAGTCCCTTTAAAATGGATCCTTAAAACTAAATGATTCTTGCAATTTGAGAGATTACATGTTATCGACATTAGGATACTTGACAACTTTGGACAACCCTAATTATCTGAGTAACAAGAACACTTGGTAACATCCCAATGGCCCATCTCTTGAAGAAAGAATAGTCTCACGAATTATTTTTGGGTTCACCCCCTTGCAATTAACGCATTTTCAATTTAAATTTAAATGATCCAACCGTTCATATCTTATAACATAATATAGAGATCACATCTGCAAAAAATCAATCAATTTGGAGATGTTTTGGTCACTCATTCATATGAAATAAATAGACGGTTAATCATAATAATAGTAATTGTTATCAGAACCGTTCATTTGTTTCATAAAATTTGATTATTGAACAATTTCAGATTCGATTGATTTTTTGCAGAGATGATCTATATAAGATAATTTAAAATATGAACGGTTGGATTATGAAATTATAAGGTGAAAATGCTTTAATTATAAGGGGGTGAACCCATAAATTATCATAGTCTCCCTAAGAGACAAATGAAGTAGGTCACATCCCATCTTTTAAGAGTCAAATTCCCCACAAAATGTATGCTTTTATTTTAAGCTCTTAACTTTCTATCTGCTTTGTCCGTACTCGTGAACTAACATATTTAGGGATCGCAACTTCATAGGGCGCTACCAAATCAATGTCTTTCATTTATTTTAGCAGAAGGAGGACTTTATAGGGCCCTACCAAACCAATATCATCAGTTTCATTTATTTTAGCAACTTCATAGGGCGCTACCAAATCAATGTCTTTCACTACTTAGAATAAAGTCCTACTTCATCCAAAAGAATAAAACCTACTTAATTACGACTCCATCGCTCTCTCTCCTTCGCGCATCATCGATAAGCCAGTACTCATCTCTATAACGGTAAGAACCCATCCTCTTTTCTGAGTTCTCTTCCTTCTCTATAGTGTTAATTTGTGTACTCTATTTTTCTTAAGGTTTTATTCAAATTTGGGAGTTTATGGATTGTTTGATTTTCCTTGCTTGAGTATTCAAATTTGGGGGTTTATTACTCCTCATACAATCCATAAACCCCTAACGGGTTTGATTTTCCAATTTTTTTTTTCTGTTAAATTGCAGATTGCGGGTATTAGTTCATATTCTCTCTCTGCCAACTCCTAAACCAGTGAGGTATGTATATATTTCTTTTTCTCTTGTGATGAATGTAGACGTAACAAAAGTATCACTAGCATCAGCATATGCATTTTCTAAAGAGTGGGAGGAAGATAATGGCCAAACTTGAAAGTAAGTTTGTTTTCTCAGGTTGTCAATTATAAAATGTTTCTCTTTTGGAGATTGGAGTTCACTGGCCGGTTGTCAAAATTTGTTTATTGTGCTTGCTGCAGCTAGTGGAGGAACCAATCAAGGAGAAGACCTGCAATTGCCTTCTTTTGAAGGTAGTACTCCCGCCATTTGGTGACTTAATTAGTAGAGGGTCTAAGGCTTTTTCAGTTGCAGAGCTTGCAGTTACTGTCTGTCATTTTATTGATCTATTTATGACATTTGTCTCCCTATTTTATGTTTTTGTAGGGGAATCTGAATATCAAATTGGTTCATGTAATCTGGTGCTAACTTGGTTTATCTGTTACTTTAAGTAGTGAAACTGATGATACTTTCATTTATTTTAGCAGAAGGGCTCTATTGTTCATTTTGAGAATTCAGATTTGATTTTTCTCATGGTAAAGCTTTTGGATTTAATCCACTAATTTAAGCTTATTAAGTTATATGTATTTATGAATTATTTAAAATGCTAGTCGAACTTGAATTATTTAAAGTGCTATTGTGTTCATAATCATTGTGTTCATAATCATTGCTGGGAGGGTTGAGTCTAGATCGTGCTCTCAGTCTGCTCCCAATGAGTTTGATTCATTGGCTCATAACAGGGAATATCCATACGTACTATCTACACACATAAGGTAATTTTTCCCAATAAAATTTGTTCAAATGCTAGTTTAATAAATAAATACTTGTTTTTTGATGTGTGTGTACTCCACCTTTCTATTGCAATTGAACAGAGAACAGAATAGTTTGCATGAAGAAAATGTTGTAGGAATGTCATAAACATGTTTAGTGGTTTGTTCGTTTCCAGTTGGCCTTGCCAGAAGGGAATGGATTTTTTTTATTTAAAAAATGACTCTGAAAAGGGAGTGAGCAGTGGATTGCTTTGAAGTGAGCTATTCAAAGTTAGAGGTGAGGCATTGCAATTCCTATTGCTTGTGTATGTATATTCTTATTGTTCTTTTTCATGGGTGCTATATTGCTTAGTTATATCACGTGTCCAGTCTGGGTGCAAGCATATGCCTATCATATACATGGGTGCAAGCATATTTAGTTCAAGGTGAAAAAGAAAAATAAGAATATACATATGCTTTACTTATTGTTCTTTCCCATTGAACTAAATATGCATATGCTTGCACTGGCATTACAACTGTTTTTCTGCCATTATTTCATTTTGTTGATGGAAACTATAAGTAAATAGTGTAATACAGCTCTTTACTTCAATCATTGTTTTTCCTTATTGATTTAATTGCTGCTACTTGGTTGTTATTTGCTGTAGTTTAGTAGCTAGTTCATGACAGTTTGGCTTTTCATTAGAATCATGGGTTACTTTTTTTCTCATGAAGGAATCCAGATTTTGGTGCGTACACTGCACTGCTCAAAGGTGGTTAGATTTAGGACTGCTACTATATAACCAATCTGTTGATGTGCGTTTCTATCTACTGGTTTCGTTGGCTTCTTTTCGGTTATCGGCTGCTGCTTATCTCTTCGGGTGCCCAAAGTATTTTTAATGTATTGAATTTCTTCCTCATGTGTGCTAGCTTTGATACAGCTCTTGTAATTTGGAGGTTTCAGCCTCCTTGTTCTTTTGTTTTCTTCTATTGGGAGAAGTTTAGGCTTTATGTCCCCTTCTCCTACTTATCAATAATAAATTTTCTTTTGTTTACTATATATATATATATATATATTTTTTTTACAACTCTTCTTAGGAAGAATTAATGTAAGATAAAAAGCAACTTGCTTTTAAATTTGAATCTGAAGCTAAAAAAAACGAAAGTGTATAATTGCAAATTATTAGATGCAACGTAAAGGAAGCCTTGTGATTATAGTTTGTGACAAAATGAAACCTCGCAGACAATATTTTGTACAAAAATACAAGTCTGGCATAGTATGATTTGCAACATAAATGAATACTTGCATATTAGTAATTGCCACAAATATAAATTCTCGTGTATAGTATTTTGTAACAAAATTATGTGCCTCGCAAAATGTGATACGCGAGGCACCAGTTGCGTCACATATTGAAAATGCGATAACCAGACAATTTTGTCGCTTTTGGGAATCAGTAAAATACATTAAGCGACAAATGGCAGCGACAACTTAAAATCCTCGCATTTTTGGTTGAGTGAGAAATTTAGACTTTTTGTGACAATTTTTGGTTGTCACTGATGTCCATATCTCTTGTAGTGCTTTGACCTCTTATTACCAGGATGCAGGAACAGTTCTCTCCCAATTTGGATAGTACAAGTTTGCCAACTTACGCACACCAAGCGGTTATATTAGGCTTTTACTTAGTGGCCGGAATTTATACTTTTAATTAATTAATGTATCAACGACATAAGGTCCAGGCAGGTAAACATAATTTTCTAACTTGCTTCTATGGACATCTTTGTCATTGTTGAACCGGTCTTGGGGGACCCAAAAAGGTAATTTGTAGGGATCTTGGGGAACATGTGTGACCGACCATACATAGGAGCTGCTGACGATAGAGGCATTCCAAACTAATTCAGAGAGCTGGTGGCCTGGGCGCTTGACCCTACCCTTCTTGATCATGAAGATGAAGATGCTTAAAAGGAAAATTAAAGAGACCACCCATAATCCCATATCGATCATGAGGTGGAATTGGAACTATATAGCACGGCAAAGAAGGCAGGTACGTACGTACCCAGTGATTACTAGGTGATTTCATGGAAGCAGATGATTATGCTTAATTGTCAACAATGTATACATATTACGGATATGTATAAAGTATTTCCAGCCCTCACGGCACCAGTTCGTTGTGTTGGCCGGTGGTGATAAACAAACTAGGCTTCTAGACTTGTACGTTGGTTGTTCGGATAATTTACCATTTCTGAGAAATAGTTAGAGCAAGACACGAGCAGAAGATTTGCAAAGACCTTGATCGAGATGGATTGGGTCAGCACTCAGCAGTGAGCTCATGTCAAGCCCTAGTACATTGAACAATGCCCAGTATCCACATGTTGGTGTTGATCACATCAATAATTTAAAGAAAGTTTGCTATAATTCTCTCACAGAAAAGAGTGACTCACCTATTAATAGAAAACTTTCACATCAAGAAAAACAACACACCTATCCGCACCTCAAAAAGTGCAAACAACCAATAAAGAACACAACAAAACGTTTAAATCAAACCCCACTTTTTTTTTATTTGAAGAGTATGCCCAAATTGTAATGGCTAATGGAAAGAGCTTTTATTGAAAATTTAGATATTCGACTCAAAATAAACTGACAATTGATAAAAATATTTAATGTTTTATAATTTATTCCGTGAATAATTCTCTCATTAACATGTTACCTGACTTGTGGCGAGATGTACTTTGAGTCCACCTAACACATAGATGACAAAAATATGACGTCATGCATCATAGAATCTGAGCCTACCGTCCAAATAATTGAAATTCGTAGTGAGATCCAATTATCTTAATCCTAACAATATTAACAGATGGAAAGAATTTCTAACGTAAAGTTTTACATTTTCAACATCAGATATTACTCTCAATACACACACATAACCGGTTATTTTTCTTTTCGCAAAAATTCAAAATCAAATAATTTTCTTTTTGGTTGAAATCCAAACAATTTGGTAACAGAATAAAAATGGAATATTCTTAATTGTTTGGGATCTCTATAAATACATAGCTCACATGCCTCTATCCATCTACCTTCATTCCTTGCTTCTTTTGTGGCCGAAGCTCTGTGAGAAACAGAGACAAGGTCTCTGCTTCTTCTTCATCCAGTTCTGAGTTCCCCATATCAAAGCTTGTCCAGCAATTTAATTCATATAGATTTCTCATATTTCTCTTTAACATTTTCTTCTTCTTTCTCTTAAAAAGATCCTCAAGATCTCCTCCTTATCCTTCTTCTCATCTTTTGTGATCTGAATTCCATTTCCACTTCCCTAACTCTGCTTGCTCTCTGCCTTCTTTTCACATATACCATGGCAACCTCTTCTTCAACGCCCCAAAATAACAAAACCTCTAGCCTTTCAGCACCAAAAAGAGGACAGATCAAGGCTCGGATTCTTGGAAACTTGGTCAAAGCTGTGGTCTCCATGGTCAACCCAGGAGCTCAGGGAAGAAACATAGGTACTGATGCTAGTGGAAGCTCTGCCTCTCCAACACCACCACCAAGTGCCTACACCTCTGATGGCAGCCCCAATATCACAAAGCCATGATCAAATATATGGGTCACCACCAACATGTGAATTGAACTCGCCACTCTAATGGCAAGCCCAATTCTCTGAATTGGGTTTTGCAGCATATCCTAGTTATCTAAGAAGCTCTTGAATTCTGCCATTTTGAGCCAGATCTTCAAGCTCCTGCTATGTTTTTTAATTGATGTCTAGACTAGAAAGTGTGATATTTGATTTTTAGATGAAATGGGTGTTGATTATGTTCCTGCAAAACTCATTTTTTGGGTAAGTTTTGCAGAACAGTAGCCCCATGTAAGCTTCTCTTATATGTTAATGTCTTCCTATTATTGTCAGTTTTTGTTGGGACAAAAAGGAACAAAAAACTAGGATAACATAATAAAATAAACCTCTTCCATTGTTGTTTCTGTGAGTTTTAGAGAGGATACACATTTGGAAGAGATGGTCTGTGTGTTTTATGGGATTTTGGCTTTGTATCTTGGTCGTTTCATGTGTAATATCATATGGTGAATATATATAAATTTATAATTATCTCTACAATTTCTGTTGTATTAATGTTTGTTCATGTTTAATTTTTTGGAGAAAAGCCGAATTTCGGTTCACAATATGTTTCTGTTTATTGGAGTTGTGATGATGTTTATTGTTTTACATTCTGTTGTTGCAGAGTCTTCGTAAAGTTTAAAATGGCAAACATATATGATCTTTACCCTACGACAGAACTTCAGAATCTATAAAATAGTGTTAAGCTCTATAGACATCTTAAACTTATTACAGTTTTGTAGAGGAATTGAAGAGAGAAACAACATAGAAATTTGTTAACGTGGGTTTATTTGAAATATTTAGTTTATTTCCATATCTCAATTAAAAATATTATTGCCATCAAATAAATATGGAATTCAACAATTTTCACCCCAACCCAATGTATTTATATTGAAGAAATTATGAGATGAAGGTGATGAGTTTGTACGTTGACTATATCATATCGGCCACCCTAATTAAGCTTAGCTACTTAATTAGTTCTCTGTTATGTGCAAGCATGTAGAATATTGCAGCGCAGCTCAAGCACCTTAAGACTAGGATCTTTAGGGTCTTCAAGTCAAGCCGCCCTCAGAATGAACAAGTACATATATACTAGTTTAATTCTTGCATTAAAACAGAGTCATACATCCCTAGGTTTCCTAGGAGTGAGTATGATTGGAGCATTTTCTTTTAGCTTTTCCTTAAATTTTATCTAAAGAGCTCAAATGTGAAGACCATTGAAGAGGCTCTAATGGGATTAGAGAGAGGAGCTAGAAAGAAATTAATTCGCACACTTCAAAATTCCAGGTCAACTCAATCCAAATTCCAAGTTAAGTTCAAAAACTTTGAAAGACATATATGTTTGACTTTCTGCAAGTCGTTTGCTTAGCTGGTGAAAGAGGTTCATCAAATTTGGTTTCTATTTAGTGGAATAGCGATCTTAATGTACCAATGACATATATAATGTTGTCGAGGTATACATAATTTCTAGAAGAGCTAGCCTTTGATTTAGATTTCTAGAAGCAGAACTTGTTGTTAGTTAGGCTTCAGTTGTTGCTTTGCTTTACTAAAAAGAAATTAACCAGATCAAAGTATGTGTGAATGCAGAAGACTAGATATTATATTATACATAACTCTTGTTGGCTGCTGCTGATGATGATCGATAATTATATAGAAGACGAAGATGCCTCTGTCTTTTTTGAATTGGTCTTCGCGCGGGGACCCAAAAGTGATTTGCATTACGTTCGGTAAGGTTGGGATCTCGGGGGACATCTGTAACCGACCATGGCAACTTCTCACTATATATGGAGGCATTCCCAATTTGAGCAATTAAATCCAAAGAGCTGGGCGGCTTACCAATTTCATCAGTCTAGTCTAATCCGTCAATTTTGACCGTTACGTGCTAATGTGGCTCAAAGTGGGACTCACTTTTTGATGACGTGGGGATGACATAGATTTGAACTACGTTACATTTGACGGTCAAAATTGACGGAATAGACTAGACTGATCAAATTGGTAAGTATAAGGGTATTGTTGATGAAATTAAAACAACAGAGACTGACATAAATTTTGGTCTAAAGTTCAAAGTGGTAAACTGAATTTTGTCCCAAAAGTAATGTGTACAAGACAATTTTATGGAATCTGATAAATTATGCTCCAAATAGTTGTCACATAATGTGTATATATAAAGTTATTTCCAGCCTCCACAGCTCCAGCTGTGGTGGACGACTGGTGGTAGTGATAGCTTCACATTATCCACATGTTAGTGAAGGAGTCGAGCCCTACTACTACATTGCCCAGTCAGGGGTTGATCACATCAAGAATTTAAAGAATTCTAACTGGAATTCTATCTATGAATAGAAAACTTGCCCATCAAGAACAAGAAAACACTCCTATCCGCACCCTCAAAAACTACAAATTAAACAACCGTATGTACATAATAATGCCAATAAAGAACACAACAAAATGCTTATATAAAATCCCACCTTTTGTTATTTGTAGAAAAATGCCTAAATTGTAATGTCAAATAGAAAAACCTTTCCACCAAAAATTTAGGTATTTAACTAGAAATAAAGTGACATTAGATAGAAATGTTTAATGTTTTATAATTTATTCCACAAACATTTCTCTCATCAACATGTCACCTTACTTGTGACGAGATGTACTTTGACTCTATCGCATAGATAACATGTTATGATAGAATTTGAGCAGGCAATCCAAAACTAATTAAATGAAATATATAGTGAGACCCAATTTTTAAATGAAATATACAATAATTTTTCCTTGATCCTTGTGTAGAGTTTTATTTACCTAGTTGCTTTATTACATCATCTATAATTAATTGTATAAGGTTGAGCGTAATGCATGTGGTGGTGATATATAAGCATTATAGACTTTGTACATTCCGATAGTTTTAACAATTTATATATAATGATTCAAAGTGGTTGGTGCAGTGGTTTGACATCAAAGTTGTTTCAGAAGAGATCCTGAGTTTGACTCATCTAGAATACGCGTGTGTGTGTAAACTGACGCCCAGAATAAAAAACAAAAAACAAAAAAAAACAATTTATACATAATGTTAAAAATAAAGATGATTTCTTTCTTTTTTATTAGATCAAAGATGCATTAGGTTTTGCATTAGAAGGTGGGGTACGGGTCTCGAATACGGACCTCCAAGTTGGGGTAAGTGGGGTCGCATAACCACATAAGGTATTTTTATATGGAAAATACTCTCATCCAAATGAGTTTGGATGAGTCATTTCAAACTCTCCATTTTTGCGTATATTCGGCTTCGTATTTTCATAATTCAACCATTCATCTATGCAAAAATTTAATTAAATTGGAGATCGTTTGATCATCCAATTATATTAAACAAATGGACGGTTTCGGTAAAAGTTAACATTCTCATTACAACCGTTCATTTGTTTGATATAGTTGGATAATCAAACGATCTCCAAATTGATTAAATTTTTGCATAGATGATTTTTAGAGTGTGATTTAAAAGATGAATGGTTGGATTATGAAAATATAATGTGTAATGAGTAAAAATTGGATGAGTTTGGATGAGGCTCATCCAAGTGAGTTTGGATGAGAGTATTTTCCTTTTTATATAGCTCAACTGCTCAAGTTGGATAATTTTCAAGAATCAAAATAATCTTTAGGGTTAATTTTATTTCACCTACTTAAATTTTACACTAAAAACCGTTTGTGTTTTCAGATTTCTAATTTGATCACATGTGTCTTTGTACTCTCCAATTTAATTAATCATAGTCAATCATTAACTAATATGTCGAATTTGTAACGTGGCTATCCCACTCATGTCAGTTTTTGACCTTGAGTCCCTCAAGAAACACACCAGTTACATGGCTAAGACCAAAAATTGACTTGAGTTGACTCGTTATGTCAGTTATTTATGAAGAATTTGACGAATTAAGTAACGACTGACTATGATTGATCAAATTGGAGAGTACAAGAACACATGTGATTAAATTAAAAATTCGGGACATACATAATTTTAGGTGTAAAGTTCAAGGAGATAAGATAAAATGAATTTAACCCTAATCTTTATTAGGCTTGGAGCCAATATTCAAACATGTGTTCAAGTCGCTAATACAACATTCTTACCACCGTACCACACTAATTATTAAGATGTGAATAAAACCGACAAATAAACAAATGATATATTTATTCAATTGTTTATGTTTAATAATATTCACCTATATTTTGAAACATCACTCTAGCTCGAGTATAGATCTCATTGATTTGTGATCCCCGATAATGCACCCAAACAAATAGAAGCAATCACAAACATTCATGCTAAATCCAAACCATACAATCCAATCAAAAATATCACAAGCTGCGTACAAGCACATGAGTGTTACTTGGAATTGTTAGTTTATTCCCATATCTCATATATTAGCCTTGCGTATGATAGATTTGAAAATAAATAATTCTATAAATTTCCATGTTAATCATTTTGTGCAACAAAAATATGCAAACTGACAAAGTATAGTTCACCCTTAATTATTATTCTCGTTAGATGGAGAAAACTATAATATCGATCTTTGCATTATTGTTATTGATTATCATGTTAAAAAAATGCATGTGTAATAAAATTGCAGATATTGTGAGTAAGTATTCATCACAAAGGCAGCGTGATAAATTCATTCATCCCAATATGCATGCATGAAGATGGTGGAATTTAACGTAGAGGTGTGTAAAATAGACTATAGATGGACTTTCAGCACCAAAGTACTCGATACGCACCGCAACCATCGACGACAGTGCAGTTCAGTCGTTGGTTGGGGTGGCCAAACAAACCATGTATCAGGCAAAAACAAGGTTTTCTTCTTAATTGAGTACATAAAGGTTTTGGTACATGCATGTTGTTTTTTATGTAATAATTTATCATTTTGACAACCCTTGTTACTACTACAACAACTCATGTGGTCTGCATGCAACTCATATATAAACTGTCGCGCGCAGTTCTAATTTGTTTGAGAGAAGAATTGCCACTAATTGAGAGGAGGGGCAAACATAATGCCACCAAGTGTGTTTAAGTAATAGCTTTAACTTTTAGGTGGCTGCAAGGGTGACCCATCTATTTTCAAGTAATACGTTTTTCACATACTGGTATCATATGTATAAAAGTGGTATACCGGAACTATATAAATAGCAAGACCCAGTGATATATTACAAGGCAATATTTTCATGGAAGCTGATAAATTATGCTCCAGTTGTCAAAAATAATGTGTATATATAAAGTTATATCCAGCCTCCAAGGCTCCAGCTGTGGTGGTGGACTGGTAGTAGTGATAGCTTCACATTATATATCCACATGTTTGTGAAGGAGACAAGGAGTCAAGCCCTACTACTACATTGCCCAGTATCCCTAATATTCCTGGGCCGGGGGTTGATCACATCAAAAATTTAAAGAATGCTACAGCTAGGGAGCAGCTGTTTTGTACCGTGCTTTTATTGCACCAGAGACTAAAATTTCTTTTTAGCCCTTAATGATTTTTTTTTTGGTCTCTCTTTTTAGCCCTCACTGTTGCTGGCAACCACTACGACCGGTTACCACTAAAGGCTCCGCCGTCAACTTTCTCCGATTGCTTCGAAATTTATGTCATCGTGTTCATTACGTCAAACTCAATGAGTTTAGTAACTATCTCAAGGTGAGATTCGAATTAGATAGTGAGATATCGGCACCGGAAGTTTGCGAAATCTAAAACTTCCCGACTTCGATCCGCCTCCTACGGTGGTCGAAATTGAAATCTGAAGACACAACGAGGTTTCTGGGATTGTGGGCTTCAAAGCTTAGTAGGTTTTGAAGGTTGTAGATGACCAGAGATGGTCGGACAAAAAGCTTGAAGTTCAAGCCGTTTTCGGCCATGCGTGTGGCTATTTTCCTACAAGGTTTAGTTTGAAACCGGTTGGGGAGGGCCGTCGGAACACGCCGCTATTTTTGGTGAGGGAGATGACGTGCAGGGGTTGCTGGTCGTGGTGGCAGCGCCAACAACAGTGAGGAGAGAGAGAAGGAAGTTGCGCACATGAGAGAGAGGAGGAAAGAGAGACCAAACAAAAAGTTAAGGGCAAAAATATCAATTCATGCAATCAATTTATATAATTATAAACTCCAATAAGCAATTGAACGGCCAGGATGATACCACGTACCATTGTGCAATAAAACCATAGTACAATCCAGAATTCAAGAAACAAAAAACACTCTTATCCGCACCCTAAAAAAGTACAAATTAAACAACTGTACATAATAATGCCAATAAAGTACACAACAAAATGCTTAAATATTTAAATAAAATCCCACCTTTTGTTATTTGTAGAGAAATGCTTAAATTGTAATGTCAAATAGAATAACTTTCCACTAAAAATTTAGGTATTATTTAACTCAAAATAAGGTGACAATAGATAGAAATGTTTAATGTTTTATAATTTCTTCCACAAATATTTCTCTCATCAACATGTGACCTTACTTGTGGCCAAGATGTGCTTTGAGTTTATCGCATAGATTGATAACATGTTATGATCGAATTTGAGCATGCAATCCAAAACTAATTAAATGAAATATATAGTGAAACCCAATTATCGGAAGTGTAAAATCCTTAAATGATACACTTTGATAGTTTAGGGGATCAAATTTGCTGCCCACCCACTGTTGGGGTGGGCATTTGCCCACCACTGTGAGAATGACATCTGTCCTTTTTTTTTTTTTTTTGCTTTCTTCTTCCACTTGCAGCCTTTCTCTCTCTCTTCCTCTCGTCCATCCCGTCCTTTTCTCTGCCAAGCCCAGCAGCAGCCCCCCCCCCCTCTCTCTCTCTCTCTCTCTCTCTCTCTCTCTCTCTCTCTCCCCCCGAGCCACAGCAAACGACGGCGCATCGGCTGGGTTCACGGTGTCGGTGCCCAGAGCAATTAGACTCGGGGCCGGTGTGGAGCTGTGATGGCAGGTGAAGCTGTGGCAGCAGCGGTGATGGAGAGCAGAGAGGAATGGAGCGGTGGCTCTGTGATGTTGCAGGTGGAGCGGCTGCTGATGGGCTTGGCAGAGAAAAAGACGGGATGGACGAGAGGAAGAGAGGAAGAGAGAGAGAGGGGCTGCAAGTGGAAGAAGAAAGCAAAAAAAAAAAAAAAGGACAGATGTCATTCTCACAGTGGTGGGCAAATGCCCACCCCAACAGTGGGTGGGCAGCAAATTTGATCCCGATAGTTTAGATACCATTTGAAAATTTTACCCTATAACGACAACAAATTAAATAATGAAAATATTGACAACAGATCGTAACTTTTCCTTGATCCTTGTGTAGAGTTTTATTTGCCAGCATCAGATCGTCTACAATAATATTTGTTTCGCAAATATCCAAAATCCAAAACAATTTTTTTTTCGTTGAAATCCAAACCATTGATTGACAACAGATCAACAAGTAGGGAATATTCTTGTTTGGGGATCTCTGTAAATACATAGATTGCATGCCCCTATCCTCTACCTTCATTCCTTGCCTTTTCTTTTGTGGCCCATTCTCTGTGAGAAAGTGAGAAAGTGAGGAACAGAGACCGAGTGTCTGCTTCTTCTTCACCCAATTCTGAGTTCCCCATATCAAATCTTATCCAGCAACTTAATTCATATAGATTTTCTCATATTTCTCTCTAACATTTTCTTCTTCTTTCTCTTAAAAAATCCTCAAGATCTCCTCCTCATCTTTTGTGATCTGAAGTCCATTTTCACTTCCCTAACTGTGCTTGTTCTCTGCCTTCTTTTTACATATACCATGGCAACTGCTTCTTCGACACCCCAAAATAACAATACCGCTAGCCTTCTACCACCAAAAAGAGGACAGATCAAGGCTCGCATTTTTGGAAACTTGGTCAAAGCTGTGGTCTCCTTGGTCAAACCTGGAGATCAGGGAAGAAACATGGGTACTGATGCTAGTGGAAGCTCTGCCTCTCCATCACCACCACCAAGTGCCTACACCTCTGATGGCAGCCCCAATATCACAAAGCCATGATCAAATATATGGGTCACCACCAACATGTGAATTGAACTCACCACTCTAATGGCAAGCCCAATTCTCTGAATTGGGTTTTGCAGCATATCATAGTTTTCTAAGAAGCTCTTGAATTCTGCCATTTTGAGCCAGATCTTCAAGCTCCTCCTATATTTTTTAATAGATGCCTAGACTAGAAAGTGTGAAATTTGATTGTTAGATTATATGGGTGTTGATTATGTTCCTGCAAAACTCATTTTTTGGGTCAGTTTTGCAGAACAGTAAACCATATTTGGAAGAGTCAGTCTGTGTGTTTTGTGTGTTTAATGGGATTTTAGCTTTGTATCTTTGGTTGTTTCAAGTGTAATATCATATGGTGGATATAAATTTATAATTATCTCTACAGTTTCTGTTGTATTCGATCATTCTATGTTTTGAGGAGACAGCCAAATTTCAATTCACAACATATTTTTGTTTATTGGAGATTTGGAGTTGAGATACTGTTTACCGTTTTACATTATGTTGTTTCAAATGCTTCATAAAGTTTAATATGACATAAATATTTTTTACTCTACCATCATAGTCTTCAAGATTTATAATAGAATCAAGGCCATGTCAGTACTAGTTTGTTGCGTTATAACAAAGCCATCATTTTAGCCATTAGGTGGCTGCATCTATACTCACTCAGAAATATATTCTTCCTATTTCCCATTAAAGGGAGAGAAGTAAAATGGGATTAGCTAGAAAGGAGACCTGAAGAAATTTCACACTTATTCTAGATCAACTCCATCCAAATTCTAAGAATGTTATATATATGCTGAATACTTTTAAAAACATGTTTGATTTTTCGTTGCTTAGTTTTTTTTAATAGAAAAACGACAATATACTAAAATTGAAAATTACACATGATGTCACTTTTTTTTTTTGCACGATAATAAGAAGGGTTGATGACCATTAAGGTCATATACTCTATAGAATTGCCCAATAAATCAGACAAAATATAAATTTTGTTGAAGGAAACCTACTTTGTGTGTGCCTTGTCAACCTAGGATTAGATTAGTTAGTATAGCATATGGATTACATATTGAATAGAAGTCCTATTGGGATGTGGATTGTACCTTTTGTGTTTCTCTATATATAGAAGCACCTATTCATTAATAAAGAGATGATCTATTCCTGTGCTATTTACTTTGTATTTACTTTATGTCTTGTGGTTGTAATTTGTATTTACTTAAACACGTTATCAGCACGAACCTCTAACCCTGAATCAAAAACCAAAAACTCTTGAGCATAGCATCCTGCTAGCGCCAAAACCCTAGAACCTCAAAACCCTAGGGTGTGCCGGATGAACAGTAGTCGTGAACAGTGCGCGTGAACAGTACCGGATGAACAGTACCCCGTGAATAGTACCTCCGTGCAATCTCCTCTAGTTCAAGAATCTGCCTGCACAGAACAGTCAACTTCGATAGCGATTTTCTCCCTTCTCCACCGTTGGATTAAGCTGAAATTTGGACGAGAGCTTCCTCCGTGAGTCTAATATCTCCAGTTAAAAATTCAGCCAATTCGGACCGTTGGATCTCCTGATATATAACTTCGAAGAAGAGGTACTCAAGATAATCCGAGAAAAGAATCCAAGTAAGCTTTTATAAACGTTGCTGCTTTCTGAATTTAATTCAACCTTCTTTTTCTCCGGGGACTTGCAACCTCCCTTCTTCTACCTCCCACCTTTCTTATAACGTGGGATAATATACGAGACTCGCCAAACTATGAGAAGCATTAGGGGAGTGATCGAGCTTCATATCGCTTGCGGTATGTGTAAGTCATGAGCACCTCTAATGTCATCATGCTATTGGTGATGACCTCAAGAGCCGAACTGTGGGGGTTCGAGCTAATACTCCGGATGAGGAATCCGTAGAGAGAAGAGACCTTGAACGAGGAGTTCATTGAATGATTTACCTCCGGATGAGGAATCCGTAGAGAAGAAACGACCTATGGTTCATGACTTATTCCCAACTAGGCTCACCTGCTTAGGTATGATGTCTAGGTAAGGAGTTTGAGATAAGTGGTATTAAGAGAGCTTGCTCCACCGACATCTCTTATAACTTACCTGGTTATATCTGAGTAGAGCTACCGAAAAGGTTTAAGGTTATGACCATACGACACCAAAGTTTCACCTAAATCCAAAATCCTTGGAAACGTTTCTTGGGAGCAAATATTGCTCAGAAACCCTCTATTGTTTCGTGGGAGTATTAACTCCGAAACTTACCCTTCATTGTTTCGTGGGAGTAATGACTCCGAAACACACCACATTCTTGTTCTCCATATTCTTGGATGTCGAACATGAATGAACTCGATTTTACTCCATTGGATTCTGCGGACATTAGATTCTGAGATGGGCTCATGATATCCTAATGTACCTATTCGCACAAGAGCTTCTAGCTCGAATCCATGAGCGTTGTTTTGAAGAAACCGCTCTAGACCCTCAAACTGTGATGTACAATGCCAGGTTATTTTTTCCTGATGAATCGCCATATGGTATGGCACTCCAGTTTGAGTTCATGAAAGAAGTTAGCGCTAGAAGCGCTTCATGAATGTTGTGGTAACATTCATCATTCCGAATTTAGAAGCATAATGGACTAATCTCCGCTTCTCTGACTTTGATGAAGTCATGGGATATAATTCGGAAATTCTCCGCATCAAAAACTTGATGCATCTCTGTGGAAAATCATCACAGATAAACGATTGATTGAGGAAACTCTCACCACCTTCTCCATCTTTGCCTTGAGGAAAGGCATGACGATGATAGCGCCCCTAAGGGAGGACGCTACGAGCAAAACTCTAAATTTAGGGACAAATCCGGATGTTTGGTCCGTATGATTGATTTGCTCAGGAAGGTAATCGCCATAAGAATAAGCGATCATGCGAGCATAGGGCCGCAAAAGAGTGAGAGAAGACCGCCAACCCTATAAGAGGGACACCGCCGGTCACCGCTGGTCAGCGTTGTTGCGCCACTAGTTATGGTAGCACCGCCACCGGCCAAGGTAATCTGCCACCGTCCTAGGGACCGTGAGTACTGAGCCTGTATACCTCAATCAATGGAGAATCCTCTTCATGATGTCTATTAATGATATGGAGCGTCTGATCAATGGGCCATAGTTTGCAATACATATGAAGATGTAATTGTAATGATCAAGACGTCGAGTTTAAGGGTTAAAGACTTTGGAAGCAATTTTGCTTAAGCCTTTATGTTTTTCCAAGTTGATGTAATATGGCAAGTTTGCCAAGACAATGGATTTAGTTTTGATTTGAGATCAAGATGGAACTTTGAGTGTAAAGCCTTGGCTAATATCTTTAATAAATTCTGAGTTGCTTTCGTAGCCTCGATTTTAATGATGAGCTTACATTCATCTGTGACTACGATGGCAGGACCATCGGATTTTGTGCAAGGAAGAGGATATGCCCAATTCCTCTTGCCTAATGGCACTCACATTGATGTCACAAATACTCTCTACGCTCCAAGAGGAAATTGAACTCTGTTGAGCTTTAAAGATATAAGAGCCAATGGTTTCCATGCTAAGATGCATGATAAGAATGGAAAAAGAATTCCTTTGCATTACCTCTAATGACTGCGGAAGAAAGCGCATCTTAGAGAAGCTTATGTGTCTCTCTAGTGGATTGTATGCAACCACTATCCGAGCTATTGAATCAAACAATGTCATTCGGGATGACCTCTTGGATTCAGACACATATTGGCTTTGGCACGACAGGTAGTGACATCCTGGTCGTGATATGATGATCCGTGTATTGAAAACCTCACACGGACATCCATTCTTTCGAGCTAATTGAAGCATGAATCGAAGAGCGATTCAAGGAGATGAGACAGTTATGAGAAGGAGCAAATTTGCCACTGTCCGACGTCATACGATCGATCGCACGATACCTGCGATCGATCGCAACCTTCCAGGCTGCGTCGTTAACAAACCCGAGAGCTCGGACGATCGATCGCATCCCCCTGCGATCGATCGTAGGTTCCTTCCTGTACGTTTTCTGGAACCAGAGAGCCCGGGCGATCGATCGCACATCCCCTGCGATCGATCGCATGTCCCATCCTGCATTGTTACAGGAACCCGAGAGCACGGGCGATCGATCGCACCCCCCTTGCGATCGATCGCATAGAACAACATACTCTCTCTCGGATGTAGACAATTCCTCCTATGCTTCTGAAGCTC
This sequence comes from Rubus parviflorus, assembly GCA_029955375.1. Classification (NCBI taxonomy): domain Eukaryota; kingdom Viridiplantae; phylum Streptophyta; class Magnoliopsida; order Rosales; family Rosaceae; genus Rubus; species Rubus parviflorus. The sequence goes on from JARGGL010000010.1 coordinate 3,795,044, forward strand.
CCAAAGCCAAAACGCTCATTATGCAAAGCGTATTCCTAAGGGAAATAAGGACTAAGATCGTCATATGCAAAGGATTCTAAAGTACTTCTTCCATTCTTACAGATAATCCAAGTGGATATCTGTGGACATATTCAACCACCAAGCGGGCCATTTATGTATTTTATGGTGTTGGTTGATACATCGACATGCTGGTCACATGTCATGATGTTGTCAATTCGTTATGCTGCTTATGCTAAACTCCTAGCACAGAGTATTCGCCTGCCGGTTCACTAACCGGATCATCCCATTAACTATCAGGCTTGATAATGCTAGCGAGTTTACATCGAAAACTTTCGATGACTACTGCATGGGATAGATGTTGGGCATCTAGTCTCACATGTGCAAACCCAGAATGGTTTTGCAGAGATTGCCATTAATAGAATACAAATTGTCACGAGGACATTGGTAATGCGCACCAATCTTTCTCTCTCTGCCTGGGGACACGCAGTATTGCATGCAGCTCTGCTTATTCGTCTGAGGCCCATCACCACCCAACTTTTGTTCTGCGTTACAGCTAGTGACTGGGTACGAGCCAAGCATATCGTACTTACGCATATTTGGGTGTGTTGTTTATGTGCCTATTACGCCGCCACAGCGTATTTAAATGGGTCCTCAGAGACGAATGAGTATTTATGTTGGATTTGAGTCTCCAACCACAATCCGCTATGTAGAACCCTTGACAGGCGATCTATTTGTCACTTCGATGAGACAGTCTTCCCGTCGTTAGGGGGAGATAAGAACGTACACGTTCAGCAGGAACGACTGGAATTGTCGTGGCCTGTCCCCACTCTGTCTCATAACGATCCCCCTACTGCAGAAAGTGCGTAGAATTATAGATCTTCAGAAAGTCAGAGATTCTCTTCCTGACGCTTTCTTAGATCTTAGTGACTAGATCATATATACCAGCTGCAAACATGCCTGCAAGGATGCAAGTGCCTGAACAAGGACTTGAACTCAAAGCCGCTATTGCAGCTAACCCTATGGGAGGGACAGCTGGTGGCGCCACTGCCAGTAATGGTGGTGATGTGGCTTAGGCCGTGGCTCCGCTGAGGAAGCGTTGGAGGCCACCAGGTTCGAGGGATTCGCGCCCTAGGGAATGGGCTGCGATGGCACCTAATAACCCTCTCATCATTGATACTCAAAATCCGTCCATGAAAACGTTCCGGATTATGGTTATGTCCAAAAGACATCTTCGGGGGACGCCCTGTCGCTAAGACCTATCCGTGGGAACCTAGAGATCTCGATTATTACACTAGTGTACATGAGACGTGGGATAGAAACTCCATCACAGTTGATGATGTGTTTGCATATGCTTGTGCACAAGAGTTCATTGAGAATGATGATATTGAACCTCGCTCCGTTGATGAATACCGACGTAGAAGCTTATTGGCCTAAATGGAAATATGCGATCCAGGTTGAGTTGGACTCACTAACAAAGAGAACGGTATTAGGGCCGGTTGTGCCAATACCTTCTGGAATAAAACCTGTTGATATAAATAGGTCTTTGTTAGAGAGCGTAGTGAGAGAACGAGATATAAAGCTCGCCTTGTGGCGCAAGGCTTCTCACAACGCCCTGGAATCGACTACGATGAGACATACTCTCTCGTAAAGGACGTCATAACGTTCTGCTACCTTGTCAGTGGTAGTTTCCGAAAAACTGAACATGCAGCTTATGGATGTGGTCATAACATATCTCTATAGGGATCTAGATATGGAGATTTATATGAAGGTCCCGGATGGGCTTCATTTACCCAAGTCAAGTGGCTCTAGACCACAGAGCACGTTTGCAATAAGATTGCAACGTTCACTATATGGATTGAAACAATCCGGACGGATGTGGTATACCCGTCTAAGTGACTACTTGATTGGAAGAGGGTATGTGAACAATAAATTATGCCCCTGCGTGAAAACAAGTTCCGGATTTGCAAGTGCCACTGAATACTTGAAATCCGTGTTTGAGATGAAAGATCTTGGGAAAGGATGCTCAGGCGATTTAATATGGATAAAGTCCATCCTGTTAGCACTCCCATGATTGGTCACAGCCTAGATCCAAGAAGGGTCCGTTTCGCCCAAGGGATGATGGTGCATACGTTTTAGAGGCTGAGGTACCATACCACAGTGCAATAGCGCATTATTGTACTTGGCACAGTGTACAAGACCCGATATCTCCTTTGTTGTTAACTTGTTAGCTAGATTTAGCTTTGCGCCCACGCAACGCCATTGGACTGGCATAAAGACTATCTTTCGTTACTTGAAGGGTACGATTGATATGGGCTTGTTCTATCCCTATAGAGAGTCGAAACTAGGTGAGGAACCTATGTTTGCTGCGGTTGAACGACCCGGGCATCCGAACGAGGACTTACCGTCCGGATGGAGCACAAAGGGCACGTTACCTGCAGAGAGGCATGAAAATATGGCAAAATGGGTGAAGAACCCGTGCCTACCGCCATCGGGCGATCGATCGCAGGATATGCCACGATCGATCGTACCGAGCTTCTGCCGTCGAGCGATCGATCGCAGAATGTCACGATCGATCGCACGAGTGCTGCTGCCCATTATTCCGAAAATCTTTGTGATGTTTTGGTGGGTTTTGCTGATGTTGGGTATCTCTCTGACCCATATAAAGGTTGTTCCCGAACTGGTTATGTCTTTACCATGGGTAACACCACGATATCTTGGAGGTCTACTAAGCAGACCATTGTCGCTACTTCTTTGAACCATGTTGAGATTATTGTTCTCCATGAAGCAATTCGTGAGTGTATATGGTTAAGGTCCATTGATACACATATAAGAAGTACATGTGGTTTGAGGTCAACCACTGATGAACCTACATCCATTTATGAGGATAATGCTGCCTGCATTGAGCAGATGAAGCAAGGTTTCATCAAAGTCGACAACACCAAGCATATATCGCCTAAGTTCTTTTGTAATCAGCAATAGCAGAAGTTCCTTAAGATTAAAGTGAATCAAGTCCGTTATGAGGACAATGTGGCTGACTTATTTACTAAGTCACTGCCTAAATCCACATTTGAAAAGCATGTGAAAAGCATTGGTTCGCTTAAGTTATCTGACCTCCCATGATTGTGGAAATCAGGGGGAGACGCAGACTTCAGGGGGAGTCTGGCGTCCATGCAAAGTTTCCAAATGTGAAGGGTGTGTTGTACTCTTTTTCCCTTCGACCAAGGTTATTTTTCTCCCACTGGGTTTTTGTTACTTGGCAAGGTTTTTAATGAGACAACGCGAGGAGCACCACCTAGTGTTGACGCCACAAGGGGGAGTGTTGAAGGAAACCTACTTTGTGTGTGCCTTGTCAACCTAGGATTAGATTAGTTAGTATAGCATATGGATTACATATTGAATAGAAGTCCTATTGGGATGTGGATTGTACCTTTTGTGTTTCTCTATATATAGAAGCACCTATTCATTAATAAAGAGATGATCTATTCCTGTGCTATTTACTTTGTATTTACTTTATGTCTTGTGGTTGTAATTTGTATTTACTTAAACAAATTTGTCCAATAAAGTTATTTAATGAAAACAGGAGGGCAATTTGACATTTTTATACAAAAAGTTTTCTAAAATTACGAAATGCCACTAGCATTTCAAAACCGATCTCTCTCTCTCATCACCGATCTCTCTCTCTCTCTCTCTCATCACCGATCTCTCTCTCTGCTCTCTTCCACCGTTCGTCAATGATCTCTTAGTCTCTCTCTTTCTCATCGTTCACCTCTCTCTCTTCCGATCTTCCCCAATCTCTCTCTCTCTCACGGCCGCACAACCTTGTTTGTCGAAGTCAATGGTCATCGGATTCATATTCGGCACCGCCACGGCGACGTCTGCTTCTGCATCCAGCCTCAGCCACGGCCATATTCGGCACCGCCACAGCCACGTCTGCTTCTGCATCCAGCCACGGCCACAGCCAAGTCAGGTCCTCGGACATGGCTGATTGAGAGATGGCGAGTGCGCCTACTTGCTTAACAAGCGTGTCGGCGACCTTCATGTTGTCTTGCACAGCCTCAGCACACGCCATGAGTGCGTGCACCAATCTCACCCTTGAATCCTCTACATCAACCAAACCAACTGGCCGAGTCTCAATCGACGAAGAAGAAGATGTAGTTGGTGCCGATGAGGTTCTCAATCATTTGCTTGTAGTTTCACTCTCGGATTGCAATTGGGTTTGTGGGTAAGCTGCAACTCCAGGAATGGCTCCGAGATCGTATTCGGAGTGGTCATTGTAAAATATAAACTCGGGATTGGGTCTCAATATGTTTGTTGGAGAAATTAATGGTTGAGGAGTTGGGTGAATTATTGTTGAGTTCAGAGATTATGCTCTGCACCCAGCTGGAGAGATCCAATGGGTTGTAATGAACTGTATCGGAAAGCTGTGAAATCTCAACATCTTGAGCTGAACCCATGACCATCTCAAGTTGTTCGAGCTTGTCAGCCGCATCAGCCATGTCCGAGGACCTGACTTTGTAGACAATAAATTTATTCAGTTCATTCAATAATTCAAAAAATGAATTATAGTTAGGTGATCTTTTTTTTTTTCCATAGATAGAGAGAACGATCTTTGCATATGCACGAGTATAGGTGATTGAGTAAAATGAGCTATTACATGCAGCTTGTCTTTGAGAGAAGTTGAGTTTGAACTTTCAAAGTAATGGAAAGGTTGTGATCAAGTTTATTGTCTAACAATAAATTTGTTATTGTTCGACAATAAACTAGTTATTGTTCGACAATAAACTAGTTCACTAATTTAGTTTATATTCTCAAGAATGAAAAAGTAATTTCAGGAATCAATTTCTACAAGTAATAAAAACATAACGACTCTTTGAAGAAAAAAAAACATAAGAACTCAATTTCCTTATAAACTTCACTCACATTTTCAAATTATTGTCACTCAATAAAAATTACTGTCACACACTAAAATATTATTGTTAAATAATAACTGGCAAGTTATTATCTGACAATAAATTTGTTATTGTTAGCTTAATACTCACTTACTAAAAGATTACTATCAGACAATAATTGGTTTATTGAGTGACAATAAACTTGTTATTGTCAGCTCAATACTATCACAAGCTCACTAAAAGATTATTGTCAGATAATAACTGGTTTATTGAGTGACAATAAATTTGTTATTTTCCGACAATAACAAGCAATAAAAAGAGATATATTCTCAAGAATGGAAAAGTAATCATCAGGAATCAATTTCTACAAGCAATCAAAACATAAGAACTCAATTTCTATATAAACTTCACTCAAAATTTAAATTTATTGTCACTCAGTAAAAGTTTATTGTCAGACAAATAAAATCAAATTTTCACTCAACTTCCTATCACCAATTAGCTTATGTAACAACTTCAAAACAGTTATATACATAATCTGAACATTTAAAAGCTCTAAATCAAATTACAATATTACACATCTTGTTATGGTTACAAACTTCACCACATCGCCCACATTTCATCGGCGATCAGAAACAAGAGTAATAGTCATTCCCTACCCAACCAATATACTCTTCAAGTGCGTAAAGAAAAACTCCCAACTGTCTTCTATCTTTGAATCCACAATAACAAGAGGAGGAAAAAAAAAACTCCTGAAAAACAACAAAAATTCAATATCAAATCCAAAAACAACAAAAGAAAGGAAACCACAAACTGATGATGAAATTTATAGTCAGACAATAAACTCGTTATTGCCAGACAATAAACTCGTTATTGCCAGACAATAAACTCGTTTTGTCAGACAATAACTGATTTATTGAGTGCTAATGAACGTTTATTGAGTGAGAGTATACCACTTATTGTAAGAAAATAAAGCAATTTATTAAGTAACAATAAAAACACAAAAAAAAATGACTTCTAATTAAGGCAGCGTGCCGCTGCACCGCAAATGGCAGCGTACCGCTGCACCACGTATAAAAGTACAAATTGATTGGATCATATTAAGATACAAATGAAAGTTATAACTATATGAAATGAAAAATTACTGTCAGACAATAAAACATAGAAAAGTAGAGGAAATCTGAAAATTTGGTGAAACTATTGACAATAAGCATAATGCTTTCAGACAATAAACTCATAATCCATTGAACTATAAGCATCAAGAAAAGATTAACATTTTTTATTTAAATAAGAGACATTCAACAAGGTTAGCTTCTTTTATTTAAAAAATAATAGTAAAGAGCAAATAATTTCCTAACAATATGAGCAGCAAACCCAATTAAAAGATGAATAAATAAACAAAAGACAAAAAAAATGCAGAACAATATATTAGAAATATGAAATTCGCAGCATGCTAATTACCAAGGACATGCATCCACACAATGGACATGAAGTCCAAAGTGCTAAGGACACACATTAAAGCAATTAAATGTGCAAGGCAATAGCAGAGAGTATCAAAATATGAACTAATAACCAACTAAAACCAACCATATCAATAGTTCATCTTCAAAACTAGAAAATTTGCAGGACAAACTTCAATGGCAATCAAATAGTAGTAGATCACAAGGTCACTATTGCCTTTTTCTTCTATTAAGAGAATACAACCTCTAACATTATACAAATTGTTCAAGCATAACAAATAGAGTATGTAAAACTACATTCAGGCAATTGTATTCATAACATTAACACTTAGCAAAATGTGGCTCTGTTCTAAGGGCTTCTTGAGCAGAACAAGTAATGAAGCTTTTGAGGGTAAACAATTGCCAAAAATATTAGCAACAACTTTTTTCAAGCAAAAATCCTCTTTCTTTTCAAGTTTTTTATGTCAAATTATTGGAGTGGTATGTACTGCCATTATATCTTTAATTATCCACTGAAAAAGAATGAACTTTAAATTGGATAGGTGATCGAAGTGGATGATGAGATGATCCTTGTAATGTTGTAGAAAAAGATACAAATTATATACAAACGACATATGAAGGAAAAATAAAGTGTTGAAAATCTGTCTTCTTACGAGAAAGCTAGCAAGAGCAGAGACTAAAGTGGAGAAAACTTTATATGTATTGTAGTTTTTCAATAATGCTAAGAATTGGTAGATCAAATTAAGTAGGAAAATTGTTGTTAAAGAGTTGTTGTTTTCTTTAATTTCGAATGCAAAATGGGGCACGCAAGGAAGTCCTGTAATTGGTATGTATTATCATGTGAGCCATAGCACCATAACTACAGAGCCGTCTGCTTCAACAAAGTTTAAGGTCTTTTAGAATCTGTATCTTTAGGAAAAGTGTTTGTCTTGCATAATCAGTGATGGCAGTTCATCCAGATTTTTCGTTAAAAAAACTCCTTTCAATGTAAAGCAAACAAAAGGCATCAGGAGAACAAGTCCACAAAATTTGTCTTATCATTCAATAGAACTGTTGGCTACAAAGTTGATCAAAAGAATACCGAATTATAATTTCTTACAATTCAAGACCTAAATTACAGAGAAGAATACTTTGGCAACACAAATATCAAAGTCATGCAAACTAAAGTGAAACAAAGAACATATACATATTATTAACAGTACAATGAATTAAAACTGCACCTGATAATATCGTTGCTGGCCTTGTACATTTGGTGAGTAAGAGCCAAATGTGCATCCTCATCAACTACATAATCAAATAATTCACCATTTAGGTTCAACTTTCAGTAAACTCAAAAGTTGAAAACACATCTTGTGGCTTCCAGAAACCCTTTGAGGCAAGTGTTCATCAATATAAAACACAAAATCAAGTAAGCAAGAGGCAAAAAGATTAAAACCCTAACTCTAAAACTTGACAGCCATACAATATGCACTTCTCATTTCCCACTGCTTCTCACTTCTCAGTTGGTGTTCCTAACAGCCAAAACTATAGTAACAGTTTCAAGTAAATATTATTGCTTGTTCTCTATTCCAATTACCAGAAAAACGAAAAATCAAAATTCCAAATCAAGTGAGGACATAAAACAAACACCTGGAGATGTGTAGCAACCGTTGGAACTCAGAATCACCAGGGAATCGAACATCGCCGGCCTACTTATCATTTCAGCTGCAAATTCATCAATCGATCAAATACTAATACGGTTAACTAAACCAACTACTTGCGAAGGCATTAAGTTGAATTCATACAATATTAATCAAAGAGAGCAAGAGAGTCTGCCTCTTTAACATTTCAGCTGCATATTCATAAATCTAATACTAATGCGATCAATTAAACTACATAATTGAAAACGCATGAAATTAAATCCATACAAAATCAAAGAGAGTATGAGTGTGAGAGTACTAACCAAAGATGTATTCGACGGACCACATATCGACGCCGGTGGAGTAGTGACTGGAACCGAGCAAAACCTCAGGGGATCTATACCAGAGAATTGCGATCTTGTACGTGTAGCTCTTGAGAGGCACAATGAAGGCGCGGCCGAGTTCGAGATCGGCGATCTTGAGAATCCCCTTGTCATTGTCCAGAAGCAGATTCCGCAGATTCAAAAACTCGAAGACCCTGTGCAGCTTCAAAAACTCGAAGACCCTCTCTCTCTCGTGAATTCCAGATCTATAATGCACAGGGGCAAAATTGTCAACGAATTTTGTTTGGGCAATTACATACCTACCTTATTGGGAATTATTCTGACCTCTTGGGCAATTTTTAAACCTTATTAGTAAAAATAATTTGACCCAAATCTAATGGGAAGATTTGTAGCTAAACTAACCTGATTGGTAATTTCCCTTAATAAGAAATCTTACCTAAGTAACTACAACTATTCTCTAACGCAACTAATGCATAAGGGCAGACCCAAATACTGGCCGATTGATGAAGAGAGCCTAGCTCATCAAGAAAATTCCAAGTATTGGCTCGAAACCCACAAGGACATGAGATAATCCATCGGAGACGGTAAAGGATGTTAGAAAATCCCACATGTTGAGGAAGCCATCTAAAAAAGACACAAACAACGATGCTGTAGCGTCTCACATGCACTTGTTGTTAGCTAGGCTTCAGCAAAAGGGTGATGATATGGTTACCCGCACCCTTTTGCTACGGAGTTACCTGGATCCATAGGCCCTCAACTTCTTTAACAAGGTGTCCTTTATCATCACCGAGTAAATGTAGTATATAACTATATACCATCAGCCTAGCTGCAATGTACTCATGTAGAAACTGCCCTAGTTCTAAATTGTTATGCTTATTAATTTATTGTCAAAAATGTTTATGTATAAAGTATTTCCAGCCTCTATGGCACCAGCTGTGGTGGTGGTGACATATATAAACTAGGCATCTACTTGTACATTGTTCTGATAATCAAAACATTAGTTCTCAGTTTCAAAAGAACTAGAGCAAGACTTGCATGCAAAGACCTTAATGTGGATTAGGTCAGCAGTGAGGTCATTGAGTATATATGTATGTGAAGGAGTCGAGCCCAGTTTCCACGTGTATGTGTGCCATTAGCCTATTGAATAGTGTTGATCACATTAAGAATTCAAAAGAATGCTAGCTGTAATCCTATGTGAGAAAAAAGTGTCTCAACCATTAATAGAAAACTTGCACATCAAGAAAACAAAACACTCTTATCTCTCCACTTAAAAAAGTAAACAATAATGCCAATATAGAGCACAGTAACAAAACGCTAAGATAAAAAACTTGGTACCCAAATTGTAATGCCAAATAGAGTAACTATCTACCGAAAAAATTTAGTCATTCAACTCAAAATCAGGCGACAACAATAGATAGAAATGTTTAATGTTTTATAATTTTTTTTCTCTCGTCAACATGTTTCTTCACTAGTGGCAAGACTTTTGAGCACATCTAACACATAGATAACATGCTCAGATATCATGATAGAATTGGTCAATTGGAACATACGACCTAAAATTAATTGAAATGTGTAGAGAGACCCAACTATCCGAAACCAATATTATTCGATGTGGAGAGACTTCCTTATGACCTTATGGGTAAGAACTAAGAACCCTTCCATATTACTCTCTCTTTATATTTATACATAACCGACATATACAATAATTTTTCTTTACATAAATATTCAAAATCCAAAAAAATTTCTTCTTCGGGCGAAATCCAACCCATTCATTGACAACTGTAAAAGAGAATATTCTTGTTTTGGATCTCTATAAATAAAAGCTCAAACCCATGGTTGGCCCATCAACCCCCTTCATGGCTTCATTCCTTGCTTTTCTTTTGTGACTCGATCTCTGTGTGAAACAGAGACCAAGTCTCTGCTTCTTCTCTGTTTCTTCTTCACTTAGTTCTGAGTTGCCCTGGCCTTATCAAATCCTCGTTCAGCAATTTCATAAAGATTTTAATTTCTCATATTTCTTATTAAAAATTTCCTCTCCTTCTATTAAAAAGATCCTGTCCTCCTCATTCTTCTCCCCCTCATCTTTTGTAATCTGCATTCCAAAATCACTCCCTTACCCTGCTCGCTCTCTGTCTTCTTCTCACATATTCCATGGCAACCACTTCTTCAACACCCCAAAAGAACGAAACTGCTAGCTTTTCAGTACCAAAGAGGGGCAAGATCAAGGCTCAGATTCTTGGAAACTTTGTCAAAGCTGTAGTCTCCATAGTCAAACCTGGAGACCAGGGAAGAAACATGGGTACTCAAGCTGGTGGAAGCTCTGCCCCTCCAACAGCACCACCAAATGCCTACAACTCTGATGGTAGCCCCAATATCTGATAGACATGGGTCACCGCCAACATGTCAAGTGAACTCACCACTCTCATTGCAAGCCCAATTCTCTGAATTGGGTTTCGCAGCCTGTCCTAATTACCTAAGAAGCTCCTGAATTTCTGCCATTTTGAGCCAGATATTCAACTTCAGCTGTGTTTTTTCACTAGGTTTGTAGACAAAGTGTGATATTTTGTTTTTAGATGTAGGAATCAAATATGGGTGTTGTTGATCATGTTCCTGCAAATCTCATTTTTGGTTCAGTTTTGCAGAGTAGTACCCATCTAAGCTTTATCTTATCTGTCAATGTCATACAGGTATGATGGTCTTCCTATTATTGTCAGGTTTTGCCACTTTTAGAAAGGAGACACATTTTGTTTTATGGGATTTTGAGTTTGTACTCTTTGGTTGGTTGTTTCATGTGTAATATATGGTCAATATAAAATTATAATTATATATCTCTACAATTTTGATTATATTCATGCTATTTTTTTTTTTTGGTAATTGTTAAGTCAAATTTCAAGTAATGGAGAAATGCCGAATTTCTATTCACAAATGTTTACTCTACGATCATAACTTTTAGGATATAAATGTAAATGTTGTAGAAGAGTACTAAAATGTAAATGTGGGTGCCATTAAAGATTCATAATTGTGTGATGTATTTCGACAGTAATGAAATGACATCTTAACTTAGCTATTTTATTATGGCATGAATGTACTAAAACATACTAAAAGTTTTCATAAATTGATGTTGTATGTTTTGAAAAATAATTGAAAGATGGTTTTTCAACCTGTCTTTATTCTAAATATTTAATTTATTCCCATATCTCATATAAAATTATTGCCATAAAATGAATATGGAATTCAACAATTTTCATCTCCTCTAGACAAACATTCAATTGAAAAGCAATGAGCTATCCATGCCATCCTTAGGGACCATTCCTCTTTAAATGATAGAAGACATAGTTTTTTGGTTGGTGCGCCATCATGCATATAAATGATATGTGCAATCACATATTATGAGATGAGAAGTTGTCACAAAGGTTACCTAAAACTAAGACAAATATATTTCTAATATAGTACATGGTGTAATCATTTTTCTCCTCCGATTTGATCTTTGTATATTATTTTTTTTATGAGCCTTGTATATATAAGATTCCTATGATTTTTTTTATAATTTGCTTTCTGTTGTAAATACTTATGTGAATGTCCAATTTGGGTTAATATGTATATGGTAAAAGATAGTGAAGAGTGGAAGCTATGTCATGGCTTATGTATTAAGCTTCACCAACCACATTCCACTTCACCAACCAAATTGCACTAAGCAATTGTTAATTACCCACTTCCTCTTTTCCATTGCTATAAATACATGTTATCTCTTGTGCATTAGACACACCAATACAAGAAGATGAAGCATCTCTTCTCTCCATCTATTCTCTCTATGTTCTTTGCTCTCTAGTTAGCTAATTCTATTTTAGCTCACAACACGTTATCAAGCACGTTTGCTCAAAGATTGAAGAACAAGGCGGAAGAACGAAGAACATCTTCAAGAACAAGGAGGAAATCATCACCAAATTTGAAGAATCAATCCCAAAATTCGTTGAAGTTTTCTCTTGAACATCTTCATCAAATTCGAAGGAACAAACCAAATTAAATTCGTCGAAGTTTTTTTCTCTTGACTCGTGGAACCCTAAATTATTTTAGGTGCATTACTCAAGTAAGTTATATTTTTTTTTACTATTTGAATCCTTGGCAAATAGTGAACCATAACCATTGAGCATGAACCCTAAATTAACATGAGATCAAGAGAGAATTATAATTTGGTTTACCTTTGCTTTATTATTTTGTTGATTATTTGATCACTAAACCAAAATATAAAAGCATGTAAAATGGTACACATGGCACATATATCTCCACATTAAGACACGAAAGGTTATGAATCTTCCACGACTAGGCTCACCCAGTTAGATGCGATGTCTAGGCAAGGTTCGGCGGTTCGGTACTTAAGAGAGCCTCGCTCCACCAAAAACCTCACCCTACCTTACCTGGTCGTATTTAATTGGAGCTACCGAAAGGGTTGATTAAATAACTTTTCATTGTAGAATTATTCAATTTCTTGCAATTCTGTGGTAGAAATTATATATATGTGCTTGCCAAATGATGACCAGAAGATTTCATCCATATCGACCAGTCGATTTCGATATAAATCCATGAGAATTTTAATTCTCACAAAACCATTATTAAATGTTTCGAACCAGAAGATTTTCGAAATTGAACTCATGTTCACTTGTCAACAGCATCATGAACATATAAACCAGTCGATTTATATGACTAATTAATCTAGTTTCTCCCGTCGAAGAAACAAATGTTGACCAAACTTGACTTCCAAGAGGAGGACAATTGCAAGACTCTTGTTCCTCGGCCACATGTTGGACTCCATGAAATATGAGTTCGTGGCCATCACCTCAGGAGTTATGCGACTCCCTCAAAGACCGTTTTGACCATCATAAAATCATCTGGCTACCAGAAGCTAGCCATGATTGTATTAACCTTTGCTTCTAGGACTTCAAAACCATTATTGAAATATAATGCAAAAGTCTGCAGGATCCGTACTCTTCTCTAGTACTATGAGGAATTGTTGACCTATTGAAGAATACGTACACCACCTTTGTTCCTAGCTCGGATAACCTACTCCAGAAGTAGTACGGTTAATCCAAGTTCATTAATTTTTTCGAGCTCATAACCCAGTTAATGTTGGACGAGAAAAATTGCCTCATTTTGATGAGGAACAACAACTCTCTCCTTACTGGTGCATTCACAATTTCATTGTCAGAGGCTAATGTTGCTCGTGGACTTAGTCCATGACCTGAAAACCGAGACAAGGGCCAGTCGTCCCGACAACCTCGGAATCTCCGCGAGCCTTGTGCTCACCTGCCAAGTGAATTGTGGGCTCTTGTCCAAACAAATGACTTTTGACCCCATGGCAACCGAAACAGCCTCGAGAAAGGAACAATAACAGGGCCAGTCGTCCCGAAGCAAGAGACAATGCTCCTAAGCTCAATCTCTGATATCATTGTGGTGGTACAGATCACTCACAACAAACTTGTTGTGCATAAGCTAATATGGTCAAAATTACTCCAGAGGTAACTCTTGAAGCAGTTGACTTTGTCGCTGAAATGAATTATGGTTTTGTTTTATTTTTGCATCATGTTTCAACGTTTCTCGAAATAATTTAAAGTATCTTGAGCAAATTCCTTTGCATTGTGACCGACTTTAAATTATCCTACTATTAGGCATGACTAGTGGGGAAGTTGATTGTCTGGCTGATAGTGATACCACTTACACTATCTTATGAGATCAAAAGTATCTCATCAACTTCAAGCCTAAAGTAACCTCAGTGACAACGATTTCGGGCCCGTCGACCCTAATCGAAGGCTTTGGCAAAGCCCAATTCGCGTTGTCTAATGGTACTCCTATGACCATATCTGAGGCCTTATACACTTCAAGGTCCAGTCGCACCTTACTGAGTTTTAAGGACATTCGAGAAAACGAATATCATGTTGAAACCACTCATGAAAATGGTGTGGATTTCCTTTACACATGACCTCCAATACATACGGCCAAAAGCGTATCTTGGAGAAATTGAGATGTCTTTCAAGTGGTCTTTATGTTACCACAATACATTTGATTGAAAAATAACCTTATCTATCGCCTGGCGCCGATTGATAAGAGCACTTATCTATTGCCTGACGCCGATTGATAAGAGCACTTATATGCTATGGCATGACCGTCTGGGACACCCGGGTCGTAATACGATGCTTATAACTATGAATGCATCGAATGGGCATCCTCTTGGAGGAATGTTTTTCGTGATTTATCCGAAAAGCCCATGCCAAGCTTGCTCTATTTGAAAGATAAATCTCAAACCAATTCGTGTAAAGCCCACCAAACTAGTTTCGAAATTCCCTTGTGAGAATCCAAGGTGATATTTGTGGACATATCCAACCAGCCTGCGGACCATTTAAATATTTCATGGTACTGGTTGATGCATCAACAAGATGGTCACAAGTTTATTGTCCACAAGAAACGCTGCTTTTGCTAAACTCTCGCCTAGAGAGCTCACCACTCGGATTATCCTATAAAGTCCAGAAGACTTGATAATGCCGGAGAGTTTACATCGAAGTTTTTCGATAATTATTGCATGTCCCTTGGGATTGACGTTGAACATCTGGTTTCCCATGTTCACACCCAGAATGGTCTCGTAGAAGCATTCATTAAATGATTGCATGAACCTTGGTAATGCGCACCAAGCTTCCAATTTCTACGTGGGACTATGCAATCTTGCATGCAGCCATGTTGGTCCGATTGAGGCTCACTGCTACCCAACCTTATTCCGTGTTACAGCTGGTGACTGGGTACGAACTTGACGTTTCGTACTTACGTGTATTTGGGTATGCAGTTTATGTGCCAATTGTGCCGTCACAACGTACAAATGGGTCCTCAATAATAGATGAGCATATATGTCGATTATGAATCCTCATCCATTACACGCTCTTTAGAGCCCTTGACAGGCGATCTCTTTACCGCATTTGCGGATTGTCACTTTGATGAGACTGTCCTCCCGTCGTTAGGGGGAGATTCGCACGTTAACGTTGATAAGGAACGACGTGAATTAACGTGGCATGTACCCACTATGTCTCATCTCGATCCCCGAACCGCACAAATGTGATAAGTGACGTGCGAAGAATTCTAGATCTACAGAGTATAGCTTATAAAACGCCAGACGCTTTCTCTGATCTAGCTAAAGTGACGAGATCATATATACCTGCTGCAAACTTGCCTGCAAGGATAAGACGTCCCAGTAGGACACAAAGTCATCCCTGAAGGATGTAACATCCCCGTAGGATGTGTCGTCCCAGAAGAGACGACGTACGGCTTGACGGCTAACCAGTCATATGTCCCTCCCAGAAGCGAGGTGGACCACTAGGTTCAAAGGATTCTTATCCCCATAAGAGGGTAAATTTGGCACAAACGAATCCTCTTGATATCGCAATCTCAACCGATCAATCTCACGAGATTATCCGGATTATGGGTCCGTCCCAGAAGAGACGACGTTGGGGGACGCTCCAACATATGAACCCACTTCCGAGAATAGAGAAATCTCGATAATGCATGCTTATGTGAGATGTGAAATCGAAATGAGATTATCATCGATGATATAATTGTATTCGTGGTAGCTACCGAAATCAAAACAAGCGATGACATTGAACCTTGCTCCGTTGATGATTTCAACGTAGAGACGACTGGCTAAAAAAGGAAACAAGCAATCCAGGTCGAATTGGATTCCTTAGCGAAACGAAGTGTGTTTGGACCAGTCGCTCCAACACCGCCCAATGTTAAATCAGTTGGTCATAAATGGGTTTTCGTAAGGAAGCGTGATGAGAATAATGAGATTGTTCGATATAAAGCTCGCCTAGTGGCGCAAGGCTTCTCTCAACGCCCTGGAATTGATTACGATGAGACTTATTCTCTCGTAATGGACGTTATAACGTTCCGCTACTTAATCAGTTTAGTAGTTTCCGAAAAACTGAATATGCAGCTTATGGATGTGGTCATAGATTATCTCTATGGGGATCTAAACACAGAGATATATATGAAAGTCCCTGAAGGACTTAAGTGGCCTGAATCAAGTAGTTCCCGACCACGGAACACATTCTCGATTAAACTGAGACGTACACTATATGGATTAAAGCAATCCGGACGGATGTGGTATAACCGTCTAAGTGAATACTTGATCAGCTTGGGATACGTGAACAACGAACTATGCCTTTGCGTGTTTATTAAGAAATCCACTTCAGGATATGCTATTATCGCAGTCTATGTAGATGATATGAATCTCATAGGAACCTCGAAAGAGTTGATTGAAACTGCTGAAATTCTGAAGAAGGAATTTGAGATGAAGGATCTTGGGAAGACACGGTATTGTCTCGGCCTGCAGATCGAGCACCGTAAAGATGGAATCCTAGTACATCAGTCGAACTACACCCAGAAGGTGTTGCAACGTTTTAGTCATCATGAGGCTAAGTCGTTACCTACTCCCATGATCGTTCGAACTCTAGACATTAACAAGGACCCATTCCGTCCTAAGGGAGACGATGAAGAGATATTGAGCCCTGAGTGTTCATATCTGGGTACAATAGGCGCATTATTGTACTTGGCCCAATGTACTAGACCGGACATCTCGTTTGCTATGAATTGTTTAGCTCGACACAGTACCGCGCCAACACGCCGCCACTGGAATGGCATCAAAGAAATTTTCCGCTACCTTAAAGGTACTACGGATATGGGCTTGTTCTATCCCTATGCGTCATCGAGTGGATCTACCCCCCTTGGCACTCGAAATAACGCAACCCTTGTCGGTTACGCCGATGCTGGTTACTTATCAGACCCGCATAAGGGACGTTCTCAATCTGGTTATGTCTTTACCATTGGGAATACGGCGATATCTTGGAGGTCTCGAAAACATACTCTAGTAGCTACTTCGACAAACCACTCTGAACTACTTGCTCTCTACGAGGCGACTAGAGAGTGTGTATGGCTTCGAGCATTTATTGGCCATAAACGAAGTACTTGTGAGCTATCTCATGATCCTGATGAACCAATTGTCATCTATGAGGACAACACTGCTGTTATTGATCAAGCTAAGCATGGTTACATCAAGGGAGACGCCACTAAGCACATCTCGCCGAAACTCTTCTTTACACATCAACAACAAGAGCATCAGAAGATTGAAGTGAAGCACATTGGTTCAGAGAGCAACCATGCTGACTTATTCACCAAGTCACTACCAAAGTATTCATTTCAGAAACATGTTAAGGCAATCGGTCTCAGGAAGCTATCCGAGCTACCTTAGAGTAACGATTTATGCCTAAGTCGAAATTCCTGCACCCAGTCGTGTGCATGTGAGGGGGAGCATCCCGACGAATGCTCGTATTTGATCGACGCTTGGCTAGTGTACTCTTTTTGTCCTTAGACCAAGGGTTTGTCCCACTGGGTTTACCTTGGCAAGGTTTTTAACGAGACACCATCTCAGCCACCGTCTAACTATTTGTCATATCATTGACACTGATCACACCTTCACTAAGGATTACCGAAATCAGGGGGAGTATACAGTCGTATACTTCTAACCACCGTGTACTCTTTTTCCTTCGACCAGAGGTTTGTCCCACTGGGTTTACTCTGGCAAGGTTTTGATGAGGCACACCTCTTGTGGTTAGTTTCTCTATGCACTTACATCTCATAGTGCTTCGGGATACATCATTCGTCTACACAATTTTCTCCTAAACTCCAGATTTTGTCCCATAATGGGTTTTCCTGGACTTAAGGTTTTGTGTGTTGGCATCAGCGAATGACTGTTTATTTTCGACTCTACCTAACTATACTTAGCACAATGCTAATCATAGTGTTTGTTCTAATGCTCGAAGACAAAGAAGTTCAGATGCAGCAAAGTCAGTTCTTGGACATCCAAGGGGGAGTGTTGTAAATACTTATGTGAATGTCCAATTTGGGTTAATATGTATATGGTAAAAGATAGTGAAGAGTGGAAGCTATGTCATGGCTTATGTAATAAGCTTCACCAACCACATTCCACTTCACCAACCAAATTGCACTAAGCAATTGTTAATTACCCACTTCCTCTTTTCCATTGCTATAAATACATGTTATCTCTTGTGCATTAGACACACCAATACAAGAAGATGAAGCATCTCTTCTCTCCATCTATTCTCTCTATGTTCTTTGCTCTCTAGTTAGCTAATTCTATTTTAGCTCACAACACTTTCAATTATCTCAAAAAAAAAGGTCATGAATTTATTTATGCAAGCCAAGTCAAGTCAAGTCATTGCCCTAAACTTTATGAGCAAATGGATAGATAATGGAGCACCGACTATTGGTCCCTAAACTTTTTGCTTTCCATATTCAAAAAAAAAAAAAAAAAAAGATAAGCCTGCAGCCTCTTATCAATGATGACAATACTCGCTGAGTGATTATCCTAGTATTCATTGAACAAGAGGAGAAGTTGACTCGAACACATTTCACTCTTTCGTGGATAATGAGCCATTACCCAGTTGGTATGCCAACGCTTTATCTACTAATTTATTTGGCACATTGTTAGTTTTTGGGTCATCTTGGTTTCTGTTGACGTCGTTACTATTTTTCTTGCCTTGTAACAGGAGACCTCCTAGCTCCGTCTGCTCCTCTGGAAATTTTGTCCGGCTTATCTACTGTGACTTTTTGTTATAAGTAAGTTTTTAATAATTCATGTGTGTATTATTTTTCCTACTTGTAACGTTATCTTCCCGTCAATGAAATGTTTATTTGATTAAAAAAAAAAAAAACCTGCAGCCACAAAGTGAGAACTGGTTGAATACAAGGCTATTGTTTGGGATCCCAATTAGTTGGCTCCATGCAGTAGCAGTCGTAGTAGTACTGTTCCTTATGATCTTGATTCTTGAAGCCGCCTTCAAATTTTCAAAATGAATGAGTATATAATTAATATGGTGCATGTTCTCACTCTTTGGTGTAGGAGTGAGGCTTGCTTAGCTAATCCTCACCTTAATTATTAATTATGATGAAGATAATTAATAACAGCAGTACTTACTGTTGGTTCCTCCGCCATTCATGTCGCCGTAAAACGATGCATGCGCACCAGTATACCAAGTAGTCATGTTACTCTGAACCAAAAGAGAGATGAACACCGACGATGTAAGCCATTCATACTTCGCCATAGCCATGTCTGTATGATAATGAGAGAATATATAACTGGAATGGGTGTGCTCTATACAGACGCTGCTTTATACAGGCATAAATGGAATCACAAAAGCACAGACGACATAAGTACTGTAATTATTCTGAAATGGAAGTATTATGACTTAAAAGGGTTAGTGGCCCAAGAACGTACGCAATCCTTTTATTAGTTTCTTATCACATTTTTGTTGAGAGCAATTTAATTTTCTGGTAATTGACATTAGGGCATATAGCTAGGTTCTACTAGTTTACTACTAGTGTATGATGAGTCCTCCATGCATGTCATGATGTGTTATCAACTTATCACATGTTTGTTGCAAAGGCATAGTTTAACAAGATGGTGAAGAACTTCCGCTGTACCTGCTCCAAATAGTAACTCGAACTTCCGCTGACCATAACTCCTATATACGAATTCCGTTTTTAGCGTTTCGCATGTCTACGAACTCGTATTGACAAGCTCTACAACCTTTGTGAAAAAAGTGTTCCCAGAAACTAAGCCGAACAAAAACTTACCCGAATGATTTTACCACATTATGACATGTGTCACTATGACTCACCATATCACTCTACCTAATTTATGACTCACCAGAACACTCATGCCTTAAGTGTTGTTCCAAATTAGAAAATGTTATGTGTCACCAATCCTATCATGTCATGTGTCTACTACAATTACTATACAATACACAATACAAATATAAATAATTAATACAAAATAAATACACAAGTCAAAATAAAAATACGTAATATTTAATAAAAACACGTCAAATAGTAACACTTCACAAAATAATTATTTCTCGTTTAGAGAAGTTATTAACGAAAAATCGGGGTATTATTTTGCCCTTAACTCTAAACGGATGGAAAATAGAATTGAAATGAGCACCTGCATTTGCATTGGCTTGACTACAAGATTGGGCGAGGGCGAGGGCTCAGCCACTAGAATAAGCGAGGGCAAGGATCAGCCACTAGAATGGGTTGAGCCATAAAAAATCATTATAAGGTGAACAATTGTAAATATTTGTACTAACACTAAGATTAATGTAATCTTTGACCAGAAAAAATTTCTGAATTTTTTCGGCATGGATGTATTTTGTTTTATTTTCTAAATTCTGAAAACGGAAAATGTCATAAAAAATAAACGGATCAAGATTTTTGAGTTCTGTTACTTGGAACAGTTTCTAAAAATTATGGTTTATCATTGGTGAAATTCTGGAAGGGTAAATGTGAACAAAATTCTGTCTTGGCATAGTTTGGCACGTTTGGACGTTTCGGGGGGCACCTCGGTATGTCTCCTTGTGAACTGCATTTTAAAAAAAAAAAATTGTGTGCCATAATCTCACCATTCGCAGAGCGTTATTTTTAGAAGGTTTTTGAATTGACGGAACTCGAAAATGTCGAGCGGATTTGTTTTTATGAATTTCCTTGTATTCCAACTTTGAAAAATAGTGAAAAAAAATGCCGGGTCGAGATTTTTACATTCCATCAATTTGAGAATTGCTTAAAAATCATGATTTGAGGTTGGAAAGATTTTAGTGAGAAAATAAGAACAGGCGATTTTGGCCAAAAAATCATGTACTATACCACAATTTTGGGTGAGAAAACCATGTTCTCGATTTTTTTTTAGACAGTTTTGGGGTAGGTCTCCACGGTTTTAGAATATCATTCTTGGGTGACCACTTGAGGTTGGACTATTGGACAATGTTAGCCTCGTTTGCATGGACATGGTTATGGACACAACATGGATATGCTTAAGGGTACGAACATGGAAATGACACATGTTAGGACACAGAGTACTTGCACTTAACAATAAACTGATGGAAAAGAGAATTGGAATGGGCACATGCATCTGTATTGGCTTGGCCACAATAATGATTGAGGGTAAGAGCTCAACCACTAGAATAAGCGAGGGTAGGGATCAGTCACTATAATGGGTTGTGCCATAAAATATTCATTATAATGTTAACAATTGTGATTTTTTGTACGAACACTAAGATTAATGCAATCTATGACCCGAAAAAAAATTCAGAATTTTTTCGGCACGGGAAGTATTTTGTTATATATTCTAAATTCGGAAAATGGGAAAAATCGTAAAAATTAACGGATCGAGATTTTTGAGCTCTGTCACTTGAAACAGTTTCTAAAAATAATGATTTATGAATGTTGAGATTATGGCACAGGAAAATGAGAAGAAAATTGGATCATGACATAGTTTGGCACATTTGGACGTCCTTAGGGGCATCTCAACAAGCCTTTTTTGTACTGCAGTTTTCTTTTGAAATTTTTGTTTGCCATAATCTCACCATTCATAGAGCATTATTTTTAGAAAGTGTTCCAATTGACGGAACTCAAAATTTTTGAGCGGATTTGTTATTATGAATTTTCTTGTATTCCGAATTTGGAAAATCGTAAAAAAAAAATCGGGTCGAGATTTTTTCGTTCCATCAGTTTGAGAAGTGCTTAAAAATCATGATTTGTGGTTGAAAAAATTTTGGTGAGAAAATAAGAATATGCGTTTTGGCCAAAAAACCATGTGCTATAAGTCCACGGTTTTTTGTGAGAAACCAAGGTCTCGAATTTTTTTTTTGAGAGACAGTTTTGGGATCGGTTTCCACGAAGTTAGAACATCGTTCTTGGGTGACCACGTGAGGTTGGACTGCCAAAATTGGACACGGTTAGCCTCGTTTGCATTGACGTAATTATGGACAAAGTATGGACATGCTTAAGGATACAAACATAGAAATGACACATATTAGGACACGAGGTACTTGCTCTTAACTCTAAACTGATGAAAAAGAGTATTGGAATGAACACATGCATTTGCATTGGCTTGGACACAAGAATGGAGGACGGTAAGGGATTAGCCATTAGAATAAGCAAAGGCATGGATCAACCACTAGAATGGGTGATTAATGTATGAACAATATTCATTTTGTGAACAATTGTCATAAAATATTCATTTTAAAGTGAAAAATTGTGAATATGTGTATGAACACTATGATTAATGTAATCTTTGACCATAAATGATTTCAGAAATTTTTCGGCACAGATTTATTTTGTTTTATTTTCTAAATTCTAAAAACGGAAACAATCTTAAAAAATGAACGGATTCTGTCACTTAGAACAGTTTCTAAAAATCATGGTTTATAATTGGTGAGATTCTGGCAATGGAAAATGTGAATAAAATTGTGTTTTAGCACGTTTGGACTTTTCCCAGGGGTGGGGCATCTCGGGATGTCTCCTTGTGAACTGCAGTTTTTTTAATAAATTTTTGTGTGCCATAATCTCACCATTCGCATAGCATTATTTTAGAAGGTGTTCCAATTAACAGAACTTGAAAACCTCGAGTTGATTTATTTTTATGAATTTTCTTGTATTCCGACATTGGAAAATCGTGAAAAAAAATCGGGTCAAGATTTTTGCGTTTCGTCAGTTTGAGAAGTGCTTAAAAATGATGATTTGTGGTTGAAAAAAATTTGGTGAGAAAATAAGAACATGCAATTTTGGCCAAAAAAACCGTAAGCTATAGTCTACAGTTTTTGGTGAGAAACTACGGTCGAGAATTTTTTTTTAGACAGTTTTGGGGTTGGTCTCCCTGGTGTTAGAATAATATTTTTGGGTAACAACACAAGGTTGGACTGCCAAAATTGAACACAGTTAGCCTCGTTTGTATGGACATGGTTATGGGCACATCATGGACATGCTTAAGGATACGAACATGGAAATTATACATATTAGGACACGGAGTACTTGCTCTTAACTCTATACTAATGGAAAATAACATTGGAATGGGCACATGCATTTGCATTGCCTTGGACACAAAAATGGGTGAGGATAAAGGCTTAGCCACTAGAATAAGCAAGGGCATAGATCAACCACTAGAATAACCAAGGGCATGGATCAGCCACTAGAATGGGTTGGGCCATAAAATATTCATTTTAAAGTGAACAATTGTGAATATTTGCATGAACACTATGATTGATGTAATATTTGACCATAAATAATTTCAGAATTTTTTCGGCACAAATTTATTTTATTTTATTTTCTAAATTCTGAAACGGAAAAAATCGTAAAAAATGAACGGATCGAGATTTTTGAGTTCTCTCACTTAGAACAGTTTCAATAAATCATAGTTTATCATTGGTGAGATTTTAGCTGGGAAAATGTGAATAAAATTGTGTGTTGGCATGTTTGGACTTTTCAGTGGCACCTCGGCATGTCTCCTTGTGAACTGCAGTTTTTTTTTTTAAAAAAAAAAATTTGTGTGCCATAATCTCACCATTCGCAAAGCATTATTTTTAGAAGGTGTTCCATTTGACAGAACTTGAAAATCTCGAGTGAATTTGTTTTTATGAATTTTCTTGTATTCCTACATTGGAAAATTGTGAAAAAAAATCGGGTCAAGATTTTTGCGTTCCGTCAGTTTGAGAAGTGCTTAAAAATCATGATTTGAGGTTAAAAAAATTTGGTGAGAAAATAAGAACATGCGATTTTGGCCAAAAAACCGTGTGCTATAGTCCACAGTTTTGGGTAAGAAACCACGACCGTGAATTTTTTTTTTTAGACAGTTTTGGGGTTGGTCTCCACGGTATTAGAATATCGTTCTTGGGTAACCACGTGAGGTTGGACTGCCAAAATTGAACACAATTAGCCTTGTTTCTATAGACATAGTTATGGGCACAACATGAACATGCTTAAGGGTACGAACATAGAAATGACACATATTAGAACACGAAGTACCTGCTCTTAACTCTAAACTAATGAAAAATAGCATTGGAATGAGAACATGCATTTGTATTGGCTTGGCCACAAGAATGAGGAGTTAAGGGCCATTTTGCACCCTATATTTGGCTGAAACTGTCAGTTTGCACCCTATTCTATTATTTCAGTCAGTTTGCACCCTATTCTTTTATTTCAGTCAATTTGCACCCCATTCTTTCATAAACTGTCAATTTGCACCCATATCTGTCAAATTGGATGTTTTCCGTCCAGTTTTCTATCACGTGCCCATCACGTCATGGGCTTAATTGTCATTTCTGAATGACTTTTCGAAGATCCGAAGATTGGGCTCGGCGTGGACGTGGTGATGGTGATTGCTGCGTTCGGTGGAGGCGGGATGAGGTGCAGCCAAAGACTGCGGCAGTGAAGTGTGGTTGCTGTGTGGCCTGGGTTTCTGGGTTTCTGGGTGCAGAGAGAAGAAAACAGAGGGTGGTGAGAGGAAAAGAAAGGAGGAGAGAAAAGGAAGAAAAGAAGAAGAAGAAAAGAGGAAGAAAGGGGGAGAAGAATAAGGAAGAAAAGAGAGGGGGAAGAGAGGGAGAACGGGAAGAAGAAGATGAAAAGAAGAGGAATAAAGGGGGAGAAGAATAAGGAAGAAGAAAAGAAAGAAGAGCCGGAGAAAAAAAAAAGACGAGAGGAAGAAGAGAAAAAGGGGAAGAAGTGGCAAGATTGGTAAATATTGGGTATTAAACATAGAAATTACAATTAAGCCCATCTAACTGGATGGAAAACATCCAATTTGACAGATGAGGGTGCAAACAGTTTATGAAAAAATAGGGTGCAAATTGGCTGAAATAAAAGAATAGAGTGCAAACTGACAGTTTCAGCCAACCATAGGGTGCAAAATGGCCCTTAATCCCAAGAATGGGCGAGTGCAAGTGCTCCCGCTCAACCTCTAGAATAAGCAAGGGCAATGATCAACTACTACAATGGGCTGGGCCATAATATATTCATTATAAGTTGAACACTTGTGAGTATGTGTATGAACACTAAGATTAATGTAATTTATGACCCAAAAAAATTTCATTTTTTCGGCACAAGTAATTTGTTTTACATTTTAAAGTCGGAAAATGGGAAAAATTGTAAAAAATAAACATATCGAGATTTTTTAGTTCTGTCACTTAGACCTGTTTTTAAAAATCATGGTTTATCAATGTGCGATTCTGTCACGGGAAAATGTGAAGAAAAGTGGGTCTTGGCATAGTTAGGCACATTTACACGTTTCAGGGGGCACCTCGGGATGTCTCCTTGTGAACTGCAGTTTTTTTTTTATAAATTTTTGTGTGCCATAATATCACCCTAAACCCTAAAATGATGATTTGTGGTTGGAAAAATTTTGGTGAGAAAATAAGAACATGCGATTTTGGCCAAAAACTGTGTAGTCCATAGTTTTGGGTGAGAAACTATGGTTGCGAATTTTTTTTTAGACAGTTTTGGGGTTGGTCTCCCCGGTGTTAGAATATCGTTTTTGGGTAACAACATCAGGTTGGACTGCCAAAATTGAACACAGTTAGCCTCGTTTTTATGGACATAGTTATGGGCACATCATGGACATGCTTAAGGATACGAACATGGAAATGATACATATTAGGACACGGAGTACTTGCTCTTAACTCTATACTAATGGAAAATAACATTGGAATAGGCACATGCATTTCCATTAACTTTGACACAAAAAGGGGTGAGGGTAAATGCTTAGCCACTAGAATAAGCAAGGGCATGGATCAACCACTAGAATAAACAAGGGCATGGATCAGCCACTAGAATGGGTTGGGCCATAAAATATTCATTTTAAAGTGAACAATTGTGAATTTTTGTATGAACACTATGATTGATGTAATATTTGACCATAAATAATTTCAGAATTTTTTCGGCACGAATTTATTTTTTTTTATTTTCTAAATTCTGAAAACGGAAAAAATAGTAAAAAATGAACGGATCGAGATTTTTGAGTTCTCTCACTTAGAACAGTTTCTATAAATCATAGTTTATCATTGGTGAGATTTTGGCTTGGGAAAATGTGAATAAAATTGTGTTTTGGCATGTTTGGACTTTTCGGGCACCTCGGCATGTCTCCTTGTGAGCTGCAGTTTTTTTTTTTAAAAAAAAAATTGTGTGCCATAATCTCACCATTTGCAGAGCATTATTTTTAGAAGGTGTTCCATTTGACAGAACTTGAAAATCTCGAGTGGATTTGTTTTTATGAATTTTTTTGTATTCCGACATTGGAAAATCATGAAAAAAAATTGGATCGAGATTTTTGCGTTCCGTCAGTTTGAGAAGTGCTTAAAAATCATGATTTGAGGTTAAAAAAATTTTGGTGAGAAAATAAGAACATGCGATTTTGGCCAAAAAACCGTGTGCTATAGTCCACAGTTTTGGGTGAGAAACCACGACCGCGATTTATTTTTTTTAGACAATTTTGGGGTTGGTCTCCACGGTATTAGAATATCGTTCTTGGGTAACCACGTGAGGTTGGACTGCCAAAAGTGAACACAGTTAGCCTTGTTTCTATGGACATGGTTATGGGCACAGCATGAACATGCTTAAGGGTACGAACATAGAAATGACACATATTAGAACACGAAGTACCTGCTATTAACTCTAAACTAATGAAAAATAGCATTGGAATGAGAACATGCATTTGTATTGGCTTGGCCAGAAGAATGGGCAAGTGCAAGTGCTCCCGCTCAACCTCTAGAATAAGCAAGGGCAATGATCAGCCACTAGAATGCGCTGGGCCATAATATATTCATTATAAGTTGAACAATTGTGAGTATTTGTATGAACACTAAGATTAATGTAATCTATGACCCAAAAAAATTTCAGAATTTTTTCGGCACAAGTAATTTGTTTTACATTCTAAAGTTGGAAGATGGGAAAAATTGTAAAAAATAAACGGATCGAGATTTTTTAGTTCTGTCACTTAGACCTGTTTCTAAAAATCATGGTTTATCAATGGTGTGATTCTGGCACGGGAAAATGTGAAGAAAATTGGGTCTTGGTATAGTTTGGCACATTTAGACGTTTCGGGGGGCAACTCGGCATGTCTCCTTGTGAACTGCAATTTTCTTTTGAAATTTTTGTGTGCCATAATCTGACTATTCTTAGAGCATTATTTTTAGAAGGTGTTCCAAATTATGGAACTATAAAATGTCGAGCTGATTTGTTATTATGAATTTTCTTGTATTCCAACTTGGGAAAATTGTGAAAAAAAAGTCGGGTCTAGATTTTTGCATTCCATCAGTTTAAGAAGTGCTTAAAAATCATGTTTTGAAGTTAAGAAGATTTTGGTGAGAAAATAAGAACATGCAATTTTGGCAAAAAAAAAACTGTGTGCTATTGTCAACAATTTTGGATGAGAAACCATGGTCTCAAATTTTTATTTTTATTTTAGAGACAGATTCGGTGAATAGTGCTAAAATGAAGAAAAATTTCTTATTATAACGTATGATTTCCTTGAAAAATGTAATGTTTGAAATTCTTAAGACTATTTTGCGTGGGTGTCCAAATGTATTTTAGGAGCCCGATCAAACACAACGTGACACCTTACGAGCACTGAAAGTGCTTATTTTTAAATCGTTAAATTAAAATTAAAAAAATTATGTACACTTTTCGCAACACACCATTCCTCGCTACCGGTTGTTCAAAATAAATATTTGTTACTTCGGGTAAAATGGAAATGGATTTTTTTTTGGGCACTTAATTTAAACAATGCCAAATAACTTTTGTAACACATTTTCCATCGAAATCGGGTTTTCGCCTAATTCGGAGAATTTTTTACAAATTGTGGAAACTTTCTTATTATATCACATAATTTTCTTGAAAAATGAAATCTTTGAAATTCTTATTTCTCAAGACCCGTTTGCACGGGTGTCCAAAAATATTTTAAGGTTTTGATCAAACCCAAGGTGACACTTTACGAGCACCGAAAGTGCTTCTTTTTATTTTGTCAAATTAAAATTAAAAAAAATTAAGAACACCTTTTGCGACGAACTATTCGTCGCTACTGGGTGTTCAAATTTTTTTTTTAAAATTTGAATAAATGTAAAATGATTTTGTTTTTGGGGCTCTTGAGCCCAATGAATTAAATAATGTCAAACAACTTTGGTAACACATTGGCCATCGAAATCGGGTTTTTACTATAAGTAAGTTTTGGTGAATGATGCGAAATTGAGGAAAAATTCATTATTGTAACAAATGATTTAATTCAAAATTAACATCTTAGAAATTCTCCAGGCCAATTTGCACGATTGTCCAAAAATATTTTAGAGTCTCAATAAAACTGACACAAATCCATACGAGGCCCAAATCTCATTTTCCGCTTAACTTTCTCATTAGTTGTGCATGTATATTTGTCAGATTAACCACGTGGCATTTACAGTTTTTACTTGATTAACAATTTTGGTTTGAAGTGTATATATATATATACTTCAAACCGAAAGTGCTTCTTTTTATTTTGTCAAATTAAAATTAAAAAAAATTAAGAACACCTTTTGCGACGAACTATTCGTCGCTACAAGGTGTTCAATTTTTTTTTTTAATTCGAATAAATGTAAAATGATTTTTTTTTTGGGGCTCTTGACTCAATGAATTAAATAATGTCAAAGAATTTTAGCAACACATTGGCCATCGAAATCGGGTTTTTACTATAAGTAAGTTTTGGTGAATGGTGTGAAATTAAGGAAAAATTCATTATTGTAACAAATGATTTAATTCAAAATTAACATCTTAGAAATTGTCCAGGCCAATTTGCACAATTGTCCAAAAATATTTTAGAGTCTCAATAAAACCGACACAAATCCTTACAAGGCCCAAATCTCATTTTCCGCTCAACTTTCTCATTAGTTGTGCATGTATATTTGTCAGATTAACCACGTGGCATTTACAGTTTTTACTTGATTAACAATTTTGGTTTGAAGTGTATATATATATCATAGTTTAAATTGTTTAAAACACTAAAGCGATGTAAAGATTTCATGTCCAAATTGTTTAATACATTATACATCTGATATTTCAGAACCATTACCTATGCAGTGCTAGTTTGTTACTCATCTTAGAGTGATTGTTTTAAGCACCAAGTTTCCTCGCTCTCTTTTTATGTCCTTGAACCGATATGATGTAAAATGACAGGCAAAAATTTGAATTGAAAACCACGACTAGTTAAATTCAACAGAACATTCCAATCTCTATTTAAGAAAAATAATCTTACATGTACCAACATTTATTACTGATCGACCACATCTTTCTAAGGTGGTGGTGGCCGGGTACACTAAAATTTCTTCATTCTCAAAGGAAATTCTTGATCCCATCATAAGTATCACCGAATTGCCAAGTTTTGTACACAATGTTATCAAACTCTATCATCCTCCCATCGCTAGTGGTAACTTGGAACGACAAGGTTTGGCCTTGTAATTTGTTTCCGATCTGCCAGATTTGGCCCCGAATTCGTGTCATCTGAAGCCAACCGGAACTACTAGAGCCCTTAATATTGACATCAGAAACATCACCAGCACCGGCGACATGCAATATTGTACAATAGCACACGCATCAAACCAGAGTCCTCAACTAATTGGAACTTAACCCCATCTCTTTTAGCACACGGGACTCTGCGATATATAACCGGGACCATCCGAGCTTTCTGATATGCCATTTGTGTGAACATAGGCAGGGTTAACTTGAAGTGTTTCAATGGTGGGTTGCACCAATTGTTGGTTCCCTCCGGAGGCTTAGTAGTATAATTTGGGGGGCAAAAATTGGTTGCAGTAACTAGAACAGCACCAGCATTGGGTTTGCACCCTTCTGGATCCTCAACACACATGATGGCGAAACAAGCGCCACAAGCAAGGCCGTCGTTGAAGAGTGCTGTGCTGAGAGCCGTCGTCTCCAGGTCATAGCCTTGTAATTTGAGATCACCATATCCACATGCCCCCTCTGTCAAAATATGATCACAAAGTAAAAATAATTATATCTGTACGTCATTTTACTATAGAGTAAAGACTTGAATGCATTTTAACTGCACTACTTACTGTTGGTTCCTCTGCCATGCATGTCGCCGTAAAACGACGCCTGCGCACCGGTAAACCATGTAGTCATGTTACTAGCCATGCCCTGAACCAAAAGAGAGATGAACGTACACCGCCGATGTAAGCAAATACTTCGCGATAGCTAGCCATGTCTGTATGATACTGAGAGAAACTGGAATGGTTTTTCTCTATACAGATGCTGCTTTATATAGGCATAAATGGAATCATAAAAGAACAATGACATAAGCACTGTAATTATTCTTAAATGGAAACAGTATGACTTAAAGAGGATTAGCGGCCCAAGAACGCAATCCTTTTTTAGTTTCTTATCACATTTTTGTTGCGAGAGCTGAGAGTGTTTCAATCTCATACGCATGTTCTACAGGTGTATGAGATGAGTCGTTCATGAATGCCAGGTAGATCAGGCTATATATGGCCATTCAGAGCATATGCAGTGGGGTTTGATTAGGGTGGTCTAAACTAAAATATAGTCCTAAATTACCAAAAGTTAAGCTCTACTGGGGTAAGTTTAGACTAAGCTAACTACATGCCCAGCTTCTTGAAGATGCTAAATTGAACATGGCTCTAAAAGTGGGGCCAAGCTTGTGCAAGTTATTATCAGCAATTAAAAAAACTTTTGTTAAAACCAAGAAATGGCTAGAAACATGACTGAAAACACAAAATTAATGAGAGGTCTAAATTGATAAATATATAGTGTCAATTTGAAAGGTTAAATTTTAGTTTATACTTTATCTTTTAGATTTTATGGATGCACATCCTCTAGTAATGATGTATGGGAACTCACATGTTTGTTGAGAGCAATTTAATTTTCTGGTAATTGTAATTATGGCATGTAGTGTATGATGAGTACTCCTCCATGCAAACTGTGTTCATACAAGTCTAGTTTAACAAGATGGTGTTTTCTTTTAATTCGGAAGTGTCAAGCTCCTTTTGAGGTTAAAATTACAATGTTTACACTTTCTTTTCGGTTAACCTTATTTTGGAAAAAAAAAATCATTTTTTGAAAGATACACGTCATTAATATTCAAATGGAGTATTAGTACACATAAGGGCATCTGTCACGGTATGTCCAACCAAAAGGGTTTTGGCTTTTCCAAATGAAAATATTCGGGTAGAATATGCACTAATATCATTCCTCTTCTTTCTCATCATTTTGCCACCATAAGCCATATACCTACAAGCCAAAATTTGAGCTTTTTTCAAAAAGCAATGGTCATATAGTTATTTTTGTTTTTGGTCTAATCATATTTGCAACAGCTATTTAAACTTTGAAAAAGAAAAATACATTCCTTTAACTGAAAAAATGAAGCAAGAGTATGGATTGTAAATTAAGAAGGGTGAATTTCAATCTTCAAATAAATTAATTATCCCGCAAGATCCAATGGCTCCCCTTTTGGACACCATCATAGTCCTCAAGACGAATAGAGAGGAACTACACTACATCCGAGAACCAAATCCAGCCCGAATTCCAAACCGTAACCAACACCAAACGCCGCTGCAATCCTCCGTCCCGGCATGGCGGCATCCCATACAATTAATATTTTCGCTAAAAAAAGAAAGAAAGAAAAAAGTAAGTGGGCCCTTTATGAAATTTAAAATCCCTTCTATAAAATGAGGCCAATCTATCATAGTCCAAACCGAAACTGGTTAATATTAAAATTGGCGCTTAGGGTTTCGCATTTGGCGGGAAAGGGACGAGGACGAAGCTTCCGAGCTTCAGAGAGAAATGGCAAACAAGCTCATCAACCAGATGGGCCTTCCCAAATCTATCGCCAACGTTTTCGCAGCTCGTAACATCACCACCGCCAAGGTAACATTTTATTGCAATTTTCAGTAATAATTTCTAAATTGTCGATGATTTTTTGTTTTGTAAAATTCCCAATTGATTTTCAGGAAGCTTTGTCTTTAACCGAATTCGAATTAATGGAAGTACTAGATGTAAGTTTGGCAGAAGTCACGTCTGCAATAGCTCGCATCAGTGAAATTACATGTCCACCCTATCAAACCGTGAGAATTGAAACCCTAATTTTCAATTTTGGTTGATTTTTCTATTGGTCGTGATCTGGGATGTTTTGGCTTTAGCTGTGTTTGATTAGGTGCTTTCTCTAATGGAGCAACGGGTTCAAATGGAGCACATGGGTGGTCATCTTTCGACGCGGCTCAAAGGGCTAGACGAAGCCTTGTGTGGTGGTATCCCATTTGGGGTTTTGACAGAGCTGGTTGGTCCTGCTGGAATTGGCAAAACACAGGTACAGTTCCTTGACCCATCTGACTGATAAATTCATATATCAAAATCAAACATATATATTTGTATATGTATCTGGTTGATTCAATATTTCAATTGCAGTTTTGCCTGAAGCTTGCATTATTGGCTTCATTGCCGCCTTCTTGTGGAGGTTTAGATGGTCGTGTAATATATATCGATGTAGAATCCAAGTTCAGTTCAACAAGGTAAGTTAAAGGAACATTGATGATATCAGCTACTTTGTGGCGAAGTCATTTCCTACTTCGTTTGTCAAAGAAATGAAATTTTTTTAATTTCTTGTGTTTTATTCTTAGGATGATAGAGATCGGAGCAAAAAGTTTCCCAGAAGTATTTCGCACGAAAGGAATGGCGCAAGAGGTGTGCAGATTGGACTTAGTTACTGTCTTTTTAATGAGTATTCATGCTTGGTTAATGAAAGATAATCTCTGAACACCAGAAGTTAAAAGATCTCTTCTACTTGCATTGCAGATGGCTGGTAGGATCCTTGTTTTGCGGCCGACATCACTTTCTGAATTCAGTGAGAGGTATTGTTCATATTACAAATTATTTCTCCTAGCCTAGTAAGTATTTTGGTCCCGGTCTGAAAGTAACTTGGAGGTCCATGAGCATTTTCAAAAGTGCTATGGGCCGCAAAACAAGGTCCATGAGCATCTTCAGATGAGGCTTACATCAGTTAGATTTACTTCTTATCAGTTTGCAACAAATCAAGATCTCACTCCTACAAAACCAAGTGAAGTTGCTAATCATTGATAGCATGGCTGCTCTCGTTTCAGGGTAAGTTCAGATTTTTCAGGAATGCTTGCAATCTGTTTTGGATATATATAGTCTGATCAAGTTGTGGGTCCTTCATATAATCAAGCTGTTTGATATTATTGCCATCTATGACCTTGTTTTAGAATGAGAAATATTATTACTTGTGATAATAAACCTTGTATGTCTTGAAAGAGTAATACCAGGACCATATCTAATCTAAACTAGCCTTCAGAATAACAAATTTTCCCTTTTTGGTGAACATTATATAAAATAATCCAAGAACCCTTCCATTCTCAACTTGTTTGACACCCCTGTCGAAGTATGGGACACAGGATTAGACTGGTGCAGCATGTTATCTCTGTTAATCTGACAAAATAAATGGTTTTGTGAAATTGGCTACATGTTTTGTTTTCCTTTATGTCTAGTACTTTGATTCAGCCATTTTAATCATTTTTTTTGCCATTTTATTTACTTACATTTAAGTGGCATGTCTTCCAACAGAATGGTCATACTTAATGGATAATCCAGTTGGCTGGTGATTGTTACTAAATGTTCATATTTTCTCCAGGGAAAATGTGCAAGGAGCTACTAGGCAACATTTATTGGGTTGGCATATTTCCTTTATTAAGTGAGAATCATAGACCAGTGGAACTTCTTTGGTGGCGAATGCATCTTTCTGCTCGTGATAAAGCTCATTTACTTGTTTATTGAATCTAGGTCACTTGCTGAATTTTCACGAATCCCTATTGTTGTTACAAACCAAGTGAGATCTCAAAATCATGATGAAGTCTGCCAGTATTATTTTCAAGGTAGGGAAGTATGGTCATGTTGTGACATCCTCCATGTGAGTTCTGAATGCAATACATTTTATTCTTTGCAGCGCATAGAAGGGAAAGAACTGTAGAGGAGGATCATGCAGGATATGATTCTCATCTTGTTGCTGCTTTGGGGATTCACTGGGCTCATGCTGTCACCATACGCCTTGTGCTTGATGCTAAATCTGGTTTGTTCAATAGACTTTTCACTTGCAAATGATTATGGTGCCATGAAGCAAACTCTTCCTCCTTTGTTATTTCTGAGTGTATTTTTTTTTTGTGAGTGTTATTCATTTGAGATATTTTGGCAAACCAATTGTTTGGATATGTTTCTTTTAGAATGTATGAAAATCTATTTCAAGGTTTTATCAGTAGGGGGGAGTGTGCAGGCCTTGCCTCATTTCTCTTTCTCAATGCCTTAACACAACA
This sequence comes from Rubus parviflorus, assembly GCA_029955375.1. Lineage (NCBI taxonomy): Eukaryota > Viridiplantae > Streptophyta > Magnoliopsida > Rosales > Rosaceae > Rubus > Rubus parviflorus. The sequence continues at coordinate 3,829,608 of JARGGL010000010.1, forward strand.
CATGATCTTTCAGAAGATTATCACTAACAACCAATCCTTATTTTCTTCATTTGTTTGTTTCGTAGTATCAATATCCATGTGGGTATCTTTTAAACCAGGACTCTTCTGTTAAATGGAATCAATTGCTCATAACAGTTGATGGTTCTAGAGATAGAGAAAACATACTCTGAGACATCATAGTTGTACGTACTGACCTTTTAATGAGATAATGATACTTGAAAACCAGAACCATTTCCCCCTATTACTGATTTCACACTTTTGTTTTCTCTTGCAGGGAAGAGGTTCATCAAGCTGGCAAAGTCTCCGGTATCACCACCTCTAGCCTTCCCTTTCAACATAACATCATCTGGAATTTCATTGCTAACTGATGATGGAATAGAACTGACAGGACCAGAAATAAACACAATTCATTGTGAAGGTTTGTCACTGAGAATTCTTGTTGTGTTCTGGAAAACCATATTGAATCGAAATCATCAATAGTATAAAGATACTTTGTGGGCAACATCTATCATTTTTTAATTTATGCTTATGCAATATAATTCACTTGCTACTATACTGAAGAATTAGTATAAATTTAGTACCTTAAAGCTCAAGCATGTTTAGGTGTTTGCTTTTTTTCTTTTTTTCTTGAGTTAATACTATCCTGGTATATGACAATTTGCAGGTCAAAGTGACATTATTAATTTTGATGCGGAAAGATTTCAGTATAAAGCTGCATAAATTTTGCAGGCATGTTGCAAAAAATAGAATGACATGGCATCGGTGATTGTGGACTGTCCATGTCCATTCATCGGTAGCAAAATGGATATTCCTCGAAGCTGACCGACAATGAAAGATCAACCGAGGGTCAAAGATTTAGAACTTGCCGAGGGCTGTTTTTATCTTTAAACAGGTTTAGAGTTTGTAGATTTATATCAGTCTAGATGTTTAGAGTTTGTAGATTTATATCAGTCTAGATGTTTAAGTTCTCCGAGTTTGTAGTGCTATTATGTACTCTATGTGTATCAAGGGAAAGTATGCTGGTTTCAACCTGAGAATGATCATTAAACATCAGTGACACAATTAAAGATCAAACACTAATATTCTTCTCGAATCCTGCTTGCTGGGACTAGTCTTATGGTTTCATTTGTATTTTTCTTTTCTTTCTTTTGGCCAAATCAGTTGTTCATCACACCATCTTTGTGAATTACGAAAACCTACTCACTATGAGTAATTGCCCACGTACTACTAACGTGAACAATGAAAAAACTTATGTTTTCTGTCATTTAAAGGAAAGGGAAAGGATGAATTGGGGTGAAATTGAAGATCATTGAACTCCACTATACATCCTTCCATTTTAAATTCATAAACATGAATATTTTTATGTGAGATTTTGGAAGAAACTAACACCAATTATATCTCTCTTTTTCCTTTTATTTTTGCCTCGAAAATTCAAACAGTCATAATCGTTATAAAACTAACATCCTCCAACGGTCCAACCTCATTCTGGCAAACTCATTTTACCTCTGTAGGATATCTCTCAACTTATTTTTTACAGCACTGTAAGATATCAAAGACTTCTAGTTGTACAGTTTAATTTTTGTCCGCTGTCTATGTGTTGTAGTGTTTTTCTGTTGTTTATGTGTTAAATACAATAAGCATTGATGAACATCTACATAAACGCTCGTGCAATAAGTTGCAGATTGCACCAACAATGTAAAAATTTCAAGAAAAGAAATTCATATTACCTTGTGGTTAGTAGCAGTCTTTTGTTTTACCAACCAATTGCTTATACATCCATTTTGGGCTTGAATTTGATTGTTATGTGCAGATTTTATTACCGCAACAAATTTGATCTCTTTTTTTCTTTCTTTTTTTCCGTCATTGAAGTTTCAAATTCTTGCATTTAAGTACAGTTTATATAAACCTCAACATTTCTGTTACGCAACCTACTTACTTTTGCAGTTTGCACATTGAGATACCAATGTTGTTACAACAAGTCCCTTGTTAGTTCGAGTTGGACTATCGAGGTTTGAATAAGAGGGATCTGGGGTGATCTATGACAAGTTGTATGCCCTGGCTTTCAATAAGAAATGATAGATCAGATCTTTTAACAAGAATTTCTTAGCATCCACTCCATCAAGAATCAAGTTGAAGACAATTTTTACTCTTTTTTATTCTTTCTGGGGTATTTCATATTAGAATCCATATAATACAAAGAAGCATAAACTATTATTGCTTGACCTTAACCAAAAACGACATAAAGTACTCCAAGCCTTCTGTATTTGACAATTTCTTCCTTAAACAAGGAAAAAAATACTGAGAAGAAGCCAACCTTGGACTGGGTTTTAAGGTTTCTTTCTTCATTTCTTGCTTAGCTTTTTATTATATGATCCCCTTTGTACACTTTGGGTAAGTTTCTTGTCTCTCTATTATAATTTATACACGAGTTGTTTACATGAATTGTATATAGCTGTTTGTTTTATGTGAAATGTGAATAATCCATTGAACCAGCTGCAGCCTGACTTTGACAGATTAAACAAAAGCAAATTGCTTTTCAAAACCTTGTCTCTTATGGAAAAATTTTTGAATGGGACGGGTACGCCACGTGGCCACTGTACCCGGCCACAGTGATTGGCCACCAGCCAATAAAATAATTTTTCCGAATTAAAATATAGAATGAACAAATTATATAATATTCACAGTGGCCAATCACTGTGGCCGGGTACAGGGACACGTGGAGTACCCGGCACATGGAAAAATCCCTCGTCTGTTATGCATTCAGGTACAACAAAACCTCATTAAAACAAATAAATTTGGATTATATATCTGATTCAGCTCTGAATAGGCGTGCTTTCTTGTTTCATACATAAAATATAGTTTTGGCATCTTAATCTCCTCGAAATTTTATGCTTTATGTTTGCCTCAATTGGGAATATTATATCAGTTAGTGCATTGTATCTGGTGGCCATGATTAAATATACTAATCCGATTTTATCGATGATTTTACGCATTTGTTTAATGCAACTTTGTTGTAATTGTAAGTGGAAATCTGGGTATGCATGCATCAAAAGCTGATGAATATGAATATATGATTGGGTGTGTTGCTTCACCAATGCTTGCATTTCAAGAGACACACTGTTCTCTCTTCCAGTATAATAATAGACTTGGTGGTTAAGCTTCCTCTCTATTATTGTCATTGGTTTAATTAGTTCTTTCTAGTACAATTCTGATGTATTTTATACTGAATGATAATTGTTTTTCTGGTTCTTCATTATTCATACAAATATTTTAATTAAGTGCATATTTTTCTTTTTTGGGGGTATGGAAAGGTGTATTCAACTATTCATCATTAAAGAAAGAAAGCAGAAAGTACAACTTGGTCAGTTCTGAGTATCAGTACATATCAGTCTGAGTGTATAGTACATTTTTTGAGTAAATCCAATAGAAAAAATCTGGTTTGTATTCTATTTTTTCCTTTCTGATTGTCAAAAGTTGTCCATATGCATCCTGAGCATCCTCATTTTGTTTCTTTGAACACAATTTTGAATTTTATATCTTCCTTAGGTCCAATGATCTTTCTTTCCCTTTTTTTTTTCTGGGGCAAGGAAGGTCTAGAAAAGTATGATCCTTTTTAATCTTCTTGATGCTCCATGTCTGGTGTGATTCATGTTGATGCTTTTCATATGAAACCAATTATTCCATAAGAAATTCAAGCTAAATCATTTATAATATGATTGATTGAGTTGCTGCCCAAAAATGACAAATGGGATCTATTAATTAAGTCCAAAACCATGAGGTCCATGATAACATGGGATATTTTAGCAAAATCTAAGCTTGTCCAGACCTCAACTACGTACAAGTTTCTTATCAAAAAAAAAACTACGTACAAGTTTGCATCGATGTGCATGTTGTGGTTAGAAATGTCGCTATAGTACGTTCTGGACCGTTCTAACTTTTATGATGAGATGTTATGAGTTTCAAAAAGTAATTTGGTGTTTTGATCATGTGATCTCTTTCATGTCGCAGCATCCTCTAATAGCCGGAATGACAGAAATAAAAAAGGTAAATTCCTTTTATTGTACCTAGTCAATAAAAGATGACAACTAGGTATTGAAGTTATTTTTCGTTAGACCATTTGGTACTTTCATCTATTTTTCTGTTAAATATAAGGACATAATTGTCATTTCAAGCTTATTTTAAGAAAAAATATATATTATTTAATTTTCTGAGTAATATATAATATTAATTAAAGTTTTATTAAAAATAGTTCATATTTTCATCACAAGAGAATTAATTAAATTTTTATTCTTTTTTGATAGAATCAATTTTTTATTTAGTATTATGGCGAAGGTTTTTATTTATTATTTTGGAAAACATTTTTATTTTAAAATGAGTGGAAAACCAAGAGAGCATTTGTTTTTTGGATAATAAAAATCAAGGGAAAATAGTATGTATACATTTTAGAGGAAATAAAAATAAAAAGTGCTTATAGTAAATATATTTTTTGCTAAGAATGACAATTTTGTCCTTGAGAATGAATGAGAAATAACAATTTTACCTTTGCATTTAACGGAAAAACGGATGGAAGTACTAAATGGTCTAATAGAGGATAACTTCAAGTACCAAGTTGTCCTCTTTTATTGACTAGGTACCAAATTGTCCTAATAACAATACGTTAGGTGACCATAGAAAGAATTTACCCAATAAAAAATTGTTGTAGTTTTGAACTAGTAAGTTGAAAAGTGTTAAATTAAAAGATTGGGAAAGAATGAAAGTTACTCTAAAACAAAGGGTAGTGAAATGTAGTTAGTCTAAAGTTATAAGTCTTCATTACTATAGAGTATAGACTCATTTTTTAATAGGAAAAAAATTACCTTTAGTCCCTGAACTTTGACTCATTCGACACTTTAGTCCCTGAACTTTGAAATATATCACTTTAGTCCCTGAACTTTGAAAAAAACTATCACTTTCGTCCCTGACCGAAGTTTTCACCGAATAAACCTTTGATTCCGGCCAATTCGAACAACACCACATACTGGGCTTTGAAGCCCTCCTTGAGGCGAGTTCAACGCCACCAACCCCGCCTCAAACCGTCGCCGGACGGCGGAAAATTTTACAATTAAAGTTTCTGCCACCACTGGCTTTCGGGCTAAATTCGAGCCATTCTAGGCCGAATCGAGCTTAGCCCCAGTTATAAAAATTACTCCTCTCATCCTTGCGAACATTTTGGCATAGGTTTTGCACCATTTTTTTTTTCCGGTCAGGGACGAAAGTGATAGTTGATGTCTAAGTTCAGGGACGAAAGTGATATATTTCAAAATTCAGGAACGAAAGTGTCGAACGAGTTAAAGTTCAAAGACTAAAAGTATTATTTTCCCTTTTTAATAAACCAGCAAGGTTATATTTAATTGGTCTGTTGGTTATATTAATGAACCTATAAATACTACTTGTAACGATTTCTTCCATATTAATAAATTTTTATTTAATTAACAAATTGGTTTTTCTTACTACAGTCTTTTTTTTGTGCATAATACTAAACAAATTTTTGTTCTTGTTGTTGAAAATGGTGGCAAGTGTGTTACCACTCCGAGCCGGAAATTGTATACGGTAAACCTCTCCCCATGGGGTGTTTTTTCACAAGCAAATGATCGAACACTGGACCTCACAGAGCATCCATCTCACATTCGCCCAACTTGCAGGTCTAGCTAGTTTCCACTAGACAAAACCCCTTGGGTAAATTTTTTATGGCCGAGGGCAACAAATTTGTCTGCCAACTTGTTAACGAAAATGAAAAAGACACTTTTATGCCAAAAAAAAATCAAAAGGGCATTTGAGTATTTAGTGTTTCAGATATTTTTCTAATTTAATGTATTATTTTATGGCTTTAATACTCAAACTAATCAATAATTGAAGTTGAATGGTAAGAAGATAGTAGAAGAATGAAATAAAAAATGAGAGAATAATGAATTAAAAGTTGAAATTTGACAAAACGAAGGATTTAAGAATAATTTCCACGAGTGGAGTAAAAGCGTCCACGTCTTCCCAAGGCCCAAACAAACCTCGTACACCCTTTGCCATTTGCAGACAGTTGCCCACCAAAAAGGTAAAGGAAGAAACCTCATAATCTCATTTGTACTTTGCTTATATTATAATAAATATTGGTCCGTCCAAATGCCCGAAACACTAATAAAATATAGCACACACAAGAAAAAAAGGGTAGGAGACTAGGAGCATTATTGAGAACCATGCTTATCATGGTATGCTTTGAAATTTTCTATTGAAATGATGGGTCCAATTTCTTATGCCGACATAAGTCGAGAGGGATTTGCCGACTACTATTTCGTTTAGTTGAGTGATAAAATTAGTAGAGGTTTTAAGTTTGAATCACATTTTAAAAAAAAAAAAAAAAACTGGATGAAAACTTTTTTTTGAAATTCTTCTGAAAAAAAATGTCCTTGTTGAGAATTTATATCCAATTAGTATGTCCTTCTGAAAAACAAAATTTTTGTTTTTTGTTTTCTATTCAAAGAAAATTTTATTGATAAACCGTATAGAACGAAGTAGCAACAAATGGTACAATACAATGTATAGCCAAGTATGACATTGTTTCGAGAAAGACCCTTGCCGGCTATGAAACAAAATCGCCAACAAGAGAAAACTCGTTTCTTTAGAAGAAAAACATAACAACCAAATTCACATACAAAACCACAATTGATGGAAAAGACAACTCGTAATTGAGGCATTCACATGCCAACATAAAAATTAAGAACAAGAATAGTGCGCTATATGCTAAAATCAAAGACTACATACTACCGCAATTAAATCTCACTTTTTCATTCATTTTAATGTAACCTTCATTCTCACTACGCCTACATACATGGCATGTGTGTAACGCTCTACGAAAACATAGCTTTGTAGTGAAAACAGGGTTTCCCTGAGCTGAAAATTCATGCGGATATAAGTTTACACTGTCAATGACGGAGCGTGTTGGTATCCTTAAAGGGGACTACCACAAAAACAACAATTGGCTCCTCTGGAATCGAGTACATATACTTGTGTTTTGGAGTGGCACTTTTGCATCCCAAATACATGAAATGATTAAGTTTCCTTTCCCAAACCCCCAATTCCGCGAACCAAACTTAGTCATTTCATGTGTTTGGGATGCAAAAGTAAAGGAAACATTTTCCTAAAGAAAAGAAAAATAAGAGGGGAAATGGTTCCTTCCACACCCCCAAGGGATTTATTTTCCCTCTTACTTTATTGCATTTATTGTACTAATTTAAAATTAATTACATTATTTTTATGATTAAAATAATCATTTATGAAATTATAAATATTAATTTTGTTTCATATTTTTCCTCTTACTTTCCTGCATTTATTGCACTAATTTAACATTAATTACATTATTTTTATGACTAAAATAACTATTTATGAAATTATAAATATTAATTTTGTTTCATATATTATTATTTATTGATTATTTTTCTTAGTGTTGTCAAACACTTGAAAGAAAAACTAATGGGAATTTCAATTTCTCATGCCTATAGAAAGAGCAAGGAATTGATTTTTTTTCCTTTCCTTTTAGTGAACTAAACGAGGCCTAAGAAGAAACTTAATGTATTCTACCACAAATAATTAATGTATTCAACAATCTCATCCATCCAATAATTTGGTCACAATGAGAAGAAGCTTAATGAAATTGAAAAAAGTTAGTTGAAAAAAAAGGGGAATCAAACCAACTAAACGAGATAATTTTGATTTCATTTTCCAACATGTTTGACATCTGAACCAAACGGTAGTACTACTTATTCATCAGAATTGAAAAAAGTTGGTTGAAAAAAAGGGTAATCAGTTGCTTTCCTAGAGGCCTTTAAAAATAAAAATAAAAAACTCAAAATGTATTTCACTGAGACATGAATCGGTTGGGTATCAAACGTCTGGCATCGGTTAATTGTTTTATAGTTTGAATTTCCATATTGACTTCGCAAATAAACCCAATTTTTCCCTTTCATTAAACTAAAATTAATGAAATGGTAATCAACAGAGGGTGTTCAATAAGTGAGATGGTAAAAAAAAAAAGTTTGATGGTTAAAAAAAACTTTTACCTTCATACCTAAAGTTGTAGTTCATAATTATAATTCAAGGACCAAACGGATGATCAATGGCGGGTCATCACATGAAGTTACAATTAATTTATTTAAGGGATGTTCCTTCGCGCTTCGAAGGGGTGAGTCATCATATGTGATCTTTGACCCTTAATATAACATCGTTTTCCGCTAAAAAAAACTGTTTTCTTTTTTAAAAATTAAAACATGTTGAAGGAAACCTACTTTGTGTGTGCCTTGTCAAACTAGGATTAGATTAGTTAGTATAGCATATGGATTACATATTGAATAGAAGTCCTATTGGGACATGGATTGTACCTTTGTGTTTCTCTATATATAGAGGCACCTATTCATTAATAAAGGGATGATCTATTCCTGTGCTATTTACTTTGTATTTACTTTCTGTCTTGTGGTTGTATTTCATATTCCCTTAAACACGTTATCAGCACGAACCTCTAACCCTGAATCAAAAACCAAAACTCTTGAGCATAGCATCCTGCTAGCGCCAAAACCCTAGAACCCCAAAACCCTAGGGTGTCCCGGATGAACAGTGTCGATGAACAGTGCGCGTGAACAGTACCGGATGAACAGTACATCCGTGCAATCTCCTCTAGTTCAAGAATCTGCCTACACAGAACAGTCAACTTCGATAGCGATTTTCTCCCTTCTCCACCGTTGGATTAAGCTGAAATTTGGACGAGAGCTTCCTCCGTGAGTCTAATATCTCCAGTTAAAAATTCAGCCAATTCGGACCGTTGGATCTCCTGATATATAACTTCGAAGAAGAGGTACTCAAGATAATCCGAGAAAAGAATCCAAGTAAGCTTTTATAAACGTTGCTGCTTTCTGAATTTAATTCAACCTTCTTTTTCTCCGGGGACTTGCAACCTCCCTTCTTCTACCTCCCACCTTTCTTATAACGTGGGATAATATACGAGACTCGCCAAACTATGAGAAGCATTAGGGGAGTGATCGAGCTTCATATCGCTTGCGGTATGTGTAAGTCATGAGCACCTCTAATGTCATCATGCTATTGGTGATGACCTCAAGAGCCGAACTGTGGGGGTTCGAGCTAATACTCCGGATGAGGAATCCGTAGAGAGAAGAGACCTTGAACGAGGAGTTCATTGAATGATTTACCTCCGGATGAGGAATCCGTAGAGAAGAAACGACCTATGGTTCATGACTTATTCCCAACTAGGCTCACCTGCTTAGGTATGATGTCTAGCTAAGGAGTTTGAGATAAGTGGTATTAAGAGAGCTTGCTCCACCGACATCTCTTATAACTTACCTGGTTATATCTGAGTAGAGCTACCGAAAAGGTTTAAGGTTATGACCATACGACACCAAAGTTTCACCTAAATCCAAAATCCTTGGAAACGTTTCTTGGGAGCAAATATTGCTCAGAAACCCTCTATTGTTTCGTGGGAGTATTAACTCCGAAACTTACCCTTCATTGTTTCGTGGGAGTAATGACTCTGAAACACACCACATTCTTGTTCTCCATATTCTTGGATGTCGAACATGAATGAACTCGATTTTACTCCATTGGATTCTGCGGACATTAGATTCTGAGATGGGCTCATGATATCCTAATGTACCTATTCGCACAAGAGCTTCTAGCTCGAATCCATGAGCGTTGTTTTGAAGAAACCGCTCTAGACCCTCAAACTGTGATGTACAATGCCAGGTTATTTTTTCCTGATGAATCGCCATATGGTATGGCACTCCAGTTTGAGTTCATGAAAGAGGTTAGCGCTAGAAGCGCTTCATGAATGTAATGGTAACATTCATCATTCCGAATTTAGAAGCATAATGGACTAATCTCCGCTTCTCTGACTTTGAAGAAGTCATGGGACATAATTCGGAAATTCTCCGCATCAAAGACTTGATGCATCTCTGTGGATAATCATCACAGATGAACAATTGATTGAGGAATCTCTCACCACCTTCCCCATCTCTGCCTTGAGGAAAGGCATGACGATGATGACGCCCCTATGGGAGGAAGCCACGAGCAAAACCCTAAATCTAGGGACGATCCCGGATATTTTGGTCCGTAGAATCTATTTGCTTATGAAGGTAATCGCCATAAGAATAAGCGATCATGCGAGCATAGGGCCGCAAAAGAGTGAGAGAAGACCGCCATTCCTATAAGAGGGACACCGCCGGTCACCGCTGGTCAGCGTTGTTGCGCCACTAGTTATGGCAGCACCGCCACCGGCCAAGGTAATCTGCCACCGTCCTAGGGACCGTGAGTACTGAGCCTGTATACCTCAATCAATGGAGAATCCTCTTCATGATGTCTATTAATGATATGGAGCGTCTGATCTATGGGCCATAGTTTGCAATACATATGAAGATGTAACTGCAATGATCAAGACGTCGAGTTTAAGGGTTAAAGACTTTGGAAGCTGATTTTGCTCAAGTCTTTATGTTTTCCAAGTTGATGATATATGGCATGTTTGCCAAGACATTGGATTTAGTTTTGATTTAAGATCAAGATGGAACTTTGAGTGTAAAGCCTTGGCTAATATCTTTAATAAAATCTGAGTTGCTTTCGTAGCCTCGATTTTAATGATGAGCTTTTAGGAATGGGTTCTGGAGAACTTGAATGTCTCGGAGATAGCAGAACCACGCATGTCATATTGCGTCATAGGCATGATGCCTACACATTCCTTTGTGACTACGATGGCAGGACCATCGAATCTTGTGCAAGGAAGAGGATATGCCCAATTCCTCTTGCCTAATGGCACTCACATTGATGTCACAAATGCTCTCTACGCTCCAAGAGGAAATAGAACTCTGTTGAGCTTTAAAGATATAAGAACCAATGGTTTCCATGCTAAGATGCATGATGAGAATGGAAAAGAATCCCTTTGCATTACCTCTAATGACTGCGGTAGAAAGCGCATCTTAGAGAAGCTTATGTGTCTCTCTAGTGGGTTATACGTTACCACTATTCGAGCTATTGAATCAAACAATGTCATTCGGGATGACCTCTTGGATTCAGACACATATTGGCTTTGGCACGACAGGTTGTGACACCCTGGTCGTGATATGATGATCCGTGTATTGAAAACCTCACACGGACATCCATTCTTTCGAGCTAATTGAAGCATGAATCGAAGAGCGATTCAAGGAGATGAGACAGTTATGAGAAAGAGCAAATTTGCCACTGTCCGACGCTGTACGATCGATCGCACGATACCTGCGATCGATCGCAACCTTCCAGGCTGCGTCGTTAACAAACCCGAGAGCTCGGGCGATCGATCGCACCCCCCTGCGATCGATCGTAGGTTCCTTCCTGTACGTTTTCTGGAACCAGAGAGCCCGGGCGATCGATCGCACATTCCCTGCGATCGATCGCATGTCCCATCCTGCATTGTCACAGGAACCCGAGAGCACGGGCGATCGATCGCACCCCCCTTGCGATCGATCGCATAGAACGAAATCCTCTCTCTCGGATGTGGACAATTCCTCCTATGCTTCTGAAGCTCCCAAAGCCAAATGCTCATTTGCAAAGCTTGTTCCTTCGGGAAATAAGGACTGAGACCGTCCTATGTAAAGGTGTCACACCCCGAATTCACGTCTATATTATATTAAAATATAGCTCGTAGATCCGCGGTATGACTTCTGAGAAAAACTAATTTCCTCAAAAGTCAATAATGTAAATAAAATATCTTTGAAATACTTGGTATTATTTTACATACACAATTTATTGAATTGGAAAATACGTAGTGTTATTTTACATACACAATCTTATCGTATCAGAGATACGTAGCGTGAAAATTACATACACAATAAGCAATCGAAAATAGAAATTACACCGAGTAAAACTCGCTTATTTTATGGAGAAAATAGTAGGAAGCAACAACATAATTTTATAAAAGCATCCCAGCCCGATTTTACTCCTTATCACCTGTAAAAGATAATTGTGTAGCATCATGAGTTACACTAACCCAGTAAGTACGAAACTCCTACTTATACTAAGATACATTAAAATGAGATCAAATTTATGAAACAAGATAAAAATGATCAGAAGTTCGAATCATACAAGTTGATAAGCATAAGCTAATATTATTCGAAAATAACTTAATTAAGTGAACTGCAAAGCAAAATATACTGGTCACCCATAACAATCCTGTAAAATAACAGGTTAAGCCGCAGCATACCAAGGTCTACCACACCCAAGCATGTATACCCGAGGGTCGACTTCTCGTTCCCTAAAGGTATAATAGTGCACTATCTGAAGGACAAGAGCCCATAGCTAATCACCAAAACAATCCCCCGTAATTCCAGTAATTTACTTAAACCGAGTGGTACCATATGCTCGGTATCACAACTGTTTACTACAACGAATACAAAAATATCTAGGAGATTAATATGAGTCTATAACAAGATTTACAAGCTAGATATAAATTAAACTTAACCAAGTAATCAACCATTACATTCTAAAATAGCAATCAACCATATCTATATGTATAGATACATATATATATATATATATATATATATATATATATATATATATATATATATACATCAATTATCCCAAAATAATATTCAAGGAGAACAAGCATATAGTATGTACAAACAATTATACAAAAAAAAATAAATAGAACAATTTTAATCTTTCTTCCATTTTTATTAATTGTCTAAGTTTGGTAACCATTTGTTTCTATGTCCAGAAAAAAAATGTCCAAAAGCTCAAATATTGTCATCAATGTCCTTCGTCCAAAAGTTCATCCATCCTTCATCCCAAAATTCAAGAGAATACATCATATGGAAGAGATTTTCATCATGAGTCCATTTGTCCAAGTTATATGTCCATGTTCAACATGTATAGGTTTGGATTGTCATAGGAATTGAGCTATGCAGGAACCTATAAGTTTTAAAATTAGGTTTCTACATCTTTATTTAAATTTTTCTGAAAATTCATTCATTAAGTACCAAACTTTCCAGATTTAAAGTTCATATCAACAGCTTCGTATTGATATAAAATTCATGAAAAACGGTTGAGATATGAGTGAGATATGAATTTTTAAAGTTATGAACATCATATAAATTTTCTGGCAAAATTTACCGAAAAGTTTCGAGAAATCCTTTTAGCCATAACTTATTCGATTCTTAACATTTTTGAGTGATTCCAAAGCCTAAAGTGAAGCATTTTTCATGTAGATTAAGCTCTGATAATTAATTTTAGCAAAGGAAAATATTATCTTCAACGAAATTTTTTGGTTATATACTATGAACATATTCATCCTATTTTTATTCTTACTTCAATGATTTGATCTAAAAATTAAGGTAACAAACCATAAGAAGGAATTAAGTACTTACTTAAATATTTCTGGTTGCTAAAAGAAGAATTTGCTTCACTTGCACACTTGAAAGAAACTCCACACCAAGACCAACTCAAACTTTAAAGAAAATAGACAAGGTAAGTTCCTAACTTAGATTTTCATGGATGTGAGGTATTTTTCTTTTGTTTTTCTGGTGGTCTTTGGAATGAATCATTCATTCCTTATATAGGCACAATACATTGGGCAATAATAATGTAGAGGACAAAGAAAAATAATATAAATGTGATGAATAGGAAGGAGGGAGACAATGAAATATTCCATTTCCTACAATTTATTGTTTTGAATTCAAAAGTGAGATTTTAATTGACTCTAAGTCAAGAAATCTGATCTCAAATGAATTATTTGAGGATGAGATATAATAATTTAATTTTCTATCTATTCATTTCAATCATGGAAACTCACAATCATGTATTCCTTCATAAATGTATGTATACACATATAAACTTATATATATATATATACATAATAAATACTAATACATAAGCATGATGTATTTCAAAAGTATCCAGCAAGAAATTCAATTCCTCAATAATTAATCCTAGTCACGCAAGGAAAACAAGCATAAGTATAAAATTCGAAGGTTTTGGAATATCGGTAGAGAAACTAATAATAATATGTTTGTTGGTCCTAGTGCGTGGGGTCATTGTAGGATTTTACTGCTAATCCTAGGTTCGGGTTATCACATTCTACCTACCTTAAAAAGAAATTCGTCCTCGAATTTACGTACCTTATCCTTCGAATAGATTTGGATACTTCTTCCGCATTTCTGTTTCTAATTCCCAAGAGGCTTCATTTTCATCATGGCGATTCCATTGTATTTTCACCATCGGAATTTCCTTGGTACGGAGCTTCCGAATTTCTCGACCCATGATGCGAACGGGTGCCTCTTCATATGTGACATCTTCGGAGAGTTCTAATGTACTATGATCGATCACATGAGATTTGTCTGGCTTGTACTCTCTTAACATAGACACGTGAAACACATTATGCACTTTGCTCAGGTGTTCAGGCAGGTCCAATCGATAAGCTAAGTTACCGATCTTATCAACGATTTGGAAAGGTCCAATAAATCGTGGAGATAATTTGGCTTTCTTTTTCCCGAAACGAATTACTCCTTTCATGGGTGAGACCTTTAATAGAACATAGTCACCGGCTTTGAATTCTATATCTCTTCGGTGTTGATCAGCATAGCTCTTCTGTCGGCTTTGTGCAGTCTTTAGGCGCTCCTTGATCGTCGTGACAACTTCAGCAGCGTCTTTGATCATATCCGGTCCTGGGAGGACATCCTGACCAACTTCTGCCCAACAGATCGGGGTTCGACATGGCCTCCCGTATAGAGCTTCGAACGGTGCCATCCCTATGCTTGAGTGGTAACTATTATTATATGCGAACTCGATTAAATGCAGATGACTTTCCCAGCTACCTCCGAAGTCCAAAATGCACGATCTCAGCATGTCCTCCATCACCTGGTTGACCCTTTCAGTTTGTCCGTCCGTCTGAGGGTGAAAGGCCGTGCTCATATCCAAGTTAGTCTCCATCGCCTTTTGTAAACTATCCCAAAACTTGGAGGTGAATCGAGCATCACGGTCAGACACTATTGAAACTGGAACTCCATGTAATCGTACAATTTCTTTCAGGTACAATTTGCTAAGAACATCGATCGTATCAGTCATCTTTATCGGCAGAAAGTGTGCCGACTTTGTGAGACGATCAACGACTACCCATATGGCATCACTCCCTTTTTGTGTCCTTGGTAAATCCGTGACAAAATCCATGGTGATGTTTTCCCATTTCCATTCGGGAATCTTGAGCGGCTGCAAAAGTCCTCCTTTTCTTATTCTTTCCGCCTTCACCAGTTGGCATGTAAGACATCTTGAAACATAATTGGCGATATCTCTCTTCATGTTATTCCACCAAAAGTTTCGTCGTAGATCCTTGTACATCTTCGTACCTCCTGGATGGACAGTGAACTTCGTACGATGTGCTTCTTCCATTACTTCATCTTTTAGCTCAGCAACATTTGGTACACAGAGTCTTCCCCTAAAACGCATTCCCGCTCCAGGTTGCATGCTCCATTCTCCAGGATTCTTTTCTTTCATCTTTTGTGCATACTCTAACAGTTCTTTATCTTCTTCTTGGGCTTGAATAATCCTGCTGATTAGTGTAGGTTGCACAACTAAATTTCCAATGAAAATTCCATCTTGGGTCGTTGATGGATTAAGCTTATACTCGATCAGAGTTCCCAACATGCTCCAATTTTGGTTTAGGATTAGTGCAAGGTCACTCCGAGGTTTTCGACTCAACGCGTCAGCCACTACGTTTGCCTTTCCCGGGTGATAGTGTAATGTGAAATCGTAATCCTTGATAAGCTCCATCCATCGTCGTTGGCGCATGTTAAGCTCTTTTTGAGAAAAAAGATACTTTAGACTTTTGTGGTCGGAGAATAGATCAAACTGTTCACCGTATAGGTGGTGCCTCCATACTTTTAAAGCAAAAACAACTGCTGCCAATTCGAGATCGTGTGTTGGGTAGTTCTTCTCATGTGTTTTCAGTTGTCGAGATGCGTACGCAACTACCTTCCTATTTTGCATAAGGACACAACCAAGTCCTTGATACGATGCATCGCTGTAAATGACAAAAGGGACTCCACTTTCCGGAATTGTGAGGACTGGTGCCGTCGTCAACTTTTTCTTTAGTTGTTGAAATGCTTGTTCACAGTTGTTGTCCCAAATATAATTAATGTTCTTCCGGGTCAGCTTTGTCATTGGAAGAGCGATCCTTGAAAAACCTTCGATGAATCTTCTATAGTAACCGGCAAGGCCAAGAAAACTTCGCACTTCGGTTGGACTGGTGGGAGTTTTCCATTCCAATACCGACTCTATCTTTGCTGGATCCATGGCTATCCCCGTCTGAGAGACTACATGGCCTAGGAACTTCACTTGTTGTTGCCAGAAGTCGCACTTCTCGAACTTCGCGTACAACTTGTGTTCTCTGAGAACTTGTAGTGCCGCCTCCAAATGTCTCTCGTGATCCTCTTTGGTTTTGGAATAAATCAAAATATCATCAATGAAGACGATAATAAATTGATCTAAGAATGGACTGAAAACACGATTCATAAGATCCATAAATATGGCGGGTGCATTGGTTAATCCAAAGGACATCACCAACCACTCGTATTGTCCATATCGTGTGTTGAATGCAGTTTTTGCAATGTCTCCTTCCTTCACCAAAAGCTGATGATAACCAGAACGCAAGTCTATCTTTGAAAAGATTTGAGCTCCTCGCAGTTGATCTGTAATACCCCGAAAATTTCCGTATTATTTTTATTAAATAGTTCGTGAAATTTGAAGTGAAATGGTGTGAAATTGTATTTTTAGAGGTTTTCGTCGTAAAACGATAATTACGGCGGTAATTATAAGTTACACAAGGTTAATTAAGGTAACTTTTTATCCGTTGAGAATTTGGGAAAACTTCCTTCATGAAAGTTGTAGAACTCGTCGAATCGAGTTCGTAGGAATTTGGTTCACCGAAAACGGACATCGTATGAAGGAGTTATGGCCTTCGGAAGTTTGGAAAATTTTGTTTAAATATTGGGTATTTTTCAGAAATTTCATTTTTGCCCGGATCTTTCCGGAAACTTCCGAAAAAGCTCCCAACGGACAGAATCTTCGGGCGGCGCGTGGCGGCGCGTCCGGCCTCCGATGGCCACGATTCCGGTGGCACCGGCTTCGTCTCCTCCCCCTCTTCATTTCCCGTGAAGGTACCTTCCCCAAATTCTTGACGGAAAGTTGTCAACCGGAGCCGACAGTTTCTGCCAAAAAGGAGAAGCTTTCCGGCGACGTTTCCGGCCACCTCCGGCGATGAGACCTGTTGGGTTTTGCTCCCCTCCTGCCCAGCAACCTCCCCATGGTGGTGGATCACGGCGGCACGGCCTAGATCGGCGGCAACGACGATTTGCACTTTTTGGGATCAAAAACCCACCGACACCGATTCCGGCCACTTCCACTCCGATCCAGACCTCGAGGTAGTTATCAAAATTGTTGGGATTGTTGTGATCTACATTCTGGTAAAATTTGGTGTCAATCGGACCACCTTGACCGGCGGTCTGACCACCGCCGGCGGCGGCGCGTGGGCGGCGCGTCCGGCCGGTCTAGGAGCAGTTCTTTGCTTCGTTTGACTTATTTCGTCGATACGAACAACTTTCGTGTTTTGACTTTTGTCAAATTCGGTCGTTTGACCGATGGTCAATTAACCCGATTAATCGGATCGTACGATTTACGATTCGAGAGATCCGACCGTTGGATGATCATGAAATTTGATCGTGGGGTTAATATTGAGATTATAAGCATGTTGGACCGTTGGATTATTGAAATTAGATCGTTTGATCAACGATCAATTATGCAATAATTATGGATCGTTAGATCCATGATGATCCGACCGTTGGATCATCACCATTTTTGGATATGATGTTAGGATGCTAGAAATAAGCATGTTGGTAGATTTTGGAAGTTTCGGATTTTGTGTGGGACCCGTTGATGAATAGTAGACGTGGGACCCACGTTGACCGACGGTTGACTTTTGGTCAAACTGTCCCGAATTATGGTTATTAATGTCTAAGTGACATTTGAGGAATAATGAAATGTTTTGGAAACTATGATATGCTAAGTGGAAATTGCATGTTCATAGGTAATTTTGAAATCATGAAGCAATTGGCTAGAACTCGTCGATTCCTGGTTACTATTTGAAGACGCAGCAGGAATTAGAGGTGAGTGAATCTCACGATGTTTTTATATATGAATATTAATTCATATTGTGTTGTTTGTGATTTTGGTGTTAAAACAATATTTGAAAAATATTCATTTTATTGTTTTGATTTGTGAATTTTGTGGGAACACAATAATTCTAAATAAGATATTGTGTTTGCCTATTTGAATGTTTTTGTCCAAACGGACTGTCCTGACCGGGGACAATGTTAAATGGGTGAAAAATGGTAGCCCATTCAGTTAGAGCTCTAGACTGCATATTGTATGATTAACTTGATGTATTAAAAGGAGAAGAAAAATAGTATTCTCACTTTTAATCAGGCGAAGTTAAAAATAACTTGATGTATTAAAAGGAGATGCATCTCACTTTTAATCAGGCTAAGTTATAAATGGTTTTGTGTGAGTAAAGATCGAGGGTTTATATTATTTAACATACTGGATTACCCTGGTATTAACATACACGTTTATGGGGCGTGTGGGGTTAAAATACGTGGTATGGGGCACGTAGGTTCAGTATATTAGATAATACGAATCTTCCGGATTTGAAATGGAACTTTTGGGTTTTAATTGATTCTTGAAAATAAAAGAATTCAATTTGGGAAAATGTTACAGTGTGAATAAAACATAGATCACTCATACCAGCTTCGTAAGCTGACCGGGTTTGTTGATATAACCCGGTACACTATTCCACGGTGTAGTGGTTATACCTGCAGGTTAGGATAACCAGGAGTAAGCAAGGCTGCATACATATTATTGGTTTATAAGACTTCCGCTGTTTATGTAATAAACTCTGATGGATTAATTATTTAATATTTTGTAATAACAATTTATTATTTAATTTATGGCTTGTAATATGTAACCCTAAAGAACGGGTCAGCATTTACATTTATTGGGCATGGAGTATATTTGTTGTACTCGAATTAAAAGGAAAAAAATTTCTAGTGCATATTTGTATTTGATATTCCATGTAGTCACGTTCCCGAATTGGTTTGTAATTAAGGGCAAAATGCCTTATTAATCGATTTGAAAATCGGGGCGTGACAGATTGGTATCAGAGCAAAACAATGCTCTAAGGAAGTGATTGAGCAATGGAACGCTCTACGGAGATGAAACGTGTTTTAGAATTGTGAAGTGAAGTTAGGGTTTAGAGCTTAGGATCGGTTTAGGGTTTGACGTTAGGTTCTTAGATTCAGTCAAGTAATGGTTACTTCGTATGCTTAATTACGCACAGTATTTATCGAGTGATGGCCCGACCGCGGCGGATCCCCATCATGTGCTCTTCAGTGCTGTTGAGTTGTTAAGAATATAAAGTACAAATTACAATTCATTATACGGTAGTCTTACATGGCTACATTTCTAACTCTCTCAACCGTACCCTGGATCAAACGACAGACTTGATCCACTGACCCTTTCTTATTCTTCAGCAACTCAGTAGAGATCTGTGTTGCTACCGTTACTAGACAACCAATGTACGGATTGTCTGAGACCCCTTCTGTCCTTCCAGCAGTAGGCATATCAGGTAGGATCGAGAAGCCCGAAGTTAGGAATACAATTGTACCTAACTCACAACCACCTAATAACTTCTGGACCGTTGACTGACTGATAGAGGCATAAATCACGTATGACCCTGTTGAATCAGTACAACCTTCTTGGAGTACGTATGTGTCGTCGATTTGCATCAAGGTGACACAGTTGCGTGGGTCTTGACCCGTTGTGATGTGTGCAATCTCTTGGACTGTCTTGCCCAATGCTTGGTGGTCCCACTGGTTCCGAGTTTGTACGTCAGTGAAGAAGTCAAACAGCTTTCGGTGAGAGACATGATGTTGGAATATTGCTGTTGCAGTTCGAGTAAGACCATGGGGCTTATTCGGCCTATTCCAGATTTTGTTAGTGGAGACTCTTATCCCCGAACCCCTGAACTTGGTTTGTTCAGCTACCTTCCATTCATGAGCAGTAGAGTTGCCGATGCTTGTGCAGAAATCCGTCACTAATCTGCATGCCATCTGCAACAAGTTTCTTCTTCCTTCTACCGATGGTATGACACAAAAGTCTTGAGGTGGATGAGTGACAGCCGCAGAATAGTTGAACCGTTCTGCTTGCCTCTGCAATATTTCTACCCATCGCCTTGCTCCAAAGGCTAAGCCTGACTCCACTAGCGTTCTGTATGTTTGGTGCATGAGTTGATCTCGTACATCAACATGTTCCACCCATACGACACGAGAGCTGCCGTTGAACAAGTCTTGGATTAAGCATCCGGATGGACGCTTCTTGCATTGAGATCTGGGGTGTGGACCCAGATTTGAACTTAAACCCTCCACAGAGACATCAACTATGGCCCAACTCTGTTCTGTTTGTCGTTGACAATAACGAACAAAGTGAGTGACACGAGTGGAGACAGATGGAGTGGTTACCTGGAACTCGGCAGTCATGACTTGGATGGTGTCGTGGTAGTTTTCAGTAGTCCCTGTTGACAAGACATCAAGGATACTCGCCCTTGAAATGATGCTACTGAATATGGTGGACCATTGGTCCACATCCATGAAGAAATTCAAGAGTACGACAGGACTGAGAGGAATTGTGGCTGTGTAGCGTGAAGCTTCAGTTTGGAAGTTAGTGGGTGTAAGATCAATACCGTTAGTGAAGATTCTCTTGTACTCTGCTTCATTCAGGAACTCATGAAGCGTGGCAGAGCTGGATTTGAGTGCAGAGATCCACAGTGGCGCAGCAGCAGATGCCATGATGATTAGCTCATCTCTGACCGACACAATGATTTCAGAAATCTTAGTTGTGTCTGCCACGACAGATGCTTCTGCCACGGCAGATGCTTCTTCAGGTTCTGAACGGTTGACGTTGTCTGATGGTTGTTGTGTAGAAGAAGAGTGAGGTGTGGACGACATACACTTTTGCACGTCTTTCCTCATGCGAGACTTTTCCCTTGGACCGACGACTGCAGGAATTGGAAGAGTCTGAGGTTGTGGGGTAGTCTCTTCAATCCCTTTTAGTAGCTCACTATTGGGAGTAACTCGTTGTCCGCAGTGGTTGCAGTTGATTCGGCTGAATGCAGCTTGGTACTGACTAAGTTGAGCTTGAAGCCCATTGATTTTCTGTCTCAGCAGAAAATTTTGTTGACGAGTTGTTTGGGCAGGCGCTTGGGGTCGATGCTTTATCACCCAGGCAGAGACTTGTGCAAACGTTAACTTTATCTGGTCACCCAATTCTTGACGTTGTTGAACTGTTGGCTTTGGGAAAGCCTCGACGAAGTCCTTCAATGCTTGGACTTGGTATTTGGTGAAGCTTTTCCTCAGTGGAATACGTTTGGATGAACTAGGTTCAGCTTGTGGAGATGATACTTGTGGACTTGGGGCTACTTCAATGGTTTCGTCTTCTGCTAGAAGCATGTCTAGCATGTCGATATCGTTGTCGAATTCGATTGCTGGTGAAATTATTTCATCTAAGCCCTCAAAGAATTGGCTTTCAGAGGGATCAGATTGAAGTAATTCACTGAACGAATTCACTTTGCGTGACATGTTTGAGTTGGTGAAATTCTGAGAAGTGGAGTGAAGAAGTCCTCTTTGAAAGAGAAAGGAGGTTATGGCACTAATGGAAAGTATCTGTTAGTGGATGCGTAAGGTGTATATTTATGGTTGGTGGAGGATTTGAAAATTCAAAAGCAAAAGTGAGCGGCTGATTACAGCTAATTGTCGGAGCCCTTGGATATCGTGGAAATTTTTTTTCCCCGATGCATGGATTTTCCACATACAGTCCCACTCTTGTGAGACCTCGCATCTTTTGAGGAATTAATTATGCGAAAGCAAAAGGAAAAGAGTCATTATGACCGGAATTAGTGGAAGACTGAGTTTTTGTTGATTAAATCTTGTGGAATCTTGTATCGTGGGCGATACTTTTGAGTAATTGAGACAGATATGAGCAATAATTATTCTTAGTGGGTTGCTGAGTGCACCGCACTCGCATTAAAGAAAGTTTTCCCTTACAGTGGAAAGTTTGGTTTAAATACATGGGATAAGAGTTGTGTTGCTAACTCATATCTGTTATCAATCAATCTTCTCAAAATTTCTCTTGCAAAATGGTGAGCAAAGAAGAGTGCAGCAAACGTTCCAAGAGTACGGAATGGAGTGAACTTCCGGTGGAGATCTGGAAATATATTTTCCAGTTGGTGGCTACCGCATCTCTGCAGAGCACAATGGAACTTCGTTGTGTCTCGAAGGACTTCAAGGAGTATGCCGATAGCTGGTCTACCTTGGCGGCGATCGACATGGATGGATTCGATGGTGGATCCAGACCCACTGGTTCCATAGAAGCGGATCGGCAAGTGCGCATCTTCGCAAATCGTTGCTGGGAAGCGAAGAACCCGGAGTCTCTATTCCGAATGGGAATACGAGTACTCGTGGAGGCAGCGAACATACCCTTAGCCCTGGAGTACTTTGATGAGGCATGCAAACCAGGAACTTTTTATGGTGCACGTCCAAGTTCGGTGGTAGGTCATCATGTTGCGTTTTATGCAGCATGTATGATTAAGATGATATTGGGACCACGAGCCAAGCAGCAGGAAGTGGTGCAGCAACTGTGTGAAGCCCTCGACTGGTGGAGAAGCGGATGGAACATCTACTACTGTAGACAAGAAGTCGAGCGGATGATGCATCAGGCCGAGTTTTGTCATGAGCATCTACTGCTGTATTTTCCGTCGACTACTGCTTTCCTACCCGCCGGTAAATGTCTTACTTGTGGTGAGTCAAGTTTTTGGCGTCCTTTTGGCCAGGACATGTGGGAAGTGGATGGAGATAGGCATGCAGCTAGAGAATGTTGCGACACTTGCAAGTGTTTCGTAGAGGCAGCATATTTCTACCAGCTGATGATGTACGGAATTCCGAGACATCCGGCCTCTTATCCACGAAGTCACTATTGGAGGTTTAAGGATGGCTTCTGGTAGTTAGAGCTCTGCGAGGCATCTTAAGATTTGTAATAGCAGTTTGTAGAAGTTGTGTAGTTGTTTATGTTTTGGCTTGATATGTACTACCTAAGTTATCAATAAAACTTTGGATTTTGAAATTGAAGTGTGATAACCTTGGGTGTACTCTGCGTCCTAATTTCGGGACGAAATTTCTTTAAGGAGGGTAGACTGTAATACCCCGAAAATTTCCGTATTATTTTTATTAAATAGTTCGTGAAATTTGAAGTGAAATGGTGTGAAATTGTATTTTTAGAGGTTTTCGTCGTAAAACGATAATTACGGCGGTAATTATAAGTTACACAAGGTTAATTAAGGTAACTTTTTATCCGTTGAGAATTTGGGAAAACTTCCTTCATGAAAGTTGTAGAACTCGTCGAATCGAGTTCGTAGGAATTTGGTTCACCGAAAACGGACATCGTATGAAGGAGTTATGGCCTTCGGAAGTTTGGAAAATTTTGTTTAAATATTGGGTATTTTTCAGAAATTTCATTTTTGCCCGGATCTTTCCGGAAACTTCCGAAAAAGCTCCCAACGGACAGAATCTTCGGGCGGCGCGTGGCGGCGCGTCCGGCCTCCGATGGCCACGATTCCGGTGGCACCGGCTTCGTCTCCTCCCCCTCTTCATTTCCCGTGAAGGTACCTTCCCCAAATTCTTGACGGAAAGTTGTCAACCGGAGCCGACAGTTTCTGCCAAAAAGGAGAAGCTTTCCGGCGACGTTTCCGGCCACCTCCGGCGATGAGACCTGTTGGGTTTTGCTCCCCTCCTGCCCAGCAACCTCCCCATGGTGGTGGATCACGGCGGCACGGCCTAGATCGGCGGCAACGACGATTTGCACTTTTTGGGATCAAAAACCCACCGACACCGATTCCGGCCACTTCCACTCCGATCCAGACCTCGAGGTAGTTATCAAAATTGTTGGGATTGTTGTGATCTACATTCTGGTAAAATTTGGTGTCAATCGGACCACCTTGACCGGCGGTCTGACCACCGCCGGCGGCGGCGCGTGGGCGGCGCGTCCGGCCGGTCTAGGAGCAGTTCTTTGCTTCGTTTGACTTATTTCGTCGATACGAACAACTTTCGTGTTTTGACTTTTGTCAAATTCGGTCGTTTGACCGATGGTCAATTAACCCGATTAATCGGATCGTACGATTTACGATTCGAGAGATCCGACCGTTGGATGATCATGAAATTTGATCGTGGGGTTAATATTGAGATTATAAGCATGTTGGACCGTTGGATTATTGAAATTAGATCGTTTGATCAACGATCAATTATGCAATAATTATGGATCGTTAGATCCGTGATGATCCGACCGTTGGATCATCACCATTTTTGGATATGATGTTAGGATGCTAGAAATAAGCATGTTGGTAGATTTTGGAAGTTTCGGATTTTGTGTGGGACCCGTTGATGAATAGTAGACGTGGGACCCACGTTGACCGACGGTTGACTTTTGGTCAAACTGTCCCGAATTATGGTTATTAATGTCTAAGTGACATTTGAGGAATAATGAAATGTTTTGGAAACTATGATATGCTAAGTGGAAATTGCATGTTCATAGGTAATTTTGAAATCATGAAGCAATTGGCTAGAACTCGTCGATTCCTGGTTACTATTTGAAGACGCAGCAGGAATTAGAGGTGAGTGAATCTCACGATGTTTTTATATATGAATATTAATTCATATTGTGTTGTTTGTGATTTTGGTGTTAAAACAATATTTGAAAAATATTCATTTTATTGTTTTGATTTGTGAATTTTGTGGGAACACAATAATTCTAAATAAGATATTGTGTTTGCCTATTTGAATGTTTTTGTCCAAACGGACTGTCCTGACCGGGGACAATGTTAAATGGGTGAAAAATGGTAGCCCATTCAGTTAGAGCTCTAGACTGCATATTGTATGATTAACTTGATGTATTAAAAGGAGAAGAAAAATAGTATTCTCACTTTTAATCAGGCGAAGTTAAAAATAACTTGATGTATTAAAAGGAGATGCATCTCACTTTTAATCAGGCTAAGTTATAAATGGTTTTGTGTGAGTAAAGATCGAGGGTTTATATTATTTAACATACTGGATTACCCTGGTATTAACATACACGTTTATGGGGCGTGTGGGGTTAAAATACGTGGTATGGGGCACGTAGGTTCAGTATATTAGATAATACGAATCTTCCGGATTTGAAATGGAACTTTTGGGTTTTAATTGATTCTTGAAAATAAAAGAATTCAATTTGGGAAAATGTTACAGTGTGAATAAAACATAGATCACTCATACCAGCTTCGTAAGCTGACCGGGTTTGTTGATATAACCCGGTACACTATTCCACGGTGTAGTGGTTATACCTGCAGGTTAGGATAACCAGGAGTAAGCAAGGCTGCATACATATTATTGGTTTATAAGACTTCCGCTGTTTATGTAATAAACTCTGATGGATTAATTATTTAATATTTTGTAATAACAATTTATTATTTAATTTATGGCTTGTAATATGTAACCCTAAAGAACGGGTCAGCATTTACATTTATTGGGCATGGAGTATATTTGTTGTACTCGAATTAAAAGGAAAAAAATTTCTAGTGCATATTTGTATTTGATATTCCATGTAGTCACGTTCCCGAATTGGTTTGTAATTAAGGGCAAAATGCCTTATTAATCGATTTGAAAATCGGGGCGTGACATGATCAAACAAGTCATCAATGCGTGGAAGAGGATACTTGTTCTTGATTGTCACCTTGTTCAGCTGTCGGTAGTCGATGCATAACCTGAGAGATCCGTCTTTCTTTTTGACAAATAAAACGGGTGCTCCCCAACTTGAAGCACTTTGACGGATGAAACCTAGACTCAACAATTCCTTGATTTGTGCTTGCAATTCCTTTAATTCCTTCGGCGCCATTCGGTAAGGAGTTATGGAAATTGGTCTTGCTCCAGGTTCTAGGTCAATACTAAATTCAACCTCTCGTTTTGGGGGTAAATGGTTAATTTCCTTAAAAACATCTTCAAAGGATTTTACTACTGGAATTTGGTTCAACAAGGGTTTAGAGGGCTTGGTTTCAAGATGGTTGAGAATTCCAGTGGTTATGGATTTTCTTGGTATAAGACACTGAATTTTGTGAATGGGTTGGCCTGGAACTGAAAAAGTGATGGTTCTCTCTTTACAGTTTACAAGAGCATAGTATTGGGTTAGCCACTCCATCCCTAAAATTACATCAAATTGCCTCATGGGTAGAACTATGAGGTTGGTAGGAAATTCCAGGTCCACTACTTTTATAGGGCAAGAAATACAAACTTTGTTTAGGGTAGCTGATTTTTTTAACGGTGTAGAAACTATTAAAAATTCATCAAGTGCTACCGGTGTCAGACCCAAAGTTGAAACGAACATGGAAGATATAAATGAATTTGATGCACCAGTGTCAAATAGTATTCGAGCATGAGTATTGTATACTATTAGTGTACCTTCCAAAACAGCATTCTCGAGAGCTATAGCATTCAGCTGGACGGGGCGAGCTGGTGGGTTGCTGACTTTCTTTGGTTCGCCACACTGGTTGGCCAAGTGTCCCATTTTTCCGCAGTTGTAACACGATCCATAGGGTCGACGCGGCTGTGGACATGCATTGGCCATATGTCCTGTTCCTCCACAGTTGTAGCAACGAACCGGCAGTTTTGCCACCTCCTTTCCTCGATTAGTTGTTGGTGTTGCACTGCGATTTCCATTCCTTCCTTTATGCTGCTTCCATGGTTGAGCATTTTTGTGGGTAGGGATTGGGTGACTCCTCTTTCCTTTGGTGCTGTTCTCTTGCTCTCTCTCCGTGCGATACCTCAGGCTTTCCTCTTCTTGAGTCAGAGCCCTGTCGACAGCTTCCTCGTAGGTAATCCCACGTCCAGTGACCAGCCTTCGGATATTGGAGTTCAGTCCTCCAACGAATCGCCTCGCCTTCTTTTCAGGGGTGTCTACCATATGTGGTGCAAAACGTGAAAGTTTGGTAAACTGAGTCTCATATTCTATCACACTCATTCGCCCTTGAACAAGTTGAATGAATTCTTGTTCCTTCTTGTCCTTTTCAACCTGAGGGAAGAACTTTTCCAAAAATTTCTCTTTAAATTCAGCCCATTCCATGAGCTCCAACAATGCAGGTGGTGTCACACGCTTGATGGTGTCCCACCAAAATCGAGCGTCTCCTTCCAAGAGGCCGGTAGCGACTTTTCGCAACTCCACTTGTGTGCACTCCATCATTTCAAAATGGATTTCCAGGTTATAAATCCATTCTTCTGCCTCGTGAGGTTTTCCTCCAGAGAAATTCTTTGCTCCTAGACTCCTTATGTGGGTTACGAGTCGTCCTAATCTCCCACCAACATGGTTAGCATCCAACCTTCTTGCGAAAGCTTCTACAAGGCTTTCCGCTCCGATGGGTGGAATTCTTCCATCAGCCATGTTCCTAATTGAAGAGGAATAATTTACTTAATTATTAATGAAATACGGTCAAATACCCATGTAGTTAAACCAAATACTTTACGTCAAACATTTACTACCAAACTAATTATACATAGGTTAGAAAAGCTTCAAAGAGCTATTTTTCTAACTGTGACTTGCTTAAGCACAATTTTTCAAACTAATTATACATATCTTAGAAAAGCTTCTAAGAACTAGTTTCTAACAAGATGTTGCTTAGGAACATCCTTCGGATTTTAAAGCATCTTTTTAAAAGGAAGGAAAATAAATACAAACAACATAGTAGTATGTCTTTGCCACCATCATTCCTCTTGACAAATATCCGTTTCTCCGAGCTCTTCAGGATCATAAGGGGTCGAGTCTTCTATCTCGAGATTCAAACCAGGAGTTGGCATAAAGCCTAAAGGGATAGTTGGTTGGGGTCGAACTCTCATGCGTGGTTTGGTCCTAAAACTTGCATGACCAAGAGAAGAAGTTGCTCCCTCAGTAGAGCTGACAAATTTACGCTTACAAGGTGTAATGGATTGCTCGGATTGGGTCATATAAGGATATTCAGGTGGTGTAAAATCTGAATACTTGAGCATTCCATTTGCAAGAGCCTCCTTTTGAAGGATTAGAAAATTTTCTGGGTTGGTTAGTATCCACTTAGCCTCCTCATATACTAACACTCCTTCGTTTAACTGTATCTCAGCTGCAAGGCACTTCTGTTCATAGTTCAAGTCTGGATTGTTTCGAGTAATATCAATGGCCATATTGTAAAGTAATTGCCTGGCCTTATTGTGCACATGCTCCTCATAGTCATTTTGGAATCTCACATCACTATCTAATGCCGCATTGCTTGGAGGATTCATGACTGCAGAGTTACGCTTATTAGTTAAGGTATAAATCTCAATGATTTACATGTCCTAGTGTAAAAATACAAGTTTCAAAATCCAAAGTTTGTACTGACATGTGTATAATTTGCAGGCACAGAAAGTCATATGCAAATAGATACATATTATGTGGATTCACACATATTCTTCAGGAACTTCAAACAATGCATATTACACTCGCTATTTATATATATGATGGAAATAGCTCAAACATGCACAAACCATAATCCTGCACATAAATAATTCAAGAGTGAGTTTCTCAAAACTAAACTACACACTTCAACTCCCCCCCATTTTAAATATGTATATATATTTTGAAAACGTAAATTTTGAAAACTTAGAGAGCCAAGGCTCTGATACCAATCTGTCACACCCCGAATTCACGTCTATATTATATTAAAATATAGCTCGTAGATCCGCGGTATGACTTCTGAGAAAAACTAATTTCCTCAAAAGTCAATAATGTAAATAAAATATCTTTGAAATACTTGGTATTATTTTACATACACAATTTATTGAATTGGAAAATACGTAGTGTTATTTTACATACACAATCTTATCGTATCAGAGATACGTAGCGTGAAAATTACATACACAATAAGCAATCGAAAATAGAAATTACACCGAGTAAAACTCGCTTATTTTATGGAGAAAATAGTAGGAAGCAACAACATAATTTTATAAAAGCATCCCAGCCCGATTTTACTCCTTATCACCTGTAAAAGATAATTGTGTAGCATCATGAGTTACACTAACCCAGTAAGTACGAAACTCCTACTTATACTAAGATACATTAAAATGAGATCAAATTTATGAAACAAGATAAAAATGATCAGAAGTTCGAATCATACAAGTTGATAAGCATAAGCTAATATTATTCGAAAATAACTTAATTAAGTGAACTGCAAAGCAAAATATACTGGTCACCCATAACAATCCTGTAAAATAACAGGTTAAGCCGCAGCATACCAAGGTCTACCACACCCAAGCATGTATACCCGAGGGTCGACTTCTCGTTCCCTAAAGGTATAATAGTGCACTATCTGAAGGACAAGAGCCCATAGCTAATCACCAAAACAATCCCCCGTAATTCCAGTAATTTACTTAAACCGAGTGGTACCATATGCTCGGTATCACAACTGTTTACTACAACGAATACAAAAATATCTAGGAGATTAATATGAGTCTATAACAAGATTTACAAGCTAGATATAAATTAAACTTAACCAAGTAATCAACCATTACATTCTAAAATAGCAATCAACCATATCTATATGTATAGATACATATATATATATATATATATATATATATATATATATATATATATATATATACATCAATTATCCCAAAATAATATTCAAGGAGAACAAGCATATAGTATGTACAAACAATTATACAAAAAAAAATAAATAGAACAATTTTAATCTTTCTTCCATTTTTATTAATTGTCTAAGTTTGGTAACCATTTGTTTCTATGTCCAGAAAAAAAATGTCCAAAAGCTCAAATATTGTCATCAATGTCCTTCGTCCAAAAGTTCATCCATCCTTCATCCCAAAATTCAAGAGAATACATCATATGGAAGAGATTTTCATCATGAGTCCATTTGTCCAAGTTATATGTCCATGTTCAACATGTATAGGTTTGGATTGTCATAGGAATTGAGCTATGCAGGAACCTATAAGTTTTAAAATTAGGTTTCTACATCTTTATTTAAATTTTTCTGAAAATTCATTCATTAAGTACCAAACTTTCCAGATTTAAAGTTCATATCAACAGCTTCGTATTGATATAAAATTCATGAAAAACGGTTGAGATATGAGTGAGATATGAATTTTTAAAGTTATGAACATCATATAAATTTTCTGGCAAAATTTACCGAAAAGTTTCGAGAAATCCTTTTAGCCATAACTTATTCGATTCTTAACATTTTTGAGTGATTCCAAAGCCTAAAGTGAAGCATTTTTCATGTAGATTAAGCTCTGATAATTAATTTTAGCAAAGGAAAATATTATCTTCAACGAAATTTTTTGGTTATATACTATGAACATATTCATCCTATTTTTATTCTTACTTCAATGATTTGATCTAAAAATTAAGGTAACAAACCATAAGAAGGAATTAAGTACTTACTTAAATATTTCTGGTTGCTAAAAGAAGAATTTGCTTCACTTGCACACTTGAAAGAAACTCCACACCAAGACCAACTCAAACTTTAAAGAAAATAGACAAGGTAAGTTCCTAACTTAGATTTTCATGGATGTGAGGTATTTTTCTTTTGTTTTTCTGGTGGTCTTTGGAATGAATCATTCATTCCTTATATAGGCACAATACATTGGGCAATAATAATGTAGAGGACAAAGAAAAATAATATAAATGTGATGAATAGGAAGGAGGGAGACAATGAAATATTCCATTTCCTACAATTTATTGTTTTGAATTCAAAAGTGAGATTTTAATTGACTCTAAGTCAAGAAATCTGATCTCAAATGAATTATTTGAGGATGAGATATAATAATTTAATTTTCTATCTATTCATTTCAATCATGGAAACTCACAATCATGTATTCCTTCATAAATGTATGTATACACATATAAACTTATATATATATATATACATAATAAATACTAATACATAAGCATGATGTATTTCAAAAGTATCCAGCAAGAAATTCAATTCCTCAATAATTAATCCTAGTCACGCAAGGAAAACAAGCATAAGTATAAAATTCGAAGGTTTTGGAATATCGGTAGAGAAACTAATAATAATATGTTTGTTGGTCCTAGTGCGTGGGGTCATTGTAGGATTTTACTGCTAATCCTAGGTTCGGGTTATCACAAAAGGATTCTAAAGTACTTCTTCCATTCTTACAGATAATCCAAGGGGATATCTGTGGACATATTCAACCACCAAGCGGGCCATTTATGTAGTTTATGGTGTTGGTTGATGCATCGACATGCTGGTCACATGTTATGATGTTGTCCATTCGTTATGCTGCTTATGCTAAACTCCTAGCACAGAGTATTCGCCTGCCGGCTCATTACCCGGATCATCCCATTAACTATCAGGCTTGATAATGCTAGCGAGTTTACATCGAAAACTTTCGATGACTACTGCATGGGATAGATGTTGGGCATCTAGTCTCACATGTGCAAACCCAGAATGGTTTTGCAGAGATTGCCATTAATAGAATACAAATGGTCACGAGGACATTGGTAATGCGCACCAATTTTTCTCTCTCTGCCTGGGGACACGCAGTATTGCATGCAGCTTTGCTTATTCGTCTGAGACCCATCACCACCCAATCTTTGTCTGCGTTACAGCTAGTGACTGGGTACGAGCCAAGCATATCGTACTTACGCATATTTGGGTGTGTTGTTTATGTGCCTATTACGCCGCCACAGCGTATCAATATGGGTCCTCAGAGACGAATGAGTATTTATGTTGGATTTGAGTCTCCAACCACAACCCGCTATGTAGAACCCTTGACAGGCGATCTATTTGTCACTTCGGTGAGACAGTCTTCCCGTCGTTAGGGGGAGATAAGAACGTACACGTTCAGCAGGAACGACTGGAATTGTCGTGGTCTGTCCCCACTCTGTCTCATAACGATCCCCCTACTGCAGAAAGTGCGTAGAATTATAGATCTTCAGAAAGTCAGAGATTCTCTTCCTGACGCTTTCTCAGATCTCAGTGACTAGATCATATATACCAGCTGTAAACATGCCTGCAAGGATGCAAGTGCCTGAACAAGGACTTGGACTCAAAGTCGCTATTACAACTAACCCTATGGGAGGGACAGCTGGTGGCGCCACTGCCAGTAATGGTGGTGATGTGGCTTAGGCCGTGGCTCCGCTGAGGAAGCGTTGGAGGCCACCAGGTTCGAGGGATTCGCGCCCTAGGGAATGGGCTGCGATGACACCTAATAACCCTCTCATCATTGATACTCAAAATCCGTCCATGAAAACGTTCCGGATTATGGTTATGTCCAAAAGACATCTTCGGGGGACGCCCTGTCGCTAAGACCTATCCGTGGGAACCTAGAGATCTCGATTAATTACACTAGTGTACATGAGACGTGGGATAGAAACTCCATCACAGTTGATGATGTGTTTGCATATGCTTGTGCACAAGAGTTCATTGAGAATGATGATATTGAACCTCGCTCCGTTGATGAATACCGACGTAGAAGCTTATTGGCCTAAATGGAAATATGCGATCCAGGTTGAGTTGGACTCACTAACAAAGAGAACGGTATTAGGGCCAGTTGTGCCAATACCTTCTGGAATAAAACCTGTTGATATGAATGGGTCTTTGTTAGAAAGTGTAGTGAGAGAACGAGATATAAAGCTCGCCTTGTGGCGCAAGGCTTCTCACAACGCCCTGGAATCGACTACGATGAGACATACTCTCTCGTAAAGGACGTCATAACGTTCTGCTACCTTGTCAGTGGTAGTTTCCGAAAAACTGAACATGCAGCTTATGAATGTGGTCATAACATATCTCTAAGGGGATCTAGATATGGAAATTTATATGAAGGTCCCGGATGGGCTTCATCTACCCAAGTCAAGTGGCTCTAGACCACAGAGCACGTTTGCAATAAGATTGTAACGTTCACTATATGGATTGAAACAATCCGGACGGATGTGGTATACCCGTCTAAGTGACTACTTGATTGGAAGAGGGTATGTGAACAATAAATTATGCCCATGCGTGAAAACAAGTTCCGGATTTGCAAGTGCCAATGAATACTTGAAATCCGTGTTTGAGATGAAAGATCTTGGGAAAGGATGCTCAGGCGATTTAATATGGATAAAGTCCATCCTGTTAGCACTCTCATGATTGGTCACAGTCTAGATCCAAGAAGGATCCGTTTCACCCAAGGGATGATGGTGCATACGTTTTAGAGGCTGAGGTACCGTACCTAAGTGCAATAGCGCATTATTGTACTTGGCACAGTGTACAAGACCCGATATCTCCTTTGTTGTTAACTTGTTAGCTAGATTTAGCTTTGCGCCCACGCAACGCCATTGGATTGGCATAAAGACTATCTTTCGTTACTTGAAGGGTACGATTGATATGGGCTTGTTCTATCCCTACAGAGAGTCGAAACTAGGTGAGGAACCTATGTTTGCTGCGGTTGAACGACCCGGGCATCCGGACGAGGACTTACCGTCCGGATGGAGCACAAAGGGCACGTTACCTGCATAGAGGCATGAAAATATGGCAAAATGGGTGAAGAACCGGTGCCTACCGCCATCGGGCGATCGATCGCAGGATATGCCACGATCGATCGTACCGAGCTTCTGCCGTCGAGCGATCGATCGCAGAATGTCACGATCGATCGCACGAGTGCTGCTGCCCATTATTCCGAAAATCTTTGTGATGTTTTGGTGGGTTTTGCTGATGTTGGGTATCTCTCTGACCCATATAAAGGTTGTTCCCGAACTGGTTATGTCTTTACCATGGGTAACACCACGATATCTTGGAGGTCTACTAAGCAGACCATTGTCGCTACTTCTTTGAACCATGTTGAGATTATTATTCTCCGTGAAGCAATTCGTGAGTGTATATGGTTAAGGTCCATTGATACACATATAAGAAGTACATGTGGTTTGAGGTCAACCACTGATGAACCTACATCCATTTATGAGGATAATGTTGCCTGCATTGAGCAGATGAAGCAAGGTTTCATCAAAGCCGACAACACCAAGCATATATCGCCTAAGTTCTTTTGTAATCAGCAATAGCAGAAGTTCCTTAAGATTAAAGTGAATCAAGTCCGTTATGAGGACAATGTGGCTGACTTATTTACTAAGTCACTGCCTAAATCCACATTTGAGAAGCATGTGAAAAGCATTGGTTTGCTTAAGTTATCTGACCTCCCATGATTGTGGAAATCAGGGGGAGACGCAGACTTCAGGGGGAGTCTGGCGTCCATGCAAAGTTTCCAAATGTGAAGGGTGTGTTGTACTCTTTTTCCCTTCGACCAAGGTTATTTTTCTCCCACTGGGTTTTTGTTACTTGGCAAGGTTTTTAATGAGACAACGCGAGGAGCACCACCTAGTGTTGACGCCACAAGGGGGAGTGTTGAAGGAAACCTACTTTGTGTGTGCCTTGTCAAACTAGGATTAGATTAGTTAGTATAGCATATGGATTACATATTGAATAGAAGTCCTATTGGGACATGGATTGTACCTTTGTGTTTCTCTATATATAGAGGCACCTATTCATTAATAAAGGGATGATCTATTCCTGTGCTATTTACTTTGTATTTACTTTCTGTCTTGTGGTTGTATTTCATATTCCCTTAAACAAAACAGTAATTTTGTAAGAAAATTACTGACATCATTTTTTTAGCGGAAATGTTGATTGTATTAAGGATTAAATTCAGTTTATCACCATAAACTTTAGACTGAAAATCATGTTTGTCTCTGCTATTTCAATTTCATCAGTAGCACCCATATACTTACTAATTCAATCAGTCTAGTCCAACCGTTAACCAATCTGTTAATTTTGACCATTAAGTACTGACATAACACAAATGGGACCCACATTTTGATGATGTAGCGATGACATGAAAATCTCAACCGTTAGCTAATCCATTAACGGATTGACTACGTCACCAAAGAGTATGTCACATTTGTGCTACGTCAGCACTTAACGGATTGGCTAACGGTTGGACTAGACTGATTAAATTGGTCAGTACAGGAGTGTTGCTGATGAAATTAAAAGAGCAAAGACTGAAATGATTTTCGGTCATAAGTTTAGGGTGGTAAACTGAATTTAATCTTTGTATTAATAAAGCAAAATTATACACAATAACCCACTCGTCATTACCTAAGCAATTATTGTATTCTATTATAAGCACAATAAAATTTGAGCCCATTGCTAAAGGAGTAGAAGGTTGGCCTAAAACTTGTCGAAGCCCAAATGTAGCAACCGGGTTCAAAAAGGATGGGTCGGGTCCAGTACCACGTGTTGGGTGGGAATTGTCGGGTCAACTCGAGCCTTGACTTTAATGATGTTGGTAGGTTCTTTAACTATTTTAGAATGAAATGACAACCGTTTAAACGAACCCTTAATTTAAGTTTTTGTTTGTATAGTTTCAAAGTACTCATTAGAGAATAGGAAAAATTACTTAAATTGTATCCCGAACAGGTGAGTCATAATGCATATCGTTTTCGTATGGAATGAAAAACATTCACCTTTGTGAGTAGTAAATACTTAATAAAATTGTCCCTTGGCCAAGAAGTTTAGCTTCATATGTTAGTACACAGCTTCATAATTCATATGACAGTACAGCTTTCCCACTCTGATAAAGAAAACAAATAATAAAAAAATGAAGAAGAAAGATCAATCATTCGTGAAAAATATCCTATGTTTCATTAGCAACACCAACCGTTGGATGAGACCAACCTCAGTGGACGGTGATGACGGCAGACAGGGTAATTAACACGCGGCAGATGGTGAGTGGGAGATAGAGCGACCGGCTGTGGCCGGTGGGAAAGTTAAGTCACAATGATGGCGGTGGGGTAGTGGTTAGTTGAAGTTACCAGAATTGGAAAATAAGTTTCACGAAGATTTTAACTTTTAAGGTAAGACCATTACCGTAATGGGAAGGTACTACTAAATTGTGTGACTGAGAAAACAACCATTTTATTCTTTTCTTTTCTTTATTTATTTATTGCTATGTTTTGTATCTTTCACGTTTCACGTTTGGTGCTTTCTTGTCAATTCTCACCACCTGTGTAATATCACTAAAGTAGACAAATCGATTCACCTTTTTTTATTTTTAACGAAAAGAAACTATAAATCACTTTTAAATATCACAAAGAA
Source organism: Rubus parviflorus (assembly GCA_029955375.1). Classification (NCBI taxonomy): domain Eukaryota; kingdom Viridiplantae; phylum Streptophyta; class Magnoliopsida; order Rosales; family Rosaceae; genus Rubus; species Rubus parviflorus. Next base: position 3,865,951 of record JARGGL010000010.1, read on the forward strand.
TACAGAATTATTCACTATTGAATGACAAAATTATAGCAGTTAAAATCATAGTTAGTAAAATATAAGACGTGCATAATATGACGAAAAATATGTGCGTGTATTATTTAAACAATTTCATCTAATAATTCATTGGAGAGTTCGGCGTATCATTTTTTAACTAATTAATTAGTTAATTTTTAAATTATAAAATATAATTTAAATTTTTGGTATACGCGCGCAATCTATTTCTCGAACTATGAACACTGAATGACATAAGAAATTATAATTGATTGAAACAAATTAATCTTCATTTATGAATACTCAATTCATGGTTTCGAAACCTTCAAACAAGGTATTGATTGATGATATTTATTGTTGTTAATCCCACTACATTTATTGATTATAATTTTTTTTTCTCTGGTGCTAAAACTTGATCAAGGAATAGATCCCAATCTCTTAATGACAAGGTTAAGTTTAATGATCAGTCATCAAGTTTCAGGAACTTTCTTGAATTCTCACTTTACACGCGAGCACCCTTTTAAGATTTCAGTTCCCAAATCAAAAGATTTTACTTGACCGTTTCTGTTTGATTCATCAACGGAAGTTTTAGAATTTTTTGGTGAAGTTGTTTGGTCTTAACAAAAAAAAATTAACAAATGGAGGTGTAGTGAGTGAATTAGAGGTATAATGAATAATTCATTGTTCTTTACATAAATTATAGAACTAAAGTTATTTTAGAAATTCAAAGAGATGTCTAGTGAGCAAATTATTTTATTTAAAAGCAAAAAAGAAGTGTAGAGAGTATAAGAGGTCTAGCGAACAAATTTGGAGGTCTCAATAGAAACTCTCTCATTTATTTATTCAGGGATTCGATTACATGGTGTTGGGAAGGGGGGGGGGGGGCGGGGGGAGGTTAGGTATTTGAACTCTAATACATCCAAAATTTTATTATGATTCATCTCATATTTATTTAATGTAGGTAAACGTTTTATATTAAAGTTATGCGGGATAGAAAGATATATTGGACTTGATCGATCTATCCTAAAATCTTTTTTAACAGGGAAGAACATAAACCCTATTAAGTGTCATTATAAAGAATATGTACGTACAAACTGAGACATACCGACTAAATAAAAGGAAAATGATTGTGGGTTTTATTAAGGCCTAAGATTTTGTAGCTTTAATCTTATATGGCATGATATGTTAAACACACATCATTCACCGGTTGCCAATTCATATTGCTTGATTGCCACATCATTTTGGTAAAAGTATATCATACCCATCTATCATTATAATCATCATTTTCGAGTCATTACATCTTCACTAATATCATAGTTTCCCTTACCGACCTGGGGAGAGAAATTATTACACCATACAACATTTAGGGAATAAGATTGGCCTAGTTTAGCAAAGAAATCAACTACCATATTAGCCTCTCGAAATGGATCCGGCTCCTCTGAAGTTAGAGGACAGTAAAGTTTTGTAAATTTCTTAAAATCTAGACGCTTAAGATAATCTAAAGGTTATATTGCTGCCACATAGGATTAACATCAAATTTATGAATTTGATTCTAAACCCGTTAACTTTAACGGTTATCGATTAAAAGAAATAAAAAATAAAAAACAAAAAACAAACAGACGCTCTTTCGCTCTCGTTCAATCTCTCATTGATCTGCTGCAATTCTTGGTCGAGTTCACCATCTCCAGAAAAGAAATAAGGATGGAAGCCGGAGGAAAAATGGGTAGAAGGGCAGTAACTCGCCCCCTTGTCTTCATAAAGGTAATTGCCAAATCGAATTCTTTCTCAGAGATATAAACTATTTAATGCTTACACTTTCAAAGCTGCAAATTCAAAGGAAAAATTTGAATCGAATTAATCAAAATTACATGAAATGATTATATGCAAAATAAATAAAGTTTTCAGATTCAAGTCTGAAAGAAAAGAAAAATCACTTTTAGAAACCAGAAGGAAGAAGGAAAGAGAAGAGTGAGTTAGGTTAGATGTGGAGCTTCATTTAATTCGTAGAGATTGATGCAAAGATTTATAGGGGGCAAGGCATAATCACAAAGTTGAATCAACATGTTGATGATGACGAATAGAAGAGACCAGCTAGAAGAGAGCAATATGCCATGCTCGGATTGCTCCCTCATCATTAGTTAAAGCATCTTGTCAAAGTATGACAGTCAGTGCAGCCAATGAACTTGACCAAGAGTTGTTTCAGCAGAGCTCAAAGATATTGAACGAGAGAGAAAGTGTGTCTGTTTCATTGTTTTGTGGTTTTTTTTTTTTTCAGTTTCTTACAATGGATAACGGCTAAAGTTAATGGAGTTTAGAATCAAATCCATGAATTTAATGTTAATCCTATATGGCTGCAATCTAACCTTTAAATTATCTTAAGAGTCTAGATTTTAAGAAATTTACAAAACTTCACAGTCCTCTAACTTCAGAGGAGCCGGATCCCTCGAGATACATAATTGAATAAAATATTTGTAAAGCTTTAAACCAAATGGTCAATGTCGTGCAAGATTGTTAAAATATATATTTTTTTATATTTGTACACCATAATATTGGCTGTTGAGGTGTACGATTAACATTTCCCTATCAATGTTTTCACCTAATTCACCGGCCATGTGAAACAAAGTTTTAATGCATTATGCATACGTTTAAAACGCTTAGAGTATGTGTTTATATTAAAGATGGAATGGCATGGAAAACATGTTCAAATGTACTTAATTTGAATCTTGTTCTAGCTTTTTAATGTTGAATCTTGCAAAAGGTAAAAGGGGGAAAGCAAAAACATCATCATATATAGTTTGATATATGTAAATTGAATCAAATCCTTGATCACAGACAAGTTTGAAATCTCCTTGGATACGATGTTTCCTAGGCTAAGAGCATCTCCAGTAGATGAGTCATTTTAAAATAAATTTAAAATTTAGCTAAATTTAAGGCAAAACTTAGCTCCAACAGATTACCTAAATAAAAGTTAAATTTAACTTTTGCTAAATTCTCTACCTATATTTAACTAAAGAGGAGAGAGAAAATAGGTAAAACCCAAATACTCAAACGTTCAAATTTTTCAGTTTTAGTTGAAAAAATTTAAATTGACTTTACAAAAAGGTATCATTGCTGGAGCAGAAGTCTAAAATTTAGGTAGTTATATTTAACTTTTAGCTAATTTAGCTAAAAATAATAGCTTTACTGCTGGAGATGCTCTAAACTATCCATTTTGCTATGGATTCTATAAGTTTTAGAAAATGAAGATGAAAATAGTCAATTTTTGCGACGACTTATATATTATCCTAAGCAAAAGTGGTTATTCCATGTCCTAGGAAATTTCATTATTATATGAACCACCTTTCTTTCTAGTTTCTTCTTTTTATATATTAAACCCTTCTTTGATTTCTTTTGTCGGTAACTCATGATTCACATTTGTGTTAGGATCCATCACTCAAATACAGCTAACTTTCACTTATGTGTGTCGTGAATTTGGTTACGTACGAACATTGTTAGCTTTTATTTGTTATTGATGAAAACTTCTACTTGATACTTAGAAGTATCGTAGAATTTTAATGGCATCACAACTGTATAAGCGTGATCGAATTGTATTGTTAATATATTCCTTTGGGTTGGGACCCGATTTAAGTTTTGTTCTGCATGGCCCTATTTTTAAGGGTGCAAATCACAAAATTAGGTCTTTGGAAAGAGGCAAAATCTTTCCCTATCCCCCACCCACGTATTTTAATGGCCCAATTTGTTTGGTACTAGCAGCAAGAAGAAGGGTATTTTTGTAACTATAAAAGTATCAAGGAATACAGTAAAAAAGAAGTTAACGAGATATTATCCACGAGAATGGAAGAAAGCACGTGTTGTTCATGGTTGGTTGGCCGGCAGAGGATACATAAAGAATTTTATAATTTGATACGGGCAATTACCATGGGATCCTAAAGAAAATGATGAGAATTTGTTAAGAAGATGAGCTCTCTCTCTCTCTCTCTCTCTCTCTCTCTCTCTCTCTCAACTTTAGGCAATAAACCCGCTTAGGGTTTTGTTCATAGCACCCATCATAGCGCCAAATCTCATAGCAATGTCTTGATCACATCGATTGACTGTGAATCTTAATCTTAGGTTTTACTTGAGTCTAGATCTGGGACCAAGGTGGATTTAGTTTAAAAGTATAAGACTCGGGCACCCGGGTCAAAATAATTTTTGAACCTGAACCAAAAACTCGCATTGACTGGTTTAGGCATAGCAAGACCATGAATCTATGGTGCTTGTTCATAAGCAGTAAAAGGTACCTCTTTAGGTGTGAGTATTACTTCTTTCCTAGGTGGATCATCTTGTCGATTTTACCTAAGGATAATAATGTGGGTGGGATATTAACAAGGCCATAAATTCATAAAAGGGGCTATATGGCCTTAGAGAATCAACAAGGTTATAAAAATGTTATTCTTGGCCATTCTCAAAGGAGAATGAATAAAAATTTAGTCTTTATCCCCCTATTGGCGGTCATTCTCAATCCAGAGAATCAACGAGAATTATGATTTTTATTATTTTTGTTTTAGTTTGACGTTTGGTCATCAGCTGGTATCAACGCTCTCGCTCGATCCATTTCACCACGTCTACCAGAAAAGGTATCAAAAGTGGAATGGACAATAGAAGAAAAGGGGACCCTGAAGCTATATATTCAAGAAAAGACGTAGGGAAGATGCAACACTAGTTTGAACAAATGTTCATATGCCAGTCAATGTAGGCCTCATCATTTTGCTCGTGGATCCGTCAGCCGATGAAAGCTCGCCTAGCCCGATCGATCCAAGCTTGGTTCGAACTTGTAGCAAGCCCGCAAAAAACTCTATCGTTCCACATTTGAAGTTCGGTAGCTTAGCATGCGTATTTGTCTACAACATTTTCTATCAAAAAGAAGCACCAAATTCTAGAATTTCATGATTATAATTAGGTAATATAACACATGACACATTAGGAGTCATGGACTCATGGGTCATCTAAACTATTATCTAAGGATTTTTGTTAACCAAAACTGAAAATATAATTATTAAAAATTTTAGTAACATTAACGAATTTGGTTGTTTCCTTTTTTGAGCGAAAGACGTCAATTTCTTCATATAGAGCATAATTATGCATAATAACCCTTCCCTCATGGGCAAGATAAAAATGAGTTATTACCTAAATAATTTCACACATGTCATAGCATAACTAGAATAACATAAAGTACAAATCCTAGAATTAGTAAAACAATAAAAACGAACACTGAGGGGCCATAAAGCAGCTAACCCGTCTCCTCAATCCAAAAGCGAGGCACCATCCTGCACCCGAAAGCGAGGCACCATTTGCACCCATGAGATCTACGTGACTAGGTCGAATCTTAGAAGGAATTATGTAACCTCCCACCCCCCTAAATAGAGGAAAAACTAGAGTCGATAGCATAGAGTAAAAGAGACATTAAAAAAAGGCAAGACAATATGAATTTAGTTGTTACACACAATGACTTCAAACCACAAAATAGTAAAAAGAAAAACCACCCTTCTACAAAATGCTCATCTCCCTTTTTTTAGTGTAATTAAAATGGGTGGAGCATAATGGTAAAATGGTAAAAAATGACATTTTAACAGTTAAGCCGCAACTGGCAATGGGTTTAGGGTGGTGAGTGTTGACGGACTAATAGACGACTGTTCCCATGTATGAGACCGGCAGTGAGAAAAAAAAATCTCTTGAGCTTCGGACAAACAACCGGCAACCGTCGAAACCGGTGTGGAGAGAGAAAACCGAGAAAATGTTTTTAAATAAATAATAATATTCCATCCGCTTAAAATGGGTCTTGAAATCCCTTGAAATGTTCCCTCACACGTCCTATCACCCATCTCTCTTCTCCCTTCTCTCTTCTCTTCTCTTCTCTTCTCTCTGCCTCTCTGAGACTATGATTCTGTGACTCTGCGACTCGAATCGTAAATAGTAGTGGCCGGTGATTTCACTCCCATTTAACCCATCGCCGACTAAATGCGAACAAACTCATTAGCTTGATTTAGCTCCCACCACCACCACCACCACTCCTCCTTTTTTGATTTCTCCGGTGATCGCAAACGCACCGTTTAGTGTTTTACTCTTTTACTCCGCTACTTTTTGTGTGTTTGAATTGTAATTTGAGCTCCGATCATGTTTTTCCCGGGTTTGTTTTAGTAGTGTCTGATCCGCCGGCGATCGACGGTCAGATAGGAGACTGAAATCGGAGCTGAATTTAGAGGACGGAGGAATCATGTTGGATCTTAATCTCAACGTGCTCGGGTCGGCTCAAGAGGACGTCGGTTCGTTTCACGGTATGTTTCCGGAAGGTTCCGGGAGCGCGACGCAAATGGACGAGTCCGGGACGTCGAACTCGTCCGTCGTCAATGCGGACGCCTCCAGCACCAACGACGACTCGTGCTCCGCACGCGCCGCCGTGACGACGTTCAACTTCGATATTCTCAAGGTCGGTGGAGAAGACGACGTAGTTGTTACGAAGGAGCTGTTTCCGGTGATGGGGGGTTTGAACAATTGGCCGGAGCAGGGACAACAGTACTCGGCGAGGCAGAACTTGATCGAGCTTGGGTTCGATCATGGTGGGCCCGCAGAGGTCCGGTTAGTTCAACAGAAACTGCAACAACCGGCACCACCGCTACCGCAACAACAGCAGGTGAAGAAGAGCCGGAGAGGGCCCAGGTCTCGGAGCTCTCAGTATAGAGGGGTCACCTTCTATAGAAGAACTGGTAGATGGGAATCGCATATTTGGTTAGTCAAATTTTGATTTACTTCATTGCTTGCTTAGTGAAAAATTAACTTAATTTGATGGGTTGATTTTTCAGCTTGAATGCAAATGCATCCATCCGTCTCTTTTAGTATTAATCCCATCTATTTAATTTTGGTGGGTGCAGGGATTGTGGTAAACAAGTGTACTTGGGTATGGATTTTTGACCTTGTCTATTTGATCGACTTGGATTAGTAATTATTGAAGGCAACTATTTGTTATGCTCTTTCTGTTTGAAAATTTTGATGAAAAATGTGTGTTGGGTTTGACATAGGTGGATTTGATACTGCTCATGCTGCTGCTAGGTAAAAGCCTTTTTACACTTTTGCTTGAATTTCATACTGTTTGTCAATTCAGATAGTTTATTATTATGGTTGCTACATTTATTATTTTTCTCAAATTGGATTTCCTGAATTTAGAGCCTACGATCGAGCTGCTATAAAGTTCAGGGGAGTTGATGCTGATATCAATTACAATCTCAGTGATTATGAAGAGGATTTGAAACAGGTTGGATGATGCCCGAGTCTCTTGATGAAACTATAATCTGATTCATGTCAACGTCTGAGCGTAATGAGGTTTTGATCTGTATCTAATGAATGCGCAGATGAAGAATTTGACCAAGGAAGAATTCGTGCACATACTACGTCGGCAGAGCACTGGTTTCTCAAGGGGGAGCTCAAGATATAGAGGGGTTACGCTGCACAAATGCGGTCGATGGGAAGCTCGAATGGGGCAGTTCCTCGGCAAAAAGTGAGGAATCTATTTATGGAATTTGTATTTTTTATTATATGGTTGGGTCTAGTCATAATAGGCATAGAAGCTGTTGGTTTGAACTGAGAATTGATGTGGTGTTAATTCTCAATGTTGTTTTTGTCTTTTAATTGTTTGACAAAACGAGTCTGAGTGCCTATTTCAAAGAAAAAAGAATTGTGGGCATGGTGGTTTTATCGTGGAGGTAACAATGCTTGCATGCAGGTATATATATCTTGGGCTATTCGACAGCGAAGTAGAAGCTGCAAGGTCTAATGATCATGAATTACACTCTACCTGACACTGAATTTATTACCCTAAATTCTCAACCTCATTAGGGTTCCATCCAACACTTCTCTCCCTTTTGATTTTTATGGAATTTAGGGCTTATGACAAGGCAGCTATCAAATGTAATGGAAGGGAAGCTGTCACCAACTTTGAGGCTAGTACGTATGAAGGGGAGATGATTTCTGACACTGTTAATGAAGGTATAGTAGAAATGTCAATAATATTTAAAAGCATTTTACACATGCATCTGTTTTTCAAGCATGTTCTTGACGTATTGTCTAGTTATCATCAAAAGTTCAAGTTCTTTGTCCTGATAAATACGTGCTTGTTTTTTTTAAACACAGATGGCAACCACAATCTTGATCTGAATTTGGGAATATCTCCCCCTTCATTTGTTAATGGTCAAAAGCAAGGCGAGGGGCGTTTTCAGTTCCATTCTGGCCCTTATGATGGGCAAAATGGAAAGAATATGAGGGTAACTTAAATTTTTTTGACACGATATCAGTTTCTTTAGATAGTTTCATATTGAGAAGCACCAAGTTCCTTTAAGTTCTTCAAGGGGAGTTCTGTTCAAGGTTTCCCACGTTGTTCCTTTTTTTTTTTTTTTTTTTTTCTGGCTAGAAGATTTTCGATTTGAAATAGTTTCATTCACTAATATAACCTGCAGTCATTACTTTCACATCTCTGAAATTGAATCCTATATAAGAAAATGTCTATTGAAAGAGGCCGTGGTGGAGTTAGATGGTTTTGCTAGCTCTCGTAATACATTAACATGTTTTTGTTCATTTCTGGTTGGTTTGGATCCTTTCTCTTTCTCCCTTCTTAGACACGGTTGATAGTCATGTTACCGTGTTTTGCTGATAAAAATTAACTCTCTTCTGACTTTGCAGATGGAGCACAATGGAAATGCAACAATGAGTGATCCACCTTTCAAAGGCCTAATAATGACATCAGAGCACCCTCCTTTATGGAATGGTGTATATCCTAGTTTTTTTCCGACTCAGGTGAACTTATATGCTTTTATGAATGACACAAGTTCAATTCTGTTACCTATATAGCTCTTGTTTTATTCCTTTGTTATCATTTTTCCCATTGCCTAGATGCTGGACTTCTCTAAAAGAAACCCCATATTGGTAGCTTAACATAACTAATGAGGAATGAACTGGCCATAGAACACAATTTTATTACTAAATTTAACTTGGCTTTAGTGCATACATAATAGGTTGAGCAACTTTGTATTCTGTGTTATAAATCTTCACTACGAGTAGTAGAAGTTAAGAAAATAACAAGATAGACTGGTCCTTTTCGTGGTTTATATAACGTCAATTGGCATGACTCTAAGACACTGAACTGTGGAACTGTCCCTGATACTATGATGAAGTTTGTTCATTCATATAACATGGTCTTTATTTGTATCATGGCCTGAAGAGCAAGTTATATTTCGCACTACTCAGAAATCTTCAAAAAGAATTGGCCAACCAAAGTAAAAAAGTATAATCTTCTTCCGACTACTAATTCACTCTTGAACCATTTTGACAGGAAAGAGCAATAGAGAAGAGAATTGCATTAGGATCTCAAGGACCTCCTCCCATTTGGGCTTGGCAAATGCATGGCCAGGTCAGTGCCACCCCAATGCCACTGTTCTCTACTGCAGCATCATCAGGATTCTCATTTACAGCTACCGCTCCGTCCGCTGCTGTCCTCCCCTTAAACCCCTCAAACCAGACCGCCCTCAATCTCTGTTTTACTTCTTCAGCCACGGCTACTCCCCGTACCTCTCAATAAAAGCATTACCACGTTGAAGCCGTGGTAACCTAAATTCCCTCCATATATTTAAAGGGCATCCACAACAATCGCCGGCTCTTCAGATTCTTTGTATGACTCAAATAGAGATTGATACATACACCACCACTCGATTCTGACTCCTTTTTTATGTCATTACCAACTCTGCAGTTTATTTGTATTTGTTCTCTGCAATATGTTGTAGACTTGTAGCTGACTTGAGCTCTGAACCTCTCATGTAAAGTTTCAAGTTTTTATGGTGGAAACCGGAATCTAAACTACTCTTCTTCAGAAAACGATTGTCAATACTTGATGGTGGCTCAACCTAAGACGGTTGTAGTTTTGAATATTTTTTTTGTTTAATGTAAGCCGTACGATATATGGGCCAGAACTATTTGTACTTGTCCCTGGTTAGACCCCACACCATTGGAAAGTGATGTAGACGAATAATTCTAGGTGCTAAGATACTCTGCTCCAAAACAAAAGTCTCTGCAAGTACACATCTTAATAATACAATGGGACATTTTTAGTGATGGTGCTGTACATAATGCTGCTTTACTAGTGGAAGAGGAACAAAGCTGAGAAAAGGAGGACGTTTCCCAATTGCTTTACAATACAATGAAAAGCAATCTTCTAAGTTCTAAGGAAGATCAAAACCAAATCTTTCCAAGAAAAGATGACATGAAAATTCATTGGTACTTTGACTTCTTTCTATCCTAGAGGGATTTTCTGTGCATCTTCTTTCAAAGACCACAATCATATATTGTTAGAAATCATAATTGTTAAAATATCTTCTGAACTTGGTTATAATTGTCAATTTGCACTCTGAACTTACAATTATTTAAAATTGACCCCCTTAACTTGTAAAAAATTGTCAATTTACACCTCATTCCGTCAATTTTAATTTTGTTCATTCAAAACTTGGTCATGTGCCACTCATATGAGGGGCAATATGGTCATTTTTATCACCCTTAAAAAAAATTGTACGTTTTAAAACAAATATATATTCAAAAATATTTTTTTTTGTTTCTTTTAAAGCTCCCTTTTATTTCTCTAGAGAAATTATACATAGAATCATAATTTTAACTTGTCATAAATCATTTCTTATATAAAAAAAACGTATCATAAATTATTTCTCCTCGATATAGAGATCATTTTTATCAATGCCCACCATTGATATCTCTCAACATGGTAATTTTTTAAATATTTATCTATTTTTTAGTCAAATATAATAATATATATATATATATATATATATTTTTTTTTTTTTTTTAATGAGTGTTACATGACTAACACTTGGATAAAAAATGTTATAATTGACGGAGTGGATAGAATCGTAGAAATTGACAATTTTTCCTAAATTTAGGTGGTCTATTTCAGGTTTTCAGCAGTTGTAAGTTCAGAGTACAAACAGACAATTATAGCCAAATTTAGGGTTGGAAATCACATTACCATCTTGATTTTCGTTCAAAATCTACCCTCGTACAAATCCTCTATATATTATTTCGGGAACACTACTTCTTTATTCCCATTGGGGGAATAGCTCTCAAACCCGATCCGAATCTCCTCATTAAATTGTAAGAATAATTATATAAAAAATTATATCACGTAATAGCTTCGGATCATTTATAACTTTTATCATTCCCATCCATGGAAACTATAAGATTTGAGATCCCAATTTTCTTTGAATTTTCCACCATTAAAATCTAGCTAGTATTTGATTAAAATCCAATTCAATGAGAGTTTTTGCCATCCCAATAAATAGTAAAAATAGAGGAAGGAATAGGTAGAATGTCCCCCATATTATTAATTTGTGGGCACTAATTTCTGAGACCTTTTATTGGTGTGGTCACCCTTATTGCTATGTGATTGGACAACATTAATGGAGTGCGAGAGGCCCACGCCTAGTCTCTTCTGCAGTATAATTGGCGAGGGAAGGGCCACGTAGGCGTCATTAATGGCTGTGAGTGACAGCAGATTATGGGAATGCCCAGAATAAGATCTTTGATGCTTTTGTTCATTGGATATTTTGCTGTTATCATTTCATGCTTCATCATTGTAGTGTCAAATCACAGTATCACACACTCTTTTTGTATTTGCCACCTGCCCTTCAAGTGCTTCTGTTTTCTTATATTAATTTGGCAACTTCACTGACGGCTCTAAATAATACACAGATGCCTCGTTTTCTTTCTAAGCGAAAATTTTAAGGTGCTCCGGAGTCTGGAGTCGTTGTTATATAAGTTCATTGTTTACGAGTACACATAATACACATATGCTTGCTTATTAAGTTACGTACTCACCATTCGTTTAGTTACTCACCCTAAACGTGCATCAAAACGAAAGTAACTTTTAGTTACTCTCGTTTTCAATACCCTTTTACCACTTATACTTTACCTTTCCAAATCACCCTACTCTCTCCACTTAATCTCTTCACGTCTCATCTTCCATTGTTTCAGCATATTATTCACTTTTGAAGAACCTAAATCATACTTTAATTCTTAATCATTGGCCGACTAAATTTGTATACAAATTTAAAGATTATTCTTATTCACTCTAATTGTGATTCACGAATTCTCACGTTACAGTTTCGTCATCGAAATCATTAATTATATAATTGTATAATTTTGTGGAGGCGAATTAAAAAAAATGCAAGGTAGAATACATAAATATATACTTAAACAGTGAAGATTAAACAATTATATGGCAGAGCAATCATTTTTGGATCTTGCTTCCTGGCACTGGCACTGAGGTTTCAAGCTTCACAATTCTCCCTTGAAATTTACACTTCCTTCTTGTCTTTTGATGAAAGGTTGGGCCAAAGAGGAGGGACCCATACATAATAAATCCTCAATAAAGTTGTGAAACACGTGGTGGGCCTAAGCCCAATTGAATTCTTTATGACTCTGTCCTCTGCTATTGTCGCACTTCATTTTGATTGGTTTTTGACGTCAGGGTTCGGTTGGTGCTATGATTCGGGTCATTTTTAGATCATCACTGTATTAAAATAATAATAAAAAAAAGGATATCACTGTGATTTATCTCATCACAGTGATTCTTAAATAAACGGTTGTGTGTGGCAGTGAATGAGACACCCCAATTGGTAGGGAATTAACGGAGCATTTACTGTTCATCTTGGTTGATCTCGATTGGTATATTTAAATTAATCAACGAACGACTGAGATTATTCTGGTCGACTTCAGATAGAAGAATTTTCGGGAAACTAATTTAATGATTTAGTCTGGGCCTACAATGGGCTTATTCTGTGTATCTAACTTTCAAATGGGCCCACAACCAAATCAATGCATTTCCCTAACTTTTTTTTTATCGAAATCCTACTGTTTCCCAAAAGTTTTCTAGGCCAAATGACTAATCCGTAATCGAGGATCTTGTCAAAAGACTTCATTTCCCTGGCCAGCCACATAATGGATTGAGATTTAAACTCCAATCCGCATTCAGCGGGACTTGAACTCGAGTGGGGGGTACCACACTTGGAGGCTCAACCAACTCGACCACTAGTGGTGATTAATGCATTTCCCTCACTTTTGTTCTGTTATTAGTGTTGTAGATTTCTAGTGGGATCGTGGAGACCTCTTTAAGGATACCAAAAGCTCCCAATACTGCAATTGATTATGGAAACCATAGAGAGGTACGTACCCACCTGTCCTTCTAAGATTGCTTTCAAAAGAAATTTGATTTGTGGTCCTACTTAAAAGATACTAATAAATAGGACTTCATTCATTTCATCCCCCAACAACATTTAGTTAGATCAAAACCTACCGACATTAAGAATTAGCAACGCCACACAAAAGAGATAAAACCTTCTAACTGTGGAGACTTTGCAATTCCTAATGCTACAAGAGATGGTTAACGTATGCAAAGGCTTTGTGGTACTATGTGTTATAGTATAGCGAATGTGTGCTCTAAGCTTATCACTAATAGGCTCACAAGGTAATGACTAAAGTTGTCTAATAGTTTTCGAGTAAAATGGGAAGTACAAGTACTTGAACCGGTAGATGGTATATAGATATCGTATTAATATTGGGTTTACCACACTTCAGGGTCAATTCCTTTCTAGGTCAATTGGCATGGAAAATGTTTCATCTACACCCAAAAACAAGTCGGTGCTTGTGCGGCCCATTCAATTGGACTGCACGAGAATTTTCTTTCATTTTTCTTTTTGCAATTTCAAGTATTTTATTGTGGCCATGATAATTTTCAAGTTTTTGTATGTATTTCTTACATTTATATTATAAACAAGACGAACAAAAATAACTAAAAACAAGTCACTATTATAGTGTACCGAAATATACTATGTCACAATGATACTCCACCAGAACATTTTACAGTCTTATTCCATGATAACTATCAAACAATAATATACTCATATGATTATCTGACCCCAATTTCAAGAAAATAAAAAAGAATGTCCAAATAGAATCGTTTTGGAAAGCTGTATTTTCCTTAAAAGATTGGCTTATAGATTTTGAATGGATAATTCTTGGGTTCACCCCCTTGCAATTGACGCATTTTCAATTTAAATTTTAACGATCCAACCGTTCATGTATTATAATATAATATAGAGACTACTTCTGCAAAAAATCAATCAATTTGGAAACCTTTTGGTAACTCATTCATATGAAATAAATAGACGATTTATCATAATAGTAGTAATAGTTATCAAAACCGTTCATTTGTTTCACAAAATTGAATGGTTGAACAATTTCCGATTCGATTGATTTTTTTTGCAGAGATGATCTATAAATGATAATTTAAAATATGAACGGTTAAATTATGAAATTATAATGTGAAAATATGTTAATCACAATGAGAAATGAATATGCATGTTCAACCAGAGGATGAACCCAAGAATTATCTATTTTGAATTTGAAAGTTACTTTTTGGCAAGTTTTCACCCTTCCTAGGCTTTCCTAACCAACCCCTCTTTCTTCGCACAATTTAATGTCAAACCACAGTAACTTGTGAAAAATGAAACTGAATTGTTCCTCCAATGTCGCATCTTCATGCCTAGTGTTTGGTTTTACAGGGGTAACTGAAGTGGTAGCCTGCAGAAGGAAATGGTATGTATGCATCTCACTGTAGCGCATAGTACAGGGTTGAGCGTTTAGGGCATAATAATCACCATCAGTACCCAAGAGAAAGTCTAGTTCACAAGGCATTTTCCAAAAAGCAATTACCAGGCGTTGGAAAAATGAGTATTTCAATATTTTCAATCTGAAACAATCAGATTTTTACCTATTACCTTTTCCAAAGAAATAAGGCAAAGAGAATAAAAAGGTGACATCAGTCTTTAACTGCACCAAATGTCCAAATCTAAAACCGAACATGGATGGGAACATAACATCGAGGACAAACTGCATTACTCAACTGCAAGCACATATCCGTAGTCTACATACGAAATAAACAATACATCAGTTACTACACCATCGATAAAGAATCAGTCCAAATCCCAAATTTAACCTCATAATCGCATAAGCTTTAATAGCCAATCTACCAAGCCAAGGCACCTAGTTACAGATGAACCCAAATTCGGAACAGAATTGAAGAATTGGTTTTTAATTCCACTCACTAATATCTATGTGCAAACTCAAAACAAAATACAGGTTATGTTTTATAGAACAGATTATTGTAAATTAATGAAATATATCCTAATTATCATGTTAGAAAGTTAAAAGCACTATTAAACTCCCCAAAACGGGTCAGATTTCATCCATTCTGTTGCGAGAGCAACAATCAAAGGTATCAGTACAGCAGGGAGCAGTCCATCTGATGTCCTTTTCGGGAGCTAGAGGAAATGCATCTCAAGTACACCAATTAGAATACTCAAATCTCGATGATCAGCCTGTCAGTTTGACCATATACAGCAACCCGCAATGCAACCTTAGATCAAGCACACCAGCACCTGCAAACGCAACAAAGTAAAAGCAAAACTCAATACAAGAAAATCTGAAAATGCAATACCCTTCACGCCGACTTAAACAAAGCCCAAAAAGATGATGACCAAAATGCCGAGGCATTTCAACAAGGAAAAATTAACCGCATGGAAAATACCACCCTATTTAGTCTTTGATCGACTCTAATTCAACATGAACATCCACATTAGTGGCACTACTACATGAGATCAAAGGATGGCCACATTAGTGGCACTACAAGAGGAAAGACTGGCTGGGAACAGGCTTTACACTTAAATTCAATGCACAATGAAGGCTAGCCAGAATGACTTTTTTTAGATACCGAGAAATCCTCCAAACCTGTCACGGACCTGGGCTCCAAACTGGGGCCAACCCTAGGAGCAAACCATGGACCTGACCATTACTCATTGGTAGCCACAATGACTAAATAAATAAATACCAGTGATTTCGATGTTTTCAAGAGACAAAAAAAAACCATTTGGTTCTGAGTCGAAACAAAGAGTACATTGTGAACTGGAAATGTATGCACAGGCACGGAGATCAACCTTAAAAGTATACAATATGAAAATATATTATTTTCTTTTAAACAAGTAGAAGCACAAATCATGCAACATCTCCATGGCATAACCCTGCCAACCCCTAGAGTAGAAGTAAAGTAAGTTATAAATCCTTACCTGCAGGATTCCAGAGCCCAATAGTTACAGGAGTTTGACCCTACATTAGGCTGCTGAGAGGAAGACCAGTTATGAGTCAGTCCCATCTTGAGTACAAGGCCGAGAAAACACACGGCACTCAATTTCTCCATTCACCAACCATTCAAAGCTATCATTTCGCAATATTACATCCCAAAGGTTCTGTTATACAGATCGCCAGAATTGGGCATCCGAAACTTTGATTCTTCATAACCAGAATAGAACTTATTGAATCCTAGTCTCTCATTTACTCTCTCATTTCTCAGGAGCTCTGCCATACCCATAGTGTTACCACCCTGAACCTCATTCCACCCATCCCAATGGCCATTTGACATGGACCGATTATTTCTGGATTGCTGAAGAGACAGTTGAGCAAAAGGCGATATATTGCTAGCCTGAGATTGATCTAAAAGCCTCGAAGAAATTCCATAAGAATCATTGGCGTGAGAAAAGCCATCGCCAAAATCCGGATACCTAAGGTTTTGTTGTTGGGAGAAGGACCTTTGCATCAACAGCTGAAGCCTAGCGTCATTTTCAAAGGCACTTAACTGTGAAGGGAAGTTTGATCTCATTTCTACGCCAGGGTTGTTAAGGCCACCTTGCAGTCTACCTTTACCAACCGCCAATATAGCAGGATCCATAAACTCAATATCCCCAGAGGTGCCAATATTTCCCGTGGGCTGAGGTTGATAGGCATTTCTCAACAAAGAGGAGTTATCGTGCAAATGATTCCCTGAGAAGCCGTTAATGAAATTAGTACTGAAACACATGAAATAGACAGTAAAGCCGATTTAATTGGAATTGCATAAACTAACCAGACAGAGAGTCAAAATCATGGTCCACTCTCTCATGAGAAGTAAAGCCAGGAGGTGGTGCCCTGCTTGGCACAGAGAATCCAGGAGGAGCAGAAATTTGAGCCCTTGAAACTGCTGAAAGATACAAGAAAGAAAGGTCAGAAACAAAACTAGGCAGGAAAAATCATCCACGAGGCAGAACATCAAACAAAAAAATAATATGTTCAAAAACTGATTAATAATCATAATAATCAAGGGAGTGAGATAAGATCAGACAGTGAATAAAGACCTATGTGATGAATCCATATCAAATTATTGACTAGGCAAGATATGTAACAAACAAATTATTATCAACAAATGAAAAACTAACCCAACACCAACAATGTCCAACAGAAGACTAGAGTCCCTGAAGTCCAAACAGTACTCACCAGAAAGCTTGTTAGAAGAGAAGGCTAAAAGATTGCTGGCGTGATTTTCAGATTCTTCAAAAGTACTAGAAGGAAATCCATTTCCAATTCCAAGATTATCCAAACATAAATCTCTATTTTCAGAAAAACCATGGTGGAATCCATGGTTCTGTGCTTGGTTCTGTGAGAACCGCCCAATGACATTCTGAGATGACTGTAAATCAAATGCCTGATTTCTAGAATCCTCCTGTCTTGCAAAAGAGAATCTTGACTGATTATTATTTGGTACTTTCCAAGAACTTGACATTTTTTGAGCTCCAGACTGTCTATCAGATTCACCCAAAAACTTGGAGAAATTCTGAGGCGATGTTATTGGGTCATCCCAAGTGTCAAAGTCCATTGATAATATATTTGAGATTATGCTGCTCTCTCCCTTGTCTACAGCATTACAGAAATCAGGATTAGCTGCATCACCCAAGAATCTTCGACCATGCTTCCCCGGGCCTTCATTTCGATGAAGAAAGGAATGCTCCAAGGGCCTCTCTGAACCAGAAGAGCTGCTTACCAAATTCTCATGGTAACCATTAGATTGTACTGAAACGTTAGACGAAGATAGAAGTGAACTGTCCCTAATTTTATTATCTACAAAAAGGCGATCAGCATTTGAATAAACTGCACCATAAGATTCACTAGGTAGCAACGAAGACCTGGAGTGATTTGGACCATGGACTGCATTAGGCAAACTAGGCAAATACGGTGCACGATTCACTTCTGGATCCTTGAGTCTTTGATTATCAAAAGATAGTACATCCTCCTCCACCTCAGAAGATATACTAGGCAATGGTTGCGACTCTGATAACCAGTTGGATTGTTCTCTTGTTACAGCTCTCTCAGTTGTTGTAGGAGGTTCTCTAGACTGTTCAGCACAATATTGTTGTAACCCTTGGTCCCGAGGCGATTTAATATACAAATTTTCTGAAGGTGAATTATTAGGTCTGACTACACCAGAATGATCAAGTAAAGAATTTCTATCAATGCTCATTAAAGATAAATCAGAGCATAAGCTTTGGGTGGCTCCTTCAGTAGAAACAATGCTTTCACTTTCACGACAGGAACTAAAAGGCAGCCGATTATGGTCAGTGGCAGTGCTGATGGTTGGCTGCATACTACTGCCTCTATTGTTGTCCTTGGATGCTGGAGGACAAGATAACTGGCTGCTAACATTAACAGAAACAGGAGCTTCATCGGGTGCAGCAGGTTTGTCAGACAGAATACTTTGACTATCCATGCTAATATGTTGTTTCACAATTTTCAGTGATTCCGGTTTACCTTTGGCATGCATAGTCTGACTGTCATCATTCAACGTTGACCTCTTTCCTACATCATTATGCACTATAGAAGCATCGGCAGTAGAAGCAGCAGCCGAAGAAAATGGCACTGTGCAACTGACTGTATCAGGTCTCTGTTTTGTATGTCCATTTGAATATATTATTTGTGTAGCTGGTGGTTGACAATTTGAACCGCGTGTTCCCCTGCAATATGCATTCAATACTTTTAGAATTCATTACAATCATAAACCACCAATGTAAAAAACCAAAAAATAAAAAAATACCATGAAGCTGCAGCTGGAAGAGCGATAGATCTACCAGAGCTTCCATTCGGAGGAGAACCTTTAATGAAGCTTCCAGTATTCTGCCAGATAAAAAACAAAATCAGAACAAGAATATATACCATGTCTAAACTATCTATTAGAGTATCAAAGCAAAACAACAGCATATATAAAATACAGTAAATCAATAAAAATGATTGCAACCAGCTCATTCGTCTGGCTTCTTATGTTCCAAGTGACAATATGAGACTTACATTTGAACCATTTTTAATAACAGTTCCTCCAGCAGAAGCAGAACTGCTATTACAATAATCATCTAGTGGCGGAGGCAACATACTCCCTGAACGCCGCTGCATAGGGTTTAGAGTACCAGTAATTTGTTGTACCCTACTCCTTTAAAATCATTATCAGTTCGTTAATCTTTCGATGAAAACACCACTCAAATTACAGAAAGCACAAAACAAGAGAAAGCATATTAAACAAAAATAAATTCAAAACTTAAACTCCACTGAAGGATTATGACTTGTAAACTGTGACCCACACACATTTGAGAGATCAAGTTACAAGATTAGATTGTAGTGTTATAGGTTCAGCAGAGTTCATAACCATTACGCCTCAAGGCCCTCTACAACTGTATTTGTGTGTGTGTGTGTGTGTATATATAAAATAAAAAATAAAAAAACTAATGCTCAAGTGAAAAGAAATCTTGGAGTGATAAACATTGACGAAAGTAAGCTATATTTACATTTAAGAGCTCGGTTACAATTCCACGATTAGATTGTAGTGTTATAGATTCGACAGAGTTGATACACAGTAGTCCAATAACCATATTTTCTTAAGAGTGAAAAGTAACATAAATCTCCCATATAAAATTTCATCGACAAGACAATTAATATAGTACATTGATCACTGTAACAAAGAATGGAGAGGATAGAGAATTAAATACCTAGTGTATGCAGAA
This sequence comes from Rubus parviflorus, assembly GCA_029955375.1. NCBI lineage: Eukaryota > Viridiplantae > Streptophyta > Magnoliopsida > Rosales > Rosaceae > Rubus > Rubus parviflorus. Next base: position 3,885,942 of record JARGGL010000010.1, read on the forward strand.
ATTATTTCATCTTTAGTGAAACTATCCTCATGACATCCGACCTCGTGCAGATACAAACAATCCGGATTGGTACAAGGCTGGGAACAACAAAAAGTAAATCCTCAACTAGATTCATACAATACAATCTAGCATGTATATAAGAGAACACTGCATTAAACTGGATAGAGGACATAACAATAATTCATACCACATTTCTTAGCCATGCATGACAATACTTTGTGGTACCGAAGCAAGCCCTGAAACATACAACTAAAAGATTATCACGCTGACAACCCTACGCTGCAAAAATCCTCGCACTAGATTAATGAGGGAACACAGTCAAATAACTAGAAACATGCATGTACCTCAAAGATCTGCCATCCAATAGAAACCCATGTACATTTTGAATACAGCGAACCGCTTCCTCCTCTTTTGAGTAAGTAATATATCTGAACAGAAAACAATATTATAAAACCAACAATAAATGCAAATGTATAAAATCATAACAAAGAGAAAACTGACAAAACATAAACAAGTGTTTTAAACATAGTAACATACCATATACCATTTATAAGAAATATAACAAAATAATTTATTTATTTTTTTAAAAAGAGGTTTAGGTCAGACATCAAAACATGTTGACTTACACACTACATGTATTGTTTGGAAATTGCTGAATGACACCAGCTGCTGTCCGAGACATAGAAACTTTTAAAACCTTCCCATACTGAGCAAAATATTCTCTACGCTGCAGAAGCTGCAAAATAGATGCATAAAAAAATATATAAAAAGTAGTGAGCCTCTATAAGCCAAACACAAATATGAGCCAACGCACAAATATGCTGAGAAAGAGAGATGGAGGGAGAGGCTACATCTTCATCTGCCAGATTAAGAGGCAACCCAACTATGTAAACAAGGTTCCGTTGAATCACTCGCACACTGCTAAGCTGCTTTCTTCCATCAGAGGTTGGCTTAACCTTTGTCTTCTGAGACTTCTTTCTCTCAGTATGAATTTCAGCCACCAATCTGTGGGGGATGAATTTAGATTAACAATTGATACTGTAATTATTTGATGCAAAAAGAATTATGGTTTCCAGATTAACCTCTCACACTTTGCAGCCCCTACAATCTTTTCCTTGTCATAAGAGGTACGGCATGCAGGACACCGCCCCTCAGTGTCATCCTTCTCAGCCATGTCCATTATGTGGTGCCAACACCAAACACATATCTGTATTCAAGATTAGGCATTAATAGAATACAGTTCATAAAAATATTATAAAGTTCAATGGTCACAAAGATACAATATTTCACCACTTTAACATATTCAAGCTTCAGAACTAACAAACTCATAGGGTGGTAAGAGAATATTCTGATAGCCATACTTTAGCAAAATGACTCTATTTGCTCATGTAGCATATGACACACTCTTCAATTCATTTGTGCATTTCAATTCAGAACTAACAAACTCTTTAGTCTTGCCACAATATGTCAGTACTGAGGCAAGGCTACTGAGTGACAGTGATGAAATTCAAAAATTAGATCAAAGGTACAAGGCAGATAAAAGGGGAACAATTATCCATCAAGCTTCCCTCCAAACTAGTAAACGAGATGTTAGTATCCCATACCTCATAACCGCATTTGCATGGTTTCAATTGCTGATCTGTCAAATCCATCTCCTCCGCGCAAAGAGGACAAGTCTTTTCTCCCTGATCACTCATGATTTCCCTACAGAAAATCCAAAAGGGTGTAAATATAAATAAACACAATGTGCAAGACACAACACATCTATACTCGATTCAGCACCAATCTTAATGGCATTAAAATAAGAAGCAACGACATTTCACCTTGACTTATTATAAATCTGAATAGCATTTGTAACCTTTATTCATGAAACTAACAGTAAGCTTCTATACTCAAGTATAAGAGAATAAATTGACATCAAACACACAATTCAAAGTTCCTGTATATAGTTTACATTGGTTTCCCAGAAACTAAGCTGAACACGTCACATATATACAATATTTAACATGCAATGGAAGTTTAGGCGCAAGTTAATCATTCATATTCACGTTACAGAGATAACGCTAAACAAAAATTACTAGTTAAAAACAAAATCATAAAATGGCAAAACCCTAGAAAAATCCCAATCAAAATAAGACGGGCAAACAATGGAGCTTAAAACCAGTCTGCAATATCTCTTAAAGTGAAACCCTAAAAGCTCAACTAATTACACGAGCGCCATTTGTACATTGACAAATAACATTAAAAATCAGTCCCCGAACACAAACTAGATCAAAATCCAAAGACAAAGCAGATCAAAATCAAGCATCGATAACCACAAATAAACAAACAAAAAGATAAAAAAAATTACATAATAATTATCAAAATAAAAGCAAAATCCGTAATTCAAAACCTAATCGGAATCGTTGACATGCAACACACAGAACCTAAGGCAAGGATGTGAATGGAGGTCAATCGGAGAGTATTATAATCGAACTAATTTGATACAGAGAGTAATTAAAAATTAAAAATCAAACTCTACATTTTTTAGATATAAAATAATCAATAAGAAAAGAAGAATTAGGGATCTAGAGGGCGAAAGGAAATGATCGGACGGAGAAATTAGGGTTGAAGAAGAGAGCAGAGAAGACTTACAGTTGGGGATCGAGAAGAAGACGAATCTGTGAGGATGAGATTTTGTGTGAGAAGCGAAACGCAGAGAGAGAGAGAGAGAGAGAGAGAGAGATGGAGAGAGCCACAATAAGAGGGTGCTTTTTAAGAGAGGAGGGGAGAGAAGGGCTTTGTTTGGATGGCTTTTTTGGCTGCTGCTGGCTTTGCTCTTCTGCGCGTCGCTGTCAATTAAATATGACAGGGTTCCACAAATACCCTTGGATTTTGGTAAAACTACCGACATGTGCCTTTCCTTTGTGGTCTCTCTGTGCTGTGGCAACGTTGTCTTTTTGGCCTTCTCGCTCTTTTTTATTATTATTTTTTTTTTCCGGTTTTGTCGACTTTGCAAACTCGCTTCGTTATTTGGCTCCGACTGGATTTGGGTCTACAGACTCTACACGTAATTTTATTTTCTTTCTTTCTTTCTTTCTTTCTTTATTTTTTGTGTGAATTAGGGGTGCTGGATGCTTGCCATGTATATATTTGGTTTTTATCCACCCAATTAGATTCTTAGTACTGGGTTTTATATCTCTAACAAAATTTTGTGAAGCTTAAAATACTAGATTGGGAGGTCAAAACTAGTAATCCTCAACTTTATATGACCTAACTTCACAAAAGCATCTTTTGTCACATTTGTTTATTTATATTAGATATTGTAGGGAGTAGGGACTTATTGTTGGTGAAACATTTACCATATTCATTTCCAAAACAAAAAAAATTCATAGTTACAAATATAAAAACAAGTCTCATTTTGCTATGTTGGAGGGGAAGCATGGCAGTGGCAACTTCGTTGGGTTTTTGTCGTCGAGGATTGAGGCTGGCTACGCGGTGCCTAGCACCAAGCCTATTTGGGACTTGTTTCTTTTTTTCTTATGATGGTAGTGGTGATTGACTAGTGCAATATTTGGGTTGGGTTGTCACAAAAGAAGTTGTGCATGACGATGATAATTCTTGGCATGGTTGCAGCGACAAATTAAGCTTGGTGTTTCGTGCAGCGATTGGATTAGAATAAGGGTTCGATATTGGTCAGATATGGGTTTCGTGAAGCAAAAGACTGAACCTCGTAGTCATTTTCAGCGATGATTGCAGTTGAGGTCTAATTTAGGGTTTCAGATAGTTTTCTTGATATGTCTTGGCAACTATTGGTTATACAACCTTTTAGTCGAGGATGGCGTAGTTTATATTGGAGATGATGGAGAGGGGGTTCCAACTTTTAGTCAGTATTAGATGGGATCCCAAAGCAATGGTATTGAATTGTGAATCATGTTCAGCGACGCGTCGGAGATCTATAGCGGTGCGAGTTGATAGCTGGATAGGACATGATGGTGGCTGCTTACTGGTGGTCATGGTGGTGCCAGGAAACGTTAGTGGCTCGACTACAAATGCTTGCAGGAACAAAGGGTGGCTTTAGTGGATCTTGTTTTGGGTATGGGCGGGCCAACTTTGGCTGGCCCAATTTGGTTTCACTAAGACCCATATTACTATTATGGACCATGCGAATATGGAAAAGTCAATCTTTTGTGGAAGCTGAAGCATAGCAGAAAGTTATGAGTTCTCCTTTTTATGGTTTATTTTTGTTTCATGGTCTATTTGTTTTTGTAAATCTGTACTTTAAATCTTTAATAAAGAATATGTGAAATTAGCTAGGTGATGATTTTTTTTCTTCTGTCATGCCCCTAAGGTGTAGGTAATCATACATAATTTTTGCCCCATTTATAAAATTGACATTTTCGCTTAAAAATAACAATATTTAGGGTTTAACTCTAAATCAAAAAAATAGTTCAACTTCTGCCTTCACTCTCCAAATTGCAAGAAAAAAAATTAATTATTACTGATTTTGTTTAACACATATTACCTTTCTATATTTAAAAAAATTACATTAGAAAATCAATATATTCAGCAAGGCTTCTAGTTTTGATTGGTTGGTGGATTGTTGATGGGTGGTGGCACTACACATGGAGGGTGTTGATACCAAGTATGTCGGTCTTGGTATAGGTACTGTGTAGTCTGTCTTGGCTTTCACTTAGGATCTGCAAGGTTCAGCTGTGCTTGTTAAGAGATAATCGGGCGGGTCGGTCACTACTCCTCCAAAGCTTAAGTCAGTTAGGGTAGACGTTTAAGCAATATAACAATAGGTGGGTTATTGCTTGCTCACCATCAAAGAGAAGTAGTAGCAGTATTTGTAGGGGAACCGACTGAGGTTCTCCTAGCCTGTTTTTGATATAAGACTTATATGTCCGAAGGAGCATATGAGTCTGCCCGGCAAGGTACTTTGGAGTACTTGTAGGAACAGTCTCGGGCGTGCCATGGTCCGGCTATAGCCCGGGATGTGTAGAGCGGGTCCTTGGTCGTGAGCCAGGTCCATGCGTCGACCCCATTAGGAGCCAGTCCGGTCCGTAGTGAGGTGTTGTTTATGCTTGAGCCGTATGTAGTATGAATAGAGGGTGTGTCATTTGTCGACCCGTTTTCGAATATGGGATATGGGTCGAATCTAGATCCAGATCTGGACCTAGTTGGCTTTTGGATTTGTTTCTTGTAGCCAAGTCTGATATTGATTCAATTCATCGATGCGGGTCAGATTCATATTTCGATTTAGGCTCTAGGCATGTTTCGGGTGTAGATTTAGACATCTCTGTGTCTTTTGACTCTAAATTTGAGATTTTTTACACCTCCCGTTTAGACTGAGAATCCGGTTCAATGGTATGTAATTATGTATACTTTCATAATAGTAAAGAGAATTCTTTTATGTGGAGGAATTTCTTCTTTTCTAGGTGGGTCATTAGTTTGATTTATTTTGAATTGTTTAATTGTCTAAATCACTGAAGATGTCATCTTTCATTTGTATTACATCCACATTTGCAATCATCTTCAACACAAAGCCTATATTTCCACATTTTCAAGCTCTTCAAAATTATCTTCAAGCTCTTCTTCAACACAAAGCCTACATTAATTTTCACATTTGCACCTATTCTTCCGAAGTGTAATTCCTCTTTGGATTTGGCGGAACATGTTCAAGTTGTTGTGAACGGCGACCTTGCATAAACCAAAATCAAAGTATCTCAAAATAAAAACACCAAGTTAGTTAACCAAAAACAAAAGCAGAGGCGGAGCCATTAAGGGACCAGGAGGGTCCCAGGCCTCCCCTCAAATTTTGTAAAAAAATATACTTATGTATGTAATAATATTAAAATTAAATAAAGTTTACATACTTTTTAACATAAAAACTCACTCATACATAAATTGGAAACGTACACATAACCGTAATCAATTACCATAAACTACATCAACATATACAAAGGCAATTACCACTTTTTCAATGGCCACATTCAATTCATAATCAAGGTTTCTCTCTTTAAGGTTATTATCTAGTAATTTTGTTTTGTTTTGATTAGTGAATTATGATTGTAATTGATTTCTTTTTAGGTTTATGAAACAGTCAAAAGCTCTCCGAGATTTTGATCGATGATTTTATCTAATATTTTTTTTGTTATAAATGTGGTAAAGAATCGTTTATGCAACCAAATGACTAACTGATATATGATTTCTTAATTTTCAAACATTGAGAAATAAATTTTTATTAGTAATTAGATTAATAAAAAAAATAGTATAAATACATGATATATGATGGATATAATATGTTTTGGTATGATATTTTGAGTTCAAATATTTTTTTTTCATTAGGCCCCTCCTCATTTGAAATCCTGGCTCCGCCCCTGAACAAAAGCACAATAGAAATACAATTAGAAAAACAATCTCCTACGACACGGCGCCAAAATATTGATACGCACTTTAGCGCAACCAAAAGAGTGCACAAAAGTGGCTCAAGTTAAATCCTTGCAATAACAAATGTTAATCAATGGTAGTATAGGAAGCAAGGGTCACTCCTATAGCTGATTAATTCTAATTAACTATTCCATAACACAAAACTATCTTAGACGTTACTGTAGAACAACAGACAAAGACTTGAACGAAAACAATATATTTTTTTTAGAGAACTCCCGCGGTATCCCAAAGGCTTCCTAGGCCCAAGGACTAATCCACAGTCGGGGATCTTATCAGAACGCTTCCTCCCCCTGGCCAGCCACAAAATGAATTGGGATTTATCTCCAATCCGCAGTCAGCAGGATTCAAACCCGGTGGGGGGGTACCACACCTGGAGGCTCTTACCAACTCGACCACCAGTGGTGGTTGAACGAAAATAGTATCTAAACAGACTCAATTGTTTTGAAAATTTGCCACAACACACTAACTAATAGTCTAATATCAGTGTTCTAAAACTCGGCCTAGGCGGCCGCCTAGGTGGCGCCTAGGCGCTGGAAGGTGGCTGGCCGCCCGGAGTAATGGCTAATCGGCAAGGAAAATCGGACATACATTAGGCGGGCTGATTAGGCGTCCTGGGCGGCTTCGGGCGGAGTTGGGCGGTCCGAGGTGGGGCTGGGCGTTTCTCACTCTCTGATTCTCGATCGGCGTTTCCGGCCACCGAGCAGAGCAAGATCGGCTTCAGAGAAAGAGATAAATCTGGGATTAAGAGATGGATTGGAAGAGAGAGACAGAGACGGCAAGAGAGAAGAAGATGGGAAGAGAATTTAATCAATTTATGATCCCAAAAATAATTGAAAAGAGAGAGAAGAAGAGAAGTTGCAGTCTTGCAGAAGGAGAAACGAAGAAGAAGAAGAATAGAGAGAAAGTCTGAAAGAGTGTGCACGTGGTGAGGAAAAAAAGAGATAGGGAGGAGAGAGAAGAAGAATGGGTGTGTTGGTTAATTAAACAAATTTGGTTTAATTAAGTATAGTGGCATAGTGCAGTGTGAGACAAAAAAATGATGGAGAGATAAGGTTTGTTGGGTCTGGGCCTTTGGGGCTTTGGGGCTTTGGGCAAAAACGGAGAGAAAAAAAAATCATGTGGAGATGTGTTATATATCATTTTATTTTGTATTTATTTGATTATTTATATATGGCATAATAAAATTAAAATTAAAATAAAAAACCGCCTAGGCGGCCGATTAATCCCCGCCTAGCCGACTAGGCGCTGGAAGGTGGTCGGGCGCCCTAGTAGCGCCTAACGAGTTTTAGAACATTGTCTAATATGCATACAAATTTTGGGGGTTTTTAAAGTTGATTTACTATGCTAAATAAATAAAGGAAAACAGAAGATAAAACAAGAACTGGAATTTAGCCAAATTGAGATTGTTTTAGGGTTTTGTAAAATCAATGGATGGAAACTAGTCAAAAGAAACTATCCACCACTAAACAATCATGCGACAATGAAATATTTAACTTATGCTTCTCGAATCACAGATGAAGATGCTCATGGCGAGCCTAGGGTGTTAAGGATCAAGCCATATGATTGTCTCTTACTTGGTATGTTGAGCAAAGGGTGTTATCATCAAAGATAATTAGTTCTTAACATGCAACATGAAGGGTGTTATCATCGATTTGACAAGCTAGAAATAATTAAGAACAAAGAAAGTTTGAGACATCACAATGCACATAGCACAAAGTGTTAGTGACTAAGTTACCTAGAAGTTGATTCACATGAATAGGGCTCACGTTATTGATTTGTTTCTTTAGAATACATGTTGATAAGGTGGTCATCCATATACTTAAAACATTAGATCCTAAGACATACACACTATGTTTGCAACAATAGAAAACATACAAAGAATCATCAATGAAAACTCGGTGAATCAAACTTTCATATATTCATAGAATCACGAATTAATAGGAAGAAATCAAATCATCGCTACAATCATGTATGGGGCTTCAAGCAGCCCTCAACTATAAAGAAATTAGTTACACATGTTTATGGTTGAAAACTAAGGGCAACACATATATAGATAAAACCTAGAATGAAGAACGGAGAGAAGAGAGAATCACAACGAACTTCCATGGCTTCAAGGCTTATCTCCACGTGTATCTTGGCAATTGTATCCTTCTCTTAATTATGATAAGGAGAACTATTATATATGGTTCAGAGGATGATATGAGTCATTGACACTTTGACAGGACCCGCCCCAGATTTCATCCTTGAATCCAAGCTGGTCATGTGGGGCACACCTTAAGGAAAATTTCTACCGAAAATTCAGCATAAACTCCCTTAAAAATGGACAACCCAAAAACTTGTGGACGAAAAACACAAATAATTCAACAAACCCAGAGCTTGCTTGCTCGCCACAACAAATCACAAACTTCCACAATAACACCATAAACAACGGGTTTCTAATCCAAAAGTCCAATACTTTTGAAAACAATTTACAATAAGAGTTTGGTAAATCAGAGCATACTAATTCTTCAACAAGATTTTTTTTTCTACCTATAAATTTAAGAAAAGAAACTACTAAGGAAAAAGGGAAGTATTGGTGAACTAACGCCTCGACTGCGTGGTGTGGCCTGACCTCAACTAATCTGCAACCTGCGCAAGTAAAAACGAAGGGACCAGGGAAAAGCATTTAAGAAAACGTTAGAGTGAGTGGACGAAAATAATATTATCAGAAAATAATAATTATGTTTTCCCAAATTTTTTTCTTATTAAATAGTGTGCATGCAATTATTTAAATCAAAGAATTCAAAAACAAGAACTTTCAATCGATAAAAAATATTGGAGAAATGATGGGGAGGAGAGGCAATCACACCATACTAATCAATCACTATCTCCCACTCTCCCGTACGTATCCTCTCGCTACAGAGGCAAAGCGGACACTGGGCATCGGTGAACTTATCACAAAAGACAAGTCATCACCTCGTCACAAAGACGGAAGGGCTCCGGGGACAACCGTCCCCTCGCCACGAAGGCGAAAAAACAAGCATGCATGCAACTACGGGTAACAGTATGGTGATAAATCAAATATAGGGAAAAATCATTGAAACCTCTCATAGAAAATATCGAAAACTCTCCCCAAAATCAGCTCATAAAACATTGAGGCTTAATACGAAACTCATCACGAAGAAAGAATAGTTCGGAAGGGAAAAATCATTTCCTCAAATATCCACTTAAAACTATTAAGCCTCAAATAATAAATTTTCCCAAAAATCCTATCATAGAGTAGCAAGTCTTAAATACTAGCAACAATATTATCTTGATCGTCAAAGAATCCGGGAAGGAAAATAACTCCGCATAATGAAATCCATAAACTCAAATATCGATCATATGTGGAAAAATAAAACTCATGCTCGAGATATATACGTATAAATTAGGAGTCTTAATCAATGCATATCAACATATGCACGATTCAAAAATCTAATGATGAAAAATTCTCGTGAAGAATCATAGTCTAAGTCTCGAGCCGATATTTTAGAAACAATAAAGTTTCACAAAAGTAGGAAAAACTGTAAAACTGAAAATTTGAAATACGAGAATCTAAATCTATGCTCGAGACTTATAATCATAAATCAAATATGATAAACAACAATTTAATACGAGAAAATAAATATTTCGAAATATAGAATTGCATGCATATTTATTTTAAAAACAAATTCCACTCACAGATTTTCGCTAAATCTCACGCCTAGCACAAACCTCCTCGATCGGTGGCTCGACTCATCCTCCTGAACAAAAGAATCCGAGTTACGTTAAAGATTAGTTCGACGAGCGAGCGATTAATTAGAAAAATTAACGAATTAACCCGATTAGGATTTTCATCGGGAATTCTCATTTCCCTAATTCCAACATTGAAATCCGAAACCCAAACTCCTCAAATATCCAAGATCTTAACAATTTTAACTTATAAATTCCAACTTGCCGAAGTTCCACAATCGGATTATCGTGGTTCGAAAACTCGAACAACATAAACTGATATATATAGTTTTTTAATATTTATTTATTGGGCAATGGGCATTAAAGTAAAAAACATATGTTTTGGTTGCCAACGTGTGTTTGCTTAAATAATAGTATAAATGTAGATATATATATATTTTTTTTTTCAGGTGCGGAAATGATCTGATCTGATGACTGATATCAAAACTCCGTAGTCCACACCTTGAAAAGTAAGGATCTCCGGAGTGGAGAAGCTATGTGTGTGTGTGTATATATATATACTAGCATTGTGGACACATGCTCTGCATGTGTGACAGTTTTTTTTCTTGAGAAACAATTTTTTCTTAAAAGTAGTGGGTAGTTTTTTCTAACAGTTTTTTATTTTTAATTCTTTTATTAATTGTTTTGTTTTTGACCTTTTTGTCCATATCAATTGACTTTTATCAAAAGTTATTTAATACTTGAGGGTTATTTTGGTACAAAAATTCTGTTTTGGTTGACAACGGGTGTTCGCTTAATATATAGTATAGATATTATCAGCTAGTATTAGATTGTGCTAGCTGCAGCATTGCTAAAGTCTTGTTTGACATAGATCAGGCATACAGTTCTTTCAAATGGACTTTATGAGGTTATAATTATTGAGTATGAGTTAACTCACTGATCAAAACACTAATTTTGTTTTGTTACTCTAGATTGAAATTTCCCTTTCGGTAGTTACGTAATTTTGAATTTGCTGATATACCTTTTTTGTTGCGAAAGTTACAACTATCATGTATGCATAGACTCTTATCTTGATAATTAGTTACTAGATCTGATCTCGATCTCAAGTTCACGTAATTTTGATTTCCCATGGGGTTTCAATATGAACCTGTAAATTAAATTATGAAAACAGACTTTGCCTGGTTCATTAGATTTATTAATGATGAAAAACAACGAATTAAAGACTTGTTTTCATATCTTGAGTACTTACGGCGACTTCTCCAGCATATAATTTGTATGTATGAATATCTATATAGTGATTTCTTTACCATCAATGACAACAATAAGGTAGCAAAATTAGTTTTTGGCTTCCATATATCTTTTTCATATATATGGATGTTGAGGCTTTAGCTTGAGGCTAGGATTAATTTTCTTCTTTCTTGTGGTACGTAGTACACACTAGGCAAACATATATTTTTCTCTCTGTACGTAGAGAGACTACGGTTTTCAGTTTTACTTGAAATTACCTAGCATAGGCCCTACGCATTAGAATTGTGTTTATAACTCCACGATTGCCATACACCCTTCATTATACTGGTTTTCTGCAATTCTCTTATGAAGATGTTTGAATTTAAATTAGGACTAATTTCTTGTTAATACCCTGAACTTTAGGGGTCTAATCAGTTCAGTCCTTGTATTTCTAATTTCATCAAAATGGTCCCTGAACTTTCAATTCTCACCCAATAGATCCCTCCGTCATTGTTCCGTCCAATTGGGATATCAAATGCTGACGTGGCACACCCAAAAAAAATGTGAAATGCCCATTTTACCCCTAACTTCTATTTAGTCTTTTTTTTTTTTTTTTTTTTCAGTTTTTTGTTTTCTTCTCTCTCTCTCCCCGATCCCATCTCTGATCTCTCTCTCTCTCCTCTTCCTCCTCCTTCCTCACATCTTTGATCTCTCTCTCCCCGACCCCTCTCTCCCTCTGCTCTTCCTCCTCCTTCCTCTCATCTCTGATCTCTCTCTCTCCCCGACCCCTCTCATCTCATCTCTTATCTTTTTCAATTTTTTTTTCTTCTCTCTCTCCCTGACCCCATCGATGATCTCTCCTCTCCTCTTCCTCCTCCTTCTTCTTCCTCTCATCTCTGATCTCTCTCTCCCTCTCTTCTTCCTCCTCCTTCCTCTCATATGTGATCTCTCCCTCTCCCCGACCCCTATCATCTTTGATCTCTCTCTCTCCCCGACCCCTCTCATCTCTGATCTCTCTCTCTCCCTCTCCTCTTCCTCCTCCTTCTTCCTCTCCGCCGCTCCTCCCTCTGCCGCTCACAAACGCAGCCCAGCCGATCTCCTACGAGCCCAGGTGTCTTGTGCCGCACCTCCTGCTGCCGTCGTTCGCCTCCGAATTGGTGCCCAAAATTACTTTGGACACCCAAAACCGCCGCTCCAAGCCCGTCTCTCCCCTCCGGTCTCCATCTCCGTTCATCACGGGAAGAAGAAAAGAAATGGAGAGAGAGAGAGATGAAAGAAACGGGGAAGAAGAAGAAGAGAAAGAAAAGAAATGGAGGAAAAGGAGAGAGAGAGAGATCAGAGATGGGCTCGGGGAGAGAAGAAAAAAAAAAGACTGCATAAAAAAAAGAAAAAAAAAAGACTGAATAGATGTTAGGGGTAAAATGGACATTTCACATTTTTTTGGGGGTGTGTCACGTCAGCATTTGACGTCCCAATTGGACGGAACAGTGACGGAGGGATCTATTGGGTGAAAATTGAAAGTTCAGGGACCGTTTTGATGAAATTAGAAATACAAGGACTGAACTGATTAGACCCCTAAAGTTCAGGGTATTAACAAGAAATTAGTCCTTTAAATTATATATATTCTTCCAAAAGGGATTCGGGTCTCTTATACATATATTCTTGCAAGTTGTCTGTGTAAGATCTGCTCATCATGCATGAAGAACTACAAAGAGGGTGCTACGTACCATGATAGCGTTTTAGTTGTTGCTGCTTGGTTATTAGATTGTGATTATTGAGGATGGGATTTATTGTATTTGACAATTTCAATACATTGTTCATAGTTTTCACTATATAATTATTATAATATAGTACCAACTTAATTTCGAAACAAAATATGGTGTGAATTTCGCAGTATATATTTACTATATACTATTTCTTGAGTACTGTACATTTCACTGTTCATAAGCAACAGTATCCTTACAATTTTGCCCTCCATGTTGGTGTGTGTAATTTTGTCTATGCCCTCTGTTTTTTCAGAACTGCGATATTACCATTCACCCTAAGTATATAATTGTCTCATCAGCTCAGCCGCGTCCTTTCCTCCCTCCAAAAATGGCATCATTCACACAATCGTTGCCGCCAAAGGCCCCAAACCCGAGCTTCACGCAGCAATTGATCTCTATCGCTCCATCGCTCTCTCTCCTTCGCGCAGCAATCGATCAGCCAACACGCATCTCTCTGACGGTAAGAACCCATCCTCTTCTCCGTGTTCTCTTCCTTCTCTATAGTGTTAATTTGGGTACTCTACTGTTTTTTGTCTGTGTTCACCTCTATACTGGAAGTGAATTCTGGAATTACTACACACATTTTGACCGGTATATCTTTGCTTCATTTAGTTGAGGTTGATTTGTAAATCTGTGTATTTTGCATGTGATTTTTTTTTGATTTTGCAATCGGAATTGATTTTCCTTCTTCTTTTTATTGATGGATTTGGGTTTTCTGCATGTTGTTTTGTTCAGCTTTATTGATAAGATCACGGAGTTTATTTCCTACATTTGCATGTTATTGATCTTATTTTCGCAGGTTGTTATGTTTGGAATTTGGTTTTGTTGTGTGTTGTTTGACTATTGTTTTAATTGAATTTGCAGATTCTGCATGTTGGACCAGCTAGGAGAGGCAAGAGGTGGTTTGTCTTCTCAATCTGCCTTAGTAGATTTGAAAATTTCTACCATCTTTATGTCATAAAATTAAATACCTTTTTCTGTGACTTTGTCATTTTTATGTTCTCAGAAACATGTAAGGAAGTATGAATAAGCCTGGTTATGGTTAAACATGTTATAAGATAGGGTAAGCCAGTTGACACAGTTGGGCTTTTAGAGAAGATCAATGATAACTCCATAGATAGAGATGTAATTGTGAGTCAAAATGGAACTAAAGAAATCAACTGTGAACTGGAAAAGTGATTTTTGGAAATATGAATTAATGGTGCTTTGATTAAATAGATAGTTCTTAGACTTGCTTAAGTACTGAAATGGTGGAACTAATATTTTGACGCTAAACTGTTATTTCCTCCAATTTATAATAGAAAATTTTTGGATGATTTAAGAATTCCACTGATTCTCAGGTACATATACTGCTCTTCAGCTGGTGTCTATCTCAAATCTGATCAATTACCTCACTTTGAGCCTTGAGGTATGCCTGATGTTATAAATAGCTTACTTTTCAGTTATAGGGAGGTCAGTTCTTATTATGTGAGTGTGAAATTCCAGCTCAATTACTTTTGTCTGTAAATTTTGATGCCACTCTTCCAACTCAATTCTTATGGGAGTCTGCTCTATATTATTCATGTTTTCCTATTTCTGGTGATAGATCAATGCAGTTGATCCAAAGAGCAGGCACAAGGGAAAGCTTGAGACAGAGAGCTTGCTTGAATCAGGGGGTGTAAATTGGACTTCTATAAGGCCAGTCTACATCTATGGACCATTGAACTACAATCCTGTTGAAGAGTGGTTCTTCCACCGGTTGAAAGCTGGCCGCCCAATTCCAGTTCCAAACCTCGGGAATACAAATAACACAACTCGGTCATGTTAAGGTAAAATGATGTCAAAATCTTTGTATATTCTTTTGAGTATATATTGCGGCATTATTGGAGCTTCATTTGGTCATTTGTTATGCAGGATTTAGCAACCGCGTGTATTAAGGTTCTTGGTAATGAAAAGGCCAGCAAGGAAGTGTTCAACATCTCTGGAGAAAAATTTGTCATCTTTGATGGATTAGCAAAAGCATGTGCAAAGGTAATATTATAGGCCCTTGACAGAAAGAAAAATCATTATCCTCTGAAATTTTACGTTTCTCATTCGTCTTTGATTTAGGCTGCTGGGTTTCCTGAGCCTGAGATTGTTCACTATAACCCCAAGGAGTTTGATTTTGGCAAAAAGAAGGCATTTCCATTTCGTGACCAGGTGAGTGTTGAAGTTTTGACATTTACTTTCTGTAGCCAGAATGTATAGCTTGCAAAACCAGAATGTTTACAAGTTGTTCCTAGCTACTTTATAACAAAAATGTGTATTTGTGACTTTGTGTTGTGACATAATGCAGCATTTCTTTGCATCGATTGACAAAGCAAAGATGTTAATCAGGTTGTGTTCTTTTGCTTCTGTTTGGTGCTAAGTTTGTATGTATGCTTTCATGATTTTTAACTTGAGCATTCAACTGATATAAGAGACCTAGCCTTTTCTTCGAAACAGAGACTACCTAATACAGTTATCTCTGTACCCACCAGATTACTAATCAAAAATATTTGATTCGTATTCGTTATTGTATTTGGATTCTAACTAACTTGGTATTGTAATAATATATATAGTTGGAATTTATTTGTTTATAATGCTCTGATTCCTTAATCAATTTGTTTTCCAATTGTTATATATCCCATGCATGCATTCTGCTGAGATCGATGACAAAGTGCAGTGTAAAACTACTATTAATAAATGGAAAATACCATTGTCTATATTCCACGAATATGCAAAGATTAAAAAAGAACTAATTAGCATTCAGAATTCAGAATAAGAATTAAAAAGCAAGCGTCTTTCTTAGTTTTCTGTGTTCTCGATTCTTCCTATGTATGGAATATAAGGAGAAAACATTGCAAGCGCTATAAGTTTTGGTAGCTTTATTGTTTCTTTTTCGTCTCTGCGTTGCCGAAATGAAGGGATATTCTTGCCTTCTTGGTGGATTTTTTTTTTCTGTCAATTCGCTGATGGTTATTTAAGGCTTCAAACTCCTAATTTTTATTCTCATCGTCTTCATCTTTTGTTGCTTTTGGTTTACTTGCAGCACCTCTATTCTCAATTGGACCAATTTAGGAGTACAAAGCTTTCTTTGTAAGATTCAAGTTTCTGGTCAAGGTAAGTGTGGTGATGCCCTTGATTAGTTTTTTGTCTATGGAGCTGGTGAGTTTTCCTAAAAGTTATTTGATTTAGGTCTGAAGTTGTTATCTTCATGTGTCTCTTTGATTAAGTTTTTGGGTATTTTATCTAAAGCCTATTGTATATGGACTGAATTGTATTGTCGTCTGTGCACAGTACAAAGACATTCCTAGGAATGGAGAGAGAGTTGAAAAAAATTGAGCTTATTGTATATGGACTGAATTTAGAGTTTTTAATGAGAAAGGTGTTGTAGTATAAGTTTTTCTGTTTCAATTATCTTTATAGAGTTTTAAAGTTTTTCTGTTCCAGGTTCTTTTTGAGTTAATATGTAGATGAGAAGATGCTTACTGCTGTAGATCAACACCTTTTTTCTCACATGAACCAATTGAGGAAAAGAATGTCTTCTGTTGCAATAGTTGCTGCTTAATGCTTATCAAGTAATCACAACAATTAATTTTTTTTAAACTACTTGCTTTTGCTGATAGGTGAACCAGTAGCTGCTCGAAGAATCCCAAGAGAAGTGAATCTTTATTTTGGAAGCATATTCTATATAATTCATGCATATTCTGTGCTTATTCTTCTCTATGTATTATAACTTATGTATTAAACCCCTATGTATTATAACTTATGTTTTGTTCTATCATTGAAATGTTTTTTTGCACAAACCTATGCAGTAATAATTGACAAATACACCACTGCTTTGAATTGTAAACTAATGTGAATTGATAAATAATGGAATGAGTATCTTTTTCTGCTTCTAATAATGCACTCAAACTACATGTCCTAAACTAAAAAATAAATTTTATAAAAAAACAAATTTCATTACTTATTAATAAAGCTCGATTTTTAACCTGCGGCAGCGCGCAGGCACGCCACCTAGTCTATACTATTATACATGTTGTCAATTATAACTATTTTTTTTACTTTTATACCCCTTAAAAATTAAATAACTATATATATGATTATATGATCATTTAATGGTCAGGTATAAAAAGTCAAAACATAAATAAATAAATAATAAAAATAACTACCTCTAACTTTCCGCTACCACAATTAGTAACTACCCACTTCTACACCCATATATATGGTGTGTGCATTTCCTAGTGTGTGTATATATATATATATATATCACTTTTTAAAATTTGATTATGTTTTTTTTTTTGCAACGGCAACCTAGCCGTAGCAAATGTTTTTGCCACAATGACAGTTGAATTTCCGGTGGCAAATATTTTTTGCAATGGCTTTTTATCGTTACGAAAGCATATTGTGACACCACTTAGGGCTGGGCCAGTTTACCAAGAAACCAACCAAACCGGTCTGGTTCGGTTTTTTTTCTCCAAAACTAATTTTCAGACAAGAACTGAACTGAACCGGCAAAATCGGTTCGAAACCGGTCTAATTATTCCCAAACCGCTTATCTATCGACCCGACAGAGTATAGGGGAAATTCGGTGCATGTCCTTTACTTCTTTTTTGGTTACATGGGGGCCTAAAGCCCAAACAAAGAAAATAGAAACAAAAAGACTAGTGAGTTGTAGCTAGATTGAAGGATCGAGGCCTAACTAGGCCATCAATATCATCTAGGATAGCCTGATGAACGAAAGCAAACATAGAAGGAAGTCTGCATACTCCTAGATCATGCTCAATGCTCAATACACCATTTACTTCTTTGGTATTAAGGTAAACAATTTTTATACCCCCCCCCCCAAGTTCGAATCCCACTACCAACTATATGTCCCTCATTGGTGGGAAACCGGGTTAAACCTGTGTCCAAACCTCCAGGGAAACGGCGGGGCCCATGGGTCCACTGGTGCGCTGACGCGGTAATTTTCGGGGAGCTAAAAGGACCAGTTGTGTCCTCGGCCGGATGTCTGCGGGTCCTTCCTCCGACTGTGGGGATCAAGGGACCAACGAGGTATTTCCACTCCCACTAACCGCCGGTCGGTCAGTCTCCAGATTGGAAGTTGGGCTCATCGTCGGGGCCTTGTAGGTGGTTCAACGGGGCCCGGGTCGGGGGGACTGTCTCCCTTCGGCCCGAACTTCCATTGCTCAAAAAAAAAAAAAAAAAAAAGGTAAACAATTTTTATATTTATTCCATACCACCTCAAATTCTATAAAAAAAAAAAAACAAACAAAACCCCTTCCTTCACTTTCGGTGTATGTCCCTCATTCTCATTCTCCTTCTTCTTCTTTTTTTTTTTTTTTTTTTTTTTTTTTTTCTGCTCTCATTCCATACCATCTCTTGTTCTCATTCTTTTTCTTTTTGCTTTGTTTTGTTTTGTTTTCTTTGTTTGCTTTGTTTTCCTTTGATTAGTTTATTACTATATTCGATCATTACTCCATGTTGAGGATCGAGGTTCTTGAAATCATGAATTCTTGTGACATATTAAGTTTTAAATGTTGAAATGACACGAAAAATGCATGTTTCTGACCCCACTTAACTTTTAAATGTCAAAGTTATACAGAAAATACATGCTCCTGACCCTACTTTCTTCGATCTTATCTTGATAATTCTTGTGTCGACATATTAACTTTCAAATGTCGAAATTACACAAAAAATGCATGTTTCAGACCACACTTTCTTTGATCTTATCTTGATATTCTTGTGACATTCATCTCTATAAATTATTTGTCCAGCATATTTCTCTTGCTCATCCACTCTAGTGTCTGTTCTACCTATAGCTCATCTTTCCTCCAAGATGTGAAATCACATTGCTAGCTTACTGCACTGTTAGGCATATATTGGTACTTGAAGGCTTCAATCCCATGTTAAAACTGTCAAGAAAGAGATAATGGATTACATCTTGCTAACTTGCTTGATTTACACCTCCATAATAGGAGTTCTTATACAATGCTAAAGTAGAAAGGGACAACACAAAAGTAGCAAACATTAACAACAAAACCAAAAACATCAACAACAAAACCTTGAGTGGAGGATCCTATTACTAGAAAACCTACCACAAAACCTAAACACAAACACAACTTCTAAAGAAATACTTTAATATTTCAACACTCCCCCCCCCCAAGCTGGAGTTTGGGTATCCCAAACAACAAGCTTGAAAATTATGTCTTGATCATGCAGCTACGATCAATCCTTGAACATGCAGCTACGATCGACAGAGATCCAAATTTCTTCTCATTTTTCAACACTCCCCCTCAAGCAAGAGCTTGGATATCCCAAAACACAAGCTTGAAGAAGAGCCAAATAGACGAACATGGGCTAACGTAACTTTTCGAAAGCTAAATTAAGGAGCTAACGCAACTTTTCGAAAGCTTAATTCGCCAAAATTTAAAACTTCCTACGGTCGACAAACTATGCAACGGCAATATGGTCGGCAGTCCCTTACTCCCTTGACCTTGACGTGCGGTTGACAATGACCATGCAGGAGCAATTCATCTTTTTTTTCCTTCTTTTGGATTCTCTCACCCATCACGTGCAAGATTAATTAAACATGTTTAATTAACCTACTGCACATCACACTTCTTTTCTCTGTTCACAGCCTTTTTCTTTTGCTTTGGGCTGATTCCTCTTTCACCTCTTTTTTTTTTTCATTCTTTTCTTTCCAGCAACTCCCTCTCTCTTTCGGCTCCTTGTTTTCTTTCTCTTAGACAAGGCAAGCATGAATTAATAGAGATCATGGGTCTGGGATCGATGAGATCGGGAAGTTTTCCCGCTCAAAAGCTCCGCCGACAAGGACACAAGGTTGAGTTCAAGAGCTTTGATACCAACGGTGACGGCAAGATCTTTGTCTCCGAGTATTGATTTCAGCAATTTGGAGGTGGGTTTTTTCTGAGAATATTATTTCAGGGAAGAACAAAACGTTCTCTGTATTGATATTTTTCTGGTACTGGTGTGGATATATTTTCTGGGTATGAGCTTGTGCTCGATCTTTGAGCAAAAGCTTGGTTGGTTGGATCTGGGCATGGTTTTTCTGGTACTTGGTAGATGAACAACAATTCTTGGTAGTGGTTTGGGTACTGGGTAAGATGAAGAACACTGACTTATTCTTCTTGGTATTTCTGGCAGCGGAATATGGGTATGGGTATGGATAATCAAGAAGTGATTATAGGTCTCAAGAGCGAAATTGCTCTGATACCATGTCAAGAAAGAGATAATGGATTACATCTTGCTAACTTGCTTGATTTACACCTCCATAATAGGAGTTTTTATACAATGCTAAAGTAGAAAGGGACAACACAAAAGTAGCAAACATTAACAACAAAACCAAAAACATCAACAACAAAACCTTGAGTGGAGGATCCTATTACTAGAAAACCTACCACAAAACCTAAACACAAACACAACTTCTAAAGAAATACTTTAATATTTCAACAAAAACTTCTGCTAGTTATCCAAGTTCATATATAGAAATCTTTAGAAATGTGTGGCATGGGAGTATTGTTGGGAGGATGGATCATCAAGCTTGGCAAAGCCGCCAGAGCTTATGATATATTCTTCAAGATTCTCCCACCTCAACTATTCTTATGATCTCCATCAAAGTCTTCTAAAAAAAAAATGATCTCCATCAAAGAATAAAAGGTGGCTTGCTCAAAGAGGCCGACAATTACGGAGCTTGATCAACAGAAGGTTCAGATCATATCGCGCGAGGAGGAAACAAAGCATTAATTGGATAGAAGAACTTGCATTGATACACAAGCGAATTGATCAGACCAACGAAAAGGGATGGTGCCGCCAGCTGTTTGAGTACTTGGAGAGAAGAGCACTGCTTGAAAATAAAGATCGGATGAACATGCACGACTGTTGCTAGATGTTCCAGAAGACATTGCAGCAGACGAAATGGAGGCAGAAGTTTCATCTCAGGTAATTCAGATTGGGAAAGGATGAGATTCCTGTTGATCAGTTGCGAAGCTTGATATGGCATTATGTATCACTTAGATTGAAAGTTCTACGGTACTCCAGAGTATTGAAACACCAAAACCAGGAACCTTTAGATTGCAAATTGTTTGCGGTGTCTCACCCAATGAGTTAATCCAATGTCTTTGAGCTCCAGAGTTTAGTTGAGTGACCCGATGAGCATAGATAAGTTGGAGTTAACACAATGGATTGAATATTTCTCCATGTAAAATAAATGTTGCACTTAGTAATTAATTTAATTTTTTGATGTCGATGTTATCTGTATAATAAATGCATAGCTCCTGACCTCACTATCTGTCGGTCTTATCTTAATAGTTTATTTTTAATTAATAATTTACTTGAAAAATAATGTTTTTTTTTTTGGATTATAAAAGAATGTCCTCTTTGGTAGTATGGATTATGGAACCTACCGTTATGTTTTGGGAGTATACGAGTGTGTAATGTACATGTCCACAACTTTTGACACAATGGTATATTCCATTTCCCATTACAAAAATTCTTCATATGCCAGAAAGTCCAAAATCTGATTTACTTTCTTTTCCATTCATAATTATATGGTTGATAACTTGATATGCTTATTTTCTTTTCCTAATTTGAGAATTATCACTTTTCCACTCGTGTAATTCTTATTTTCAATCCAAGTGAGCGACGCTAGTTGTTGTTCACATGTTTTCGTTTTTTTGGTACTTATTTTCGGTCAAAGCTCGTTGAGGTCCATCGGTCCGAGCAACGTGGCGTCCTCTTATTGGGTCTTGAGAACCTCATTGTCTTGGCAGAAATAAAAGAGAAAAATAATAACACAGGACCGGACGTGCTGCACGGTTTCTAAGCGGACCAATCATATTAGAGCAGTGACATGGGTACGCTGTTTTGCCAAGTGGTTTTAATCACAGCACAAATGGAGAATCTTCCGCAGCATAGAGTGTTCACACTATCTAATGACCAAAATGCCCTTACATAAGGATTTTTTTTTTGAACAATAAATATAAAAATCTTTTAGATAGAACATTAGAACGCATTTGCCCCACTTTCTTGTCTATCTAATTTCATCAGTTTTTTTTATGGAAACATGTGCTGAAGAAATTTATGTACAATCTTTTTGTCTTCTATATACAACGCAGAAAATTATCGGAAATTGAAAATGGTAATTTTTTTTGGCAATCGAAATTGATCATACAAGGGTGGTTTTTTTGGGCCTCGTATTTACTTTGTAGTCCTAGGCTGTCATGTGACATTGTCAAATTGTAATCCGGTCCAATAAAGTATGAATAATTTGAGAATATTAAATATAGAGAAATAGAAATCAATAAAATTGAGTCACGTGAACCAATTAAAACCAAATTTCTGTCGCATGAACCAATTAAATTGGCTTGGACCACGGAAATGTAACAGTCAATTCATGTATATCATAAATGCTCGTGGTAATACTTGATTTTAGATTTTTAGCCAAAATGCCGAAAAAGGTATAAATTCCATAAATGTTCGTGGTAATACTTAGTAAAACCATTAACCAATAAACTCAGTTAAGGTAAGTTCACAAAAATCCAAAGAACAACAAAATGAAAAGGAGGGTACTTTAGTCAATTCACCGACCAATCCGTTTCATATTACTGAAAAATAACTTTTGCTTGTGGGCCCAACTGTCTTTTTTCTCGTACGATGGAGAAATAGAAATTTGCTCAAATCACAAGGCTTCCTTTTAAGAGCCGCGAGCCACGAGCCACCAACCCCATAATCACAAGCGTCGTTTCCATTGTCCAATTGAATCCTCACCGTCAAAAATTCCAATATCAGACGGCCGAGAGCAAATCACTAGAACCTTCTCTTTCCCTGACAGCCCCTATATATATTCCCCACTAAGCCGGGACTTGTGCTCTACTCGTGCCAGTCCAACGATCGCTAGGGTTTTGACCTCTCATTTCCAACCAGCTTCTGCTTTCAAGGTATGTGCCGAAAACACTCTCACTCTCTCGCGGATGGAAACAACCATTTCTAGATCTCGATTCGACTGTGCTTTCAATGCCGATGGTTTTGAATTCCGATCTGAGTCGCTGAATTTGATTTTGATCTTAGATTTTAATTGTTGCAGAACCTGTACCATGGGGAAGTGCTACCCAACCGTCAGCGAGGACTACAAGAAGGCCGTCGACAAGGCCAGGAGGAAGCTCAGAGGCTTCATCGCCGAGAAGAACTGCGCTCCTCTCATGCTCCGTCTCGCGTATGTCTCCCACTTCTCTCTCTCTCTCTCTCTCTCTCTCTCTCTCTCTCTCTCTCTCTCTTCTTCTGTAAATACGCCTATCTGTTTTGTTTGCGAATGGGGGGATTTGATTGTGTGGTCGGTTGCAGATGGCATTCTGCTGGGACCTTCGATGTGAAAACTAAGACCGGAGGTCCATTCGGAACCATGAGGCACTCATCTGAGCTTGCTCACGGGGCCAACAACGGTCTCGATATTGCTGTCAGGCTCTTGGAGCCCATCAAGGAGCAGTTTCCTATTCTCTCATACGCTGACTTCTACCAGGTATAGTAGATTAACAATTTATGAATTTTTATATATTTATGGTTTCATTTATGGGTTAAATTTTGGGTTTTTCGATTATTTTTAATTAATTGAAGTTTTTATTTTGTAAATAGTTGGCTGGAGTTGTTGCTGTAGAGATTACTGGTGGGCCTGATGTCCCATTCCACCCAGGAAGAGAGGTAAGTTAGCTCTGATTTTCCTTAGTATATATCGATCTAACTTTGCTTGACGATGTAAGTTAGAGTTGAAAAGTGGATTTTTTGCTCTGATTGGTATTTTAATTGAGGTTGACTGAGCTCTTGGTATGTGTATGATTGAGCTCCTGGTGTATATATCTCTGTGCAGTCTAGATTTGGTTGTATATTAGTTTTGTCCCTGTTTGTTAATTGAGGTTTGAATTTGGTTGTGAGGAATCTTGGTATGGTTGTTTTAATTTCATGCATCTTTTGTAATTGCTTCTGGAGTTGAGTGTTCAGAAAATTGGATTGATCTGCATATTCAAACTATTGCAGGCCGGCTTGTGTGTTTGACACTAAGACCTTAGGTGATCTTAATTTAAGGCCAATGTACTTGTACAATCGAATTGAAAATTGGAGTTTAGTGTACAATCTTGGTATGTGATTATTTTAATTTCGTATATCTTTTGTCTTGCTTCTGGAGTTTAGTGTTTTAAAAATTAGATTGATCTGCCTATTCAAACTATTGAAGGCCGGCTTGTTTGTTTGAAACTAAGACCTTAGGTGTGATCTTAATTTAAGGCCAATGCTCTTGTACAATCGAATTGAAAATTGGAGTTTAGTGTACAATCTTGGTATGTGATTATTTTAATTTCGTATATCTTTTGTCTTGCTTCTGGAGTTTAGTGTTTTAAAAATTGGATTGATCTGCCTATTCAAACTATAACAGGCCGGCTTGTTTGTTTGAAACTAAGACCTTAGGTGTGATCTTAATTTAAGGCCTAAGCACTCGTACAATTGAATTGTAAATATCTTGATTGTGCATATTCTGGTTTCTGAGTCTATGAGTTCTTTCTATTATTGTCCTTTGTTTCTTTCACTTTCAACTTTAAGGTAGCTCAACTGTTTGCTTGAATCATGCATCTGTTCTGGTACCATTCGAATTTTCCGTCGGTTTTCGACATGTGTATTTTTTTGGTTAGACATTGGATGTATTTGGTTTCTGTGCTATAGATATTGATGTTGCTCTTCCTCTTTCAGGACAAGCCTGAACCACCCCCAGAAGGCCGTCTTCCTGATGCTAACAAGGGTGGGTATTTTAAAATGGTCTTGGTTAGTTTATTTCTAATGTGTAATGCTGGTCTTATGTCAGCTATTGATTTTATCTGTACTCTTGAATTTCTGCAGGTTCTGACCACTTGAGGGATGTGTTTGGCAAAACTATGGGCCTCAGCGACCAGGACATTGTTGCTCTCTCTGGTGGTCACACCTTGGTTCGTCAGAACTCTTGATACTCTTGTTTTCTTGGGCGTTGATCTGACTAAATTGCACTTTGGTTGAAATGCTTGTTATTATATCAATGGATAATGCTGATTTCTATTTGCCTGATGATGAATGTATGTTCAGGGAAGGTGCCACAAGGAGCGATCTGGGTTTGAGGGACCCTGGACTCCCAACCCCCTTATCTTTGATAACTCATATTTCACGTGAGTTCTGTTTCCTTATCGTTTTTTGCAATTCATGATCTCCCGTGTAATCGTGTATCCCTATTTGTATGTAGTTTGTTTTTTGAACTTATAATTCTTGGAATGTTCATAGGGTGCTCTTGAGTGGAGAGAAGGAAGGTCTTCTACAGCTTCCAACTGACAAGGCTCTTCTGTGTGACCCTGTCTTCCGTCCTCTTGTGGACAAATATGCTGCGGTGTGTATTTTATTTGTTACGGAAAGTGTGCATATATGTCTGCACTTTGCTTAATTATTATCCGGAGCTTTTTACTGATTGATAAACCACCTGCAGGATGAAGATGCTTTCTTTGCTGATTATGCTGAGGCTCATCAGAAGCTCTCTGAGCTTGGGTAGGTTTTTCACTTTTTGCGTATGGTGCACCTTGTTTGCTCTGTTTTCTTTGAAGAATGGGCATAAATGTGGTATCACTTTATTCTGCAGGTTTGCCGAAGCTTAAGCAGTGGAACTCTATAAGGATGAAGGATGATGCCAATGCCTGCGTGCCTTGCTTCTGCCCTTTTGTATACCTTAGTGTTGGGGTTTTAGGCAGTTGGTATTGTTTGTAATGGGATAGGAAAGTTGGATTTCTGTGTCAGTTTGATGAATGTGTTGAATTGGATAGAATGTTTTGGTAATCATCCTCTAGATTAAATAATACACATCTTTTACTTTTACTATCGTTTTGGTTTCGGTTTCGGTTCTGGTTCTGGTTCTTTAACGATTTGCTGAATACTCTCTTTACCGTTTCTTTAATGTTTCATGGCCTGATTCAACTTTAATCTGTGGTAAAGAAACGTTTTAGTTTATTCCTGTTTGCCTGGTCAACGATTTGATAATGATATTAGTAACAAAGAGGCATGCATGGAGCTGCCAAGGTTGACCTATTCCAATCACTAGGCATTGCTTACCGGTGAGTTGGTGTTGGATTGGAATATTGGATATACTTGACTGGTCTGTAATCTGCTTTTTGTGTGGTTGGTCTCTCTCTAACCAACTTTCTGTTCATGTCCGGGTATCATTTACCCTAGATTGACCTTCCCACAGAACGCTACTGGTTCAACTCGTTTTCGTATAAATAGATGCACATCAGGCCAGTCCAATACCAGACAGAATTTAAACTCAAGATCTAGACCTTGTTTAAAGGAAATCAACTCATTTGTTTTTTTTTTATTGGACGAGAAATTTATAGTTTTTGGTGCTGGAAAATAATAATAAAAAATTTAATAATTAATGCTGGGAAATAAAGGAAGAAAAATGAATGACTTGGGTTAAGGAGAGATTCACTTTTTTTTTTTTTTATCTTGCAGGAAAATTTTTCCTATTTTTGTGCTTTACCAAACATAAAAAATAATTAAATTTTTTTTTTCCACAACCTCAAATCTGCACACCAACCGAGACCTTAAAGTGTAGAGCACAATAGGCCGGTCATTATTGGTCTTTTGTAAAGAACAAAGCAAAGAAACTCAGCTTCTTGCATGTGTCAATTAGCCTTGGTCCGATGGTAACTGGACTGTAGTCCTGGAGTGGTAGTTACAATGAGAGTAGTTTTTTTTTTTGAAGCTACAAATTAACAAATGAGAGTTGTTTGAAACTTTTTTTTTTCGACCTTAAAAAACAAAGTTTATCCACATACAATGGCGGATCCACTTACACGTTACAAGGCCTAATAGGCTGCAGCCCAACTCAAATATTTTGTAAAATATTAATTATTATAGGGCTAATACTGTAATAGCCCACCCAAAAAAAAAAATTTGCCTTCTCTAGTGAGAATTTTATAATGAGAACTTTCAAACTCAACTGTTAGATAAGTATTTTAAATATTAGTTGATATGAAAAAAACTCATTAAAAGCTCATCTAAAAGTTGAGTTTGAAAGTCCTCAACTAGTTCTCATCATAATATACTTATTGGAGTCTTTCTGTACGAATCCCTTCGCAACCATTTGCCCCTCTACATTTTCTCTTCATCAGTGGGTACTGGGGAGTGGCCAGTGGCAGTCCTTGTTCTTCTTCCTTCAATCCTCCCCTCATGATCAAGGTTTATTCTTCAAGTACTATGATTTGGATTTGGATTTTATGATTTTAACGTATTATCCGGATATATGAGTGCATTGTTTAGTCGAGGGCTTGAGGCAATTTATATGTTCAGTAATCAGTAATTAATTTGTATCATTGAATCATTCACAACAGCCTGTTGTCAACACTACTCAACAGGGCTGGATTCGTATAATTGTATTACTTATTATATGACAGAAAAGTGGAAAACACATTGAACAAATTATGAATTCTTGATGATTTGATGTTTCTCTACATTGAAAAAGAGTTTGCTGATGTACTTATAGTATTGATATTGATTATATGATTGCTAAGTTTGAATTTAGTGGGCCTTGGAGGATACGATTTAATTAGTTTTATATTATTGTTTTACAATAGTTTTATGCTTGTAATCTTTAATTCACGGGGTTTTGATTTATGTCCCTCTCGTTATATGTTTTTTCTTTTAATAATAATAATATTTAGTTATAGGTGTCACATTATCAATATAATTGTCGTTATTCCTAAAAAAAGTGAGCTCTTGGTTCACTAACCAGTGTTATTTGCTTGAAATTTCTTTTTGGACGTTGTTTTTAGGCTTATATTTTGTTGTGGGTAGTATAGCTTCAGTGTATGTAATATCGTGACTATAATCTAAACGACTGTTTGAACAATATATATATTTTTTGTTTCCGAGAAAAATTAAATTAAATTTCTCAGGACATAGAGAATTTTATAGTTTTTAAGGAGTGATTTGATCTATATTATGGTCAACTGGTCAAGACCTTACCTAACAGTAACACCTACTTATTGTATGGCCTAAAATATAATAAAAAGAAAAGCCAACCTTCACATTAAATTATAAATGAAGACGACCCTTTCTAATAATAAAACAGATTTCTCTGTCATCAATTTTATCATGAAGCTAAATGGTTTGGCCTAAGAGAATAAAAAGAATCCGATCTTGATTAGATCCATTGTATGTATAGCTTAGCTAGAGCAAGAGAAAAACCTCTTCTTCTTTCTTTTCTTTCCTTTTTAGACCAGATAATGTAAAAGAAGCCAATTTACTTTGACCAGATTTTGAGTCTTTGTGATTTGAGACTACATTTCAGTCCATTTTTTAAAGTTAAGTTGCAGAACAACGTGACCTCCATTATATCAAAGTTTTCAATCCTATATAAGGACTTTCCCAATAATTGGCTGAAAAAAAACGTGCTCAAGAAATAGTGACGTTTATACTTTTGTAATGCACAATGTATGGGACACGCAATTAGATAACACCAATAATGGAGCACCCTTGCATCATCTTTCGGAATCTAGTCTTAATTTGTTAGCTTCTATGGCTTAATTAAACCCACTTATCCAAGCTACTAATCTTTCCAACTACACAACGAGCAATGCGAACTAGGACGATGCTTTCTTATTTTCTTTTCTTTATTATTTGTTCGTAATAAGGCACATTATTTTTAAGTTTCAAGATTTTCAAAAGCATTTTTGAATTAATAAATAAAATTTATAAAAAAATGAAATGTGTCTTGGGTGAGTTTTAGAAACACTTGAAAGTCGTTTTGAGATCCTCGTTTAAAAACGTTTTTGCCAAGTTTAAAAATCTCTTTTCGGCGTTTCAAAAGCAATCTCAAACATGTCATTTGTGATTGTTTTTCTAGAAGTGTTTTTATTACGTATGTAACGTTTCCATAGAAAGCGATTTTGTTTGAAGTATATAGTATTTTTTTTAATAAAAACAATTGAAGTGCTTCCTATCCCTTTTGGTTCTTATTCATGAAGATGCTTTAGAGAGGAAAAAAGAACAGTGTATCTTTGCTGTTGTAATTCATAGTTACAAAAGATATATTAATGGTTTCGTTTTGGATTGCTTATAAAATTGGCAAAAATGCTCTTCCTAGAGCCTTCGTGTAGCATTAGACCGCACTGATGCCCGAGCAATTGGTGTGTTCTCCTTGTATTGGAATATGGGATCATGGACGTTTTCTTGGTTCTAATCTTCAATCTTTTGATGTTGCAAATAAGTAATGCTCGTTGAATTTTAATAAACACTCTTTTCTAAATAAAAAAAAGGAATTATTTTCCCCTCATACATACACATTGCTATGATAACAGAATCTGAGTATAATCAACTGTTATTTTTAGGAATGAAACGGTTAGGAGGAGACTGACCAAGGATTCTCCAATGCTCAAGTCAGTACCGCCGAATACTCATGTGGATAGAGTAGCATTCCGACACATAATATCCGAATTTGGATTTTCTTGAAAATAATCAACCGCTATTTTTAAAAATTTGTTTAAAAGAGAACATATAATAAAACTATAAAAAGCATAAATGACATGAATATGTAAACGGAGTCTTTCAACGTCTCGGTCGACACCACCCACACGCAAACACCTTGATAAAATACTGACAATTTAGAGCAGTCAAAGAAGAAAATGGAGAATGATGGCGTTGAAAAGTTTGAACGAATCTCATCCGTCCACCAGAGGCGGCTGAAATGTGAGCCCTCCAATCTTTTCGCAAACGCGTCCTCACAGGTTTAGTCTGTGGCGCGCTTTCGCAGCACCAACAGTGTTTGCTTCTCCCTCGGTTTTAAAGCCCTCCCTCTCGTCTTCTTCTTCGTCAAAATATCAACTATCAGCACTAGCAAAAGCCTTTTCTAGAGAGAGAAACTCAGACTTCTGAAGAGAGATAAAGTCAACTCACACTCAAATGGCTGACCTCCCTACCGGTAACGGCGATTTCCCGGCGGTTCCGTCGCACGGCGGACAGTACATTCAGTACAACATATTCGGAAACCTCTTCGAGATCACCAACAAGTACCGGCCTCCGATCATGCCGATCGGTCGCGGCGCGTACGGCATCGTTTGGTACGTCGTTTCTCGAAATCGTTAGCAACTCTTTGATTCGTTTTTCTCTTTTGGATTGCTGATTGATTTTTCTTTTGATTTCGCAGCTCCGTGTTGAATTCAGAGACGAACGAGATGGTGGCGATCAAGAAAATCGCCAACGCCTTCGATAATCACATGGACGCCAAGCGCACGCTCCGTGAGATTAAGCTGCTTCGTCATTTGGATCATGAAAATGTGAGTTGTGCTGCTTTTTCTTGAAAGTGCTTATATTGAATTGTCAATTCAGCTGTAACTGCTTATATGTATGTGAAAGTTGACATCTTTAGCTTATGACATAAAATGGAAGTTTGCTATTTTTAGTAATTAGCTGAAGTAGAAGCTTTTGGGAAATGATAGTAACTTTGGATGTAAAGTTGAAGTACATAATAAGGAAAGCTTTTGAAAAGTAGAATTTTATGATGGTCAAACAGGTCATAGCTATCAGGGATGTGATTCCTCCACCTCTAAGGAGAGAATTTTCAGATGTATACATTGCCATGGAACTCATGGATACTGATCTGCATCAAATTATTCGCTCGAATCAAGGTTTATCAGAGGAGCATTGTCAGGTACCAGTCTTTGCTCTTATAGATCTTCAGCGAACCCCCATTTTCAGTTTGTGTAGATAAATGGTTTTATTATTCGAAAACTGATTGGTGTATATTGGATGCTTTGCAGTACTTTTTGTATCAGATTCTTCGAGGACTGAAATATATACATTCGGCAAATGTTATTCATAGAGACTTGAAGCCCAGCAACCTCTTGTTGAATGCTAATTGTGATCTTAAGATAATTGATTTCGGCCTTGCCCGCCCGACTGCTGAGAATGAGTTATTGACTGAGTATGTTGTCACCAGATGGTACAGGGCACCTGAGCTATTGTTGAACTCTTCAGATTATACTGCAGCAATAGATGTTTGGTCTGTGGGTTGTATCTTTATGGAGCTTATGAATAGAAAGCCTCTATTTCCTGGCAAAGATCATGTGCATCAGATGCGCCTATTGACAGAGGTAAGATGAATAATATACGGGTAGAAATAAAAGTTGAATTTTAGATGACCCGACTTTCACTTTGGGAATGGAAGAATCATATTTGAGAAGATATGTAATGTCACTTAAAATACTCATCCTCCAAAATCTGTAATATGGCTTCGTGATTTTCAGATTTTGTGCTTGAATTAAAAAGGGATCTGCACATGCACTAACTACAGAACAAATGGAAAATACATAAAACCCATCTTACAATTGCAGGGATGATTTCTGCTGCTTTACAATGCTGAATACTTCATTATATATTCTCTAATGCTTCATTGAAAATTATCTGATTATCTCCCTGTCTGTAGAGGACTGAATTATTAGTTATT
The DNA here is from genome assembly GCA_029955375.1 of Rubus parviflorus. Lineage (NCBI taxonomy): Eukaryota > Viridiplantae > Streptophyta > Magnoliopsida > Rosales > Rosaceae > Rubus > Rubus parviflorus. The sequence continues at coordinate 3,917,577 of JARGGL010000010.1, forward strand.
TTTGAATTCAATATCTGTTGGACAAATACTAATACGTGCTCTTTATGTTCTATTATAGCTTCTTGGGACACCAACTGAATCTGATATTGGGTTTGTTCGGAATGAGGATGCCAGAAGATATATTCGGCAGCTTCCCCAGCATCCTCGTCAGCAAATGGTGAGGCTATTCCCACATGTTCATCCTTTGGCCATTGACCTAGTGGATAGAATGTTGACATTTGATCCCTCTAAAAGGATAACTGGTAATTTCTCATCCCATTTGATTCTTTTGGTGTTTTTTGAATCAGCAATATGTATAACTTTTCATTGCATGGTCTTAATGGTTATAATTTGAGTCATTACTGAAACTTGCCTCACCATGTTTTGATTGTGTTACTTGTGCTTCTGCAGTTGAAGAAGCATTAGCTCATCCTTACCTGGAAAGACTGCATGACGTAGCTGATGAACCAGTCTGTACTGATCCGTTCTCTTTTGATTTTGAGCAACAACCCTTGGGAGAAGAGCAAATGAAAGATATGATTTACAGAGAGGCTATCGCACTCAATCCTGAGTATGCTTGATATGAAAAGCAAAAGTCGTGCTCAGTTTTTTTATTTTAAAAATAGAATGATCGGACTTCCACTGCTCTTTGATAAAAAAGGTTATGGTGATCAAAATATTGCAAGCATCCGTGTGCTTTGTGTTAAATAGAAGGCTGCGGATCAGGTCACTGTGACCATCCTGTTTCATCTACATTATTACTGAGATGGGTTTGCTGATTTTACCACAATGACCGCCCATCAATATTACTAGGTGTTTTATATTATTTTTGAGGTCAGTTCATCTTCTTCTGGCAGTTGAACCTGTATTGTATTTATCTTGTTTGTATCTTAATTTTTTTGTTTTTTTTTGCTGTACTAAACTTGTACCATGTATAGCACGATTGGATTGACGAACATAACTGAGATTCAATAATATCTTCTATTTATTCCATCTGGGGCTTATCGGGGATTTCGTTTTCACAAGCTGTGAAGCTGTTGTACTTGTGTTCAAGGATTTTACTGTTTTCTGTTGTGTACTTGGTGGAAACTCTACATTGTGTAAACTTTTGTTTCCGAATAAATCAGTAGATCTTATCCAACATCCCTGAAAGATTTACCTGTTGAATTTATCCAATGATCATGACATTATGAACTTGGTTAGCTTGAAGATTCCTTCAAATATGAAAGTTATGGGATTGACAAGACTACAATTAGTGTGGCATCTAGAGTCAGGGATACAGATATTTGAAAGTTGGACGAGATACTAGTAGGGACTAGAATTAGTGTGGCATCTAAATCTAATGGACTACACCTCGTGTATTTACATTATCTACAAGGGCTGAGAACTTGTAAACAGAGGATAAAAGAGACTGTCTCAGTTTAAGCAGTTGGGTTGAAACATGGAGGCATCACTCTCTGTACACAGAGAAGCAGAAATGTCGGGTTCTGGTGGTAAACGAGGTGGTTGGATCATCTTTCTATTCATCATAGGTCTCTCTCTTTTCCTCTCTCACTCTCACTCTCATTAGTACATGTCGTATATCTCTCTTCATGCACATTTGTTGTGCAGTTATGATCACAGAGGAAGTTAAAAAGAAAACCTCTTTCTTAGCTAAACATGTGTTTTCCTTGTTTGGATGAGGAACTGTAATGTGCTTGACACTTGCTGCTGGAGGATGGCAATCAAATTTGATTGTATATCTGATTCGGGAATATAACGTGAAGAGCATTGATGCTGCTCAGATTTCAAATGTGGTCAGTGGTTGCACTAGTTTATATCCTGTCATTGGAGCAATTATTGCACTCTTTTCTTGGGCTGCTTCCCCGTCATCTTCATCTCTTCTGGTATCTCTTAACTTGTAATAGTCTCACTCAGTTTCTGTTCTTACGCTCACACACGCGAACAAATACAGTCAGTCACACACACACACACACACACAAAAGGAGTTATGATAATTTGTTTGTTCAGTTGATTTAGGATGTCTCCATTCACTTCTAGATGATTTGCAACAAAAATTGGGTTCATGAGTTTAGTTTTCACTCATTGAGAAAATATTGAAAGCAGTCAAGTATCAGTTCATGAGTTGGTAGTGTCTTCACATTATTTCACATAGCAGTATGACGTTACGCAATATTACATTATCTGTATTAAAATTTTAATGCTCTACATAATTGCCTAAAAGGGATGCAAATAAAATGAACTATCTGAATCCTAAAATAGGTTAGTGCAAGAGAGATGGTTGGATTCCATTTTTTCTTCTTGTATCCACTATTCCTCACCAACCTGTGCAGCTTAATATGGGTCCAGTACATCAGAAAGAAATGAAATCTTCCTGTTGTATTTATTCCTTGAAAAAATTCTTTTATACATAAAGTTGCATTTTTTTCAATTTTTTCACCATTTACCCTTGCAGGGAATGGTCTTATTCACTTTGACCGCAACACTTGACTCATTGAGGCCTCCAGCTTGTGAGAATGGATCAATCTCATGTGGAACACCATCAAGAATTCAGTTTGCAGTCCTCTATACCAGAATAGCTCTGGCATCAATTGGGGTGGGAGGTGCCCGCTTTACTATAGCAACAATGGGAGCAAACCAATTCGATAAACCAAAAGATCAAGGGATTTTCTTTAACTGGTTTTTCTTCACAGGGTACACAACTTCTGTCATAAGTGCTATAGCCATTGTCTGTATTGAGGACAATGTCAGTTGGGGATTGGGATTTGGCATATGTGCTCTTGCTAATTTGATTGGTTTAATCATTTTCTTTTTTGGAGGCCGTTTCTATCATCATGATAAGCCACAAGGTAGCCCATTCTTAAGTTTAGCTCGTGTTATTGTTGCTAGTATGCGGAAAAGGAAGGTTCTACTCTCATCCAGGATAGAGGATTACCACTACAGCAATGATGGAGAGCCAGAGATGGTGCCTGCAACACCTAAAAAATGCTTCAGGTGCGAATTTGACTCACCACCCATGTCCATATACTTGCCTATTAATAACCATTATCCAAATGTCCATTCCTTATTTCGTAAAAGCTGGAAATCAGTGTTTTTATTTCTTTTGCATTTAGGAGAAATATTACTGTAGAATATATTAGCAGAAAAGTACAAAAGTTCACTTAATAAGCATTTTTATGAAAAACTCACAGGAAAACACTAAACTCTAAAGATAGTCCTGAACTAATAAAAATAGCTCAAAAACAGTAGTAATCTTCTTTAATACATTTCAAGACTTAAAAATTATTTTCCCCACATGATACAACTGAATAAATGAATTATTAATATGTTTTAAAGTTTTGCTCAAGAAAGCATTGCTGTTTCTTGCCAAGTAAGATTTCAATAAGCATTTCCTCTAATGGAAGGAAAAATAGTCATAGCCGGGAGTCAAAATAGGAGTATACGATTAGTTTTACATGTATTCTTACATTTATCTTACCTTCCTATCTTCCTTACAAACTGATCGAATTTCCATGGTCCCTTGATTTTCTTGGTATATAACCTGTATTTTTGTAAGAAATGTATATATGCCTCTTATTTTTGAACCGTGAGGACCAGTTAAAAAGATAATTAGAAGATATTAGGCTTAGTGTCTGAAAAATGGTGCATAAATTGAAATCTACTTACATTTATTGAAATCTAGGTGACAGAGTTTTGTTAAACTTTCAGTAGAAATCCATGTACCTGGGAGAGCAAACAGAACTATATCTTTCCAATCCTTCTGCTAAACTTAACAGAAATTATCAACTCGCATTGTGCATTTGGGATGATGCACTCATCCCACCATTAAAGAGTTCAGTACATTCTGTATGATGACAAAGAAGATGAAGAAGATTAAAGATAAAGAGCCTTGAAACTCATTAATTCTCTGTTATTGTTGAACATTCAATTACATGACGGGTGGTTCCACTTGTACCGGGACTGAGTCCCTGCAAGGATATCCATGCTAACTCTTTAATGGTGGCCGGGATGAATGCTGGTTTTGCACATCAGTACGTTGGTCCAAAAAAGGGTCCTGAACCTCCCATTAACAATGACACTTTCTGCAGAGTCAACGGACGAGCAGGCTTCTTTGTATTTTCATCATGATAGTTTTGTGGTATGTCTTCCATGAGTACTCCTTGAAGTTCCTTGATAAACAATGTGATTTGAACAAACTGGGGTTCTATTCCTGCTTCATTTCACTTAACACCAGACAAATGCACGTATAAAAAATATCGCCATATAGCGCATATCATTTGGCATCTGGGATCCAGCAAACAGGCCCGCTGTGACATATGCTCGGGTCTGATCTTCTGGCCCTTGAACAGCTTGAACTGACATGATAGATAGTGTGGTGTAACTGTAGGAAACACAATATCATGCACAATGATGAAAATAATTATTTTTTTTCCTTCAATTGCCATGAATAGAAGTTTCACATCCAATTGCTAGTGATGCGAGATTTTCTTATGAGCCAATTTTCACAATTTGACTGTGGTAGCTCTTTTTGGTTGCAGCTTTCTGAACTGTGCTGTGCTGAAAACCGAAGGAGACTTCAAAGCTGATGGCTCCATTGCAAACCCATGGAGGCTATGCACAATCCAACAGGTAGAAAACCTCAAAACTCTTGTTAGAGTTTTCCCTTTGTGGTCATCCAATATTTTTCCAATTAAGTACCCCGATAGCAATTCAAAGCAGCTTAACAATCCTCCAAGCTCTAACCATGGACTGCCACCTCGGTAATTCACATTTCAAAATCCCAGCCGGCTCCATGCTAGTCTTAGTTTTAATATCCACCTGCATTTCTCTCCCACTGATCGATCGTTTCCTGATCCCCATCTGTCATAAACTGATCCATCAATCTCCAACTCCACTTCAACGTCTAGGATTAGGCCATGTGTTAAACATAATCAGCTTGGCTGTTTCAGCGTTAGTGGAGTCGAAGCGTCTCAAAACAGCTCAAAATTCCATGGTACCCATGTCGGCCTTGTGGTTATTCCCACAGCTGGTTTTGGTTGGTATATATTGGAGAAGCATTTCATGCTCCCGGCCAACTTCAGTTGTTCCATCAAGAATTTCCAGTGTCACTTCGAAGCATGGCAACTGCAGTGGTTGCAGTGATAGTAGGCATTGCTTACTACTTGGGCACAGCGTTGATTGATCTTGTTCGAAGAGTTACAGGATGGTTTCAGCTCTCAATACTAGTGTACGTTTTGGAGTCTACGTACACCATAATAATACTTGTATATATCAATGTAGACCACATTCTATCGCATAAAGGGAAATAAAAAAGATTCTGAGCCCCTGTTCAAAATTGTCACAGGGCTGAAATTTTACAGAAAGCCCCTGCAAAACAATACTGCTAGCTGTGTTGGGATGATCGAGGACAATATATTGACTAGATACACAATATTACATGTTTCTCATTTATATTTGATGCTCTGCTTATTAGCGTCAAAGGGCTTAGAAATGGAATGAAACATCTCGTTCCTGAAGGGGTTGGATCGGGAGAGTCTGGTAGCTAGATTTCCATCTTTTCTTCTTATATCCAGCTGTTCCTCAGCTACCTCAAATAGACACAAATATATGAAATATACTTGTTGAGACCTTGAAATATACTCTGTAGCTAGTTTGTGTTTTGAAATTCATGTCAGGGAATGGTGATCCTTTAGCTTTGACTGCAATACTTGGCTCCTTGAGGCATCGGTACCAAGCTTGTGTGGAACTCCATGAAAAGTCCTCTATGCCTGTACGCGTAGCTCTGGCACCAATTTGAGTGGGAGGTACTTGCTTTTCTGTAACCATTCTCTACATTGAGGACAATGTCAGTTGGGGATTGGGATTCGGCGCACCTATGTGCTCTTGCTGCAGGTTCCATTGGTTTAACCATTTTCTTTTCAGGAAGCCATTTCTATGGTTATTATATTATACGCCACGAATATCATGTTAGTGAATTTAGCTCGTGTTATTGTTGTTAGCATGCGGAAAGCGAAGGTTCTGCATTCTCTCATCCGAGGATTACCACTGCCGCAATGATGGGGGGCAAAGATAGTGCCAGCGACGCCAAAATGAGGTACGAATTTGACTTAGCATATGCTGAACAGATAACAGATAAACACCAGCACTCAAAAACAGTAGAAATCCATTGCATGTCACATGCAATCCCTTTCTTCAAGAATCAAACTCCATTGCATCTCACATCAGTCAAATGTTGGAGAATAGAACAATCAATAGGTTGCACTCATAAATTTCAGTTTTCAATATAGATTTAGCTCATGTTTTAAAATACTTTTTCTTGCCTACTTAAGAGTCCAATGCAGAGGCATTGCCTTTAATTTGTGGAAGTCAAATTAAACAGTGATAGGCGTGGAGTCCAAATACGATTACTTAATTAGTATTACATGCATCCTCAGTCCTCACTTTGATTTTACCAGCTGGCTGTCTTCCTTCCTGAAAGTGATCTGTTTAGTCGATAAGCCACCTTTCTTGAATCTTTTGCTACAAGCCTACAAAGCAGTCTTCTTCTTCTTAATTTGAACTGTGAGAAATAATTAAAAAGCTAGTAGGAAGATATTATGCTACTTAAGTTGATAATATTCATTCATCCATTTTTTTTTTCAAAGATATATCTAGGAAAAAGAAACTTGTGACTGAGAACTTTGAAAATTATACTTAATATATTTCAGTAGAAATCCATGCACAGTACGTTTTGAACCTGGCAACACAACCAGAATATTATTCTTCCCAATTCTTCTGTACGTTAAGCAGACATTTCTCTTAAAGTCAACCTATAGCAAGCTTTCTAGCTTAGCTGCACTGTGCATTGTTGGAGATGATGCATTCCCATATTTCTTTCTCTTGGTGCTCTAGATTTTCAATAATTGAAGATAAAAATAAAAGGATAAATAAATAACAAGGATAAATAACAATACATGTGTTTAGGGAAAGTGTTGTTTCTATTCCTTGTTCATTCAACCTAGAACTAAAATTCATCTAGGGTATAAAATCATGTACTCCCGATATTCCACAAATACTGCTCAACACTCCTCCAAGCTCTAACCACTGTCACCACGGTTAATTCACGTACATTTCGAAATCCCAGTTGGGTCTATGTAACTCTCGGTTCCATTGACCCAAGTGGAACAATGTTGGAACCCAGAGTTACATAGACCAAAATGTTGGAACTGAGAGTTACACTGTTCCACTACGTAATCGCTTCCAAACCCCCATCTGTCACAAAAACACAGCAACTGAAATTGTTGCAGTGATAATTTGCGTTGCTTTCTATTTGAGCACGGTTTTGATCGATCTTGTTAGGACGGCCACCGGATAATAAACGGGAGGCTTGATAATGTGTTCTGGATGGTACTTACGAAGTTTTGAATGCATTTTCACCACCATTACTAGTCTTCCTGAGTTGCTATATACTACTAGTACTGGTATAAACATCAAGGACTTGTATCAGCTACTAGTTTTGACTTTTGACCACCTATGTTTAACAGATGGTGAAAATGAAAGGGATAAAAAAGAGCCAGGAAGATTAATATATATAGGGGTTGAGGCAGTAGGATTCCAGCAGACAAGAAATTATTGCTTTCAATTTCATATATTGGGGACAGAAAATCTAAATACTAAAAGCATTAATTGCCGGAAAAGGAAGATGGTCGTAGTTAGCTAGTGATTATATAGTGTGGTATTAGGTAGTTGTTGCACATTAGCACTCAATTATTTAATACTCATCCTTCACACGAGAGAATTAAATATTCACGATTGAGATTTAAGAACGTAAGGTATTTGTAAGTGGGTAGGAAAATCCAAATATGCAGGAGAGTGTGTGAGAGTGACTCAATTGATTAACTAAGCATGTAGTGAGTTAGTGACTACCTCCTTTGAATGAAAAAGTTGTGTCAAATTAATCAGAAAAATTGTCTAAATGAAGTAGAGATTGATACTGTTTTTTTTTTCTTGACTGAAAAGATTGAAAATGGTTTAGATCGAGAAATGTAATTAAAAAAAAAGTTGATGAGGACTGCATTGTTGCCGCCTTGTTGGACGGTTTTCCTTGCATTGATTTGGGTCCCTTTTAGGACCATCTGTGCGAAAATCAGTCGAAATCCGTAGTCTTAGATCATCATCATGGTCTGTTTACAACTGATTGAATGGTTCGATTTGTGATTGATATTTTGAGTTAATACAGATGATGATCTAAGACTAAATGGTCTGTTTACAACTAAATTAATGGTTCGATTTGTGATTGATATTTAGTGTTTATCAACATTATGTCAGTCAATTTCTTTGATCACACTAATGTTATACAACTAAATGGTTCGATTTGTGATTGATATTTTGAGTTAATACAGATGCATGGATACCAATTCAATGATTGCACCACCCGGCCGGTTGCGTTGACAAGTTAATCCATCTGGAATTGTAGCCAATTAGATTCATGTAAGATAATACTATTTAGGTCCTACCAAAATAAGTAGAAAATTGGCCTACTTCTTACGAGTCTGAGGTGATACATTACCCAAGTGGGTTCACATACCCTCTTGAATATCACATGCACTACTTCAAGCACATAAAAACAGCAGCAACTTAGAGCTTCTTCAATATCTCACCTACAAGTTTCCAACATGGATCGCTCTCTCTCTCCTATGTCATCAGATTCCGGTAGCAGGCGCGGTGGTTGGATCACTTTCCCATTCATCATTGGTCTCTCCCAGACTCTCTCTTTCTTTCTAGTTTTCTCACACACACACACACACATCCATGTTGACTAACCTGTACAAGCTACACAAGAGCTTGAAATTCGTTGAAATTTATACATTTTAGCGAAAACAAATCCTTCTTCTTTCTTGCGAGGAAATTATTTCGAATTTTGTGGTGAAGGTGATTGTTTTCTATGCATATTGAGCAGGGACTATGGCAGGCTTGACACTTGCAACCGGAGGATGGGTGTCAAACTTGATTGTGTACCTAATTCAAGAATTCAATGTAAAGAGCATTGATGCTGCTCAGATTTCAAACGTGATCAACGGTTCTACCAGCTTTTTTCCTGTCATTGGAGCCATCATAGCTGACTCTTTCTTAGGCTCATTCCCCGTTATCTCAGTTTCTTCATTCATTTCTTTGCTGGTACGTAAAATTTCAGTCTGTTAATTAATTACTAGAGTCAATTATTCTTCAATAATTAATTACTAGAGTCAATTATTCTTCAATAAAGTCAATTATTCTTCAATAGAGTCAATTAATTACGGCCGTCGTCTCAGATGTTAGATCATACATGAATATTGATATCTTAGCCGTCCATATATATGATTTAACGATCAGAAATTAACAGGTCTCTATTAACTGTTTTATTTATTCTCAAGGTTCTTAGAATTAATAATACATGCTTGGGCGAAAGAAAAAAATTAATATATAGTATATGCTTGTGTGTGTGCTAATAAATCAATGTTATCTCTTGCTGATTATCTTACCTTGGTTGTGCCTCACATTCTTAATATAAAATTATCTTACCTTTTATTTGCTAACAATGAAAAAAGGAAAAAGAACAAAACAGAAAAGAAAAACCCAACTAAAGTTCGTAGTGACACTGTAAAAAGTGATTTTTGTTGAATCTGAAATATGAAAGAAAGTTTTAGTACAATTTTAAGCTCACATGCACAATAAAATTCTCACCCAGAATTCACTATGATATATGTACTGATCGATAATATGTGATGTACTGATGTAGGACAAGAAATTGATAAAAATATATGGGGCAGAAACTATAACATCACACACCTGAAATTCACTATGAGGTACTTACAACATGGGATGTAGGACAAAAATTAAAGAGATAAATATACAGAGAGGGGAAGAAAGTCAAGAAACTACCAGCATCGCACCAAAGGTGTCTGTCTTGGAAGCTAGCTTTCCGGCCAATTCAACCCTTGCATTCATACATGAGCCGAAATCTCACGAGACGATTAACTTACTTTCAAAGCTTATAAAAATCAACCCTTGCTTCGTTGATGCAATGCATGAATCATTGAAACAACAGCTAAAAAATACATAATTCATGACATGCAGTTAATCTATTTAACATTAGGATAATTACTAATTGCATGTCTGAATTGCAACTATACAAAGTAAAAGGATAGGCTCTTAATGATCATATGGTTCTTAATACTTGGATAGTGTTATTTCTTATAATTTGAACTTGGCTCCGGCATCCTTCATGTTAACTGAATTAAACTATCAGTAAGAACAATCATGCTCCATACATGTGCAGTGCAGTGTGATAGAAGTTCCAGTGGGAAGAGTGAAATTATAGAGCGTGCATGGGAGAAAGTTGGTGGATAGAAAGTGGCCGGGATGATGTAAATATAATACTATATTGACTCTTGCTTTTAAATTCAAAATTGAACTTATCTAATTTAGATTGGACATAATTGAGAGTTCTCCACATGAAATTGGCAAAGTCTATCTGTCCTCTCACTACTAGCATATAGATATATTATGATGTCTTCTCTCTTTGAATTGCATACTAACTTATATATAGAACCTCTGCTCATCTTATATGCCTTGGCTAATTACTTGGGAGACATAATTAAGTGTATTACATAATGGACCCTAACTACTAAAACACTAATATCATGGGCTACATTAATTCTAATTAACAATATCATTTGGTTTGCAGGGCGTATCTCTCTTAGCATTAACTGCAACACTTAGTTCATTGAAGCCTCAACCCTGTGTTATCGGATCCGAGTTATGCCAACCCACCACCAAGTTACAACTTGCAATCTTGTACACAAGTATTACTCTGGCATCGATTGGCTCGGGCGGCACACGCTTTACATTGGCCACAATTGGAGCTAATCAATTTGATAAGCCTAAGAATCAAGCAACATTCTTTAACTGGTTCTTCTTCACCTTATATGTTGCTTCAGTGGTAAGTGCTACAGTCATTGTGTACGTTGAGGACAATGTGGGTTGGAAATGGGGGTTTGCCCTATGTGCCATTGCCAACCTATTTGGCTTGGTCATTTTCTTGTCTGGAACCCGCTTCTATCGTTTTGATAAGCCTCAATGCAGTCCATATATTGGTTTAGCTCGTGTTATTGTTGCCACTACTCGGAAAAGGAATCTCCGGATTTCATCTGATGAAAGCAAGGATTATTACTATGGGCATGTTGGAGTAACAGATGTAGTGGCTGCCGCACCGAGGAAGAGCTTCAGGTACAAATTTTGAGTTGGGATCCTCTGCTAATATATTTAATTTGAAATGATATTCTCTGCTTGTGTCCTAATATTCATTTTTTATAGGCTTAAATCTAATGGTTTTCCATTCAAATTCAAAACAAAAGATGACGTCGTTTTGGACATAAACACAATATCGACACACATAACTTTGCATTTCTAGAATTTTTTCCATAAGTGGAAATACTTGTCATGCCAATAATAATTATTGTTTTCTTTACCTTTTAGGAAATAAATGTGTTTAATCTCCTTCATACTTGGGGCACTCTTGTCTAGCTTTCAATTCGATCTATTACAGGAAATGTTTGCTCGCACCATTTCCTTTATCTTTTTATATATTGGCCAACAAAAAAAATCTCTATCATATTTCGGGTTTTCTTATCTATAGCTATTAATTATATTGCTGAAAATGCTGATGTACGTCACCATTTTCCCAATCTTTTAATTCGAATTACTTGTACAACTATTATTTTGCTTAAAAAGCTCAGAATGGAATCGACAAGTATATAATTTAAAGTTCTAAGTTCTAGATTTTCCCTTTGATGCACTGGATATCCCTGCGGAAAAGTGTTGCTGAATTTATACTACATGTATGATTACTAAAACCAAAAAAAAAAAAATCTTGGCGTGAGAGCTAGAGCGGATGATCACTGCACTACTGCAGTACTAGTGCACTTATCCCTGTTGAGTGGCTGATCAGGAACCACTACAGGTCGATCACTACGGCAAATTTGGCAGATAGTATTGATGGTCCTGAAACAATTTAATTGAGAAAAAGTAATAATTAAGCACTTCTTTTCTTTTTGGAAAGTGACTTTTCTGGTCTGATTTTTGGATATTGACTGATCAGTAGCTAGCAGAACAATATGGATATATATATACACTGAGACTGGGTGCGGTCCATAATGCACGTACAGTGTATGTTTTTAGCTAACATGCTCTAAAACAAAGTTATTTTCTTGGTATATTGTGAACTATCAAATAAATACAATGGTGCCCTATTTGTATGTAGGTTCCTTAACCGTGCAGCGCAGAAAATTGAAGGAGACGTAAAACCAGACGGCTCAATTGCAAAACCATGGAGACTTTGCACAGTTCAACAAGTAGAAGATTTCAAGACCCTTATGAGAATTTTTCCATTATGGTCAAGTAGCATATTCTTAGGTACCCCAATAGGAATACAATCCAGCTTGACTATACTGCAGGCTCTCACAATGGACCGTCACCTCGGTCCTCATTTCAAAATACCAGCTGGGTCTATGTTAGTTGTTGTACTAATCTCCACCGCCGTTTTTCTCGCCGTCATTGATAGGTTCTTATGTCCCATGTGGCAGAAGTTGTCCGGTCGGTTTCCGACGCCCCTACAACGAATAGGGTTAGGCCATGTGCTAAATGTGGTGAGCATGGCTGTTTCGGCACTGGTGGAGTCCAAAAGGCTTAAAATGTCCAAAGACCACCAACTCCAAGACCAGCCTGGTGCTATCGTCCCAATGCTGGCCTTGTGGCTTTTCCCACAGTTGGTTTTGGTAGGCGTTGGAGAGGCATTTCATTTTCCAGGACAAGTCGCACTGTATTACCAAGAATTTCCTGTGTCGCTGCGAAGCACATCGACGGCAATGATTTCGTTGATCATCGGGATTTCTTTTTATTTAAGCACAGGTCTGATCGATTTTGTTCGGAGGGTTACAAGTTGGCTACCAGACAATATAAACAATGGGAAGCTAGAGAATGTGTATTGGATGTTAGTTGTGGTTGGGGTGATAAACTTTGGTTATTATTTAGTATGCGCAAACTTGTACAAGTATCAAAATGTAGGAGGTGCGGACAGCTCTGATGATATTGCTAGTTGAGAAAGCTATCATCATGGTTCTAAGAGTCCGTGTCATAACGTTATTAGCATTATAATAATAATAATATTATTATATATATATATCTTTTTCTCTCGTTTGAATTACTAATTCTTATTAGAGAAAAGAAGAATGTATAGAATCAAATTCTATTTTCAATTTAGTCAGACCGAAAAAAAAAGTAAGGATTCTTATATATATAGATTATGTATAATGAAGAGATAAAAAATTAAAAATATACTAGAGAAAGCACACTTATCTCTTTTTTTTTTTGGCTAATTAGAAAGCACACTTATCTAACAACTAGATAATTACACTGAGGGAATGAAAGAGTCAAGCATCTATGATCTATCCCATATGATGTTATAGTCAATTTAACAAAAAGTGATAATAACTATGGAGAAGATAATGATCATATATATGTGTTGTTCATGAAACTTAGAGGATGACACCAAACTTGGATATATCCGTTATGAATCCGGATTCTCTCCTAACTTAACTTCTCTCCTAACCTACTTAAGGTTTTAATCTCAATCATCAATTCAAAATCTTAAATGTCAAGATTAATCCACCTCAGCACATTGTTATTAAATATTCAAAATTGCACTTTTTAATACATGGTTATTAAATATTCAACTCATGTCATAATTAAATACTCATTATGTTGAGGTGGATTAATCTTGACCTTTAAAATTTGAATGGATGACTGAGATTAAAAGCTTAGGTATGTTAGGAGAGAAAGTAGGTTAAGAGAGGATCCAAATCCTTTATCCATCACTACAAACTGTAAACAGGGATCAGGAGACTTAGGTTAGTCTACCACATTTTGCCTCCAATCTAGAGAATATTCGGAAAGCTTCGTTCAAGGTCAGCCCTAACGGCCTACACACAAAAGGAAGTTTATGATTCAATAGGTGAGCTGTTGAATATTGAACAAAATTGTTTAATTAAAAAATTAGTCATAAGGCCACTTTGGGTGACCTTATTATTCAAAAAGCCACCAAACATTTTTTTCTGAAATAAGGCCACTAATATTTACAAAAATGCCACCGCAATATTTACAAAAATGCCACCGCATTTTTTTTGCTATTATTTACAAAAATGTCATTGGATACGAAAAAATCAATAAAGCTACTGTCAAAAACCAATAAAGCTATTGTCGAAGACCACTAAAACTATTGTCGAAGACCACTAAAGCTATTGTCGAAGACCACTAAAGCTACTGTCAAAGAACAAAGAACACTTTTGCATCACAATAAAACAAAGAACATTAAAGCTACTGTTAAAGAACACTAAAGCTACTGTCCAAGAACAATAAAGCTACTGTCCACGAACAATAAAGCTACTGTCCAATACTGGATACGAAAAAACCAATAAAGCTATTGTCAAAGACCAATAAAGCTACTGTCCAAGAACAATAAAGCTACTGTCCACGAACAATAAAGCTACTGTCCACGAACAATAAAGCTACTGTCCAAGCACAATAAAGTTAATGTCCAAGAACACTAAAGCTAATGTGGCCTTATTTCAGTAAAAAATATTAGGTGGCCTTTTGAAAAATAAGGTCACCCAAAATGACCTTATGTCTAATTGGCTCTTGTTTAATATGAGTGTATATATAAAACAAAAAGGTCATTTTTTGGTCTAAATGATTCTTGAATTTAAAGTCTCAAAAGACGGCTCAATTAAGGGTATGTTTGAGATTGTTTTTCTGAGACTCAAAAACGTTTTTGAATTAATTGAAAAAATTAATTATAAATATAAAAAAATTTGAAAAAAATAAAATGTGCCTTGGATGAGTTTTAGAAACACTTGAAAGTGTTGACAAGTGTTTCCTCGTAAAAAAGTGCTTTTACTAAATTTAAAAAGCGCTTTTAAGATTTTCAGAAGCAATTCCAAACATGCTCTAAACAGATACAAGTACAAAAAATTAAAGATAATGAGCTAGATATAATCTCAAAATGAAAGAGAAAAGTAGAGTGTTGGAAAATAATTTTGTTGTTATCCCATTATTATGGTGCCCTGTGCAAGCACACACCCAAAATTAACTTGCTAAGGAACACCCCAGGCTTTATTTAAGGTTGATTTGTGTGTGCTTATCTTGAAAAAGGCTGATGCAGCATTGAATGATAATCAAGTCGCATACTTAATTGATCGTTGGGTTTTCAATAATAATTCAAACTCATGTACGTGTGGTTGTTGTAGTTCAAAAGAGTTAGAATAATTCAAACAAAAAATAGCAAAGAATCCAGACTCAGACCGGAAAAACAAGAATAACGATAAAAATTATCTCACATTCTCTTTGATAGGTTACATAGCAAGAAGCTAATGTACCAAGCAACAAGAGAATGGTAAAGTGCAACAACACTATGTAGTGGTAGACCAAACAAGAAGCTAGTATTCCGCTACATGGAAAGTCTATCTATTTTAGAATTTTCCTAACCCTTAACAATATAGAGTGATTTGTAAGCTAAATCCATCAATTTGAAGGAATATAAAATGCCATCTCATTTGCATTATACTGCTATATAAAGTACTTATCAATAATAGTAGGTAGCTGTGGAAGAGGGACATTATAACATAGAAAAACGTATTCAAAGGGATGATGACAAAAATAAGATAATTAGCGTCTGTGCAAAATTTTTACAATCAATATGTAATACCACATGTTGATCTGTGCAGATCGATTTAGAAAATTTTCTCTATGAGGGCAACTAATTAAGATGTGCATTCTCAAATCACCATATAGTCGTAGTGTACTTCTCCATATTCTCGATATTGTACAACCTTTATGAGACAATTCAACGAACTTTTTCCTTAATAATTTGAACATGAAGCTCTCGATCTCATAAATTTTAACTTATAATCCGTCTATGTATACTAGCATTCCAGACGAAAAATCATGCTTTCTAGTGTACCTAAAAAATAATAAATAAATAAATAAAATGAGTATTTTTTTTTTTGATCCATTGGAGATGGGCCGGTCAGGAACCAGCACCCATCTAAGAACACATGCAATTTAGGCCGAAGCCCCCGACGAGTATCCCAGCAGCCCATTCCGCTCACCCATTACCGGGGTATTGCGGGGCCAAGCCTTAATGCCAGACTAATCTCTCGGTCGCTAGTGCACGAACCCACTCACAGCGGGTCCCTCAAACTAGCTGGCCAATCTTCACATAATAAATATGTGCCCATGTGTGCTAAGTTGGAGATCGAACTCAGGTTGGGGGGTTCCCAACCTTGCATCCGTGCCAACTCAACCACATGGGTTGGTTTAAAATGAGTATTTATTTAAATTGGTAGTGGGTACATGTTTTAGTGGAAGAACAGTTGTGTTAAATGACAAAATTGTCTCAATCAATGAAAAAAAGAAATGTTACACGAAAGAAGCATGTCCGTTTTATAATAGCGTATAGATGAACCATTTCCATCAATACGCACAGGCAGTATGTTTTTTGGCTAAATGATAAAGCGATACAGTAGATATATTTTGAGTTTGTGTAGAATGCAAGGATTCTCGATCAGTATATATATATATATATATATATATATATATATATATATATGTAACAGCACACAACAACTCCAAGCTAGCTAGCTAGCTGTACGCATAAAAACAGCAGCAGTACTTTGAGCTTCTTCAATCCATTTTTATAGTTTGACCTAGCTATCCCCAGCATGGAAAATGGTTCTCTCTCCCACAATGGTGAATCCCATTTCATTTCATCTGATTCGAGTGGCAGACGCGGTGGTTGGATCACGTTTCCCTTCGTCACTGGTCTTTCGTCACTGGTCTCTCTCTCTCTCTCTCTCTCTCTCTCTCTCTCTCTCTCTCTCTCTCTCTCTCTCTCTCTCTCTCTCTCTCTCTCTCTCTCTCTCTCTCTCTCTCTCATATCTAACTATCTAAGACAGAAAAGTCTATATTAATGGCATCTGAAAAACATCATGTACATAATTGACATCATTAATTATTTATGTGCTCCTGCACTTTTAAGAGAGTATTAACTTGATATACATTCTTTGACCTAGCATTTTTAAATTAACCAACGTTTAATTTTTCTGGTCTAGTAATTCTCTAACAACATGCATATACAACATAACTATATCATATATATATATATATATATATATGAGTATGATTATGGTATGTTACATAATGAAGAGATAAAGTCATCTTTAAGGTAAATAAGACCCTTATTAGGTCTTGTTTGGGTCACGGAAAGAAAATGAAAGGAAATCAATTCCTTGTTCTTTCCATAGGCATGGAAAACTAAAATTCTCATTAGTTTTTCTTTAAGTATTTGACAACACTAAGGAAAACAATCAATAAATAATAAAATATGAAACAAAATTAATATTTATAATTTCATAAATGGTTATTTTAGTAAAATAATGTAATTAATGCTAAAGTAGTACAATAAATGCAGAAAAATAAGGGGGAAAATGATTCCCTTGGGGTGTGGAAGGAACCATTTTCTCCCTTATTTTCCCTTTCTTCAGGAAATCGTTTCCTTTACTTTTGCATTCCAAACACAGGAAATGAATAAGTTTTCTTTCCCAAGCCCCCAATTAGAGTGAAGTATGTTCTCGTTTGAGTAATTAAAACCGGTAGTTGTATGTATGTAAATGTTAATATACATATGTGCATTGGACTAATACACATAAGGTGATGTGATCTATATTGAGCAGGGGCTACGATAGGCTTGACGCTTGCTGTGGGAGGATGGCTCGCAAACTTGATTGTATTTCTGATTCAAGAATTCCACGTAAAGAGCATTGATGCAGCTCAGATTTCAAACATTGTCAATGGTTGTTGCGGCTTTTTCCCAATTATTGGAGCAATCATAGCTGACTCTTTCTTTGGCTCTTACTTGGTTATTACTATTTCTTCTTTCATTTCCTTGCTAGTAAGTAATGAAATATGTAAATTTATATTTTAAATATGTGAATTGTTATTTCTGTGTGATTTTGACAACATGACATGTCAGATATTTGAAGTCCTAACCATGTCGCTTACCTCACAGGGCTCAGTTCTTTTAACTTTAACCGCAACACTTAATTCGTTGAAGCCTCAACCTTGTGGTAGCGGATCAGAATTATGCCAGCCCACCTCAAACCTACAATATGCAATCTTGTATAAGACTCTAGCTCTGCTTTCTATTGGCTTAGGAGGCACAAGGTATACCCTGGCAACAATGGGAGCTAATCAATTTGATAAGCCTAAGAGTCAAGCAAGTTTCTTCAACTGGTACTTCTTCACCCTATACTCCACTACAGTTGTAAGCTTCACTGTCATTGTCTACGTTGAGGATAATGTGGGTTGGAAATGGGGGTTTGGCATAGGTGTCATTGCAAACCTAATTGGCTTGGCCATTTTCGTAAGTGGAACCCGTTTCTATCGTTTCGATAAGCCAAAAGGGAGTCCATTTGTTGGGTTAGCTCGTGTTGTTGTTGCTACAACTCGGAAAAGGAATCTCCAGATCTCATCTGAAAGCAAGGATTATTGTTATCATGGGGATCAAGGAATGACAGACATGGCGGTTGCAACACCTAGCAAGAGCTTCAGGTACGTACATACTTAATTAAATCCTCAATTTTGTTCAGGTAGACTGTGACAATGATTTTAAGTTTTTAACACCATTCCAATACAATACAAAATAAGTTAGCACGTATAGGCAGACCATTAATGGCAAACACCAATTACTTGTTAATTAGTTGGTATGATATGAATAAAATAACTACTTTTGTTTTTCGATTTCTTAATAGGTAGTGTTTTAAGGACCTGAAGCCTCTTAGATTTATAGAATATTTCTTATGGCTTTTCTAGTATCAGAATATCAAGATGATAAGTGAATATCTATTTTAATTTTGCTGCATGTATCAGTGCATGTTTGAGAAATAAAGAGAACTTAACTAGCAAGTTCATTGAACATATCGTCCCCACAAAGCAGCAATGCTCAGTGGTGTATCTAAAGAAATTTTACTTGACATGTGACTAGCTAGTGCTAAAAGTAGAGGTGGGAAACGGGCTGGCCCGGCCCGGCCCAGTCCATTTAATCGGGCTATGGGACGTGCTCGGCCCGGTCCGTGTCGGCCAATTTCTTATCGGGCCCAGGCTCGGGTCGGCCCATATACTCAAACATTAGGCCCAGCCTGGCCCACGACCTATGACCCAAGTCCATAGCGTGTCGGGCCGTGCTCGTGCCGGGCCTAAAATGGGCTCGGGCCGTAAGGAAAAGAAAACTAGTTTTTTTTTTTTTTTTTTTTTTTTCCGATAAAAACGAAAACTAGTTCTACATTGAGATAAAATTAATACAATCAACATAAGCACTACACAAAATTCATACAAACAATGCTTGTTGTTTATCAGATAACATCTATAGTTCTCTTGAAATTCATCTCTTTTGATTTCAACCTAAAATAATATCACTACAAAGCTTTATATTTCAAAAAGACTTAGACATTCTTCCTTATAAGCATGCAACTAACTTAGTAGCAATGAAAAATCATTGTTCAAGTAGCAGATTAATTAAAACGTTGTGTGCATAGCTTAAAAAGATAGATGAAATCAGTAAATCCCTAGTCATATATATATATATATATATATATATATATCCACGCTTCATGAACGGGCCGGGTTGCGGCCCGTAATATATCGGGCTCGGGCCGTGCCGGGCTTTTGGGCCAATATTTTTCAGCCCAGCCCGGCCCGTTAAATTAACGTGCTTGGGCCAGGCCGGGCCGCTTCTTAACCTGCCGGGCTCGTGCCTAGCGGCCCATTTGCCACCTCTAGCTAAAAGTGTAGGATTGATTGACATTTGGCCTAAAACCCAAAGCACCGCCACATGTCTGAATACACCATAAATCATTGTCACGATATTTCAATAATTTCTCGAGAATTTTTTTTTACTGAAGTACGTATGATCAACTATATATATTTCAAGAATTAACGAGTACAAATAGATCGGAGGAGACAAAGCTCCTTAGTTCAGGAGAGGCATTCTCACTCCAAGAAATATAAAAGCTCGAAAGTAAAGCTAACTTAGCAAACTAATGAGCAACATAATTTGATTCTCAAAATACATGTGAAAATGAAGAACCTCGTAGTGTAAGTAATATAGCAGCTATGTCTTCATAAATACGACCATGCGACAAGTTATTCTCCATAGGTGATTTGGTAGGTGTGACTAGGTCGAAGCATATGTAGAGTCCCCTTTAGGTAATGGACCAAATGTCGAATTGAAACAAAATATGAAACTCTAGTTCCCGTTGATTCTCTAGATTGAGAATTAACCGTGAAATAAGGGATTAAAGAATCGGACGTAACCTTAAACCTTGTTGATTCTCTATGCGAAAATATATAGCCAAGGATTATAGAGGTGTTTATGCCTCGTTGATTCCTGAAGGAATAACCGAGTTAATAGAACAAGATGAGAAAACTCTCAAATTTCTTAATTTCTCTCAAAAGTTGCAATTACAAAAGAAAAGATGGTTTAAATAGTGTCGACAAAAGGTTTAGGTAGCGGCTTTTTTAACTGCCCCACTAGGGGGGTTGCTATGTTGTAATCTCGTTGAACTATTAATGAATTAACAATTCTTTCTCAAACAAATAGTGTTCCAAATCCTAATACAGCAAAAAGACAAAAAAAAAAAAAACATAGAAGAAAAACATCACATATTTTCTGAAGAAAATGGCTCGACCCTAAAAATACAGAAAACAGGGCTCAAGCCTAAATTAGCAGAAAAGTTTCAGACGAAAAGAGCTTGTGCCTAAATTATCAGAAAAACTTCAACATCGCTAATGGCAGGATCTTTTTCTATTTCGCCTGGTTTCCTCGTCCTTGCTTTATCCCCACTCTTCTCCCTTAACTTCATATAACCTTCATCGATCCATGTGGTCTGCATCATAAGAGTGAAAGAGATAGGTACATGGTGGTCTATAGGGCCAGAGAGCAAGTTGCACGCCCTGCTAGTGCTGCAACAACTTTCGGGGAGATACATTATGGACTTTAATGCACACCCCTCCTACAATATCTCCTTTATAGAGTCTCAAAACACAACTCCCAAACCTCAAGAACTTAGCTAGTTATGACTAATTATGAATAAATAGCCTCTTGAGTCTTGACATGCGCAATTTATTTTATTTTATTTTTAAAGAAAATTTCCATAAAGCAGTTACAGTACAATAGTTGGAAGAAAATAAATTTTTTATTTTTTTGAAAAATGAGATTTGGACCCCAGTCAAATTAAAAAGCTCAACCTCACGCCGATATGATTTAGCGAAAAAAAAAAAAATCATACACCAGGGGTTGTGACAAGTTTTTCTGAGTGTTGTGTTTTTTACTGTTATTTCATCAACACACGTTTATGTGTGTATCAATTAGTTTTTTATTTTTTTTTCAAAGTGGCTTACTTTTATAGGAAAGTGGTTTATTCTCTTAATGTGAAGTTTTTAGTCATCTTTTTTTATTTTCTATTTCTTTAAATATTGTTTTTTTCTATTATACCCATAACAAATATTTTTCATTCTCGGAACATTTTAATCAACCAAAGGCAATATTCTGAATTTTGAAAATTTAACCTCTTAAGGATTGTTTGTTAATTAATACTGATGTATCTTTTCAGTTTTCACTAGCTATATCTTATAGGAAGGGCATTTCCAAGGTAACAAGCTAGGTTCCAAAAATTTAACCTCCCTAAGGAGAGTTTGCTTTATATTTAAAAACGACGTATGTATATGAGTCCATCCGAACAAGACTTTTTTATAAAACTGATCTAAGTATTGGCCCAAAAAAAAAAAGTGATCTAAATAAATGACATGAACCGTAACACCAATTGTAGTCCCTACTAGTGTTAGTTGAAAAACCTATTTTCGTATGTACCAGAATTTTGAGTCTGAACAGAAAGAAAGTTGAAGGAGACATCAAACCAGATGGTTGAACGAGACACAACGTCGTCATTTTAATGGTGTACTCCTCTTTGTATGCAGGTTCCTAAATCGTGCAGCACAGAAAGTTGAAGGAGACATCAAACCAGATGGTTCAATTGCAAAACCATGGAGAGTATGCACAGTACAACAAGTAGAAGATTTCAAGATTCTCATAAGAATCATGCCATTATGGTCAACCAGTATGTTCTTACATACCCCAATAGGAGTTCTATCCAGCTTGTCAATCTTGCAAGCTCTAAACATGGACCGTCGCCTTGGACCTCATTTCAAAATACCAACTAGCTCTGTTGTAGTCATTGTACTAATTTCCACCTCCATCTCTCTCAGCGTCATTGATAGGTTCTTATGTCCGGCGTGGCAAAAGTTGACTGGTCGGTTTCCAACACCCCTCCAACGTATAGGATTAGGCCACGTGCTAAACGTGCTCAGCATGGCTGTTTCAGCAGTGGTGGAGTCCAAAAGGCTTAATGTTGCACACGACCAATCCGGTGCCATTGTCACAATGCACGTATTGTGGCTTTTCCCACAATTGGTTTTGGTAGGCATTGGAGAGGCATTTCATTTTCCAGGTCAGGTTTCATTGTATTACCAAGAATTTCCTGCGTCGCTGAAAAGCACATCAACAGCGATGATCTCGTTGGTCATCGGGATTGCATTTTATTTAAGCACATGTTTGATTGATCTGGTTCAAAAGTTTACAAGGTGGCTTCCTGACAATATAGATAATGGCAAGGCAGATAATGTGTATTGGATGCTAGTTGTGATTGGGGTAGTAAACTTTGGTTATTATTTAGTGTGTGCTAAGTTGTACAAGTATCAAAATGTAAATGGTACAGATGATAGTCCTGACTCTGACGATGATAAGTAGTGGCTGCTGTTAGCCGGTAAAGCAATAATTCTCTGATATTACCAATGATTCTATCATGTATTCTACCATGATCTTGGGAGAAGAATATGTATTTGGGAAAATTGAAGGATAGACATAAAACCAGATGGCCCAATTGCAAAACCATGGAGACTTAATTTGCACAGTTCAACAAGTAGAAGATTTCAAGACCCTTATGAGAATTTTCAATTTTGCCATTATGGTCAAGTAGCATATTTTTAGGTACCCGAATAGCAGTACAATCCAGTTTGACCATACTCGCAGGCTCTCACAATGGACCGTAACCTCGGTCCTCATTTCAAAATATATACCAGCTGGCTGGGTCTATTTTAGTTGCTGTACTAATCTCCACCGTGCTTTTTTTCGCCCTCATTGATAGGTTCTTATGTCCCTTGTGGCAGAAGTTGACTGGTCGGTTTCCGACGCCCCTCCAACGCATAGGGTTAGGCCATGTGCTAAATGTGGTGAGCATGGCTGTTTCGGCACTGGTGGAGTCCTAAAGGCTTAAAATCGCCAAAGACCACCAACTCCAAGACCAGCCTGGTGCTATTGTCCCAATGCTGGCTTTGTGGCTTTTCCCACAGTTGGTTTTGGTAGGCGTTGGAGAGGCATTTCATTTTCCAGGACAAGTTGCACTGTATTACCAAGAATTTCCTGTGTCGCTGCGAAGCACATCGACGGCAATGATTTCGTTGATCATCGGGATTGCTTTTTACTTAAGCACAGGTCTGATCGATTTTGTTCGGAGGGTTACAAGTTGGCCACCAGACAATATAAACAATGGGAAGCTAGAGAATGTGTATTGGATGTTAGTTGTGGTTGGGGTGGTAAACTTTGGTTATTATTTAGTGTGCGCAACCTTGTACAAGTATCAAAATGTAAGAGGTGAGGACAGCTCTGATGATATTGCTAGTTGAGAAAGCTATCATCATGCATGGTTCTAAGAGTCTGTTTCATAACGTTATTAGCATTATAATAATATTACATATCTCTTTCTCTCTCGTTTGAAGTACAAATACTTCTTAGAGAAAAGAAGAATGTATAGAACCAAAGTCTATTCTCAATATATTTAGACCGAAAAAAAAAAAAAAAAAAAATCTTATATATGTATTCTGTATAATGAAGAGATAAAAATATACTAGAGCAAGCACGTACACTTTATCTAACAACTAGATAATTACACTGAGGGAATGAAAGAGTCAAGCATCTGATGTTATCGTCAATTTAAGAAAAGAGATAATAACTATGGAGAAGATAATTAATGATATGTGTTGTTCATGAAACTTAGAGGATGGATCATGGATGACACCAAACTTGGATCAGTGTAAACTGTAAACAGGGATCAGGAAACTTAGGTTAGTCTACCACCTTTTGCCTCCAATATAGAGAATGTTCGGAAATTAAGACGTTCAAGGCCGGCCCTAACATTTGGCCGGGGTGCACACCAATTAAATGAAGTTTATTATGATTCCATAGGTTAGCTGTTGAGTTGAACAAAATTGTTTAATATAAGTTTGTGTTTCATATAGACTTTAATGTGTATATGAAACAAACAAGCTACTTTTTTAGGGAAATTCTCTTTAATTTAGATAAATATTTTTATTTTCCAACAAGGACATTTTTTTAAAGAAAAATTTTCCATATAATCTTTTTCCCCATTGAAATTTTTTTTATTGTGGGTTAGTAAATTATCGCATATATATGTAGTACTCTATGCTTGAAAATGTTGATGGGCTTGGGCCGATGGGCCTTGGCGCACTGTTGTTGGTAGGGATGACAATAATGCCCGCGGGTTCGGGTACCCGCTGATAACCGAACCGAATGGGTTGGGTTTAAACCCGAAAAATGGGTATGGGTTTGGATTCAGGTTTTTTTTTTAAAACCCGAAGCGGGTTTGGGTAGGGTATGGATATGGCACACCCGAATCCATACCCTAATCCAAACCCGACCCGTTTTATTTTAATATTTTTTATTTGTATATTTTATATATAATATTAATATATATTTATATTTATATTTAAAAAATTTATATCAGCATGCATATGGAGGTATGTGCGTGTAGAAAAAAATAATTCCCATCACTATATCTTTGAAACTTTCATTTGCAGAAGAACAATTGAGCTTTAATTTTCATTAATTATGTAATTTTTATTTGGATTGAATTATTTATGTAGTTTGAACTATGTAATAAGCCTTTTGAATTGTCAAGTTTAACTTTTTATTTATTTGGGTAGTTGTGATTTGTGAATTCCAAGTATAAGATGAATATTATTTTTGGAGTTCGGGTAAGTTTGGGTACCCGTTGGCACCCATAACCCGATAGGTGTGGGTTTGGGTTTTCCCCGAACCCGTTAGAACAGGTTTTGAGTTTGGATTCGGGTAGGGTACCCGCTACAGGTTCGGGAATGGATAGTGGAAACCCATACCCGACCCTACCCATTGCCATCCCTAGTTGTTGGCTCTCCAGGTTCGGGTGCAAGGAAGTGGTTTTTGGGTTTTGGCCTCTGGTGCCTGGCCTACTCCATTGTCTTTTGTATTTTGGGCCTGTCGTGGGCTGATGGTTTTTTTTTTCCTTTTGGATGGTATATTTGTGGCAGACTCTTCTTGGTTTTGCTAGTATTTTGGTACACCCGTTTGAGGTCTTAGGCGAATCTACTAGTTTAATTATTTTGAGTCATGTACCATTAGATAGGCTATGGTCTTTTTTTTAGTCACTTGAGTAAAGTGTGTAACCCAAGCTCTAATGGGTGTTTACTTGCTAGAGTCTTCTCTGAGTCAGGCCGTTTGTGATTTAGACATTTATGTAGGAGTTCGTACTCTGGTGTATGTATCGCTCTGGCATTGACCTAGTATGGTTGTATGATTTTTCAATCAATGAATTTATTCATTCCCCTAAAAAAAAAATATTGAAAATCTAAAATCTATTGTGGGTTAGTAGATTTTTTTTTTGTGGGTCAATAAAAAAAACAAAATAAAATTTTCCATCAGGCGGCCCATTAAATGAACTGGAAAGGAAACGAAAGATATTTTTATGAAAAAAAAAATGTCTATTGGTCAAGGATCGTTTTGTTTGGTCTAAATGATTTATGATTGTTGAATTTCAAGTCTCAAAAAGACGGCTCAACTAAACAAATACAAGTATAGAAAATTAAAAAAACGAAATCTAATCTCAAAATGAAAGAGAAAAGGATCGAGAGTGTTCGAAAGTAAATTTGTGGCTTTAACCATGATTTCCTAGTTTTGGTAGGTATTGATTAGTGGAGAGGCATTTCATTTTCGAAGACAATCAAGTCACATATTTAATTAATCGCTGGTATTTCAATTATAATTCAAACTCATGTACGTGTGATTGATGTAGTTCAAAGAGTTACAAGAATTCAAACAAAAGTTAGCTGAGCAGAGGATCCGGCCGGACTTAGACCAGAAAAACAAGAATACCGATAAAATTTATCTCACATTCTCTTCGATTAATATATAATTAAGTTACATATCAAGAAGCTAATCTACCAAGCAACAAGAGAAAGCTAGGTCAAGTATTGCAACAACACTGTAGTGGTAGACCAAACAAGAAGCTAGTCTATCGCTACATTGAAATTCTCTATCACTATTTTAGAATTCTCCTTTTTTTTTTTTTTTGAACGAATGATTTTAGAATTCTCCTAACCCTTAAAAAATATAGAGTGATTTGTAAGGTAAATCCATCAATTTGAAGGAATATAAAATGCCATCACGTTTTGCATTATACTGCTATATATAGTACTTATCAATACTCAATAGTAGTAGTTAGCTGTGGGAGTGGGACATATATTATAACATAGAAATAATTTATACATCCAAGCTAGATCAGTGCTTTCATTTTTAATAAATTAGGTACGTGCATGAAAGTAAAAGTATTCAAAGGGATGATGAGAAAAATAAGATAATTAGCGTCTGTGCAAAACTTTTACAATTAATATATATACAATACTACATGTTGGTCATGCACCAGAATTAATTTTTCACTTTTTTAGCTTTCAAAATAAAAGCTATTAGTAGCAGATCGATTTAGAAATTTTTCTCTATGAGGGCAACTAATTAAGCTGTGCATTCTCAAATCACCATCTAGTTGCAGTGTGCTTCTTCTTATTCGATCTCGATATTGCACAACCTCTTTGAGACAATTGCAAAAACTTTTTCCCGAGTAACCTTGTACGTGAAGGCTCTCGATCTCATAATATGTCATAATGTAACCTTTAATCGGTCCATGTATACTAGCATTAATTCCAGACAAAAATCCATACTTTCTGGTGCACCTAAAAAAATAAAGAATATGAGTATTTATTTAAATTGGTAGTGGGTACCTGTTTTAGTGGAAGAAAAGTTGTTTTAAATGACAAAATTGTCTCAATCAATGTAAAAGAACACAACGATATGTTTACGCAGTGTAAACCTCAAACTTGAGGAAACATCACTGCGAGGCACAAGCCCAAAAGAACGATCAATCCACTATGAGAAGTTGAGATGAAACTCTTACAAACAAAGGTAAACCTCGATTACCATTACAACTAGCAGCCCTAGTCTATGTGTCTGTCTTGAGTCTTCTTCTCACCAACTTCCTCTTCTGGGATTGCACCACGTCTTTCAATCCTCAGTCTGCACAACTTCTTTGCTGGTCACGAAAGAATGAAACAACATTGAACCAAGGATTCACCTCACATGTACAAGTGAATCCCCAAACGAATTATGCTTTTATGCTCTGATATAAATGCAGCAACACATGAGATAAACAATAATCTCTAGCCTCAAAGCATGCCCAATGGCACCTGTATCAATCAGCCTATATAGGAGCAACGACTCCCCCTCACTTTAAAGTCCTAACCCTAATTGACTTCCTATCAGGAAATATCTTTATTAAAAAGATTATCAATTAGCATATAAACCAATAAAAGATTTTGCTGAAAAGATCCTAAATCAATTAGGATTCAAATACAATTAATAAACGCAGCGGTAAAAGATTTTATTAAACAAAATAAAATTAAGGATTTTGTTAAGAAAATCATATCCATTTAAGGAGATCAAAAACACATACTTACCATGCATATCCACTTACCTTAAAGTGGCATAGGTTGTTTACACTACTAATCAATCAATGTTTTGTTTAGGAATGCCAACATTAAATATACCAACACTCTCTCTCTCTCTCTCTCATATCTACAACAGAAAAGTCTATATATTAATGGCGTCTGAAAAACATCAAACGTCATGTATAGTCTATAGAATTAATTGACATTATTATCTAGCTATCTGCTTCTGCAGGTGAGAGAGGGTATTAGCTTGATACACATTTTTGACCTAGGTTTTCAAACCAACGTTAATTTTTTTGGGTCTATAATTGTCTAACAACACGCATATACGGCATAACTACATCATATCATGTATATGTATGTATATATATATATATACGTATTGGACTAATGTATATAAGGTGATGTGATCTATATTGAGCAGGGGCTGTGGTAGGCTTGACGCTTGCGGTGGGAGCATGGCTCTCCAACTTGATTGTATTTCTGATCCAAGAATTCAACGTAAAAAGCATTGATGCTGCTCAGATTACAAACATTGTCAATGGCTGTTCCAGCTTTTTCCCAGTTATTGGAGCAATCATAGCTGACTCTTTCTTTAGCTCTTTCTCGGTTATTACTATTTCTTCTTGCATTTCCTTGCTGGTAAGTAATGAAATATGTGAATTTATATTTTGAATATGTGAATTGTTATTTCAGTGTGATTTTGACTACATGACATGTCATATATTTGAAGCCCTAACCGGTCATGCCGCTTAACTTACAGGGCTTAGTTCTTTTTACTTTAACTGTGACACTTGACTCCTTGAAGCCTCAACCTTGTGTTACTGGATCAGAAATATGCGAGCCCACCTCAAACCTACAATATGCAATCATGTATACGGCTCTAGCTCTGGCTTCTATTGGCTCGGGAGGCACAAGGTTTACCCCGACAACAATGGGAGCTAATCAATTTGATAAGCCTAAGAGTCAAGCAAGTTTCTTCAACTGGTACTTCTTCTCCATATACACCGCTTCAATTGTAAGCCTCACTGTCATTGTCTACGTCGAGGATAATGTGGGTTGGAAATGGGGGTTTGGCATAGGTATCATTGCAAACCTAATTGGCTTGGCCATTTTCGTAAGTGGAACCCGTTTCTATCGTTTCGATAAGCCAAAAGGGAGTCCATTTGTTGGGTTAGCTAGTGTTGTTGTTGCTACAACTCGGAAAAGGAATATCCCGATCTCATCTGAAAGCAAAGATTATTGTTATCATGGGGATCAAGGAATGACAGACATGGCGGTTGCAACACCTAGCAAGAGCTTCAGGTACGTACATACTTGCATCCTGAATTTTGTTCAGGTATATATAGACTATTGACAATGATTTTTAACACTATTCGAATACAATACAAAATGAGTTAGCACGTATAGGCAGACCATTAATGGCAAACACCAATTATCTGTTAATTAGCTGGTATGATATTAAGAAAATAATTACTTTTGTTTTTCGATTTTCTTAATAGGTAGTGTTTTAAGGATCCGATGCCTCTTAGATTTATAGAATATTTCTTACATCAGAATATCAAGATGGTGATCGAATTATATTTTGTGTTGCATATATCAGTGCATGTTTGGTCGAGAAATAAAGAGAACTTGTAAAGTTCATTGAACATATCGTCCACACAAAGCGGCTAGTGCTAAAAGTGTAGGATTGATTGGCCTAAAACCACAAAGCACTGCCACATGTCATAATACACCATAGATCATTGTCACGATATGCCAATAATAATTCGAGATTTTTTTTTTGACTGAAGTATGATCAGCTATATTTCAAGAATTAACGAATATAAATAGAGGAGACAAAGCTCCTTAGTTCAGGAGGGGCATTCCCACTCCAAGAAATATTCAAGCAAGAAAGTAAAGCTAACTCTGCAAACTTATGAGCAACAAAATTTGATTGTTGAAATACATGTGAAATTGAATGAAGAACCTAGTAGTTTAAGTAATATAGCAACTATGTCCTCATAAATACCACCAAGCTAGCGACGAGTTATTCTCCGTAGGTGATTTGATAGCAGTGACTTGCTAGGAGCATAGAGTCTGCTTCACGTAGTGGACCAACAGTCGAATTGAAACAAAATATCAAACCCTAGTTCCTGTTGAATCTCTAGATTGAGTATAACCATGAAATAATGGATTAAAGAACCGGACATAATCCTAAACTTTGTTGATTCTCTACGCGAGAATAACCAAAAAAGTTTTAGATGAAAAGAGTTGGTGCCTAAATTATCAGAACAACTTCAACATCGCTGAAGGCAGGATCTTTCTCTGTTTCGCTTGGTTTCCTCCTCCTTGCTTTATCCCCACTCTTCTCCTTTAATTCATATAACCTTCATCTATATGGTCTGCATCAGAAGAGTAGAAAAGATATAGGTACATACATATGGTGCTCTAGGGCCAGAGAGCAAATTGCACGTCCTGCGCTAGTGCTTCAACAACTTTCGGGGAAGATACAGTATGGACTTTAATGCACCCCCTTTCTACAATATCCCCTTGAGAGTCTTGAAACACAACTCCCAAACCTCGAGAACTTAGTTATGACTAATTATGTTTAAACTAGCCTCTTGACATGAGCAATTCATTTTAGTTTTTTTTTAAGAAAAATTTCCATAAAGCAATTATAGTAGTGTAAAATATGAGTAATGTTTTTCATTGTTTTGTCCTTGATTTATATGTATCTTTCCACTAGCTATATCTTAAAGAAAGGGAATTTGCGAGAGTTCAAGAAGTTAACCTCCCTATTCCATAAGGAGAGTTTGCTTTAATATAAAAAGTCGTTATGTAAATGAGTCGATCCGAACAAGACTCTTTTAGAAAACTGATCCAAGTATTAGCCAAAAAAAAAAACTGACATTAATAAATGACATGATCCGTAACACCAACTGTAAATTTGTAATCCCTACAAGCGTTTGTTGAAAAACCTATTTTGCATATGTACCAGAATTTTGACACTGAATATGAATGATGTCCTCCTCTTTGTATGCAGGTTCCTAAATCGTGCAGCACAGAAAGTTGAAGGAGACATCAAACCAGATGGTTCAATTGCAAAACCATGGAGAGTATGCACAGTACAACAAGTAGAAGATTTCAAGACTCTCATAAGAATCATGCCGTTATATATGGTCAACCAGTATCTTTTTAGCTACCCCAATAGGAGTTATATCCAGTTTGGCAATCTTGCAAGCTCTAAACATGGACCGTCGCCTTGGACCTCATTTCAAAATACCAGCTAGCTCTGTTGTAGTCATTATACTAATTTCCAACTCCATCTCTCTCAGTGTCATTGATAGGTTCTTATGTCCGGCATGGCATAAGTTGACTGGTCGGTTTCCGGCACACCTCCAACGTATAGTACTAGGCCACGTGCTAAACGTGCTCGGCATGGCTGCTGCAGCAGTGGTGGAGTCCAAAAGGCTTAATATCGCACAAGACCAATCCGGTGACAATGTCCCAATGCGCGTATTGTGGCTTTTCCCACAACTGGTTTTGGTAGGAATTGGAGAGGCATTTCATTTTCCAGGACAGATTTCATTGTATTACCAAGAATTTCCTGCGTCGCTGAAAAACACATCGACAGCGATGATCTCGTTGATCATCGGGATTTCATTTTATGTAAGCACAGGTTTGATTGATCTGGTTCAAAGGTTTACAAGATGGCTACCTGACAATATAGACAATGGCAAGGCATATAATGTGTATTGGATGCTAGTTGTGATTGGGGTGGTAAACTTTGGTTATTATTTAGTGTGTGCTAAGTTGTACAAGTATCAAAATGTAAAGGGTACAGATGGTAGTCCTGACTCTGACGATGATAAGTAGTGGTTGTCGGCGGGTACAGCAATTATTCTCTGTAGTCTTGGGAGGAGAATATGTATTCAGGACCTAATCCATCATTGCGAAGTGAAAAACTATTGGACCACATAGGTGTCTCTACATATATATAATTTTGTTTTTCTTAAGTGTAAAAACTGGAACGTGCAGTTTCTGTGTGTCTGGGATTGAAGATATACTAGCAATCCCAGTGTTCTGGAAAAACGAAAACAGCAAGAACACAACGATATGTTTACGCAGTGTAAACCTCAAACTTGAGGAAACATCACTGCGAGGCACAAGCCCAGAAGAACGATCAATCCACTAGAAGAAGTTGAGACAAATCTCTTACAAGCAATGAATTACAATAGCTAGCAGTCCTAGTCTACTAATCAGTCTTGCATCTTCTTCCTCAAGGACGCCTTCCTTATTGAATTGAAACACGCTCTTCAATCTTCAGTTTACACCAATTCTCTACTGACCGCGAAAGAACGATGCAACACTGAAATAATTCACTCAAACAAATATAAGTGAATGAACATAATAATCTATGCTTTCAAACTCTCATAGAAATATAATGGCACACGAGATGAACATTAATCTCTTTGCCTCAAAAGCATATCTTCCACGCCTTTGCCGTTTTGCATATATAGGAGTCAAATACTCCCCCTCACTTTTAAAGTCCTAACCCTAATTGACTTCCTATAAGGAAATATCTTTATTAAAAAGATTATCAATTAGGATACAAACCAATAAAAGATTTTGCTGAAAAGATCCTAAATCAATTAGGATTCAAATACAATTAATAAACGCAGCGGAAAGGATTTGATTTAAACACAATTAAATCAAGGATTTTGTTAAGAAAATCATTCATTCAAAGAGCCCATAATTATATACTTACCTTGCATACTTACCTTCCTAAGGTCACGTAGGTTGTGGCTCACACTTCTATTCAAACAAGGTGTGTGTAGGAATGCCAATATACTAACAATCTCCCCCTTTGGCATTCCTATACAAAACAACTCATAGTCAACAACCTATGTTGCAAGAACCAAGAACCAAGGTCGCACCTGAAACACTTATAAGCAACACACCTTGTGAAGAACAATTGTGGCAATATAACATATTTAAACAAAGCCAACAAATATAGCCATATAGCATAGGTTATTCTTCTCCCCCTTTTTGAATAGGGATGCCAAAGGCATTAAGAAACTCCCCCTTAGAAGCACCATTATGTGATAGATAAGCAAGAGAATTGCATCACAAAGCAACCATAAATGTAGTGACCAAACATTGAAAACTCCCCCTGAATTGATGAATTTGTATGCAAAAATGATCAATGCAAACACACAATGGGTAGAGAATTATCCACACACTAATCTGAGGGAAGAGGCATAGCCTTTAGCCAAAGTACAAGACATAGCTTCACCAAATAAACAAACACGCAAAGTTCACAGGTTGAATCAAGTTAAGACACAACAATGTAAGCAAGAGTATGATCGAGTATTCTTGTACCTTTGTGGTGATTGGTGAACATATTTCAATGTGGGATCTGTATCATGCTAGGAATCCCAGAAGGTCACAAACAGAGAAATTAAGCAATCTTTTTGCACTCCTTATACCTCCTGTGTGGGCAAGATATTCATTTTTTTTTTTTCGCCTTTCACACATGATTTACTCACAGAATTTGTGATTCACATACCACCGGGGTGACCAAACCATTCCCTTTTCTGCTCAATCCTTATATCGTTCACCACGACCAAGGCCTGATTACTTTAGGAATAGCCTGGCCATCAAACCATTCCCGTTTCTGCCCAATCCCTATATCGTTCACCACGACCAGGGCCTGGTTACTTTGGGAATAGCCTGATAATGCTCCAAAATAATATAATATTTTTTTTATTGAACAAGGAGCAAGGAACAATCAACTCATTATTTTGTGACCTGTACCTGATCAACCAAGCTGATGTTTACCACCACAAAGAAAAGATGTGTGCATGTGCAAATCCAAAGGTGATTAAGAATATTTTGCCCGTGCTCAAGATTACATAGCCATGTCAAAACAGAACTCAGAACTGGCTTAACAACTTGTCATAATCACATATTTGAAGCCATGAAAAATACTTTGTCAATCTAAGATCAACTTACCCTAGCAAACAGTGTGGGATACTTACCCTACATGCAATCCTTATTAATCTGGAAAATTTGTGAACCAAAAGAGAGATACTCACTGTAAATGTTTCAACACTACCATGGGTTCACACACAATGGATGCATGCTGATTGACAAATTCAAGGGAAATTTCAGAGCTTAGTGCACACACCTATGGCATTCTTAAGCGACACAAATCTTGTCTAGCATTAATCCAATCATCATCAGTCAAGGCCTCTTTAACAATTTTTGGTTCAAAAAATGACACAACACCAAAATATGAAATTATGTTCATGTTCACTTTATTAGAAACCAAAACAAAAACACAAGAGCAGAATCACTACTTACCTCACTTGCAGCTTGTCTTTAAATTCAAATTCTATCATCAATTTTCCCAATGATGTCTTGAGCAGAGTGATCCTCTTGAACTTGCTTAAAATCAGTCCTTATGATTGGCAGAGGATCAAGAATAGGATCATCATAGACATCATCATTCTCTTCATTTAGAGAGTATAGCCAGAACCACAAGGCATGTGGCGTTCATCCTTGTTGACATTCCTGCAAGAGGTTAACAAACAAGCTTTATTATCAGTATTCATAGATGCCTGAGAATCATTAAATAAAGCTGAAAAACATTTATTTGATCCTTTTTTCACCCAAGTTTGTTTATTTTTTGTCTCCAGACCTCCTGGGATTGCAACCAGCCTTGCAATCCTATTAATCAACTGTAAGTGTTCTTTCAGTTCAGCTTGCAGAGACACAGCTGAGTTTAAATCTGAAGTTTTCTTCTGTTTTTGTGAATTTCTACGAAGTGAATTGCACCTAGGACGTATGTGTCCAAGTTTTCCACAAAAATGACATGTAGGAACAAAGATTTTTGGTCTAGGGACGTACCTGGACTGATGAGTACACGGTTGTAACTCTTTACTTACCTGAGGGGATTGATGACATGTTATCGATCCCTGTTCTAAGACAGATTTGGATGCAGGGTTTGACACAGGTATTTCAGCGACAAGTACCTTAGGAACATGCTTATTTTCCTTCACAAACTGTAAGGTTTCTTTTGATGCACCGTCATAACCAAGTCTTTCCTTGTTACTGTGAGTTTTTCCAAACCCAATCATCCTTGAAACTTTTTCCGAATTGATATCGAATTTGCAGAACTTGTCTCTAGTTTCAGTCAATTCAACCTGCAATTTCTCATTCTCTTGGGTTAGTAAAATATTTAAATTAATCTGAGCCTTTAACTCAACCTCCAAAGTCTTTATCTTGTCCTCAAACTCTCTCCTTTCTTCAATTTCAACATGTACATCCTTAACCTGCAAGGAATTTATCTCAACCAAAATCTCACCATCACTATAGGAGTCATTTGAGTTGTCTTGATGAAACGAGGAAGTAAGTGCAAGATTGTGCACTTCATTGTCACCAAGGAGCTCCTCGTCACTATCATCCCATGTAGACTTCAATGCCCTGCTGTTCTTAGAATTTTGTTTCCTGTTGGCACACTCAACAGCCATATGACCAAATCCACCACATTCATAGCATTTAGTTTTTTCTTGAAAATTTTTCCTATGACCAAACTGTGGTTTTTTATCAATTTGTTTTTCAGAAGAAAACTCTTTTCTTTGATTTGAAAAATTTCTTGAAGAATTCGAAGAAACATTTTTATTCTTCAAAATTTTTTTAAACTCTTTTGTAAGTAAAACTAGGTCAGTTAACTCACCGTTATCACCATTGAAGAGAGGAGGGCAGTTTATTGATCCAGCAGCTCTGTCACGCTCCATTTGATCTACTAGAAAAAAAATTCTAGAACCCGCTCTGGTACCACTTGTAAAAACTGGAACGTGCAGTTTATGTGTGTCTGGGATTGAAGATATACTAGCAATCCCAGTGTTCTGGAAAAACGAAAACAGCAAGAACACAATGATATGTTTACGCAGTGTAAACCTCAAACTTGAGGAAACATCACTGCGAGGCACAAGCCCAGAAGAACGATCAATCCACTAGAAGAAGTTGAGACAAATCTCTTACAAGCAATGAATTACAATAGCTAGCAGTCCTAGTCTACTAATCAGTCTTGCATCTTCTTCCTCAAGGACGCCTTCCTTATTGAATTGAAACACGCTCTTCAATCTTCAGTTTACACCAATTCTCTACTGACCGCGAAAGAACGATGCAACACTGAAATAATTCACTCAAACAAATATAAGTGAATGAACATAATAATCTATGCTTTCAAACTCTCATAGAAATATAATGGCACACGAGATGAACATTAATCTCTTTGCCTCAAAAGCATATCTTCCACGCCTTTGCCGTTTTGCATATATAGGAGTCAAATACTCCCCCTCACTTTTAAAGTCCTAACCCTAATTGACTTCCTATAAGGAAATATCTTTATTAAAAAGATTATCAATTAGGATACAAACCAATAAAAGATTTTGCTGAAAAGATCCTAAATCAATTAGGATTCAAATACAATTAATAAACGCAGCGGAAAGGATTTGATTTAAACACAATTAAATCAAGGATTTTGTTAAGAAAATCATTCATTCAAAGAGCCCATAATTATATACTTACCTTGCATACTTACCTTCCTAAGGTCACGTAGGTTGTGGCTCACACTTCTATTCAAACAAGGTGTGTGTAGGAATGCCAATATACTAACATTAAGAAATCCAAAACAAACAAAAATAAGCAGTATCATAAATTTTCACTTTTTTAGCTTTACAAAAAGAAAGCTAAAAGTAGCAGAACGATTTAGAAAATTTTCTCTGGGGCAACTAGTAATTAACTGTATTAACATGTGCATGCACCATATAGTTGTAGTGTGCTTCTCTCCTAGCCTTATTTTCGATATTGTACAACCTCTACGAGACAATTCAAAGAACTTTTTCCCCAATAACTTGAACATGAAGCTCTCGATCTCATGACATGTCATAAATTTACCCTGTAATCTGTCCATGGATACTAGCATTAATTCCATACGAAAAATCATGCTTTCTACTGTACCTAAAAAAATTAAGTAAAAATAAAGAAAACTAGTATTTATTTAAATTGGTAGTGGGTACTGTTTTAGGGGAACAAAAGTTGTGTTAAATGAAAAAAATTTAAGTGAGCCTGTCACTCCACGTGGATATGTGACGGGCCACTTTGATTGGTTAATGCATATAAAATATTAATTAAACAGTTAGTACATAAAATATAAAATATTCAATAAACCAATCACATGACACCGTCATATATGCCACGTGGAGTGACGGTACCATGGAAAAATCTCTCGTGTTAAATGACAAAATTATCTCGATCAATATAAAAGAGAAATGTTACCCGAAAGAAGGGGGCATGTCCATTCTATAATAGTGAGTTTGTCTAGAATGCAAGGATTCTCAGACTATATTATAATAGTGAGTTTGTCTAGAATGCAAGGATTCTCAGTTTGTCTAGAATGCAAGGATTCTCAGACTATATTATAATAGTGAGTTTGTCTAGAATGCAAGGATTCTCAGACTATATGAACCCATGTATGCAGGGGTTCATTTTGAACGGCACACTACAACTCCAAGCTAGCTAGATAGCTGTAAGCATATATAAAAACAGCAGCAACGTACTTTCCCCTTCATCGCTGGTCTCTCTCTCTCTCTCTCTCTCTCTCTCTCTCTCTCTCTCTCTCTCGATAAAGGATAGGCCCAAATCCTTATAAGCACATTTGCAAGGTCCATTTTCTCCAATGTGGGACAACACTCCACATTCTCACACGCCCCCGCACGTGTGGCGAATTTTCAAGCCAAACACGTGGACAACTTAAATTGGGTGACGTGGAGCACGTGTGGCCACTTGGCTTCACACGTGGGCGAACCAGGCTCTAATACCATGATAAAGTAATCTGGGCGTCACAACCAAAACCAATTGGCAATGGTTGGATAGGCCCAAATCCTTATAAGCACATTTGCAAGGTCCCTTTTCTCCAATGTGGGACAACATCTCTCTCTCATAGCTACAACCAAAAAGTCTATATTAATGGCTTCTGAAAACATCATGTATAGAATTGACATCATTATCTATATGCTCCTGCATGTTAGAGAGGGTATTAGCTTGATACACATTTTTGACTTAGCTAGGTTTTCAAACTAACGTTTAACTTTTCAGGCCTAATGATTGTCTAACAACAAGCATATACGACATAACTATATCATATATAGTTATATATATATATATATATATTTATTTGTTTACTGGACTAATACTATAAGGTGGACTTCTAAAAAAAAAAAAATACGATAAGGTGATGTGATCTATATTGAGCAGGGGCTGTGGCAGGCTTGTCGCTTGCGGCGGGAGCATGGCTCGCAAACTTGATTGTATTTCTGATCCAAGAATTCAACGTAAAGAGCATTGATGCTACTAAAATTACAAACATAGTCAATGGTTGTTCCACCTTTTTCCCAGTTATTGGAGCGATCATAGCTGACTCTTTCTTTGGCTCTTTCTCGGTTATTACTATGAAAAGTAGAATAGTATTTGCTTTGAATGAATTGAATCTATTGATACATGACAATTATATATACAGAATGCTACTGACTACTTTAGAGACAGAGAGAATATCTCCAGCTCTATAGCTTGGTGGTCACGTGTAGACATTTACAGCTTTAGCTGCTTTACAGTTCGGTGATCACTAGCTAGTGGAGAGTTAGCTACTGCCCTGACATCTTGGTATTGTACACGGGCATATCATTGATTATTCTACAGCATCATGGAGAGATCATGGAGAGATAGTTATTGCCTTGACAGCCTTTGTATTCTTTAATACTCCCCCTCAAGTTGGAGTGTGGATGTTAATCACACCCAACTTGCTAAGACGCGAGTGAAATGCAGGTCCCCTTAGTGGCTTTGTAAACATATCAGCAATTTGATTTCCTGTTTGCACATAAGCAGCCTTGACTTCTCCCCTTTGGATTCTTTCGCGAACTGTGTGGCAATCTAATTCAATGTGTTTGGTCCGCTCATGATATACTGGGTTTGCTGCAATGTGTAAGGCAGCTTGATTATCACAAAACAATCTTGCTGGCTCAGGATGGTGTACATGTAAATCTCTCAACAAGTATCTCAGCCACGTAAGTTCACAACTGGTTGTGGCCATGGAACAGTATTCAGCTTCTGCAGATGATCTAGCCACCGTGACTTGCTTCTTACTCTTCCATGATACAAGTGACTTGCCAAGAAAAATGCAATATCCCGTCACTGATCGGCGTGTGATTGGACACCTAGCCCAATCTGCATCACAATAGCTAATCAAATTAAGTTGATTTTGTGAAGAAAATAATAAGCCTTGTCCAGGTGCTTCCTTGAGATATTGAAGGAGACGGCGAGCTGCCTTAAGATGATGTAGCTTGGGTTCTTGCATGAATTGGCTGAGAGTGTTCACTGCATATGTAATCTCTGGCCTAGTGATTGTGAGGTAGATCAATTTCCCAATCAATCGTCGATATCGACTTGGGTCCTTGATAACATCACTTCCCGTTGTTGTCAATACCAGATCAGGTTCCATGGGTACTTTTGCAGGTTTGACTTCAAGTAACCCAGCTTCCTCTAATATGTCCAGCGTGTACTTTCGTTGACAGATTGAAATCCCAACCTTGGAACGTGCAACTTCTATGCCAAGAAAGAATTTCAATGGTCCAAGATCTTTGATCCGAAAACGTCCACCGAGGATTTTCTTGAGGTTACTAATTGCCTCCTCATCGTTTCCTGTAATAATCATGTCATCAACGTAAAGCAACACCACAGTAATAGAATTCCCGCGAACCTGAGTAAACAATGAGTAATCAGCACGTGATTGTTGAAAGCCAATTTCTTGAATAACAGAGGAGAACCGCTCAAACCAGCTGCGAGAGGCTTGTTTTAGTCCGTACAAGGATTTGTGGAGTCGACAAACCATGTTCTCCCCCTCAAGTTTAGAGAGAGAATATCTCCAGCTCTATAGCTTGGTGGTCACGTGTAGACATTTACAGCTTTAGCTGCTTTACAGTTCGGTGATCACTAGCTAGTGGAGAGTTAGCTACTGCCCTGACATCTTGGTATTGCACACGGGCATATCATTGATTATTCTACAGCATCATGGAGAGATCATGGAGAGATAGTTATTGCCTTGACAGCCTTTGTATTCTTTAATAATTACTGTTTCTTCTTGCAGTTCCTTGCTGGTAAGTAATGAAATATGTGAATTGTTATTTCAATACGTGTGATTTTGACTACATGACATGTCAGATATTTGAAGCTCTAACTGCGACCCTTACCTTACAGGGCTTAGTTCTTTTTACATTAACTGTGACACTTGGCTCGTTGAAGCCTCAACCTTGTGTTAGTGGATCGAAGTTATGCGAGCCCACCTCAAACCTACAATATGCAATCTTGTGTACGGCTCTGGCTCTCGTTTCTATTGGCTTGGGAGGCACAAGGTTTACCTTGGCAACAATGGGAGCTAATCAATTCGATAAGCCTAAGAGTCAAGCAAGTTTTTTCAACTGGTACTTCTTCTCTATATACACCGCTTTAGTTGTAAGCTTCACTGTCATTGTCTACATCGAGGATAATGTGGGTTGGAAATGGGGGTTTGGCATAGGTGTCATTGCAAACCTAATTGGCTTGGCCATTTTCGTAAGTGGAACCCGTTTCTATTGTTTCGATAAGCCAAAAGGGAGTCCATTTGTTGGGTTAGCTCGTGTTGTTGTTGCTACAACTCTGAAAAGGAATCTCAAGATCTCATCGGAAAGCGAGGATTATTGTTATCATGGGGATCAAGGAATGACAGACATGGCGATTGCAACCCCTAGCAAGAGCTTCAGGTACGTACATACTTGCATCCTGTGTTTTGTTCAGGTAGACTATTGACAAAGATTTTTAACGACACTATTCAGATACAATACAAAATGAGTTAGCACGTATAGGCAGACCATTAATGCATGGCAAACACCAATTATCTGTTAATAATTAGCTGGTATGATATGAAGAAAATAATAATTTCTGTTTTTCGATTTCGTAATAGGTAGTGTTTTAAGGATATGAATCCTCTGAGATTTATAGAATATTTCTCTAGTATCAAAATATCAGGTTGATAATTAAGGGAATTCTATTTTGTACTGCATGTTTCAATGCATGTTTGGTCGAGAAATAAAGATAACTTGGAAAGTTCATTAAACATATCATCCACATAAAGTGGCAATGCTAAAGAAATTTTACTTGACATGTGGCTAGTGCTAATTAAAAGTGTAGGATTGATTGGCCTAAAACCCCAAAGCACTGCCACATGTTAGAATACACCATTGATCATTGTCACGATATTTCAATGATAACTTGAGAATTTTTTTTACTATAGTATGCTCTATATTTCAAGAATTAACGAATACAAATAGAGGAGACAAAGTTCCTTAGTTCAGAAGGGCATTCCCACTCCAAGAAATATTCAAGCTAGAAAGTAAAACTAACTTAGCAAACTTGTGAGCAACAAAATTTGATTATTGAAATACATGAAAATGAAGAATTTGGTAGTTTAAGTAATATAGCAGCTATGTCTTCATAAATACGACCAAGCTACGAGTCATTCTCCGTAGGTGATTTGGTAGTAGTGACTAGGAGCATAGAGTCTGCTTCAGTACGTAGTGAACCAAACGTCGAATTGAAACTAAATATCAAACCCTAGTTCCCGTTGATTCTCTAGATTGAGAA
The DNA here is from genome assembly GCA_029955375.1 of Rubus parviflorus. NCBI lineage: Eukaryota > Viridiplantae > Streptophyta > Magnoliopsida > Rosales > Rosaceae > Rubus > Rubus parviflorus. Next base: position 3,959,295 of record JARGGL010000010.1, read on the forward strand.
TAACCATATATGAAATACTGGATTAAACAACAGGACATAACCCTAAACTTGTTGATTCTCTACACGAGAATAACCAAGGATTACAGGGGAGTTTATGTCTCATTGATTCCCTGAAGGAATAGCTGAGTTGACAGAACAAAATAAGAAAACTCCCAAATTTATTAATTCCTCAAAAGCTGCTATAATATGGTTTAAGTAGTGTCCCAAAACCTAATACAACAAAAAGACCAAAATAAAACCCTAATTAAAGGAAAAACATCCCATATTTTCTGAAGAAAATGGCTCGAATTGAAAAATACAGAAAACAAGGCTCGAGCCTAAATTAGCAAAAAAGTTTCAAATGAAAAGATCGAGTTGGTGCCTAAATTATCATAACTTCAACATCGCTGAAGCTTGCTTTATCCCCACTCTTCTCCCTTAACTTCATATATCCTTCATTTATGTGGTCTTCATCATAAGAGTTCATATAGGTACATGATGCACTAGGGCCAGAGAGCAAGTGCTTCAACGACTTTCGGGGAAGATATATTATATATTGACTTTAATGCACGCCCTTCCGACAATATCCCCTTGAGAGTCTTGAAACACAACTCCCAAACCTCGAGAACTAAGAAATTTTTTTTGGGCGTCAGTCTGCACACACACAGTATTTTAGGGATCGAAGTTGAACCGATGATCTCTCTTATGACAACTTTGGTGCCAAACCACTGCACCAACCACCTTGGATCGAGAGAACTAAGAGCTTAGTTATGATTAATTTTGTGGCCTCTTGGCATGCACAATTCATTTTAGATTTTTTTTTAAAGAAAATTTTCCATAAAGCAATTATAGTAGTGTAAAATCTAAGTAGTGTTTTTTTTTTACTGTTTTGTCCTTGATTTATATATATCTTTTCACCAGCTATATCTTAAAGAAAGGGCATTTGCGAGGTTCCAAAAAGTTAACCTCCCTATGAAGAGTTTGCTTTATATATAAAAAGTTGTTATGTTGATGAGTCAATTCGAACAAGGCTCTTTTATAAAAAAAATTAAAAACTGATCCAAGTATGAGCCAAAAACCAAAAAAACAACTGATCTAAATAAATGACATGACATGATCCGTAACACCAAAGCATTTGTTGAAAACCTATTTTCGATATATGTACCAAAATTTTGACTATTAAGTCGGAAGATGAATATTGATGTCCTCCTCTTTGTATGCAGGTTCCTAAATCGTGCAGCACAGAAAGTTGAAGGAGACATCAAACCAGACGGTTTAATTGCAAAACCATGGAGAGTATGCACAGTACAACAAGTAGAAGATTTCAAGGCTGTCATCAGAATCATTCCTTTATGGTCAACCAGTATCTTTTTATCTACCCCAATAGCAGTTATATCCAGCTTGGCAATCTTGCAAGCTTTAAACATGGATCGTCGCCTGGGACCTCATTTCAAAATACCAGCTAGCTCTGTTGTAGTCCTTACTCTAATTTCCGGCTCCATCTCTTTTAGCGACATTGATGGGTTCTTATATCCGGTGTGGCATAAGTTGACTGGTCGGTTTCCGACACCCCTCCAACGTATAGGACTAGGCCACGTGCTAAACGTGCTCGGCATGGCTGTTGTAGCACTGGTGGAGTCCAAAAGGCTTAATATCGCACAAGACCAATCCGGTGACAATGTCCCAATGCGCGTATTGTGGCTTTTCCCACAAATGGTTTTGGTAGGAATTGGAGAGGCATTTCATTTTCCAGGACAGATTTCATTGTATTACCAAGAATTTCCTGCGTCGCTGAAAAACACATCGACGGCAATGATCTCGTTGGTCGTCGGGATTTCATTTTATTTAAGCACAGCTTTGATTAATCTGGTTCAAAGGTTTACAAGATGGCTACCTGACAATATAGACAATGGCAAGGCAGATGATGTGTATTGGATGCTAGTTGTGATTGGGGTAGTAAACTTTGGTTATTATTTAGTGTGTGCTAAGTTGTACAAGTATCAAAATGTAAACAGTACAGATAGTAGTCGTGGGAGTGGGTCTGGGACTGGGTTGGGCTTGTTTGGGCCCGGTCGTTTGTCTTAGGTTCTCTTTTGGGCCTGGGTCATTGGTGCATCCCTTTGTTTGTTTTTATTTTCTGTTTGTATTGTTTTTTTTTTTTCAATAAGTTTGGCCTTCTGTGGCCTTGACTGTGGGTTTATTGATAATCACTACTGATCGAGTGATGACGGTTTTAGTTGTTTCTATCTCGAGTATTCATTACTCAGGAGGCGGAGTTGACTCGCCCAACCGTGGCGGATTTTGAACCACTATCCGTTTGGTTGCCGACGTTTCTACCACTTGTTGGCCCTTGTGTCGGATTGGAGTCTTCATGGTCGAGATGACAGTTTTTCTTGCCTCATGGTGTACCGGAGATGTTGTTGCTCCTTTGTGTCCTTTTGGATACTAGAAGTTATGTTCGAGCCTGTTGGTTCGACGTTTTGTTATAAGTAGGCTAGTTTGTGGTTCCTGTTTGTATCGTTCAATCTACTTGTCCAACAATGGGCTAGTACCCAAAGTGCCCAAATTTACAATTAAACGTTTTAATAAATTTAACCAAATTCAAATTTGGAGACCTTTTATCCTGCCTCGTGGTGTATTGGAAACCTTTTAGCTCCGATTGGGTCCTATTCGACTAGGAAAGTTAGGTTAGGCCTGTTGGTTTAACTTTCTGTAATAAGTAGGCTATTAATGGCTCTGGTGTGTATTGTTTCATCCTGCCTGTAATAGTTTATTTCTTATCAATGAAATTCTTAATGTGTTTGGTTGATTAAAAAAAAAAAAGGTAATCTTATACATTTAAGTCCCAGTGCCCAAAGTCACCTTATTTTTACTTCATTCTTTTCTTACCTGTACATAAAATTGTACAGATGAGTATTAATTGACTCTCCAACTGAAAATACATTATTGATGCGCAATGTAATGAATCCGCTGAAGTAGCAGTCCAAGGTCGAAAATCAATTAGGGAAATAATTGAATGAAACTGTGCTTGGCCTGCTCCATCTTTTCGATTATATGTACATTTAATTAGCTCAAGCCAAACATTCTTGTAACTCATAACATCAATGAAATCTGTGCAAGAACTCAATACATAGATGAACATGAATTCTCTGTTTGAATTTTGCGTGCTATGATTTGTTTGGATCAATCATAGAACATCTCAGGTTTACGAAATCACGATTTTGACCCAAACACATGCAGTGTTAGGAATCTATTCTTCCTGTAGGCTTAACACGTACACAACTAATTAAGATTAAAATCCAAGATAAACATACTAGCTCGCACACAAAATCCAAGCATAAGATCAAAAGTCCACCATTATAGGAACTCCGATCGAGGCCAATACTGCCATTAACAGTTTCTCACCCTTTCTCAATACGTATGTATTCAATCAAACGTGGTCAAGACATCTATATGAGTATCAAGAAAAAAAATACACATAACTGCCTAGTTAGTTGACTATGATGGGTTTGCATTATTGATTTCAAACCATAACAACTTCCTCCATCTGTGAAGTCTATACAATTTCATGTCTTACGCCCTAGAAAGTTGATTGTACCGGACTGCTTGCCTGTTGGTGTGGTAGTGATGAATCTATCTGTGGCCTCTTTGGAGCATCTTTTCCATTCACATTTGGGCGCCATTGCCTCACCCGAACATCTTTCGCATTGATTGAGAAGTGCACTGGACGTCCCTCCTCATCACCAACAATTCTTCTGACGTCTGCGGGAGACTTACAAACAACTCGAGCCGAAAGCGGAGGGTTCATGAAAATTTCCTCTACACGATCTTCGAAATTCCTATGCAGTCAAAACAAACAAAATAAAACCATTTAATTAACGCCGAATATGGTTACATGTTACAAATATATACTTAAAAAAGGAAAAATACTTACCATCCCCGAATTAGGGTTTCGAGTTCTTCTCTTGAAACAGGGTGCCCCTTGGAGAAGGTGAAGAACAAACTTCTTTCCTCCGGGGGCCAATCAATTTCTTGCTTGGATGGAAAAGACTGATTATAGGCCATCTTGGCCGCGGGGCTTGGCAGGACATAAGGTGGCCGATTATGAATCCCTTGTAGACCATTCAACCAATATTGCTGAATTATATCACCGAAGGCTTTTTCAAACACCTCGTTCACTAACCATTCCATGTCTTTCTTGGCTTTTTCCTTGTTCCCTAACACCATTGAAAAATTGGGAATAACCTCACACAGCCTTTTGAACTCGCTAGGTCGGGAAATATTAGAATCTGTAATCAAACAAATTAAGCATCCAAGCGTCTCGTTCGCTAACTCATTGAACTCTGCGTCGCCTATAGGTTTGATTTTCTCTGCCATAAATTTGTAGTGGTTTCTTTGATCAACCAAATACCAAAAAGCTACAACTAACTTGGAGTGGTTAAGGTCGAATCCATGTTGTAGAAGTCGTCTGTATATGTTGCGATCCATTGAATAGAAGCCTTTAAGTTCATCGGGCACGCGTAATTCCATTGTGAAGGGTTTAAGAGAGGCTTTTGAAAGTGATGGCTAGGGTTTCTGAACGCGGGGAAATTAAGGGAGATAGGCTTTCGCTCCGTTTTAGGCAAACCCGTGTTTTTATAGTATTCTCCAAACAAATCGTACACTGGAAATCTAATCTAATTAGTACAAAACAAAACCTCTAATTTTATACCGACCTCGATATTTAATTCTTTTTAGTATCTCATTCAGTCACTGTAGACGACCGATATATATTGCTTTATATTCCTATATTATCCCAAATTCATTTTGTATAGGAAATCCGAGTAACCCTTGTAGTTTGGGTTACTGCATAATTTCGGAATATATTATCTATATATGATTCAGAATATTGTTTGGGCTTTTTGTCCATTAGCCTATATTTGGTTGGTCATCAAAAACCTAGGGGAGAGATTGACATATAAGGTTGTGCGTGAAAATAAAAGTGCTGAGCAAGAAATACAGACCTGAAGGCTGGTTTTATTCGTAACATGAAGAGAACCACATATTAGACGTACCTTGGGTTTTAGTTGGAAGGCTTGGTGAGTTGAGTTCCTGCCTCAAGGTAATTGACAAGAGAGAGAGTCCTGTGCTTCTTTTCAAGAGACGATCGTGGATTAAGGCCCAGTTTGGGGCAGCTCAAATTAATAAATAATCTGATTAATTATTAAGTTAAGCAGTTTTGGTGTTTGGTAAAACAAATATAATCTGCTTTTAGGATAATTTCACACTTTCCAAGATGACTTATGGAAGCCATGATTTCGGTACTTCTATAAGCCGGCATATCAAAAGCTGTCTCTATTTTTGTACTTTACCCCATAATGCCCTCATCAAATATACATGATATCTTCTACAAGTTCCAAACTGGGCCTCATTCTCTCACACCAGCAAACTGATAAAAAGGAGGACTACTCTGTTCATCTGTTACCCAGAAAAAGGACTACTCTATTGCAATTGGAAGAAAATTGTATCTCCATCCTTGAAACCCAGCAAAGGTAATTACGTTATTCATGGTTTTGGCTATTTTCTTTGGTTTGATTGTTTACTTTTGACCTAGATTTTACCCCAAAAACAGCTCTTGTTTATGTGTTGTGAAGCTTGAATGAATGATCATATATTTATTTACTGTGACTTCTTTAGATTACCTTTTGTAATAGATTTTGGAATGAATATTTAAACACAGATGGCAAACAAGAGTGGACCACAAGAAAAAGTAAAGATTGTTTGGACTGATCATAATGTAGATATCTTCTATGACCTTTGTATCAAGGAGGTTGGGACTGGGAGTCGTCCAAATACTCACCTCACACCAAAAGGATATGAAAATTTGAGCATTAACTTTGCTAAAGAGACCGGACTAGAATATACTAAGACCCAATTCAAAAATAAGTGGGATTTACTAAAAGATCAATGGAAATTGTGGAAAGACTTGGTTAGGAAGGAAACTGGTTTGGGGTGGGATCCCAAGCTCAAAACTGTAGATGCTTCTGATGATTGGTGGCGTAATAAAATTCAGGTTGGTAAAGTTTTAGATAAGTTTTAATGTGTGTATTTTTATTACCTTTAGAGAAGTCATGTGCTTTCTTTCAAGAGACGATCGTGGATTAAGTCTGTGTGATAAACAAGTAGCAAGAACATGTAGGCTTCGACTGCCACTTCATGATCAGAGCAAGGGTGTATCACTCCAAGTTGATGAGAGTGGGTGAGCCTGTGAGTTGAGTGTTTCCTTCCCGTGTTGTATCTTGAATTACAGAATTAGTTTATAAACAAAATTGGAGGCGCAACCACCACACGCGGTGGCGAAACAAAATTCAAACCGCCACTTTATTTTCCCTCATAATTGTTTATATATATATACTAGCATTATGGACACATGCTCTGCATGCGGCGAAGTGGTGTTAGCTCAGTGGTTAGAGCACCCACTACCTAAGATCAAGGTCATAGGTTCGAGTCACCATGGGGGTAGGAGTGAAATCCTTTGATCCTCTTAATTTTAAAATAAAAAATAAAAAAACATGCTCTGCATGTGTGACAATTTTTTTCTTGAGAAACAGTTTTTTTTTTTGAAAAGTAGTAGGTAGTTTTTTTATTTTTTATTCTTTTATTAATTGTTTTTTTTTTTTTACTTTTTTGTCCCAAACAGTTGACTTTTATTCAACGTTATTTAATACTTTAGGGTTGTTTTGGTAAAAAAATTCTGTTTTGATTGACAATAGGTGTTCTCTGTTTAAGTAAATATGCAATCAACTACAAGACAGAAAGTAAAGAAGAGAGCAAATAGCACAGGAATAGATCGTATCTTTATTAATGAATAGGTGCCTCTATATATAGAGATACACAAGGGTACAATCCATATCCCAATGGGACTTCTATTCAATATGTAATCCTTATGCTATACTACCTAATCTAATCCTAGGTTGACAAGGTACACACAAAGTAGATTTCCTTCAACACTCCCCCTTGTGGCGTCAACACTAGGTGGTGCTCCTCACGTTGTCTCATTAAAAACCTTGCCAAGTAACAAAAACCCAGTGGGATAAAAATAACCTTGGTCGAAGGGAAAAAGAGTACAACACACCCTTCACATTTGGAAACTTTGCATGGACACTAGACTCCCCCTGAAGTCTGCGTCTCCCCCTGATTTCTACAATCATGGGAGGTCAGATAACTTAAGCAAACCAATGCTTTTCACATGCTTCTCAAATGTGGATTTAGGCAATGACTTAGTAAAGAAATCTGCCACATTGTCCTCAGAACGGACTTGATTAACCTTAATCTTAAGGAATTTCTGCTATTGCTGATCATAAAAGAACTCAGGCGATATATGCTTGGTGTTGTCGGTTATGATGAAACCTTGCTTCATCTGCTCAATGCAGGCAGCATTATCCTCATAAGTGGATGTAGGTTCATCAATGGTTGACCTCAAACCACATGTACTTCTTATATGTGTATCAATGGACCTTAACCATATACACTCACGAATGCTTCATGGAGAAAAATAATCTCAACATGGTTCGAAGAAGTAGCGACAAGGGTCTGCTTAGTAGACCTCCAAGATATCGCGGTGTTTCCCATGGTAAAGACATAACTAGTTTGGGAACGACCTTTATATGGGTCAGAGAGATACCCAGCATCAGCAAAGCCCATCAATACATCACAAGAATTGTGGGAATATGGGATAGCAGGTTCGGCGACCGGTCGACATGCAACGGCGACCGGTCGTCCGTCGGCAGCAAACATGGGTTCTTCACCATCATCCCTTGGGTGAAACGGATCCTTCTTGGATCTACACTGCGACCAATCATGGGAGTGCTTAACAGGATGAACTTTATCCATATTAAATCTCCTGAGCATCCTTTCCCAAGATCTTTCATCTCAAACTCGGATTATGACAAACCCGGAACTTGTTTTCACGCAGGGGCATATACCCTCTTCCAATCAAGTAGTCACTTAGACGGGTATACCACATCCGTCCGGATTGTTTCAATCCATATAGTGAACGTTGCAATCTTATTGCAAACGTGCTCTGTGGTCTAGAGCCACTTGACTTGGGTAAATGAAGCCCATCCGGGACCTTCATATAAATCTCCATATCTAGATCCCCATAGAGATATGTTATGACCACATTCATAAGCTGCATGTTCAGTTTTTCGGAAACTACCACTGACAAGGTAGCAGAACGTTATGACATTCTTTACGAGAGAATATGTCTCATCGTAGTCGATTCCAGGGCGTTGTGAGAAGCCTTGCGCCACAAGGCGAGCTTTATATCTCGTTCTCTCACTACGCACTCTAACAAAGACCCATTTGTATCCAACAGGTTTTATTCTAGAAGGTATTGGCACAACTGGCCCTAATACCGTTCTCTTTGTTAGTGAGTCCAACTCAACCTGGATCGCATATTTCCATTTAGGCCAATAAGCTTCTACGTTGGCATTCATCAACAGAGCGAGGTTCAATATCATCATTCTCAATAAACTCTTGTGCACAAGCATATGCAAACACATCATCAACTGTGATGGAGTTTCTATCCCACGTCACATGTACACTAGTGTAATTAATCGAGATCTCTAGGTTCCCACGGATAGGTCTTAGCGACAGGGCGTCCCCCGAAGATGTCTTTTGGACATAACCATAATCTGGAACGTTTTCATGGACGGATTTTGAGTATCAATGATGAGAGGGTTATTTGGTGCCATCGCAGCCCATTCCCTAGGGCGCGAATCCCTCGAACCTGTGGTCTCCAACGCTTCCTCAGCGGAGCCACGGCCTGAGCCACATCACCACCATTACTGGTAGTGGCGCCACCAGCTCTCCCTCACATAGGGTTAGCTGTAATAGCGACTTTGAGTCCAAGTCCTTGTTCAGGCACTTGCATCCTTGCAGGCATGTTTGCAGCTGGTATATATGATCTAGTCACTAAGATCTAAGAAAGCGTCAGGAAGAGAATCTCTGACTTTCTGAAGATCTATAATTCTACGCACTTTCTGCAGTAGGGGGATCGTTATGAGACAGAGTGGGGACAGGCCACGACAATTCCAGTCGTTCCTGCTGAACTTTCACGTTCTTATCTCCCCCTAACGACGGGAAGACTGTCTCACCAAAGTGACAAATAGATCGCCTGTCAAGGGTTCTACATAGCGGATTCTGGTTGGAGACTCAAATCCAACATAAATACTCATTCGTTTCTGAGGACCCATATTAATACGCTGTGGCGGCGTAATGGACACATAAACAACACACCCAAATATGCGTAAGTACGATATGCTTGGCTCGTACCCAGTCACTAGCTGTAGCATAGAAAAAGATTGGGTGGTGATGGGCCTCAGACGAATAAGCAAAGCTGCATGCACTACTGCGTGTCCCCAGGCAGAGAGAGAAAGATTGGTGCGCATTACCAATGTCCTCGTGACCATTTGTTCTGGAAATGGCAATCTCTGCAAGACCATTCTGGGTTTGCACATGTGAGACTAGATGCCCAACATCTATCCCATGCAGTAGTCATCGAAAGTTTTCGATGTAAACTCTCCAGCATTATCAAACATGATAGATAATGGGATGATCCGGTTAGTGAGCCGGCAGGCGAATACTCTGTGCTAGGAGTTTAGCATAAGCAGCATAACGAGTGGACAACATCGTGACATGTGACCAGTATGTCGATGCATCAACCAACACCATAAAACACGTAAATGGCCCGCTTGGTGGTTGAATATGTCCACAGATATCCCCTTTGGATTAGCTGTAAGAATGGAAGAAGTACTTCAGAATCCTTTGCATAGGACGGTCTCAGTCCTTATTTCCCTAAGGAACAAGCTTTGCATAATGAACATTTGGCTTTGGGAGCTTCAGTAGCATATGAGGCATCCTGATGAAGATTCGAATCAGGGTTTTTCTCAGAAGAAAATCGGACTTTTCCGGGCGACCGGTCGCCGAATTTCTCGACCGGTCGCCAAACCTTCTGGAAGTTGTCGACCGGTCGCCGACAATGTGTCGACCGGTCGCCGAGGCTCCTGCCCGGTTTTGGATAGCTTCTGGCAGTCGTCGACCGGTCGCCGGGACGATGTCGACCGGTCGCCGGGACGGCAGAAGTACCAAATTCCTCTCCTTTGATCAATTTTTGATCCTTGCTTCGATGGGCTCTATAGAATGGATGTCCGTGTGAGGTTTTCAATACACGGATCATCATATCACGATCAGAATGTCTTAATCTGTCGTGCCAAAGCCAATATGTGTCTGAATCCAAGAGGTCATCCCAAATGACATTGTTTGATTCAATAGCTCGAATAGTGGTAACATATGACCTACTAGAGAGACACATAAGCTTCTCTAAGATGTGTTTCTACCGCAATCATTAGAGGTAATGCAAAGGGATTCTTTTCCATTCTCATTATGCATCTCTGCATGGAATTCATTGGTTCTTATATCTTTGAAGCTCAGAAGAGTTTTATTTCCTCTTGGAGCATATAGAGCATAGCAAGCAATTAAAATTGAGTATAGCAAACAACTCCAAATTTTATTAAAGATAAAAACCAGATGAATAACATCCAAAGTTTCAACTTGGTCTTTACCAAAACTAAATCAACAATACAATGAAAAATAAAGGACTTAAGCGAAATCTTGAGTGTCATCACTCTTCCCAGCTTCAAAGTCTTCAACCCTCAATTCGACGTTCTCTTCGTCATCCTCTTGTTCAAAGTTGTGAGCTTCCATGGCTTCACGATACAGCTTGTATGCGTTAGCAACATTCTGAGAGGCTCTACAGATCTTGGCCCAATGGCCAGTCTTTCCACACCTGAAGCACAAAGATGTTTGATCAGAATCCTTTGATTGAGGCGCGTTGTTCACGCGTGGTGCTCTTACCCTTAGTGGCACCGCATTAGCGCCGGTCCCTATCATAGGGCCGGCGGCTCTTCCTCTTGGGTGGCCTTCTCGGCCTCCTCCACGCCTATTTCGGCGGCTACCTTCTTGAGCAAAGCGATCATATGGACCAGGATGTCCAGAATTGTCCCTAGACTTAGGGTTTCGCTCGCGGCGGCCTCTCCTTGGGGCGCCATTATAATGGGTCTCCGGAACTTGCTTTGTTCCCACGGGCCTCGCATTATAATTCTTCACAAGTATCTTCTCGTGCTTTTCAGCAACAGAGAGAGCAGAGATAAGCTCATGAAATCTTGTGATCCGTTTATTCTGTACTTCAATGCGGTAGTTCTTTGCAACTACCAAGTCAGAAACGGGAAAGGTAGAGAGGGTTTTCTCAATCAACATCGCATCACTATAATTCTTCCCACAGAATTCCATGAGGGATTTGATGCGGAGTGCTTCCGAGTTGTATTCTAGGACCGAGGTATAATCACAGAGACGCAATTGTTGCCATCTCACCTCTAGGTCAGGAAGCAGGGATTCACGAACATTGCCAAAACGCTCTTCGAGTGCATCCCATAATTTTCTGGGATCCTCCTCATTGAGGTACTCGGATTGTAGAGATTCATCCATGTGGCGTATCATCATGATGATTGCTTTGGCATTATTAGCCTCTAAAGCATCAGCGGTGGCTTGTGCAGTAGCGGCAGCAGCGGCTGCAGCGGCGGCAGTAAGTGGTCCTTCCACATGTGCGGCGGCGCTATCTGCAGGTGCAGCTGCAGGGGGCTCATTGATTGCAGATATGCTACCTTGAGCTTTTAGGTGGTTGCGTACATCGCGAACCCACTTATGGTATCCAATGCCCGTGGAGTCCAAAGGTGTGAAGTCCAACTTGTTCAGGTAATTTGCCATCTGAAACAACAAGAGAATTGAGGTTAGTTTTCGGAGTTAAACTCCCACGAAAACAAATATGGTTTCTGAGCTATGCTTTCAAGAAACGTTTTCCATGTATTGGATTTAGGTGAAACTTTGGTGTAGTATGGCCATAACCTTAAACCTTTTCGATAGCTCTACTCAGATATGACCAGATACATAATAAGAGATGTCGGTGTGAGCAAGCTCCCTTAATACCACTTATCTCAAATTACATACCTAGATATCATACCCCAAACAAGTGAGTCTAGTAGGGAATAAGTATGAACCATAGGTCGTTTCTTCTCTACGGATTCCTCATCCGGAGGTAAGTCATTCAATGAACCTCTTGTTCAAGGTCTCTTCTCTCTACGGATTCCTTATCCGGAGTATTAGCTCGAATCCCCATAATTCGGCTCTTGAACTCACACCAATAGCATGATGACATTAGAGGTGCTCATGACTTACACATATCGCAAGCGATATGAAGCTCGATCACTCCCCTAATGCTTCTCATAGTTTGGATAGGTCTGATTCAAGAATCCCACGTTATAGAAAGGTGGGAGGTAGAGGAGGGATGTTGGAAGTCCCTTGAGAAAAAGAAGATGAAAGTAATTTCATGAAAGCAGCAACGTTTATAAAAACTTACTTGGTATTCTTTTTTTTTCTCGGATTCTCTTGAGTAGCTCTTCTTCAAACTCGAATATCTTGAGATCCAACGGTCGGAACTGGATGAAATTTGGACCGGGAGTAGTTGATACACAAGGGGATTGATCACCAAAATTTCTTCTTAATCCGACGGTGGAGACGGGAGAAAATCACTGCTGAAGTCGGTTGTTCTATTCAGGCAGATTCTCGGATATTGATATGGGAGGAGCCGGTGGTGTAAAGCGAACACGGCAAACCTAGGGTTAGGGTTCTAGGGTTTTTGATCTCAGGGCTAGAGGTTCGTGCTGATAACGTGTTTAAGTAAATATGCAATCAACCACAAGACAGAAAGTAAAGAAGAGAGCAAATAGCACAGGAATAGATCGTATCTTGATTAATGAATAGGTGTCTCTATATTTAGAGATACACAAGGGTACAATCCATATCCCAATAGGACTTCTATTCAATATGTAATTCTTATGCTATACTACTTAATCTAATCCTAGGTTGACAAGGCACACACAAAGTAGGTTTCCTTCAACATTCTCATTATAATAGTATATATATATATATATATATATATATATATATATATATATATCTATGTTTGTATTTATTTATTTTTCTGTTTATTTTATCTTGTCGTTTGTCGTTCTTCACCCTTTTCTTCTCTTTGCAGCTGCCGCCCACCACCATCCGACATCACCATCCACAGCCGCCCACCATCCACCTGCAGATTGATGGATTTGAGTTGCAGCCCATCAATCTCCACCAGCTCCATCACTTTCCATTTCTTCTTAAGGGAGCATTCTGCAGATTTGAATTCAAAGCAGCCTACTGCAATTCCAATTTCACAATCATCAAACACAGAGACTCACTAGCTCCACCATGGAAGCAAATCAACTTCCTCACTGCTGCACAGCTGCACCCATTCAAGAGCCACCACAACCACAACCACAACCACAGCTCAGAATTTCTTTGTCCACCGCCAATTGCAGCGGTGCCCAAATGAATCTACTCTGCCGTTGCTGCTTCAATTTCCGAAACCATTCACCACCAGCTGCTGCCGCCCTCACATGAGCCGCTGCCTTCTCTGAGCACCCCCGTGCTCTTCAATCACAACCCACACAGTGATGCAGCAGCAAGCAATCATCACCACAACCAATTTACGAATCACCCAGACCTTTGGGCACACCCAGTCATCACGCCGCGCCGCTGCTCTGCCGCACCGCCAAGCTTCTGCAGCCATGACCTCGACGGGTCTTCCCGTGCTCTGCACCCAGCTCAATAGCTCACAATCACAATCACAGAACCACCGTGGTTCTCCATTCAACCACCATAGCAATCAAGCTTCTACCGCCACCAGTCCTCTAGCAACAGCCACCATCACAAGCCCATTCAATCACAGATCACCACCGCCATTGCTTTGGACACCCAAGCAATTCCGACACTGCTGCCGCACCTCAGACTCCCCGTGCGCACAGCACTTCCGCCGTGAGCCCAGCCAAATTGGTCTTCTTCCTCTGCTCATGTGCCACCGTGAAGCTCTGTTCTTCCTCCGCCGGTCTTCTTCCATCACTGCAAGCTTATACAGCAGCGCCGTGCCCAGAGAACCCAGCTGCTGCCAAACCCCGCGCTCTCTCTGATTTCCGCTCACACAGAACATTGCTCTGCCGCCTCTCTTCCGTTCCGATCTCCATGGAACCCAGCACCTTGAGACCAAGCCGAGCTCCTCTTGAGCCCAGCCGCGACAACGCCGGCACCACCGATGCTCTCTGTTTCATCATCAGTTCAAGCCGCCGTCGATCCTTGCTCTCGTGCTTCTCTCAATCACTCGATCCTCTTTCAACCCATGCTCTCTAATAGCCACTTAAATTGGGCTCTCATTCAGTCCAGACCCATGCCTCACTCAGTCCATTGAAGTACACTTGGACACCCACCACTGCAGGCCTAATTAAGTTGGGCTCCCAATGCACCTGAAGGCCCAAAGCACAAACTCAGGCCCACATGGGCCCGATTACTTTGGTCACTCACTGTCCACTGCCCACTGCCCAATCTGATATGGGCACCCATAAGGCAGTTCCAATGAGTTCCACTACCGCAGACCCACCCGCATAGTCCAAAGACGGCTCCGATAAGTTCCACCGTCACCGTCACCAATGGCTGCGCCTTCCACCCTCACCTGAAGACATTTTTATGGGCACAGATTGGTTGAGTCGTCCACCCGCTTCAGACGGCAGTGTCCAGTTCTGGGACACAATAGTAATATTTTTCCAAACTCGTTTATTTATTATATTTGTTTAAGTTTAATTTTATTTTTCGAATTTAATTGTTTGTGAATAATTTGGGAATATGTTATTTGTCTAAATATTGGGGACTAGGGTTATACCCAGCCCATGACGATGTATTGATTATAATTTGATGTTTATGCATGTTGATTGCTTATTAAGCATGTGCATTGTCTGATTTAACTAAGTTGAATATGTGTCTAAAAAGCATGTGTTTAATTTATGTTTGTATTCTAGACAATTAACAATGCATGTAATGAGTATGATCATGAGTGTGAGCATGATTTCATCTTGTTTAAATTCCTAAGTCTTGAAGTACTCTGCCTTGTTTAGTTAACTTACGTTAATTGAATATGAGTTCAAGTTGAAGAGTGAAATCACAACTTGGCACGAGAGTATGGATAAGACTCAGTCTTAGAACCCTAATCAAGCTAAGATGCGGAATTTGGTTTGTGAGTCTGTCAACATTGCATATATGTTAGGTTTGTCATTCATTGAAGTGGGTAAAGGTAAATCCGAAAACCCTAATTATTTTAGTATTTTGAATTACACCTCTGTGTGTCCTGAATTTGTCAGCTCAACACACGCGTTAGCTAGTTTACATTTACTTGCCTAGTTAATATGTTTTTCAAAAATTCAAAAACATAAACACTACACTTCCATCCTGTACATAGTCCACTTCACGAGTACATAGTCTCACCATTTCTTCTCTCCCCATTTAGTGCTAGAAACCCTAGGTTACCACATTATCAAGGTAGTTTTGAGCATTCCAATCCCCGTGGTACGACAATTCCTAGTCTTTAATCTATACTTATCGTTTTTGACAACGATACGTTCGCTTGCGTTCTAGGCGAAATTATCGCTCAAGACAGTATTGCATCTCCAAAGGTTGATAGATCAGGTCATTAGTCCCCTCCTAAAGTTGGTTGGTACAAACTAAACACTGATGCTTCGATTGAGAAGAATGGAAAAAGAAGAGGCCTTGATGCTGTAATACGAAATGACAAAGGTGAATTGATGGGTGCTATGGCTACACCTGTTCAAGTTTTGTTCTCTACTTTGGTCCGTGAGTTGTTGACATTAAAAGCAGGTATAAATTTTGCTCTTGATGCTAATATTCTACCAGTAGAGATTGAGATTGATTGCAAGGAAGCTACAAGATTGCTTAACACTGATGAACCTTGTTGGGCTGAAGAAGGATCTCGAACCCTGTTGGGCTGAAGAAGGATCTCTGGTAAATGAAATTAAGACAACTATGATTGCTTGTGGTATCAACAATATTCAATTCCAACCAAGAGAATGTAACATTGTTGCCCATTGTCTAGCTCAGTCTATTTTGTTTGAAAATGAAAGTTTCTATTGCTTAGAAATAGGGCCGGATTGGCTTCAAAAGTCGCTCAGTCTATTTGAAGGAATATTAAATGTCATTACGTTTTGCATTATATATACTGCTATATAGTACTTATCAATAGTAGTAGGTGGCTGTGGGAGTGGGACATTATAACATAGAAATCATTTATACCTCCTCGCCAAATCAGTGCTTTCATTTTTAATAAATTACTAGGTACGTGGAAGTAAAATGTATTCGAAGGGATGATGAGTAAAATAACATAATTAGCGTCTGTGCATAACTTTTACAATCAATATGTAATACCACATTCTGGTCATGCACCAGAATTTTCACTTTTTTAGCTTTACAAAAAGAAAGCTATTAGTAGCAGAATGATTTAGAAAATTTTCTCTGGGGCAACTAGTAATTAACATTGCAGTGTGCTTCTCTCCTAGCCTTATTTTCGATATTGTACAACCTCTACGAGACAATTCAACGAACTTTTTCCCTAATAACTTGAACATGAAGCTCTCGATCTCATGACATGTCATAAATTTACCCTGTAATCCGTCCATGTATGCTAGCATTAATTTCATACGAAAAATCATGTTTTCTGGTGTACCTAAAAAAATAAAGTAAAAATAAAGAAAACTAGTATTTATTTAAATTGGTAGTGGGTACTGTTTTAGCGGAAGAAAAGTTGTGTTAAATGACAAAATTGTCTCTATCAATATAAAAGAGAAATGCTACACGAACGAAGCATGTCCATTCTATAATAGCGCGTATAGATGATACATTTCCTTCAATACTTATGTTTTTTGACTAAATGATAAAGCGATACAATAGATATCTTTTGAGTTTGTGTAGAATGCAAGGATTCTCAGACTATATGAACCCATGTATGCAGGGGGTTCATTTTGAACATGCAGCACACTACAACTCCAAGCTAGCTAGATAGCTGTAAGCATATATAAAAACAGCAGCAACGTACTTTGAGCTTCTTCGATCCATTTTTATATATAGTTTGACCAAGCTAGCCCCAACATGGAAAATGGCTCCCTCTCCCACAATGGTGAATCCCATATCATTTCATCTGATTCGGGTGGCAGACGCGGTGGTTGGATCACTTTCCCCTTCATCGCTGGTCTCTCTCTCTCTCTCTCTCTCTCTCTCTCTCTCTCTCTCTCTCTCTCTCTCTCTCTCTCTCTCTCTCTCTCTCTCTCTCTCTCTCTCACACAGCTAGCTACAACAAAAAAGTCTATTAATGGCGTCTGAAAACATCATGTATAGAATTGACATGCATCATTATCTATATGCTCCTGCATGTGAGAGAGGGTATTAGCTTGATACACATTTTTGACTAATTAGGTTTTCAAACCAACGTTTAACTTTTAGGTCTAATAATTGTCTAACAACATGCATATACGACATAACTATATCATATACAGTTATATATATTTATTTACTGGACTAATACTATAAGGTGATGTGATCTATATTGAGCAGGGGCTGTGGCGGGCTTGACGCTTGCTGCGGGAGTATGGCTCTCAAACTTGATTGTATTTCTGATCCAAGAATTCAACGTAAAGAGCATTGATGCTGCTCAGATTACAAACATTGTCAATGGCTGTTCCAGCTTTTTCCCAGTTATTGGAGCAATCATAGCTGATTCTTTCTTTGGCTCTTTCTCGGTTATTACTGTTTCTTCTTGCATTTCCTTGCTGGTAAGTAATGAATTATGTGAATTGTTATTTGGGTACGTTTGATTTTGACTACAGGACATGTCAGATATTTGAAGCTCTAACTGCGACGCTTACCTTACAGGGCTTAGTTCTTTTTACTTTAACTGTGACACTTGACTCGTTGAAGCCTCAACCTTGTGTTAGTGGATCGGAGTTATGCGAGCCCACCTCAAACCTACAATATGCAATCTTGTATATGGCTCTGGCTCTCGCTTCTATTGGCTTGGGAGGCACAAGGTATACCCTGGCAACAATGGGAGCTAATCAATTCGATAAGCCTAAAAGTCAAGCAAGTTTCTTCAACTGGTACTTCTTCTCTATATACACTGCTTCAGTTGTAAGCCTCACTGTCATTGTCTACGTCGAGGATAATGTGGGTTGGAAATGGGGGTTTGGCATAGGTGTCATTGCAAACCTAATTGGCTTGGCCATTTTCGTAAGTGGAACCCGTTTCTATTGTTTCGATAAGCCAAATGGGAGTCCATTTGTTGGGTTAGCTCGTGTTGTTGTTGCTACAACTCGAAAAAGGAATATCCCGATCTCATCGGAAAGTAAGGATTATTGTTATCATGGGGATCAAGGAATTACAGACATGGCGGTTGCAACACCTAGCAAGGGCTTCAGGTACGTACATACTTGTATCCTGAGTTTTGTTTGATCAGGTAGACTATTGACAAAGATTTTTAACGACACTATTCAAATACAATACAAAATGAGTTAGCATATATAGGCAGACCATTAACGGCAAACACCAATTACCTGTTAATAATTAGCTGGTATGATATGAAGAAAATAACAACTTATGTTTTTCGATTTCGTAATAGGTTGTGTTTTAATAAGGATCTGAAGCCTCTTAGATTTATAGAATATTCTCTAGTATATATCAGAATATCAGGATGATAATTATTAAGGGAATTCTATTTTGTACTGCATGTATCAGTGCATGTTTGGTCGAGAAATAAAGATAACTTGGAAAGTTCATTAAACATATCGTCCACACAAAGCGGCAATGCTCGGTGGTGTATTTAAAGAAATTTTACTTGACATGTGGCTAGTGCTAAAAGTGTAGGATTGATTGGCCTAAAACCCCAAAGCACTGCCACATGTTAGAATACACCATAGATCATTGTCACGATATTCCAATAATAACTCAAGAAATTTTTTTTGACTGAAGTATGATCTATATTTCAAGAATTAACGAATACAAATAGAGGAGACAAAGCTCCTTAGTTCAGAAGGGGAATTCCCACTCCAAGAAATATTCAAGCTAGAAAGTAAAGCTAACTTAGCAAACTTATGAGCAACAAAATTTGATTGTCGAAATACATGAAAATGAAGAATTTGGTAGTTTAAGTAATGTTAGCAGCTATCAGGGCAGATCCTGAGGTTTTTGAGGCCTGAGGCAAAAATAACAAGTGTGCCTCTAATTACTCACATTTTACTAAAAAAAAAATTGTATTATTATTTGTTTTCTTTTCAATACCAAAATGACATTACGAGTATAATTTTTTTTAATAGAGGTTTAAGAATATATAAGACTTGATTATGTTGGCTACTCTAATATAAACATGTCAAAAAATTTAAATTGTTTATGCAACTAAAAATAAATAAAGACCAAATAAGGAAAATTCTCACTTCTAAAAGGAAAAAAAAAACAAAATATGTTGACTTAAAAGGAAAAAAAAAACATAAAAACCGAACTAGGAATCATAAGCTACATCGAAGAATCTTAGTTCTACAAGGGGTAAATGAAAGATAAAATATTTGGTTTTCATTCTTAAAGACAAAATATTTTGACTTGAAGAAAATAAAAAAAAATAAAAAAGATTGAACTCCAAGCACCTAAAATATAAACTGAAATTTTTTAAAATAAAAATGTAAGTAAATGGAGCCCAAACACCTAAAATAATAACTGAAAAATTTAAATAATTCAAAACGTAAGGTAATGGGGTTCGAACTAGGGCGGTAGAAGTAATAGAAACCAAAACAGCACTTGGTAGCCAACTGTACCATGTGCTACAACGTTAATTACTCACAATTGCTATTAAAATATTATAAAATCAATAGACTACCTACATTCAGAAAAAAAAAAATTTGGGTGCCCCCAAGATTCTTGACCCCTGGGCCAAGGCCGGCCCTAGCAGCTATGTCTTCATAAATACGACCAAGCTACGAGTTATTCTCCGTATGTGATTTGGTAGTAGTGACTAGGACCATAGAATCTGCTTCAGTACGTAGTGGACCAAACGATGAATTGAAACTAAATATCAAACCCTAATTTCTGTTGATTCTCTAGATTGAGAATAACAATATATAAAATAATGGATTAAAGAACCCTAAACTTGTTGATTCTCTACACAAGAATAACCAAGGATTATAGGGGCGTTTATACCTCATTGATTCCCTGAAGGAATAGCCGAGTTGACAAAACAAAATAAGAAAACTCTCAAATTTATTACTTCCTCAAAAGCTGCTATATATAACAAAAAAAAAAGGTTTAAATAGTGTCCCAAAACCTAATACAACAAAAAGACCAAAATACCTTCCTTCCTTCCTTTCAAAAAAAAAAAAGACCAAAACAAAACCCTAATTAAAGGAAAAACATCCCCTATTTTCTGAAGAGTAGATATAGGTACATGATGCTCTTGGGCCAGAGAGCAAGTGATTCAACAACTTTCGGAGAAGATATATTATGGACTTTAAGGCACGCCCTATATCCAACAATATCCCCTTGAGAGTCTTGAAACACAACTCCCAAACCTCGAGAATTAAGAATTTTTTTTTTATATATTTTGGGCGTCAGTTTGCACACACACACACACATGTATTCTAAGGAAATCGAACTCATGATCTCTCCTGGGACAATTTTGGTGTCAAACCACTGCATCAACCACCTTGAATCGAGAGAACTGAAAACTTAGTTATGATTAATTATGTGGCCTCTTGACATGCGCAATTCATTTTAGTTTTTTATTTTAAAGACAATTTTCCATAAAGCAATTATAGTAGTGTAAAATCTAAGTAGTGTTTTTTTTTTACTATTTTGTCCTTGATTTATATATATCTTTTCACCAACTATATCTTAAAGAAAGGGCATTTGCGAGGTTCCAAAAAGTTAACCTCCCTAACGAGAGTTTGGTTTATATATAAAAAGTTGTTATATATGTTGATGAGTCAATCTGAACAAGACTCTTTTATAAAAACCAATGTTCTAAAAGTCGGCCTAGGCGGCTGCCTAGGCGCTGGAAGGTTGAAGGCCGCTCAGAGTAATCTATAATTGGCAAGGAAAATCGGTGGTGCTTTAGGCGGGCTGCCTAGGCAGGCTAGGCGGTCCTGGGCGTGTGTGGGCGGGCCTGGGCACCTGTGTCAAGAATTATTATTTTTTTCTCAGTTTTCACTTAAACATTTTGGGGTCAGAAATAGAACCCTAAAAAAAATCTCTTCTTCTCTGTCTTCGACTCTTAGCAACTCAGTCCTCCTTCTCATCTCCCTAGAGACTTTTCTTGAATTCTCATCTCGTTTGGTGCTCAGAGACTGGCATCGGAGGAGAGAGAATCCTCAGATTTACTGTCTCTCTCATTCGATTAACCAAAAGACCCAAGAATTTGTGTTTGTTGGTGGTTATGAACTTATGACTTATGAGATATGAGGATTCGAGAGAGAAGATGAACCTCAATTAAGTGTAGAGAAAGGAGCAGCTTTTGCTGCTGGTTTGGCAAAAGAGAGAGAACGGGATTGCTCTGGGTACCAAGAATTTTGGTTAGTGGGGACAGAGCTTAAAGGATAATAAGTTGAATTATTAGCTAAAATTGTTTCACGGGTAGTGGGGAAAGAAGGAACAAAAAAATATAATATAATTAAAATATTTTGAAGTCTATAAATAA
This sequence comes from Rubus parviflorus, assembly GCA_029955375.1. Classification (NCBI taxonomy): domain Eukaryota; kingdom Viridiplantae; phylum Streptophyta; class Magnoliopsida; order Rosales; family Rosaceae; genus Rubus; species Rubus parviflorus. The sequence continues at coordinate 3,980,971 of JARGGL010000010.1, forward strand.
GTAAATAATGCAAAGTTAATATAATATTTACATATAAATTAAAATTAAAATTACAAAAAAAAACGCCTAAGCAACCAATCCCCGCCTAGTTGACTAGGCACTGGAAGATGACCGAGCGCCCTAGTAGCGCCTAGAGAGTTTTAGAACATTGATAAAAACTGATCCAAGTATTAGCAAAAAAAAAAAAAACTGATCTAAATAAATGACATGACATGATCCGTAACACCAATTGTAACCCCATGCTAGTGTTTGTTGAAAAACCTAATTTCATATATATGTACCAAAAATTTGACTCTGAACATGAATATAGATGTCCTCCTTTTTGTATGCAGGTTCCTAAATCGTGCAGCACAGAAAGTTGAAGGAGACATCAAACCAGATGGTTCAATTGCAAAACCATGGAGAGTATGCTCATTACAACAAGTAGAAGATTTCAAGACTCTCTTAAGAATCATGCCGTTATGGTCAACCAGTATCTTTTTAGCTACCCCAGTAGGAGTTATATCCAGCTTGGCAATCTTGCAAGCTCTAAACATGGACCGTCGCCTTGGACCTCATTTCAAACTACCAGCTAGCTCTGTTGCAGTCATTGTACTAATTTCCAACTCCATCTCTCTCAGCGTCATTGATAGGTTCTTATGTCCGACGTGGAAAAAGTTGACCGGTTGGTTTCCGACACCCCTCCAACGTATAGGACTAGGCCATGTGCTAAACGTGCTAGGCATGGCTGCTGCAGCAATGGTGGAGTCCAAAAGGCTTCATATCGCACAAGACCAATCCAGTGAGAATGTCCCAATGCGAGTAATGTGGCTTTTCCCACAACTGGTTTTGGTAGGAATTGGAGAGGCATTTCATTTTCCAGGACAGATTTCATTGTATTACCAAGAATTTCCTGCGTCGCTAAAAAGCACATCGACAGCGATGATCTCGTTGGTCATCGGGATTGCATTTTATGTAAGCACAGGTTTGATTGATCTGGTTCAAAGGTTTACAAGATGGCTTCCTGACAATATAGACAATGGCAAGGCAGATAATGTGTATTGGATGCTAGTTGTGATTGGGGTAGTAAACTTTGGTTATTATTTAGTGTGTGCTAAGTTGTACAAGTATCAAAATGTAGAGGGTACAGATGGTAGTCCTGACTCTGACGATGATAAGTAGTGGTTGTTAGCGGGTAAAGCAATTATTCAATTAATCTCTGATATTACCATTGATTAAGTCATGTATTTCTACCATGATATTGGAAGGAAAATATGTATTCGGGACATAATCCATCATTGCGAAGTGAAATACTATTGGACCATGTCTGCACATATATATAATTTTGTTTTTCTTAAGAAATCCAAAACAAACAAAAATAAGCAGTATCAAGTCCAACAATAGGCTAGTACCCAGAGTGCCTAAAATTTGCAATTACAATTAAACGTTTTTATAAATTTGACCAAATTCGTATTCTTATAAGAAGTAATTTTATACGTTTAAGTCCCAGTGCCCAAAGTCACCTTATTTTTAAATTTTAATTTCTTCCAATACCTCTTATAAGATTACTGACGGCACTATTTATACTTCATTCTTTTCTTACCTTTTTTTTTTTTTTTTTCAAGGGCATTCTTTTCTTACCTGTACATAAAATTGTATAGAATAGTATTAATTGACTCTCCAACTGAAAATACATTATTGATGCCAATGTAATGAATCTGCTAAAGTATCAGTCCAAGGTCGAAAAGCAATTAGGAAATATCTTTTCGATTATTTGTTCATATAATTAGCTCAAGCCAAACATTTCTTTTAACTCATAACATCAATATTACATTGGCATTAATGTATGAAATCTGTGCAAAAACTCAATACATATATGAACATGAATTCTCTGTTTGAATTTTGTGTGTTATGATTTGTTTGGACTTTGGATCGATCATAGAAAATCTAAGGTTTACGAAATCATGATTTTGAGTCAAACATAGTGTTAGGAATCTATTCTTCTTGTAGCCTAACACGTTGATTTTGAATAGGAGTGTGAACAACACTCTATGCCACTCTACATGACCTCAGGAAGGTAAGTGGATATGTATAGTAAGTATGTAATTGTGATATCTATGAATAGATAGAATTTCTTAATTAAATCTTTGATTTAATGGTGTTTTAAATCAAATCCTTTCCAGCTGCGTTTATACTTTAATTTTCAGTCCTAATTGATTTAGGATCCTTTCAGCAAAATTATATCGTTCTTCTCCTAATTGACAATCTTTTTATAAAGATATTTCCTTATAGGAAGTCAATTAGGGTTATGACTTTAAAATGAGGGGGAGTCTTTGATTCCTATATAGGCTGAACGGCAAAGGTATGGAGGGGATGCTTTTGACGCAAGAGATTATTGTTCATCTCATGCTACTGCGTTTTCATGAAAACCTAAAAGCATTGATTACTTCTGGATTCACTGGTCCGTGTTAAGTGAATTCTTGTTTCAGTATTGCATCATTCTCTCGAGGCCAGTAGGGAAGGGTTGCAATTTCAAGATTGAAGGACGCGCTCAGTTCCTTGTGATCAAGTGAAGATATTCAAGAAAAGAAGAATCAAGACAAACACATAAACTAATGCTGCTAGTAATTGTAATTGTGGTTAGGATTACAATTGTTTGTAAGAGATTTTCTCAACTTCTTTTAGTGATTGATCTTCCTTCTTGGCTTGTGTCTCGCAGTGATGTTTCTTCTGGGCTTGTGCCTCGCAGTGATGTTTCCTCAAGTTTGAGCCCAAATGTAGATTTGGCTGGTTTGGTCTTTTAATCACAGCCCATGGACCGGGAACTGCGGCCCGAATTATCTTTGAGTTTATTTAGGAGTACGTAGATCCTCGCTTCGTGTCTACCTTATTACTCAAGGAAACGTAAACCTTGTATATAATTAACGCTATAATTACGTAAAATAATCCTATTATAGACAGAAATCTATAATCCTCTTATGATGAGGAACCGCCAGGCTTATCTCTATAAATAGAGGGTCCTAGGGCGAACAGAGCTTTCTCTCAATCAATACAATTTACAAGCAACCTCTTTGCATACAAGCCTCTCCGGAGCAAACCCTAGTAACCAAAGCCTCTCCGGAGTAAACCAGCGACCTTACAACGAATCTAAGATCACGTCTTAGTGCAACCAGTGCTTTCTCCCAATTGATTGCTCAGCTTTCTCAACTTTGAGGAGATATCGATTATTGCGTTCGCAAGAGATCACGTTCGAAGTCCTAATTCCGTTTAGGCGTTTCACGTACGGACTAAGAGAGTTGGTGCTCTCTCTGTCTACATTCGCTTGATCCAGAGGCAAAAAGTGGCACACATCGATTACAACAACGTACCCCTAGTACTGGCACACCCGCACTCTATAAAATAGACTGTTTGACTCTCCCCTATGGTTTCCATCGCAAACATACACTGCGTAAACATATCTGTGTTTTCTTTAAATTTCTGTTTCCAGTAAGCTTGGGATTGCAAAGGTATCTTCAATACCTAATACACAGAAACACGCACGTTCCAGTCTTAACATACTCGCACACAAAATTCAAGCATAAGATCAAAAGTCCACCATTATGGGAACTGCTAGGCCAATATTCCCAATAACAGTTTCTCAATTAATCTGTCCTGAAAAAGATATACGTATATATTCAAACAAACGTGGTCATGACATCTATATGTGTGTCAAGAACAAAATACACATAACTGCCTAGCTAGTTAGTAGTTGACTATGGTGGATTGATGGGTTTGTATAATTGTATTGATTACCATAACGACTTCCTCCATCCGTGTAGTCTATACAATTAAGTTATGTCTTACGCCCTAGATAGTTGATTGCACCTGACTGCTGGCATGTTGGTGTGGTTGTGATGAATCAATCTGAGGCCTCCTTGGACCATCTTATCCATTCACATTTGGGCACCATTGCCTCACCCGAACATCTTTCGCATTGATTGAGAAGTGCACCGGACGTTCCTCCTCATCACCAACAATTCTTCTGACGTCTGCGGGAGACTTACAAACAACTCGAGCCGAAAGCGGAGGGTTCATGAAAATTTCCTCTACACGATTTTCGAAAATCCTATGTAGTCAAAACAAACAAAATAAAACCATTTAATTAACGCCGAATATGGTAACATGTTACAAATATATACTTAAAAAACAAAAAAAATACTTACCATCCCCGAATTAGGGTTTCGAGTTCTTCTCTTGAAACAGGGTGGCCCTTGGAGAAGGTGAAGAACAAACTTCTTTCCTCCGGGGGCCAATCAATTTCTTGCTTGGATGGAAAAGACTGATTATTGGCCATCTTCGCCGCAGGGCTTGGCAGGACATAAGGTGGCCGATTATGAATCCCTTGTAGACCATTCAACCAATATTGCTGAATTATATCACCAAAGGCTTTTTCAAACACCTCGTTCAATAACTATACCATGTCTTTCTTGGCCTTTTCCTTGTTCCCTAACACCAACGAAAAATTGGGAACAACCTCATACAGCCTTTTGAACTCGCTAGGTCGGGAATATTAGAATCTGTAATCAAATTAAGTATCCAAGCGTCTCGTTCACTAACTCATTGAACTCTGCGTCGCCTATAGGTTTGATTTTCTCTGCCATAAATTTGTAGTGGTTTCTTTGATCAACCAAATACCAAAAAGCTACAACTAACTTGGAGTGGTTAAGGTCGAATCCATGTTGTAGAAGTCGTCTGTAATTCTGTATATGTTGCGATCCATTGAATAGAAGCCTTTAAGTTCATCGGGCACGCGTAATTCCATTGTGCAAAAGTGAAGGGTTTAAGAGAGGCTTTTGAAAGTGATGGCTAGGGTTTCTGAACGCGGGGAAATTAAGGGAGATAGGCTTTCGCTCCGTTTTAGGCAAATCAGTGTTTTTATCAAGGTTCAAAAAATCGTTAGGCGATAGTGGAGCGGCGGGCAGGGAATTAGCGCCTAGCGGATTAATCGGGGATTAATCGGTTTGTTTATTTTTATTTTTATTTTATTTTACCACATATAAATAAATATATAAATACAAAATTGAAGGATATATCAAAATATAAAATTATAAAGTCATACAAATGATTGAAAACATTGAAAAAAACACTCAAAATATTAAGCATAGTAGCATACTTTTTTTTTTTTTTTGAGAATGAGCATATAGTAGCATACTTATTTTAATAAGTACTTATTAAAAAAAACGATTTAAAAAAATTCCAATTTGGGCTGATTTTTTGTTGATTTTTGGCTGATTTTTCAAAGACCGATTATCCCAGAGATTTTTACAAAATCGAATCGACAGGGTACCTTTCAGCGATTAATCGGGTATTAATCGGACCTAATCGGAGATTTTTCGAACATTGGTTTTTATAGTATTCTCCAAACAAATCGTACACTGGAAATCTAATCTAATTAGTACAAAACAAAACCTCTAATTTTATACCGACCTCGATATTTAATTCTTTTTAGTATCTCATTCAGTCATTGTAGACGACCGATATATATTGTTTATATTCCTATATTATCCCAAATTCATTTTGTATAGGAAATCCGAGTAACCCTTGTAGTTTGGGTAACTGCATAATTTCGGAATATATTATCTATATATGATTCAGAATATTGTTTGGGCTTTTTGTCCATTAGCCTATATTTGGTTGGTCATCAAAAACCTAGGGGAGAGATTGACATATAAGGTTGTGCGGGAAAATAAAAGTGCTGAGCAAGAAATACAGACCTGAAGGCTGGTTTTATTCGTAACATGATGAGAACCACATATTAGACGTACCTTGGGTTTTAGTTGGAAGGCTTGGTGAGTTGAGTTCCTGCCTCAAGGTAATTGACAAGCGAGAGAAGTCCTGTGCTTCTTTTCAAGAGACGATCGTGGATTAAGTCTGTGTGATAAAAAAGTAGCAAGAACACGTAGGTTTCGACTACCACTTCATGATCAGAGCAAGGGTGTATCACTCCAAGTTGATGAGAGTGGGTGTGAGGTGAGTGTTTCCTTCCAGTGTTGTATCCTGAATTAGTTTGTCTCACCTATTATTGTCATATAGTGAAAAATATTTGTTGTTGCTGGTTTGCTGTCCTCTGGACCAAACCATGATAAATTTCTCGGTGTCTTAGTTTCGTATTTTACTTTTGCGGTTGTGTTATTTGTGTTTCTCATTCGCATCCTAACAAGGAGTAATTAGAACATCTCTAGCAATTTCTCTGTAAATTAAAGTCTTTATTTTGGGGAATCAAAAGTAGTTAAAATCACTATAATTTGTGTTCCCTATAAATTTCTAAGTCCAACAACTTTCCCATAGTAGTAATCCCTATAATAACCATATATGAAATTTTTTTTATCTTTTAAATTTAAAAATGTGATGACATAAACTATCTTTAAAATTAAATACATACTTTCGTATGCTTTGGTCCCATGTTTGTTTAAGGATTGCATGGGAGACCTAAAACAATTCGGCAGAATTTTTTTGTTTATATATTTGTTCATATGGTACAAACTGATCGAAAATGGAAGAAGATAAGTATAACTAATTTTAAGAGTAGTAGAGATTCTTATTAGAATTAGATGGAGAGACCACTTCTCCGTAAAGAAACCCGAATCGACATTTATCAACTGATATGAGTTATGAAGTAAGCAAATTCTCTTATTATTTGTTGGCTTTTCTTTGCTAATGTCTCTTATTTGTCTATCGATATACTAGATGATAGTGATTAGTGAAATCATATTATATTTTTCATATGCTACAATTCAAGTTTCGCGCATTTGGAAAGACGATTCTTCCACCAATGATCAGAATACTAGTCATAGTGAAGTCATAAAGATTAATTTGTGGAATGGTTATATATGCAAGGGTGCCATTTTGTAGTAGATATATATTGATAAATGATGTTGATAGAGATAAGATTGTTTGATTACTAAATATTGTTGACACGAAAGCATGATATTCTTGGATTTGCAGTAAATTGGTAATCACTTAAGAGATAAGAGTTAGTTCTTATATTATACTTCTTCTTTTTTTCGGGATTGAACATTTTATTACTAGAGGTTAACCTCTAAAGAAAGTATATATGCCTTATCACAAACCAACTTGCATGTTGATGGAAATTTTATGAAATGGAGTTTTCAATTACTGATCGACTATATTGGAGGGGTCATGAATTGTTTGGTATGGAACTTATCATGTTTATTTTGCGAGGTTTAATGAGTTACTGTGATGCAACTTTACTGTGACTCATTAAACTCATTAAACATGTTAATTACTTTGATGAACCTACCGGAGAGATATTACTTTGAATTGTAATATGTAAAATGTTTAATGAGTAACTGTGATGATACAAATCTCCAAACAATTCAAAAGGGTGAAGATTTTTTTTGGGAAGATATTTTTTAGAGATCAAACATGTTAGGAGTATGACATAATTAAGAAGGTGGGAAAAAATTCTCATTACAATAAAAATGTTTTTGACTCCGGATGTGATCGTACATGGTTAAAGACCGTTGTAAGAGCCTCATATATATTACAATGAAAGAATTTTGGACACAACTACTTGAATACAAGCAGTTGCTAATATTCTTGATGGTTAATCGTTTTAATTTCCTCCACTACTACAAAAATCCCTTTTAGGGACCATCATTTTAGGGACAAATATGAGTTTTGTCCCTCATTTGGCTAAATTAAAATTTTTCCCTAACAAAATCTATGTTGATACAGGTTTTCATCCCCACATGGAATATAGGGACTGTTGTGAGTCTCTTTTGTTTAAATGATAATTTTTGAAATTTTTGTTTACTTATTTTTACAACAATGAGGACAATTGTATGTTACTTGATTATTTTCTTAATTTAAATTTCATAACTTTTATATTTTATTATTATTTTTCTCTCCAAAAAGGGACAGATGTGCGTTGTAGGGAAAAAAAAAGGGACAGATATGCGTCTACAGTAATGGCCTTCATTGGGGATGGATGGCTGACCAATAAAAAAAAACTCTCCAGTTCTGCCCTCTCTCTTCCCAAATCGTTCTTCTCTCTCTCTCTCCTCTTCCCAAATGCGTCTTCCGTCCTTTAGCATGCCACGCATCACCGCCGGGACGACTTCCCCCACGTCTTCAATACTCGAATCGGCGGGTGCTGAACCATCCTCTCAAGTCTCAACTACCTTTGCAATCTATCTCGCGGGTCTATGGTTTCTCTGTGATTTAGGGTTTGTAATCCTTGTTCCAGCTTTGTTTTTTATTTAAGGGCCTTAGGGAGTTAGGGGTTCTGCAAGTTATCTGTTTGTTCTCCTTTTGCTAATCTGTTGTATGGGCTGAAAATATCTTCTCTTATTTAGTGTGAAATAAGCAATGGCTTGTTCCAGATTTGTTAATCAATTAAGGATTTTACTTGCTTTTTGAATTTGTTACGATAGGGCTTTTATAATTTTTCACTTCAGCTGAAATTTGTTTAAAGAAAAATTTAATTAAGGGCTTTTTTGATCTTCGGGGTGATTATTGGCTGGATATTTTGGTGCGTTTAGGTTTTGAGCTCAAACCTAGGGATTTTTCTGTAATGGCTTCTATATATGTCTATAGACGCATTATAGGCTTTCTACCTGTTTCTCCTACTGCGTCTTGGTGTTACTATTATCAGTTTCTATAAGATATCATCTAATGATGGGTCTCATTAGAGTTTCTTGTGATATTGGTCTCGAGGATAGAATGCATATGAAGAGACCAATTCTAACAAAGCCTCCTCTCATGGAATGTAATGTGGAAGTTACTTAACTCTACTGTTATAAGCCCAGAGCAATCACAAATTTTAAACTTTTATGTATGGAATCAAGTTACCTACATCTCTTATTCTCTTTGCAAGTAGAAGTCTGATTTATTGAATATTGAATCAAATTTATTTGGAGATATGAGTTTCATCTTTAAAGCATCATCATTTGCTCCCCCTTCAGATAAACAAGTGCACATGGCAAGCAAAGGAAACAGCGGAATTTTTTCCAAAATTGAGGTAGTCTGGTAAGCTCGTATACAATTTTACTTGCACTCACTACTAGAATAAGCGGCTTTAGTGACTATATTTAAGGACTGATTTGGTTTGAGTCCTTCTAGTTCATCACTTCTAGTTACTTTAAAGCATCAATTATAGGTGGATTCTCAAATATGTAGGTAGGGTGAAATGGGCAGATAATTACTCATTAAGATCATTTTCTTTTCCTACAGGTATTGATGATTCAAGTGTTTTAGTTTAGCTATTGGGGTTCAATGCAGTTGGAGGAGTACTCTTATTAAGAGGATCTGAATTGCCAATTGTTATTGCTTAAACGATGTGAGCTTGTCATGAAATTTAGCTCTCTCTTTCTTTTTAATGCTCAAGGGTTATGATATTTACTAACATATAGTTTATAAAATTGTGTACTAGTTTTATGTAATCTGTATATTAATTTTACTAACATATGACAATTTTCTTTCTCATCTTAAAAGAAAGTTGTTTATTTATATTACTATAACAAACTCTCTCAGTGGAAGTTCTCTATATTTTGAAGTCAGAGATCGATTTTGTGGTTGAAACAGTCTAACTAATTTACATTTTGCAGGTGACACTCCTCAATTATGTAATTCGTAGCTAATACAACAGCTGGTTACTGGTGTCATGCAGAAGGTATATCCTTAATTGAAGTATAAGCAATTTGTTATTTCTTTACATGGGAGACAGTCCACCAATTTGTTATTTCTAATAGCTCTTTGTTTTTGTTCTGTGACTTGAAGGATTATTTTTTGTGTATGATCTCTTATTCTAATTGCAGACTTGCAGTTATACTATTTATATTTTCAACGATGCAATTTTGAGTAATTGCTTTGTTTTTGAGCATTCAGTATTATGAGTTATACTATTCAGATTTATAATTGATGGGCTTTCTGCCAGGGATTCTGTTTTATGCATAAGCAATGGCTTGTTCTGTTTTTTGCTTTTTCTCCTTTACCTAGTTAACTGATCTTGTTATCTTTGTTTTATGCATAAGCAATGGGTTGATTTCTCTGATAATATTTATTGACTTTCAAATCATATTTGCTAACTAGGGATTTGCAGGTTACTTGGATTGCTATCTAAACACTACTCTTTTGCCAGCAGTTGAGTACAGAATCACCTACTCACTGGCGCCATACACTCACTCTTATTGATTCAGAATGAATGATCGGTATACTACTGTTAACCAATTGCAAGCTTTTTCCTTTGGATTTTTCTGTTCTTTATTTTTTTTCTATAGAATTCAAAGCATGCGTTTTTCACTAGAGTAAGTGGTCATGCTACATTTTGTGCAAGTTTATCTGTTTATAACGTAATACTTGTATTGAAAACGAAGGCATGTTTAGGAGTTAATTCGAATACCAGAATTAATCCTTTGTTATACACCTTCCTCTGAGGCAGGGCCTGTTTCCCCTACTCTAGCTAGTTACCTGTGTAATTACATTTGGAAGCTTTAATAATCTTGCAAAGGTATTGAATAGGTTAGGGTTTTTCTTCTATAATTAATCCTTTTGTTCTGTCATTGAAGGTTTATTTTTTGTGTATAATCTCTGATGGGTTTTATTTAGATTTCTTGTGATGGGTTTTCAAGTAACAAATTCTGTTTTTTGCATAAGCAATTTTATATGTTTATTGCTTCTTTTTTGCTAATTAGATTGAATCACCAAGGCATATTGGTGTATTGAACTTAGGTTAACAAGCTAAATATGTGCAGTCACCAATCAATTAGAAAATCTTGGTTAACTTTAGCTTATGTGTATGAGTCAGAAATGTTCATTTTCTCCTTTAGCTAGTTACATGATCTTGTTATCTTTGTTATAAAGAACTGGTTGTATGTCTTCATGGCTTGGAGTTTTGTATTGTTTTCTCATCAAGTGTTTCTCTCTATATCTTTTTAGGCCTGATAAGCCTTACAATGTTGGATCAATTACGCTACATTTGCAGTAAAAAGCGTCATCTGTTGGCATAAAGGTATGTTGGCTAATTGATCATTGATTAGCCAATTGGTTTCATTTTTTCATCCATATGAGTTATTTTAGCACTGATAATTTTTATTGTGTATGACAGCAGGGGAAGGAAACCAATAAATTGATGACAAAGAAGCATCTAAAGTGAGAAATGAGAATAAGTGACGAAATTGGCATGGTTCTGCCAGCAGTTTTTTTTTTTTTTTATTAATTTGGTTGGGTTTGGGGACAAACATAAGTCTCCATACACTTTTGATTGGGGACTGTTGTAATAGTATTCTTCAACTAACACATCTAAAGGGATGAAAATGTGTATCTTTTAATTATACTTGTGGGGACAATATTTGGTATGCTAAAATAGTATACATTTAAAAGCAAAAATGGAAAATTGAAAAATAGGAGAGATGAATGAGTTTTATGTCCCATTAGATCAATGGAAACTCCTATAGAGGATACCATTGTCTAAATTGTGGCTGCATGAGTCCCTTTTGACAGTTGAAACAAATAATAGTCCCCTATGTAGTGTAAGGGGACTATTAATCAAAAGAAGCTAGTTGTGGTTTTTGTAGTAGTGCTCCCATGTCTAAATTTACTCTCAAAACACAAAACATTAATTAACTAGGTTGAAAAGAAAGTAAGAAAACTAACCGTCTATTGTTTGAAGACTTTCGATCTGTATTATGCACGGTTCGGTTGAAATTGGATATGATGCTCGTTTTCATCTCCCCTTTTTAAGTATTTGCAATTTTCATTGTAAGCCTGTTAATTTGAGCAAATGTAGAGATAGCTAGATACAAAATATTCATTTCCATGATTCCATTTAGCTAGCTTCGTCAACTAATTGTGATTGTTAGGTGGATTGGAGTGTATTTCATAAAATAAAAACGTTTGAGAAAATCATGCATATATGTGCATGTCAAAAGAATCATGCACAAACGGGATTTTTTTATTTTTTTTGAAAAGAATCATGCACAAACGGGTTTACTACGAAAGTTTCTAAACCCTTAATTTGCCTTGAACTGTTACGCACTTACGAGATGGTTGGTGGGTTGTCGGATCACATACTTTCTTTTTCATCTTGAGGGATGAAAGTTCAAATTTTAGACCTCATCTAACGTTGTTGCGTAATATGAAACTATAAACCACTCACCTTAGTTAATGTCAACAAAGATATCTTCTTCATCGTTAATAATTTGCGTTAATTTCCACCCAACAAATAAATAAAAAGTACTTGTGTTTCCAATACGTACAACAACTATTTTTTTTCTTCGTCACATTCTTGAATGTAATTAATTAGTCTCCACTTCGATCTCCAGCTTAAACATCGACTCTGTTTATTGAGTAGATTAATTAATTAATTACTGCTTGAAGGTTTTTTTTATTTACAAAAAATAATAATAAAACGATATTAACTCAGCAACACACTTTTGATCCCTCTTTTTATTAACAAAGAAGAAAAGTACAAACCGAGAGGGGGACTTGAAGCCTTACCTCTCAAGAAGACAAAGATTACAAAAAGCAAAAAATAGAACTCAAATGAAACTAGCTTGGAATAAAATAAAAGATAAATACATAATGAAAGTACTAGGGACACCCACAAAAGAGAAACTAGCATGAACAAGAGCAGCAACATCCACCCACTCATGGCGACAACTAGCCCATGAAGATGGAAGCTGAATAAATGACAAAAAGAAAGCAAAATCTCTAATAGAACTAACATTACATAAAAAAAGACTCACGTTATTATAATGGACATGTTGTAAGTATATGTATGACAAACATCACAATATTGTAGAATTTTTTTATAAACAGTTAACAGAGCTATAAGAAAATGCATAAATATGGTTCTAAGGAGCAAGATTTGGGTAAGAGCATCACTGCATCACTTAACAGATTGACATCATTAGATATAAATTTATACTTGTGGAACAGCTCCATCAACACCGAACAGCGACATTCCGCAGGCAATCCCTCCAACTGATGGCAAAATTTTGCATGAACTTTCGAGTGTGCCCCGCGCTCGCATTTATTACGTACGGTTGGAGCATGAGTGTACGATAAATATCTCGCACTGGCTGACTTGAAGAATTTGGAACGCCTGGCAAATTGGCGACTGGGGCATAATCATCGTCAGTTGATGTGGCGATGGAAGCCTCATTGTTGGAAATAAGAATGAAAACTAGTACGGATCTTGTGAAGATTATTGCTAGTAGGGTTGTGAGCTTTACCATTTTATATGGTTGGATCCTAAATTAGATGATGATAATATTGGCGAACGATCGAGGGAGGTTGCGATTATAAGATAAGTGGGGCTGAAGTATTTTATAGGCCGATCCTCAGCATCAATTAATCAAACACTACGTACTTTTTTTTTTGACAAAGAATCAAACACTACGTACTTAACCAAGCAACGATGAAATAATTAATAGGAAAACCTTTTGTTATAACTAAACATTATTTACCATTTTTGGCCCAATGTCAGCCAAAAGGACTGAATTTCACGTAGTTCTTTGGAAAGAGAGTAGCTGTTAGTCGAGGTCTGACTTCTGAGGCCAATCTTTTGTACTGAACATGATTAATTTTCTATTAAGTATTTTACAACTGTAAAAGCTATATATATTATGGTACTCCTGTATATATATGCTTACGTATGTACTCTATCTATATATTCCTCGATACTTTTTCTCTGTTTTATGCTAATTTTCTTTTGACCAATATGTAATTTTGCAGGAAATAAATGAGTAAAATTACAACCAATCATTGTTTTTCCGGTGGCTATTGTTGCGATCGATACAAGGGAAAAGATATTGATTATGATCATTCCCTAAAATGAAATAAACTCTTTAACTTAATTCACTCAAATATCTCAAATTATAATAACTTTATTTATTTATTTTGTAGTAGAACACGCCAAATCATAATAACTTAGTTAGTCACTTAGTTGGTTGTTCATTGAGGGGTGGAAATTATGCATAAACCGGCTATTATAAATACTGACCTCACGTTCTTGCAATTTCTTATAATAAAATCATGAAAAATGCGTGATAGTTTATGACAGGATTGGTTTATTTCATGCATTTAGAATCAAACTTCATTTCTAGTCCAACAAAACTGCCTAAACCTCCTTAGGCAGTGTTTGGGTGAGGGAATTCAAGGTGACAAGGGACTTCAAAATGATGGGAGCTTGAAGTAAAGGGATCTCAAGATGATGGGAGTTTGAAAAGAAAGAATATAATGAAGGGACAAGCAAATAACTTGTTTGGCAAAAATTTTAGCTGATGAGAGAATTATGTAAACATATATATATATATATATTTTCAATAATATGATCCCGCATTAGTCCTTAATAATTATTATAGTCAGAAAATAGAATCAATAATTTTTTTTTGGTAATAATTATCTTTCAATTCAATCTAAAAAAAATAAATCTCTTCGTCTTCTTCAACGTGAAAACTCAGATGGAGAATTGGGCAATCAAGGGTTTGGCCGGCTTTGTAAGCATGGTCCTTGCGAAAAACATCTTCGTCGATGGCGGCAGGAGATGAGAAACTGAACGCAATCGATGCCGAAGAAACTGAGCAGGTAGATGAAGGAGGCTATTGATCTGATGATTTCTAGTCATATCGGTACTTTAGATTTGCAGGAGAGTCAAAGACGAAATGGCTACTGAACGCAATCAACTTCTATTTCCCAGCCATGGTTAGATCGGTAGTCAGAGAGACGAAATTGGTTGGATATGAAGGTTATGAAAGTTCTAACTCATAGTTTGAATTTCTGATTGAAGTTAGTATGGGAAGAAGAAGATCATGAAGAGATCCCAATCTCTCATCGAATCTGACAGGGAGGAAGAGTGGGTTCACTAAGCCCAAGACGATTGGGTTCTCCTTGATGAAGACGATGAAGATGTTAAGACGAAGAAGATGACAATCGCGCGTAGTTCTCACCCGTCGCGGCCTCTTACAGAATTTCAAAGTTATGCCTGTTGAGGCGGAACCAAACGAAGGGATTTTATTTAATCATATCCCGTCTGAAACTCCTCCGTTAAAATCCCGGGAGAATGAACTCCCGTCTGATATATTTGCCAAACGAGGGACATGTGGCAAGGGATTTTAAGGTCCCAGCAAATTATCCTCTCCCTCCAAATTCTCCCTTATGCAAACACTGCCGATTAAAAACAAACATACAAAAAAAGAAGAAGCAGAAAACTATGTTTCTTCTTATGCATGGAAGTTTCGTTTCTCAAGAAATCCTTATTGTTAGGTCACCCTTGGTTGGTTCGTTGTTCAATTAGTCATCACCCAAATGCATGCTAAGCATAAAAATACTTTATATAGACCTTTGAGGGAGGTAGAATAAGGAAATCCTTAGGCCATCTCCAATTGGATGTCATGTCAAACTAAAAAAAAAATTGGATGGCTAAAAGGGCTATTTGTCATGCCAAACATGACCCTTTTGGCAGCCCTTAATGCAGCCAACCGAGAGGCCCAGCAAATGCACCGCATGCATCACATGTGAATAGAGAGAGAAACAAGCTGACAGGAAAGAGAATTAAATGAGGTCATGTGTCAGCTTTTAATTGGTTCTGAAAATATTAATTCAAAAAGAAAAAATGGATGGCATAGATTTGTTGACCGTTTAACATCTAATGGTTCAGATTTGATCTTTTTTTGCTAATAATTTACAAAGTGATATGTGGCCGTGAAAAAACTTAATCCGAAATTTAATTACAATGATGAATATATGTTCGATTAACACTATAAAAAAATTATTTGTCTCAAAAAATAATTTTAATTAGGGTAGAAATAGTATAATAATTAAATAAAACTTTAAATTTGAATATAACTAGACAAAAACATTAAAATATTTAAGGGCTAAAATTTGGCATCCTTCCGGTTGGAGACGGTTAAATTATAGCCTATATTATTTGGATGAATAGTAAATTTTGGGGGGCTAAAATTTTAGCCTAGGGTCAAATATAGCCCCTCCCAATTGGAGATGGCCTAAGAGGCTTAATCCCCTTCCAGAGTAAGCAATTCTACTAGAAAACCTTTAATAGACATCACCTCAAAAAAGTTAATCGATGTAATAAAATATATTACATGGTTCACTAGTAAATACGATTTTTTTTCCTTACTTTTGAGTTTTGACATCAGTTCTTCTTCTTGTTCTTAAGAGTTTGGGATATTTAGTGCCTGTGACGATTGCTATTAGGAAATTTTTTGTTGCGACTTCTCAAGAATTCTAAATTAAAAGCTGGTCATTTTCGAACAGATTTGATAATTATTCTGGCATTACTGTTTTACAGATGGGGTAGGTAATGTTAAGGGTTGAATTTTCTTTGAAATTGCCGAAATTTCTGTCGAAATTTCCATAATATTGAAGTACCAAAACAAAATTCATATGCTATGTTATTTCCATTAGGAAGCTTTCGAAATTTCTCGAAATTTCCAGTAAATTTTTGCGAAATTTGTAATTTCCGTAATATCTAAACATAAATAGCAAAAATTAAAGAAATTTCACCGATTTTGACATCCAACATAAAATTTTACTTTACAAATAAGGAAAGATTCATATATACTCATCATCCTTTATTATTCGGTGACTCTAACCATCATCCTTTATTATTCTAACTCTTTAATTTAATTCACTACAATATCTCAAATTCTAACTCTTTAATTTAATTGTTAATAACTTCATTAGTTTGTTGTGCATTAGGTAGTGGAAATTAAATATGCATAAACCAGCTTTTATAAATACTAATTAACCTCACGTATTTGCAACTTCTCATAGTAAAATCATGAAAAGTAGTGCATGATATTTTTGACCGAATTGGTTTAATTCAGTTAGGTTCAAACTTCATTTCCAGTGCTACCAAACTTCCTTAACCTGGTAAGAGCAAAAAGCTATGTCTCTTCTTTTGCACGAAAATCTGCAACCAGCAGCATTAAATATAGAAACTAAATAAGACCTGGCTGATCTGATCGATCTCCTTAATTCTCTTTGCATCTTTACGCTTTAGAGCCTTAGCTTCTTCTTGCTCTGATGTCAATTAATTTTGATCCCTCGATCTATTTTCCTTTTGATTTATATGATCGGAAAAGAATGTACGTACATATCTTTGGTCGATTCTTCTAACAGTAGATTTACATACCATTAAAAGTTCATGAAGATCAAACTGCTAAGTGCTAACATGATATTGGGAACAAGTTAGTAGCCAGAATGTTATTAAATAAAAGCGCATTTATATCTCTAGTCCAAAACATTGCAAAGCTAGCAAGCACAGAATAAATCAAGTTATGTTGGTTAATTTAACGAAAGATAAAAAAGAACCAACAATAAACAATAACACAACTACACAAGGAAACTTTTACCTGCCGATCAACATACCTGGACAAGATGATGATTCACTAATGAATTCAAGAAACAAGAATACAGGATTACAATCTTTCAATCTCTTTAATCAAGTCTCAGACCAAAAAAGAAAACTCTCCGAGCAATCTCTTCTCTTTTTTAAATAGCCTAATAAAAGAAGCAATACTTGGGTGTTAAGGAGCAAAAATCTGGTAACGTACGTACACCATTATTGTTTGTCTCATTATACAATGTCGAGATAATAGAAGAACACCTGCATCGATCAACACAGAACAACGACACATCGCTGACATTAATGCCTTCAACAGATGGCAACACACTTTATGAAGTGCTGAGTTTGCCTCTTGTTTGCATTTCATTTTGTTGTCGCTGCATATATGAATTTTTGATAAGCTCTACGCATTGGTTGATCTGCATTCTTTGGTAAAAATGGAAGTATATGCAACCTTTTTTTTTTGTTGCATGTACCGGCCTTAGTGTTTGTTCTTCTCTGGTTATTGAGTTAATGCCCTTAGTGTTTGTTCATTTTGGGTGCTCTTTGTGTTTGTTCTTCTCTGATTTTGCTCTATGTTGCCTCAGCTCCTCTTCTCTTGTTACTGTAAGCATGGTCGTGTAGTTGGCTAGTTTTGTATTGAGTTTGTCCTTTATTTGAGAAAGAGTCTGGCCTTGTCCCTCTTTCTCTTCCTTTGTACTCCTTTCTCAGTTCAATAAAAGGATATTTCTATTAAAAAAAAAATTGGGTTCAAACTTCATTTCTAGTACGTACTGCCAAACTGCCCTAACCTCCCAAGAGATTTAAAAAAAGTGCTCACTTATAGAAACAATAGGATGATACACGTACGTACTCAATAGGAAGGTATAGATCGACGTTGTGCTGGAATGTGCCAGCTCGATCACTTAAAATTTCAAATTAATCAACTCCAGTTTTAAGAACTAAACTCTTACTTGGGAACCACACAACAAACACGAAAATTTCCTAATTGACAAAGGAAAAACATTTCAATATATACCCCCAATGAAAGTAGGAATTAACGGAAAGTTTCCCCACACATCAAAGGAAAAACGAATAGGAAAGTGTCCTGACTGACAAAAATCTTTTAAATACCCCCTATAGTCTCTGCATATGTACTTCATCATTCTCACAAACCCATTCAGACATTCCTATATCTAAATCGATCTCCATCGTCTTCCGTGTACGTAAGCCTCTGAATCTTTGATCAACACACCAACAATGGCTGAAACACTGATCCGGTTTCCATCTCTGTTTTCTTCGACAAAGGAAGAGGAAGACCAACCCTCATTGGCTCTCACCCTGCCCAGTACTCCCTGTGCACTCAACCACAGCACTCTCGATCTAGGGCTCAGTCTGGGCTCTATTGACTACGACCTGTGGAAGATCAAGAAGAAGTTGACGGTCAGCGACGTTGGACAGTCGAGCAGGCTTTTGGTGCCCAATAATTCGATCAAGAGTCATGTTTTGCCCTTCTTGAACGAGAGCTTGGTCCAAAGGATCCACAGCAATATTGGGGCTCCGGTCACTGTTTACGACTGTGACGAAAATACCAAGCATCAGTTGGTCTTCAAATACTGGGAGTCTTCCGGGAGTTACGTCTTGCAAGCAAACTGGATAAAGGAGATTGTGAAAGTGAGGAAATTGAAGGAAGGTGACCAAATTGGGCTTTATTGGGATGCTCGCAATTCCATGTTCCTATTTTCTCTTCTTAAACGAGCAGACTGAAGATACAGAAAAAAAGCCCAGTACGCCCAAGTACTCGAAATGTTATTGTACCAATGAACCGTTTCTACTTTATAGTTACGCATGACCAAATTTTAACTCTTTGAATATTTTATTATTTTACATTATATTTTACAAATTTATGATCTTATTTAGTTATAATAATATTTTTTTCCAAACTAAAATTAATTTTTGAGACGTCAATAATTTGTTTAAGGTGTGCATTTTCGATAAGAAAAAATATCTACGTGACACTGTTGATAACATTTTCAGATAAGATTTTCAAGTAATTAGGTTGGGGTGGGCGCGGGACGGGACATGCCGAGTAGAATATGATCCTTATCCCATCCCACAAAATAATTACGAACGAGATGACTGATTTTGAAAAATGATCTTGTCCCATCACATCCCGCTCGGGTTCGGGACTGGACGGGATGATCTTGTTTCTCATTAAAATATTAAATTTATCACTTTCAGACCTGCCCAAATCAGTCTCTCAATTTCAGACCTGCCCATAATCAATCTTCCCAAGTAATCAATAAATCAAACACATCCAATAACATTTTAAGACCAAATAACCAAATCACAGTGATGAAATCTATTCATACAAACATCATTACACCAATTAATAAAACACTACATAACAGTTGAGGGCTGATCTCAGAAGAGATGGGTTTGAATGGAATCGAGAGATTAGGACATTAGGTCAAATGAGGTTATAAGTAGAGAAATTGTTGGCAGTGGTCAAGCTACACTAGAAGTAAAAACTTGCCCAAACACCCAATCAAATTTAGACACCTATTAAAAAATTAATTTAAATTACATTAATTATTACTGCAGGACAAGACAAGATGAGCATTGGCAAATTTCAAATTCTAAAAATCAAGCTTTACAAATGGCGAGGTAATGGCACGGGCAAATTTCAAGAAAAATTGGTGTTGACAAGCTATATTTGTTCAAATTCTAATTAAAAAAATGTTTATTTTGAACAACCGGTAGTGACGAACATTTCGTCGCTACAAGTGTTCCTAAATTTTTTTTCTCAATTTTAATTTGATGAAATAAAAAAAGCAGTTCCGGGACTTGTAAGGTCACCCATTTGGTTTCATTGAGACTCTAAAATACTTTTGAACACTCACGCAAACCAGCCTCGAGAATTTCAAATATGAAAATTTTTAAGGAAATCACCCAAAACTGTGGATTATAGCACACGATTTTTTGGCTAAAATCGTAAAATCTTATTTTTACACCCACCTTCAAATTATGATTTTTAAGCACTTCTCAAATAGATGGAAGGCAAAAATCTCGACCAGGTTTTTTTTTGTGATTTTCCATAGTTGGAATACAAGAAGATTCGTAAAAAAAAAACAAAAGGGAGCAGATTTTCTTGTTCCGTTAATTAGAAAACTTTCTAAAAATCCAGGTTAACAAAATGGTGAGATAATAGCACTGACAAATTTCAAGAAAAATTGGTGTTGAAAAGAGTTATTCGTTCAAATTCTAATTAAAAAAAGTGTTTATATTTGTTCAAATTCTTAATTTTAATTTGATGAAATAAAGAAGTACTTACCAGGCTTGTAAGGTCCCGCATTTGGTTTCCTTCATTGAAACTCTAAAATACTTTTGAACACTCTCGCAAACTAGCTTAGAGAATTTCAAATATGCAATCTTCTAAGGAAATCACCCAAAACTGTAGACTATACAGTTTTTTGGCTAAAATTGCATGATCTTATTTTCTCACCAAAATATTCCCACCCTCAAATCATGATTTTTAAACACTTCTCAAACTGACAAAACGCAAAAATCTCGACCAATTTTTTTACTTTATGATTTTCTACAATCGGAATTTAAGAAAATTCGTAAAAAATAAAAGGGTCGAGATTTTCTAGTTCCGTCAACTTGAACACCTTCTAAAAATCAAGCTTTACAAAATGGTGAGATAATGCCACGGGTAAATTTCAAAAAAAATTGGTGTTGACAAGGTTTATTTGTTTTAATTCTAATTAAAAAAGTGTTTATTTTTAACAACTTGTAGCGACAAATATTTCGTCGCTATAAAGGTTCCTAAATTTTTTTTCTTTATTTACATTTGACAAAATAAAAAAACAAAAAAAAAACACTTCCGGGGGGCTTCTAAGGTCTCGCATTCGGTTTCATTGAGACTCAAACATACTTTTGAACACTCGCGCAAACTGTCCTCAGGAATTTCAAATATGCAAATTTTTAAGGAAATCACTCAAAATTGTGGACTATAGCACACGATTTTTTGGCCAAAATTACATGATCTTATTATCTTACCAAAATCTTCCCACCCGCAAATCATGGTTTTTAAGCACTTCAAACTGACAGAAAACAAAAATCTCAATATGATTATTTTAACGATATCCAAACGTCGAAATAAAAGAAAATTTGTAAAAAAAAAAAAGGTCGAGATTTTCCAATTCCGTCAATTGGAACACCTTTTAAAAATCAAATTTTACAAAATGGTTAGATAATGACATGGGTAAATTTCAATAAAAATTGGTGTTGACAAGGTTTATTTGTTCAAATTCTAAGTAAAAAAATGTTTATGTTGAACAACCTTTAGCGACGAATATGTCGTCGCTATAAGTGTTCCTAATATTTTTTTTCTTCAATTAAATTTGACGAAATAAAGAAAAACACGTTCGGGGCTTCGAAGGTCTCGCATTTGGTTTCATTGAGACTCAAAAATACTTTTAAACACTCGCGCAAACCGGCCTCGAGAATTTCAAATATACAACATTTTAAGTAAATCACCAAAAATTGTGGCCTATAGTACATGGTTTTTTGGCCAAAATCGTATGATCTTATTTTCTCACAAAAATTTTCCACCCTCAAATCATGATATTTAAACACTTCTCAAACTGACGAAATGCAAAAATCTCGACCCGATTTTTTTTACGATATGTCGGAATACAACAAAATTTGTAAAAAAAAAAAGGTCAAGATTTTCTAGTTACGTTAATTGGAATACATTCTAAAAATATAGCTTTACAAAATGGCGAGGTAATGGCATGGACAAATTTCAAGAAACATTGGTATTGACAAGGTTAATTTGTTCAAAATATAATTTAAAAAGTGTCTATTTTCAACAACCAGTAGCGACGAATAGTTCGTCGCTACAAGTGTTTCTAAATTTTTTTCTTAATTTTAATTTAGCAAAATAAAAAGAACCACTTCCGGGACATATAAAGTCTCACCTACGATTTCATTGAGACTTTAAAATACTTTTGAACACTCGCGCAAACCGGCTCGAGAATTTCAAAGATGCAAATTTTTAAGGAAATCACCCAAAACTGTGGGACTATAACATACGGTTTTTTTGCCAAAATTGCATTTGACATTCACCCAAAATTGTGGGACTATAACACACGGTTATTTTCTCACAAAAATCTTCCCACACTCAAATCATGATTTCTAATCACTTCTCAAACTGATGGAATGCAACAATCTTGATCATTTTTTTTTATGATATTCAAAAGTCGGAATACAAGAAAATTTGTTAAAAAAAATTTGAGATTTTCTAGTGTCGTCAATTGGAAAACCTTATAAAAATCAAGCTTTACAAAATGGCGAGGTAATGGCACGGGAAAATTCAAGAAACATTGGTGTTGACAATGTTTATTTGTACAAATTCTAATTAAAAAAATTTTCTTAATTTTAATTTGACGAAATAAAAATAAGCATTTCCGGGGCTTATAAGATTTCCCCTTCGGTTTCATTGAGACTTTAAAATACCTTTGAACACTTGCACAAACCGGTCATGAGAATTTCAAAAATGCAAATTTTGAAGGAAATCACCCAAAACTGTGGACTATAGTACACGGTTTTCTAGCCAAAATCACATAATCTTATATTCTCACCAAAAAAATTTCACCCACAAATCATGATTTTTAAGTACTTCTCAAACTGACGGAAGACAAAAATCTAGACTCGATTTTTTTTTTTTTTTTTCGATTTTCTTCAATCAAGATTCATAAAAAACAAAAGGGTCGAGATTTTTTAGTTCCGTCAATTGGAAAACCTTCTAAAAATCAAGCTTTACAAAATGGTGAGATAGTGACACGGGTAAATTTTCAATAAAAATTGGTGTTGACAAGGTTTATTTGTTCAAATTCTAATTAAAAAAATGTTTATTTTGAACAACCTTTAGCGACGAATATTTCGTCACTATAAGTGTTCCTAATTGATTTTTCCTTTTTTAAATTTGACGAAATTAAAAAAAAAAACACTTTCGGGGCTTCTAAGGTCTTGCATTCGATTTCAGTGAGACTCAAAAATACTTTTGAATACTCGCGCAAACTGGCGTCGATAATTTCAAATATACAAATTTTTAAGGAAATCACCCAAAATTGCACATGATTTTTTTGGCTAAAATCGCATGATCTTATTTTCTCACAAAAATCTTTACACCCTCAAATCATGATTTCTAATCACTTCTCAAACTGATGGAATGCAACAATCTTGATCCTTTTTTTTATGATATTCAAAAGTCCGAATACAAGAAAATTTGTTTAAAAAAAAAATCGAGATTTTCTAGTTTCGTCAATTGGAAAACCTTATAAAAATCAAGCTTTAAAAAATGGCGAGGTAATGGCACGGGAAAATTCAAGAAACATTGGCGTTGACAAGGTTTATTTTTACAAATTCTAATTAAAAATTGTTTATTTTGAACAGCCTGTAGCGACGAATAGTTCGTCGTTACAAGTGTTCTTAAATTTTTTTTCTTAATTTTAATTTGACGAAATAAAAAGAAGCATTTCCGGGGCTTATAAGATTTCCCCTTCGGTTTCATTGAGACTTTAAAATACTTTTGAACACTTGCGCAAACCGGTCTTGAGAATTTCAAAAATGCAATTTTTTAAGGAAATCACCCAAAACTGTGGACTATAGCACACGGTTTTCTGGCCAAAATCACATGATCTTATATTCTCAATAAATAGTTCGTCGTTACAAGTGTTCTTAAATTTTTTTTTCTTAATTTTAATTTGACGAAATAAAAAGAAGCATTTCCGAGGCTTGAAGGTCTCTCCTTCCGTTTCATTGAAATTTTAAAATACTTTGGAAAAATCGTGCAAACCGGCCTCGAGAATTTCAAAAATGTAAATTTTTAAGGAAATCACCCAGAACTGTGGACACACAGTTTTCTGGCCAATATCACATGAACTTATTTTTCACCAAAATCATCTCTCCCTCAAATCATGATTTTTAAGCACTTCTCAAACTGAAAGAGGCCAAAAATCTCGACCTGATTTAATTTTTTTCAATTTTCTACAATCAAAATTTGACAAAATTCATAAAAATCAAAAGGGTCGAGATTTTCTAGTTCCGTCAATTTGAAGACTTTCTAAAAATCAAGCTTTACAAAATGGTGTGATAATGGCACGGGCAAATTTCAAGAAAAATTGGTGTTGATAAGGTTTATTTGTTCAAATTTTAATTAATAAAGTGTTTAGTTTGAACACCGTACCTATAGTTCCTTTTTTTTTTCTTAATTTTAATTTGACGAAAAAAAAAACACTTCCGGGGCTTATAAGGTCACCGGTTGGGTTTCAGTAAAACTCTAAAATAGTTTTGAACTCTTGCGCAAACCGGCCTCGAGAATTTCAAAGATGCAAATGTTAAAGAAAATCACCCACAATTGTTGACTATTGCACACGACTTTTTGGTTAAAATAGCAAAATATTATTTTCTCACCAAAAGCTTTTCACTCTCAAATCATGATTTTTAAGCACTTCTCAACCAGACGAAACGTAAAAATCTCGACTTGATTTTTTATTTACGATTTTTCAAATTCGGAATATAAGAAAATTTAAAAAAATAACGAAATAAATTAGGTTTATATCATCAATCAACGTGATTAGGTTTTCAACAGCCAATAAATATTGGCCATGCATTAATGTATTTGACCGTTACAAATAAAAAGGAATTAGGTTTGAAAAGAAAATATTTGAATTAATAGTTTGTAATTAATATGATTGTGTTTGATTGATCGATGACCGTTGGATTTCAATGGTAAACAGATTCAATGCCCTTGGATCATGTAAATGAGAAAACTAGTGTCTAAGGCCCAGTTTGGTGGGAACTTATTTTTAAAGCTGCAGCAAAAAGGTGTTTGGTGAAAAATTCAAAAACAGTTTATTTCATAATTTAAACCAGACAGCAGCTGATAGAAGTTGGTAAAAAACTATTTTATGCTACAACTACTTATTGCTTAAGTTAAGTTATCTCAAACGGGGCCTAAGTGTCTAACTGTCACATGTCCCCCAACTTGGTGGTGTACGTAAAAAACTTGCGCAGTCTTCGGCCTTACAATTATCATTCTTAATTGTAATTTTGTATTAGGGTATGTTAGTTTTTCAATAAATCAAGAACATGTACGTTGAACATAGTATTTGATAGGGCGGCAATAACCGCACCCAAAACAACACAAGCTCAACAAAGAGAACAGCCGAATTAGAGACCATCCAGGTTGCAAACCCTCCAAGAGAGGAAATGCCATGACTTGATTTTGGTAGTTAACCTTCAAGTTTCATACAAACACTTGACAGGTTACAATGTTGACATGGAAATACATGCAATAAGTTTGTTATCACTCTGATCAATATATGCCACTTTAGCTAAAGCTCACGGTGGAGACCAGCAATACTTGGGTTCCAAGGACCAAACAGCGGATAGACAGCTATTTCATTTCTTAAGCTACCGACTTTAACAATAAATTGGTACTTTAGGAGGTGGTGTAGTTTACTTTTAAGTTTTAACTTTGAGTAGACTTCAATTAAGTATTGCAATTTATATTTTTTTGCAGGACAACTTCTGAAGATCTTAAAGCGCACTAGTGAATTATATGTTACTCAAAGCTTTCCTTTAATTTGTGGGTTTAATAACTGGAATCAATTCATGATGAGCCGGCCAACCTCTGAGATTTCGAAGCCGATTCCAGAACTAAATAGAGCTCTCTTTAACATGGTCTCACACAGAAATGAGAAATCCTTGCAAAAAAATAAAATTTACCATGAATTGATGATAAAGCAAAATGTATGAACGAAAACTTTTACCCAATGTGCATTCAAGGAGAGAAATTTTGCACTACATTATTCATTTGAAAATGCAGGCAAAACAAAAGTGGTAAAAGGATTTCTCAATTTTGCACATGTTTCAGAGAAATATAATTGTGGCAATTGTCTGTGGAGGATTAGTGATTGCAGCCAATGGATGTTAAAAAAAATGCTGTCATATAGTGAGTGACATGTAAAGATTAGGCAAACCCCTCTTGGGTTATTGAGAACCAGGGGGGTTGTTGGTATGTTTTGTACAATCAAATGGTCCAATTACTTGATTTTGTTTCCGTTTCACCTGAAATTCAAGAACAATGGAACACGTGAGCATAGCAAATGTATAGTCGTAAAGGTCAAATGAGTTTCGCATGTACTGATATAAGCCACTAAGAAAAGGAGAATTTTGGAATGGACAGGAAAGATGTTATGCTGGAAACAAATAAAAAATCTAGAGAGACCAAGAATTAGAAAAAGGAAAATGTTGTTAAGAATGTTCATTCAAAGAATATGGTGTTTCTTCTTCTATCTGTGGGCATCTAAATCTACGTCATATTCATGAAAAACAGATGAAACATCACCAATAGAAGAATGTCTGGAAAGGTCTAGGAAGAGAAAGCATACCGGCGAATATGGACCTAGTTGAGGTTGAGATTTGTTTGGGGGTGAATTTTGTACAGCGCCACCTTTCTTGGTTAAAATTTCCTGCAGAAAATCTTGGTATAAGACAAATTTTACCGAGCCTAATGCAGTTATTTTACTTTGAATATTTTTTTTTATTTTACTTGTATCAATCCAAAACTAAAGAATAATGACAATATTGAATATTCAGCCAAAAGGTAAAGAATGATACAAGTAACAATAACAATATTAACATATGTGTGATAAACTCAACTGTGTATCTAAAAGCCACACATTCAATCTCTTCAATTACTCATCCTCGTGAACTGAGTATACAAGCTAAGGTTAAACTTCAAACTTAATATATCAACTCTGTGACTAGAATCATCAACGTGTAGGCTAAGGTTTGTTTTTCTTTATTTCTAATAAGAAATTTGTATTTAATTGTGAGAAATTATACTCCCACTAAATAATCGGACAACACAGACCAGAATGTTTCTTATTGGCAGAAGTATTGAGTTGGGCTCGGCTCTATCATTGATTTATATGCCCATCCTGACCTAGTAGACACAATTCCAGCTTAAGTTGCAAATTCATTAAGTGGGACTTTCAAAGTTATGTGTATATCAGGATCCAAAACAAATCAAGAAATTTGTAAAATGCTGCAAACGGATGACAAAAACAGTGGTGTATTTGAACTTCTAGTGTGCACATGAACGCCTAGTAGGAAAAATGTTACCTCTCCAGCTGCTTCAATTGCAGCTAACCATTCATCCGAGAATGGAACAGCATTTGATGGAGGTTTTATTACAAGGGCATCCTGCTTCCTTCCGCTCCCAGACTTCTTACTGCAATCAGACACAGGAAATTTGAAGTTTCACAGAATTACATGTAGCATCGAAATTTGTAAGTAAAAAAACTTTATCTAGGCTTTTTGGTACATACAGCTCTTTTGCTGCATCCTTATCTTCTGGGGGGTACATGGTATCATCTAATTCTTGCTGCGGTTCACTGTCAAGAGTATGATTACTTTTCAAGATATTAGTTTCAGCATCCTCTGCCAAAGTGTTGCTGCTCAATATATTAACTTCATTATCCTGCAGAATGCTTTCACTTGATGACGTCTGATCAGAAATACGAGATAACCTTAATTCCCCTTCCAAGGAATCAGATGCCAAAGTTCGCACAGAATCTTCTTCATTGGTTGTTTTTGCAGATGAGTCAGACTCCACAGAAGCTGCTTGATTGCATAGCCTACTGTCATCCCTGGACTTTGAATAACTGTGAACATTATCTGATGATTGCTCAATCATGAAAGTTCTAGTAACTGCAAGTTCCAGTTGTGAGTAGTCAACCTTTTCCCCCAAATCAGGTCTGCCATCACGTATTGCTGGTGCTACCTCCGTACAAGCATTTGAACACTTGGGTTCACTTCCACAATAATCGTACTCATTAACAGTTTTCTCATATTCCTTAAAGGAATTATTTGCAAGCAAGGTTCCATTCAAATGTGATCTTGGCTTAAATTCCTGTGACACTTGTACTGCTCCAATATTTGGATGTTGAAGGTCCGGACATCCAGATAGTTCATATGCATTATTAACGTCCACTGAGTACCTGCAATTTGCAACTGAGGACTGGTCCTGTGGAGCTCCAGGTACGGGTTCCTTAATCACGTCATTACCTCCATCAACTTCTTTATTTGCTTCTTCCAAGTTTCCATGCTTATATAGATCAGGGGGACTTTGCAATTCACTTCCATCACAATAGTTTACTTTCAAACTGATATCTTCACTGTTCCCAGTGGTATATTTGTGACACTCTTCCACAGATTTGCTACCTTCAAATGAAACACCATGAGCTTCTACACTGGAGCAAGACATAACCTGCTTAGCTTGTTGAACATTGTGTTTGCCGTCATCAATTTCACTACTCAGCACGTTAGTTTCCTCTTCACTGACAATGATTTTATCACTTATGAAATTAATTTCCGCCATTGAAGTATCTTGGTGGCAATAGATTATGTCATCTTCAGGCTGCAACTGAGGGGCATGACAGCCACTTTCAACAGATAAATCAAAACCTTTAAATCCCAAATATCCATGCTCAATTTTGTCTTTTGCAGAAACAGCCTCAACTTGCATTGTCAGGTTTAGTTGCGACATGGAATCTCCACTTTTTAAAGTGGTCTTAATATCGTGAGCAGTCAGTGCAACTCTACTTTGATCTTCATCCATGTTCTGCAATTCCAAACAAGCTTGACCATTAAGATGAATGTCATTCCTGAACTGTGTATCAAGGTTGTAATTCTCAACCACTGGCCTATTGTCTTCAGATATCAATGCAATATTCTCCACATTAGGGGAGTCCACCATTTCCACTTCATTAAACCTGCAATCTAGCATCACAGGTGGTATAACATATAGGTTTCTGGAAATTTCGGATTCAGTTGTGCAGGCACCATTTCCTTCTGGTTCCTTTGACTCAACACTCTGAAGAACATTGTTCTGCCTGGATTTTTCACGGAAAACATCGAATCCATCCAATACAGAATCATTTAAGATTAATCTATCATGCTGGTAAACCTGTTCTCCAATGTAGCAGGGATTTGAAAGGTCTTGGTGTTCAGGTTTTTCACTTCCACTATCAATTTTCGCCAGTTGACAAGTATAAGGAGCTGAAGTGCTCAGTTTGACATCATCAATTTCATCTGTTTTTCCATCAGAAGCCAGCATTTGTGCATCTTCCACATGGGGATTCCTACTCATCATCTCAAATGTACTACTATCATCTTTCGCTTGATCTTCATATCCAGAGTCGGACAAGGCATCAAATATTATATATTCAGCTGCAGTACCATTTTGGACTTCTGGACTAGCATCTGCAACCTTCATGAAACTGTGGCTCTGTATCTCTTTACTTTTTGGAGGAAATACAAGAGAGGACCCCTGCTCCATTAGATATTTATCATCACTTCTCTGAAATTCTACATCTTCCATGCAAGAAATCTCTTCAGTAATATTTGGTTCTGCTCGTGGGGTAGATTGTTGGTAGTCATGAACATGTATGCTATTTAACTTTCTATGATCCTCTGTCATACCATAATCTTTTGATTTAGATGGTACCTTCAGTTCCGCCTGCATGTGTCTTATTTGTGAGACTGAATCCACCTTGTCCATTGCGGCAGGGTTAAGAGCAGATGGAACAGAACCTGAACTTGAGCACTGGACGTTAATATTTCCCATTACTGTCCCATCCTTGGTCACATTTGGCATTTTCCCAAGTGAGGGCGGCCTCAATTCATGAATTGGATTTACAGAACCAATTTGCTTCAAATTAGGAATTTTGCATGGTTGTGAACTGCTCTTATGGGGGACAGGCAACGAAGAAGCTTTAGACTGAAAAGAAATTATCAAAAAAAAAAAAAATTGGCAAAGAACATTCAGACATATTGAAATGTGGATGTATATACTCTTTTATGCATCTACATGACAGACTTAAATTCAACTGAAAGTACCTGATTAAAGAAACTCAGCGAGGGTGATGGCATCCGCAAACCTGATGGCTTTGATGTTTGGAGTCGAGTATGTGGCAAGTTCACACCAGTATGAGGAAGAGGAACTGCAATTTTTCTAAGTCTGTCATCACGGCCATAAGATACATGACCGGCAGAAGGAAGTGCTTGTTTTGAGGTCACCTCCTCAGGAACTGCAGTTTTTCTGGATCTGTCATCACGGCCATATGATGTATGACTGGTAGAAGGAAGCGCTTGTTTTGAGATAACCGCCAAGCCATTGTTTGCTTCTGTAACCGGTGGAAATGGTGTTTTGGTTGGTGAAGACTTCACCAAACTGGGCTGCACAGTTATGTAAATTCACAGCGCAAGAAGCATATGCATCATTATTAATAATTAATCATTGATGCAAAACGAAGAAAATGTTGACTAATTATAGTCCCACAACTTTTAGTAGTTGATTTATAAAAATTATCATTTCAATAAGCTTCAAGTTCTCACCACATTTCTTCTGGCTGGACGAGTACAACTTTTAGCAGTCAAAGATTTTCCCGTAGGACCAACTTTTGCATTATTTAGACCAGTTTTGGTGTTGTTCAAATTGACTGCTGTATCAGAGAGAAGCAATTAACACAACATAAACAGATAATTTCCAACTGATTCCAATGTAAAAATTCTTATTTACTTATCTTTAAAAGAAAGTAAAAACATGTTCAAAAATTTGAGCGCGGCACATATTTTTGATAATGACATTTCAAAGTTCTCCAAAGTTAAAAAAAAATCTATAAATTTACCAGGATGAGCAATCTGACTCCGTTTTAGATCACTTGCACCAACAGTCACATTCTTGGAAGTCTTAGAGAGCGCACAGGGAACTGGTTTTGGCACAGGTAACTTGGAAAGTTTTGGTTCTTTAGTTGCTGACTTTATAGTATTCACATTTGCAGGCCTTTTCAGAGTTCACATAAGTCAAGGGCAACTGTCACAAAAATTCATATCAATAACAAGAAATACCAAAACTCCTACATGTAGGAAACATAGTCAAAAGGATATGAAGAAGAGGCCACAGGGCGAGGGCAACCACTGCGTTTTGAGCCACTTCTATTGGTATCACGCGCTGAAAGCACCTTCCGCCTGCCCTGGAAATTAGAAACACTCAGGAAGTTAATTTCACAAGACTTGACTGCAAGAATCTTTAACTTACAGAAAACTTTGCCATCATATACAAAGATTTGAGAACTAACCGCAGAACCTGGAACTGCATTATCTCTAGCTGGTGAAGCATGCTTTGGTAATGGACTGCCACCAATAATCCTATCTTTTTTTGGAGTACTTCCCGGAATTACCTTGAATAAGTTTTCTTCAAGCTCCTGAAGATTTGCTGAATCACTAATGCAATTAGTCTCTTCGTGGATGACTGACAACGACCCGCTAGAATTTACACTCCCAGTAATCAGGGATAACTCTTCGGAATTCAATACACCTGAGAAAAATACCAAAATCCTCAAAAATCCCAGCTTTAATTTGGTTTCCTATGAAAAATATTTGCCAAATTCAAAGTCAAAAAATATAACCTTGTTCCTCAGAGAAAGCTCGATCCCAAGCTAGGCTTTTACGCAAATTGTATCCTCCCCCCTTCTTCTTCTTTTTCATTTGCTGCGGCTGGAGGCTGAATTTTTTTTCTTGTATTTTGTTTGCGTTAGAATTCTCTTTATTTGTACTATCCCCACAATAAGGAGACCTTGGTTTTTGGAAATCCCCATTCACCTTCACACCCTCTGCAGTACAATTCATAGAATTTCTTTTTTAGGCCATCAAGATTGTAATGCAGGTCTGATTATGTAAATGTAAAAATAAATATTCATAATATCAAATTATCAATAAAAAATGTAGACGAATTGTACAGTAAGGAGCACAATTAGGGGTCAATTTGAGCGAGATTATTCAAATCCAAAGAAAATCCCAAACCCTAGACAGTCAGAACAGAGTAAAAGGAGCAAAGCAGGAACTTATAGTCAGAGCGAGATAAAACCCTAACCTTTTGGTTTGGATCTGGTGAGTTGGAGAGGCGAGCAGAAGAAATAGGCGTCGTCGTTGGGGTTTTTGTTGGCGGTGCTGGTCGAAACGGCCCCGTGGGGAGTCAATTGAAGTAGCGAGTCGTCTTCTCCGGCGATTTCGATGAGGGGAAGGTCGGAGTCGGACTCCATTTCTCTCTCTCTCTCTCTTTCTGTGATTCAGTGTTTCCAGAAAGACCGAATGGGAAATGTTAGAGTCTGTAGTCTGTACAAGTGTTTGCGCATCTTTAATTTTTTGAAAGGATTTGAAAGCGGCAACATAGATTGAAATAGAGACAAATAGACAATGACCACGTGACGAGAAGACAATTACTAAATAGCCCTTTTGTGTAAACAGTAAAAGTTTTTGTGAATTGTGACCCAGATGGTAATCATTATTCTTTCTTTTTTTTGGCAAATAGTAATCATTATTCTTTTAAGGCCATCTCTGATTGAGGTTCTATATCAGTATTTAGAACTTTTTTTTGTCAAAAACCATCTCTAATTGGCGGGATGGAACCTTGGAGACCTATATTTGGGTTGCAAAATACTAAGAAATGTTCTATATTTGAAACTTCTTATACAACCGTTGCAAAGTGAAAATGGAAGGAAGTGTGCCACATGTCGCGCACTCATTGGTCAATATTGGTATTATTATTATTTTTTCAAAGCCAATATTTTTTTTGGATAAAATAATTTTAACTAAGGTCAAAATTATAATTAAATATGAAATAAATTGTTGATTTTAATATTTTAAATTTTATGAAATAAATTGTTGTGTTTAATATTTAAAATTTTAAAGTATGAAGATGTGATATAATTTTACATTGTGAATAGGGATGGCAATGGGGCGGGTAAGGTACGGGGATTAAAATACCATTCCCGTCCCCGAAGTCATTTTCCGTCTCATCCCCGCCCCAATCCCCATAATAAGATATTTAGGATTTCCCGTCCCCGTCCCCGTCCCCGTTGGGGATTAGGTCCCCATACCCGCCCCGATCCCCGTTAACAAATATACCTAATTTATTATACAAAAATTCTTAGAGGTTTAAAAAATATGACGTTAAAATCAAAATAATATAAGTTCGTAATTTCGATCTAAAAAAATAAATACAAGTCTCGCTTCAAACGAACAACAAAAGTAAAAAAAAGTTTATGTGTTGGCAAAAAAAAAAATCCACGATTGGCTGCTAAATAGAATTTCACAACTTACTCATTCAAACCAACAAAGAAGTTTACATAAATATTTATTATATTAAAAAATATATATATAATAAATAATAATAATCATTATTATTATTATTTATTTTCTAAATAATTCTTATTGGGTGGGGATGGGGATCAAAATACCATCCCCTCCCCGTAGCCGATTTCAGAAATCGAATACTGGGGATCTATGTCCCCGTTACCCGATATCTCCCGAATTTATCCTCGTTAGGGTCGAATACCTGATGGATACCCTACCCGGTGAGGATTTTTGTCATCCCTAATTGTGAAATTCTATTTTGATATCAAAATTATAATAAATACAATTAAATATTTTAAAATTTATATTTAAAACTTTTCGGTTGGAGATAGTCAAATTATAGAACTCACTTTTGAATGAATAATGACTAATATGGTTGTGTTTTTCAAAATAAAACCTTGTTTTGAAACCTCCAATTGGAGATGGCCTAACTTTGACGGACTCGGATCCTCTCCTCACGGAGAGGATCTCTTATTTCCCCACCAAGAGATCTTGGCCCTCCATTTCCAAATGGAGGGCCAGGATTTGTTGCACTTTTGGGGTGGGGTATGAGGTTTAGGAAAAGTGCAAGAAATCTTGGCCCTCCATTTCAAAATGGAGGGCCAAGATCTCTTGGTGGGGAAATAAGAGATCCTCTTGGTGAGGAGAGGATCTCATTCCAACTTTGACTAGGGGAGGGCACTTAAATCGGGATCCCCTGCCCTCGTGGATTTTATCTTTTCTCTAGTCTATTTTTTTACGGCTTTTTTTGTTTTTTCTTCTTGTATTTCCTTCTTTTTTTCTTTTTTTTGGCAAGACTTGTATTTCCTTCTTTGGATCTTTCACTTTTGTACTGTTCTTTTTCATTGACCCAAAAAAAAAAAGACTCAGCTTTTGACTCTTGACTTGCTAGTGGGATCAATTATTCATTCTAAGTTTCTAACAAGAAGAGCAGATTCCCCTGAATTGCAAATTTGCAATGAGAAAATTGACCCCTGATTTCATTTTTTTCATTAGACTAGCTGATCCTGGTTTATCAAATTAACTATGGCTGTTGCTGCTTCCTCTTCATCCGGCCGTTATTGGAACTATGACGTTTTCATCAGTTTTACAGGCTCATACTCTCGCAAAGTCTTTGTCGTCCATCTTTACAGAGCTCTCGAGCAGAAAGCAATCCGCACCTTCGTCGATCCTGAAGAGCTTCCGAAAGGCAACGTCCTCTCGAATTTACTCAAGGCTATTGAAGACTCGAGGCTTTCAATTGTAGTTTTATCTGAAAACTATGCCTCTTCCACATGGTGCTTAAAAGAACTCGTCAAAATCCTGGAATGCATGGATGCACAAAACCAGATGGTGGTGCCTGTTTTCTACCAAGTAGATCCATCTCATGTTCGTAACCTCAGGCGAAGTTTTGTGCAAGCTTTTGCTAAACATGATGGCGATTCTAACGCTAACAAGGAAGAGGTGCAGGGCTGGAAAAACTCTCTAAGTAGAGTCGCCACTCTATCTGGCTGGGATTCGCGAAATTATAAGTAATTTTTCACCATTCTCTTAGCTAGTTACTTTTAAGTTTCCTGTTTTGGCTTTCTTCAGTGGAATTCTTACTTATATATATGTATACTTTGTTCCATAATCACACAAACACTTATAACATGCAGGTCCAATGTTCACTTTCACAGGGTTGGTACTTGCTAGAAGCCTAAAACATGAAAGCCACTTAAAAGTCTTTGACAATTATATGTCCAACTTGATTGTATAATATCGATCTCTAGAATCTATGGGATATTAACTAAATCTCTGGTTTTGGTTTCATCACATTCACGTAGTGCCAGTTCGGTGTCACTCTATCTCTTACAAAACTGTATTTCAAATTTGGCAGGGATGACGGTGTGCTCATTGAGGAAATTGTAAATGATATTTATTATAAGTTGAATCATATCTCATCGAGTAAACCACATGGCGTGGTTGGAGTGGATTACCACCTTAATGGATTAGCACATGGCCTTGACACCCAAAAAGCCTCTACATCTCTTCTTTTAGCTGAAGCAGCTCCTCAGCCTGAACCATATAGTCAGCCTGAACAAGCTCCTCAGCTTGAACCATCTCCTCAGCCGGAACCATCTCCTCAACCTGAACCAGCTCCTCAGCCTGAACCAGCTCCTCGGCTGAAGCATGATGTGTTTTTGAGTTTCAAGGGGGAAGACACTCGTACGGGTTTTGTAGCCCATTTATACCATGAATTGCAAAACACCAGAGTGATTAAAACATTCAAGGATGACAAACAACTTCAAAAAGGGACTGCTATTTCTTCAAGTCTCCTAACAGCAATCGAAGAATCAAGGTTTGCGATCATTGTGTTGTCAGAAAACTATGCTTCTTCTGCATGGTGTTTGGATGAACTTAAAAAGATTTTTCAATGCATGGAAGGCAAGGACACAATTCTCCCAATTTTTTATAAGGTGGATCCCGCTGATGTACGACATGAAAAGAAAAGTTTTAAAGAAGCTTTCATTAAGCATGAAACTTATGGACAAGACAATGAGAAGATGAAGCAGTGGAGAGCTGCTTTAAAAGGAGTGGCTGGAATCTCTGGGTGGCATTCAAAGGAGTATCCGTAAGCATAAAATTAATCTTTACAAGACTTATACTTTACGATTTATTATTTGCCTGATGACTATTTTGATCCCTTCTTCCTTGTAGGACGGACATAGAACTAATCAAAGACATTGTGAAACATTTGTGGAAGAAAGTACTTCAAGTACCCACTGGAAATTTTGAAACATTTGAAGCAGCAAGACAAGCCATGGACGTGGTCATGAATGTACTGAAAGATGTTCAAGTCCCTGTCCTTGGGGTGTATGGAGTGGTTGGTGTTGGAAAGACAACGATGGTCAAGCATGTTGCTGCACAAGCCCAGAAAGATGGGCTTTTTGATCATGTGATTATGGTTGTCGTATCCCAAAGCCCTGACTTGCAAACAATTCAAGGTACATTGGCAGATTCGCTGGACTTGAAATTGGAGGAGGAGGAGACACAAATTGGAAGAGCCGGTAGATTGAAGGAGAGGATCATGAGAGGAAATAGGATGCTTATAATCTTGGACGACATTTGGGAGAGAATTGAACTCTCAAGCATTGGAATTCCCACTTACAATGAGCTTCAAAGATGCAATTCTAAAGTCATCCTCACCACAAGGATAAGCAAAGTCTGCCATTCTATGGGGTGCCATGTCCAGATCCCTCTCAATATTCTATCAGAGGAAGATTCTTGGAAGTTATTCATGGAGATGTCGGGAAAGTTTTTTCATGAATCTACCAATTCCTATGTTGAAGCAAGGAAGGTAGCTAGAGAATGCGTTGGTCTCCCAAATGAAATAAAAGCAGCTGCAAGGGCTCTTAGAAATAAATACTTGGACGAATGGAATGAAGCAGTTGCAAGGGCATTTGGAGATAACTACTTGGACGAAAGGAATGAAGCAGTTTCTCAACCTGTCAATCCTAATGATGAGAGAGCTGTGTATCATTCATTGGGATCTGATGATGCCAAGTCATGCTTCTTACTTTGCTGCCTATTCCCTAAAGGTTATGATATCCCAATCGAAGAATTGCTAAAGTATGGGATTGGAAAAGGTTTGTTTCAATATGACACAATGCAAGAAGCCAGAGACAGTGCACATTCTGTTGTCAAGTACCTTAAAGCTTCTAGATTGCTTTTGGACGGTACAAAGAAGGGATGCATAAGGATGCATGATGGCATTCAAGATGTGGCCATGTCAATTGCGTTGTCCGAAGAAGGCCATGGGTTTTTCGTAAAAGCTGGCTGTGAGTTAAAGGATTGGCCAATGGATACTCATGAAGGGTACTCGGCAATCTCACTAATGAGGAACAAACTTAACAAGCTCCCTGAAAATTTGGTATGTTCAGTGCTCCAAATTTTATTACTACAAAGTAATGCTGGTATATGTGATATGCCAGAAACTTTTATTCAAAGTCCTAATGCTCTAAGGGTCTTTGATCTTAGCTTCACCAGTATTTCATTACTACCAACATCTTTCAGTCTCCTGACCAACCTCCAAGCTTTGAATTTGGATTATTGCAAAAAAATACTTGACATATCCATACTTGGGAAACTTAAGAAACTTGTGATTCTTAGTATGAGAAAATTTCCACTTAAGAAGTTGCCGAGAGAAATAGGAGAATTGACCAATCTAAGGATGTTGGACGTCACTGGTGGATGTGTTGATACAATTCCATCTACAGTGATATCAAGGTTGTATAGATTGGAAGAACTGTACATGAAATTTGTATTTGGCAACTGGGGAAATAAAGTTGAGGATGCAGTAGAAGAAACTAATGCTGACTTTGAGGAGTTAACCGGCTTGTCATATATAAACATTTTGAAGGTTTACATATCTGATGCAGCCTGCTTGCCTAAAAATATTTATTTCAAGCCAAATTGGGTAGAATTTGATATATGTGTCGTCAGAGATGTCCCTTGGGACATAATGCTCTCTCAACATGATCATCCTTCAAGAACCTTGACTCTTGACACAACAATCAATAGCTTACCAGATTGGTTTATAGACATGGTGACAGAGAAAGCTGAGAAACTAGAGTACATAAACTGCAGAGGCTTAAATAACATTCTCGTGGAATATAACCATGGGAGATTGCATGGACTGAAGTATCTTTTTGTAAATGGGGACCATAAGAACTTGAAAGAGTTGATGAACGCAATAACATGGGTTCCAAGTAGACCTGTGTTCGAGAGCTTGGAGGAATTGCATCTTCTCCACTTGCAATGCCTCAAGGAGTTATGTGTTGGTGAACTACCACCTGGGTCTCTACGCAGGCTTAAGCTATTGAAAGTGCAAACTTGTCGTAGCTTGGAGAATGCACTTTTATCATCGAAATTGTTGCAGAGACTACAAAACTTGGAAAAAATCATTTGTGTAAATATGGAAGGAATGAAATCTATATTTGGATCCGAAGGGCTTGATGCAGAAAATATTATCTTGACCAAATTGAGGGAGATGAGATTGTGTGCTCTATCTGAACTAGTGAGCATATGGAATGGACCTGCTCCACATGCAATCTTCCATAACCTTAAAATTGTGGCAGTTTGCGAGTGCAAGAAACTGAAAAATCTCTTCACATTCAATGTAGCTGAATGTCTTTTTCAATTGGAAGACCTTTGTGTAGAGCGTTGCCCTCACTTGGACAGAGTTATTGAAGATAGGTTGAACAGCAAGATTAAGCTACCAGCATTGAAGAAGTTAGCTTTGATAGATCTTCCAGAGCTCACAAGGTTCTGCACTGAAAGTAGTACTATTGAAATTGAGTGCCCTTCATTGGTATACTTGTACGTGGAGAAGTGCCCCCAGTTTCCGAAGTCAGCTTCCGCCTCTGACATCAAGAACCAAGTATACTTCAATGATCAACAACATTCAAGTTCTCTAGTGAAAAGGTATGTGGCTATGTCATAAACTTCAACCGTCTTTTATTTTTTATTCTGCTGTCATTTTTTCTTCCTTTTTATTCCACCCATCCCATAAATGTGTTTCCAGTCATTTTAGCATTGTCAATTTCCAATTAGAGAAGCGAAATGTCAACGTGGTTGGCAAACCTGTTAAATTGGCGACATACTTCTTTTTCATTTCAAATTGACCGTCAGGTGGGTGGAAATGCATAGTCAGCTATACGAGAGCTGATACACAAAGAAGAAGAGAAAGAAAGGTTCAATGGTTCAAAAGAAGATTCCTCGACTAGCTTTTGAGTGTGTAGTTAACTGTATGTGCTATTAATATCTCTCACTAAAGCATTTGCCTGCAATTTTGATGTTGGAGACTGCATGCAGAAACTTATAATTAGTTAAAAAGTTTTTCAAGAAGGGAAAAACTGGGTTTCGACTCCCACTAAATTTAGTTTTATGCGCATTCAAATGACACAATTACACATCGCACTAGAAAAACAGGAGAGAACACTTGAAAAAGTAATGTTCAAAAGAAAATTGCTATCATTCCTCGTTAGGTGACAAAGATCCAAAACCATGGATAAAAGGTAAAACTTGGCAAAAAGTCGTGTACAAAACACAAACTGATCGTGATTAGGTTGCCGTTACGCACCAGGGAAAAGAATTTCCTTTGTATCATCAAATTCTTAAAATATTGAATAATCAAAAGAAAATTATCCCAGAGATGCAACAAAGTTTGGAACCATCTCAAGTTCTCAACAGTCGATCCTTTTACAAAATGAATTTCTTTGAGATTGTGAGTGATAACTAAACTTATACATCGATATTTATAAAGAATTCGGGGCCAATTCCCTGCAAAATCCGCACTTCACGTGCATGTGTGTGTAAGCTAAATAAACTAAGATCCCGGAAAAGCTACATGGTATAATGATTCCCAAGCTCCTCTTTACAATTGGTGAATCTAATCCTCTCCTCCCCCTTAGATAAGACATAAAAGAAATACAATGAAGAAAATACACCTGTGAAAGGGAACCATGACTATGGAAGGAACCCTTTTGTACCAACCAATACACCAAAAGAATATGAGCCAGGACTTTACATTTCTATGTCAAAATCGAGCAGACCAAAATATGTTAAACAAAGATGCATGCATCCTCTTCCCCTATGCCCTAAACTTATACCCATCACCGTGGTAGAATTTATTTTGAAATTCCACCCAATGAAGACGCAAGGCATGAAGAAAAGCACTAAGTGTCTCCATCATGAGCAATATGAAGGCAGTTGCAAAGGCAAAAACTGCTAACCCAATTAACCGGATGATAATGTTGTCATACCTGTTATAATTATTTTCCAAAGAACATTACTAATTGAGGAACCGGTGCAACATCATATGTAACAACAGTCCATGCTTATGTAAATGGCAGGACCAGATTGAATTAGAAATGTGTTCATTCTGCCACATGGTTTCACTTTGTTATAGAGAGTAAATGACATTTGAAATTTTAACTTGTAGCGAGAGGGAAAAGTAATATTGTGGACGGAGTGTGGTATGGATTAGAATTCAAGTTTCATGTGTCCAAGAGGACATGATAGGATAAAGGAAAAGAATGAAAAAGAGAAGAAAAACTAGAAGTCAGAAGTGCATGGCCACAATAAAGAATTAAAGGTTGGAACTCACCCCCAGGCAAGGAGGAGGACTTTCTCGCAGAAAACGGTTGACAATCTGAGTGGGCCAAGCTGTAAGAGCAGTAAAAGATAGTAAGAAATAGGTTATCATATGGATGAAAGAAAAACACAGAACAAGCAAAAAAAATACAGGTAAACTACAAGAACATGGACAGGTATACCTCAAAGCCCACAATCGAAGATATGACGCCGTATTTGAAACTGCACCAAGAACAAACTCTATGGAGTGTATCATCTGGTGTACAAATACCTCACTGAAATCAAACTCCTCATGATGTTGCCTCACAGAATCAGTTTCCACATCAAGATCCATTTCAGAGGTACCAAGCATCCCATATGCGCGACCTTGAAACCTCTGGAAAATAACAGGTAAACATAGTATTATATCCTCCCAAGCTCCTCATATCTCCAGTCAAATAGCTTTACGTAGTCAAACACAACTATACCCTATATAAATCAACTGAGTCCATAAAAACGAGTTGGGATACTAATTACAGATATTCAATTTTTGTTTCAAATATTTACAAAGAGCAGAAACATCTAATCAAATTTTTAGTAACTTTTTTTGGTAATGGACTGCCACCAATAATCCTATCTTTTTTTGGAGTACTTCCTGGAATTACCTTGAATAAGTATTCTTCAAGCTCCTGAAGATTTGCTGAATCACTAATGCAATTAGTCTCTTCGAGGATGACTGACAACGACCCACTAGAATTTACACTCCCAGTAATCAGGGATAACTCTTCCGAATTCAATACACCTGAGAAAAATACCAAAATCCTTAAAAATCCCAGCTTTAATTTGGTTTCCTACAAAAAATATTTGCCAAATTCAAAGTCAAAAAATATAACCTTGTTCCTCAGAGAAAGCTCGATCCCAAGCTAGGCTTTTACGCAAATTGTATCCTCCCCCTTCTTCTTTTTCATTTGCTGCGGCTGGAGGCTGAATTTTTTTTCTTGTATTTTGTTTGCACTAGAGTTCTCTTTATTTGTACTATCGCCACAATAAGGAGACCTTGGTTTTTGGGAATCCCCATTCACCTTCACACCCTCTGCAGTACAATTCATATAATTTCTTTTTTACGCCATCAAGATTGTAATGCAGGTCTGATTATGTAAATGTAAGAATAAATATTCATAATATCAAATTATCAATCAAAAATGTAGACGAATTGTCCAGTAAGGAGCACAATTAGGGGTCAATTTGAGCGAGATTATTCAAATCCAAAGAAAATCCCAAACCCTAGAGAGTCAGAACAGAGTAAAAGGAGCAAAGCAGGAACTTAGAGTCAGAGCGAGATAAAACCCTAACCTTTCGGTTTGGATCTGGGGAGTTGGAGAGGCGAGCAGAAGAAATAGGCGTCGTCGTTGGGGTTTTTGTTGGCGGTGCTGGTCGAAACGGCGCCGTGGGCAGTCAACTGAAGCAGCGAGTCGTCTTCTCCGGCGATTTCGATAAGGGGAAGGTCGGAGTCGGACTCCATTTCTCTCTCTTTCTTTCTGTGATTCAGTGTTTCCAGAAAGACCGAATGGGAAATGTTTGAGTCCGAACGACAAGTGTTTGCGCATCTTTAATTTTTTGAAAGGATTTGAAAGCGGCAACATAGATTGAAATAGAGACAAATAGACAATGACCACGTGACGGGAACACAATTACGAAATAGCC
This sequence comes from Rubus parviflorus, assembly GCA_029955375.1. Classification (NCBI taxonomy): domain Eukaryota; kingdom Viridiplantae; phylum Streptophyta; class Magnoliopsida; order Rosales; family Rosaceae; genus Rubus; species Rubus parviflorus. Next base: position 4,023,374 of record JARGGL010000010.1, read on the forward strand.
CTTTTGTGTAAAGGGTTTTGTGAATTGTGACGCAGATGGTATTCATTATTCTTTTAACTTTGACTAGGGGAGATTCACAGATAGGTCCGTATAAAGCACGTATTTAACAGTTAAGGACAGTATTGTAAGGAAAAGACTTAAATGTCCTGTATCCTTTAACACAATTACTTATTCCCTATTTCCTTGCTGACATAAGCATAAACAGTATCATGCAGTAATTAGAATCAAAACTTCAGAAGCTAGCCTTCAACATGCCATTTCACCTAACGGCCAACTGCCTAAACGGTTACTACAAGGGCGGTATCACTGCTGCCTCTTAGGAATTTTCAAAAAATCATTTCATGATAAAATAAATTCTTAACATCAGGTTAGAACAAGAAATATTCATGAACAACTTGATTTAAACAAACAAGAATTAAATATTTTTGCGACGGTGATGTTCTGGGCACAAATAGAATTTATTTATTCAAACATATTTACAGACTAAAAACCCAGAGCCTCACTCTTGGGTAAACAGCTATAAGCTGTTTTAGCTACTCATGCTCATAGTAATTTAATACAAACTTACTTGAAAGTAAAGAAAATGAAGCTGAACCAGGGAGCTTCGACTCACACTCTTGGCTTTCTACTCTCAGATATCTTAGTGATAGTTCTGATTTTCGATGCCTTACAAACTGAAAGAAAGACTCCTTATATAGGGAGCGGAACTCAAAGCGGAATTCAAAACTCAAAATTAAAAGATAAGATCCAGCTCATGCGGACCCTTTAATTATGCTATTTTTGGTGGAGTTTCCTGCTGATGATGGTACTTGTCTGGTGTCGGCAGAAAAAGCCAGATTCCTTCTTGATAAGGTTTGGTGCGCTTTCAGCCTTCCATCATATTTTCAATGTTGGTTAGCGCTTCATCATTGAAGGGATAAATGGGGGACCCTGTTCCACTTGCTGCTCCTTTGTCGTAGTCTTCGATATGGAAATCTTCCAGATCTGAGTCCGGGTAAATCTTGTAGGGATTTTCTTTAGCTAGATTCTCTAGCCAGGTGTATGTGGCTTTAGTGCAATCCACCTCATCTCTTATTAGTGAAGAGAAGCAATCACATGTTGTTGGTGGGGGATGATCATAACTGGTGATCATAATCTTTTCTCCGCTGGCTAGGAGATTCGCCTCTTTGTCTTAAGGGATAAGCTTTTTTATGAAGTCAATAGTCATGGCCTTGATCCAAGGAATGCTTTGATTTGGTTTTCCATTAAAACCTGCAACTGCTGGTTTATCGTCCACTGTAGGACCATTGATTAATCTTACATAGTGATATGGCGCTATATATTCAATAGAGCCATCTTGCTTTCTGATCCACTCTGGTGGAGTTGAGATGAATTTAATTCTTAGGATGCAACCATCTGGCCTGATGTTCTTGACCGTGTTAACTATGATTGCAGGGAGACCTCTCAGGTCTTCATTAGTTTTAGTCCACAGATTATGGACGAAACCATTTTCAATAAGCCAAAGCTTATGATTCTGATGATGATCAGCTTGAACATTCACCACATATCTTCGGAAGAAAGGACCAGAAACTGGAAACAGAGTACCTGGTAATCCTTCATCTCCGGCTGTTCCTAGAACATTGTGGAATTCGAACCACTCAGGTTCTGTCAGGGCTTTTAGAGGAACCCTTGCACTTTCTGGTGAAATCACCATTTCTAACTTTTGTTCCTTCTGAACATTCTTTCCTCCATCGTGGAGTTCTTCTGTTAAGGCGAACAGAGTAGAGAACATTTGTCTGGAGTTCTTTTCTTGAAAATTGTACAGGAGGTTGTCGAGTAAGACCTTCTGTTCTGCAGTTAAGCGTCTTCCAGTTCTGTAGACATCTTTGTCAAAGGTTAGAAGTTGGTAGCCGTGAACTACCGTTGTTCCAGTTGGAACATGTCTGCTTTTGGGCAAAGCAGCAGCCATCAACGGGTTTGATATGCCTTTACCGCCTACCGTTTGAGACGGGCTAGCCAGTCCTTTCCCCTGGGACTGATCAGTTGTGAAGGTTTCTTTTGGAACCTTGGTATATGTCTCAAGGACATCTTTCATTGACGAATCTTCATCATTCATTCGGCCTTTGCCTCTATCAGTTCTTCTGAACATCGCCATTTCTCTTGTGAGGGCGTCAGGGAGATAATTTTTGCTACCTGCAATTAATTCAACATTATAATCATATTGATTCAAAAATAATTGCCAGTTAGCTAATCTACCTCTATCAGCAGCTTTATCAAGTTTAAAGTTTTTGAAATTTTTGACTCTAGCACAATCAGTTCTAACCGTAAAGGTTTTTCCTAAAAATGCAGGAGAATTCAAAATGGTTTTCTTGACTGCTAAAATTTCCTTTTCCCCTGTGGGATAATTTTGTTCTGCAGGGTTGAATTTACCACTGCAAAATTTGCAAATCTTTTCGATGTTAGTGCCTGGGGTTTTAGCTAAAACTATACCCGACCAGTAATTATCACTAGCATCAGTTTGTAGAATGATTTCATCATTCTCTTCAGGTTGTTGTAAAGGAGGAAGATTTTTACACAAATCTTTTATCTGCTTTACAATCTTTTCATCATCTTCTGTGAATTTCCAAGTTCTCTTAGAACTCGTCTTGGGAGATAACATTGTTGTTAGTCCCGAGATTTTGGGAATGAAATCTCTCCCATAATTTATGACTCCTAAAAATCTCTGTAAACTCTTAGCGTCAGGGATTCTGTTTGGGAACTTCTAAACCTTTTCAAGGATATGGGGTTGGAGCTTTATCTCTCCATTTTTTATATTGATTCCGAGGAAGTCAACTTCATCGAGGATAAAGAAGATTTTCTTTTCTCCTAATATAATTTCATGCTGAACTATCAGCTTAACCACCTCATGAAGGTGTTTCATGTGTTCTTCTCTGTTCTTAGAGAAGACTAATATGTCATCTATGTAGACAACACAGAATTCTGCTACATGCTTAAAGATGTTGTCCATCTTTCTTTGAAAGATTGATGGAGCTTGTTTTAATCCAAACGGCATGACTAACCATTCGTAATGACCCTGTGGTGTTCCGAAGGCTGTTATTGGGATGCTTTCAGAATGCATCTTGACTTGCCAAAAACCTGATTTCGCATCAAACTTTGAAAAGACCTTTGCTCCTTTGAGCTGGTTTATCAATACTCGTGCTTGAGCAATTTGATAACCGTCTTTTACGGTTTTCTTATTGACATCTCTGTAGTCAATAACCATTCTTGCTTTTCCTCTAACTTCTTCTGCATGGTTTCTGACATAGAATGCAGGAGCATGATGAGGGCTTGTAGATGGTCTAATCAATTTCTTTTCTAAGAGATCAGCAATGTCTTTTCTGAACTCTTTCTGATCTTCTTCCTTGTACTGCGGAATGGCTTTTACATGACATATGGTATTCATATCATGTAATTTTAACTCACAGACTACTGGGTCTTTTTCCCAGAACTTCTGAGGATTCGTATCAATGTTTTGCTTTAACATTTTCTTTATCTCTTCTAGAGTAAGCACCTTCTGTTTGTCTATTTTGTTTTGAAGGTGTTTGATGTTGTGTTCATGAATGAAGCTTTCTTCTTCATTATTTTCTTCTTCTTCTTCTTCTTCTGAAGAATCTTCTATAAGCAGTTCTTCTTGCTTTTTATATTGCAACACAGTTTCAAATCTTGGTTTATATTCACTACGATTTTGCTGCAACTTCTGATATTGTAATGTGAAGTTTGGACCAACAACGCTTCTTGCTTGTTTAAGTCTTTCTGTCCAAAAGGTTTTATCACCTTTCTCGAAGCCCATGACTGCTTCTTTCTGTATTATTGTCTGCTGTAATAGGAAATCATTTCCTAGCAGGATATCAGAACCTTGGCCTTCTGCTTGCCATACGGTTTTGATTGTAAAGTTTCCACCACCTATGGTGATTTTTACATCTTTTGCTACTCTTTTCATGGAAAATCTGCTTCCATCCATTTGTATTCCAGTAGCAGTTTTATTTTTGTCTTCAGTCCAGAGTTCTTCTGGAATAGCAAATCTTTTTGCTATAGTAAATCCTGATCCACTATCTACAAAAGCATGTAGATGGTATTTTCTATAATCAGGGAATTTTAACCCAATCTCTATGTAGTTACTGAATCTACTGGTAGAGATTATCTTAGATTGCTGAAAATCTGTTGACTGTGAGTCTTCATCAGTCAAAGGTTTGCATCCTTCTGTAGGGCACAGAATTTCTTCCATTTCTATTTCTTCGTCGATCTTTTCGACTTCTTCAACCTTAGGGACTGGTTGAATTATTTTGCTTGGAGGGACTAAGTTTACAAAGTCTTCTTTGTTATTAGCAAACTTAGCTCTTTCCATATCTCTGGCATAAAGCTCATTTCTTTCTGCCAATCTTTCGAAGTATTCTTCGTATTCTTGTTCAACTAGTTGACTGATTGAACCATTCTTTGTTTTTCTTCTAGCTTCAGCTATGAAGCATTCTTTGTGGTATGTGAAGCCTGTGCTTTCACATAACATTGGAAGGCCATTTGTTTCATGACATTGGCAATAGTCACAAACAAATGAACCAGGCATAATACGGTAAGAAGACATTAATTCTTCTGTATTATTTTCTTCCCAATTTTTTACCTTGAGAACGTATACTTCTCTTTGGTATTCGTCTTCTGATTCTGTATCAGATTCTGAAGAGCTTTCTTCTTCTTCATATGCTGAGTAGATGGATAAACTGTCTTCATCTTCAGAATAGGCTATTTCATATCCTTTGATATTAGCTTCTTCTATGATATCTATGTATTCTTCAAATAGCAGGGCTTTTGTAGTTCTTTTATCCTTCTTAGGACATTCATTGGCATAATGCCCTTCAGCTTTGCAAAGCCAACATCTGCATTTCTTCTTCTCTGGTTTTTCTTGAGAAGGAGATTTCCTTTTGAAGAATCTTTTCTTCTTGTTAAATCTATTATTTTTAAAATTAGAACTTTTCTTAAATTTCCAATTTTTTCTCTGGTTCTTCTTGAACCCTTTCGAAAAGATTTTATCTTTTCTTCTTTTCCTTTTCTGTGGATCTCTTATGTTATGACATCCCCAGTTTGTAGGAATATCTAGGATTTTGTAGCAGAAATTCTCATTTCCTTTGAGCTGCTTTCTAGCCATCTTGGACTTGTTGTTTTCTACACACTGCTTTCTTAGCAGTTCTTGTATCCTTTCGGCGACTCCTCCGACTATAAATCTTTCTAGAGGGCGTTCAGAAATGCTCTCTGCTACAGCTATATTCCAAGGAGCTGGTAACTTCCTATGAAGTAGATTAACTAGATTTGGATCATCCAGTTCTCCAATAGTACAATAGTACTGTTGAAATTCATTCAGATATTCTTCAAAATATCCTATGTCGCATATGGATAATTTTTCAATGTTTATCCTAGCTATTCTTCTGACTCTTTCGTCATTGCTAGTCACGCTGCCACAGAATTGTTCATAGAACGGAATAGCAAAATCATATGGATTTTTTGATGTTGCTATTTGTCCTAGCCAATCTTTTCCTCTTTCTGTTTCTTTAAACGTGAGGTAGAATCTTTTGGCTATCCCTGTAAGGGTTGCTTCGTAGACAACTTGCATGTCTGCGGGTTCTAATTTTCCCAGTGTTAAGGCTCCCATTAAAAAGAGACTTTCTACCCATTGATCTATGGTTTTTCTTTTATCTAGAGCTTTCTCTAGTGCTAACCATGTTCCATGGTTGGTAATAGGAACTCTTGGTATATCATTTACTGGAATATACCTTTCGGAGTTTCTTTCTCCTTTTTTGCCCGTAGGGGCTTCTCTTTTTGGAAGTCTTATCCAATCATCATCTTTGATGATATTTGTTTTTGTTCCAGAGCTTTCTCCCATTTCCATATCTTGGAATGGTTGTATTTTTCGCTCTTTTTTGCTTATCTTGAAATCTTCAATTTCTTTGAGAAGTTGTTCTAACCTTTCTAGGTTTTCGCAGTTTTCTGCCTCTTCATAAAGCTCGTAAAGCTTTTCTGATCTTAGCATCCTTGCTGGTCTATGAAGTTCTAGTTCGAACTCGTCTTGTTCATCTAGGTAAATTTTTGTACCACTGGTAGATGAATCTTCTCTTACCGTGTTACTCCTTTTTAGACCTTGCAGGTTGAGGTTTCTAATACCTCTATTTACTTCTTCGATATTCGCGTCACTTCTTCTGTGACCTTCGAATCTAAGGCTGATATTTCCAGTCTTTCTATCTTGATAAGACTTTGATTTTGTATTTTCTGGTTTCAATCTAGGACCAGAAAGTTTCCATTCTGTTGGAAAAGTTACTTCATCCCATGTAACTTTCTTTATCTGCTCTGAGCAGTTCTTTGGATTTGTGAAGAATCCAGTAGTGAGACCAGAAATATTTTTTATCTTGGTCTTGGGTTCTACAGTTGAACTCATTAGTTTATAGTATACTCTGTATACTATTGCAAGTTCTTGCATATCTTCTTTCATGGATATGCCATCGGTTTTCACCCTTAATCTTAAGGATTGTACAGCATCTTTTAGGCTTGTAGAGAAGTTCGGAAAACAGTTGAAGTATGCAACTTGATCGCATAGGGAAGCTTCAAGTGTTCCTAGAAGACTTTTTTGAAAGTCTCCTAATCTATTGTCTTGTAAGACACATAGAACCGAACAGTTTATGCATTCTCTGGCTAATAGTTTTATGCCTACTTGGACTGCTCCAATGTGCATAAATTCATATTTTTTCTCTGTTGCTCTAGCAACTTCACTAGGTGTTATCATTAAAAGATCTGTTTCTCCAGTATTTGCTGGAGTTGTAAATTCTAATATTTTGAATTGATGACTATTCAAAAGATTAAAACTTCTTTTTTTTGTATATCTGGCTGAATTCAAATTTTGGTATCGAAGAGTTTTTTACTTTGTTTTCGATTTCATTGAATTCAAATTCTTCAGCATTTATTAGCTGTACTTCTTTCTTTTTTCTAAAGATATTCATCATCTTAGTATTTCTGATGATTTCTTTAGTTCCCTTTAGAACTTTTGACTTTTCTTGAGATATGTTTGTCATTTTTGTTGACTGTTCTATCTCTGGCATGCTAAACTTAGCATGTTGTGTAGGTTTTTCCAATGGTTTGAACCTATTTGTTTTAACAGACTGTTCTGTTATTTTTGGAAAGAGAATCGGTTTCTCTTTATTTTTTGTTAGTAGTGTTACTAACTTTTCTTCTTCCTTTTCAGGAAGAGTTTTAATATAATCGAGTTTTTCTTCCAATTTTATTAATTGGTCGATTATTTTTTGGACATTCTCTAAACTCGTGTTACATTTAGAGATTTCTTCAATAGTTTCTAGATGACTTTCATCTAATCTTTTTAATAGAGTTTCTAGTTTCTCTATTATTTGTTCAGATACTGTTCCCATCTTGGGAAATCTTTGAGCTAAACAAGCTCTGATACCAGTTGGACTGCGGATCTAACCAATGCTCAGAATATCAAGTTGTTCTTGATAAACTGCCAAGGCTTCTTTGGCTTCTAAAAGCCTTTCTTGAGTATTCCTTACTCTTGCTAATATTGATAAGAAATTCGGTGATAGAGAGCTGGTATTATCTAGGAGCCACCTAAGATCTTTTAACTTAGATCTTTCTCTTTTTATTTCTTCTGCAGAATCTTTGCAGTATGATAATAAATTCTCTCTAGTCAGTAGAGGAGGAAGATTGTTCATTAGACAAGAAGTCTACTCAGTCGAGATTCTATCTCTTTTTTCTCATTCAGAAGATTTCTTATGAGATCTTTTTCTATTAGAATTTCTTTTTCGAGGACTATCCTCCTTTCTTTAGCTCTGCTAATATTATTAGTTCTGATATGATTTATCAGGAACTGTAAGCTTTCAATTCTTTTATAGGCGTTAGCTATAAACTCTCTTTTTAAATCTAAACTTTCTCTTAAATGAGCAGAAATATGACTGTTCCTGTTTGTGCATTAATAAGCAATTTTATGAGAAAATATAACTGTTTACCTTCGAGTATTGAGGATAGATCTTAGCTGTTCCTGTTTAGAGCAAACAAATTCATAATATCGGCCCACAACGCTCCGTCAAAATTTTTTGGTAAAATATTCTGGATAGAAGTAAACAAACAAGTGAAAAAGGTAGAGATGGTATTAAGAAAGTATTTGTCCTTCTTTGTGAAATACCTTAAGATTTTGGGCTTATTTGTAGTTTTCCCTCTTCTTTTCTCTAGTCTTTTTTTTTCCGACTTTTGTTTTTTCTTCTTGTATTTCCTTCTTTGGATCTTTCCCTTTGTACTGTTCTTTTTCATTGACCCAAAAAAAAAAGACTCAGCTTTTGACTCTTGACTTGCTAGTGGGATCAATTGTTCGTTCTAAGTTTCTAACAAGAAGAGCAGATTCCCTTATCAGGCTCAATTGCAAATTTGCAATCAGAAAATTGAGCCCTGATTTCATTTTTTTCATTAGACTAGCTGATCCTGGTTTATCAAATTAACTATGGCTGTTGCTGCTTCCTCTTCATCTGGCCGTTATTGGAAACATGAAAGCCACTTAAAAGTCTTTGACAATTATATGTCCAACTTGATTGTATAATATCGATCTCAAGAATCTATGGGATATTAACTAAATCTCTGATTTTGGTTTCATCACATTCACGTAGTGCCAGTTCGGTGTTACTCTATCTCTTACAAAACTGTATTTCAAATTTGGCAGGCATGACGATGATCTCATTGAGGCAATTGTAAATGATATTTATTATAAGTTGATTCGTGTCTCATCGAGTAAGGCACTTGGCTTGGTTGGAATGGATCACCACCTTAATAGATTAGCACATGGCCTTGACACCCAAAAAACCTCTACATCTCTTCTTTTAGCTGAAGCAGCTCCTCAGCCTGAAGCTGATCATCAGCCTGAACAATCTCCTCGGCCTGAACGATCTCCGCGGCCTGAACGATCTCCTCAGCCTGAACCTGCTACTCAGCCTGAAGAAGCTCCTCAGCCCGAACCATCTCCTCAGCCGGAACCATCTCCTCAACCCGAACCATCTCCTTACCCTGAATCAGCTCCTCGGCTTAAGCATGATGTGTTTTTGAGTTTCAGGGGGGAAGACACTCGTAGGGGTTTTGTAGCCCATTTATATCATGAATTGCAAAACACCAGAGTGATTAAAACATTCAAGGATGACAAACAACTTCAAAAAGGGACGGCTATTTCTTCAAGTCTCCTAACAGCAATCGAAGAATCAAGGTTTGCGATCATTGTGTTGTCGGAAAACTATGCTTCTTCTGCATGGTGTTTGGATGAACTTAAAAAGATTTTTCAATGCATGGAAGGCAAGGACACAATTCTCCCAATTTTTTATAAGGTGGATCCCGCTGATGTACGACATCAAAAGAAAAGTTTTAAAGAAGCTTTCATTAAGCATGAAACTTATGGACAAGACAATGAGAAGATGAAGCAGTGGAGAGCTGCTTTAAAAGGAGTGGCTGGAATCTCTGGGTGGCATTCAAACGAGTATCAGTAAGCATAAAATTATCTTTACAAGACTTGTACTTTACGATTTATTATTTGCCTGATGATTATTTTGATCCCTTCTTCCTTGTAGGACGGACATAGAACTAATCAAAGACATTGTGAAACATTTGTGGGAGAAAGTACTTCAGGTACCCACTGGAAATTTTGAAACATTTAAAGCTACAAGACAAGCCATGGACGAGGTCATGAAGGTACTGAAAGATGATCAAGTCCCTGTCCTTGGGGTGTATGGAGTGGTTGGTGTTGGAAAGACAACGATGGTCAAGCATGTTGGTGCACAAGCCCAGAAAGATGGGCTTTTTGATCCTGTGATTATGGTTGTCGTATCCCAAAGCCCTGACTTGCGAAAAATTCAAGGCACATTGGCAGATTCTCTGGACTTGAAATTGGAGGAGGAGGAGACACAAATTGGAAGAGCCAGGAGATTGAAGGAGAGGATCATGAGAGGAAATAGGATGCTTATAATCTTGGACGACATTTGGGAGAGAATTGAACTCTCAAGCATTGGAATTCCCACTTACAATGAGCTTCAAAGATGCAATTCTAAAGTCATACTCACCACAAGGATAAGCAATGTCTGCCATTCTATGGGGTGCCATGTCCAGATCCATCTCAATGTTCTATCAGACGAAGATTCTTGGAAGTTATTCATGGAGATGTCGGGAAAGTCTTTTCATGAATCTACCAATTCCTATGATGAAGCAAGGAAGGTAGCTAGAGAATGTGTTGGTCTCCCAAATGAAATAAAAGCAGCTGCAAGGGCACTCAGAGATAAATACTTGGACGAATGGAATGAAGCAGTTGCAAGCGCATTTGGAGATAACTACTTGGACGAAAGGAATGAAGCAGTTTCTCAACCTGTCAATCCTAACGATGTGAGAGCCGTGTATCATTCATTGGGATCTGATGATGCAAAGTCATGCTTCTTACTTTGCTGCCTATTCCCTAAAGGTTATGATATCCCAATCGAAGAATTGCTAAAGTATGGGATTGGAAAAGGTTTGTTTCAATATGACACAATGCAAGAAGCCAGAGACAGAGCGCATTCTGTAGTCAAGTACCTTAAAGCTTCTAGATTGCTTTTGGACGGTACAAAGAAGGGATGCTTAAGGATGCATGATGGCATTCGAGATGTGGCCATGTCAATTGCGTTGTCCGAAGAAGGCCATGGGTTTTTCGTAAAAGCTGGCTGTGAGTTAAAGGATTGGCCAATGGATGCTCATGAAGGGTACTCGGCAATCTCACTAATGAGGAACAAACTTAACAAGCTCCCTGAAAATTTGGTATGTTCAGTGCTTCAAATTTTATTACTACAAAGTAATGCTGGTATATGTGATATCCCAGAAACTTTTATTCAAAGTCCTAATGCTCTAAGGGTCTTTGATCTTAGCTTCACCAGTATTTCATTACTACCAACATCTTTCAGTCTCCTAACCAACCTCCAAGCTTTGAATTTGGATTATTGCAATAAAATACTTGACATATCCATACTCGGGAAACTTAAGACACTTGTGATTCTTAGTATGAGAGAATTTCCACTTAAGAAGTTGCCGAGAGAAATAGGAGAATTGACCAATCTAAGGATGTTGGACGTCACTGGTGGACGTGTTGATACAATTCCATCTAAAGTGATATCAAGGTTGTATAGATTGGAAGAACTGTACATGAAATTTGAATTTGGGGACTGGGGAAGTAAAGTTGAGGAAGCAGTACAAGAAACTAATGCTGAGTTTAATGAGTTCACTGGCTTGTCAGATTTAAACATTTTGAAGGTTTACATATCTGATGCAGCATGCTTGCCTAAAAATATAGACTACTTCAAGCCGAATTGGTTAGAATTTGATATATGTATCAGCAGAGATGTCCCTTTGGACATAATGCTCTCTCAACATGACCATCCTTCAAGAACCTTGACTCTCGACACAACAATCAATAGCTTACCGGATTGGTTTATCGACGTGGTGACAGAGAAAGCAGAGAAACTAGAGTACATAAACTGCAAAGGCTTAAGTAACATTCTCGTGGAATACAACCATGGGAGATTGCATGGACTGAAGTATCTTTTTGTAAATGGGGACCATAAGAACTTGGAAGAGTTGATGAATGCGATAACTTGGGTTCCAAGTAAACCTGTGTTCGAGAGCTTGGAGGAATTGCATCTTTTCTACTTGCAATGCCTCAAGGAGTTGTGTGTTGGTGAACTACCACCTGGGTCTCTATGCAGGCTTAAGCTATTGAAAGTGCAAACTTGTCGTAGCTTGGAGAATGCACTTTTACCATCGAAATTGTTGCTGAGACTACAAAACTTGGAAAAAATCATTTGTGTAAATATGGAAGGAATGAAATCTGTATTCGGATCGGAAGGGCTTGATCCAGAAAACATAATCTTGACCAAATTGAGGGAGATGAGATTGTGTGCTCTGTCCGAACTAGTAAGCATATGGAATGGACCTGCTCCACATGCAATCTTCCATAACCTTAAAATTGTGGCAGTTTGCGAGTGCAAGAAACTGAAAAATCTCTTCACATTCAATATAGCTGAATGTCTTTTTCAATTGGAAGACCTTTGTGTAGAGCGTTGCCCTAACTTGGACAGAGTTATTGAAGCAAGCAATAGCTTGAACAGCAAGATTAAGCTTCCAGCATTGAAGAAGTTAGCTTTGATAGACCTTCCGGTGCTCACAAGGTTCTGCACTGAAAGTGGTACTATTGAAATTGAGTGCCCTTCATTGGAATACTTGTATGTGGAAAAGTGCCCCCAGTTTCCGAACTCAGCTTCCAACTCCGACAGCAAGAACCAAGTCCACTTCAATGATCAACAACATCTGAGTTCTATAGTGAAAAGGTATGTGGCTATGTCATAAACTTCAACCGTCTTTTATTTTTTATTCTGCTGTCATTTTTTCTTCCTTTTTATTCCACCCATCCCATAAATGTGTTTCCAGTCATTTTAGCATTGTCAATTTCCAAGCAAACCTGTTAAATTGACTTACTTCTTTTTCATTTCAAATTGACCGTCAGGTGGGTGGAAATGCATAGTCAGCTATAAGAGAGCTGATACACAAAGAAGAAGAGAAAGAAAGGTTCAATGGTTCAAAAGAAGATTCCTCGACTAGCTTTTGGGTGTGTAGTTCACTGTATGTGCTATTTATATCTCTCACTAATGCATTTGCCTGCCAATTTGATGTTGGAGACTGCATGCAGAAACTTATAATTAGTAAAAAAGTTTTTCAAGAAGGGAAAAAGTGGGTTTCGACTCCCACTAAATTTAGTTTTATGCGCATTCAATTGACACAATTACACATAGCACTTGAAAAACAGGAGAGAACACTTGGATCCAAAAGAAATGTTCAAAAGAAAATTGCTATCATTCCTCGTTAGGTGACAAAGATCCAAAACCATAATCTGGCCCAGCATAGAAGCTATAACTTGGCAAAAGGTCGTATACAAAACACAAACTGATCGTGACTAGGTTGCCGTTACGCACCGGGGAAAAGAATTTCCTTCGTATCATCAAATTCTTAAAATATTGAATAATCAAAAAAAAATTATCCCAGAGATGCAACAAAGTTTGGAACCATCTCAAGTTCTCAACAGTCGATCCTTTGACAAAATGAATTTCTTTGAGATTGTGAGTGATAACTAAACTTATACATCGATATTTATAAAGAATTCGGGGCCAATTCCCTGCAAAATCCGCACTTCACGTGCATGTGTGTGTAAGCTAAATAAACTAAGATCCCGGAAAAGCTACATGGTATAATGATTCCCAAGCTCCTCTTTACAATTGGTGAATCTAATCCTCTCCTCCCCTTTAGATAAGACATAAAAGAAATACAATGAAGAAAATACACCTGTGAAAGGGAACCATGACTCTATGGAAGGAACCCTTTTGTACCAACCAATACACCAAAAGAATATGAGCCAGGACTTTACATTTCTATGTCAAAATCGAGCAGATCAAAATATGTTAAACAAAGATGCATGCATCCTCTTCCCCTATGCCACCCAAAATGGGGCTTCTATCAATTCCATTTTCGGCTTGAGAAGTACTTCTGCCTTCTTTGTGGAGGTACACTTTAACGAACCAAGAAAACTGCTATACAAGCAGACTAATCTTCATCCTCAGTAGTTATGGAGGCAAAGGAAAAAGGTTTGAACTTATACCCATCACCGTGGTAGAATTTATTTTGAAATTCCACCCAATGAAGACGCAAGGCATGAAGAAAAGCACTAAGTGTCTCCATCATGAGCAATATGAAGGCAGTTGCAAAGGCAAAAACTGCTAACCCAATTAACCGGATGATAATGTTGTCATACCTGTTATAATTATTTTCCAAAGAACATTACTAATTGAGGAACCAGTGCAACATCATATGTAACAACAGTCCATGCTTATGCAAATGGCAGGACGAGATTGAATTAGAAATGTTTTCATTCTGCCACATGATTTCACTTTGTTATAGAGAGTAAATGACATTTGAAATTTTAACTTGTAGCGAGCGGGAAAAGTAATATTGTGGACGGAGTATGGTATGCATTAGAATTCAATTTTCATGTGTCCAAGAGGACATGATAGGATAAAGGAAAAGAATGAAAAAGAGAAGAAAAACTAGAAGTCAGAAGTGCATGGCCACAATAAAGAATTAAAGGTTGGAACTCACCCCCAGGCGAGGAGGAGGACTTTCTCGTAGAAAACGGTTGACAACTCTGAGTGCGCCAAGCTGTAAGAGCAGTAAAAGATAGTAAGAAATAGGTTATCATATGGATGAAAGAAAAACACAGAACAAGCAAAAAAAATACAGGTAAACTACAAGAACATGGACAGGTATACCTCAAAGCCCACAATCGAAGATATGACGCCGTATTTGAAACTGCACCAAGAACAAACTCTATGGAGTGTATCATCTGGTGTACAAATACCTCACTGAAATCAAACTCCTCATGATGTTGCCTCACAGAATCAGTTTCCACATCAAGATCCATTTCAGAGGTACCAAGCATCCCATATGCGCGACCTTGAAACCTCTGGAAAATAACAGGTAAACATAGTATTATATCCTCCCAAGCTCCTCATATCTCCAGTCAAATAGCTTTACGTAGTCAAACACAACTATACCCTATATAAATCAACTGAGTCCATAAAAACGAGTTGGGATACTAATTACAGATATTCAATTTTTGTTTCAAATATTTACAAAGAGCAGAAACATCTAATCAAATTTTTAGTAACTTTCATCCCTTTACTCGTTGTCTTCAAACTCTCTCCAAAAGAAAATTTCTATGAGATCAAATTATTTCGGATATTGGATTTCACTTGGAACAACAGATGCTGCACAAATTATACCACAGTACCTCTGTATGAAGCTTCTTCAGAATGAAAGGTTTTGGAAAGAGCATCCAGGGGACTGCAATTAGAGCCAAAAGTAACAAAATGATCTGCAAAAGCAGAGCCCTGTTAACCATAACATCAATTAAAACACAAATAACTGAGTATACAAAGTCACAACAAAAGAGAGTAAAACTCATGCCTGAAGTGGTCTTTGGCCCCAAAACAACTGATTTTCCCCAAGGTCATCAGTCGGACTTAAGAACATGTAAATCATTACATGATAGAGGTCAGCCTGAGAACCGGTGCACCACTTGATGACAACAAGAAGTGAAAGATATCCAAAAAGACTGTTGAGGAAGATCATCTGTGGCACAAACTGGTACCTAATAACAAGATCCAAAAGAAAAAAGTCAAATTCCTGTCCACTTCAATTGCAAGTAGAGACAATAATGGGGAAACCAAAAAACATATGAAGACGAGAGACACACACCTTATATCAAGTGAGCTGCTGAAAAACCGGGCATTGAAGTAACTGAGTATAATTCCTATGTTCATTTGTACTACGCCCAACAAAATAGACAATTTCATTTTGAGAGAATTCAAAAAGGGCAGTTCTGAACGACTTCCACGCCAACTGGGATCCACACCAAATGGGTATGGATCTCGGTATTTGATTAAGCCAACAGTGTATGCATCACTGCTCACAAGAAGACAAAATTTAAGGATACTTGACAATATTAAGTAGTCAGCTTTCTTCTGAGAAACAAACTTTCAATGTCATATGTTCACCCAGCGTGAAAGTGAAAACACCATATAATACGATAAATGCCAAAAGGACAGTTATGACTAAAGTAAAATCAGAATTCAGTAATAAATTTGAATAGTGCGGCATGGGGAAAGGGGTGCTAGTTGTAGGAAACAAAACAGTGATCAGACAGTCCTAAGTAGCACACACCAAACTCCTCAATCGAGACGGGAAGAGTCCCCATGGATTGAACCAAGGACAACCCATGAGAACCTTAGGGATGACCACAAAAGGAGACCATGAAACCATCAATCCATCAATAACAGTGCAGAAAAGTAACTTTTAGATCAGTGAATTGGTATAATACTTCTGGGTGATGCAAACACATGAATTTCAAATAAAACACTGATCTCTAATTAATCCATACTGTGGAAAAGCAGTGCAATGACAGACTAGTGGTTGGACAGAAGCACATAAATCCAGAAACCTAATATCCCAAAGCAAACTTATCTAAGCAACCAGCTGAGGTGACTTCATTACAAGTTACAACACATTGAGGCAACATCCCAATGATTTAGATGTCTCCTATGTTGGGAATGAGTGGAGGAGGTAACCACAACATTCTTGCGTATTATAGGCCCACTGATGAATTTACCCTCAACAAGTCAACAGTTCACAAATATGTATGTGAACTTCAATCCATACTACAAAGAGAAATGGAGAATCCAGCTAGCACCGAACAGGATGCCTAGAAGTTCTTCTAGACAACAATTAATATATAAGTAAAAGAACTATTAAATTCACATCTCCACTAGATAAACTATAGGAGCAGATATACAATATACGACAACTACATATGTAAAAAGGAAAATATATACTCGATTTCAGTTGAAGCCAGAAAAATCAAAAGAAAAATGCTTTTGTTTGAAGCTTTAAAATAGAGACTACCTGCAAGTAGCATCTCTGCATTTGTAAGCAGACCCACCAAATATGTGAAAAGGAACAGAGAAGAACTCATTGTAAATTAACCCACAGTAAATTGAGAATAGAGACATCAAAAGAAGTACATAGCGCCCACCAAATAGCATCTCCATAAAGCTCCCAAGTTTCTGTTGGGAATAAATATCAAATTATTAGTCTTAAGAAAAGTGGGAAAGCCACAAGTTTCTCTGATAGTACACTTCCTCTTAAATTTCAGTGCAAGAATTTGAAAAGAGACAGACCTGAGCACTGAGCTTTCTTTCACGGGCTATAAGAACTAATGCTCCCATCAACAAGCATATTCCATGACCCCAGTCCCCAAACATCACAGCGAAAAGAAATGGAAATGTAATAACAGTGTAAACTGCAGGATTTGCTTCTTGATATCTTGCTACGCTGCCAAATTCATTAGACACATATCAGTTCCATGGCTAGAACTGATTATAGCACAACTCATCAGCTAATGAACTTACTCCTCTAAATGCCGATTTAATTTAAATTTTTATAACTATAAAAACTGCCAACAATATAGCTACTAAAAATGAGAATTGTTGCCCCATCATGTACTCTGCAACTGACCCTCTTCTCTTTGTTTCTTTCTTTGTCTTCTAATCTCCGTGCTCTGTTACAAAGATTTCATGTCTAACTCGGACAACTCACAACTCTAATTAACAGTCTAGAATTTCAGCTAATGTTATAAATGAAATTACCAATTTAAAATTTCTTATTTAAGTGAGGATAAAAACAAAATTATCAGTTTTCAGTTATAAACTAAAATCCTTTAACTTGCAAAAGCCCCCCCCCAAACAACATACTTCCGACACAATACAAGCTCATCCCTTGCCCTTATGTAGGTTGGACATCCAGAACATTAGTTTCTGATATTCAAGTTGGTTGTTAATCAAAAACACAATTATGCTATGTAGTACATACCCATCATGCATTCAAATTCCATCATAATATACCAACTAGACACACCTACCCATATCTAACAGTGAACAAACAGAATTCATCCCGAATTTTCCTTGCCCAATTATGCAAGGAAAATTTAATCTAAAAACAACTTTGTTTTCCATAACTGAAGAAAGAATAAAACTCCATAAGTGGTATATTTTAACTAACCCATATGCATCAACAATTTCCTGAAATGCACTCGTGAAGTTGTTGGTTCTAAAATACGTAGGAGGTGATTCTACTGCATCCATCACGTGAAATATTACACCCACTTGTGAATTGCTATCAAATGTTGCACGTTGCAATGCCTCCTGAATCTGTTGGAACACGATTGAATATAAAAAATAAAAATAAAAAGCAAAAATAAAAACTTATTAAAAATAATACAAGTTTGCAATAATCATCAACAATCAAAACATATACAAATCAGTGTTTTCATAGGCGCGCTTCTAGGCAAAACGGCCGGAAAACACACAAGGTGATTGTCTCTAGAACCCCTGTTTCCACCCCCCCCTAAGCTGTGCTGAATAGAAGAAGGCCTAAACCTTCTACACTTCTGGATTCCGATTTTTTTAAAGTGACCCAGGCTCAAAAGAGCGTCATTTTGCCTGGGTGCTTTTAAATAACAACGCTGCATTTAAAGCCCAAGATGCAGAATCAATTCTTCCCAATACAGTAACAAAAGAAACCCCAACTCCTCTAACTGTCCCCTATCATGAATTTGCCCAATACTCATCAAAATTTACTCAACCCAAGACTGCGTTTCTCCAATTTATCCCCCTAATCTTGTTGAATATTTTGTGATTCATAATTAAGTATTATGTTAGAATGACTGTTATACTTCATTTTTCATTATAATCTTTAAAATTCTTTCTGCTCACAATTTCAGTCCTGAAAGGCTTACACCTCGCCTTGCACTTTCTCCCCTAAGAACACTGATTCAAACAACAACGACAAAGCCCTTACAAAACTAGAAAATTGGATCCAGTTACCATTAACATTTTTCAGAAGTCCAGCGATGTTTAAATCAGATCTTGCCTATTCTTTTTTGAAAAGAAAGATCTTGCCTATTTTCCTATGGGGTCATTGTAACACCTTTGTCATTGCATAGTTGGCATATAGTAACTACTAAATCATCGTAAATTTAACAATATCTTCCATACATTAAAAATAAAAAATAAACCTCCTTTGATATCTAATAACAATACTCGTGTTAGCATAAATTCATGTATTAAAAATGGATTAATTACATGTCTCACAGATACATTATCAAAATGAATTAATCAGGATATTGTGTCTGTTTTAACACATATATTATGACCTAAATAAGTAATTCGTGGTTGACAAAAGCTCTTTTCTTAAATAATAGTATAGATGAAGACACATAATTTAATGAGACCTGATCCAAAAAAGAAACTATTGTATTACTATAATAAAATTATGGCACAGTATCAAAAAATCCCAAACAAAAGTAATGATTAAAATAAAAAAATAAATACTTACCTTTGTTTTTGCAAATATAGGACACCAGCCCTCTCCAACAAGACATTTTTTGGTAACATCAAAGTTTAACATGTTCAACGTATCATATACTGCTTTCTCCCTTCTTACCTGAGAAGGGGTAGAAAACATAACATAGTTGTAATGTAAGGATAAAGCTAAACCACTACCACTTTTAGTCATATACTAGATCAATATTCTTCGTATTCCAGATGAATGCAATATTAGTTGACAAGGGAAAAAAAAATAGCATCAACATCTTACCATGTTTATCCATTTTGCTAGGTGAAACCCTACAGAAGTAAGAGCCTTGTTTCTGTGGCGAATCCCTGCATCCAAAGTTGCTTCCAATTCAGCAAGACGTGATGAAACCTGCAAAAGAAAACCTGGTACTTTAAGCAAGAATGCATGCTAAAAGAGTATTTGACTATTTGTTGCTATAATTTGTTTTTTGGCCACTGCTATATTAAAGACAATATTTGATGTTAATCAAGACCTGCAAATATAAGCTATAACACCATAGGAAAAGGAAAATAGAGTATAATTAGTTTAATTGAAGATATGAGGCTGTTGAGCGCATGTCAAGATCTACTCTTCCGATAGCAGAATGACAAGTTTTGTGAACTGTTCAAAAAAAAAACTAAAAGATTAATTTTTTTTTTCCTTAAAAAAATAACATTATGTCTCTTTAAGCTTAAAGTTCTCTCCAATTCAAGATAATAATAAACTGCCAACGGCCCAACGCCAACTGATACTATTTACTTACTTCTCTAGTTATTTGCCTCTGCTTAGTTATATCTTCAGGAACAGGGTAGCAATTTGCACCAAATGCCTCACAAATTTTCAGAATCTTTGCTTTTGCCTGCAACCCAGAGAAAAAGACTACAAAAACTGTCTGCTCAACCTGCAATAATTAAAGGAATTAGTAAATAAGTGCATAGACATTCTGATTTTGCACAAATCAAGAAGCAGATTTAGATAATACTGAAGCAGAATGAAACCATTTCAGTAGATAAAGGATCCATAATATGTTCATCTGCTGGTGCCTGGTTGAACAGCATATTGCCCCTTGTAGCACGAAACAGCATCCTCTCAAACCTTAGAGCTTTGGATTTACAAATAATTCCACTAACAAAATTCAAACCAGATTGATCTGATGGTCCCGGTCTGATATCCTGTGTAATGTATAATCAATTACAAATGAAATCATAGAAAAAGATTTTGCACCGAAATTACATCAGTGCTAGTAAGTTACCTGCTCGAGCAATGACACTGAATCACCATAGTCATTCATTGAGTAAACATTCTCTTCAAGTTCTGTCTCCTCTGAAACTGCATGGCTATTACTTGAAACAAGAAAGCCACTTGCCTGAAGTTGCCCACAAAGTAGGTAAGACGGCACAGGAAAATGCATTTGAAAGAGAGTTACGGTTTATAGTTTATTGTTTTCCAAAAGGATGAATCACATATAGGTGATGCATGAAAGCATTAGATCGTAGAGTGGAATAAAGAAAACATAGAAATTACAAAATGTTACCATAAACCCACTAGCATTACTAAGACAAAAACAAAAACCCTCAATTCTTATTTGATTTGCCAACTATGAATCTAAGACCGATCCAATGGCAATTTTCAAACACAATAACGCCAAACCAAAGCAACACAAAATTAACAGGTTGTATAGAATATTACTTGAAGCAAATCAAGAAATTGTATGACCTGCTAACACGATAAAAAACCAGCCGAGTTAATGTCTAACACAAGCAATACACAGTAGGCTCTCAACCTGACATCTATGCACCTCTTTTCTCATCCAGCCTTTCGTTCCAACAAAGGTAGAGTCTCTATCACTAGTTTTATGCTTTCTTAAAAAATCTTTTTGCATCTACAATATCGACTTATCGAGCCATCGCATCAAGTCATAAATAGTGACAGATTTTTTATTAATTTAAAGCAACTCATCCCACTACAGTGATCCCCTTCAAGGTGTCAAGGGATTGGTATTCATCCTACTAAGCAACAAACAGGGGGGTTGGAAATAACCTGGCCATCAATTAACGCATGCACCACAGATACCTTATGAAATAGACTAAAAACGGAATAGCAGATATGAGGCTGAAAATACACCATCAATACAGAGAGAAAATAAAAAGGAAAATTACCTTTTGTAATACCATCTTGAACTCCAGGAGCTCATTATATGATTGTCGAAGTCTATCACTATTAGAGTTCATTTCAATCAGCTCATGTTCGTGCTCACCAAGTTGAATCTGGAATTGAGAAATAAACAACATCAATGGTATCAGTTTACACAAGAAATTGCTCCATGAATGAGGGTGCAACTGGTCCGTGCCATTTTGGACAATATGTTCCAGCTTAACATTACTATTACTCTTGCAAATGTAAATTCAGAGGGAGGGGGATAAAGACAAAGAGAGAGGGGAAGAACAATGCTAGAGCAGTGACATAGAAATAGACCTCTAATTCCTCTAACTCAATATCTGGTTGTGAAACTGGACGTACAGACCCAAGTAGACCAGCTTTACTGATTTGATCCTTAAAAAACCGCAGCTTTCTTGACATCTCTGCACATCGCTTTACCTGTGGAAATCCTCACAAAGATAGAAACAAACAAATAAATAATAATGATTACTGTGACCAACTTTGCTACCAACTATAGAATTATGATGGAAAAACAATAATCCATAACTTTTCAATGAAATTAGTTTCAACTTCCAAATGTCATCAGTATTAGGAATTTTTATAAGTCACAAACAAGGTTTTTGATTAGCGTAGATTGCAGGTAGAGAAAACATACTATAGAATCATTTCCTAGTTTAAGATCCATAATTTTTTATCTTCTGTAAAAAAGGACAAGGAAAGGGGAGCATACACAATCAAGTTTTAAATGTTGGACAATTTAGTAATCAATTGCCTACTTATTCTTCTTGATCACTACTTAAACTTCAACGTCAAGCAACTAAAAACTGGCAGGCATGTCACACTCAATACCAAGAGAATGTCACACTCAATACCAAGAGAATTGCAAAAACCGGGCATTTAACATACAAGGATATAAAAACATTCAAACTAAATACTGAAGAAATGAAACTGTTTAAGCAAGATGCTGCAGTCCAAAACATTCAGATTGCAACTGTAGTCAACCAGATCGAGTGGATACCTGATTAACAAAGGTTAGCTGGAAAGGGCTTTTATCAGCATTTAACTGCCAAAAAAAAGACCATGAGTATATCAGATAATAAATGAAAGAGACTGTATTTCATATTCCTATGAAGAAACTATAAACAAGAGGAGACCAGAGAAGAAAGAATAAGGATTTCAATGTTTTCTTAGCATGTCTCATATGCAATACAAAACCCAGGTATTTGACCAATATAAACATTAAACAGACAATATTGCAGAAAATTGGAATTGAAAATCTTGTGATGGAACACTACACTATATGCACTATAAAGTTCTTTGCTGATGAAACCTGAAGAATGAATCACCATCACTCATAGGCATTCAAAAGCTCTAATTCAAAAACCAAACTAGTAAGTGTTTGGTATTGTTCAGTAGTTAAAGAGATTGTTCAAAAACAAAACTAGCTAAGGAAATGAAAGCAAAGGTTAAACATATTCATCAAATAAACAAGTTACATAAAACTACAAACAACCAAATAAAAATGACAAGTTCAAAAAAACATGAGTTGTGGCCCTAGAAAAGGGGACACTTTGCAGACCCAGAAGTATGGTTTTGTGTTAATCACATGAGGTTGGCAAACCTAATCTAAATTGGATAAGCATAAAAGAACACATTCAAGTCAAATGGAATACATAACTAAAATCAAAATCTCTTGGTTGAGAGGAAGATACAACTTATGCAATTGCTAAGAAGAGTTGAATCGTACAGAAACTTATAATTATTGACAAGTGTGAAGCTTAAATATGACACAAAATTGTTCCTATCAAAGAAAACCTGCAATTGATATCTTCCATCATCAGGGTAAGCCTAGACTACCTTCAAAAAGCGTCTATAGTGTATATTTCAACACATTATACTTATAATTTCTCTACCATTAGGAATGCCGGGGAAATTTTCCTTCTTAACATGAAGCAGAATAGGCCTCTATGCAAACCCTTTCTAACTGAAAATTTATGCAACGCAACCAGATCTAAAAGATTCTCAGTAAAAAGATTAGAAAATGCAATGCACTTGTGCTCCATGTGAACTATACTCCTACATATACAACATGTCGCCGAATAATCAAAGGAACCATTTCTAAAGGAAAGCCAGACTTCCAACTCTAAATCTACACCCGAAAATGGAAATTTGAGATTGAATTCTACTATGCCCTCCCTGTTAGTGGATTCCTCAATTACCGACTCCCCGAATCTACTGAAACCGCACATTCAAACAATCTGATGCAAAATTGTCCTTAATGATACAGCGATATGCCAAATCTAACATAAATTCATGGAAACCAAGTCGGAAGGATCGGAGTCGAAACGGAAACTTACGTCTCGGAATTGGAGGAGGCCGAGTTCGCCGAGATACGAAATGGCGCGGTGAGCAGACTCGACGGGGATGATGAGCTGGACGAAGGTCATCTTCTCGGAGCGCATCAAATCCATAGAGGGCAAGTTGTCGAGGAACTTCTCCATTTTCTCTCGGAAAATTTCCGCTTCTGCGTTGTGCGTTTTGGATCTGAGACTCTCTCAGATCTGAAACTGCGTCTCGAGGTTGAGAGAGTGTATTTTTGTTAGTGCGGTATTCCGAAGCTTTCAGTTTCGGGTTTTTGCTTATTTTTCATGCCAACTGCCATTAGAATCGGAGAATTCGCATCACTTTCAATGCTCGATCGAAGTTGGAATATTATAATCGCTTTGCCTAATATACCCGGTCTAGTTATTTCGTCAAAAATAAAAATTACGGGTCAACTTTGCAGGCGGGTCTGGTTATAACATTCGGGGTCGGGTATAAAACTAAGAGAAGCACGGCTTATGTTAAAGATTATAATCCCCCTTATGAAATTTCTATTTTTCTAAAAATAATAATAATAATACTGAGTCAACTCAATAATATGAATGAGTCTTGGTCTTGTTATTGATGTCAGGTACATTCAGAGCATGTTTACTTACTTGAAATTGGTATGAGAATAAAGAAATTAATTTTCATTCCTGAGTTTTCTTGTATTTACTAACATGCACATGAATTGGAATGGATGTGGGTCCCACGAAAAAGTGACTAAGAAAGAGAAATTCATTCATGAATATCCGGAGTTTGATTACCAAGGGAGATAGGTATTAGGAATGAACTTCATCGGAATGAACTCCGATTCATTCACATTTTCATTCCAAGTAAGTAAACATACCATGATAGAGTTGAATGGGGAATGAATAGAAATGATTGTTAGATTATGTGTAATGATAGCTGGATTTCTAGCTTATTTCTGGTTTCCATTAGTTGTTAGATCTTGTATTTCTATAACTTGACTGATGGTTTATGTCATAATGAATGCGGCTAAATGCAAAATAGTATAAAGGATACAAGACAATGCAAATGGATTGTTTCTTGCAAGACAATGCAAGAACAACAAAATGTTTCGGACATTCACAATTTAAAGGAATTCTATTAAACTGTTAGCCTCATTTATAGTATTTGCCACATAATTAAAGAAAGTTAGTGAAACAATAATATGTCATTAGACATGCCATCAATGATCAATGCAGGCTATAATCTGTCAAAAGCAATAATATGTCGATATATTTACAATTGCTTGATTAGATTTGCTTGGAGATAATAATAATAAATAAAATAAATAACTGAAGAAATAATACGTGCTAATTCATCATGAATTCAGCATAAGGTATTTCTTTTGTAATGTTTAGAGCGGAAACCAATGATAACTACGATTGATATTGACATGGCTGAGATAACCTAATATTCCTCCTGGAATAATTATACATATATAATTTTTGCTGGAACTGTTCATCGGCTTAGTAACAGTGCCGGCTCGAGCCGAGCCGATGGAAAATTACGGGTTTTTCCCTCCTTACCTGTTTAATTACAGTCCTGCCATTCCCCCCTCTCTCTCACTCCCCGCAACCTCTCTCTTTCCTCTCCCTCTGCGCCGCCGTAAATCACCGCCAAACACCACAAAGTTTACATCAAAACGTATAGCACAACCCAAGGATAAAGTTATGTAACTACCTCGAGGTGAGATTCGGAGTGGATCGAGAGATATCGATGCCGGAAGTTCCGAAACCATAAAAATCAACGACGTCGATCTTCCTCGTATAAGTAATTTATGCTAGATTTTACCTTGATCAATTGTTGTGTTAAATTTTGAGGACAAAATTTTTTTAGGGGGTGAGATTGTAGGACTTGGATTCTCTGCTATAAAAACTTTTGCTAGGATCTGCTTGGCTTTCTACCATAGATTGCCACGTCATTACTATCCCATCCAACGACTGAAACTCTAAGGCATTCAAAAAGGCTAATTTATACATGCAACACCAGATCACTTCTCCCTTCATCCCTTCTTTTTCTCTCTCTCATGTCATTCTCTGATTTCTCTATGTGATACACCATATATCCAGATCTCAAACTCCAGATTTTTTACAATGAAGATAATCGGATTAACTTTACAATAAAACAAGATCGAAGTCAAAAGAACAATCTATTTCGCAAACTAGCAAAACACATAAATTCTTCCATCAATTTTAAGAAAACCTGAAGAATTCGCACTTGAATGAGCCTTGATAAAAAGAGAATGAAAAATTACATGATTTGCAACCAGACCCAGATGATCAAATTGTATAAATGAATGGAATAATCTAACAATTCCTACCACAATTGAAAAAGACATAGTCAATTTTGAACAAATATATGCTTGTGATCGGAGCAAGAAAATTCAAGGTTTGGCAGGTTAAAATTCAACCAGACCCAGACGATCAAATATATGCTTGGCAGGTTAAAAATCAAGGTTTCAAAGAATACTCCCTGGAGCAAGAAAATTTGAAGATATTCTGTGAAGGAGGAGTTGGATTAATTCTTGGAGCAGAGATTTGGAAACGGGGAGGCAAAACAATCTTGACTTAAAAAGAACTCCATTGAATTTGATGCCATGATATTATTTTCTTCGCCAAAAATCTTGAGTTGTGGATACATGGTGTATCACATATCTGAGTTCGATATATCGGAAAGGGCAATGAAGGGAGAAGTGATCTGGTGTTGCACGTATAAATTAGCCTTTTTGGAAGCCTTAGAGTTTCAGTCGTTGGATGGGATAATAATGACGTGGCAATCTATGGTAGAAAGCCAAGCATATCCTAGCAAAAGTTTTTATAGCAGAGAATCCAAGTCCGAGATTGTAATACCCCGAAAATTTGGAAATATTTTTTAAATAAAATGAATTATTAGTTACATATAACTTTTAGATGCTTGCAAATTGTTTTGAATACATATTTAAATGAAAAGTTCAATTTAAGGACTTGAGTATAAAGTAAACATCACAACGAGTCTGTAGGAAATTTCGTGGAATTTTTCGGACACTTAAGCTAATTTTTATGATATTTGGAAGATGAAAACTAAAAAGAAATTATTTAAATTAATAGAAATTAGAGTCGGTGAGATATAGGCCGTTGATCTCTATCACCGCTCAATCATGGCCATTGGATTGGGTATATATATATAGAGTTCAAGATCAGAACAGGGGAGAGGGGGAACCGAAAGGTTCCAGACCCGTGTGACTACCATGAACCCACCGAGGAAAATTCGGTCACCTGCGTCGATTCCGGCAACCTTTGTAATACCCCGAATTTTCATATTTAATTTCTTAGAATTTCTTGGATTTAATTAAGGGTTAGAAGTTACTTTTCTTATCTTGTTGTGAAGTGAAAATATTTCAGATTGAATATTTTACTTGAAACGCTAAGAGTCAAAAGTTGACTTTCTTATTCGTTAATTTTCTCTGATGACTTCCTTCATGAAAGTCGTACATCTCGTTCAGATAAGTTCGTAGACATGCGACACGTTATATTTCGAGATCGTATAAAAGAGTTTTGGTCAGCGTAAGTTTATTTTATGTGAGTATCGCTATTACTATCACTGATTATTCTTACATGAGAATTATTATACTTATGTGTTTGATTATCTTTTACATATAAAACATTAGTTTTAATAATCTATATTATATGTTTGATTAAGCCTTATGTTATGTGTGCATGTGTGTGTGCAGTGTCATAGATGATCAGAATGCAATCCGGCTACATCTAGTGTAGTGATGTAATGATTTTTGCAAGTTGGCTACATATAATAACTTAAATGTTTATATATCTATATAATATTAATAATAGTTTATATATATATATATATATATAATAATATATTTATATTTTTATATATGTGGTGGGCCATTAACAATATATATATTCTAGATGAATAGTTAATTGAAAGTTGTGAATAGTTAATTGAACGATGATACTGTTTTAGCTTTATGTATGTTGCTACCATTTCATATCTGTACCGGTACAAACCCCACAACGGGTCAGGAGTACCCACCATCGTTGAACAGCCCACCTCTGGGCCCATTACAACTACTTACTCGGTAGGGATCCCCTACCGAGTGCACTGCCTTGACAACGCCCCAGCGGCCCAGGCAACACCCCAGCGGCAACTACTTACTCGGTAGGGATCCCCTACCGAGTGCACTGCTTTGACAACGCCCCAGCGGCATCTCTCCACTCGGTAGGGATCCCCTACCGAGCTCACTAGCAAAGCCCTGGCGGTACCCCAGCGGTACCAGCAATACCAGGCCGGGTGTACCGACAACAAGCCTTCCCCTCGGCCTTACAGGGACATCTCTCGACCCGGTACCGTGGAACACACAGTCCAGTCGGTACCGGCGCAGCCACCTGGCAACACGTGCTCGTCCACTACCTCGCGGATCGCACTAAAGAATGCCCATACCGCACTAGGCACCTCCGTCCCTCGACGCGCGTGTCGAGGTAGTGGAGTAATAGAGTATTCCCTCGTGTCATGGGATGTCCCCCACGCCAGGGGAGCTTGTCTCCGACCTCAGCTCATATATAAGGAGTCTTCACTCCTCATTCAAGTAAATTCTCTCCATTCCCAGAAACACTCTCTGCTTGAATCCTCTCGGGACTAACTTGAGCGTCGGAAGGTCTTCGGTCGGTACACGCCGGCCTCCCCTGACCTCCTTTGCCCTTTCAGGTACTCGAGTGCACTCCAGGTGCGTCCCTACCGAGCAGCTGGGAAACGGCAGGAACAATGTATATAATATATTTTAGCTTAATAATATATTTTTAGGTGTGAGATTCGTTTGGTTTCTTTTGTATATTTTATATATATACATTGTTAGATGATTAGTTTGCATGATTAGTGTGATGAGGTCACATCTATATTGAATATAGTATAATATATCTATATGATTTCATGCAAGCTGGCACATGCATGATTAGAATACACTTAGTATTACTTGTTTATTTAGCACTAAGACTGATTATGGAATCTTGATAATTGTAAAGTTTAATTTTAATAATAATATAAATAGTTGTTTAATGGCTACGTTTGAGTTTTATATTTTGTGATTGCAAACTTGCAACAAGTACCTTGAGTAAGGCTATGGTATGTTGACATTTCTCATACATTATGAAGAGAGAAAGTCCTTGTTAAGGTAAATAATGTACTCATTAGAGTAAATTAGGTTCTCAGTTGAGTAACTAAGTCATAAAAGTGGTAATTATAATATTTTACGACTTGACGACACATATTACAACTTCGACAACCATTTGGTAACTATGAAAAAGCCCTCGTTAAGGTAAATAAAGTTCTCATTTGTGTAAATAGGTTCTCATTTGAGTAATTAAGTCTTAAAAGTTGTAATTGTACGTATGAGATACGTTAACATACACTAGAATTTTCCCAAGTACCTTACATCTATGCATTCAAATAATGTGTGTTAAACTAAGGGAATCTTCATAGCATCCAGTTGTGTAGATTAGTTATAGTAAATAGTTAAATATTAGTAGGTATTTTAATATGTTGTTGATAGATTAAGATTCCACGACTTAACTTATTAGAGCATGATTAGAATATATATATATATATATATATATATATATATATATATATGTGGGTTTGCATGATTAGCATGCAATTAGTGAGGCCACGTTGAGAATAAATAATTAAGAAGGGAACGGAGGAGAAAGCTCCACGTATAGATGGAATCATCATACAGTGCATTCCTTTTAGTATAAATAGAGGCATTTTCTGCACTAAGAGGATGGGGTGGGTAGCAGAGAGAGAATAAGAAAAGAGAGAAAGAGAGAAAACGTTAGAAGAGAGAAAAAGAAGAGAAAGAGACAGAGAGAGGGAGAGAGAGAGAGAGAGAGAAAGATAGAAAAGAAGAGAAAGAGAGAGAAAAAGAAGAGAAAGAGATAGAGAGAGAGGAAGGGAGAGAGAGAGTGACAGAGAAAGCTAGAAAAGAAAGAACAGAAGAGAGAAGGAGGAAAAGAAGAAGGAAGAAGAAAACGTACGGGGTTAAGTTTGAGATCGAGCTACGAGATAGGGAGTATTGACAAAACTAGATCAAGACCAAGGTAGGGTTTTCTAGTTTTCCCAGTGATTGGACTATATCATATTTAATTTTCGTGTATAAATTAGGAATAGCCAATATTATGAATATTTTCTTATATTGATTGTAAATTTTATTATTACTGTTGTGAAGGAATATTTTGACAATATTGGTTGTTCTAATGTTGATGTACAGTTCGGATGATGAGTTTGACCATGGAATGTTGCTTTATATTATATATGTTGCGTTGACATATTATTTTCATTATATTCTCTCTGCATACACTTGCATATAAATAAAGAAATTGGAAATGATGATTGTTCCTGCCGTTTTCCAGCTGCTCGGTAGGGACGCACCTGGAGTGCACTTGAGTACCTGAAAGGGCAAAGGAGGTCAGGGGAGGCCGGCGTGTACCGACCGAAGACCCTCCGACGCTCAAGTTAGTCCCGAGAGGATCTAAGCAAGGAGTGTTTCTGGGAATGGAGAGAACTTACGTGAATAAGGAGTGAAGACTCCTTATATATGAGTTGAGGTCGGAGACAAGCCTCCCTGGCGTGGGGGACATCCCATGACACGAGGGAATACTCTATTACTCCACTACCTCGACACGCGCGTCGAGGGACGGCGGTGCCTAGTGCGGTATGGGCATTCTTTAGTGCGATCCACGAGGTAGTGGACGAGCACGTGCTGCCAGGTGGCTGCGCCGGTACCAACTGGACTGTGTGTCCACGGTACCGGGTCGAGAGATGTCCCTGTACGGCCGAGGGGAAGGCTTGTTGTCGGTACACCCGGCCTGGTATTGCTGGTACCGGTAGGGTACCGCCAGGGCTTTGCTAGTGGGCTCGGTAGGGGATCCCTACCGAGTAGAGAGATGCCGCTGGGGCGTTGTCAAAGCAGTGCACTCGGTAGGGGAGCCCTACCGAGTAAGTAGATGCCGCTGGGGCGTTGCCTGGGCCGCTGGGGCGTTATCAAGGCAGTGCACTCGGTAGGGGAGCCCTACCGAGTAAGTAGATGCCGCTGGGGCGTGGCAATGGGCCCAGAGGTGGGCTGTTCAGCGATGGTGGGCTACTCCTGACCCGCCATGGGGTCTGTACCGGGACAGATATGAAATGGTAGCAACAATGATGGTGGTGGAAAATAGGATTCCATGGGATATTTGGAATATATTTGGTATATGTGATTGATGAAGAAAGTGGTAGGGCTGCGGGCCCATTGAATTGAATTGAATTGAATACGGGTTGCGAACCCATTGAAATGAATATTGTACGAAAACTGTTGAAATTGGAATAAAGAAAGTTGGGCGTTGATTCGTACAACGGGTCATTCGGGACCAAGTGGAATATGCATGGTATGAGACGTGCGAGGTCTGCTTGATCCGGAGTACGAATTGACGAAGGGTAGCGAATGAACTTTAAATTTATGCACCTTTTGCCCACTCATGCTTTTATATTCTCTGTGATTATATTTACTGAATTTGTTGGCACACTTGAATTAACTATGGTAATTGATCATGAGGGATTTAATACCCTACTGAGCCGCAAGCTCACACCCTTATAGATTGTGCAGGCACAACGATATCAATTTGGAAGTGGAACATGAAGTTGACTAATAGAAATTGGATGCTTGTGTGATGCTGCTTGTATGGATGTTTTGTTATTTATGAAAGAAATGAATGCTGTTGGCATGGTTTTGTATTATTAGAGAATAATTTCTCATGTAAATTGTAAGATTTGACTTCTGCTAAACTCTGAATAATTTATGTAACATTTTAATTAATGAAATGTTCGATATACCAAATTATCGTCACTTGTAATTGTGGTAAAATTTAATTACTGCTATTATGAGTGATTCACACCTTGAATTTGGGTACCATATTTATACATAATATTGGTCTCGAATTTGGGGCGTGACAACCTTAGACCACAAAATTAATTATATCAATCTCTTCGTCTCCTCATGAGCTTTTCAGCCATATAAATGTCTT
Organism: Rubus parviflorus; assembly: GCA_029955375.1. Taxonomy (NCBI): domain Eukaryota; kingdom Viridiplantae; phylum Streptophyta; class Magnoliopsida; order Rosales; family Rosaceae; genus Rubus; species Rubus parviflorus. The sequence goes on from JARGGL010000010.1 coordinate 4,055,008, forward strand.
TTCCTATTGTTCACCGTACACGGCGATTCGAAGCTCGAAAGCTTCAATTTTTCCGGCGGATTCGCTGCCATTTTTCGGCGACTCCGATCACCGTTGGTGACAAGTGAGGTAGGAAAGCTAATCCTCTCTTCAAGTTGTTCGTATTGATATAATTAAAATTCAATTTTAAGTAGAGTATGAAGAATTAGTATAATTGAGTTTGTTTCTGCCGTTTTCCACGGGTCGGGAGGAACGGGCTAGAGACCTTCGGTAGCCACAATCACACACAAAGACATAGAGACAAGATTTATAGTGGTTCACCTAGCTCAATATGAGTCTTAGGCTACATCCACTTTGAGGGGGTTCCACTATAGTGAATAATGATTACAAGTGTTTAGCAGGTACTGAGGTGTCAGGTACCGGTAAGGAGGTACCGAGAGGGGGTACCGGTAAGATACTTAGTCCCGAGAGGGACTTGGTACCGAGAGGGACTCGAGGTACCGGTAAGATACTTAGTCCCGAGAGAGACTTGGTACCGAGATGGACTCGAGGTACCGGTAAGATACTTAGCCCCGAGAGAGACTTGGTACCGGGATAGACTCGAGGTACCGGTAAGATACTTAGTCCCGAGAGAGACTTGGTACCGAGATGGACTCGAGGTACCGGTAAGATGCTTAGTCCCGAGAGAGACTTGGTACCGAGATGGACTCGAGGTACCAGGGAGCTTAGGTCCCAATATAGGGGCTGAAGTCAGCGTCCTCCTCTAAGTGAGGGAGGAGTCCCTTTTATAAGTAAGGGACCTCCTCTCCTCTTACATTTCTTCAATGTGGGATGCAAGGTCCCTTAGGATATTCTATGGTGGGGAGCTCCCTTATAGATGTAGGACTCCCTCACCTTACATTTGCCTATCATTCCTTGTCTTCCTCTAGCTTGACCATGGCATAGACCACAGCTGGGATATGGTAGCAACAGAAGTCCCCCAAGTCCTTAGTTAAGGAGTCTTCTTCTTCAAGGAGGGTTCTTGACTGAGGACTTGTCCCAAGTAATGGTCAAGCTGGATGCCAGGCATATGAAGGTACCGGCAAGGTGCTGGGAGGTACCGGCAAGGTGCTGGGAGGTACCGGCAATGTGCTGGGAGGTACCGGCATGATGTGCCGAGAGGTGCCGGCAAGGATGACGGGTACTGGCCCTGAGTATTGGGTATCGGGGTACTGAGCAGGTAGGTACCGAGCAAGATGTGCTAAACCAGTGAGGAATTGTGATGGCAGTCATGGTAAGCCCTCTATTCCCAGTAGAGGGTGAGGCAACCGGGAGAAGCTTTAGTCAGTACCGAGCATGGGCTCTGGGTGTCGTGCAGTTGTTTTCTGAAGATCAAAGTTTGAATGATCAGCTTCTTGCTTGGTGCGTTGAGTGCACATGAGCTTGTTGGTAAGTCTCATCAGTTTTGACTGGTAAGAAGCAAGAGGCACATATGCGAGCAACTGTTCTGATATCGAGAAGCGCTTGGATGCCCATTATCCCCTAGTCCCCCAAGTCTTCAGTTAATAAAGAACTTTGTTGACTGGGGACTTGTAAGAACATTGGCCAAGAGAAGTGTTCTCGGTAGTACCATGACACCATGGCATTCATTGCTACCATGTTGGTGTTACTCATGGGCACGAGGGTACCGCCATGAGGCTCATGGGTACCGAGGGTACCGCCATGAGGCTCGGAGGTAGCTGGTACCGGCCACATGTTATGAAAATTTGCACATGGGTGTCGCTAGGATCACGCTGCATGTCAATATGTAGGAGCAGAAACTTATGCATGGGGGTCGCTGGTACCGGCCACATGACTTAGAAGAGTTTCACATGGGGGTAGCTGGTACCGGCCTCATGTTATGAAAATTGCACATGGGTGTCGCTAGGATCACGCTGCATGTCAATATGTAGGAGCAGAAACTTATGCATGGGGGTCGCTGGTACCGGCCACATGACTTAGAAGAGTTTCACATGGGGGTAGCTGGTACCGGCCTCATGTTATGAAAATTGCACATGGGTGTCGCTAGGATCACGCTGCATGTCAATATGTAGGAGCAGAAACTTATGCATGGGGGTCGCTGGTACCGGCCACATGACTTAGAAGAGTTTCACATGGGGGTAGCTGATACCGGCCTCATGTTATGAAAATTTTGCACATGGGTGTCGCTAGGATCACGCTGCATGTCAAAATATAGGAGCATAGGAGCAGAAACTTATGCATGGGGGTCGCTGGTACCGGCCACATGACTTAGAAGAGTTTCACATGGGGGTAGCTGGTACCGGCCTCATGTTAATACAGGAGCATAGGAGCAGAAACTTATGCATGGGGGTCGCTGATACCGGCCACATGACTTAGAAGAGTTTCACATGGGGGTAGCTGGTACCGGCCTCATGTTATGAAAATTTTGCACATGGGTTTCGCTAGGATCACGCTGCATGTCAAAATATAGGAGCATAGGAGCAGAAACTTATGCATGGGGGTCGCTGGTACCGGCCACATGACTTAGAAGAGTTTCACATGGGGGTAGCTGGTACCGGCCTCATGTTAATACAGGAGCATAGGAGCAGAAACTTATGCATGGGGGTCGCTGGTACCGGCCACATGACTTAGAAGAGTTTCACATGGGGGTAGCTGATACCGGCCTCATGTTAATATAGGAGCATAGGAGCAGAAACTTATGCATGGGGGTCGCTGGTACCGGCCACATGACTTAGAAGAGTTTCACATGGGGGTAGCTGGTACCGGCCTCATGTTAATATAGGAGCATAGGAGCAGAAACTTATGCATGGGGGTCGCTGGTACCGGCCACATGACTTATAAGAGTTTCACATAGGGGTACCGCCATGAGGCTTTTTGCTCATGGGTACCGGTAGGTACCTTCATGAGGCTCATGGGTACCGAGGGTACCGCCATGAGGCTTTTTGCTCATGGGTACCGGTAGGTACCTTCATGAGGCTCATGGGTACCGAGGGTACCGCCATGAGGCTTTCTCTCATGGGTACCGGCAGGTACCTTCATGAGGCTCATGGGTACCGGTAGGTACCTTCATGAGGCTCATGGGTACCGAGGGTACCGCCATGAGGCTTTCTCTCATGGGTACCGGCAGGTACCTTCATGAGGCTCATGGGTACCGGTAGGTACCTTCATGAGGCTCATGGGTACCGAGGGTACCGCCATGAGGCTTTCTCTCATGGGTACCGGCAGGTACCTTCATGAGGCTCATGGGTACCGAGGGTACCGCCATGAGGCTTTCTCTCATGGGTACCGGTAGGTACCTTCATGAGGCTCATGGGTACCGAGGGTACCGCCATGAGGCTTTTTGCTCATGGGTACCGGCAGGTACCTTCATGAGGCTCGTGGGTACCGAGGGTACCGCCATGAGGCTTTCTCTCATGGGTACCGACAGGTACCTTCATGAGGCTCGTGGGTACCGAGGGTACCGCCATGAGGCTTTCTCTCATGGGTACCGTCAGGTACCTTCATGAGGCTCGTGGGTACCGAGGGTACCGCCATGAGGCTTTCTCTCATGGGTACCGACAGGTACCTTCATGAGGCTCGTGGGTACCGAGGGTACCGCCATGAGGCTTTCTCTCATGGGTACCGGCAGGTACCTTCATGAGGCTCGTGGGTACCGAGGGTACCGCCATGAGGCTTTTTGCTCATGGGTACCGGCAGGTACCTTCATGAGGCTCATGGGTACCGAGGGTACCGCCATGAGGCTTTCTCTCATGGGTACCGGCAGGTACCTTCATGAGGCTCATGGGTACCGAGGGTACCGCCTTTCTCTCATGGGTACCGGCAGGTACCTTCATGAGGCTCATGGGTACCGAGGGTACCGCCACGAGGCTTTCTCTCATGGGTACCGGCAGGTACCTTCATGAGGCTCATGGGTACCGAGGGTACCGCCATGAGGCTTTTTGCTCATGGGTACCGGTAGGTACCTTCATGAGGCTCATGGGTACCGAGGGTACCGCCATGAGGCTTTTTGCCTGTGTTGGTAAGGAGTCGTGGCTGTGCTGCGTTCTCAGGAGAGACGACGCTCCCGGTTGGTTTTCTCTTTTCCAGTCGAATCTCGTGAACCTAGAAGCTTGAATGATTGATTTGCTTCGGTGGGTGAGATGATTGGGAGGAAGAGTTGGTTTGCTACGTTTGTGGTGATGGGCTCCGAATGAATCGATCGAAATAGAAAGGAACCGACAAGAATTTTTGTTCGGGTTCCCACAGACGGCGCCAACTGTTTCTGCCGTTTTCCACGGGTCGGGAGGAACGGGCTAGAGACCTTCGGTAGCCACAATCACACACAAAGACATAGAGACAAGATTTATAGTGGTTCACCTAGCTCAATATGAGTCTTAGGCTACATCCACTTTGAGGGGGTTCCACTATAGTGAATAATGATTACAAGTGTTTAGCAGGTACTGAGGTGTCAGGTACCGGTAAGGAGGTACCGAGAGGGGGTACCGGTAAGAGGTACCGAGAGGGGGTACCGGTAAGATACTTAGTCCCGAGAGGGACTTGGTACCGAGAGGGACTCGAGGTACCGGTAAGATACTTAGTCCCGAGAGAGACTTGGTACCGGGATAGACTCGAGGTACCGGTAAGATACTTAGTCCCGAGAAAGACTTGGTACCGGGATAGACTCGAGGTACCGGTAAGATGCTTAGTCCCGAGAGAGACTTGGTACCGAGATGGACTCGAGGTACCAGGGAGCTTAGGTCCCAATATAGGGGCTGAAGTCAGCGTCCTCCTCTAAGTGAGGGAGGAGTCCCTTTTATAAGTAAGGGACCTCCTCTCCTCTTACATTTCTTCAATGTGGGATGCAAGGTCCCTTAGGATATTCTATGGTGGGGAGCTCCCTTATAGATGTAGGACTCCCTCACCTTACATTTGCCTATCATTCCTTGTCTTCCTCTAGCTTGACCATGGCATAGACCACAGCTGGGATATGGTAGCAACAGAGTTTTTGGAATCATGGTGAAATCACTGTGTTTCTGCTTCTTTAGTCCACCCTAAATTCGAATTATTCTTTTAATTAATTCGGTTTTGGGGTCTTACAATATATTTCCCCTTCCCCCATGTTTCTCTCGCATGATGTTCATAGAGATGGTGTCTAGTTATTTAGACAGTTTTGTTCTGCCTTTGGGCCGTGTTTGTTCTTCACAGTTCTGTATCGTGGAAGGTTTTGTGATCCTATGTTTTTAACAGCAAATTAAATATAATACCTATACTTGTTTTGGTTCTTTTATTACTTAACTGTTCTAATTGTACTCTTTTCTTTCTTTCTTTGTAACAAGGGCGTCTGGGAGCATTACGTATTTGGATCTTCAATCATTTACTACTGCAAAGGAGCAAATGGGTATTTGTTCCAATGATGCAATCCTCGACGATTTTCGTTTGCTTGTTACGATTCATCATGCAAGCTTATGGGTTATTGTTCATCATCTGCATGTCCTTAGTATGTCTAAACATTGGGGAATGCTAATGGCTAATTTATGGGTTCCTATTTGTTTGCCAACTGTTTGCGATGGTGTCACTGGTGTACAAGAACGTGATTTCCTTATGCATTTTCTTCAAGGTTACACCGGTCACGTTTTGATGGTGTTTGGGACGATGATCGACAACAATCTTGAGGCAGTTGGATTGTTGGAGTGTAATGGACGATGATTCAATCACCACAGCGGTTATTGATGATTCAAGGATTGACAATTTTCAACCCAAATAGGACAGTTTTTCAATTTTGCCTCAACCAACCAGGGCAGTTTTTGTTTTTCTGTCTCAACTCTCAACCAAACCAGGGCAGTTATCAATTACAACAACCTACCATCACCACAAATTTTGGTCCCTCTATTACCCTTGTCCCTTCATTGTGAACTTTTCTTTTTTCTCTAAGCTCCTTTACATTCCAAAATCCTTTGAAACTTTCTTTAATCCTACTTCTCTTTCTAAACTACATCGCCACTACTCTCACTCACAGACCCTCTACTCTCCATTCTCTCACTCTATCCATGACGATCAATCTCATATTTAAATGTGGTGGAGTTATTTTGGAGTCGAGTTCACACCGCTGTTTACTAGCTTCTACTTCTAGTCTCTTGTCCTTGCCAAATGAATTTGACATTGTCCATTGTTGTAGTATAAGTCAAGTTTAATCCCTGTTTTGTTTGGCATGTGGAAACTTTTGTAGCATTTGTGTGAAGAACAACTTAAATCAAACTTTAGGGTAATGATGATCTGAGAAAAAAATTTCTCCATATCAAGATCTCAAAGTTTTGGGACGGCTGTGGCTGGTACTCTTGGTGGTTTTTGGCTTTTAGGGAAGGTAGTGGCTGAAAGTCTAAAACACAGGGTCGATCTAGTCGTGCTTCATCCAAGCATACTGCTGTTTTTTTGTGGGAGTGTGGTTGGAATAATGGTCATGTTTTACCTCTTCTTTTGACCTTTTGTTGGTGTGGCTTGCTCCCTGAGAATGAATCCTTCAGAATCACTAGTTTTTTTTAATACTCCCTAGTATATATTTATTGGCAGTGAAGATTACTAGCAGCAACCCATTTTTTGTTTAACTTTTTTCTGCCTGCAAGGAGGACCGGTGAGGCGGTGAACATGCAAACAGTTATTACTGATTTGCTCTATGTTGAACCCGATTGGTCGGTGAAGGGACTTTAATAGAAGAAGTGAAAACATTTTTCCGCTTCTTCAATATAGTTATTTGTACATATACCATTTTGAAATGTATTCAGGCAGCGCATATTTTAGTTAGGATCACGCTTTTGTTTCCTGCATTTCTAGTTTGGGTAGAGGATAAACCTCATTGGTTATCCGATGTACTGATATATGTTCTAAACATTCCAATTGTTTAATATACAATTTCATTCTAAAAAATAATAATTAAAAAAAAATAAGCCATGAACAGTGCGGCTCGAGCCGAGCCGAGCCATTAATTGAAAAAATCAAAGCATAAAATGACATTTTTGCCTTCCATTCATCTTGACTTATTCGGGAAAAAAAATCAAATCTTGCTCCTGTAATCACAATTGCACATCAATCGATCCTCCTCCTGCAATCACATCATCCAGCCCTGCTCGATTCACCACCGCCCTCCTGTAATCACATCATTCAGCCCCTGCTCGATTCACCACCGCCCTCATGTAATCACATCTCAGATCCCTCATTTCCAGTTCTCACCATCTTAACACACCCAAGCCTAGAACCAATTTCTCTGGGTACCGATCTACCAGCTCACGTACCCAGGCGTCGCCGCCCTTCTGAGCCACGAGCCCAGGCCACGGGGCTGTCAACGGGTCGTGTCGTGTCGTGTCGGGTTTGGGTCGTGTCGGGTTTGGGTCGTGTCAAGATATAAACGTGTTGGAATAGCAAACTCAAACCCGACCCATTTAATAAACGTGTCGAAAAATCCAAACTCAAACCCAAACCCAACCCATTTATTAAACGGGTTACCCGACTCAACCCGTATAACCCATTTAGTAAAATATTGTGCCAAAATAAATAATAATTGATCAATTTCACACATATAAAAGAGTTTGGTTGACCCATTTAATTAATTTTATGTTTTAAAATGCACGATTTATGATTTCACAAGAATTATCATTATAGACTTTTGTGTATGATTTATACTAAGTAAAAAAAATACCATACGGGTATATAAACACGTGAAATTTCTTAAATTTTGACCTAACATAATAAAAGCTCTGAGGTAGTTCCTGTTCTCAATTTTGTTGTCAATTTGTACTCTTTTGCAAGTTTGATGAAATGGGTTGTAGAATTTGAGTAGGGCTAGGCACAAAATCCCGAAAGGCTCGTCCCGACCCGATCCCGAACCGTCCTGATGCGGGACGGAACGGGATAGAGAATCAAATTTCACTGTTCCATCCCGTCCCGTACAAACGGGACGGGACGCGGGTCTTGATTTCTAAATCCCGTAAGGCCCGTCCCGTCCCGAAGTTAATTTTATTTTAATAAATATTATAGGCCCGACCCAAATTCTCTCATCTAGGTCTCAAATCTAGTCAAACTCTCTCAATCTCTCAATCTCTCACGATCCCCCTCTTATTCTCTTCTCTAGTTCTCTGCGTTCATCTCAATTCCTCACCTCTTTTTTTTTTGTCGATATCTGCACCTCTCATACTCTCAGTTCAACACCAAAACCAAACCTAATTCCCAATTAGATTGTCATTTCTAACTTGTGTAATTCATGGCTAGAGGCAAGAAGATGGTTCCAAATGAAGAATTATTTTTCTACTTGTTGAGTTTTTTTGTTGTTGTGTGAATGTATATTCACTATATTGTGATTTGTGGTAGAATTTGAATGAATAAGTTATGTTGTGGATGTATATTGTAGTGAAAATTAGAGCTTTGAAGCACCAAATAAGTCATTTTGTGGCTCAGGTTTATAAATTTTTAAGAACAAGTTTTGAATTTGTTACGAAAAAAAGAAGGTACTTTGAATGTTGGGATATCCCGATCCCGTCCCGTTCCGTCCCGATCCCGTTCGAGTTCGGGATGTGCGGGATCAATTTTAAAAACTTGTAATCCCGTCCCGTCCCGTCCCGTCCCGTCCCGTCCCGTCCCGTCCCGTCCCGTCCCGTCCCGTCCCGTACCGTCCCGCAAAATCACCTCTATCCCGGCTCGTCCCGTCCCGTGCCCAGCCTTAAATTTGAGTGTGGTGCTGCTTATTTCATTTTCTATTTGTTCATATTAAATGTTTGATTTGCTTGAGGTTGTGTAAATTTGGCAAATTGCATCACTTGACACCTCAACTTTGAGAACAGCACTTGAGACGAAAGCTTGCAGTCCCCAAACCTTGCAGAGATTTGTCCGGTAGTACTCATAGCAACAAAATGATTCCCTTTCCAAAATTTCAGCAATAATGGAAGGAAAAGTAGTCCACCAACCTTCACACACAAAACCTGCCTGGAACCCGATCAACACCGTCCATATCACACGCATACCACGTGTCGATCATCGAAGAGCGAGTGTGGATCCACAGTCGCAACCACGACTGTAGAAGGCTCTGTTAGACTCCCAAGTAAGAAAATCATCAATTCACCGAAAAATCCAGCAAATAAATTCAAAAAAATGCAGAGAAAATTTAGGGAGAATTATTTATCATCTCATCCTTTTTCTTCAGACAAAATAAAAATTTCGATCCCTCCGACTTTTCCCTCTCTTTTCCACACCACCACACCTTGGAGGGAAAACGCTCTCAAATCCAAAAGCCCCTGTTTCCACCGTCACAACAAAATTAGGGTTTCGTTTCTTCTCAAGCTTGGCAAACCGCGATCTTTATCATTTCTCTCTTTTTCCGATTCCTATTCGGTTCCGGGAATAGTGACCGCCACTTCCGATTTCTGAATTTCCAGCTTGATTTCAGTTTAGGTACGAGTAGTGGAATTGATGCGTGCTTTTGTTTTGCTTGAGTTGCAGTTCTGGTTGTGCTGTGGTAATGGTTCATTTCTTTGAGCTAGTTCTAGGGTTTGGTATGTTATGTGGGGGAGCAAGGGTGTCATTTATGGCCTTGATGTTTTGAGTACTTCGATTTTGGGGAAAATAGTTTTCTGTGCTTGAGAATTGAAGTGAATTTAGTTCATTTCATGTGGTTATGGATTTTATGCTCTAAGTTTGCGACTTTTGATAGTGGGTTTTCTAGGGTTTAAAGCTGTACCTTTGAAATTGGTCATTATGAGGTTATCATTCCCCAAATGGGGGAATTGGTCGCACAGCCAACACATGACATATAACATATGATTCTTCTCCTTGTATTTGAGCTTAATTTGATCGCATTCTGGCTGCTGACTAATTTTCGGTTCTCCGATTGTTGTTTCTTTATATGTATTTTTTGAATCAAATGATTGTACTATTTCCTGCTCATCAATGCAATTACATGTACAATTTTTAGAAAGGCTAAATCTTTCAATTGTCCCAAGTTTTTTATCTGTTTAATATATAAATTGTTCATGCCTAGTTTCATTGACTCTTGGAAACTAGATAGGATGCTATTATGAAATTTGGATGCTTGGTTGGGTAACTAGATCTAGCTCCAAGTAGGTATTTGTAGACTTCTCAAAATCAAGTTTGTTCAAGGTTGAAATGCAAACAAGGAAAAAAAGTTATGGAAGAATTACTTCTAGAGAGCATACCAGTCCCAAGGTTTCAAGAGCTCAGAAGAAAACACATGAAAATGTGAAAGTATTGGACAACAAAGTTACAGATATGATCACATCTTCCTCCAGAAAGCAGAGACTAGGTCAGTTACATTCTTACTGGTTTAAGCAAAAATTTCTTCATGCTTGTAGGTTTCCTTAGTAAAGTATTTACTAATGTGGCATTCATAACTTTTTGAGGTCGTGGCAAATCCATAAGGTTCTGTTTTTGCTTCTCCTATTCATGTTTCATTCTGAGTGACATATCCCGACACATTTCTTTCGATTTTAATCTGGTGTAGACTGGTAGTATACTCTTTGGTTCGGGATTTTAAGTTCTTGGGATTTTGATTGATTGCAATCTAAGAGAATACATTTACATTTGTCTCGATGAGATTTTATCTTTTGAAAAACTCAATTTTATCATTACATCCTATGAATGAAGATGGAAGAAAAAAGATTGGGTTTGTTCCTTTTTGATCTTCCAAGTTCAAAGAGCTCCAGCTGTTTGTATATTGTGGAGTTTGGGGATTTGGAACAGTTACCAAGAATCTTATAGAAGAAAACTTTGTGAAGGAAATTTGTAGCTTTGTCTTGTCTATTGTTACTAGGCTTTCTTGTAATCATGGGCAAACTGGGGCTGGTCATTGGTAAATACTAGGAGCAGAGTCCATTTTGTTGGGTAAATACCCCAAGGCAGAAAAATAAAAATGAAAAAAACATGGTGGGCAACCGTCCTCACTGGGCATGGCATGCATTAGGTCATGCCACTGAGTATGGTAGTATCAATATTGGCAATTTTCAAAAGGTCTTTTCTTTTAGTTAATTGTTTTGAGATTCTATCTGTGTGATTATCCTCTTGCATGATGTTGATTTACTCTGATACTTTTGAATTTTGCATCCACAACCTTTAGGAGGTCAACTGTTAAGAATTATAAATTTTAAATATTATGATAGAACATGTCCCAGTACTGATTTTAATTGTCATCTTCCTGTCACAACTCTCAGGTGGGACTCATAAGAAGAATGAGGAGCCTGTTACTGCAAGCAATTTAAATATTAATTATGACTTGCTGCGTGACCAGTCTGCTGAGGCTTGTCTGGGGCATGATGCTTTACGAGATGATTGCACAGATCATAAGGTAAGTATCTAACTGCAGAAGAAGAAATAGAACTTTGCTTGGGCATTAGTCTAAATTTTTCAATCCCTATTGCAGGGCTGTGAAGGGGGTACAACTGATTGCATGCAGGGAACTATATTTTCTCCTGCCTTTCACATTTCTAAACATGCTGGTGGAGAACCTGCCAATGGAGGTAGATGAAATATAAACATGCCTTTTTGTCCCGTTCATTTATGTTTATATAATTGCGTTTCTTTCAATGGTTAGAAAGATGTCAAGTAGTCTTGTGGTTGTTTCCAGATTGTATTTGATAATCTTATTCTTTTTCATTTTTCCAGTTGATTTTGTTAAATTCTTTCAAAATGGAGATCAGAATTTCCATCAAGATCGTGAAATAAAGTACTCCCGGGATGATGCACACCATGGTTATGCTGGTCAAGAGACTTCGGAGTCCACTGTCCGAGACGAGAACTGCTGTGAGAATACATTATCTTCTGTAAATATAACATGTCCTGGTAATATGAAATCAGATAGATTCTCTAAAAAAAAAATATGAAATCAGACATAAATAAATGAGCAAAACTTGTTTGCACAGAAATTCGAGATACATGTACAAGTGATGTGTATTTTTTTTTTGTAATGCAGTTGCGGAGGCAGCCAATATTTCTTATGAAGTCTCAGCCATATATCTTGCCATGAAAAATTCTAAGTTGGAATGTTTAGATGAGCATGGCCAGGATCATATGTCAACTGATTTGTACGTGGATGATGATGACAGTGAGGAATTTGATGACTTTGATCCTTACTTATTTATCAAGAACTTACCTGATTTGTCATCAGTCGTCCCAACTTTTCGGCAGTTGCTGCTGCCTAAACAGACACGAAGTTGCCCTCCTACAACTCTTGTTTTGGACTTGGATGGTGAGAATATTGAAACATTAGTGCCCTTTATTGGTTTACTTTACAATATTATCTGCACAACTGTTGACATTGGAAATCTTTTTAAACTATGCATCTCATTGCTCATGAAGTTAAGGTTTGATATGTCATTTGGCATTACACCAATTTTGCTCTTACCCTCTTGATCTGCCAAAGTAGTCGGGATGTGTCTACAGACAGTAATTTCCTTGTAGCCTGTTTTGCTTTTATCATCATTTTGATGGTAATCTATTCCATTCGTGATTCGTTACTGTTGTTTGTTTTTACCAATGTACTCGTAGAGTGAACATGAACCACTAGTTTTCTCCAGAGAATGAGCATCCTCACTGAGCTTTTTGTATCCTGATGAAAAATCTGATTAATATTTAGTCCAATTGTGTACTCCTTTTTTTTTCCTGGTAAGGAGTGTGAAATGGCTATTTTTTGTAGATTACATTCATTGGTTTTATCTTGGCTAATCTTTATATGACACGACATTGAATCATTGATTTCCATTTGCATTTGTTTGTTGAGGTTATCTATCGACTTATTGTTTAGAATTGTGTGCTGAAACTGGTTTTGATCTGGCAGAAACTTTGGTACATTCCACACTAGAACCTTGTGATGATGCAGACTTCACATTCCCCGTAAATTTTAACCTACAAGAGCATACAGTATATGTTCGATGCCGTCCTCATCTCAGAGATTTTCTGGACAGAGTTTCCCTTCTTTTCGAGATCATTATCTTTACAGCTAGTCAAAGTATTTATGCAGAGCAGCTTCTAAATGTGCTGGATCCGAAAAGGAAGATATTTCGCCATCGTGTTTTTCGTGATTCCTGTGTTTTTGTGGAGGGGAATTACCTCAAAGATTTATCAGTTCTTGGTCGTGATTTGGCACGTGTTATCATAGTCGATAACTCTCCACAGGTATACTATTCCCCTACCTCCCAACTAAGTCTCAATACATGTATGCACGACCCTTAGTCTCGAACAGGATGATGGAATATAGTATCTTGGTGGATATTTATGAGGGCCTAATTTTGGAGTATCTTTGTGTTGTCCTTGGAATCTTGGATCAATGACCTTCTGGATAAGCCTATGATATATGGTGATTAATGAGTTGAAAAGAGCTCTATCTCTTCTGGTGAAATTCATCATGAATACGTGCTTGGACTATTTTTAGTGGCACAGCTGACATTTTAATCAATACACACGGACCTGAAATAGAATCTCTTTTTCAAGATAAATAACATGAAGCATGTATAGAACCATAATGTCATGCCAAATACAGGAGGATCTGGGTTATGCTTGTCACTCAGAAGTATTTACTTTGTTGTTGTCTTTAGATATAACAGTTTGTTTCCTCGTCTTTGTTTCAGGCATTTGGGTTCCAAGTGGACAATGGAATACCGATTGAGAGCTGGTTTGATGATCGTTCTGATACAGAGTTACTTTCATTACTTCCTTTCTTGGAGAGCTTGGTTGGAGTAGAAGATGTTCGGCCGTTAATTGCAAACAAATTCAACCTTCGGGAGAAAATAGCTACCGCTGATTATCCGCTAAACTCAAACAGAGGTGATTCTTTAGTGTCAATGTGAATGACCAGCTCTACAGTTTGAAATCTCTTTCGAGTGTTTTCCTGTAATTTTAAATTATTATTACTGGCAACAGTGTTCTGTTTGTTTTAGAGTTGTGCGTCGTCATTAGAAAGATGGAGATTTGATCTGGGTGTAATCATGGGTCAGATACAAGGAAGACTCATAAGCTGCTGACAGATAATCAGCTTAGAAATAAGGTTCTTCATAATTTAAAGGTTCAATATGTTGTTGTAGGAATAAGATTGCTCTTTGTTGTAGAAGTCTTGTATGTCAGAATAGATGAACATTTTTGTTGTCTTGGAAGATAGAAAATGAAAGTAGATAAAAACTCTGTGCCTTGGTGGCAATGTATTGCATTTCAGGGAAAATTTTATTCTATCATTTTTGCAAATCTCTTATATGTCGGCACGTTGCTATCTTTTGCCATTACTCATTGTTGAAACTTGGATCAAGAAGTGTGATTCAGTTTGTCTGTTTATTTGTTGATGAAAAATAGATCATGAAAATTAGGTGATGTTACTGTTCTGCACGAAACTTCACAGAGGCTGTTCCACATTCTTAGTGCTGCTAACCACTTCACTGTCTTTATAAACCCAACCAAGGCTCAGATAGAGAGCATTTGAGCTTAAAATGACTACTCTGAACAGTTCAAATGCATTAGTCTCGTTAAGAATTGCAAAGCCAAACTGGTCCTTAACCTTTGTTAAGAAGTCTTATTCATTCGGTTCTGTGAGGAGCATTTCTAAGGCGTCTAGAATTGGATTGAAGTCTTTGTCTTCGTCTTCGTCTTTCAGAGTATCTGCGATGACAATCCACACACAGTGAAACTGATCGGACGACATGGCAAGGAGGATGACTTTGTTGCTCCTGATAATGTCTATATCATCGACTCGGCGGAAAATGCAGGGTTGGAGCTGCCTTACTCATGCAGAGCTGGGGCTTGCTCTACTTGCACAGGGAAGTTGGTTTCAGGATCAGTGGATCAATCAGCAGAATGATTCTCAACGAGAAGCACATTGAGAAAGGTTACGTGTTGCACCTGTGTTTCATATCCAACATCAGATTGTGTGATTCTCACCCACAAGCAAGACGATCTCTACTGAGTTTAGCACATAAAATGTGGTGTGCCAAACGGTGTTCTTAGTTGACCTAAGTGATGATACTTTTGGTCATATTTCAAGTCGCTTGTAGCCAAAAATAGAGAAAATAGTACAAGTGTAAGCAATCGTTTTAGTAATTAAAGTAAATAAATTTAATTTCAATAAAAATCGAATTTAGTATTAAAAAAGCAGATAAGAAATAAAGAGTTAAAAATTTATGGAGCCAGGTCAGCGATCCGGGTGAGTCCTTCTCTGTCGTCTGAGAGCCATTGATTCTAGGCTGATGTGGCTGAACCTCGAGCCGCTAGATCTTTTCTCTAACCGACTCCCTCACGCATTTCGCATGCTCAGTAAATCTTTAGTCATATCCCGCCATCGTCCTCATTTGTTTATTTATATCATTTCAAACTTTTCCTTTTTTCGGTTACAATTTCAAAATTTTGTTGAGCAAAGCTCTTAAGCAAACGCAGAGCGCTCTCTCCGATTTTCTCACTCTTCTTCGAGAAAGCTGAAAGCCTGAAACAATGGTGAGCTAAGAAACATCTCTGATAAATTCCTTTATACTTAACGATCTTCGTCAATGCCGGTTATTAAAGCTCAAAATCACTGTTAATCTCACTGTTGGTTCATAATTTTGTTCAGGTTGTGGCGCAAAAACTGAAGGAGGCGGAGATCACCGAGCAGGACTCGCTTCTTCTGGTAATCGATCATCGCTCGCTATTAGATCGTAGTGATAGAAATCTTCGTTGTTGTTTGTAGTTAGCGATCGCTAATTCAATCTTCCCATACTTGGTATTAGGCCGTAGAATTAATTTTTGGTTGAAGAAACCCTAGATTCATATGATTTATTGCTAGATGTTAAATTTTCTATGACTGCGATGAGGAATTTAGCTATAATTATATGGATTTGACTCTGGATACTCTATTGTATCTGCTTTGATCTCAGACGAGGAACCTGCTTCGGATTGCTATATTCAATATCAGTTACATCAGAGGCCTTTTTCCGGAGAAGTATTTCAATGATAAATCTGTTCCCGCTTTAGGTTGATGAGTAGATCTGTTTAATAAATACGATTTTGTTTTTATTCCCCATACTTAAAATCGGTTGTTGATTTTTGTTGCAATTTTGGCATCTTCAACAGAGATGAAGATTAAAAAGCTAATGCCAATGGATGCAGAGTCTCGCAGACTTATTGATTGGATGGAGAAAGGTACGAATAGCCTGAGTACATTGATTCGGATGAGCTTTCCGGTTTTGATTTTCTTTGATTTTAAGAGATTTTTAATTTTTTTGTTTGTTTGGCTATTTATTCGTAATTAATTTATCTTTCAATATATTTGTAGGTGTATACGATGCCTTGCAGAAGAAGTACCTGAAAACTCTTTTGTTCTGTGTGTGCGAAGCAGTTGAAGGGCCAATGATAGAGGAATATACATGTAAGGCTTACAGAAAATTAATTAAGATTTGATTCATTGTACATGAGACGAGGCAATTTGTTATTAATACTACTTACTGTTCTTACTAACCACTATAATGTAAATAAGCACTATTCCACCAACTATGAGGAACCACATTCCACGCTGGTTGAATTTGGAGTGTGAATAAAAGTGTCTCTAATAAATATTGTGTAATTTCAGAGAATTGATCTGTTCATATTACTCTCGACCTGCAGTTTCATTCAGTTACTCAAATTCTGAGAGCCAGGAGGTTTCGATGAATATCAGTCGCTCTGAAAACAAGAAGCATGGTGGAACATTCAAGTTTAACTCCACAGCAGAAATTACCCCCAACCAGATGAGGTGAATTTTGATCCAAACTCGTACTTGATTTCATTCTTATTCTCTTGTTGTTTGGGTCTCAATTTTCAAATCTGTTGGACAATGGTAATGTGCAGAAGTTCTGCTTGTAAAATGGTCCGCACACTGGTTCAATTGATGAGAACTCTGGATAGGATGCCTGAAGAGGTACATCTAGATTTGTTTTAGTTCCTACACAGCTGTGTTCGTTTTTAGCCATGATGCAATGTTCTAGAAGACTTTGTCTGCTTTGGTAAATCAATTTACAATTTGTGATTTCATGTTTGTTTCAGCGCACCATACTGATGAAACTCCTTTATTATGATGATGTGACGGTATACCTCTTTAATTACTTTTCATAATTCAGCTCCATGTCATTTTTATTGATACTCCTCTTTGTTGCCTAATGACTTTGTGTGCCAAAAGCTCATGCAATTTTTTGACATTGCAGCCGGTAGATTATGAGCCTCCATTCTTCAGATGTTGCTCAGAAGAAGAAACTCGTAACCCATGGACCAAGAATCCTTTGAAGATGGAGGTTGGGAATGTAAACAGCAAGCATCTTGTCTTAGCTCTGAAGGTAAGGAATATGGATTTTATTTTGGAACAGCCAGAAATTAATTCGCTATTGATGTGCCAGATTAAGTTAGTGTTACTCGGTATTTATGCAGGTAAAGAGCGTGCTTGATCCCTGTGAGGATGAAAATGATGATATTCAGGACGATGAAGTGAGCTTAGGAGCTGACTCCATGCAAAGAGATGACTCTTCTGAATCTGACAGTGAGGTAAAACTGCTGTTATGAATTCAACTCACATCTACTTTGGCGTTAGAGCTATAACTCATTTAATGGTGCCAACACCGATAGGCCTGATATGCTTTGTTACAATTGCTAGGTTAACCAATCACAAGAGGATCAATATATAGTTGCTCCTGCCGGTAAGAGTTGTAGACTTGTGTATAGTATAACCTTTGTACTATAATTCCCACTTCCTGATAGCCTTGGTCGGTCTGAGTTGTTGTGGATGTGATAATGGTTTTCATGACAGCTAAGCGACAACCACAGGAAGATAACAGCATACCTCAAGAAGTTAACAGCATGGATGATGAAGGTAATAAATCAATAACACATTTAAGTTGGCTGACCAATCTGCACATGAGAATAAGAGTGAAAACAAATATTTAACGTGGAATCTGAGCTAACTAATCAGCAATTCACGGGATTTTTTCCCTAAAACTTTACATCTCCTTCCTTTGCGACTTTCCTGTACAGCTGTATTAGGCTGACAATCTGTTCTATAACTATTCAGCTACAGATGATACTCAGGATCCAGAGGAAGATGAACAGCAATTTTCGCGGATAAAGGACTGGATCAGTAGCCGCCATCTTGACACTGTTGAAGTTACTGATGTTCTCTCGAATTTCCCAGACATCTCAGTGGTACGGGTTTCAACTGTTCAATTCTGTGCTGAATCTGTGCCAAAAACTGACTGTTGGTACAGTTGGCTAACAGAATATGTTGTACTTCACCTGTTCTTTAGTCTATCGGTATTACAACCTATTGACTCCATCTCTGTATTATTATATGCAGGTTCTGACTGAAGGTAAAGTGAAGAATGCACTTAGACCTGCTTCTGCGTTGTTTTCACTTTATTTTGAGGTTTATAACAAGATTAGTTTCATTTTGATTCTCTTTGGATGGACTTCAGAAATTATGGACAGGCTTGTTGCGGAAGGTGTTCTATCAAAAACTGGAGGGGACACTTACACTATTAACAGGCAGAAGGTTTTTTCCTCTTGTTTTTATTTCAATTTTCTTTCCATAGTTTCTTGTTTTAAGTCAAACTAATTTTCTTTCACAATGCAGAAGTCTGATTATGAATTCATCATGGTGAAAAAAGAATTGGACTGTCAAGTAGTCCCCAATAGTGAAAAAACTCCAAAGGTCAATGAGCACTTGTACTTGAAGGTGATTGCAATTCCTGTCTTGTCATATTTATGTCTTTATGGAGTCTTCAACTCTCCTTGCCATATCCTGAAGTACTAAGATTTTAATAACTTACTCCTAATTCATCAATTATTTTGTATGGCCTGATGACTTTTCTGTGATCCCAAGAACAAGATCATGCAGTCTTTATATTGATTGATGATAGTCCACTCTGTTCTTCTCTTAGGAGATAAATGCTTTTTGTCGGGAGTGACCCATATTTTTTGTACAGTTTCATTTTAGGTGAATTTGTTTTCTATCGCAGGCACTGTATCATGTTCTTCCGATGCAGTATGTGTCAGTTGCGAAGCTTCACAACAAGCTTGGAGGAGAAGCAAATCAGAATACTGCCCGCAAGATGATTGATAAAATGGCACAAGATGGTTTTGTTGAAGTCAAGGGAAACCGAAGGCTAGGTGAGCAATCTGTTCAGTTTGAGCCATTTTAAAAGCTTTGTACTCGTCATAATTACTTATGCAGGACCAAATCATGTCTAACTTACTTCTTTTAATACCAGGAAAGCGTGTGCTCCATTCTGATATTACCAAGAAAAAGCTTATTGAAGTCCAGAAAGCTTTGAATTATGACGCAATGGTATATCTGCAAACATGCCTAGAAATCTTTTCGGAATGTATTCTATATTGCTTTCTGAGTTTTTACATTGAACAGGATGTGGACAACACTGAACCACAAAGCAAGTCAAATCATCAAGATTTCCATCCGATGGTTAAGAAAGGCAAGGCTTTTATGCATATATAAAACTGAGTTTAAGCCTCTCTAGTGGTTCACCTGTTTCTTTATATTACCAGCTTAACACTTGCACCTACAAAATACTTTTGTTATCAGGTAGCGATCGCAGAGACACATCCACATGCGGTGTGCTGCACTCCATCGGATCAGATCTCACACGCATGAGGATAAGGCCTAATTCAAATGAACACAGTCCAATCAGGAGTGAGCAGACTACTTCAAAGACAAAGGAGCATGGAAACACCCCCACAAGCCGGGCTCAGGTGAGTGTCTAGTAGTGAAGCTTCTATGTACGCTTCCATTTCGTGTTAGGTTTCTCCTGCAACTGAGCTGTTTAAACTATAAAAATAACAAGTCTTTTCTGGAAACTTTGCAGCCAGTAATTTCAAGAGAGAGTTTTGCACCTGGTAATGATGATGACAGAGCAAATGGCACCACAAATAACTGTGATGAAGGGGAGAGAGTGATGTGTAGTAGCAGGTCGACCCAAGACAAGCGTTCCAGGAAAACAAGCACGGTATGAATATGATAGAATGGTTTGCTCTGAATTTATCATAGGCACTAGGGCTAATGAAAAAGCAATCTTTCCAACATATGTGACATAACTATGATCTTTCTCCTCTTCTGTAGGTCAAGGAGCCTATTCTTCAGTACACAAAGCGCCAGAAATCTCAAGCCCTCTGAAAATTTTCGGAATTTGCCGATGCTGCCTAGCTACCATGGACTGCCTTTTCTACGTTAATGTTTCCAGTTGTACCTGTGGAACTTCGATTAGTAAACTTTTGTGGTGACTTAGTTAAGAAAACATTATACGAGTATTTGAACGGTGTATTACAAGTCTAATGTGGCATCGGGGAATGCTTTTCCCCATACAAATATACTTTCTTATGAGCAATGCTTAAAGACGATGATAGTGGGTAATTAATCTTATCAATTTCGGGAACTTCTTTTGCATCGGTATCCTTTGCCATTACTCTCTCGGAGGAGGCCAGAGCAGTCTGAAAATTAATTATGGGATCGACTTTTAGAGAAGGTACGACTCTCGCTGCGAAAAATAAAAAAAGCTTAGTTAGTAGAAAAAGCGAAGTGACGATAAAAATTCAAAACCTCAATCAGCTGACTTACTGTGTGATGTTACTCTGAATTGGCTGTGGTTCTGATCGCTCTCTCTAATTGTCAATCTCACTCACACACTCACACGGATCTGAAATGACCCAAGTTTCTATCTTTTCTGTTTTTGGTTAAACCTGGGCAGGTGATGAGTCTCATGGTATTATGGGTAATTTGCGTCTGAATATTCATTGTTTTTTGTGGTGTTTCTAATCATGTTTCTTGCTCTGTTGCATAAAAGTTTGAACAGCTTACTTTTGACTTGCTAGATTAAGTGTTTCGTTATTGCTCTGGAGTCCATTCTGCTATCTGACGATCATGGTTTGTCTTTTGGCAGTTGTCGATGTAACATTGATAGATTTGCCTGGCTTAACCAAGGTTGCTGTAGGTATACTTCATTTACTGTAGCCCTTTATAACATGTCAAGGTGAAAACTCTTTTAATTGAATACCATAATTATAGATGTTTGTTACTGACAGAGGGACAACCAGAGAATATTGTTCAAGACATTGATAACATGGTTCGTTCTTACATAGAGAAGGTAATACGAAAGTCATTTTCCCTCAATTTATGACAAAAACCATCTATTCATGCCCCTTGGGCGTTAAAGTTTTAGGAAAAATCTGATCTTTTAGCACTGGTTCAGTCAAATCAGGGGTCTTAGAAGTTTTACTTTTACTTTCACATTGGAGAACTGATGCCCCTTTTCTCTGCTTTTCTATCAAGTTATTAGTTTTCTCTTTTAAGCATACTCTGTCTTTGTTATTTATTTATTTTTTGAACATTTTTGTGGTATGTTTACGGTTCAATTAGTGTTTGAATGCTGGATGGATGAAAGAAAGCGAGGTGACGATAGAAATTCATGTTTTTTAACACACTGATTTAAGATGTGATGTTACTGTGAATCCCGACAGGTTCTGATCACTTTCTATCAATTTCTATCTTCCCTTTTTTGATATAGGATGTACTTAAAATTAAATTACGCCTAACATTGAATTATGGGAGTGTTTTGTGGCTTTGCGCGAGGAAAACATAGTTGCTATGCAAAAGCAAATTTGTATGATTCTGTGACATTAAGTATAGTTATTGAATTTCTTTCTTAATTCTTATTATTGTTTTGGGGCATGGAGGAGCTAAGTGATTGTAGTTGATGAAGACCGATGGAATTGTTCTTGAATTAGTCGATCCTAAACCCGCGGCTAGGCGCGGGGTCTCCTTCTAGTATAATCGAAAGTTCAATTTCCACTTGGGTTTATCATTTTTGTATTATTCTAGACTTTAATTACGCTTTCCCTCCACTTGGTCTTGAGTGCTGTAGATAAGATCCAACTAAAAACTTGAACCTCTCATTGGTCGATGTTTAATGGTTTTTCATTGCTTTAAAGAAAAGGACAAAATCGTCATTAAGGTGGAGCTCGTCTTTTAAGCAACACCTACGAATATGAGAGGATGATACAAAATGATTCATAAACATCACTACCTAACTTATAGTTACAAATCGCATTTGATCCGGTCGAGCCACCCCATTCATCATCAACCCATTAATTGGTTCCCGGTTCCGTCAGATCGTCATGCTATTTTTGTTAGTCTCCTCCGGTCATAATGCTAAATCGTGTCGCCTCCGGTCAGATTATAAAATTTAGAACAAGTGCGTGTTAACAGAAAACATTGAACCATTGCATCAATCATGCTTGAGTCATTCAAAATGCATAGGAAAGCTTGCGGGACAAATTATGGGTCGTTAGCTTAGCTCAGGCAAAAGTAGGGGCTCACAAAATTGTCGATAATGCAAGCCACGAGGAAGAAAACTTTGCAATTGCTGATCACAAAACAACGATAATAGTGCAGATATCGGGTTCATAGACTGACATTGTATTCGCTAGAAAACGATAAAGATAGCAAAAAGGGATTCCCGTCTTTGACAATTTTTCGAACAGTTTGACTCCACTAGGTCGTAGCCACTCGACACGAAACAAATGCGGAACATGAATTTTAAAAACTACATATTGAGAGCATTTCCAACAGCTTCTTTATAATTTATTTTTTATCTAGTTTAGAAAAAAATGAGCATTTTTTTGCAGGAAAATAACCAATAGGTCCTAATTTTCACTACATATTTCCCATCAAGTTTGAGAGATTTTGAATATTTCCCATCAAGTTTGGGTTGGGCTGTTTTACTCCCAACAAGGACAAAATTATGTAGGCCCTGATCTATTATATTTTTTTGTTACAAGTTTGCCCTTGCTGCTGGAGAGAAAAGAGCAGAGATCACTCCGTAGAGAGAGAGAGAGAGAGAGAGAGAGAGAAGAGCTCGGGTATAGGTGCCGTGAGCAATTCCGAGCTGGGCTCGGCTTTGGTAGAGCGACGCTGGTGAGAAGAGAGAGGCGGAGACGAGCAGTGGAGTAAGTGAAGCACGGCAGAGGCGTGGTGGTGAAGGCTCGGCGGCTGTGCTTTGATTCTGGTTGCAGGTTTGGGCTCTGCTGGCTTGTTGTTGACGTCGGCGGCTGCGAGGGGCTCTGGGAACGGCTGAGGAAGAGGAGAGCAGAGGAGCTCATGTGTGCCTAGAGAGATTGGCGGCGCGGCACTGGAGGTGCGGCGGTGGTTGGAAGGACGGCTGGGTTCGTCGGCGTGGTTCGGCAGTGTGAAGGCGTGACTTTGGAGCGGCGGCGCTGCTTCGGTTATGTGATTGAAGGTGTGGTGGCAGTCCGAGAGACAAGTCAATCTGGGGACGCCATGGTTGCTTGAAGTTTCTTGAATTGTGATGATGAACTGGAGCTATGATTGTGATGATGAATATGCAGGAATTGAAGAGAGAAATTGAGATTGCAGTGAGAGAGTTGCAGAGCCTTAGTGAGATTGCAGTAAGAGAGTTGCAGTGAAAAATTGAGATTGTTATGATTATCTATATATTTATCTTTCAGCTCTAATACCTCGAATGGTTCATGCGTTGTGGCCTCTTTTGAACTTTAGGGATGGTATCTGTTCTAAATGACTAAATGTCCAATTTATGAATATAACATTGCCATAACTAATGACTAAACATTTTACTAAATTACATAATCATAAACTTGAGACTGCATTTACCTCTTCCAGAGACATGGGCATCACAATACGACTTCACGCAAGTCCCCAATTGGAAAACTTGAGAATGTACACACACATGGAACTTGTGTAGAGCAACATTCTATTGTCCAACACTCACCAATGTTGATGTCAATAAAATACACAAAGGTGATGCTTTTTTGTTCTTTGTTGATTGAGGTCAATAAAATACAAAAACAAGGAAGTTGTGTGTAAATGATCAGAGAAAACTAGTTCTGAGCTTTGTATATAATAATTTCATTTTCTTTGTCCTTGTTCAGTGTCATGGTAGCATAATATTTTTAATATGAATCTCAATCTTTTGTTTTGTATATATTTTGTGGTTGGGCTGATTGAGGTAGGCAACAATCAATTGGCTCTTATTTTTATGACTTGAATTTGTTTGGTAATTTGAGGTCCTGTACATGATCAAATCAAAGAAATACACAAGAATTATTGACCTCAATAAAAGTTTATTAACCTCAATAAAATTTGTTTGCCAACTTGAGGTCTTGTACATGATCAAATCAAGAAAATACACAAGAATTATTGACCTCAATAAAATTTGTTTGGCAACTTGAGATCCTGTACATGATCAAATCAAGGAAATACACAAGAATTATTGACCTCAATAAAAGTTTATTGACCTCAATAAAATTTGTTTGGCAACTTGAGGTCCTGCACATGATCAAATCAAGGAAATACACAAAAATTATTGACTTCAATAAAAGTTTATTGACCTCAATAAAATTTTATTGACCTCAAGAAAACAGTTTATTGACCTCAATAAAATTTTATTGTGGTCAATAAAATACTCAAATGTGATGCTCATTTGTTCTTTCCCTCCTACCACAGAAAATATCGACAGTTTATTGATCTCAATAAAATTTTATTGAGGTCAATAAAATACACAAAAGTGATGTTTCTTTATTCTTTCTCTCCTACCACTGAAAGTATCGTTTTCTCAAAAAAAAATATTGTGGTCAATAAAATCTGTCAGTGGCAGTTTCGTAATTTTTGTAAAATATATAATACAGAAACGTAAATTGGTCAATTAATGGACCGGGAGGGCACCGCGTTTTTGGCTTGTCCTTGATGGTAAATATTTGTCAAAATTTGTCCTTATGGGTCAAGAACCCTTTTTTTGCTCCAACAGTTTCTCTATACCTATCCATATTTTAGAAATAGTGAGTAGAGAGAGAATAAAATTCCCTATATTTATAGCAAACTCTAAAAATTATAGGGAAACATCTTCTTTGAATTTTTAATGCACTTCTCTCTTCTCTCTCTTCAAATTATATTTAGAGCCAATTATAGATAGGGTCCTTGACCAGCAAGGACAGAATTAGGGATATATTTCCCATGCAGGCTGATAAAAAAAAGCGGTATCCATCCGGCCCATTAAATCAAAATTGCTGATCAATTTACGATTATGTCCTATTCTTTTCAGAACAATTACAACATGCCACTGTCATTTCATTTCATTTCATGGCAGTGAAGGAGGGAACTGAGAATCCATAGTGACGGATCTGCGAAACGGAGCGCAGAGCCCTTGGCTCGGTTAGACGAAGGAGATCGGTGAGATTGTCTGTGTCGGCGGTGCGTGGAGGCCGGTGATTGAAGGAGAGAGAGAAACCATATCTCTTTTTCTATCTCTCTCTCTCTCTCTCTCTCTCTCTCTCTCTCTCTCTCTCTCTCGCTCTCTCTCATCTACGTTTGCTTAGAATTGGCTGCACCAAAGCTTGTATCTGATGATAGAGTCTTAGCACTCTTCTCCGATGAGGCAGCTATCAAGCAAAGAACGGCAATTCATTCGGTGCTTTGGAATGGGTAAGAGTACTCAATTGATTATGAAAATTTGGGGCTTTTGGTCTGCGATTGCTTTTGGTCTCACAGCTTGTGCCAGCTATGGTTGGATTGTTTGTTTATAAAGTTGCTGCTCTTGTTCAAGTCTATAGAGATAATAAAGACCTGCAATTAATCTTTCTAGATGAAGGCGGCCTCTGGTGCTCAATAATGTAAAAGGCTATTTATGTATTTGATAGCTAGGATAAGGTTGTTGGCTTGTTGCAGACCTTGGTATTAGTATCTTGTCCTATATTTATTATTACTTCATTTGGCTAATAATATGTACAGACCCTAGAAATTCAATTTGGTTAGTCTTCTATTTCAAACACAAGGGTCAATAAAATTTTATTGAGGTATGTTTATCATTACTTCATTTGGCTAATCATATGTACAGACCCTAGAAATTCAATTTGGATAGTCTTCTATTTCAAACACAAGGGTCAATAAAAATTTATTGAGGAAAATTTTATTGACCTAACCAATAAACAAACAAAAAAGGTGGGATGATGAATTTTGGAGTAGGGGAATTAGTGCAAGTGCAATATGTGATGAACCATCACCTTTATTTAAGGGGCAAGTTCTTTCCGTGGTAGGAGGGAAAGAACAAAGAAGCATAATCTTTGTGTATTTTATTGAGGTCAATAAATTGTTTTATTGAGGTCAATAAACTGTTTTATTGAGGTCAATAAAATTCTAATATGATCTTAACTTGTGCAAAACAGCAAACAAGTCAGCACGGTCCAATTAATTAGGGCCAGAACTCACATCACAAGCGGACTAGTACTTCACCAATAATCTAGCCAATAAAATCTATGATCATACCAATATATACCAGTATAATTTCATATGTTCTTCACCTTGATCTCGTATCTCAACAAACAACTCTAGCTCCAACTTATATTCACAATGAAAAAGGGAAAAACGATGTTCAAAGCAGAGAATTCACTGGCTCACCATAACCATCTATGTACTTTGTGTTCAAATATCAATATTAATTTCAAACACAAGGGTCAATAAAAATTTATTGAGGTCAATAAAAATTTATTGAGGGGTCAATAAAATTTCATTGACCTAACCAATAAACAAACACAAAAGGAGGGATGATGAATTTTGGAGTAGGGGAATTAGTGCATGTGCAATATGTGATGGACCATCACCTTTGTTTAAGGGGCAAGTTCTTTCCGTGGTAGGAGGTAAAGAACAAAAGAGCGTCACCTTTGTGTATTTTATTGACCTCAATAAAATTTTATTGAGGTCAATAAATTGTTTTATTGACGTCAATAAAATTCTAATATGATCCTAATTTGTGTAAAACAGCAAACAAGTCAACACGGTCCAATTAATTAGGGCCAGAACTCACATAAAAAGTGGACTAGTACTTCACCAATAATCTAGCCAATGTCAACCAAAATCTATGATCATACCAATATATACAAGTATAATTTCATATGTTCTTCACCTTGATCTCGTATCTCAACAAACAACTCTAGCTCCAACTTATATTCACAATGAAAAAGGAAAAAACGAGGTTCAAAGCAGAGAATTCACTGGCTCACCATAACCATCTATGTACTTTGTGTTCAAATATCAATATTAATTTCAAACACAAGGGTCAATAAAAATTTATTGAGGTCAATAAAAATTTATTGAGGGGTCAATAAAATTGTATTGACCTCAATAAAATTTCATTGACCTAACCAATAAACAAACACAAAAGGTGGGATGATGAATTTTGGAGTAGGGGAATTAGTGCATGTGTAATATGTGATGGACCATCACCTTTGTTTAAGGGGCAAGTTCTTTCCGTGGTAAGAGGTAAAAAACAAAAGAGCATCACGTTTGTGTATTTTATTGACCTCAATAAAATTTTATTGAGGTCAATAAATTGTTTTATTGATGTCAATAAAATTCTAATATGATTCTAACTTGTGCAAAACAGCAAACAAGTCAACAT
Organism: Rubus parviflorus; assembly: GCA_029955375.1. Lineage (NCBI taxonomy): Eukaryota > Viridiplantae > Streptophyta > Magnoliopsida > Rosales > Rosaceae > Rubus > Rubus parviflorus. The sequence continues at coordinate 4,082,430 of JARGGL010000010.1, forward strand.
TGTCCAATTAATTAGGGTCAGAACTCACATCACAAGCGGACTAGTACTTCACCAATAATCTAGCCAATGTCAACCAAAATCTATGATCATACCAATATATACAAGTATTGTTTGACGCGGAATCAAACCCGTCCCTTTTGGCTGGTGGTGTGTTGCAGGCGTGCCAGCACCAATAGGTGCAAGTTGTTGTTGAAGTTGATTACGCGCTCGTCTTGACTTCTTTTCGTCACGATTGTCACACGAAGAGGGATATCTTCATGTTTAGGTTCTTGTACATGCCTTGTTGATACAAGGACTTCTTCTGTAAAGCTCTTTCGAGTTTTACCCAATCGATACCAGGAACGAGATCCCCAGCAGAGCTTGCGCCGAAGTAAGGATTGTTGTGCTGCGGTGCTGCAGTCGCAAATGCGGTGTTGCAGGTTAGCAAGCAATGAGGATTGCATTCGCTAAGCGTACGTGCAGATTCTCATCTTAGTAATTGCAGTCGCAAGCGTTCGTGCAAATACCGAAGTATAACCCGGAGGTTAGTGCCCGAAGGCTAGCCCGGAGGCTGACAAGGTACTCTGTGAGAGTAATTTGTTTGTGTAGATGATTGAAGGTTTTCTCACCTTTGCATGAAGCCCCTTTATATAGGCTTTAAGGCTGTATAATTATCAAGTGATTAATCTTCAATACGGCATGCATTTATTGACTTTTTATTCTTTAGGCTTTTATTTGTCAAAACCTCTTTAGCTTTTATGCATTTATATATTCACATTCCCTCCTTCCGTATTGAAACATGAAGACTCTAGCTCTCTTAGGTTAGGCAGCCCATTAAATAGCTAGTAGATATATTGACCAATTTTTATTGCTTTAAGACTTCCATGTCTTTCATAGAGACTTCCTCTTCTTTCTGCGACATTAAATGCTGCTAAGAATACTGCTGCAATTTTACCTACTACCCAATAAATGCTTTATTGGTTAACAAATTCAGGGCATAGGATCCACATATTGGACTTTGAAAATCGTTCAATGATTCTTTTTCGCAGCCTAGGCTATTTCGCAGCCTCTTTAATTGTGTATGAACAATTATAATTAATCAAAGATAGGCTTTCTCATAGCCTCCGTAATGAACACTTATAATTAATCACGGATTGATTAATTACATATATATGTTTGTTCACATATGCAAAAATGTCTTGGTTTCACATTTGATTGATACCTTTTGCATCACTCTGTAATGAATGATTAATCAAAGATTGATTAACTAAACATTGTATAATATTACTCATAAGTGTGAAACCTCCTTTCTTGAATGATTTTCACACCAATTTATTTGTTATGATCTTCCTTCTGTGAAAGCGGAAAGAAGGTGTGAAAAGTAGGTGTCGAATGAGCCACTCTTGGCTTTATGATAATTAAATTGTTTATCATATTCCTTTTCACACTGTTCTACGTTTCTGAGTCTTCTGCGAAATGAGAAATGATAGATGTTTGCCACTAGAATCTTGACTTATTTAGCCACAATCTTGATTAAATGGATTTGATGACGTTTGGCTATTATTAAATGGCTATTAAGGAGATTGCTCTGGATTTCTCCTAAATGATGAACCACGTTGGTTTATTCGTTAGAGAATGTTTCAACAAAGGCTGCTCATTTGTTTAATTATGCCATGATTAAACCACTTTGCAATTATTTGGATTAATCAGAAAGCCTCATGTGCGAAACGTAGGCTTTGTTTAAAGAATGTGAAGCAATTACCTGAAAAAAGCTCCTCAATCGTATATTGCTGCCTCTTTGTATTATGAATACATATTTTCCCTCTTTTGCACAATAATAAGGAAAGAAAGTCAATATCAATTAATATCAAAGTAGGCTTAATTTAGCCTCTAGTGACCATTATTGGACTTTCCTTTTCTTCCTCTTTCATTGTCGGCAAAAGAAAATTCAGTGGTGAAGTGAAATCTCCTTGGCTTCTTCTTTACTAATTTGATCTTGAGATCTGTGTCAATCACTTTAGAATGATTCGTCTCTGAGAAGTTGTTTCCTCTCCGAAGTCTTTTCAAAGGGAAAAAGAAGAGGAGTAGAGACATGAGAGATAGATCAAACAATAAAGAACCATTTATGCCCCTTTTTCGGGCTTGAACAAGTGATGTAGGTCACACGTATTAACCCATTGGTTTGCAGGCCTACAGGGATCCGGGCCAAAATATTTTGGGCTCAAACATTGCCCCCCAAGCTTTGAAATCCGAACAGTGATTAAAAAAAGCTTATAAGTAGTTCCCTCCTTCGCTAGCTTCCCCACTACTCTCGTTTATTTGAAAAGTGCAGTTTCTATCCTTTTTCCAAAAACGTTCCCAATTCTTTCTTTCCGTAGAAACCCTAATTCCCAATTTTCTTCAAACAATCTTCATGGCCACCGAATCATCTGAGATTTCAGATTATGACCGACTACGCATCGAATCTGAGCATATGGTAGATCAAATCAGGTTAATCTGTGAGTCTCTGGATATAAATTTTTCCTTCTCTAGATATACTTCGCACAAGGAACTTGCCCTTATTGGTCCTCATTATGGTCCATACGACTGGACCCAGATAAATGAAGCTCTCAATCTAAGTTTCGCCCGAACAAAGCCACTTCATAGTCACTCCAGGACGGAAATCGATCTCACTCACTGGCCGACCACCGCGAAGTCCCAGAAAGTCACCGGATATTGGCCTCTTGCTGACGACGATTTCATTAAATGGAGAGATGCGCTGGTGCCCCTACACGAGAAATTATGGAAGGCAACTGGCATTTATGACCCAATTATGTTATCCACTCAACAAGTTAAAGGTGATAGAAATCTCATTCTTGCTGCCTTATGTTTTTGGAACACCTCTAGTAATACCTTTGATTTTCCTAATGGGCATATGAGTATTAGTTTACTAGATATTTTTGCTATTACTGGATTTACCATCCACCATAAGCCATATATTGCCGGTCTTTATCATGACGAATCTTTTGAAACGAATTTATATCAAAACCGCAAAGTGGCCTCTGATAACTGTAACAGTTATGACAAATGGGTCAAGTTTTGGATGGGAAAAGGAGGTGCTGAAGAGCACGTCGCTTTCATTGAAATGTGGCTAAACAAATTCGTATTCTGTATGAATGCGAACAAAGTCACACATCACTGGAAAGACATGGCCATCGCCCTTCATAAGGGTGAGAAATTGGGTTTAGGCCACCAAGTACTTGCCTCTCTGTATAGAGGACTTCATCAAATGGTCCTATCTCCCTTGAAGTTTCAATCTGAAGGGCCACTTTGGATACTCCACTATTGGCTCTATGTGTATTTTCCTGATTTTGGCGCAGATGTACATTTTTTCCCTAATAAGGTTATGGGAGAATCTCTGGTAAATGCCGGACCATCTGATCGTACTGTCCGGGAATTTTTCGAAGCTTTTAGGAGTGGCGAATATCGCCCAACGTGGGGAAAGGTTGTGACTAGGAGATATCCTTATCCACTTCAAGGTTCAGGATTTTTCCCAGACCGGCCACAAAAATGGAATAACCCAGATTATTATGCCATGTTCAGAGCCGCTATTTGTTGCAAAGACTTGCACTATGGTGGAAAACTTAAACAGGACAAGCATTTGCAGATGGAGGTTTATGCCCCAAATTATTTCGCAAGGCAACTCGGCTTTTTCCAGGCCGTTCCTGTGCCCCTAATAAATAGTGTGAACCACTTCACCTCGTGGCGAAAGAACCTGAAGTCTTTGGCGAGTGTTAAAGGCATAAGTGAGCTTGGGGATTCAGATCCTGAGCTCAAATATATTTCTAACACTGCCAAGATTTATTGTGTTCCTGACTACTTGACATGGCTCGAAGATATGAATAAGGGCCTCTTTTCTTCAGACCGTCTTCTTAGATTCATAGTCCTTTTCAACAAATTGTCTGGAACCAGTGTTCTAAAGGCTGATTTGTTGATTGCGCCATTGTCGAAGAGAAAGGCACAACTTGATGAAGCAAGGGCTTCTGAGCCTTCGATGTCATCTCGTATGGCGAGTAGCATCCAGGCAGACCAAGATTTCCTTCGTAGAGAAAGAGAGAAAGTGCTCCAAGAAAAACTGGTAATCCCCTGACTTGGTTGTGAATTAGTATTCTTATTCAAATTGTCATTTTCTTAACCTCTCTTTATTTTTTATAGGCTGAAGCAAAGGCCAAATCAATCGCCTCAAAAGCTGCTGCTTCTCAATCAACGCGAAAACCAGCCACGCGAAAACAGGTTACCTCTAATCCTGCGCAAAAGGCCTCGCAGTCTTCTCATGTGATAAATTCTTACTCTAGGCTCTGCTTAGCCTCAAGATTGTTTCCCTTTCTTAAAATGACTATACTTCCTCTTTTGTGTATTTTTAGGCAGGAGAATCAACAATGGGGAAAAGAAAAACAATTGAAGCCCCCGATAGCCCTTTCCAAAGAAAGAAAAGGGTTAAACTACCTGTTCGCAGACCTTCTCCTGTAAGTGACGACGAAAGAACTCCCACTGATGAAGATGTGGAAGATGACGTAGTGAGTGATTTCGTCTAAACTTTCCTCTTTGTACCAATTTTGTCATATGTGACTTGAATTGAACTTTGTTACAGGCTGCTCAAGTAAGAACTCGTCGTCAGGCCAGAGCAAGGATAGCTCAAACTGTTAGTCATCTCACCCTTTTTTGGTATACTGGGTGATATTAGCCTCTATTCTTACTATCTGAATTTGTTTTTAGGTTCGCCCTAAGAATGAACCTCAAGTCCCACCTCTGGCTCAAAACGTACATGTATAAACACTAAAGTCTGTTATGTGAATGTCCAAATTATGAAATCCACATCTTGGATTTACAACTTGTCTTTCGCAGGTGGACTTGGGAAATGTTCCTACTGCTCAAAGGAGTAGAAGAAACCCTCAGTCTTCCTTGCAAGGGATCCAACAGGTCTACCCTTTTAGTTGGTTTGAATTTTGAATACTGGCTCAAATTGTTGACACACAAATCTGTCTAATAAATTATGTTTTGAGATATAGATTATGTCTTCTAACACTTTGTGTTTTTGATCAGGTGGTTCAAGCTAATCCCTCGCAGTCACGGAGAACTAGGATTCCTATGACTGTCCCCACAGGTTTTGGAGAATCATCAATACCAACTGCTGAAGATCAAGTCCAAGGGTCTGGACCACTTTACTTGGTTCCCTTAGACACTATTAAAGTAGACAGAGCTATATCTCTGATTTCAGCATCATCCCTTCATGAACCAACAACCATTGTCGATTTGTCCACTCCTACTGCTTCCCCTTCTCAAGAAGTTCATCCTGAAATAAAGGTGCAACATGCTGAAGCTTCAAATGCAGAACCTATAGATATGAATTTTGCCATAAAAGGTGCGGAGAGTCACGGCCTTGCAGCCTCTGCAGAAACTGACTCTATGCCCTACGGACATATTGTAACAGCTCCTGATTTAGGCATTAACACCTCTGATCCTTTAGTTGATCCCCTTAAAGATGTAGGGATTCATAATGAAGATATGAATATTGGGGAAGCTGAAGCTGCTAAGGATCAACAACCATTAATATCCATTGATGCTGGTGATGGCAATATAGACAGTCATGGTCTTGCAACCTCTGCTGCTTTCGCAGCTCAAGTAAATCCATTTCCTCAACAAATAGTTTTTTCTTCTTAAAACTAGCATATTTGAACACTTAAATTTAAACTTGTCTTTCCCTTTGTAGGGAGTGGATGCAGGCATAGAGAATTTGCCACGTAGTTCCAGTGTTCAATCTGCATCTTTATCAACTGGACTGAGTAGCGCCTCAAAAGCTATCGACTCTTCTTCGCAAACAACAAGTTATTTGCGAAAATGGGCAAAAGAGCATTCTATTATGAAAGACTTATCAGACGAGTTGACAAACGAAGAGCGCGATGCAATCCGGCTCCTTCGTAATTTAGAAGGCGAAATCATGTCTGAGGAGCAAGAACAACAAGCACGAGAAGCTGTCAGTCTTCTTTCAAAAAATGAGGATTCTTCCTTTTACCAAATTCTTGCTCCTGTTCGAAAATCTCTGAAATTGCTTCCCTCAATTCGAGATATTTATGAGAGTCAACAAGAGGACCTCGATGAACTGAATGAGCAGACGACAATACTTTTATCAGATCGCCAAAATCTGGCAACTAATGCTCTGCAGGTTGGTGATAGAGAAGATTTGATCACCGAAAAGAAGAAACGTAAGGCTGAAATCCAAGTCCAAATTGCATCCCTTCAGGTTGAACTAGAGCGATTAGACAAAGAAATCCCTGTTGAAGAAGCCCCGCTTATTGATGATCTGGGTTATGCTTGTTCTTCTTTACAAGATTGTGACGAAAGCATAAAGAACCATCGAAAGCAATGTCTTGCGAAAAGACATGAGGTTCTAGATGCCAAGCTGAACTTTGAGTTTCAGTGTAGAGCTTTAATCCAATTTTTGCAAGATCTTCCGAACGTTTAGAGATTTTAGTACATTTGTTAAACACTTGGTAGTTTATTCAAATTGTACTATGTTTAGATTTTTGCAAAAATTACTGATTATTGATTTCGGGGGCCGTTTCCACATAATATTCTTGAAATATTGGTGGCCTATTCAAAGTCTTGGGCCTAATTATTTGGCCCATTGACAATTGCATCAACAACCCTTGACTTAGTCAACATTGCATTGCCTCAATGATTTTAATAGGCAATAATAATGCGACACAGTGATGGCTATTCTGTTGGTGATTCTTACTCACGTAGGTGACCCCTACTCACGTAGGTGACACCGACACTTTTGAGGCCAAATACATTGTATTTCCTTATTTTCAAGATTTGGTTGTTGCCGATAAGATATGATCACGTGGAAATCACGACTTTTCACATCCTTATAAGCTGTCATCCGAGGCTAAGTTTGAAAAACCACTCTTAAGGCGAAGGTCGCCTCTATCTACTTTCTTAGGCATTTTTCTTTCCATCTCTTGTTTAATGACTTCTATTACCAAAATTCCTTCTTGGCCTCTGTTATGAAGGCCTTTGGGCTTTGTAGTCGAATTTAATGCTATGAGTAGGCTTTATAGTCGAATTTCATGGCGGGGCGGCTGGAAAAATGGGAAACAACAAACTCCAGGTAGTTTGGGTTCCTCATTTTTCCACAATCAGGTTGATCGGAATGTTCCATTCTGCAACGGAACAAACTTTGCTCCGATTTTCCACCCTAGCTCCTCCCCTTTTCTCTCGTTCTTTCTCTTGTGACTAAATGAAGGAGTGGGAGAATGGTCGATTGAAGCCCCAAATGCCGCATGTCGCCTCTTGTTGCAGTGCGGGAGTGGAGGCAAGAAGCATAGAATGGTAAGAAATCTCTTGCCCATGCTTCTCCTTCTTGCTGGTCTCGATCAATCAAGAAGTGCTCACGTAGGTCAATCGAAGATTGTATCCTCTCTAGAATATTTTGTATGTAATCTTTTGGACACAAAGTTGTCCAATTTATTGTAATATTATTTTACCTCCATATGCGATGTACAAGAAATAATTTATCTCTCAAAAAAGTGACAAATTCATATTTCATGTATTTACCCCTAAAGTATATGAAATTTCATATACTTCTGGATTCATGGACCACAATTAAAATTTGTCTGTTGGTCTTTTAAGGCTTTGGATGACCCTCCTCTTGTTGCTTGTAAAGAAATCCTCTTATTTGCATCCAAGAATATGTGATAGTCCAATTTGTTGAACACATGATCCGGCCATAAACTGAAACACTTTAGTTTCATCATGTTTCGCATTTAACCTTTCCCAGATTATTCAGGAGGTTTAAAAGACACTTCTCCTTATCAAAGCTTTTTCGCACAAATTTAAGCTTTAGTTTGATCTCACAGCCGAATGACGAAGACAGGTAAACCCACTGTGTTACTCACCTGCTCTTTGTCATTGGTCATTCAACGATGGGAAAGGCCATCTGCCCTCTGGTAGAAGCATCCTTGTATTTCCTTTATCTAGAATACACGTGCCCCCCTAGATTGGGACCACAAAGGAAGCCAACCCGGACGAGTTTCTGAAATTATATTGTGATGGTTGGTGAAGATTGGTTTTGAAAACCACATTTTCTCCAGCATTCTTCAAGCCCACAAAGTATCAGAGCCTGATTCTATGTAAATTTCTCGTTTGTAAGGTTTATTTTGCTTTCGCATATGTATGTTCTGGCCACAAAGCCATTTATCAATGAATAAATTGAAGTTTGTAGATTCTCATGCTTCATTTATATGTGAAATCAATAATAATGATGATGTCTATTTGCGAAAACCACTACATGGTTTGCGAAAATTTTAGCACAACTTTATTTTCTACTTTCATGAATACTTTAGAAGAATTATTCATGACTGAGAAACAACGCAAAATAACTAGCCATGCTAAAAAGACTAAGCATAACACTGACACTCAATTGCAAAGGTTGTCAACTTACTTTTGACAAAAATCAAAATGTCATTTTGACATTATAAAGTTAGCCTAATAACCATTTCGGTCATTTGGAGCTGCTTTTAATGCCTGCAATCATTACTCGAACGCGGTTTTTAGCCTCGTTTAAGGGCTTATTGAAATTTTTTAAATTTCGCCCCAAATGTACTACTTTTTGAATAGCAACCGTCAGCAAAGTCCCATAAGTTTTTGTACCACTACTTTCTCTAATTCCCTCAGTAGTAACCCCATCATGTAGTATCGCAAAGCCTGAAGGCAAAACTGCCACGGAATCCGGGTCTGCTCCACTCAATACTGCCTTTATCTCAAAGACATTGATCTTGGTATACACCACATATGATTCGATTGAGTTCGCACAACTTTCTTGGAGGATTAACTTATTGGTCGTTCCAGAAATTGCCCTATTAATACGCAAAATGGATATATAATTTCCTGGTTTTGGGCTCGTGATAATGCGCATAATTTCCTCGAACACGCCATCCTCCGCGAGAATGTCCCATTGACGTCGGGTTTGATAGTTCTGGAGAAGCTCAAAAACATCTTTTGGCGAAGTAGGAAGCCACAAAGAAGAAATAGCACTGAAAATAGTGCCCTTTGGAATTCCCGGCTCTATCATATTGACCTTCATCATGGACTGTATCTCATCAGATCCGGAATATTTCGATGATATAGACCAATGATTGGCCGCTGAAGCGCTGACATCTGAATGGAATTTCAACATCATTCTCCGCGCTAGGTTGTACAAACCTTTTTTTCCTTTATCATCGTAAATAACCCCTAGACTGATTGGGTCAATGGATGTAGCCATTGAGCTTACCAACCGCTCACACTGTCTTTCAAGAGTTGAAACCCATCGTTTAGCTCCAAACGCTGTACCAGATCTAATAAATGGAAGATACAGGTTTTGGACTTCTACATTATCTACCTCTGCATTCTCTACCCATGTTACTCTGGAATATCCATCTGGTAAAGCTTGGATTAAGCAACCAGAAGTTCTTCTATGACTTTTCGCAAGAGAATCTTGGAAAATCTCATTGAGATCGGCATCAACCACTACCCAAACATCTTCATAGTATTGGCGGCAATACCTAACGAAGTGATGCTCATGTACTGGGACTATTGGTGAAGGCAAATGAAATTCTGCAGTCATTTCATGCACTGCCTCATTGAAATTTTTATCAATTCCAACTGACAAGACCTTAAGAGTTCTTGCTTTTGAAACTATGTTGCCGAACACAGTTGACCATTGTTTCGCATCCATGAGGATCTTGACAATGTTGATAGGGTCCATTAGAACCACGGCCGAATCTCTTGAAGTTTCTGGCCAAAGATTTGTTGGTGTATGATTGGGATTTCTAGGAAAAATTCTCAAATATTCTACCTTGTTGAGAATATCAGGCTGATTGGGAGGTCCGCCGTCTTTCGCAGAAATCCACAAATGAGCTCCTGCATGGGCCATCATGACCAGCTCTTCCATAGCTGCAACAACCAACTTTGCAACTAAGTCTTGTCCATCCTTAGTGTGCAAAAATTCTTCCCTCGTTGGTTGAAAGGCCTCCGGAAAATCAAGTGGTGATTTGCCCTTCTCAATGTTAGGGCCTACATTTGATGCTTGTGACCTACAATCAGGGTCTTTGTTGGAGATCCTTGGGCCTCCACAAACCAAACATGTGGTGTTGGCAAAGGCCTCTTCATACCTCTTTAGTTTGGCATGAAGTGTGGCCACTTCCTTTTTCAAGGCAGCATTTTCTTCTTGAAAAAACTTAGCCTTTCTGCTTGTCCTGTAATTCTGAATCCAATACGTGATTTGCTTCGGCTGTAAGCGGAGCTGTCTCGCCATTTCTTCCTTTTGATTGTCATCTGGACATGGATTCTTTGTAATGAATTCCTCCAATTGTTGGATTGTATAGCCGTCATACTTTGTCTTCTTGGATTTGCGTCGACATGGGCCCATGTTAGACCCTGATGATGGGTCTGATCTTAAAAAATCTTCCACAGGTGATCCTGGGCTGCTTGGGCCTATCAATGAGGAAATTTGCAATTCCTTTTCCTTAGGCATGTCACTATTTGTGACCACACCTCTTGGTGGTTCTCCTAACCAACCTTCGTAATCAAAGTTGCTAGGTTGAATCAACTCGTCGAAGGACCTGACTTGTTTCGACATTTTGATTTTTTGCTGGTTTGAATGAATGTGGATTATGATTACTTGGATGATGAAACGAGAATTATGAAGAGAGACTAGGAAGAAAATATAACGTAACAGAAACCGACAGCAACAATTTAAAAGTCAAAAAGTCGACAGTTAAAGTTATGAGTGACTAAACACGTGATGAATTTAAAAATTAAGCATTATGGCCCATCGACAACGGAAGTCGTCCTCGGATCCATGACCTTAATTTTGGGGATAGGCCATTTATAGGTAGCCCTTTTAAATTCTAGGCTTGTTCTTTTGGCCCCAAATTATTAAAGACCTATGCCTCATATATCTTGAGTAGTCACCAATGACATACCTTTTGTAGGTGATCCTAGAACAGCTTTTAGGTGCACCAAGGCCCAAGTGGTCTAAGTAATTTTATCCCTAGACTATTTCAGGGATTTGTTTATTCAACCCTATTTCAACCACAATTTGGTTAGTTGAAGCATAGTTACTACACGTAACCTCTATTTTCTTCCTGTTGGCATGACTTTTGATCCGGTTAGATCCCCTTAATGAATTTTGAAGATTTGATCACTATTGCCACAACCTGTATGGTTGGCATAGTAGAGTTCCAAAGTGTTATAGATAAACAGCCTTTGTTTAGACTTTGGATATAACTCTAAATATCTTTCACGCTAGTCTGGCCTATCTTAATGTTTCGCCCTCCGCACTTGCAAACTTTAGGCTTTGTAGTCCAATCTTGTATCATAAGTAGACTTGCAGCCTCTACTGATGATAATACATTAGAAGAAAGGGTAGCACTAAAGTTTAGCTGCAAAGGTGTTTCTAAGCATGCTCCCATGATTTTCACAACAACAAGAAGAAGAAGACTCAACATAGTCAGAACACAAAGTTCTCATCTTCTTGTTCTTAGTCTAAATTTGTCTTCGCCAGAAGTACTGTATTGTGATTCGATCTTGCTTTCTTTATCAAACAAAGTCTTTCAGGACTGACCAATTCCACATCTGAGGCAGAATATTTTAGATAAATACTTCTGAAGCCACTGTTGAGCTGCACCTGTCTTAACAGTATTGGTCCGTCCCCTAATTCAAAATTCGAGTTTAAGATTCGAATCTTTGAATCCTGTTTCAACCACTATCTTGTCGGTTGATTTGTTTGTTTACGCGAGATTTTTTCGATGTTATCCCTTTTTTCACCTCGTGGTTTGACCACATTTAATGGCAATAACTTCCCACATGAAAACCACTTATGAGGTTTTTAAGGCGTAATAAAGGTTTAAGCGCCTCTTACTTCTTCTATAAATAGGTATCTTTTACCTTAGGAGAACAAAATTCTGAATTCCTACCTTCACCATGTTTAAGGAAAGTTTTCTTTTCATCTTTTCCCTTCCTCGCAAAGTCTTGCCACAAAAATTAGTCTCTAGCCTCTAGGTAATTTCTAGGCCTCATAGTCTAATCTTGAACCACAGATAGGCTTCATAGTCTAATCTTGTGGTTAAGAATGCGAGAATTGGGCACACTGTTCTTTGTGTTCTCAATTTTTGCATTTCTGGTGTCAGCCAAAGGAAACCTTGATTCCTGACACCACTTGGGAATTCTGGTTTCTTTTGATTGCAACCACTGTGGTGGGGAGGTAAGGTCCATGAAGGGAAGGCAACCCCACATATGGGTTTAGTGTTTGAGGACTTGAAGAAAAGTTTCATTCGTGATCCTCGTTCTCTTGCAATCACCCCATATGCTTTTCTTCATTTGACCATACTGCTTGAAGAGAATTATCTCTTTTTTCCCAAATCCACAACCAACTTGTAGCTGAAGAATCGGTATTTCGACATACCGCATGGTATCAGAGCCTTGTTGATAGCTCTACTGATGTATTTACATATTTCGCACGATGTAGTTTCGGCCACAAAGCCGCTGATGAATAAACATTGAAATTTGTTAATTCATATGTGTATTCCGAAGTTTTACTTTGTGTGCAAAATAATCTGCAGTTATTTTTCAATGAAAGTAATACCTTGAACATGAAATCACAATAAATGATTTTGCAAAAATCACATAGAAATTTGCAATCTGGTATTTAAGCATAATAATTTCCCACTGAGCCATATTTTTCAAATCCGTTTGAAAATTTTAGGCAAACAATAAGGGTGAGTACAGTTGCCATTATGTTTAATCGAAGAAAGAAAGTTACTAGCAAACACCATGTATTTGGAAGGCCAAAACTGAGCCTCTATTCAAAACTGAAAAATTTTAAAATTTCTCACAAATAAAGTACATGGATAGTTACTTCATTCTTGCATACTCTTGCCCCCCAAGTTTTGATGCACGAGTGAAACCATAATTTGGTTGACAGATGCGAGATGGGTCAAAACTGTGTAAAAGGGAACCACTACAGAGCTTGGTTAAAATTAATCGCAAAGGGAAAAATGCTTCTTGACAAGTTTCATTCTTTGCAATGGGACAAATATATGACCACTATATTTGGTATATATAAATCAAGTGCCACTTCTCGGCATATGCTTAAAGCTAGTATAGCCTCCAAGAAGTCCTGAGGGACAACTACAAATTGACATAAGAAGTCAAGGACAACTGCGAAGAAAACTAAGACATTTTCTAGTAGCTTTCTTCGCAAGTTTTACTCTTTTATGTCCACTTTTCCTTATACTTGCAACTGTACTTGTTTGGTTCTATCCTCTTGAACAATCATAGCCACTAGAGTAATTGGCTATTTTATATTTCACTTTAAAGATAGGAACCTTCGAATGCACTGCGTCCAAAAATCAAATTGGGCGGGCTATTGGATTTATAGTTTTTATTTTGGAATCACTTTGTTGGTCTAAACATAACTGTCTAGACTTCACAAAATGTCACGAAAGACGACTGCGGAATAAAAGATCCCAAAAGTCTGTACCAAGAAAAGGTCGCCTATCGGCCTTGTACTATCATTGCAATCCTTGTATACACGTTGTAATACAGGACTCTTCACTGCCTCTTAATAATTAACCACAACTTGTGATTATTACTTTTAGTAAGGCAAGCCTCACAGCGGTTATCCGCAACTTGCAAATGAATTCATGCTGCTTTCTCTAAGTAAAGCCTTTCGCATAAAGAACTCGCAAAATAGGGCTAATTTTCCTGCGACTTTTAAGGCCAATTCTTCATTCCAAAAAGATATTGGTGCCTCTATAATTTGATAGATATTAATCTATTTAATTAGGCACAAGAAATAAGTTGTTGGAGATGCGAAATGCAGACTGTACTTTTCTTTTACATCTGCTGCACTTGCTCCCTTCTGGCAATTAAATAATTACTCTACTTTGACACTTTCTTGCCATAATTGTTTCTAGGCTTTATCCTAGAATGGATCGTTGACCACTGGAAGTTCAAGGCCACAATTCTAGCCTTTTTGCATATATTAATACTTTCTTCTTCTTCAAGCTCAAAGATATTTCGCATTATACATTCCTGCCACAATATTGGCCAATCGTACAACTTGTATGTCTTTAAGCACTAGCATTTAAAGCTTAATATAAATAAGAGGAAGGCTGAAACCTTCTTTACAACGACCCCAGGCTCTTTTCCTTTATACCATAATCTGGTAACATAAATTTCCTCTCCATTTTATGCCACGATTGGCAGTAGTTAAGCTTATCACACTATTTGTGTTTTCCCTTTGTTAGCTTGCTTCATATGGAGCTTTGCAGAGAACAATTTCGTGGGAAAACTTAAGCCCCCTCTTTAATTTTATCCCCTTTTAGGACCATTCAACCACTAAGGCTATAAAAACCTCTTGGTTGTTATCTAGATCTTTAACCATTGAACATGGCTAAGATCTTGAACAAGTAAAATCAACAGTGATTTTTCTTTCCCCAGAGTCCTAGTCCATAACAGTGGGTTCTTTTCTTCCGTACTTGAGGCAAAAGACGCTCTCCCTGCTGTTTGTGGTGTTAACTATGCAGCTCAATCCAAGGATCATGACTTCCATGATTTTAATTGAGCTATGTGAGATCATAATTAGCTTCTTTATTAAGCCAATCCTCTAAATGTCTTTCGCATGCATATTTTTGGCTGCACAGCCACTTAATTTAATTATATGGACCTTATTTCACCTTTCATTGTATGCGAAACAGTATGAATTCATTATGCACAAGTTCAGAGTCAAAGACATTGCTATGTTTTGACTTACTGGTTGTGCAAATATTATTCCTCATAAGCTTATATAAAACAAACTGAGTTGACACCTTAAGAATTAGGCCATTGATTTAAGCCTCCATATCATAACGCTTCAAGATGTTCCAAGCTCTTTCACCGCTTCAATTATTTATATATAGCCACCGCGCGCTTTACATATCGCACCAACATGTATAGTCACGTAATTATATATAATCATGTCTTCAATCATATATAATATTGCCACATGATTTGGCTAAAGAATTTTGTATGGCCGTACATTTTCACTGCTTCATATTTCTTTTAGCCATATAAATTTGGCCAAAGATTTTTGTATGATTGTAACAACCGTTCCATCTCTTCATATGCTTATATCTTCAAGTGAACTAAGTGGTATACACTTTTAGCTGTTCCGTACATGCAATTATATATAGCCACATGACTTGGCATTATTTATATAAAGCATGACTACATCATGGCAATATAAATATACATACTAGCGTGAACAGTATCATGCATGGAAGCAAAGTCAAGCTTCCTCCTTATTTTCAATGCATGTTTCTTCCTCTTAGAAAAGGGTGCAACACCTTTTCATTTCTTTCAAACTTTGCTGCACCTACTACCTAAATCATGATTTTGTTGCCATCATCCGACCATAGTACAAACATATAATATATATATATATATATATATATGTATATGAGAGATATAATGATGATGGAACATCACATGCACATGCACATGCACACAACTTTTGACTTTCACACATCCTCCACCAAAGGAGGGATATCACAACAATTAAACCATGCGAAATATGATTCCTCGCCACCCAACTTATTGGCATAGCTGTAACAGCTATTTTGATCAAGGTCACTTATTTAAGAGCCTTTTCGCAGACATCAAATTGAGATACTACTAATGCTTCATCAGTGTCATCAAATCTCTTTTTCAAGAAATTTGGAGCTCGATAGTTGTAAGCATGAATCAGCTTGCATTGATGAAGCTTTAATTAATTTACAACCCTGTATAATAAAGTGGCTGTATAAATAATGGTTCTGGCCATCATTGCAATCTGGGGTGTAAATATGCTTTTCGCATCTGCCAAAGCCACCTTTTGGCTGCAAAACATATATGAAAATCTATGCAAAACTTTAGTCTGCACTAATCAATAAAACCACGGATAGGTTTGTCAAGATCACAACTTGGTTTGTAACCATATGAGTAATATGGCTATGGGTATGACACTTTTGATCACTGTGATGATCCTTTTCCAAGTTACATAATTTATTAGATCCACTAATTTGGACGAGACCATCACCTGGTTCATCATCAGAGAGACAAGGTTGGTTAACTACGTTGTAGATCAAGTCCTTGTTCTTGACAATAAGTGTTTTGGATATTAATCAGAACCATAACAGCCACTAGATATCTTTTTATGAAAACAATTGCTGCTGGCCTCTTTTTGGCCATCATAAAAATGCTTTGTAGCGTTACAAGGGCCACTATATTCATGAGCTGAGGCCACTTTGTTGGCATCTTTTGTCAGATGAATACGTGGCTTTTTATGGCTGCAAGGATCATATCTGTCAGTAAAGCCATAATTTTAAAATTGGCTTTGTGGAATTATGATTCAACTCAAAACCATACTTGGCAATAGCACCGAATGAATAATAATCTTGACCACAAAGTTGGTCATCCTTTTGACCATGAGAGTCATTAACCGGTTTCCCATAAAAATAGAAACTACCGTACACTATTGAATGCTTTCGCATTGGCATCTATGGTATGCCACTGGGAACTTTCTACTACTGTTAGTTTGCTATATGGATATCATGGCTATCATTTTGGACTGAGCCAATAATAGTATGAAAACTATTTATTTTCAATGAGCCACTATTTGGCCTTTCCAAATTTTTCATAATCCATATTGGCTAAATTGACCACATCAAAATTTGATTTTTGCTAGCCTCAATTTGTTTAGGCAAAAGAGTGATTATGATCTTTATACTCCTTTAAGCCATGTGAAGCTTCACACCAAAGCTTTTGCTGCTATTTTGGGAGTCTTGATCACCTTCCTGGTCATGAAATCCATAATAACCAATAGCATTATTATGAAGACCACTCTCCTTGAATAAAAGCATGATTCCTTAGCTCTTCATAATCGCAAGGATCATAATGGTCAGAAAAGAAACACTGTGTTATTTGATTTTTTGAATTGTGTTGGCTATAACTTTTGGCCAAGAAAACAATTATCATCATCACCATTCTTTAGTCTATTCTCTGACTTTTTAAGATGATTATAATCATAATTATGATCGTGGGCATTTTTTTGCCCCCCAAGTGTTTTGGCCAATATCAAGTGATCATTGGAAAAATTAGTTGTTTATTAACAACTTTCATAGTCAGATGACTCAGATTTTTGTTTCCATGATCTTACTTTTTTGGTGAGAGAGATTTGTCACTCAAAGAAAAATTAAATTATATTCCAAAGACGAGTTGATCTGGAAAAAAAATTAAAACTCTCACCACTAGATTGATTATATTAAGTATTGCCACGGTGCCACCTGTAGGAAATTCAATTTCCTTGGCAAAAAATAGGTCCTTTCAGACTCGTAACTCCTTGACTTATCAAAAAGTTATAACCCAAAGCTTCACAACCTTTACTGATTTCAGGCCTTACAGATGCCTCTTGCTATTGTTCAGCCTTTTTTGCTGTTTTTAGGCTTTTAGCTTGTCTCTGAGTTCAGTCAAAATCAGAATAATAGCCTTAATGCCATTATTGTTGGCAACAGAGTAATCAAAGCCATAATTTGGTTTATCATACTTTACTGAACACGTTATTTTGGCTAGCTTGATTATAGCCACTGTGTGAATATCATTCCTCTGTTTCATGAAAAGAGAAAATAATACTGATGATATTCCATTCGAAGAACACGGTTTGTTCTAGAGAGGTTTTAGGAGTAGCTGACTCCTCTGTTTCGTCTGCCGTCGCTCAGCAAAGCTCTGAAAACTTTGCTAAAGCTAACATACAGACAAACCACGACACTGCGCCGGGTTGGTTTCGTGAACCCTGTGGTTCAAACAATAGGAAAGATCACTCTTGTAAGAATTTTCCTCTCAGGCAAACCTTTCAACTTAGGTTGCCTCTTCTTCAACGCAATGGTAATACTGAAAGAAATTTCCAGTAATCCCACCGGGCGTGCCAAAATGTTTGACGCGGAATCAAACCCGTCCCTTTTGGCTGGTGGTGTGTTGCAGGCGTGCCAGCACCAATAGGTGCAAGTTGTTGTTGAAGTTGATTACGCGCTCGTCTTGACTTCTTTTCGTCACGATTGTCACACGAAGAGGGATATCTTCATGTTTAGGTTCTTGTACATGCCTTGTTGATACAAGGACTTCTTCTGTAAAGCTCTTTCGAGTTTTACCCAATCGATACCAGGAACGAGATCCCCAGCAGAGCTTGCGCCGAAGTAAGGATTGTTGTGCTGCGGTGCTGCAGTCGCAAATGCGGTGTTGCAGGTTAGCAAGCAATGAGGATTGCATTCGCTAAGCGTACGTGCAGATTCTCATCTTAGTAATTGCAGTCGCAAGCGTTCGTGCAAATACCGAAGTATAACCCGGAGGTTAGTGCCCGAAGGCTAGCCCGGAGGCTGACAAGGTACTCTGTGAGAGTAATTTGTTTGTGTAGATGATTGAAGGTTTTCTCACCTTTGCATGAAGCCCCTTTATATAGGCTTTAAGGCTGTATAATTATCAAGTGATTAATCTTCAATACGGCATGCATTTATTGACTTTTTATTCTTTAGGCTTTTATTTGTCAAAACCTCTTTAGCTTTTATGCATTTATATATTCACATTCCCTCCTTCCGTATTGAAACATGAAGACTCTAGCTCTCTTAGGTTAGGCAGCCCATTAAATAGCTAGTAGATATATTGACCAATTTTTATTGCTTTAAGACTTCCATGTCTTTCATAGAGACTTCCTCTTCTTTCTGCGACATTAAATGCTGCTAAGAATACTGCTGCAATTTTACCTACTACCCAATAAATGCTTTATTGGTTAACAAATTCAGGGCATAGGATCCACATATTGGACTTTGAAAATCGTTCAATGATTCTTTTTCGCAGCCTAGGCTATTTCGCAGCCTCTTTAATTGTGTATGAACAATTATAATTAATCAAAGATAGGCTTTCTCATAGCCTCCGTAATGAACACTTATAATTAATCACGGATTGATTAATTACATATATATGTTTGTTCACATATGCAAAAATGTCTTGGTTTCACATTTGATTGATACCTTTTGCATCACTCTGTAATGAATGATTAATCAAAGATTGATTAACTAAACATTGTATAATATTACTCATAAGTGTGAAACCTCCTTTCTTGAATGATTTTCACACCAATTTATTTGTTATGATCTTCCTTCTGTGAAAGCGGAAAGAAGGTGTGAAAAGTAGGTGTCGAATGAGCCACTCTTGGCTTTATGATAATTAAATTGTTTATCATATTCCTTTTCACACTGTTCTACGTTTCTGAGTCTTCTGCGAAATGAGAAATGATAGATGTTTGCCACTAGAATCTTGACTTATTTAGCCACAATCTTGATTAAATGGATTTGATGACGTTTGGCTATTATTAAATGGCTATTAAGGAGATTGCTCTGGATTTCTCCTAAATGATGAACCACGTTGGTTTATTCGTTAGAGAATGTTTCAACAAAGGCTGCTCATTTGTTTAATTATGCCATGATTAAACCACTTTGCAATTATTTGGATTAATCAGAAAGCCTCATGTGCGAAACGTAGGCTTTGTTTAAAGAATGTGAAGCAATTACCTGAAAAAAGCTCCTCAATCGTATATTGCTGCCTCTTTGTATTATGAATACATATTTTCCCTCTTTTGCACAATAATAAGGAAAGAAAGTCAATATCAATTAATATCAAAGTAGGCTTAATTTAGCCTCTAGTGACCATTATTGGACTTTCCTTTTCTTCCTCTTTCATTGTCGGCAAAAGAAAATTCAGTGGTGAAGTGAAATCTCCTTGGCTTCTTCTTTACTAATTTGATCTTGAGATCTGTGTCAATCACTTTAGAATGATTCGTCTCTGAGAAGTTGTTTCCTCTCCGAAGTCTTTTCAAAGGGAAAAAGAAGAGGAGTAGAGACATGAGAGATAGATCAAACAATAAAGAACCATTTATGCCCCTTTTTCGGGCTTGAACAAGTGATGTAGGTCACACGTATTAACCCATTGGTTTGCAGGCCTACAGGGATCCGGGCCAAAATATTTTGGGCTCAAACAAGTATAATTTCATATGTTCTTCACCTTGATCTCGTATCTCAACAAACAACTCTAGCTCCAACCTATATTCACAATGAAAAAGGGAAAAACGAGGTTCAAAGCAGAGAATTCACTGGCTCACCATAACCATCTATGTACTCTGTGTTCAAATATCAATATTAGCATTCACATCTTAACATAACCATCTCTATCATCTAAGGAATTACAAACCTTAGCAGAAACAGTTGCTAAAGGTTCCCAAATACTCACAAGTAAGAAACAAAATATCTATTAGCCAAAAAAAAATATATATCTAGCCCCAAAGGAAAATACTAAAGTTCAGTGTTACCTAATGACAATTTGAGAAAGTTAAACATCAAAGCATTTCTGTGAAAATATAAGATATCTAATGACAATGTCTAGTAAAAAAATAAGCACCTAGGATAGTATGTAGGTGCACTACTTGTCTTATACAATTTCGTAATCAGGGAAGAATAATCTAAAGTTGTTGTCCCAGCAATAATTAAATTTAACTGTTGTATGATCAATTGATGCCCTAAAAGACCTCACTCACATCCCCAGAAGCCGTAGGAGCAGCTCAGCATGTCTCTGATCCCGTTATACATTATCCCCCAATCGAAATCAGGCAGCCCAAATGCAACTTACTGCAAATATCTTCAAGTAATTAAGAACACCAGATTTACATATTGGGATAAGCGAGCCACTTAACAAAGCAAAACCAACACCAACCAAACCCTTCTACACCACCCCATCATAGCGAGCGAGCTCAAACCCAGAGTGTAGATCTGAAGACGAGAGCAGTGGCGGCGGCGATGGAAGCAGAGATGAACGACGACGAGATGGACGCGACCGGGGAGGTTGGGTTGGGAGCAGGAGATTCAACGGCCTGAGCAACATCGACGAGAGAGATGACGATGACGAACACCACCATGAGAGCCATCGAAGCTTTTTTTCCTGCCATTGTCTTTAATATAAGCTCAAGGGCAAAAGTGTCACAAAAAATCATCTTTTAATATTTTTGTCCTTATTGGGAGTAGAATGAGTTTAAGATATACTTGTTGGGAAATATTAAAAATCTCCAAACTGACAGGAAAATATAAGGTGAAAATGTGTACCTATTGATATTTTCCCTTTATAGATAAGGTCATTTACATAATCTATATTATTAAAAAAGCCACCTAATATTTTTATTTCTCATAAAGCCACCAAAATATTACATATTTTAATATTTACAAAAATGCCACCGCCAGTAGCTTTATTGTTCTTCGACAGTAGCTTTACTATTCTTCGACAGTAGCTTTATTGTTCTTCGACAGTAGCTTTATTGTTCTTCGACAGTAGCTTTATTGTTCTTCGACAGTAGCTTTATTGTTCTTCGACAGTAGCTTTATTATTCTTTGGGAATACATTTCTTGTTCCTCGCACTGAGCTTTATTGTTTTTTGACAATAGCTTTATTGTTCTTCGACAGTAGCTTTATTGTTCTTCGACAGTAGCTTTCTTGTTCTTCGACAGTAGCTTTATTATTCTTTGGAAGTACATTTATTGTTACTCGCTAGTAGCTTTATTGTTCTTTGACAGTACCTTTATTATTCTTTGACAATAACTTTCTTGTCTCTAGTAGTAGTTTTTGTATCCAGTGGTATTTTCGTAAATAATGAAAATTAAAAGTGCGGTGGCATTTTTGTAAATATTGATGCGGTGACATTTTTGTAAATATTGGTGGCTTTATGAGAGAAAAAAATATTTGGTGGCTTAAAAAAAAACAAGGTCACCAAAAGTGACATTATCAATAATTTTTTATTATATTTATTTGCACTATAAATTATTTGAATACATTTTCAAATAAAAAATATTACCATATTCAATTATAGATAATAAATTATAGAGAATATAATAGAGAAGCTGTTGGAGATACGTTGCAAAAATTATAGAGATTTTAACTTTTGAGTCTCTATAATAGAAATTTTTTAGAAAAACTGTTGGAGATGCTCTGAGTTATTCTAAATCATTCAACATGTAATTTAAAAAATTTATGAGAAAAATCAATCACAGCCGTCGAATAAAGCTAATTTTTTTTGTTGGTCTGATGGGGCACTTGTAATCGTTGATAGAAAATTCTTCAGTACACAACGTGTATATATATGATGCAATCTCAACCGTCTAAATCGGGTCATAAAAATAAGTTAACATTTTTTTCTAACATTTAGACGGCTGATGGAAGACCGCTACACGTCTTGTTCGGAAGAATTTGGCTTTTCACATATATACTTGGTAAACGCCTGGCATATGTTCAGGCTCCAGTCCAGAGTCCAGACCAACCAAATTACTTGAACGACGACGTACTGCGTGAAACAGAAACCTGCTGCCTACAGAATTAGCTTCTTGTTGAATCTTGATAGGAGGAGGTTACGAATTGCTTCATATCAAAGTAGAAGAAAACCAACCGACCCACTGCTTCAAGTACCAGAGCTTCCCCTTTATCAATCTTGAGCTAATTCTCTGAATCGCTCTGTAAGTTAATTTCATTCTCTTACACTGCTTGCTTTTGTTCTGTGCATAAAAGAAAGAAAAAAAATTGGCATGAAAACCCTAGATTATACCTCTAAGCTGAAAATCGTTTAAACCATTAAAGAAATGAACACGAACCATTAGATTCTCTGTTTCTTCGCTTGAAATTATGTTTTAGTCAAGCTTCTAGTAAGTTGAGAAATTTGAAAAATGTCAAGAAATTCTCTGCTTCTTCGCTTGAACTTTTGTGGTCTACGAAATTTTTAGTGACAATTGTAGTTAATGGGAATGGGTTGCTTGGTTAGGATTTGCATTGGGTGAGCTTGGTCTCATGGGTATCTTATACTCTTAGTTTTTTCACATTGTTTCCAACCAAGAGAGCCACAAGAACTGTATACCAATACTGGTTGGGTGTTGATCTTAAGATTTGTTAATGAATTGCAGACTGCATAGGTATGTTTTTGTTTTCTTGGGTAATGATTACCTTTTGTGAATAGAGAACATTGCTGAAAAAGAGACATGTGAGTACATTGATGCCAAAAATTAGTTGCGAAGTTCATTGATGCCAATGATTACCTTGGTAAGAAAAAATGATTTGACTCATGTAAGTCCGATTGGAGAAGGACAAGAATTTGGGAATATTGTGCCTCCTTTTGTCAATTTGGAGAAATGTTGAGTTTCCTATTAGAAGTGTAAGTATATGTCGGTTTTTTTGATACAGGGCAATGAATCGGTTGTGGGTTGAAAGCATTTTGTGCAGGAAGCTGAATTTGGAAAATAATTAGAGTTTAGAAGCGTGTGATTGTGTCCTTGTCTTCATCGATTATATAGTGTTATTCAGTCTTTGTGTGTATAGGGTCTAAGGATAGTAGTTGTGATGTTAGAGTTGATGAGGGCCCAATTTCGCTCTTTCACAAGATATTGGTGGTGTGAGGAACTGACTGACTATTGCATTATTGTAACTTCATTGGCCTATTTCATGTGATTTCGTAGATTAGTTCTATATTATGTTTCTCAAGTATGAAATCCTTTCTTCTAAACAATGGTTGCCTAATACGGGGTTTTGACGTTTGTTGATCAGGTATACTTGATTGCTATCTACCAAATGGAAAAAGCTAATCCTGATGAAAAGATTCTCAGCTACAATGATGTGGTACTAAGACGTTCGGATTTGGATATCCTCAGTGGCCCATATTTTGTCAATGATCGGATCATCGAGTTCTATTTCAGTTATCTTTCATCATGCTCCGAGGAGATCTTACTCATGCCACCTTCAATTACATTCTGGATAATGAATTGCCCAGCTGAGAGCCTAAAAGAGTTCCTAGACCCTCTTCATTTGCCTCAGAAGAAACTGGTAATCTTTCCTGTCAATGACAATGATGATGTGAGTGAAGCTGAAGGTGGGTATCATTGGAGCCTACTTGCATTTGAGAGAAGTGGTAACACATTTGTTCATCATGATAGCAGTGGAGGGCGATGGAATAAAGGTCCCGCCAAGCGACTTTATAATGCTGTTAAGAAATTCATGAGTGTCTCCAGTGCAGCAGCTAATCCCATTTATCGAGAGTGTACTGATTCACCACACCAAGTAAATGGTTATGATTGTGGCATGTATGTATTGGCCATTGCAAGGGTTATATGCAGCTGGTATGGAAGTAAAGACAAAGATGGAGATAATATGTGGTTCTCTGCTGTGAAGGAACAGGTCACTCCATCTGCTGTTGCTGCAATGCGAAATGAGATCCTGGGGTTGATCAGAGGTTTGATGCCCACGAAGTGAGGTTTGCGTACAAAGTCCTAGTAGCTTTCCTTTGAGTCTTGAACTTGACATATAGTTAGCAGTTAGGTTGCTCATTACAAGATGTTTGTGAAAACCTTATATAACATGTCCACTTCCGTTTACTCTTAGACCCGGGAACAAAAAAACCTATGCAAGTCGAAGCATTTTATGTCAATGTTAAGCTTCTGAAACCCAGGATTGGTGATTCAAGTGTTGGCTTACAAGTTTTACTGCCATTTAGTACTTATTGTGGATGCAGGTTATCCTAAAGTTGCTATAAAATACTTGTTGGCATTGAATCTATATTTTCTGTTCTGCTGCTCTGCTGCATCTTGTTATTGTCGTAAAGCGTTTGTGCGTCCTACACAACTTCTGTACTTGCAGGACACACAAAATGAACTGAGTAAAGCGAGCTTTACAAAAGCTTGTGCTGTGATTCGATCATTTGTCTTGAACTCTCACGATAATGGAAGACAAAAACTGCACAAGGCGGCAAATTTAGATTCAAAGAGAGGAAATTTCCTCAAATTCAAAGACCATGCTAGAACACAATGTCAATTTAGATCCTCTGGAATGCCATCACCATAACTATTACTATATCGATCACCTACTGCCTATTTCCACATCCAACAGTACTCTATATCTACAAAAGATTTCCTTTGCACTATTGTTATGTTTCACTGAATCCGGCCAGTAGAGCCAAGTACTCGCCTATGGCTTCACCTTCTTTGGTAACTTTAAGGTCATAGTCAGAGAAAACGTCTCCTTCTGCTAGTTCTTCAGCAAGTTCACTTTCATTTCTGCATCGATCACGCTCTGATGCATTACTAAAACCTCCGACTTCTTCAAAACTCTTCAATCATAATAACTAGAAAACCCATCATCTCAACCTACGTTCATCTCGATCCTTTCTTCAAGCTTGGAGACCAACTGAAGCCAAGCTTGTTCACTTTCCTTATGATCTAGTGTTGGATAGGAGGGAATATTAAGGCACGCCACACGACTTTACAATGGTGTTGTTCAAAGTTTAGTTATGGAATTGGGGCTTCAATTATCAGAATGAGATTCATTCCGAAAAAAAAAATCAGAATGAGAATGAGAATTCGGGCAAAGTTTGCATTGAACCGTACAATTAGCATAACACATGAATATATGAAGCTCATACTCAAGATGTGAAAAACCAGAGACATGCAGAGCTCATGCATGCTACTATATATTCTACTAAACACTCATACTAATTCTACACATACATGCTCTACGTTTAGCATGAAATTTAACACTAGCATGAAATATAAACTCGTAAGAAGCACTAGTCCATTCGATTCTAGTAATAACTAATCCCGGCCTTCTATATATATATATATATATATATATTTTTTTTTTTATTTTTTTTGTGATTTTGAGCACTTTCATCTCTCTCAGTAGTACTGATCGACTGAACTAGATAGACAATGGCTGGAATGGATCTCAATGAACTGATCCGCTCCTTCCAAGACCAGGTTAACTAATTAGCCCTAGCTAGCTAGCTAGGCATTATCGATCATTGTGGACGAACTAATCTAATAATTAAACATGTTAATTTGTCTCTGGCAGGGCATTCTGGGCGACTACGTACTTCGATGAACTGAGAGGGTTACAAGATGAGACAAGTCCACAATTTGTTACGGAAATGATAACTACATACCTGGGTGAAGCAGACAATGCTATAGCAGAACTCACAACAAATCTGTAATCAATTAACTTTAATTAGTTTTTTCATGAATGGTTTAATTTTCAGTTACATATATTAGTATCATATATATTAATAATATGTAGGCTGATATTTGATCAATTTTGGATACTTTGATTGCTTTAGGAGTGAGCCTGAAGTGAACTATCCCAGGGTGAAATACCTTGCGGATAAGCTCACTCAAGGGAAGTAGCTTACGGTATGAGGTATCCGTATCTTTCCTTTTTTTTTTTCTTTTTTTTTTTCTGGAGGTTAATCAACTGTTCTATTTGACGATTAATTTTTTTTATCATGAATATAACAAAAGAAAGTTGATCGATATTACGTACAGTATTGGTGGTTCTCGGGTGGTAAATGTCTGCGGTGAGCTCTGCGGTGCAAGTGAGGCAAACAACAGAGCAACGTAAGAAATTTGTTACCTTAAAAAAAAAACCCTAAACAATTAGTTATTCGGACTCTATATATTTAACTACTCTTAAAAAAACTTTAAGGAAAATTAATCTTGTGTTTTCAGGTGCCTTGCGAGCTTTGAGGTGGTGAATCGTACGTGAATATCTTACCTTGAAGGAGAGTCTGAATAACGTACATTGCGCAGGTAATAATCTTATTTACACATTGGCGATGTGTTGATTTAATTTCACTGCAAACTAGCTTTTCTAATATTCTGATTTTTCTTTTATATTGAAAACCTTCAAAATTAAAACATGCTGGATTATTGTACAGATGGAGCGCACAATTTATGATAATAAGGTCTGAATACGTACGTACGTAGGCCTTAAGTAGAGAGCTGGTTTGTTTGCTGATTCAAGTCTTCTCCGGCCGATCAGATGTATAACTTCTTTATGATGACTATGAAATAATTAAGTTGGTTACAACTGAATTGAGTATCTGTTACATCTACCATTAGAGTATTATTAATTCTGTCATATATGTTTGTTACATAATTGAACTCTAGAATAAGTTCACAGCTGTCAAGTGAAATAATGTACGTGTCTGTTTGACGAGTCAATTTCTGGTTAAAGATTATATATATTTGAGTTTTATTTATGATTAGCATGGATACTATTGGATTATTGTTCATATACAACCAATGATTCAGATCAATATAGCGAGCATTACTCGATTCCAATATACAACCAACGATAGAAATAACTCGATCACTAGTAATAGAACAATCAGTCTCAAATTAAGCCCAAGACAAGAGAAGGAGAGAGCAACCAAAATTAGAGATATGCATAGAAAAAGCAACCAGATATATAGGTTGGGTAAACGTCTGTGATTGCAATTACATCATTAAAAAGGCTAGGTTTTCAAAATTGTCAAAGATATTAGAACGTACATATATGTATAGTAATTGACTAGATCAACTTGTGGGATTACCTTAGATTATGTGACAAAATTGTGATGTGGCAAGGATGGAAATTAAGTCCAATAATTAAGCAGTACGTGCACTTAAATAAAACACACGACTTTAATTAGCAGATTTGTTCACACAGTTATTTGGTGACCAAAACTTCATGGTCACTTGTCATCGAATTTAATTAATATCAAGTATGTGTTGACCAAAACTTCAGTTGTTTTCCTTTCTACCGCGTACTAGAAGTTTCTAATCACCAACGCGTGAGAAATCACATTCTAAATAGATACTTGCTTGATCATCAAAAAAATATATATATACTTGCTTGACTATATACACCAATTAACTAACTACACGTAGGCATATTTAACTGCTGCATAAAACGGGTTGGCTTTGATTTTTAATTAACGACGCCGATCGAGCTTACATGCATATTCACATTGATCGAGAGACGACGACCCGAGTCGATCAACTCAACTTCCTTAGTTTTGTAATTCTTTCGAGGAAGATTCCTGCTACATATATATATGTATGAGGATTATAGTATGACCGATATAAATGAACTAGCTAGCTAGTAGGAAAATTCCATGCATAAGTGTACAAGTTTCCTTTAACGAGAAACCCCCAAAGCTTTTCACTATATATAAATCCAGTTTCCTTGACGACGACAAAGATTCATTTCTAAGCTCGATCAGCTCTACACAATCTCCCTGCCTTTTCTCTCTTTCTCTTCCCCCACCCAATTGATCTGTCTAAAGTTGCAACCTTCCATCCCCTCAAGAAAGAGTCAGCTGTATAACCCAGAAATGGCATCATCTTGGATGATTAGGATGATGATTTGGGCAAAAATTGGTGGTAATTAATTAGATCTTTATTGAGTCCTAGCTAGTTAAGTTCCTAATTAACCAAAATTATGTGGGATTAATTGATTCTTTTGCAATATTAATTGTGGATGTTGAATTGTATGTAGTTCTGCAGGTGACGAATTTACTGAGTGGATATGCGATGAGCATAATGACTACGTACTTGAATAGTGTATGGAAGCTCAATCTCACACATGCTGCCGCCGTCGTCAATGTGTATGGCGGCGCAGTGGCCATAATGCCGTTGGGCATGCATTTCATTGTGGATACTTTTATGGGTAACTATTGGATGATCGTGCTCTCTCGGTGTGCCTACACCACCGTAAGTTTCTCCATGTCACAAATTATTCTAAAAGAAAATCTTTATTACTCAAATCACTACACCAACTGTCTTGGATAAAAAAAATATAACATTAATTAACTACGATAATTAGGTCTCAGTGCTAGCTAGGTAACGGCAACATTTTTTTTTCTTTCTTTCTGGGTAGTCTTGAAAATTAACGTAGGAGGTGTTGACAATTTTATGTCAAATTCAAGGAGTTAATTTCATCAATTGCAAATTCATGGTGAAAATTGACAATGAGGTGTTTCAGTAATTATGTCTTACAATATATATATAGCCTCTTAACAAACCTGTTAGTGTTAACGTGTGTCAATTGACTCTTCTTTTGAATATCTATTTTATTTCTATTTGCAGATTATTATTACATTATTTTTATAAAAGCAGTTCCCAAACAGTCCCACGTTTAGATAATTGACTGTTCTCTTTTATTTATTTTTTCTGTTTTCAATTTTTAATTTTTAATTTACCATCATACCTTTTATTTATTAGGTTACATATTCTTAGAGTTTTAATAAATTAAGGACATTTCAGTTAGTCTAAAAATTTAACCATAAGCCTTGTTTGCTTAATATATACTAGAAATGACAACACACCCTACGGGTGTGAAAGTGAATAGTTTTTTTCTAGAAATTAGTGGGAATTTTTTTTATTAATTATTTTATTTTGGACCTTTTTGTCTCTAAGAGTTGACATTTTATATAAAGTTATTTAATATTTGAGGATTATTAAAGTAATAAAATTCAGTTATGGTTGACAAAAACTCTTCTATTAAATATAGTATATATATATATATATATATATATATATATATATATATATATACTGTATATACAAGATGTGTACGTGTGTATGTGTACATAATGATGTTTTTTGTACATGATGATGTTTTTTCTTTTTGAAAGGATACATAATGATGTTTTAATATATGGATGCAGGGTTTTTTTCTCTTGACAATGTCAACACCACCAGTCCTTTATAGGGCCACAGGCACTTGCAGCGCATATGAGGCCGAGTGCATTGGCCAAGTACAGAAGATTCTCTTTTACACAGCATTACCTTTAATTGCTTTGGGAGCCTCTGGTCGTTTTATGGTTGATGCATTCCAAGAAGAGCAGTTGATCAAGCCACTACTAGAAGGCACCAAGACAATGAAGTTCCTTTCTTGGTCTGTGCATAAGGAAATGAAGTTGAAGTCATTTCAGTTTCTGCTCTCCATCCTTGTACTTGTGACAATTGCTTATCTAAAGCCTTGGTTGCTCAGGTTTGGGATCTCAGCTATATGTACCTCTGTTGCAACACTTACTATATTGGCAAGTATACTTCCAAATAAAGCACAAGGGAGACTTTTCACCGGGAAAGAAACCAGAAGCATCCTGCGCACGAGTCCTATATGCATCTTCCTTATCTTAATCGGTGTTGTATCGGCTCTCGGAAATACTTACTTCACTGAACAAGCAAGCAAGATGAATCACAAGGTTGGACCCTTGAAGGTTTCTATTATTTTCCTTACGGGGTCCCGAAATATGGTTAGAGGATGGTTTAGCAGATCAAAATGGTGTGCTAATAACATTGCTCCCAGAATTGGGATTTCAGTGTCGATGGCATTAGCAGTTCTGTGTTGTAGCATATCTGCAATAATCGAGACCCGAAGGTTAGGTGTGGTTAAGAGCCACGGTTTACTTGACAAGCCCGATGAAACAATTCCCATGACCATGTTATGGTTGCTTCCACAGTATCTTCTCCTTGGAGGTGTTTGTGGTCTTTCAGAGAAGAGCATTGTTCTTTTCTTCACTGATGTGGTCCTTTGCTGGCCGAAAATAGAAAAGGATGAATCCAAGCCTACAGGAAAAGACGAGGATTCAAGCGTACATATAATTAAGTCGCCGTTGGATCAAACAAACGACGTATTCAAGCGTACAGAAAAAGATGGTGAGATTCCCAATCAGGCACAAGACGAATCCAAGAGTACAGAAAAAGATAGTGACGGGCTCATTGATCCCAATAAGGCAAAAGAAGAATCCAAGCGTCAATACATTGATTTCTTTGTTGATGCTGTTTCTGGAGTGGGAATTATAGGCAGTGTGTTGTCAGTCTATGTGGTGGGTCAGATCAAACCCTCTTGGTTCCAAGAGACCCTAAACAGGAGTCATTTGGATAACTACTACTGGACCTTGGCTGCATTGACTGCAGCTAATCTACTATTGTTTGTTCTAGTGGTATGCCTGTTGGGGCCAGAGAAACAACATATGGATGAAACAATTGAGGGTGACGAGGAACCGATTATAGATAAGGATGAGTGGCTCGATCTGGAAGCAAATTATATGGATACAGCCGGGACATGCGACGAGGAAGAACAAATGGATAGGGCCTTAAAGTCCCGCAGTATAGCTCGAGTTCGAAATGAGACGTCTTTGGCTCAGTCAAACTCACCTCGTAAAAGAAACTATAAATCAAGCTCGAGTCTAAATGTGCTTGGCTCGTGAATAACTCGTATGTTCATGAGAAGAGGTAAGAGTAGGTGAAGAAATTGATTGATGTTTGTGGATTCTTTGATATATAGAGAAATAAATTGCCAATTATAGATAGAGGTTGTAATGAGCCCGGGCTACCCCGGCTTCTGTTTGAACTCGGTTTGTTCGTTATAATTAAGTACTAAAGAATAAACACGTGTGATCAATCTCATGACTGCCTTCTCTATTTTTTTTCTTTTTTTTTGGGTCACAGATTTTCTTCTCTATATTGAATAAATAAGTTAATTCGATCACTTTCTTTGTAATTAAAGCCCTAGGATTTTTGCTTTGGATTAATTACACTTTACCCCCCTCCCGAATTATGGGGGCCTTTGCAATTTCATACCTACGTGGCTACGTTTCAAATTTTTTACATTTGAATACCTCAACTTACCTCCGTTAGATGTTTTCATACCCGGGGTTAAAAACTCCGTTAAAAAAATTTGTTAATTGGTGACGCGCGTGTCAGTTAACTAATAACGTGATACTGCCACACATATAAAACAAATTAAAGAAAAAAACAATTTTTTCAAGTTTGTAAGTTATTATCTCACTTAGTTTTTAAGTTGTTGAGGTATTATCTCACTTAGTTTTTAAGTTGTGAAAATTTGTGTTTTTTCTTTAATTTGTTTTATCTGTGTGGCAGTGCCACGTCATCAGTTAACTGACATGTCACTAACCAATAGATTTTTTAATGAAGTTTTTATTTTTTAACCCCGGGAAAACGTCTAACGGAAGTAAGTTAAGGTATTCAAATGCAAAAATTTGAAACGTATGTATGAAATTGAAAACGCCCCCATAGTTTGGTGGGTAAAATGTAATTAATCTTTTTTCTTTCTTTGGTCAGAAATGCCCTTAGGCTTAGTCGAGCCAAATTTAACTTCTAACTCGTCACACAAACAAGTGAGAAAAAAAAAACTGAAATATATTGTTGATCATGATAGCAGTGGATGAGAATTCAAGCAAAGTTTGCATTGAACGTACCCTACAGTTGGTATGAAACATGAGTCAAACAATGCATCCAAATCCAAATTAATACTCATGATCAAGTTGTGAAAAACCAGAGACATGCAAAGCTCACGCTACTTAGCACTCATACTAATTACACACATATATAGATGCTCTGTAGCATGAAAAATAACACCGACATATGATATATGAAATCATATATAAGAGGCCGGTTTAATTATTTCTGAGACACTCCATTTGATTAAATCTAGTAATTAATTAATTCCTTCGATCTCTTTCGTCATTTCGAGCACTTTCAGCTCTCTCACAACCTGCAGAAGACAATGGCCGGAAAGGATCTCAACCAGGAGCTCAATGAACTCATCTGCTCCTTCCAAGACCAGGTTAGCTAATGAACCCTATATATTACCATTTTCTTTTATTAGAAAGAAGAAAAATAATTAAACACATGCATATCCTGCATGTAATTAATTACAAACCAATTAATCACCACGTTAATTCGTCTCTGACATGCAGGGCATTCTGGACGACTACTTCGATTAACTGGAAGGGTTACAAGATGAAGAAAGTCCACAATTTGTTACGAAAACTATAACTACTTACCTTGGTGGAGCAGACAATACCATAGCAGAACTCACCACAGATCTGTAATTAATTTTAGTTTCTCTATCAATGGTTCAAGTACCTAATGGTTTTGTTAATTCCATATATATTATTAATTAACATGTAGGCATCTGTAAATTGATTTTAGATACTTTTTAAATTTTTTTTTAGGAGTGAGCCTTCAGTGAACTATCCCCGGGTGACTTATCTTGCTGATAAACTCAAGGGAAGTAGCTTGAGGTAGTCTAATACATTTTTTTTTATTTTTATACATTAGTCCATACATTCTTTTCATTTTAAGGATATCAAAGATTTTTATCATCTACAGAAAATTATTAACTTATAATTGATCATGATTTCATGAATAACAAAAAATAGTTGATATTACAGTATCGGTGGTTCTCGGATGGCAAATGTTTGCGCTGAGCTCTGCGATGCAAGTGAGGCAAACGACAGAGAAGCGTAAGAAATCTGTTCCCTTCACCATTACCAATTAGTTATACAAAATTTATAAAAACCCTAAACAATGTAATCTTCCATTATCAAGACTCTAATAAACTCTTATGAAAACTTTGTTTTAAGGAAAATGAATGTTATGTTTTCAGGTGCCTTGCACGCTTTGAAGTGGTCAATCGTGAATTTCTTACCTTGCAGGAGAGTCTGAATAAGATTGTTCAGGTAACCCTAAAACACTTGGTCGTTTCTCGCCTTTAATTTTACATTTTTACAGCAAATCTTTCTAATATTCTAATTTCTTTTATTTTGAAAACCTTCAAAAACATGATGGATTGTACAGTTGGAGCAAGCAATTTATGATAATAAGGAG
Organism: Rubus parviflorus; assembly: GCA_029955375.1. Classification (NCBI taxonomy): domain Eukaryota; kingdom Viridiplantae; phylum Streptophyta; class Magnoliopsida; order Rosales; family Rosaceae; genus Rubus; species Rubus parviflorus. The sequence goes on from JARGGL010000010.1 coordinate 4,116,032, forward strand.
TAGAGAACTGCTTTGTTTGCTGATTCAAGTCTTCTCCAGCCGATCAAATGTTTTCTTTATGTTGACTACGAAATAAGTTGGTTATAACTGAATTGAGTATCTGTTATAAACTCATTTACCATTAGTATTTAGTAATTCTGTCATGTTTGTTATATATTTGAACTCTTAAGAATAAGTTCACTCCTAAGTGCACATTATGTACTTGTCTGTTTGAGGAGTCGATTTCTGGTGAAAGAAAAAACAGAAGCCTTGGATGAATGATTGTTCAATTCGGTGTTATATGCTTCAATAAGAGCTTTGACAGTTAAAATGGAAATTTCAACAATGAGCGGCAATATATTACAATATTCAATTATACAATAAAGAAACTGAGAAGAAAGGACAGTCACAAGAATGCTGGGTAGCTGCCTCGATTTCAACAATAGATGGGAAACCTTGATAATTCATCAAGTAGTTCTAAATAATTGAATGGAAAAAATTAACAGAAAACACTAAAAAATTGTATCCAAGTGCATTATTAACCAACTTCTATTAACAAGATATTACCAACTACTGTACTTGCAGGACATACAGAATCCGAGTAAAGTGAGCTATAAAACAGCTTGTACTGTGATTCAATTGTTTTCCTCAACTCGGGACAATAATGGAAGACACAAGCTGCACAACGCGGCAAATCATCCATATAAAGGATACCTTCATAAACCCTGTATTAAGACCAGTGGAGAAGAAATAGGATCAGAACTGAAGACTAAGAAAACCATTTGACCCTATCACAACACCCTAAATCATGCTGTAACTTTGATACTATCGCAACACACTCTTACTACAGGTAATGATTTCTATTACATTATTATGATTGAAAATGGTAGAGGATCAAGAATTATCAAGCAACAGAAACTCAGGAACTGTATTTAACAATAATAGGTTACGCCTTGAATGACAAACATGAAAAACAAATGTCAAAAATATGTTTTCTTTTAGAGAATATGTGTCACTTGGAGGTGCAACTAAAGCTTGAAGGACTGAATTTATATACAATATATGCTAATATTGAGAATAATAAGGACTGCTGTCAGAATCACCTTTACACAAACTGAACCATTCCAAACAAGTTTATGACATTCATACATAAACTAGATTCCTACCACAATTGTAGGTCAATTACAGCATGCTTGCATCCAGAGGGTAACTCCCTAGTACACGCAAGAATGTAGCAAACTCCTGCAAAGGAAAGCAAATGTACAATTTTATATCACTATGTTTAAGATTATTTCCTTCATAGGGTTGAGAATTTTAAAGAAAGATACAAACCCTGAGATGCCTGAGGGCATTCTGTGCATTCTCATCAGCCATCGATGTTTCAAAATCCACATAAAAAAGATAGTCAAAGTATCTGTAAGAAAATACAAAATATGAGCAGGATAATAAACAAAATACAAGCAGGAAAATTAACTAAGTATAAACTAGAAAACTCTTTAACAGATAAAAAAATTGATTATAATATTTGGTGCCAAAATCCAATTGGGGAGGCAATAAAGGCCTGTCAGTAATACTAATCCCAAAAGAATTCAGTTGTGACGTTTACTGTATTAACTTTGGAAATCCGCCATTATTATCATCAGATGCTCGCAGGGGCTGCTTTCGCAAGGGACGACTCTCAATCTGGTTAAGGAATCAAAGTAAGCTATCAACAGATTAACAAAATGCAACTATGGGAAGACCTAGAAATTTCAGGACCTACCTTTGTAAGATTGATTTGACGCAATGCAAACACAGCAAGTGCCTTAAAAAGGACTCCAGGGCCTTCCTCTAGGGAGAAAACTATACTCGTCTATACATTCAATAACCATGCGATTAACAAAAGAAAAATTTTACAAAGAATGGGTGGAATAAATGCATTCAACAACTCAACAGAAAAAAAGTTTGCAGGATTCACCTTGAATGGCCTATCTGTGCCAGGAATGATAGGTTCTCTCGCAAGGATTAGAAATCGAGTAACATTATCACAATCATCCTGAAGAAAGAAAAATATAAGCAACCACTATTGTGTACTATAATTCATCACAACACCAAATGTTCTTGGCACAAACCTGAATATCCTCTGCAAGTATGTTCAGACCATATATTTCTGCAGCGGCAGAGCTGGCAACTGCTCCTGCATCTTTCAGTTTGTGGAAGGCAACATGCTACAATTTATAAATTCAGTCAGCTATATAAGCCATGATAGGTGAAAGTAATCAATAATTATAATCTATCTGAATATTCTAGTTTTTAACTGATGCCACATAACATATTTTACCACACAACAAACGCTGACCATATTGAACCAGAAGACCCTTTGAGGTGAGAGTAACAATAGTGGCCCCATTTAAAATAGGCAGGCCACCAGAGGTGACAGTAATGAAAGTTGCTCCACTTAAAATACACAACCAAATATTTTATTTTATTTTTTCTTTGTAAAAAAGAAAAGAAGAACTCCATGCTTAAACACTACAGAATAAACATATCATGAGAGATACTTGGCACCAGAAATTCTTGGGAGTAAGCTGTCCAACTACAATCAAGGGCTTACCTTTGCGGCACCAGCAGTATCATCGACTGCTTCTCTGACCAATCCACACCTTGTTAACGTGTGCTCACACTGAGCAAGAGCCTGAAATAGGACTAGTTATGGGGGAAATCATTTACAATAGTAAAACACCAGATGTGGAGAGAATCAAGGAGCACCGTTTAATATACCTGTGGATGGCTGAGAACCCTTTTTAGGTCCTGAACTTCCACACCATGGTTAGCTAGTAAGCAATGCCGAACTGCTAGCTTCACTTCCCCTACTATATGCAATCTGTGCCGGAGTAAAAGGTCATAATTTCTGTGGATGCTACCACCTAATGAATTCTCTATTGGGAGAACTGCTCTGTCCACAAGCCACCGTTCAACAGCCTACAGTGAGTTGAACCGAAGAAGTATTAACCTCAAAGTTTAGAGAGGCAACTAATAACCATAATCCTTGTAATATCCAAAAAAAATAAAAACACAAAGGCACAAGTCACACCAACAGAAAAACAGGAGGAAATACAATTAGCCATAAGACACATTACAGCTTATTAAGTCATCCAAGCTGCATTTATCAACACCCAAACATTTAAAGGAAAAACATTAAACCATACTACCCTGGAGGGGTAGGATGATCACATTTTTCTCTCTAAAATAAGAGCCTAGGGCTAATGATGAGTACAGGAGATGCAAAACAAGATTCTAAAGCCACGCATCTCTCTAACCTTCAGATTCTCACAGTCAACAAACATGGTTTTGCATATTCCTAGCGAGTTCACTGCAAAATGATTAATTCCAAATTCCTACAATCTGGAGTATGCAATGAGTTCACAAGTTTCCCTAAAGCTCTTTCCCTAGTTTAACATGTTAAGGAAAATTTCTATATCATTTTCGTTATACATAAGGTCCCATCTATTGGATTATATAGATGGCCCCTACCAAACTTTCAGTATAACTGAAGTCCTTTCAGTTTTAAGAAAATGAGAAACAAATTTGCAATACTATTATCAATTTCCAAAAATAGAACCAAAATACAGCTACGGAAGTTAAGAGGTTCTCAAATGAGGCTCCAAAAGGAAACCTTACCACAAGCAGCCTGGCGTAGCAAAGGCCCAAGACCTTCAGATCCATGAAATGAAATGTAGTTTCCCTTTGATTTAAAATTAGGGGTGATCATGAATAAATTAACGCATCATGATCATTGCATTTCCATAGTCCACATGCATCATAGGTCATTATATATTAACTAAAAACTAATGCATAAATGGCATGCAATGCTACCAGAATTTAGTGATACAATCAAACCCAACAAAGAGAAATGATGAGGATGGGAAAAACAGAAATAATTACTTCAAATGCGGTATCAAATTGTTCGCAAGGCACGGCTTCGCAATTTGGATATGCCTTCTGAGCAGCTGACTCACTGTATGCTCCGTGAACCCCCTGAAATGAAATTTCAATATTCAACCATCCATGAAATTTTTTTTTCTTTTCTTTTAACCATCTATAAACACTTGAATCAATGTGATTCAAAACCATACATTTAGAGTTTTATACATGATTCCTCTTGACAACAATCATGATTGCCGACGAACTACTTCATAAGAGAATATTACAATCTTTGTCCAAACCCATGGTTGGATTGCATATTCCTACCTATTTGAACCTTTTGCATACTAATATTCATACACATTTACTTAAGATAGCTCAACATCTCCAAATATCATAAAAATTGGCGTGCAAGATGTATTAAATCAGCCAATTCACACCAGTTGCACTTTGCCACTTTCAATACATAATCATGAAACCAATAGCAAATAGTAATTTGAATAATAAAAAAATTATCAGAATTTGATTTTTTTTTTTGTCTGGATCAGAATTTGAAAGTTAGGTGTTTGCATCGGTCAGGAAATACAGATACAGCTCTATAAGTTAGTTGATCAATTTGAAAGTTGGTTGTCCAATTTAGTATTTAGCTACTCATTTTAGCTTTTGCTACACTGAGGAGAGACATATATTTCTGGAGTTATAGAGCTACCTGATATGCAACACGAAGACGAGAGCCCTCAGAGACCGAATTGGAGACGTGGGTCGAAGACAAAGGTCCTGAAGCAACACATTCAAATCGAATATGAACTCAATTTCCATAAAATTACAGACAAAGGATCGGAATCGAAGCAGAGAATAAGGTGAGTTTTGGGAAAAGATTGGTACTTGGAAGAGTATGCAAGTCCTTGGAAGCGACGTCGTATGGGAAGTCTTCCAATTCCAGAGCACCCCCAACCTGGTGGTGGCTTTTCCTGTTTCCGTCTCCGTGAAGAGAAGCAAGGACCAGGGCGCAACGACGCCGTTTCGAGCAGTGGTTGAACTTTAATGTGCTTTTGGAGGAGTGATCGGACGGGGAGGGCTTCGATGGGAAAGGTGCTGAGAGATGGGTCGCGGCGGATCGTGCAATGGAAGTCGCCGCCATGGCGCGTGGAGTGGAGGTCAAGTCGGCGCCGGAGAAAGGTGAAGCAGAAATTGCGGGTAGGGGCTGGGCTGAAGAGAGAATATTAAATGACTACCACCACCAAAGAAAATATAAATATTTATTCCAATGACCATAAAATGCTTAGTTAATTACATTTTTGCATTTAATGTTCGAAAAAGAAAATTACATTTTTGCATTTCAAGGATTTTACTTGTTTCTAACATCGGACCTTGTTGTTCTTTTTGTTTTGACCACATATTTTCTTTTTTTAAGAAATTTTCATTTATATTTAGAGTAACGAAATGTACGATAAGATAAATCACCGGTAAGTATTAATTTAATTATTTTGACACTAATGTAAGGCTAGACATTTTTACACCGGGAGGCCAAACATCGACCTGGACCACGCTGAGAAATGCCAACGATTTTGGCCATGTTCGATGGTTGGTCTAGCCTCCCAAATCATCAATGCTCACCAAACTCTTCTATTCCCTTGAGATATTTTTAGTCTCCCTTTGCCTTCTCTAATTTTCTTAACGGGTCATCTATAATAGTCAAATCTAAGTCAACTTAGAGATCATACACATTGGGAAAGAGGGTTCCTGGGTTATGGGGGCAAATTAAGATCGATATGGAGACTACATGCAATGGGGAGAACGAATTGGGGGATCTCGATTGTAGGAAAGAGAAAGGAAGGGTTCTGGGTTTTAGGGGGAGCTCGTTAGGTATGGCGTTGTCAATGAGCAGTCTCTCAAATCGCAAAACATGGGGTGGTCGGTCGGTGTACAGTTACGCAACATTAGGTACCATTCTCAATTGAATCCACCCCTTCTTACATTTAACATGCTTCCCACAAATGAAATATAAGTGGAAAAGGGTATTTGACAAATATTGAACAAAAAGCCTAAAGAGGGAGAAAAAAAAAACACACACACACACAAATTGTGCAGATTCATATTGCATTAACTAGTTGTGTACTGATTTGTTGCATATAGTGCTGCAACCTTTGTTTTCTAAACCACCATTAGAAATTTAGAACGACCTATAAGGGGTGTTAAATTAATCAGACTGTTTGTATTTTAATCATAGTTGACGCTTCTAAATTATAGCTTAAACAAGCATGAAAAACTATTAGGGTTGTATGACTCAATGCAAACTAATAAAGAAAAAAATGAAAAGTCGCATATCGAAAAACAAACACAATAATACAGTAACATTAAAAAAATGTAAGTAGGTAGTTCACTCCTAATGGTATTGAGACATTTTCAAACAAACATGTACGTGTGTCTTTGTCCAAAATGGTTAAGTGCGGATATGAGAGCCAAATTCAATCGGGACATGTCCTGATCGATCAGGGACTTCCATATCCTCGTTATTTTCTCGAATTTTCACACTAATTCCATGTACACCTTCACTCAAAAAAAAATTTCCATGTACACCAAGTAAGAATTTTTACCATTCCTAGCTAAGCCCATACCAAGATGTCCAATCAAATTAGTCATTAGAACCCATTTGGGATGCTGGATTGGACTCAAATACATTTCGAAGTAGACCAGATCATCTGGATCAATTGAACAAAGTTCCCAATCCTAAGGTACATAATATCCTGCTTGTGTATTAAGGATTATATTTGTTCAACTAAAGTGTATATTTTGATAATCCAAAACCCTAATCTGTGAGCTACATTAATCAAACAAAACAACGTAGTTTATTAAATTTGAGATTAATATATATAAATCAAGTTGGGTTTTAATTGTATTTGATTATGTGATCGATTTTCCTCAATCGAAACAGCCTTATGGCTTCCTGGGTTGGTTGTATATATTTTACTAGTCAAATCATCCATTCAACTAATGAACAAAAAATTCCATTCTCATTGTCTTTGGAAGAAATTAAACGTGTTTTGGTTTTTTCTCTTCGCGTGGTCGTTTCACATGCCAAGAAATCAAATTGAGACGACAGGCTTTATCACACTCACTTTTCTCTTGTTGATGAATTAGACAGACTATTTCAACAAAACGAGGGAATAAGAATATATTCACCTGGATCACTTTGATTTCTGCTGAAATTAGATATTTTAGATAGCATATTTAATTTTTTACTTATTTTAGCAACTCCTGTATATTTTAGCAACTCTTGTATATTTTAGCAACTCTAACAGCCTCCTAAGTGATTTTCTATTTTAGTTATGCCTTCTAATTTTATTTTTTTAAGGGAGGGGAATGAGGCTTCAAAGTTCAAGAAATATGGGAAAAGTGAGACTCAAACTTGGGTATATGCAGGGCAGGCCACTGTCTTAGTCCAATTGGACTACACCCTAGTGCACCCTAAATATATATATATATATATATATATATATATATAGAGAGAGAGAGAGAGAGATGACTTTAACTATTTTTTATTTATTAAAAAAATGATATAAGTTCAAAACTAGCTAAATCATATTTTAAAATCGGCTAGCCAAAATAGTTTTTTTAACTACTTTGCCTAAAAAATAGCTAATCTTACTAAATATGCCAACATACTTTATCTAAGTCATTTAGTCTTCAGGTACATTTTTATGAAATCGACCTTGTAAAGAATCACGATTATATATACTATTCAATCACCGGCAATGTTTTTTAATTTTGAATGAAACTTTTAAGAATTAATAAATCGCGAATTGAAAGATAATGTAAACAAAAGTTGTTGATCGGAAGACTTGGAGTAGACCCACAATATGACGTTGGAAATTTTCAAATTTGTCTCTCGTACAAATTAATAATCTCTTGTTCTAGCTCTCACTAACCTTCCGATCGATCCAACAAGAAAGAATAAACTAGTTTAGAGAAAAATGATGTGCTTCGATCATATACAATCATTTATAGAAAGAGGCCTAGCCTAGGATAAGCCTTGAGGTTCAGGTTCAGTTTCTTCATGCATGCATGTATACGTTATCGACTTGTATAAATACGTACGTTAATTATCGTCAGGTACGTATAAATACAAGGAATAACTTGGAGTGTACGTACGTAGCATTTCATAACGGAATCCGTTACCATTTACCAAACTCTGAGCGTGACGTGTTCCGTTCCGTTCTCGTGCCCCGCGTGACCTCCCGTCATTCATTATTCCCACGTCATCTGTCGACAAAAATTGCAGAGAGAAGAATTATCCTTTACTTGAGAAGAGAGGAAGAATTGGTGCGGGGCCCAGAATAAAAGCCCACCGAGGCGGCCCAAGGATAGAGACTGTGCTGTCCTCTTTTCCTCGTAAACTGAAATATTCGTCTCGTAGCCGCATTGTGGCTGCCACGTGTTAGGGGGGGCCAGGGAATCATCAGATGGGTCCCACCATAGACCGACCATATCCATCGCTACCTTGTCCCTACTTGTTTCTTTGCTCCTCCCGCTTCTGAAGACTCGATATTTGTCCACACTCGAGAGCTCAGATGATAAAATGGTTGAGAGTTTTTTTTTTTTTTTTTTCTTAATAGAATTTGACATGAATAATATTTTTATGATTTAGGGTTTAGGGTCTTATTGGCATAATTCAGAAGTATAATTTTATGATTTGAACTGTTACTCTTGTAAAGCAACCTTTATAGATCAATTCTGTAAAAAATATTCAAATTAAGAGATTGTTAACTCATCAAATTATATAAAACAAATGTACGATTTTGGTAAAAGCTAACATTCTCATGACGAACCGTCCATTTGTTTGAGACAATTGCATGAATAAACAATTTATGTTTACTTTTGCATAATTGATCTATAAAAATTGTTTTATAAGATCAATTGTTCAAATCATGAAATTATACTTCCGAATGTATGCCAATAAGAGAGAGTTCGAACATAGAGGTCAAACCTGGATCAGACAAGAGTAGTTTCTATTTGACATACACATCTATGACATTGAAATACAAAAAAAAAAATTAGGCGATTTAAAATAATTTTATAAAATGTGCTATGACATTATATAGTCAAGACACATAATATGTCAATACGAGAATCAATCTAAATACTTAGTGTAATGTTTATGTCATCAAATAAATGTCTTCCGAACATTACATTTTAACCCGATCATAAGATTTCACATTTTTTATAATACTTGACAAAATTAAGAATATAAAAAATTAGATGCCTTAATAGATAGCAACCCGACTACTCTAGACTTTGAGATTTTGTATAATATATTTCTCTGTCATTATCGACAGGTGTTGGACACTACAACAATTCCAAAAGACCAAGACGAATTGACTCATCTCCCAATAAGACAATTTAAAGAAATCTTATATCACGATACTTAACTTAGCCATCAAGTCATTACCATCCAAATCGAATCAAGATCCTATTGTCTACAAAACCGTTTAGTACGTTCACATCAAATACGACATATGTAGATGACTATATAAGAAAAATAATTATGTACACTTCGTCATCATGTAAATATGACATAACAATCACAATGCTTTACGTATGAACTTAATTTTCAAAGATGGAATTTCGTTGCATCAAAATAGAGTAGTATATTGTTAAAACCGTTACGAGTTGAACGAAAACACTTTCAATTCCATCAACAGACTATCATTCACAGGACCCAAAATCTCTATGCATGCATGACTATGAGAAATGTCATCCCCCTCTCTATTCTCTAAGATGACCAAGAAATTCCCGGCCAACAACCAAAACTACATCCTTGTTCGTAGTATGAAATCGACTACTAAAATATTATGGGACCAAGAAAATCTTAGGTGTGAATATGTGGATAAATCCCAAGAGAGATTCTACAATCTAAGGTAGCTAGGGTGAGAATGCACTGCCAAAATACTTTTCTTGACAGAAGATGCATACTCTGATACTCCCCAAAACGCTATCATATTATGTTTCCTGGCACAGTTTCCCATCTCACCAGTCACCACTTTAATTTACCTTTAAATTTGGGCCCTCCCCAAGTAGCTAGTATTTTCTTTGACTGATCCATTCCATTTGACCAGTCAACCAACTTTGATTCTCATTCCCATGTCTCCACATTTCATTCTCTGGCCCCAACAGAATGTTTGTAAATATTATTGTGCCCCCAAAGTGGCTGTGTTCTTACTTGTGAATTGTGATCATCATAATATCCTAGAGACTAATAAAAGATTATTGTTGAGATCGAATATCAATCAATAAGCTAATTAGTTAGTGTTATTATGGATATCAAGTTATTACTTTTTTCTAATACCACCAACGTACGAATAACATAACTTGACATATCGTTTGTCTTTTGATGATTTTATGACCATGAATGTAATTGATATTTCATACCAATAACCACCAAAACTCATGCCATTCTGACTCGACTGACCTTGTTGGTTGGTGCAGTTCGGACATCAGTTAGGCCGTGTAACTAAGAACTAATTTTTCTTTCTATGTTATCACAAATCTGGGTAGCAGTTAATTGTGAAAGTGAGTTGTTTTGTGGTTGCATGAAGATGGAGGATGGTGTGGTGGATATGGGGAGGTGCGGTAGGGATGTGAATGGTGAAAGAATATTCATATATATCCACACTTTAGTAACTTGTGTTTTTCCGATTAGTTAACTATATTTCAGTTTATAGAATTTTCCGATGTGCTAGTATCCACTGCACCGATGGGCTGGCTGGTCTGAACGAATTCCAGCCGTGTAATAGAGTTGGGACTTAATTCTCGAATTTCTCCAAAATAATGAGTTTTGTCTCACTATTACTTATTATTGTTTATAATATATATATATCTATATATATCCGTATTCTTTCTCGAAATGGGTTCTGGGAGCCTAAGCCAAAATTCTCATAGGATCCAAAGAATGTGATCGATCATGGTGGTCTCAATCATTGTTTGTTTATCATTTTCTTCGCTAATGCAACTTGAAATTTGTGGTTGGTACATTGTGTTTCCCGCTAGCTACTCCAAGAATCTTGGTCCATAAATAGCAAAATTCAACACTTGTAAAGCTGCTCAAATCTGAGCCGTCGGATCCCGATTTGATTGAACGATCGATTCCCATCGTGAGTGGGTTGCATGTGGATAACAAAGTAATGATGTTGCTTAATTTGATTAAGAAACAAGTTAATTAACTAAAATGTGCTAATTTTCATTAGCTTTAATCATAGAGGAGCAAGAAGGAAAGCTGCTGTTAATGAACTACTAAGTGTGAATGATTAAGTAATAGACCTTTTAAAACGACAAGGATCGTTTCGTTTTCTTGGTGACATCAAAACGTTGCCTTGGTCATGTTGATTTTGATGTTTAGTTAAAGAAGACAGCCCACCTATTTATGCAAGAAAACAATATGGGAATCATGATTGTTAATTTGTTCTTGGTCTTTGTATTTTTATATGATGGATTGGATTAGTCTAGGATTAGCCTTTGCTTTTCTCTGGAAAATAGCTAGGGCACTCTTTTCCGGGAAAATGAAAGAAAATTAGAAGTGACACTTTAGGAGAAGCATCTTATTGTTAGTGGGAGATTAGTCCTAGGCACAACAACTAAGAGGTGATTTGATGCAGTGATTGCTATGACTTTCCTCATCAAGAGAAGCAAATGGTGAAAATATAAACCAATGTCCTGGTTGATCGAAGCATTAAGCAAACATTCGATCTCTTCCTCGGAATATGTTTAATTACTTGTAACGAAGTTTGGGCTACGCTATGTATGTTGTGCTTGCGATTGTTATACGTTACAATTTTAGTGGAATACAAAAGGCTTACTTCGTGCTATGATTCTATGTTTATCTAGTTTAACACGCAAGGTCATCTAGATTAATTGGTTATTGAATCGAACTTCAGAACAAAACCCTAATTACTAGATTAATTGGTTATACAATCGTAATCCACGCTTCATGTCATTTGTAGCCAATAGTATTTTGTTATAAAATACTAAAAAAGACATATCTTTTAAACATATAAACTATTTTGAATATAGATCGAACACGCCTTTTTTTTTTTTTTCTTTACAATATAATTTAAATGCACATTAGTACACAGTCGGTACTTGGTAGTTTTGAGGACGATTAGGACTAGTCACAAAATGTTCCCATAGATGGACCACCAAAGCATGACTAGCAAGATCAGCAAAGAATTGCAGAGTTGCCTTGTTTCTCGCTAGCCATATGTAGTGGGTTATATAGCCAAGTCTCTCTTAGGCATGTCCATGTCTATGAATAATAATAATAAGGAAGTAACTGAGGAAGAAATATTCCTTGTCTTGTGTCACAATCAAGGCCTGTCCCCTGCCTGTCCCCAACATCATTACCCAGTCCACATCATCATCGATCTCAATCTCAGTAACAACAACCATTATTTTCACTCTGTCTGGGTCCCACTCCACAACAGTCCAAAAACACCTAAGCATGTGTACCTTCTTCTTCTTCTTCTCCTACTGCTTGCTTAGACCAAATCTCTGTTTTTCTATGAAAATAATGGTTTTAATGTATTTGTTTTTCATGTTTTTGGAACACGAGGATTGTGCTAGAGAGAGGACAAGGAGGCTAAGCGGTGGTGGTGGTGGTAGTGGTAGTAGTGGTGGAGGGGTCTGCCGGTGGGGACCACACCAAGATAGTTGCAATCCACGCGAGAGTGGGACCCACGCTTAGGTGTGTGCCTTGCCACCTGACTCTGACTCTTCATCATCAGCTGGTTGGCTCCATTATATAAGAAACCGTTGCGGAAGAGAAGAGGGACTTGTGGGACTCGGATCGAAATTTCTTTCTTTCTTTCTTTCTTTCTTTCTCTGCGTGCAAGCTTCCTCATCTCCATTATCATCTTAATCTCTACCTTCATCTCTCTCTCTCTAAGCCTTTCTGTCAGTCTCTTGTGGGTTGGGTTTGCTTTGCTTTGCTTTATATATTGGAAGGGTGTGTGTATTTCCTCCTCACTTTGCATGTGACTGCTGCCTGACCTTTTCTCTAACAACCGAAAACCCTCTCTCACTTTACCATCTCCATCTTTTACTTTCTCTTCAAAATAAACCATTTTCTCTTTGGAATATTGCATGAGCTTATGGATCCTTCAACTGGACAACAACACCAGGTAGGATGAGCTGTTTGAGTTTTGGTTAATTTTGCAATAATATATAGCATGCTCTTGTTCTTAATTTCTTAGCTTCTTCAACTTCAATCATCTTTTAACTAGAACTTTCCATTCATTTGTATGCTTGTAAATTGTGGGTTTCTGGGTCTAATACTAAAGAAGTATTAACTTAATTACCACAATTAGTGTTTGAGTTTTGTTTTCATAATATTAATGCACGATGCTTCTTCTTCTCGAGTTCTTTTGTGCTTGAGTGGGTAAATTAACATTTTATATTGCAAGGACAATTCATGTGGGTTTTTGTTTCTGATTTTCCCAATTGATTTTTCGTTTTGGTCTGATTTTTCACAGTTGATCAGCATAACTAATTTTTTTTGTTATTGGTTCTAATAGTCCTTGAAAATAATACTAATCCCTTTTTCTCCAACTCAGTACATTTTTCTCGAGTGAAAACATGGAATTAATTAAGTATGTTGTGATCATAATTTAGTTGAGTTAATTCTCTGGTTTAAATGTGTTGTACGTTGATCATGTGGATGAGCATTTCATCATGTCAGTTATGACTTCAACACATGTATCATGAATCATCAGGGGTTCAATCATGTGACTGTAACTCAAAAGCAAAGATTAGAATATAAGGCACCTATCATGATTTTGTCTTCTAATCAACTTGTTTGATTCACTTTCAGGAAATGCAAGCTCATTCACTAGACATGTTGGTTTGCTCAAAATCTCAGCAGCAAGCCGATCAGAGGAAGCCGAGGCCACAGCCGGAACAAGCTCTCAAGTGTCCGAGATGTGATTCCACCAACACTAAGTTCTGTTACTACAACAACTACAGCCTCACCCAGCCCAGGTACTTCTGCAAGTCCTGCAGGAGGTACTGGACCAAAGGCGGCACCCTGAGGAATGTTCCGGTGGGCGGAGGCTGCCGCAAGAACAAGAGATCCTCCTCGAAGCGATCGTCGCAAGACCCTCAACAACCACTCACACCCAACTCCAACCCGCTGATCCCATCGCTCTCCTACGACTCCAATGACCTCTCTGTTGCCTTTGCCAGGCTCCAGAGATCATGTGGGCAGTTGGGTTTCGACGATCACCTATCCATCTTGGGAAACCCAACCCACAATTCCCACAGCGACATTTTGTCGAACAGTTCATCTGCATCCCCATCACCCGGGTTTCTCGATGCTCTCAGGACCGGGTTTCTGGAAACCCACAACAGCAACAACTTCCAGAACAATTTGTATTATGGGTTTGGATCAAATGGGGGGAACAACATGGTGGGTGAGGTGGAAATGGACAATGGGGTTTGCGGAGAAATTGGGCTCCACCCATATGAGGAAATGAGCAATGTAGCAACCACAACAGCTGTGACAGTCACAACAATGAAGCAAGAGCTGAGCAGAGATATTGAGACCAACAACAACAGTAGAGTTTTGTGGGGATTTCCATGGCAGATGAACAATGGAGACCATCATAATCTAAACATGGGTGGTGGTAGTGCTCATCATGAGTATGATAACTCAGGAAGAGAGAGCTGGAATGGACTTGCTAATCCATCTTGGCATGGACTTCTTCCCCTAGTTTAAATTATGTGGTACTCACCCAGAAGTTACCTAAACCAAAATCATAGGGTACTTTTAATTTAATTTGTTCACTTAGTTAATTATCATCTGAGACTCAAATGTCAGTTTCAGTCATCTATTAAGTTTTGTATTAAGATATGTCATGATAAGATCTCTTCTTCTTTTTCTGAAATCCCAGATTTTGTTTGCTAACCAAGACAAGAAACTTGCAGAGGTTGCCATGGAATATTCGTTCATTCATTTCCATATAAATTTTAAAAGGGAAAGTGAGGGAGGGAGTGATGTTTCATGGTTTGGGCAGTCTGAACTGAACTGTCTGACTGTTTTGTTTGTTGCAGGCTTTGGATGATTTCAACATATTCTGCTATGATTACTACTTGGATTTTTCAGGTAGATTTTTGTAATTTTTAATTGGGATTATTAAATTAGAGAGGAATAATTATAATTTAATTGGGGTTTGATAGGTTTTCTCTTCTCCCTAAGCATTTAAATTTCAGTGAAGCATGACTCTGCATGAGCACCAATTTCATGGTGGGGATTTTTCTTTTCTTAAAACAGACCAAATCCAAGTTAGGATTTGGGCGTGAGAGAATAGCCAGCAGCTTCAGTTTTTGAAGTCTGCTGTGTCTGGTTTTCTTTTCTTTCATTTTTTATTCATTGGTTTGTTTATTGGTTAATTTGAGCAAATTGGACTGACATTTGAATTTGAGTGGTACAAGATTTTCAATGGGGGCCTAAGTCACTGCGTTAACAATAGAAAACATGGAATTTCAAATTCAATTTTTATATCATAATGGTATAAGTTTGGATGTGACATATGTCCTATGGAAAATGACAGTGCTGAATAATGAAATGAGTCGTCGTTCACAAACATGCCAAATAATTTTGAACCACATGCCTTTTAGTCAAGATAAGGAAATCTACTTGCCTCGTAAGCATGGGACTTTATTTCTTCTCAATACATTTTCATTTTTTTTTTAAACAAGCAAAAAGGATTAGGCGAGATTCGTAATGCTTATTGAGTTGCGTAATTTAGGATTGGATTTGAGTGTGGATGGAGTCAGTGTTAGATGAGGCTGATTTAATCGACAATTGATGTAATTTGGTTATTTGGGGTGCAGTAATCTTTTTTCTTATACACGTTTTTATCATTAAATTTTAATCGTATAAGGTTTTGACGAGACCATGCATAATCCCTTGTTTTAGAGACTTTAATTCGACCAAGTAGGACGATGCGTCCTTCAAGAATGTAAAAAGCTAAATGAAGTGATGCCTTTACAATGAATGGGCAATGCACCACTCCATTTAGCTTTTTACATTCTTGATGGTTAAACCAGCTAGTAGCCTAGTAGCATGGATGCTCTAAGTTAAAAGTTGTTGTTCCAAAGCAAGTATGAACATTACGTTCTACTGTTCCAGATCAATTTTGTCTGTCACAATTCTGCCGGGACAAAAGATATCCATAAACACAACATAGGGCAATCAATTAGCTTACTTCCACTGCCCTAATTTGCATGTTCATATATTCCAGTACTGCACAAAATAACTGGCAGCAGTGTTCATTTCAGTCGCAGTCATGGCCAAACAAATCGGGCCAGCTAGTACCTTCAATAGGATGGAACTTACATTGCTATAGGTCAGTAATACTGCTAACATCTGTGAGACTAAATATTAATGCATCCACCAAGTTATATAGCTAGGGATATGACAATATGAATATGCAAAAATTATTGTTGGCTTCTCTAAAAAAAAATGCTAAAAATTATGTCTCAACCACAAAACGACTGTTTATGGATTTACATATTGAATATCTATAGTAGTCAAAGGTGCAGCAGTTTCAAATTTCCTTGTGATACTGGAAAGTTGTATTTCAATGATGTAAATTCATTCATAATTAATTTTTCAACAATGGCAACAAAGAGGGATCTACTTTATCTTGAGACAATAAATCAACTATCAATCCCATAGTCGATGCATCTGCAGAGAAACCTCTCTCCACCATTTGTTGAATAAGCCCCATAGCCCTCAATGTCTCATTGTTGTTGATAAATCCTCGGATAATTGTGTTATAGGTGCAATCATTTGGAGAACAGCCTTTTTCTTCCATTTCTCCAAGCAACTCTTCTGCTTCATTTAGTAAGCCTCCATTACAAAGTCCATTAATCATTATAGTATACATCCTCACATCAGGTTGAAGTCGTTTTGATGAAAAACTACAAAAGACATCTCTTGCAATTTCAATTTTCCCTGCTATGCACAAACCTTTGATAAGAATACTATACACTACAATGTTTAGATCCATCTTCTTGCCTTCCATCTCTCTAAGCAATTCTACTGCCACAAGAAGTTGTTGGTTTTTACATAGGCCATCCAGTAAAATAGCATAAGTGCGAACATTTGGAAGTTGGCCGCAAGCTTGCATACTAGAGAACAAGTACTGTGCATCTTGTATCCTCCCCGCTTTGCAAAAACCATCCATAAGAGTAGTATAAGTAACGGTATCTGGAACCAGTCCCTTACGAGACATTTCCTGAAAAAGAATCTCTGCCTCAAAGATCTTTTTGTGCTTACAGTATCCGTTTATCAATATGTTATAACACCAAACATTAACCATGTAGCCTTTGCTAACCATTATATCAAAGACTTCTTTTGCCTTGTCCATTTCTCCTCGCAAACAATACCCATCCATAAGCGTACTGTAAGTAATTATATCAGGTTCAATATCTCTTTGAATCATCATTTGAAATACACTCTCTGCTTCCACAACCATCCCATCCTTGCAAAGTGCATTAACCAAGACATTGAAGCTCCTTACATCTGGAAATATATTTTTACTCACCATTTCATTCAACAACCTTGTAGCTTCTTTCCACTGACCTAATTGGCAAACTCCATGAATCAAAGTGTTATAGGTAATGATGTCTGGGGCAATACCTGTGCTAATCATTTCCGAGAAGAGGTTCATTGCATTGACAATTAGTGAATTCTTACAAAGACTGCCAATGATGGTGTTATAGACAACTACATTAGGCTTACAGGCTCCTCCTTCCATCTTTCTAAGCAATTGAATAGCTGCGCTATTGTTAGCCTTCATGCAGAAGCCCTTTATCAATGTGCCGAAAGTCACTACATTGGGCTTAATACCTCCCTCAACCATTTTGCTGAAAATTCCTGCTGCTTTGTCCACTCTATTCTCAAGAATAAAACCATTGATTAGAGTGGAGAAGGTGGTGACATTGAGTTCAAGACCAAATTTGAAGAATTGTCCCAAGATAGATAAACTGAACCCCATGTGGTTCAAATGACAATAGCAGTCAATGACTACAGTTAGAGTATAATGAGTAGGGGCAATTCCCAACAGACGCATTTGCTCATACAAAGAGATGGCTTCCGAATAGTATTTCGATTTTGCAACTTGGCCCAAGATTTTTGTGAAAGAGAAAACAGAAGGCAGAGGACGCCTTTGAAGCATTTCATCGAACACCTTCAGGGCATTGGTTTTGGGCGGGGCTCTCAGAGCCTGGTTCAGTTGGGTGGTTGTAGATTTGATTGGTTTAGAGATTTGAGAGTGAAATAATGCCAAGTAATTATTGACGGAAGGAACAAGAGGAAAAGGCACACCTCCTCTTCCTCTGCTGCTGCGCATCGTATTCAGCATCTCTGAGTTTCTCAGTCCAAACTTCCAAGATAGCCTCGAATGGATTTTCTACAGAAAGCTCAGTTCAAAGCCATTATATCATCGATTCGACTAAAACTTGTTTCCTGCGAGCTTCCCCAAAGAATTCGTCTTCGCCCAGTTTGTGAACTATAGGGCAATCGGACACACTGTGTGCTACCAACTTTTACAAGTAAATGTGGGTCAGGTTTTGTGTATTGACTTTATTACTCTTGCAAAATTAAGAGGTTTGAAAAGGAAAATATCCAGATATGTTACATGTACTGATATACTGTTAAAAGAATGATTTTGATGTTGCAATGTGGTTTAGTTGCTCTAAGGATCCAAACGGATTTTGGTTTATTACACGCACATTCCTTTAACTAGGTGTGATTTCACAAGAAATATCTCTAGTAAAAGCAGGTGAAAAAAAGAAGTACAAAATGGTCTTTCACTTCCAAAAAAAAACGAGTCTAAGAATGTGTAGTGACAGCGGATAGTGTAATTGAATGTGTAGTGAGTGATTAGGCTAATAGTTTTGCACTTACATTAATAAGCAAACTTTCAATATTGAAAAATTCTTGTAATCAGCAAGTATAAGGAAAAGTATCCACAATGCCCGGGGAACAAAGCACCATCTGGTCAAGAACTCAAGATATGAGGAATCGAAACTTTGATTTCGGCAGAATCTCAGTTACAACATTAATATCATGTTATATCCAGGAAATTATAAGTACTCAACAGTCAACACCAAATTTACTGGATCATATTAGCGTCATGAAACAAATTTAATACCTTCAAAATCGATTATAATCTTCAGAGTCTAAGTATGGACAGTAAGATCGAAGGGAACCCATTTCAACAAAGAGTCTAAGTATCATGTTTTCCAAAGTAAGTATGAACATTAAGTTCTAAATGACTACTGCTATCCATAAACACAGCCCTAATTTGCATATTCATATATCAGATCCAGTAATGCACAAAATAATTGGCAGCTTACAGTGTTCAATGATTATAATGTATACCTAACAATGGCATTATGCTCGTTCAATTCCGGGCAATGCAGAGGCCACAACTAGCCTTGTAAACTTCGTTAAAGCTTGTGATCAATGGTTTTCTGTATACCCACATCAAATGTAAGCCAATTAGCAATAAGAAGAGGATCACAATAAGCTACCTAGCTCATTGGAAGTTAAAGTGGTATACATCGATTAGTTAAATATATATATATAACTGGGAATTTCTAAGTTCTTGATGTCCAATATGAATGGATCCCAACTCTGCTCCATTAGGATATTTTCTCTTCCATGCATGCTATTTGCAATTATTGCTCTCCAATTCTCTTCATGCCAATAACAGCGTGGCAAGTTGCCAAGCAGAGAAATTAGACTCCCAACACATCACAAGAGCATTTATCACAATAACTAGAGAAAATTACCGGTGAAACTAAACCAATACATGGAGTAAAAAGATAAGTTACTGGTACCACAATTTTGTGTTATGCTATCCTGCCGAGATAAACATCATAAACACAACATACGTCAATCAATTACCTATTTCAACATTGCCCTGATCTGCATATTCGTATATCATATTTGAGTAAATGCACATTATAAATGCCGGCTTACAATGTTCATTCCACACAAATGTACTAGCTTGTTCTTCACTTGCAATGGAACTTCGATTTATAGCTAAGGATACATGACAATACTAAAATGCTAGAATTGGGTCCCAACCACAAAATGACATTGTGTTTTCAAATGATGGATTTATAAGTAACATATATAATACAACCAAGTGTGTCAAAGGTGCAACAATTTCATCTTTGGTTACGATACTGGGAAAGTTGTGCTTCAGAGATTCAAATAACTTCATTATGAAATTTTTAACAGTGGCAAGAAAGCAGAATCTACTTTCTCTTTAGACAATAAACCAACTATCAATTCCACAGTTGATGCATCTGCAGAAAAACCCCTCTCCACCATCTGCCGAATAAGCCCCATAGCCCTCAATGTCTCATTGTTGTTGATAAATCCTCGGATAATTGTGTTATAGGTGCAATCATTTGGAAAACAGCCTTTATCTTCCATTTCTCTAAGCAACTCTTCTGCTTCATTTATTAGTCCCCCATTACAAAGTCCATTAATCATTACAGTATACATCCTCACATCAGGTTGAAGTTGTTTTGACGATAAACTGCGGAAGGCATCTTTTGCAATTTCGATTTTCCCTGCTATGCACAAACCTTCAATAAGAATACTAAACACTACAATGTCTAGATCCATCTTCTTGCATACCATCTCTCTAAATAATTCAATTGCCATAGAAAATTGTTGGTTTTTACATAAGCCATCCAGTAAAATAGCATAAGTTCGAACATCTGGAAGTTGGCCGCAAGATTGCATATTAGAGAACAAGTACTGTGCATCTTGTATCCTCCCCGCTTTGCAAAAACCATCCACAAGAGTGTTATAAGTCACAGTGTCTGGGGCCAGTCCCTTACGAGACATTTCCTGAAAAAGCATCTCTGCCTCAAAGATCTTTTTGTGCTTACAGTATCCGTTTATCAGTATGTTATAACACCAAACATTAACCATGTAGCCTTTGCTAACCATTACATCAAAGACTTCTTTTGCCTTGTCCATTTCTCCTTGCAAACAATACCCATCCATAAGCGAACTGTAAGTAATTATATTAGGTTCAATATCTCTTTGAATCATCATTTGAATCACACTCTGCTTCCACAACCATCCCATCCTTGCAAAGTGCATCAACCAAGACATTGAAGATCCTTACATCTGGAAATATATTTTGACTGACCATTTCATTCAACAACCTTGTAGCTTCTTTCCACCGACCTAATCTGCAAACTCCATGAATCAAAGAGTTATAGGTAATGACGACTGGGGATATGCCCTTTGTAACCATTTCGGAGAAGAGGTTCAATGCGTCTGCAATATGTGTATCCTTACAAAGACTGTCAATGATGGTGCTATAGACGACTACATCAGGCTTACAACCTCTTCCTTCCATCTTTCTAAGCAATTGAATTGCTGCACTATTGTCACCCTTGATGCACAAGCCCTTTATCAATGTGCTGAAAGTCACTACATTGGGCTTAATACCTCCCTCAACCATTTTGCTGAAAATTCCTGCTGCTTCATCCACTCTATTCTCAAGAATAAAACCATTGATTAGAGTGGAGAAGGTGGTGACATTTAGTTCAAGACCAAATTTGAAGAATTGTCCCAAGACAGATAAACTGAACCCCATTCGGTTCAAATGACAATAGCAGTTGATGATTATAGCTAGAGTATAATGATTAGGGGGAATTCCCAACAAACCCATTTGTTTATAAACTGAGATGACTTGCGAGTAATGTTCCAATTTCGCCATTGAACTCAAGATTTGATTGAAACGGACAACAGAAGGCAAAGGACGCCTTTGAAGCATTTCATCGAACACGTTCAAGGCATCTTCAACATTAGTGATTTTGGGAGATGGGTCTCTCACAATCACTTGGGTGCGTCCATATTCGATTGGTTTTGAGGTTTGAGAGTGCAACAAGGCCGAGTAATAAAAAGGGTGGAGATAAGGCATACCTCCTCAGCTGCTGCAATAAGAAGAAGACGATGTGCGCATCGTCTTCAGCATCTCTGAATCTCTGTCTTCAAAGTCTCAGCCTCGAACGGGTTTGGTTCACAAATCTCCAATTTTACAAAACCTTGCTCTGGGATTTTTTGGTCGGAAGTTTTTCGTTAGCAGAGTTTTTCTGGTCCACAATTTAGGAAATACCAAAACTGACATTTTTATACTTTTTCTTGGAAGGGAACTGATTATTTTTTTCTTTAATTAAAATGCTTCAGATAGATTTCTACCAAATTTAACACATACGGTACATACCATGTCATTGTTTTTACTTTTTAACTTCACATTTCCAACTCTTCAAACAAAAAATGACATTTTACATCTTCGATTATTGGAGAATGTGATTGATGAGATTCTAACGTATTCTTTCTTCAAACACACCTCACAACCCTATCAATGGTGGCTATGCTTATTTTAGCCATGGATTAGAATGGAGTGCATTGGATTTGGAGGCTTATAAAGTGCATCAAGGACAACAGAGTGACCAAATTTGATTCAAAATTGGGGATGATCAAGTTCAGACACACTAGTTGGCATTGTGGAAAAGCTATGGCCAATTGATTGACTATGAATATCTAGTTCTCTGCATATGATTAGTACAGACAGCCTCTCAGTCTCAGTGACCAGTACAACCGTGACTTGAATGAATTACAACATTGAAAATAAAAATATCATGGAAAGAACAACTCCAAAAACTTGGTAAGAATTTCATGCAACAGCTTCTCTATTTTTCAACTTCCAGTCGTCGCCTTCGCTCTATACATATGAGCGCTATAGAGCCTGGAAAGCAAACTTAAGTGGTTCCCAATAAATAAAAGTTTGTAAGAAAGGAAAAACATATTCAATACAGAACCCAAACTCGTTTTAAGCATATTAAGATAAGTAGGAAACCCAAATCAAGGCCAGACTTTGCAATGCAATATTGAAACAGTAACATGCATATTGAAAGAACTCTAGAGGAAGTGAATTATCAGTCAAGTTCAAAGCTGTTCATTATTCTACATTTGCCATAGCTGGTTCACAGTTCCATATTTCTGGTATATGTATACCTACCACTGGAACTATGCTCATTCAATTCCAGCAAGGCAGTGGTACTAGTGAGAGCTGAGCTGGCCTAGTAAACTTCACCAAAGCTCGTTCTTCAACTCCTCTAATTTTCCATCATTGTGATCAATGGTGTTCTGTAGACCTACATTGAATACAACACAAATAGCAAAAGTGAAAGGAAAAAATTGGATCACAACATTCATATGAATATTTCTTCAGTCATATCACATGCATATCCTCATGATCATGAGAAGTTAAACTGGCATGGTAGACCTCAATTAGTGTAATATAAAGCCTTTGGAATTTCCAAATGGGAATTGGCTCTATAGCTCTTTACAAACCTACTGCATTATCACAGTAGATTAACCGATAAATGGACTAACATGATAAGAACAGTAAAGATAAAAACTAAACTACAGATATATAATTTAAAACCATGCATAAGTCGAGAATAGAAAAAATTACTATCATGTACCTACTACTGGGATCATACTCATTTAATTCCATCAATGCAGTTCTCAATGCCTGGTGCACTTCATCACCTTAGAATTGGATTCAAGGGTAATGAACTAGTACTACTTTGATTAATTTACTTCCATCCTTTGTTAATCAAAGTACAGTAACAGAGAAAGAAGAAAATGAAAATTGCATCATATTATTCTAGATGACTACCTCAATTTGGTGTTTGGTTATCCTGCCGAGACAAACATATCCACAAACGCAATGTCCGTTAATCAATTCACTACTTTCCACTTAGCCTCATCCACATATTCATATATCATATCGAGTAAATGCACATTATAACTTGCAGCTTACAGTGTTCATTTACTCATAGCTAGCTAGTACTCTTTAAGTCCTTATAGCAATGGATCTTCCATTCTATAGCATGAACAGTACTGCAAAACTTGTGTAGCTGTAGATTAAAAAAATAAAAATAAAAAGAAACTTGTGGCTAGTTGACTCCAACAATATGTCCCTGCCGAGCAGAGAAATTAGACTCCCACCAGATCACAGGAGCATTATCACAATAACTAAAGAAATTTACCAGTGAAACTAAACCAATACCTGGAGTAAAAAGAAAAAGTTACTGCTACGTCAATTTTGTGTTACGCTATCCTGCCGAGGTAAACATCATAAACACAACACACATCAATCGATTACCTATTTCAACATAGCCCTGATCTGCATATTCATATATCATATTGAGTAAATGCACATTATAACTGCCGGCTTACAATGTTCATTCCACACAAATCTACTAGCAATCTTCAATTGCAATGGAACTTCAATTGCTATAGCTTAGGGTACATGATAATACTAAAATGCTAGAATTGGGTCCTAACCACAAAATGACAATGTGTTTTCAAATGATGGATTAACAAGTAACATATGTAATACAACCAAGATTGTCAAAGGTGCGACAGTTTCATCTTTGCTTACGATACTGGGAAAGTTCTGCTTCAGAGATGCAAAATAACTTCATTATGAAATTTTTAACAGTGGCAACAAAGCGGGATCTACTTTATCTTTAAATAATAAACCAACTATCAATTCCGTAGTTGACGCGTCTGCAGAGAAACCTCTCCCCACCATTTGTTGAATAAGCCCCATAGCCCTCAAAGTCTCATTGTTGTTGATAAATCCTCGGATAATTGTGTTATAGGTACAACCATCTGGAGAACAGCCTTTCTCTTCCATTTCTCTAAGCAATTTTTCTGCTTCACTTAGTAAGCCTCCACTACAAAGTCCATTAATCATTATATTATGTGTCCAGACATCAGGTTGAAGTCGTTTTGATGATAAACTATAGAAGACATCTCTTGCAATTTCAATTTTCCCTGCTGTGCACAAACCTTCGATAAGAATACTATACACTACAATGTTTAGAACCATCTTCTTGCCTTCCATCGCTCTAAATAATTCAATTGCCATAGAAAGTTGCTGGTTCTTACATAGGCCATCGAGTAATACAGCATAAGTTTGAACATCTGGAAGTTGGCCAGAAGCTTGCATATTAGACCACAACTTCTTTGCAGCTTCTATCCTCCCTCCTTTGCAAAAACCGTCAATTAGAGTGCTATATGTAATGGTATCTGGAACCAGTCCCTCATGAGTCATTTCCTGAAAAAGTATCGCAGCCTCATCGATCTTTTTGTGCTTACAGTATCCGTTTATCAGTATGTTATAACACCAAACATTAATCATGTAGCCTTTGCTAACCATTACATCAAAGACTTCTTTTGCCTTGTCCATTTCTCCTCGCAAACAATACCCATCCATAAGCGAACTGTAAGTAATTCTATCAGGTTCAATATCTCTTTGAATCATCATTTGAATCACACTCTCTGCTTCCACAACCATCCCATCCTTGCAAAGTGCATCAACCAAGACACTGAAGGTCCGTACATCAGGAAATATATTTTTACTCACCATTTCATTCAACAACCTTGTAGCTTCTTTCCACTGACCTAATTGGCAAACTCCATGAATCAAAGCGTTATAGGTAATGATGTTTGGGGCAATACCTCTGCTAATCATTTCCGAGAAGAGGTTCAATGCATTGACAATTAGTGTATTCTTACAAAGACTGTCAATGATAGTGGTATAGACAACTATATCAGGCTTACAGGCTCCTCCTTCCATCTTTCTAAGCAATTGAATTGCTGCACTACTGTTACCCTTCATGCACAAGCCCTTTATCAATGTGCCGAAAGTCACCACATCGGGCTTAATATCTCCCTCAACCATTTTGCTGAAAATTCCTGCTGCTTCATCCACTCTATTCTCAAGAATAAAACCATTGATTAGAGTGGAGAAGGTGGTGACATCTAGTTCAAGACCAAATTTGAAGAATTGTCCCAAGACAGATAAACTGAACCCCATTTGGTTCAAATGACAATAGCAGTTAATGACTATAGTTAGAGTATAACGAGTAGGAGTAATTCCCAACAGACGCATTTGCTCATACAAAGAGATGGCTTCCGAATAGTATTTCGATTTTGCAACTTGGCCCAAGATTTTTGTGAAACTGAAAACAGAAGGCAGGGGACGCCTTTGAAGCATTTCATCGAACACGTTCAAGGCATTGATTTTGGACGGGTGGTGTGGTAGGGTGGTTCTAGAATTGATTGGCTTTGAGGTTTGAGAGTGAAACGAGGCAAAGTAATTGCTGGCGAAAACAACAACAAGAGTAGAAGAGTGAACAAGACAAGGCATACCTCCTCTTCTGCGGCTGCAATAAGAAGAAGACCACCACGCTGATGTGCGCATCATCTCTGCCAGACCTCCAATGAGAAAGCTCAGATCAAAGCCTGTATATCGTCAATTCGACTAAACTTGTTTCCTTTGAGTTTGACAAAGAATTTATCTTCGCCAAGTTTGTGAACTATATAGGGCAATTGGACACCGTGTGCTACTAACTTTACGAGTAAATGTTGGGTATTCTGTTTCAGTTTGTCATTTCAATTTTTGTGTTTTGATTTTATTACTCTTGTTGATAAAGAGGTTTAAAAATGAAAACATTTAGATAGGGTGAAAAAATATATTACCACACCGATAAAATCGACCGAACTTTACCGCATAATGCCAAAAGTCAATGAAAACTGAACTGTTTGACCAAAAGTCATACCGACTTGTCATTTGAGTTGCTAAATTAGAGAGAACCGGACCGGTCCAAAAGTCAATGTGAACCGATTAGATTTGAGTTGCTAAAAATTCAAAGAGAAAACGGAATCAAGAAATGAAAACAAGTAGATACAAAACCGGAATTGCAATTGGTTTGGTTTAGTTAGGTTTCTTACAAATTTTTAGCCAAAACTGAACCGTACCGAATTGTACGAGTCTAATTAGTTTGATCTACTGTTTGAACCTACCGGACCGAACCTACCTCTACATCCAAAAATCATGTTAGGTTCTTCCCATTCTTGAAAACAAACACTGAAAATAAAAAGTTTAAAATATTTTCAACTTTGCACTTACAATTTGGAAATGTCAAATTGACGTTTTCAGTATTTTCAATCTGTTATCATCTGGCACACCTTCAACACTAGATAACTCAAACAAGGATACTATCCAAACCTGTCTCGTTGCTGGATTCTGACCAAACCCATTGTCATCAAACTAGTGTTGTTGCTCGATTCCAACCAAACCCACAGTCGTCAGACCCATGGCTTCATTAGATTTCGATTAAACCCATCAAAGCACAATTCACAAATGGTCATCGTCGCGCTCAACATAGCAGTTGAGCGTAGCATGCCTCGAGCACGACATCGGGCCTTGCATGCCGTCAATCTCAACATGTCGATGATCTCAAGATCGGTTCTGATTTTGAAAAAGAATGAAAAAACGGTTTTGAAGATGGGTTATACACATTTTCACTATTAAAAATTGAAATCTCTATTTCTCTTTGTCATTTTTTAAAATGTAATTTTTTTTGGTTATAAGGATGCCTTTCACAGTTTGGCCTAGGGGAGGGGCACCAAGTTTGAGAAATGTGAGATTCAAACTTAGGTTTAAGCTGAGTAGGCCACTACCTTAGTCCAATTAGACTACACCCAGTGCTCTTGAAAATGTATTTTTGAAAATATCGCTAAAAGACACCTAAAAGTTTGAAAATGGGTAGGCTGATGCAATTTCGGTTAGATTTAATAAACATTTTTTTATTGTATTTTTTTTTAACAAGAGGTATAAACTTTATTGACAAGTATACAAGATATAACTATACAAGTACCAGATAGTCAAAAAGAGACAATCCACACCCTAACATGAAAGTGAGAGAACACAAGTGCATTCATACTAACTAGGTGCGGTACTTGCAATTTTCACGAGAAATACCTCTTGTAAAAGTTAACCAGAAAGAAAGAAGTAGAATTATTGAACGGTGAGTGATTAGGCTATTAGTTTTGCACATTACATTAATAAAAGTAGTTTACAGCATATGCAACGGGGTGAGTTTAGACTGGTCTAAACTAAAGTATAACCTCAAATTACTAAAAGCCAGCTCCATTGGGGTGAGTTTAGACTAGGTTAACTGCAGGCCAGTTTCTTGAAGAGGTTAAATTGAACATGGCTCAAAGTTAGGCTAAAAGTGGGGACAGGCTTGTGCAAGTTGTTATCAGCCATAAACAATAACCTTTGTTACAACCAACCAAGAACAATTGAATGGCTGAAAACATAAAATTTAGGCTTTAGACTTTATGACTAGAAACACAAAATTAATTGGAGGGTCTAAATTGATGAATAATGTCAATTTGTGAGCTTAAATTGGAAACAAAGAGTCATGAAAGGCTGAAAAACTGTCTAAATCAAAATGTTTAGTAGCAGAACAGATTAAATGTTTTATAAGTTTTGGCTTCTCCTTTTTTACTTTGAAGAGAGCCAAAAATGGCATGCCTGAAACCTTCACAAATCACAACCATGAATCTAACTCCAGAATAAGTCCCCTTCAAATTACAAGAGAATTATCACAACAACTGAAGAAGTCATTTAACAATGAAACTAAACCAATACATGGAGTAACATGATAAAATGTTAATTAAATAAGACTACTGATATATAACCAAAAAGATACACATACGAAAAAATATATACATACATTTAGTTCCCAACAAGCCGCCTGCAGTTCAGCTTTACTTTTGAGCTCCTTGACAATAAGTGTGTCGTTAAGAGCTTCTACATTAGCCAGATCTGTTGATGTTCTGTGGGTCATTCAGGCAGTAAATCCCAAAGACCTGGATTGCATGTTTTAGGGAAAGCTATATTTTAGGGAAAAGTAGTTTCCATGTTTTAGGGAAAAGTTGTCTAGTCTTTGTATATTTATACTTGTATTCTCACAACAATTGGAGTATCAATCAATACTGAATGAAATCAATTCTTCATTCTTCATCTTGACATGGTATCAGAGCATCGATCCATTGATTGGATTATGTCTCTGTGATTTTTCTCTTTCTCTCGAACTTTTTTTCCCAGTAATTGGGATTGAGTTCTTTGTTTTCTGTCTTCCTTGTTGCTGCACAAGGAATTTGTTCCTCTTTGAGATTTCTTGCTGATTGTTACAAAGTTGTTTGATCTTGTCCTCTGTATTTTGTGAACATATTGTTCATATCTCTTTGTTCTTGATTTATTTGCCCAGTAATTGGGATCCAATTTGTTCTGAGCACCCATCTTGCTCATTGCTCACAGCAACGCCACTTTGTTGTTTCTCTCTTCTGCAACCATCATCATCTTGTGAAGATTGTTGTTGAAGATATCCTCTCTGGTGATTTGTGTTCTGCTAATTGGGCTCCGTCTCATTTATTTGTCATTTTGTGGGTATCATCTTCCCACAAATATCATACCAAAAATTTCACAGAAAAGTTCTCAGATATCCAACCCATATCAGTTCTTCTCTAGCAGACCAACACCAGCAGCACCTCTCCACAACGCCGCGCAGTCCAGAGACTCCACCGATCCGACGTACCAAGCCCAGTGCTTCCATTACATAACCACGAGGTGCTCTGCTCCACCGTTCTCAGTCCACAGCACCACCACCTCTTTCACAGCCACTTTCACAGCTGGTTGCCCAACCTCAAGCGCTGCCACTCTGCCAGCGCTGCTCCACCTTGAACCACCAGACAGTTCCAGTTCCATTTCAGCGTGTACTTCTTGTGCACGATTTCTTCTTCACTGCAACTTCACCACTACTTTTTTTTTCCTCCGTGCATTACTTTACCTTTCCCTTTACTTTATCTTTTCTTTCCCTTACTTTATCTTTCCTTTCCTCTTTCTCTTTCTCCTGCCGCACTCCTCTGTCTCTATTTAAGTAAAGTAAAGGTTCCATCTTAGTTTAAGCCACCACCAGTCCACTCTTTTAAACTTTTTCACAACTCTTTTTTTAAACCTTCCCACTAGTATGATCGCACCCACAACTCTTTTTTAAACCTTCCCACAATTTTTTTATCCACTAGTTTATTAATAAAAAAAAAAAACAAAAAAAAAATTAAAATTCGAGCCCACCTTCTATTGTCACTTTGTTTTTTGTGCCTTTGGCCGTCTAATTTTTCTCAACTCTTGAGAAAAAATAAATAAATTATTGATCGTGTTTCCGCTGCATAATTGAGTTTTTTCTTGTTTCTCTTACAATGACGTCTGTCACATCTGACCATCAATCCATACCACCTGTGATCTGCCACTACTGCAAGAAATCTGGACACACCAAGGCAACTTGCTACCGCCTAATTGGCTACCCATCTGGCTACTTTGACAACCTCATATCTGCTGGTAAAAATACTGCATTAGTTGCTCGCAGTAATTGGGGTAAGATTGGTATGGCTTTACAAGTCTCTAGCTTTATTAGTGATGATACATGGATTATTGATTCTGGTGCTTCTGATCATATGACTTATGATAAGTCTTACTTTCACAGCTTATCTACTCCAGTTGTCTCTAGTGTCACTAATGCTAATGGTGAATCTTTTCCGGTCTTAGGAACTGGTTCAATTCGTGTTACTCCATCTCTTGAGTTACACAATGTCTTATATGTTCCTGCATTATCACATCATCTCATCTCTGTGCCACAACTAAATACTCAATCCAAATGCTCTGTCACTTTCTTTCCCATGTATGTTCTCTTTCAGGATCTTCTCACCAAAGAAATCATCGGTCGGGGGTACCTGAGGGGGAGGCTGTTTCGTCTTGATCAGATGTATGCGGGGGAGAATCCGAGAAAGCGTACCACCACTGCTTTGACTTCGAGTTCTAATCAAGTGAGTGAGATTTGGTTATGGCACCGTCGTTTAGGGCATCGATCTTTTCATGATATGAAAAAATCCATGCCTTCCTTATTTATTGGCATGAATATCACTGATTTTCGTTGTGAAACTTGTGTTCTGGCGAAAAGCCATCGTGTGAGCTATCCTCCTAGCATTTCTAAATCTGCCATTCCGTTTGAATTAATTCATTCTGATGTGTGGGGACCCTCCAAAGTTCCCACACTCACTGGTATGCATTACTTTGTTTCTTTTATTGATGACTGCACTCGACTCTCTTGGGTTGTGTTACTCAAATCTAAATCCGCTGTGTTTAGTGTTTTTCAGGCTTTTCGAACCCTAATCCAAACACAATTCAATGGAGTCATTCGGGTTCTTCGGTCTGACAATGGGGGGGAATATGTCAATCATGAGTTTCAAGAGTTTTTTCAAATACATGGGATTATCCACCAAACTACTTGTCCACAAACACATGAACAAAATGGAGTGTCTGAACGAAAGAACCGACATCTCCTTGACATAGCTCGCTCCCTTCTCTTTAGTGCTCATATGCCCAAATATCTTTGGGGGGAAGCTGTACGGACAGCTTCCCATCTCATCAATCGTCTTCCATCTAGTGTTCTCAATGGTCATATTCCTTTTGAGGTCCTCTCTACTCATGTCTCTATTCCCTCATTTCATAACTTACCTGCTAGGGTGTTTGGTTGTGTTGCCTTTGTTCACATTCCTAAAAATCAGCGTACTAAGTTGGATGCCCGTGCTCTTAAGTGTGTGTTTGTTGGCTATGGTACTCATCAAAAGGGGTACAAGTGTTATCATCCTCCCACTCAAAAGTTTTTTGTTACTATGGATGTTACATTTTATGAAGACACATGCTATTTTGTCCCCAATGACACTCCTCTTCAGGGGGAGAACGGGTTCTTTGAAGAGATGGGTGTCAGTGGTGATCAATTCCCAATTGATGGGAGTGCAGGGGAGGAACAAGTTGTTGAGAATACAGAAGTTGATGAAAATGTAGAGGAAGAAGTCTTAGGCGATCAGACGGCAATAATTCGTTCGGACGGAATCGTCGAGGAACTCCCAGGCGATCAGACGACACTAATCTGTCCGGACGGATCCATTGATTCCGAAGGGTCAGAAAGTGGTTCGACCGGTCAGGAAATGGTCGACCGGTCGAGAAATGTGACACCTGAAGTTGTCGAAAGTGAAAATGAAGATAGTGTGATTCAGAATGAAACTGAAGTGTCTCTCCCTTCTTCAACAACAGCTTTACCCCCGAACATGATTTCCCAGGTGCTGAGGATCTTCTTGAGGTAAGTCCTGAATCTGAACCTACTAAATATACTTTACCAAATCGGTCAACTCGAGGTCAACCTTCAAAAAGGTATGAACCCACTGTTCATGCTAAAACTAAGTACCCTGTTGCCAATTTTATGTCAACCCATAGGCTTTATAAGTCATATGAATCATTTGTGAATCAAATATCTACTGTATCTGTGCCTAATAAAGTGCAGGATGCTCTAAGAGATCCGAAGTGGTCAAAAGCCATGGAAGAAGAGATGGAGGCTTTACAGAAGAATGACACATGGGAACTTGTTCCTCCTCCTCGTGGGAAGAAGACGGTTGGTTGCCGATGGATCTTTACAGTAAAACACAATGCAGATGGTTCAGTGAGCAGATACAAGGCACGATTGGTAGCTAAAGGATTTACTCAGACATACGGCATTGACTATGATGAGACATTTGCACCTGTAGCCAAGATGAACACTATCAGAGTCCTACTGTCACTGGCAGCTAACCTGGATTGGCCTCTTAAACAATTCGATGTCAAAAATGCATTTCTCCATGGTAATCTCTCTGAAGAAGTCTATATGGATCTTCCACCAGGATATGGAACTAACTCATCATCAGATGTAGTGTGCAAATTAAAAAAGTCCTTGTATGGTTTGAAGCAGTCGCCACGTGCCTGGTTTGGAAGGTTCACACAGTCTATGCGCCAATTTGGATACAAGCAGAGTAATTCTGATCATACATTGTTCTTTAAGCATCGAAATGGTAGAGTTACAGTGTTGATAATATATGTGGATGATATGGTGATTACTGGAGATGACTTGGAAGAAATTGATAGACTGCAACAACAATTGGCGTCAGAATTTGAGATGAAAGACCTTGGCAATCTTAAATACTTCTTGGGGATTGAGGTAGCCAGGGGGAGAGATGGTATATTCCTGTGTCAAAGAAAGTATGTGCTAGACTTGCTGACAGAAACTGGCATGTTAGACTGTAAGCCCATCAACACCCCAATGGAGCAAAATCATCGCTTAGCTGAATATCCCGATCAGATTCCAACTAATCAGTCCAGATATCAAAGGTTAGTAGGACGCTTGATTTATTTGTCACACACTAGACCAGATGTTGCATATGCTGTTAGTGTTGTGAGTCAATTTATGCATAACCCAAGTGAATGTCATATGGATGCTGTTCTACGGATTTTGAGGTATTTAAAGTCTGCACCAGGCAAGGGATTGATGTTCTCAAAGCATAATCACCTTGAAGTAAGTGGTTACACGGATGCAGATTGGGCTGGTTGTATTAATGACAGAAAGTCTACCTCTGGCTACTTCACTTTTGTTGGTGGAAATCTCGTTACTTGGAGAAGTAAGAAACAGAAGGTGGTAGCTCGTTCCAGTGCAGAGGCAGAATATAGAGGTATGGCTCATGGAGTCTGTGAATTGTTGTGGCTGCAGAATTTACTATGTGACTTGGGTTTTAAACCCAAACAGGCGATGAATCTATACTGTGACAATAAAGCAGCTATTGACATATCTCATAATCCAGTGCAACATGATCGCACTAAACATGTTGAGGTAGATCGGCACTTCATTAAAGAGAAGTTGGAAGCAAAGTTGATTTCCTTCCCGTTTGTTCCAACTGAAGAACAACTGGCAGATATATTGACCAAGGCAGTTTCAAGCAAAGCCTTTCATGACGCACTAGGCAAGTTGGACATTCGTGATATGTATGCTCCAACTTGAGGGGGAGTGTTGATGTTCTGTGGGTCATTCAGGCAGTAAATCCCAAAGACCTGGATTGCATGTTTTAGGGAAAGCTATATTTTAGGGAAAAGTAGTTTCCATGTTTTAGGGAAAAGTTGTCTAGTCTTTGTATATTTATACTTGTATTCTCACAACAATTGGAGTATCAATCAATACTGAATGAAATCAATTCTTCATTCTTCATCTTGACAAGATCCTCTTCCTTCTCTTTTAACATGTCTCGAATATCATCGTCCTCTTTCATGTCATTGACGATTAAGTCCTTCTAAACCCCTTCTCATAAGCCTTTTCTGTCTCCAAGGTTAACCCTCACATTCTGAAAGAAAAAGCCACAATGTTAGCTAATATTATACAGATATTAACTCCCACAGACATCTCAACCCATCATACCATTGTCACTACATTACCTCAAGGACAGAACTAAAAATCAAAATTTAATTAGGATGTGTACTAAGAAACAAACTAAGAAACACTGTAGGATTACTAGTAGTTGCCTAGTTGGTACTCAAAAAACCAATGTCATTCTATACCAGAACCAAGTAGCAAGGACAAACGGAGCTCATTCAAATTGGGAACAACATATGGACCAAAAAGAAATGGGAAACTGTGAATACCATTTCTTCCAGTTGCTTCTGCGCTGCTCAAGCTCTTTTTTCAGAACTTTACTATTATCAAGCTAATTCACTAATAGAGCTCCTAAAGTTTCAAGTTTTTAACTTACTCTCACTAATATCTATTTGTTTTTCTAAACTGCGAGACATGTCAAACCTCCGATACCAAATACCAACTCACATGAGACTTATATTATCTGCTCTCAACTTTTTCTATCTTGTTTTTCTAATGGAAAATCAAAACTATAATTTGATCTGCTTTGAGCCTCTCACCACTCTAACTATATCTCTTTCTTCTTCTTTTTTTGGGTCAACACTCTAACTATATCTCATGCTAAAAGAAAAGTCCCAATATTCAAAAGAAAAGATAAGCTAGAGAAAATGACATCAACAGCAGCCAGTGGATAATTCAACCACAACCGAAGCTCTTTTAAGTACTAGATCCAAACAATGCCAGGAAGAAAAAAGAAAAAAAGAAAAAATCAAGTCAAGATATCAGGACTTGAACCTTTGTAGGTCCACAAAATCTCAATTAAAATGTTAATCTCATGTGAAACAACCATATTATAACGAAAAAACCATGAGATCCATGCTATATCCATTATGTCATAATTTCCTAATACCAAGTTTGAATTTACTATCTTCAAAATCAACTAACATTTGGAAAATAAAAATAAACAATGAGAGCGGAATCCATTTCAACACAGAAATTGCAATACCTAACTTTAAACAATGAAACTGATGCAAGCATATCATTCACAACATTTCCAAAGATCCTTTCGTCTTATTCTTATCCACTAATTGCATACGAACTTCAAAAATTTAAGTAAATGAAATATATGTCAAGTTGAAAGAGCTTATAATTCACCATATGATTATTATAGCAAGTAAAATTTAAATACATACCTTCAGTTTCTTCAATCTCCGCTATTACGCACTTTGAACTGCTACATAATAAAGCAGCTCCCTCATTTAGTAATTCCTTCCTTCCTTCCTTCCTTGACGTTATATAGCTCTAGTACTATACACCTATTAGTGGGGATTATACTCATTCAGTTCCATAAATGCAGTTCTCACAGCCTGGTGCACTTCATCACCCTAGAATTGGATTCCACAGTAACAAAATAGTACTACTTTACTTAACGTATTTCCATCCTGAATATTTCAGTATATCCAATACCAGATACCTAATACAAGAAGAATTCCAGCCATCAAACAGCCAATCAAATACGCAAGTTTCCCAACAAATTGTGTCACAGGTGCAGCGGTTTCAAATTTCCTTCTGATAGTGATAAAGCTCTGTTTCAAATATTCAGATTAACTTCATAATGAATTTTATAACAGTGGCAACAAAGCAGAGTCAATGTTATCTTTACATAATAAATCAACTATCAGTTCCACAGTGCATGCATCTGCAGAGAAGCCCCTCTCCACCATCTGTTGAATAAGTCCCATCGCCCTTAATGTCTCATTGTTATTGATAAACCCTTGGATAATTGTGTTATAGGTGCAAGCATCTGGAGAACAGCCTCTATCTTCCAACTCTCTAAACAACTTTTCAGCTTCACTTATTAGCCCTGCATTACAAAATCCACTGATCATTATAGTGTACATCTTCACATCAGGTTGAAGTCGTTTTGATGGTAAACAACAGAAGAGATCTCTTGCAGATGCAATTTTTCCAGCTATGCACAAACCTTCAATAAGAATACTGTAAATTACAATATTTAGATCCATCTTGCTGTCTTCCATCTCTCTCAACAATTCTATTGCTAACGAAAGTTGTTGGTTTTTACATAGGCCATCCAGTAAAATAGCATAAGTTTGAACATCTGGAAGCTGGCCGCAAGCTTGCATCTTAGAGAACAACTTTCGTGCTTCATGTATCCTCCCCACTTTGCAAAAACCATCAATGAGAGCGTTATAAGTAATGGTATTTGGAACCAGTCCATTATCAGATATTTCCTGGAAAAGCATCACGGCCTCATCAACCATTTTACGCTTACAATATCCGTTTATCATTATGGTGTAACAAAAGGCATCAACCATGGAGCCTTTGCTAACCATTATATCAAAGACTTTTTTTGCCTCTTCCATTTCTCCTCGCAGACAGTAGCCATCCATAAGCGAACTGTATGTAACCGTATCAGGTTCAATATCTCTTTGAATCATCACTTGAACCACACTTTTTGCTTCCACAACCATCCCCTCCTTACAAAGTGCATCTACCAAGACATTGAAGGTGCGTATATCCGGAAAGATATCGCTACCCACCATTTCATTCAACAACCTTGTAGCTTCTTTCCACTTGCCTAATCTGCAAACACCATGAATCAAGGAGTTATACGTGACAATGTCCGGGGCGATACCCCTAGTGATCATTTCTGAGAAGAGGTCCAGAGCATCAACAATAAGTGTATCCTTACACAGACTGTCAATGATGGTGTTATACACAACAAGGTTAGGCTTACAAGCTCCTTCATCCATCTTCCTAAGCAATTGAATAGCTGCACTATTTTTACCCTTCATGCAAAAGCCCTTTACTAGTGTGCCAAAAGCAACTACATCCGGCTTACAGTTACCTCCCTCAATCATTTTGCTAAAAAGTCCTGCTGCCTCAGCCATTCTATCCTCAAGAAGAAAGCCATTGATTAGAGTGGTAAGAGTGGTGACATCTGGTTCAAAACCAAATTTGAAGAACTTTCCCAAGACAGATAAACTGAAGCCCATTTGGTTCAACTGACAATGGCAGTTAATGATTATATTTAGAGAATAAACATCA
The DNA here is from genome assembly GCA_029955375.1 of Rubus parviflorus. NCBI lineage: Eukaryota > Viridiplantae > Streptophyta > Magnoliopsida > Rosales > Rosaceae > Rubus > Rubus parviflorus. The sequence goes on from JARGGL010000010.1 coordinate 4,153,220, forward strand.
GGAGCAATTTCCAACACACCCATTTGTTTATACAAATATAGAACTGCCGAATAGTGTTTCAATTTCGCAACTTGACCCAAGATTTGGTTAAAACGGACCACGGAAAGGAGAGGACGCGTGTGAAGCATTTCATCGAACACCTTCAAGGCATCCTCAAGATTAGTGACTTTGGGTGGCACAAGCTGGGTGTTTCTAGATTTGCTTGGCTTTGAGGGTTGAGAATTGAACCAGGCCGAGTAATTGCTGAAGAAAACAACAAGAGTAGAGTGAAGGGAAGACATACCTCCTCCTCTGCTGCTGCAATAAGAAGAAGAAGAAGAAGAAGAAGAAGCTGTGCGCAGCAACTTCATTAGCATCTTTGAGTCGGTGCAAAGACGGTTCGATTGGTGTTTTTCTCATTTACTTGTGTATTTTCGGCACCTAAATTTTGGGTTTTGTATTATAAGGAAAGATGTCCATAAACACAATGTAGCGCAAATTAAGCCCCCCTTATTTCTACGCAACTTTCATCTCCACTCTCATTTTGATACCTCCAAAGCTCAACCTTTACATCACCTTTTCTACCTTCAAACCGTCCTCTCCCACACCCTTGGCACATGGATAGTGCAATAATGGCTTCAAGCCTTCACCTTCCTCATCAATTGTGGACAGAATTCTGAGCTTATACCATTTCCAAGTAAGCTTACGGAGTTGTTAGCTTTGAAGCAAAGCTTAGAAACAAATTTGCCTCGTGGAAGAACAACCCTGAATTTCCAGACATCAGATTTGCTTTTCTCCATGAATATTTTGAGGAAACAAATGTGGGATGAGATTGACAAAATGACTAGGATATAACAGTCAAACATATAGAATAGATTAGAAAGGAAACAACCACAGAAATTTCAAAAAATAAAACAAAAGCATCTGATTATCAAGCACGGTCTTAAAGTGATGACAAAATTGTATCTAAATCAAAACATTTTAGTAGCACAATAGATGAAACAGCACTTAAGATCTTGGCTTCTCCTTCTTCTCTTTGAACAGAGCCAAAAGTGACACGCCTGAAACCTTCACAACCTTGAACCTAACTCCAGGAATATCACCAACAGCATGACCTTTACGTCCAAACCCAGCAATCAACACCTCATCCTGCATGAAAACACAATAATCAGTAAAACCAAAATATACGGCTCATACTTGTTAAACATGTAATACTTCTCCACTATACTCACATTCTCTTCAATGTAGTTCAAGCAACCATCGTTTGGCACAAAGGCAGCAATCTTCTTCCCATTCTTAATAAGCTGGACTCTAGCACACTTTCTAATGGCAGAGTTAGGCTGCTTAGCCTCAATACCACTGAAAAATAATATCCAAAGTCAGTTAGAACTATATGATTACGTACTCTGACCAGAATGAATTGGTTTTATAAAAAAAATCAAAGAAAATGCGTCAACACTATTTCGCGTACATCTTCTCAAGAACAATGCCTTTAGCATGGGAAGATCCGGCAAATGGCTTCTTCCACTCATTTCCAAGATGTGACTTCTTGTATGACTTGTCAGCCCACCTTTGCCTTCTACGGTGGTTCTTCAGCTTGCGAGCCGCTCCCATTCCACGTGTTTTCCTGTAAAAATTGGCTAACAGTGTTGAGTCAAATATTTCTAGCAGGGCTTATAATAAACTTCAACAAACAATAAACACTGCCAATTAACACAAAACTGCACACAATTTATGTTTGAAGTATCCCTCTTTCATTTAATCCAAGAACTGATGCATGAAGATATCCAAGCAATCAAATACAATAGCAACTCGAGATTTTGAGATTAAGACCAAACAAACAAGTTTAATTTATGTTTGTGCTGTTCATTTAATTTATGTTTGTGCTGTTAACCCCAAACGAACAAACAAGTTTCGCAAATGAGACCAAGAGCTTACATGGAATGTTTTTCATAAAGCCTAGTTTACTTGGTAGTAATTTTAGTTCTAAGCACATAAAAATTCATTAAAAAACCATGTGCTTCTTGCATATTTATCTGACAGCAGCTACTGAGAAGTACTAAAAATTGCCTCTTTGAAACCAAAAGATTTTAAGAGTGCCTGTTTTAACATAAAGCAGAAGTTGTTTCTATTTCAGCGATAAGCCATAACAGGCCAAAATGCTTTTCAAGCCAAGCTTTTTCCTTCAGAGAAACTTAGCACACCAAATTGTAAAAAGTTTTTTCTTATAAGAAGCATTTCAGGGCAAGCTTTAAATAGTTCTTACTCCTTTTAACAATGAGATGACCTTTACGCTTTGGCATAGCCTTATAGTTGGCAAAGCTCCAACAAAGACTGAAAACTAATTCTTATTCGATGCACTCAACAAGACTATACATTTCATTTCATTAACTTCACAGTCCAAGGTCATGCAAGGAGTACCAACTTATCAAGCCGATAATTGTACTCTTAACATGTCAAAACATGAAATCAAAGATATAAAATCTTCACCATCGAATAAACTAGCAATCTAGCCACTTCCTGAAAATAACGAACTGCAACTGCAATGAACACATTGCTTTACACCAACGAATACACCCACTAAGTACTCAGAGCAAGCATTCATCATCAAACATCGAAGAAAACGATACAAAATTTTCACAGATTCCACTTAAACTTAGCAAAGAATGTATTAATTCAATTCCAGTCGCGAAGGAATTTCTCTTCACCATCAACTATCTGATTAAACTAATTGAACTGAGACTAAGTAGATCGTACACGAGAAATTCTATCCATAAAATACTTTCAGAGAACGCAAGCAAAGAATGAGGTTCGATCTGAATGGAAGATGGAGGCGGAGACTTACCCCATGATGACTGAACACCAAGAGTCTCAACCAACGACTGCAACAGAGAGCGAGCTTCGGCGCGGCAGGAGCAAAAACAGCTTGGGCAATGCGAAGAAACCCTAGTGCCTTATTCTACGCTTAAATATAGCTCTTCCTTTGGGCTTTGAAAGAAAATGGGCCATCATTTTATGGGCCGGGCTACTAGAGTATCCACGTCGGCCCACTCTTTAATTTTCCTTCTTCTTTTTTAATCCAAAGGGGGTTTTTTAAGATTACTTTTTTTGGTAGATTATTTTTTGTTAGATTATTTTTGTTGTGACAGTCTATTTCTTTGGCGCCTATGCAGTATGCACTGTTATAATGTAACAGTCTTGCACTGCATAGTTTCACCGTTACACGATTTATTGCCGCATTGAGCACAATGGTTGGAGGCAAAGCCAACCGGAGCAACGATATGTCGAACAAAGGTTAGAGAACCGAGAAATGAAAATATTGGTTCTAGTTTTTATCCGAACTAGCTAAAAACAACTTATAAGAAAGCTGATGGAGATACTCTTAGAATAAAAACTTTTCTAATAGCGCGCTGTTTTAGCACTGTTGGATTATCATGCTCTGCCATATCAAAGCTGAAAAGTAAATTACAACTGACAGAGCCAGAACCAAGAAAAACAGCTCAATAAGAAGTATGGCTAACCCAGATACTTTAATAGATAATTGTCTTCATAACAGCAGAATTGTCTAAACCGATACATACATGATACATATACCTTCCATAACACTAGTGGCTTAAAAGCTCAATATTCCATAAAGCAGAGAAAATTCATGATTGCAGTACTCTGGTAAAAACAGAATGAACCAAAATAATCAATCTGTGTAGTGCACACCCACCAAACTAGTTAAAGGAGCCTTAGCAGATTACCAACTTCTAAACCAAATGACTTTGCTGTACCTAAAATCAAATCTGTCAAAGAATAAATAGGAAGGCGGTTAGAACTCAGAAGAAGAAGAATATTTGCAAAGATGAAAAGCACAAAGTTGATGTGACCAAAACGAATCTTATCAACCTGCCCGGCAGAATGTCTATTTCTGTGGCTTCTTCCAAAAGACCCCAATCTTCTTCAGCATGTTCCCATTTTTCTTCTTCAGCATATCATCATCCACATCTTCAGAGTACGGCGAGCCAAGCTTTCCAGCAACATGGTTATAGTTGCTGTCCATGGATACAGTTCTCTCCATGAGCTTGCCATTCCCGGAGGAAAGTATGGCTGCAGCTGCCTCAGCAGCCTTCCTCCACTGGTCAGACTGCACCTTTAGCCTTCTCAGTTCCGCCTCCAATTCTGCACTGGCCGCCTGTGCTGCCTCCAGCTGTTCAGTCACCCTTGCTACCCTCTTGCTGCTCTTATCTGCTTCCTCCATCACAATTCCAAGCTTCATGAGAGCCTCTCTCTCGGCACACCTAACTGCCTCCATTTCTGCCACTACCTCATCATTCGCTTTGCTCTTGTCCGTTTCGCTTTTATTGATTTTCACTCGCAGCATTTCATTTTCTTCTGATATACTCTGCAGTTCTGTTTCTTTATCCATCAAATGAGCCTTCAAATCTGCCACATGTTCTTTCAGTTCTTTCAATTCCCTTTCCAGTTCATACTCTCTCTGGCATGACAGGCTCTTCTGAAGCTTCAAATTCAGCCCCTCGTTTTCCTCTGAAATGCATTGCAATTCAGTTTCCTTATCCATCAGGTGGGCCTTCAACGCTTCAACACCAGCTTTGGTTTTCTTCAGTTCGGCCTCCAGTTCACCCTCTCTCTGACTAGATGCAGATCTCATCTGCTCCACCAGATCATGAGCACTTCTTATCTGCACAGTGCTCTGAATTTTTTCTTCATGGTATTTGGTCTCAGCAGTCTCAAGAGTAGATTTTAGTCGTTTCACTTCAGACTTCAAGGTGTAAAGCTCTGCCTCAATCTCGTTTGATCCCATAGACTCTTGCTTTTCTCCAAATTCCTTCTCAAGCTCATTGTTGATGCTTACATTATTCAGGTCAGCCTTAAGTTGGCTAACAATTTCTTCTAGTAAATTTACACGTGCTTTTGACTGATCTAACTCTGAAGCAACTGAGTTGTAAGCTTCCATGGCTTTCATGCCATCTGAACTGAGTGTCTCCACTGTTCTTCTTGCAGATTCCAGCTGCAGTAGGGTTTGGCTAACCTGTGCTTGTGCTTGAGCTTCTGCTTCCTTACAGTCCCTCAACTCGGTTTTCATGTTTGCCACAAGTGAAAGAGTTTCTGCCAAGTTTTCTTTCAAGCTTTGGAGCTCTTCATTAACTAATTCTGCATGCTTTGTCTGATCAGCCTCAGATACAACTACCATTTCAAGCTGCAGTTTAAGCCTCTCAATCTCATCAACGGCAGATGCCAAAGCAGCTGCGTCAACTGAGTGCTGCTTCTGCACAGCCTCAAGCTCAGACTGCCATGCTTGATCTCTTTCTTGTGAAATCTTTTGGAGCTTGATAACACGAGCTTCCTCAGAAATACAAAGCTCAGGAATGTGCTGCTGGGATTCTTCGAGCTTTGAAGACAAGGCCAGTAATTGCTTCTTCGATTCCTCAGCATCTTGCTGAGCTTGCTTCTTGCATGATTCAGAAGATTGAAGCTCGCTGTTTGCTTTTTTCAAGTCCTCTTGGAGTTGAGATATCTGAGATTCCAATTCAGACACTCTACTTGGGACTTTCTTCTGGGTGAAGAGTAGAGATGATTATTAGCAAAGTATACAAAGAATGTGACACTTACATTTCAATGCACAAATTCCACGTGTACACATGATGAAAAAGGTACACAAGTATGAATGATGCGTGGGGAAAGAAAGTCCTTCTATAACATGATGAAAAACTCAGAAAATAAAAGCATGAAAGAATATAATGTAAAGATAAAATTACTGAAGAAACATGATAAGTGCTATTTATTATGGTAAAATGCCACAATTATAGATTAGACGGAAAATTTTTTATTGAGAAATAAGAAGCTCCCTTTACATCACCAGAGTTGTATATTGAATTATTGATTCATGCCATGAAAAGTGAACCAAGAAAACACAAGGGTATCCAGCTTCCATATTTCTTAAGAGGAAGAAAAGAAGTTTAGAATGAAACTGACGCTGAAGAATGTGCTGCTGTGTGTCAGACAGAATGTGCTGCTGTGTGTCAGACAGCTTTTAAGAACAAAATATAGGCCCAGAAAGCAACCTAGATATAATTATATGGAATTTCAAACAATTTCTCTTCCAATAAAGCATTTATGAAATGTCTAGCACACATAGAACATTAGTCATCGGGCCTTATACTATCCTTACACCATAGTCCTATACTCCAATGGTTATACAGCACTTTAAAGTTTGTGAAACAGCTGAGAGATCAATGGAGTACAATCAAAAGTACCTCTGGCAAAGGACTTCTCGGTGACCGCCTCTCAATGACTTTTGGGCTTCTGTCTTTAGATAGTCTTCTAGCTTGACTTGAAGAAGATGCACGATCAGTCTCCAATGCAGTTGGCTTGAGCTGGCGGCGTGCAACTCGAGGGGATCCCTTTTGAGTTGGGGATACCCTTTGAGGGGGGGATTCCCGTTTAGGTACTTCAGAGGAACCACTTCTGATAGAAGATTAGCAAAATGAAAATCAGGTTTAACAATCACAAGCTTCTAGGAAGTAAAGAAGGAAATAAAAACAGCAATCCTAGACTGCGCAAACAATGAACTTGTGTTTTGAAGTCATCAGAAAGACAGGTGGTGTATGCTGCAAGGTAAGATTCAAGACTACCAATAAATTAAACTCACAATCCAGAGTGACTAGTAGATAAATGGACCAGTCCATTGTCCAATCCTCAATGACATATCTAGACTTTAGAAACAAGTCTCCATCAAAAAATTACACAAGCAAAAAAATCTTCATATCGACGAGTAAAGTTGAAAGAGTATTTAGCGGAAAGAAAATTGTAAACTCTTTAAGTTGGAGCTATCAAATTCCAGTCTAGAGAAAATGCATGGTACATCTAAAGTTTAGAAACTACGGACAATGCATACACAGAGAGAGGGGAGGCTAGTCTAGGCTGAAAAGGAAACCAATTACAGTCTGGCATTTTTGTGATTTATCGAAGATCATATACCAGTCATACCTTTGTTTTGTTGTCTTTCAAGCATTCCATTTCAATATTTTTATCACATTTTAACACTGAAAAAGAATGTTCTATCTTATTCATGAAAGATCTCATAGTTTGAAAATCCTACTATTGAAAGCCCAGGAATGCCATTGCCAATGACCTTCACTAATTTCAAGATCCCAAAATAAACATCAAACAATGCACACACCGACACCGACACCAAAATAAAATCCCTAAAATGTTGTTGCAACACTTCTTTGAACTGACAAGAAAAATCGCCCTGAAATGACCTTCAGTAATAAAAAGATCACACATAGCACACGCACACGCACACGCACACGCACACGCATGATAGAATATAACAGACACACAAACAAAAATTACAAAATCTTTTTACGAGGCTTCTTTGCTACCAGGATAATTATACTTCAACTCCTTCATTGATAACGACGAAATGCCCTAGTGATAGAAATTCTCCCATTGTAAGCTGAGAAGTTCTAAATAATGATACCAATGCAATTAATGATAATATTATTTTCCCATGTTAAATAAATAGAATAAGACAACACAAAAATCAAATTGCCTGATTAATAAATCCTCAGTCTAATGTTGCCACAAGATTATGCAACTAAAGTCGCTTAATTGGTCCAGAGAGGAGCCCTTTCCGCTCCTCCAATAGCTCAAGTGGGTCCTGCAGGCTGCATTATAGCTGCCAAGAGGACCCAGCAAAACCTCAAAACTTGAAGACAACAAGCTGTTAACTATTTATTTTGACGTGATAGATAGATACTGGTACATAGACACTTGCCACAAAATTGGTCCACCATTGTTACTCAGCACTCAGCAGTGAAAGTTTCTAATACATCCGTAAATAAAGACATGATACAAGAATGACATTCTACAGAGATAGATAAACCCGAAACAAGATGTAAAGTTAAGCTTACAAAACAGGAGAGACTGCCAAAAAGACATTGATATAGCAATGGGGAAAGTATAAAACACTACAAATAGTTACCTTCTGGCTCAAAAAACAAACAAGCGCTTAAACGATCAAGCAACAGACCAACAAATCCCTCTAAAGCCTAAGGAGAAGACAATCATATATAAGCTGAAGTTACCTTGCTTTTGGGGTTTGCATATTTGACTGCTTTTTCTAGGAGCAAAGTTGAGAGGGAACTAATCAAAGCTTCACTGCTTGAATGCCTCCAACCCACAAGACCTGAAAAACAGTTGAGATCAAATCACAAGCTGGGCCAAGAGAATCCAATGTTTCCATGTAAGAGAAATAAATAGGTTTCATGGAGGGCATGTGCTCCTTATCATCATTGAAGAAAAGGCCATTATGGCAAAGATGTGCCAATCATAAATTGCACCAACTATTCTATTCCAAGCCCACAAGAGAAAAATGAACGAATAATAATATCTCAAAAACCAATTAAATGCTTGCTAACTGGTTCCACAATTGATCCATGCTCAAAGGACCCATCATTGTAATCTACAGCTAGCCAGTTATGATAATTACATTAATAGCCCTTGTTCTACTAAAAAGGAACATGGCTATTATAGAGAAGAAAAAAAATTGTCTCCTCCGTGAAGTATGGGCACCAAATTGAAATTGAAGAACACAAAATGATTTTATTCAACTGCTCAAACCTTTTTGATAGTGTGGGGAGTTGAAACTTTGTTTCTCGGAAATTTATCATCATTTTCCATCGAAACAAACAAACAGAAACAGATCTAAAGCCAACCAAAAAAAAAAGAACATGGCATCAACATCTGCAGAAAAAACAAGCAATGGAGCCATAAAAAATTAAAATAATGGCCTCCTTGGACGGAAAAGAAAGTAGATTGTATAGACTTTTTGAGATTCGCTTTACTTTTATTGTCTCTAAAATTTATAAAAAAATGTATATATATGATTTTTTTTTTTACAAAAAAAAAGCCTGCAACATTGAAGCTCTTGAGCAAGAAAAGAAGAGCTACACTGTAGCCATTAGCAGATGAACTTCTTTTCATACTCAGATTCCATCCAAAAAGAAGCCTGAAAGAAAAATGAAAAGCAACAAACCCAAAAAGTAAAAACACGAATCCAGTTTGGTTGCCAGGAAAATGTGGGAAAAAGAAAAGGAAACAGGAACCCATTTGGGCACAGAAACAAAATGCTGCAAAATGCATGTGTGATTGTGTTTCTCTTTTCTAATTTCCCAGCATACAAACCAGAGGTGAATGTATGTTCTGAAAATATAAGAGGAAATGAGTAATGGGTGCCTACCTTACTTGCTGAGCTTTTTGAATCTTCTTCTTCTTGTTCTTGTTCTTGTTCTTGTTCTAATCTTGTTGCAGTTTCCGAGGCTATGGTAAGAGTGTGAAGTGGACTGTTGGAATTTCACTGTGTAAAGGAGCGGAGTAAGAGTGAGGGGTACACTACATTACAAAACAGAACGCAGAGAAAGCAGGGGAGTACATATTTGTCGTTTCATGCGAAAGAAATTAAACTGGAGTTAAATCTGGTTTTACGTCCGGGAATATGATATGTTATCCATTTTATGAACTTTTCAAATTAGGGAAGAACATTGTAGCCGGACAAAAAAAAATAATTCTGCCAGTTTAATCTAATTTGTTGACCAATTAATGCAGAAATAATTCCTTTTTTAGAATAATTTTTTTTCTTTGTTTGATTTGTTTTGCCAATTTCGTCTCCTATGAATTAATTCTGCCAGTTTAATCAAATTTGTTCACCAGCTAATATAGAAGTAATTACTATTTTAGAATGATTATTTTGTTTTTGATTTTTTTTTGGTTACTTTTTTATTCAATTTCGCCTTTAACATGCTTTTATTAAGAAAAATAAAATTACAAAACAAACTCGCATAACAAATGTCACAAAGTAGAAGACATCATAACTTTCAGTCGGAACCTAACTAGCTATAGTTTATCCAAACTTATAAAGATTGTGAACTTATTCATAGCAAAATTCACCTCTTAAAACATGGTGGAGTTGAAAGAGTTAAAAACTTAGCAAGATGTCGGAATTTTTTAACCAACACTATAGCTCTCCCAGGCATGTAATACTTTCCTTTAATGTCTAATAATGATTTGAGAATCACGTATGTAGCTCCTAATACACGACGAAGACTATAAATCGAAGTTCATTGGAATGTTCTATAATTTTCGACTCATAAATAATTTGTTGAAACCGTCAAAATTTAATTTCACTTACTAACTTTCAAGATGATCCCACTTTATATTTTGCGCTCCTTGAATCTTTAGTAAAGTAAGCAATAACATTATGACTCAAAATAAAAGGTGATTACATTAAGAAGATCTCAAGATTTAAAGTTTCGCAATAAAATAATCCATTGACTATTTCGGATTCAAAAGAAATGTCACCTATGAACATTAGTCCTCGCTGCTAAAATAACAAAAATGATCATATTCATTAATCGAGAGAAACACAACGTTGACATTGCTTATGGGAACACCCAAGTGTTTGGGCAAACAAGTAGATGTTAGAACAACAAAATATAGATTTTTCTTTTGCGATCTCAAAAGCCAGGCTTTCCTCACATCAAACTTCAATCGATTTAAAAGGATTAACCAAATTTCGACTACTAGACAAAAAGCAGAAATCGAAAGCATGACTCACCTTGTTTTGCTTACTTAATGTCACAAAATCTAAATTGTGGCTATTTAATTTGTGCCCTTTTGGGGGCCTTTTTTAACTAGAGTGCTTAAATATTTTCAATCATGTAATAACTAACTACGATACTCATCACAAACAACAAAATCATAATTAAATATTTTGTTAAAACCATCAAAATGTAACTTCATTAACCCACTTTCATATTTTGCATTTTTGGTGAAAGCACCAATAGCATTTCCAATGTTACAATTTAAAGTTCATAACAAGATAGTCCATTGAGCATTTTTGGTTTGAAAGAAAGGTCATCTATGAACATGACTCCCACATGCACGATTTGCCATAAATTAACAAAAACGATCATATTCATTAACCGAGAGAAACACAATGTGGGCATTGCTTCTCCTTATCTGCCGAAATCCTAGAGCCCATTGCCAAAAGGCCCAAAATGAATATTTCTTTCTTGTTTTTGGGTGTCTTGGGTATATGGGTTGGTCGTGGGCTTCATTGTTAGGCTTACCATTTAATATTTCTTCCATCTAAATTCTAAACCCACACTAAATTTTCCACACTAAATTCCCTTTCATGCCACCATTAATTAGATACGTATCAGTTTTCCATACTAAATTCCCTTTCATTCATGATCGATAGTAGATAAGTGATGACCACTCACAAAAGTATGGGGGGACTTTATCCAGGTAGCACCGACTACGTTGTTAAAGTTTCTTGGTACTTCCTCTTTTGCATATTCCAAATGCGTGTTTAAAAAAGGTAGGGACGTCGGCCATAACGTTTTTGTCCCTTGGGCATCATACTTCTTTTTAGATACTTGCTGCCTACGTTATTTGCACAACATCTTACGTTTGCTTTACATCACTCTAACTTGCGCAAAATCCTCCAAGTTTTTCGGCTCAAAATATTATCCATTATCTTACAAAGAAAATCAATAGGAATAATATTGCATGAGGTTTCTCGTACAACACCATAACATGGCTTCGGATGCTAACACCATAATAGATCTTGAAGAAAACGGTTAGACGGCGGATGGCTACAAACATGAGGTAGGCGATCCAATTAGTTACTAGCTAGCCCACACTCTGTCTATGTCTGTCCTATTTTTTGTTTTCTTTTCATCCATCAAAATTTACATAATCGAGACCAACTTGGTTCGATGATTTTTCTCTCCATAAATGTGGATGAGATTTCAAGTTCAAATCGCCCCTTTTAAAAAAAAATGCATAAAATTGACCCCATTTACATTATTCGCTTTCCGGTGCTAGTTTATCATTTATTCTAATTAAATTCAATGAATATTAGTGTTGCAAATTGGCTTATGACATCTACTTGTGATAAAAAAAATTATCTAAAACAATATTAATGACGGCTTAGTTTTATATTTCGCACTGGGCCTCTTAAATCTTAGGAACGGTCTTGTTAATTTGCTAGTCTTCGATCTCTTGTCCAACCCTATCTACTACAAGTTCTCTCATTTCCTAGTACGAGAAATCGATCGACGCCTACGTCTTGTATGAGCACCTCTCTTCAATGATAAAGTTTCAAGTGAGACGGTTGTGCCAAATTGACCGACTAATTATTCGAATTTAATAAAATTAAAAATTAATACTACATCGTAAAAAGAGCCGGAAATATCCACTTCAAGACATAGGTAATAAGTAATAGTCCTTCACATGTGTCACTATGTAAACAGTCACTTCACCGTACAGTAGTTACATAGATACGAGCATAAAAATATCCATGGAATAAAGCTCAATCTACTCAATACCTCCAGGAATTCCAGGATCCACATGCTTTTTAGACAAATCCTTGTTCCATAGAGAATCTTGAGAAGTTGAGATTCATTCACATGCCCAAAATATCTTGTGTATAGTCTCATCATATGATTATCAATTTCATAAACAGTTTCATATTCTAATATCTAAGCTTTAATTTTGAAATTGATATCATTGAGTTTGATGTCAACGATGTCAATGATTATCAATTACCTGGCTGGCATGTCGACGTTCTTCTACCTGGTATGTCGACGTTCTTCTACCAACGGTTTGGCAATTTGTTGGATTTGGAGTCATCATGGTTGGCATGACTATTTTCTAGCCTCAAGGTGTACCGGAGATTTTGTACCTTAATTATTGTCCTTTTGGACTTTAGAAGTTATGTTCAGACAATCAGACTTGTTAGTTTGACGTTTTGTTATACTATATTGTTTGAGCGAATATTATAAACAATATCTGCCATTTGAACTGTTCATCACTTTGGTACCTGACATACGAAAACTATCACATTAGTATTTGACATTTCATTCCCGACCTAACTTTGGTACCCACCGTCCATAACGTCATTTAAGCCATGCTATTTCGACTTTTTTTTCATGGGCATTTTCGTCCTTCCCTTATTTTTTTTGGGTTTGATAGGAGAGAGAGAGGAAGATAGAGATGAGTTTGAGAGAGAGAGAGAGAGGAGGAAAAAAATTTATAGGTTTGATTGCAGAGAGAGGAAGATGGAGACGAGTTTGAGAGAGATAGAGAGAGGGGAAGGAAAAAAATTTATGAGTTTGGTTGAAGAGAGAGGAAGATGGAAAGAGAGAGAAAAAAACCACAGAATGACAAAAAAAAGTCATGTGATCATAGGACAAAAGGCGTTATGGAAGATGGGTACCAAAGTTGGGTCATGGATGAAATGTCAGGTACTAATGTGATAGTTTTCATATGTTAAATATCAAAGTGATGAACAGTCTAAATGTCAGGTACTGTTTATAATAAAAGCCCATATTGTTTATACTGCTAAATTGTAGACATATTGTTGTCTAAGTTGTATAGTAGACAATCATAGACTATTTATACTATAGTAGACAGTCATTTTTTTTGTTTGTATACACAATTTACAATTTACAATTTGCTAAATTTCGTTTTCTGTTTGTATCGTTTATATTGCTTGTAATAATTTTTGTCGTAAAAATGAATTTATTTGATCATATTTTTTTTTTTGAGTTTGATATTCTTCTTTTGGCGGAATAAAATTTGAAGTCATCGTTAACACTCAAGACAGAACCCAATTAATTATGCTCTGCAAATCCATATCTACACACAATGACCATATCCTACCCACAAGTAAAGCAAATGAAAACAATCCACATAGTCAAACAGTAGTTCCTCTACTAAGCAAAGCAAACTTAAATGCAGCAACCACTTTCACAAGTAATCTGAATTTGAATTTCAAATTGAAAGTCTCCAATTCTCCATGGTCCACAATCAAATAATGCTTTTCCATTTTAATCCCCAAAGACTAAAAACCATCATTTCTCCAAATATCTTACATTATAATCCAATTAGTCTATTTTTGGCAAAAATCCAATTAGTCTTTAGTGTTTATCATAAAATTTGGCAGTTTTGTGATGTTATAGGCTTATGGCTAATTTTAAAAACTATTTCTCATAAACACAACTTCTTCGGTCATTATACTCAATTAGTTTTCTTGCATGCTCTATGTGTGTCCGAAAGGGCCGCGCTCACGTTTTCGAGAATTGTTCTCGCCTATTTTAGTTTTTTCGAATTATTTACCTTTCCGTTTTATCATACTAATTTTTAAATTAAATAATAAATAATGTTAGATAATAAAATAAGAGAATAAATTAAAATAAAAAAACTAAAAATAGTAATAAAAAATAGGCAAGTTGGCAAGTTTGTGTGAAACCATATATTATTTTATTTATTGATTTGACTATACTATTTACCGCTTTACTCTTAATATGTTTAAGTTTTTATATTATCTAATACAGTGTTGGAGGGGTAAATCTTGAATTTTTGAATGTTTACTAAGAATTCAAATTTTGACATTATATATATAGTATTATAGATTATACACACTAAAAACATGAGATATGACAAGAAGGACCACTACAAAAAAAGTGGACATTGGACACCAAATATTGGTGTCCAATAACTGGGTGGCTAAAGACATTGGTGACTAAAAAATTTGGATTTTGGAAAAATGACAAAGAACATTAGTGACTAATGGATGAATAAAACAAAAATGAGAAAAGACAAAACAAAAATTGGGAAAAGACAAAACAAAAATTGAGAAAAAACAAAAGACATTGGTGACTAATGGTGAATGTCACCGAACTATTAGACACCATTTGTTGGTGTCTATTGCCCACTTTTGTGGTAGTGGACAATTATTCGATTTTATAATCCAATTTTTGAAGACCCATAAATTAAAATCATGAGAAGGTGGTAATTAATCAGAAAGTAAGTTCGCGCTGAAAAAATATAATCCAATTTTTGAAGACCCATAAATTAAAATCATGAGAAGGTGGTAATTAATCTCAGTTTCTTTTCGATTCATGGGTCTTCTGGTTTCTCTAAGCATGCTTTAAAATTTGATTATTTGTCTTAAACTTACCTATCCCAAATTCCCAATTCCCAAGATAAACTCAAAAACAATGGGCACTTCAGTCATTTTGCAGGATGCAAGCTCCAAATAAACACATGTCTGCAACACAGAGCGAGTGAGTCTCACGCATCTTCTACTCCCTATAAAGCCACTCAACTTCTCAAACCCTTATAATAAGCTTAAACTAAACTGAACAGCACCTTCATCTCTCACAAAACCCAGACTCCAACTTCCTCATCCAAAAACTTCCGAACCCAGAAAGAAGATGAGGGGAAGCAATCACGTGATAGGACTCCTGAACTTCACCACCTTCCTCCTCTCAATCCCAATCCTCGGCGGTGGGATTTGGCTCAGCAGCCGAGCCAACAACACCGACTGCCTCAAGTTCCTCCAATGGCCTCTCATAGTCATCGGAGTCTCAATCATGGTCGTCTCCTTGGCCGGCTTCGCCGGAGCTTGTTACCGCAACACTGTCCTCATGTGGGTCTACCTCTTCGTCATGTTCTTCATCATAGCTGCCCTGATCGGCTTCATCATTTTCGCTTACGCCGTGACGGATAAAGGGTCGGGCCGGGCGGTGGCGAACCGGGCTTACAAGGACTACTACCTGCAGGACTACTCGGGCTGGCTGGAGGAGCGCGTAGCGGGTAATAGCTACTGGCGGAAGATTGCTTCTTGTGTGAGGGACTCTAAGGTTTGCAAGAAGATGGCGAGGAGTGTTGATGGTGTCCCTGAGACGGCTGACATGTTCTACAACAGAAAGCTTAATTCTGTTCAGGTATGTAATCTTATTCACTTGTTTGAGTAATTTCTATTTTAGCTATAGCTAATTAACTATGTAGTGAAAAAGGTATGATCTTTCTATAACAAAAAAGAACCAAAAAGCTTGAAAAAAGTTGATCTGATTTTAGAACTTTCTGTTTTGTTTTAAGCTTGCAACAAATTTTTTGATGACATCCCATATTTTGAGTCGGATATTATGTTATGTTGTCAGATTCGGACATGATTTTAGAGAATCAACTATTTTGATTCATGGCAAAAGTTTGTTTGATCAATAGCTTTAATGGGTTTTTGGGGTTGAGGTTGAAGAAGGTTAATTAGTGGTAGATCTAGTTTGGGATTTAGATCTTGGGTTAAGGAGGTTATTAAGGCATGTGGCCAACCAGTATGACAAGCATGGGGTTGAGTTGAGTTGGAGTACTCCAATTATATTATACTTTACACCCCGAGATATGTGGTCTTTCGACCAATGGAAAATTGCTTTGTCGGACTTTTTTCTTAATTATTTTTTTTTTTTTTTTTTTTTTGAACGAATAATTATTTTTTTTCTTGATGGTGATGGAAAACCCACCATTACCAATATATAGCATTTTACTTCCAGTTGTACACTGTCCTTTTCTTAAACAATTTAAAAAAAAAAGGAAATTTCATTACCCATTTTTGAAAGAAAGAAAATAAATAATTTCCCATTGTTCAAATTTTTTTTTTTTCAAGAACAAAAAAACATAAGGAGTGGTGACCTTAATCGATAAAGAGCTAATTCCAATAATTATGTCTCACATATGCGGTGGGTAGAATAGTGTTTTGAGTTTTGAGAAGTGATGTTTACAAGATAGGCACTTTTTTTTTTTTTTGGAAATACAAGATAGGCACTTTAGTGATAAAACACTTATCCCCGATACTCAGTGTTAAGAGGCTTCCTAGTTGGACTATAAATGGACACTCGTAAAGAGAGTTCGACTCTCGTCCATCCTTTGCTCGAACCTCGAGTGTATTGAAAAAAAAAGGGTTTAGGATGATATTCTAGATTAGTAAGTTGTTTACAAAAAGGTAGTTGTTGTGGTGGCAGTTGTACAGGAGGTCAGGATCCTCAAGAAAAAGAATGTTCTTGTAGGAGGGTAGGATGGCCTTCCTTTTTCTGCTTTATCTTAACAGAATATCTTTTAGGTGGGATATCCTTTTCCCACTTTTGGCTCATTGTTACAAACTGGAACACAATGTTATATAACCTTGAACAAACTTGAAATACTCCAAAAGCACAGTCCCCTCCTTTCCCACACCTCTTTTGGCTTTCACTTTCCTATTGGTGTTTTTTCTTTGACAAGTATGCATTATTGGTGTGTCCAAGTAATTGATGTAGAAAATGGTAGAATACATACAATGTTCCAGGTATAAATGCATGTTGCCTGACCATGACATGTTCCATACTTGCTTCACATGCTGAATACGGACATAATTTTAACATGTACTCATTATATAGAAAATTTCACAAAAGTCCTAGTCTCTACTAATTAAATTAAATTAAATTAGTATATTGACAGATGTAACTAGAAGGGGGGCTGAGGTTAACTAAGTGATTGTTGATTTGGCTTGAACAAACTTTCAAGCTTTGGTCAGCATCTTTTTGCTGGCACAAAGTAGTTTGTAGTTGTAGTCACTAGTCAGTCTTATGACTCTTATCCCTTTGTTGCTTTAGAAGATTGGGTACCATTCATGCTTACGAGATTGCATTTATATCAGCAACCAGGTTTCTGTAATATATTCATTGACAGCAAAGAGGGAAATGGGGGGCTTAATTTACCCAACTTTCCCTTAAAACAGCAATATCTGATAAAGATGAGACTCACATGAAACCCAGAATCCCAGATGCATTGTGCTTTATTCTTTTCCCATTTGATCAGTAGTCTGATATATCAATTGGAATACTGATACTTTTCCCATTTGATCTATAGTCTGGCTGCTGCAAGCCCCCAACAGAGTGTGGCTATACCTATGTGAACGAGACGATTTGGACCACCACAGGAGGCTATGTGGGAACGAATCCCGACTGCACAATGTGGAACAATGATCAACAGGAACTCTGCTATTCCTGTAACTCTTGCAAGGCTGGTGTGCTGGCCAACATTAGGAGGAGTTGGAGGAAGGTCTCTGTGATCAACATCGTTATATTGATCGTCCTAGTGATCTTCTATGTGATTGGCTGTGCAGCATTCAGAAACAATCGTCGGATTGACAATGATGAACCGTATGGTGAGGCTCGGATGACAAAGGCACAACCTAGCACTTTCCAACTTTAATGGTAGAGAATCTGATACTCGGAAAACTTGTGTGAAAAATGTATTTTAAAGCTTTTGTGATTGCACTGATTAGGGCTTATTCGTCTTAGACAAGTGAACATCATGAACTTGGCTTGATTTTGGATAATTTGCCTGTATATGTGAATTAATATGTACTTTATTTTCGCTATCTTTATCATTTACCTGATAGAAAAAGATGTCATATATTATGCATATCAAGAGTTCAAGGCTGTAGAGTTATAATGTATCCCTTACATAACTCAGTATTCAAGCTACGGGCCTAAATTACAAAAGCAATCTTCCTAAACAAAATCCAAAACTAAAGACTACAATTGGCCAGAAGAGAAGAACCAATGCCTTGTGTATTCGTTTGAGCGAAACTTGCCGGGTGGCAACGGCCACTTCAGGCCTTAACGGGGCAGAGCCACTGCTTGGTTCCAATCATCTTTCGGCTTGAAATTGTGCGCTCTTTAACTGTGTATCGTTCCAAACACGATGGAGAGGTGGCATCATGACCATTTTTATCAACACCAAGAACTAGCAATGTCTTCATAACAGCTCTACAAAGCCTTATGGTGCCGCGAATATCAGACAGACCACACCCTCAATCGATCCTTTGCCGCGCTATCTCCTTATGATAACACAAGCACAACAAATTCAGAATGGACGAGAGATGGATGGTGGCTGTAGGCAACAAAGTCTGCACAGTAATTGGAATCGAACATCACAACCCAATTTTTCGGCCGATGATGAGAATAAGCCCTGTAAGAATCAGGGAATGTTGTTTTTTGCAATTTCATATACTGCCAAAGCTCTTGATCATCCTTTGGGAAGTTATCTTCACCACCAAGTATCTTGAGGCATTTTAGAGATGGGTTCGCCGAAGCAGGCACGGCCGAGGAGATCAGTTTGCTTAGCTTCTGCTTCAAGAAGGACACTGCACCCACACAATAATCCTTGAGTATCTGATTTATCAAAGTTTGTATTCAAGAATACTTTTTTATTATAATTCTTCTCCAAATAGGAGGTATAAATAGTGTTACAAAAAACTTCCTCATAACCACCCATAATAACCACTCATAATAACTACCCATAATAACTTCCACAATCTAATCCTCCTAATAACTACCCATAACTACTCAATCTAATCCTCCTAATAACTACCCAATAACTACCCAATCTAATCTTCCTAATAACTACCCAATAACTACAATGAATTACAATAAGTTACAAAATAATACTAATGAGAGAAACAATAGATATATAGCTCGTTGACACTCCCCCTCAAGTTGGAGCATAGATGTCAATCATGCCCAACTTGTCGATCGAGCTATTGAATACTCGTCCTGATACAGCCTTTGTGAGAACATCTGCGAGCTGATCTTCAGATGGAACGAAAGGAAACTGAATAATCTTCCGATCAAGATTCTCCTTAATGAAATGGCGATCAACCTCTACATGTTTAGTCCGATCGTGCTGAACAGGATTATGAGAAATCTCGATAGCTGCTTTATTATCACAATGCAAGTCCATGAACTTTTGAAATTTGAAACCCAAATCCTTCATAATATTTTTGATCCATAACAACTCGCATACACCGTGGGCCATACCACGAAATTCTGCTTCTGCACTAGATCGAGCCACAACCTTTTGCTTCTTGCTTCGCCACGTAACCAGGTTACCTCCAACAAAGGTAAAGTACCCAGATGTTGATCTTCGGTCAGTCTGATCCCCTGCCCAGTCAGCATCAGTGTAACCTACAACTTCTAACTCACTCCCCTTAGCAAATAGTAAACCCCTACCTGGAGATGTCTTCAAATACCGGAGTATTCGATCCACAGCTTCCATGTGTACTTTACTTGGAGAATGCATAAACTGACTGACAACACTGACAGCATATGCTATATCAGGTCTAGTATGAGAAAGATAAATTAATCTCCCAACTAGACGTTGATATCTGCTTTTATCCGTTGGGACTTGATCTGGATAAATTCCCAACTTATGGTTCATCTCCATAGGTGTCTCAATTGGCTTACAGTCAAGCATTCAAGTTTCAGCTAATAGATCCAAGACATACTTCCTTTGGGATAAAGAAATACCTGCCTTTGACCTTGCAACTTCAATACCCAGAAAATACTTCAGCTGACCCAGGTTCTTCATCTCAAACTCGCTTGACAAGTATCTTTGCAAAGCCTCCATCTCTTTGGGATCATCTCCAGTGACAACCATGTCATCCACATACACTATCAAGGCTGTAATTTTATCACTCTTACGTTTAATGAACAACGTATGGTCAGAATTACTCTGTCGATATCCGAATGCCTTCATCGATCTGGTGAATCTTCCAAACCATGCTCGAGGTGATTGCTTCAATCCATACAACGACTTCCTCAATTTGCACACCTTTCCAACATCAGAAGGCTTAAACTTTATTCCTGGAGGCGCATCCATATAAACTTCTTCTTCCAAGTCTCCATTGAGAAAAGCATTTTTAACATCAAACTGATGTAAAGGCCAATCTCCGTTAGCTGCTAAAGAGATGAGGATCCGGATTGTGTTAATCTTCGCCACAGGAGCAAATGTTTCTTGATAGTCTACTCCATATCGTTGTGTGTAGCCCTTTGCAACCAACCTTGCCTTGTATCTGTCAACACTCCCATCTGCATTGAGCTTTACAGTGAACACCCAACGACACCCCACAATTTTCTTTCCAGCTGGCATAGGAACAAGTTCCCAAGTAGAATTCTTTTGTAAGGCTTCCATCTCTTCGTTCATTGCCTTTGTCCACTTGGGATCCGCCAAAGCATCCTGTACATTACTAGGAATAGATACAGAAGATAATTCATTGATACTAAGAGCATATGACTCGGACAATCTATGGGTGGACATAAAATTAGCAATCAGATATTTGGCTTTAGCTTTGAGTTCTGGTTCATACTGTTTCTTTGGGATGCCCTTGGAAATTCTTTGTGATTTTCTAGGTTCTACATTCTCTGACTCATGTGATTTTCTAGGTTCTACATTCTCTGACTCAGAAGGTTGAGTGGGTGTAGGGTTTAGGCTTACCTCAGGTAGGACATTCTGAGCAGACTCTTCAGTTGATGGTGTAGACTCTTCAGCAGTTTCTTCAAAAATATCTTCAGCATGGGCATGGTCGATTGATAAGATAGGATCAGTAGCATCTGTTTCGATTTCGACCGGTTGACTGGACGTATTCGTACCTCCTTTGTTGATATCAACTCGTCGAGAAGGACCTTCGACCGGTCGAAGCTCATCATCTGTCCTGTCGACTAGGCTGCTGAACCTTGCTTCCAAATTTTCGATGTCCTCAAACTCTGTAATATGCAAGAGAGAAGAAGGATTCCCTTCACAACCTCTCTCCCCCTGAAGGGAAGACTCAGTGACTCCCCCTGAGTAGTATGGCTCGGATTCACGGAAAGACACATCAAGCGACACATGTACGGTATCCGTAATGGGATCATAACATCGGTAACCCTTTTTGAACTCAGCATAACCAATGAAAATACACTTCCGGGCACATGGGTCAAGCTTGCTACGTTGGTGTTTGTGAATATGAACATAAGTTGTGCAACCAAACACTCTAGGCTCCAAATTAGGTAAGGAAGGAACGGACAAGAGTGTTTGGAGTTTCTGTTGTGGAGTCTGAAAGTCAAGAACACTTGAGGGAGTTCGATTGATAAGATATGCAGCAGACTTCACAGCTTCCCCCCAATAAGAACGGGGCATATTCATGCCAAAAAGAGATGCACGTACCACTTCAAGTAACTGTCGATTCTTACGCTCAACCATTCCATTTTGTTGAGGTGTGTAGGAACAAGAAGTCTGATGACGAATGCCATGAGTAGTGAGAAACTCTGTCATTGGTCCATTCAAATACTCTCCACCATTATCAGACTGAAGGACTCGAATGGATTGTTGATATTGGGTTGTGATCATACCATGAAACTCTTTAAAGGCAGAAAACACATCACTCTTGTTCTTAAGTAAAGAGATCCAAGTCATTCTAGTACAGTCATCAATAAAAGTGACAAAATACCGAGCTCCAGAAAATGAAGGAACCTTTGCAGGGCCCCAAACATCCGAGTGAACTTTCATAAAAGGAATTGTACTTTTATTCATACTAGGAGAATATGAAATAAGATGACTTTTAGCCAGTTCACATACATCACAATGGAAATCCAAATCACGTACAACTGAAAAAAGATGCGGTTGTAGTTTCCTAAGATAACTGAAAGATAAATGCCCAAGACGACGATGCCAAAGCCAAACAATAGCCTTGGCATTTTCCACTCCACTAGTCTGATTTGCTTGACCCAATTTCTGTGTGCCACTATCTGTCAGGTCCAAGTAGTAGAGTTTCCCCCTTCTAACACCATAACCAAGAATCCGCCGGGTTAGAATATCCTGAAACACACAGAAAGAAGGCCAAAAAGTCACAATACATGCAAGAATCATGGTAATCTGACTTACAGATAAAAGATTATGGGACAAAGAAGGAACCACAAGAACAGAATCAAGTGTGAGAGATTCAGATAAGACTACAGAACCCTCTCCGATAACCGGAGTTAGACTACCATCAGCTGTAGAGATAACGGCCTGTGAGGAGGGGTTAAGGGTTTGCACACTCATAGGGTTATTAGTCATATGATCTGTTGCACCCGTATCAATTATCCAAGTATCATTCGTAGATAATGCAGAGAAAACGGATGCCTTACCAACCATACCTGACTGTGCCACATTAGCGGAGGCACCTTGTGAGGGGTGCTCTTCCTCAGTAGTAGCAACTGCAGCTTTTCCAATTTTCTTCCGGGGTTTCTTGGAGAAATCCCACCAATCAGGGTAGCCGATGAGCTCATAGCACCGAGCTTTGGAGTGACCAGATTCGCCACAGTGAGTGCATGAGTGAATATTGGAGCCACCAGTCTTGTTGGCAAAACGGTAGGGATAAGGGTTAGAGAAACCCGGAGGGGGACCTTGTCTTCGCTGAGTGGCCAAGGCAGAGGAGTCAACAGAGCTCCCCATGACTTGCCGCTCAGATTGCACCTTCCGGACATATGCATAGCTTTGTTCCAAATCATACTTCGGCTCCTTACGTAGAATTTCACCACGTACTTGATCATACTCCGAGTCGAGTCCACAAAGAAACATGTGAACCCTCATTCGAGCCATGGAAGAAGTCATGTGGACCACACCTTCAACAGTGTCGGCTTGAGAGGCGGTTCGTTGATCAATTTCTTGAAACATGGCCACCAGTTCGTTGTAGTAGACCGGAAGAGACCGGCCATTCTGCTTTGCTCCAAAACACTTCTTGTTCAGTTCGAAGATTCGAGTTTCATCTGAATCATCATAGAAGGTCTTGGCAACCGCATCCCATACATCTTTGGCTGTAGAAAGACGTATGTAGCGGTTCATGAGAGATGGTGTCATAGAATCAATGAGCCAACTCTTCACCTTTTCGTTGTCGGTTACCCAACCTTCATATTCGGTGGAGGTAGGGGCAGGTTGGGCCTTCGCTCCTGTGAGATACCCGACCTTTCCCCGTGCTCCAATTCGCATCCGCATAAGAGGAGCCCAAATTGTATAGTTGGACTCATTCAGGGCCGTTCCAGTGGGGAACGTAGAGTTATCTTGGGTGGTGGTGTGGTAGTGGTGATTAATGGTTTGTGGTTGTGGAACCTCACTCGCCGAAGGGCCGGTGGTGGGAATGACTTGTTGATCTTCGTCACTTTCCATGTGGGAAGTGATTGAAATTCGGAGTTTTTCGGAATTTCGAGTTTTTGGGATTCAAGAGATTCGAAAGAACAAGTTCCTAGGATCGGACTTGCTCTGATACCATATCAAAGTTTGTATTCAAGAATACTTTTTTTATTATAATTCTTCTCCAAATAGGAGGTATAAATAGTGTTACAAAAAACTTCCTCATAACCACCCATAATAACCACTCATAATAACTACCCATAATAACTTCCACAATCTAATCCTCCTAATAACTACCCATAACTACTCAATCTAATCCTCCTAATAACTACCCAATAACTACCCAATCTAATCTTCCTAATAACTACCCAATAACTACAATTAATTACAATAAGTTACAAAATAATACTAATGAGAGAAACAATAGATATACAGCTCGTTGACATGATTGGACTAGAGAAGACTGAAGCTGCAATACTATACTTGACATGGGATCTGCAAGAGCTTTAGCTTCTGCGTCCTTTCCTTTCCATCTAGGCCCCATTAAATCCTACAATAAGATCAGTACATCAAACTTTAATCAAGGATAAATTGAATAACAAGTCAATCATTGCCTTTGATTTTTTGGTTTTCAATAATGTTCAATCTCTAGTTAATTATGTACTAATTCTGACAAAAATGGTCATTAATTATATCAAAATTTCAGAATTTGGCTTCCATCTACGATATTGGATTCTAAATGGTGCAACCCAAATTGGATTCTAAACGCTTGCATCTTCTGTCACGCCCCAAATTTTGAAATATAAATAACAACTTGTTATTATTAATAAAACAAATCTGAAACGCGAAGGTTCGGTTAACAACAAAACACGAGGAAATTTTTTTCCTTTTTATTCAACAACAAACACACCGAACCTACTAATGTAAATATCGACTCGTCTCTTTGGAGTCATTTATTACATTACACAACATTACATATTAAATTGAAACTTCAAAATAATAATGTAAGTGCCCAAACAGAGCTTATTGTACAGCGGAAAATTAACGAAGCACACCTAGATAACAAACAGCAAGGAAGCCTCAGCTTCAGTTCTGGTTACCCTGACCTGCAGGATTAACCCCTACACCATTGAATAGTGCACCGGGTTGAAACAACGAACCCGGTAAGCTTTTGAAAGCTTGTATGAGTAAACAAGTAACCCCACCCACATTCCACAATTTATCATTCTCAACTTAATATCCATTTATGCAATAACACAAAATCAATCTTAATCATCAAATTTAAACCATAGTATTCTCAATTTAATATCAAGATTGAAATAAGTCCAACTGGACAGTAAAAGATAGAATATGTTTGAGACATCTTTTAAAAACAACATTCTTAAATCACAAGACCAACGAATGCATGTGACTTAAAAATTGGCAGACAGACTAGAGCTCTAACTGATGGGACGCTTGCCCAACTCATACCATAGGGTCAGAAACCCTTCCATAACACATAAGGAGGCCACACTGGACCCAACACAGTCTCATCAAAAACACAGTTATCATGATTTGAAATCAAATCAATCCGCAATACAATATTATGATTTTCTCACACGAAATATTGTATTCTCCACACTCATCTCAATTCCTTTAAAAACATTCCAAGCAATAACAAGTAATTAATAACCTAGATAGGAGCTAAATAAATGAGAGAGAGATTCATTCTCATGACAACAAACAATACAATCACGTGAATCACATTCACCAAATAACCATTGTGAGTTTACTCACCTTCGAAAATCCAGCTGCGTTCCAAAATCAACACTTAACCAGGTAATCAACAATAACGTCTGCTCCGCTAGCTAGATAGCTCCGAAAACGCCTAAGAACAAGCAATCTCAACTTAGAACATTGAAAAACCCTAAACCGAAATGGTTGGACCAAAAGTCAACTCTTGGTCAATGTGGGTCCCACGTCAACTATTCATCAAACGGGTCCCACCAAACTTCATAACACCAAAATTACAGTAAGCTCAATTCTAGTAACTTAACAGCATACTCAAAAATGGTGACGATCCGACGGTCGGATTGTCACGGATCAAACGATCCTTAACTTACGGAAAATTAAACATTGGTCAAATGATCGAATCTCAAAAATTGGTAAACATAAAAGATGTTCGTATCGACGAACCCAAAATAACAGAGCAAGAAACTGCTCCTGGAATGGCCGGACGCGCCGCCGCCGGCGGTGGCTACGGCACGAAAGTGCCGCCTGTCCAAACTCAAAAACTGACAAATCCCAACGGTGGACTTGTAGAACACACTAAAAGAAACAAATTTAAAACTTGCCTCGAAGTGATATAACGGTCGGATGTGAAGATATCGCCGTCGAAAGCCGCGGCTGCCCAAAACTTCCAAGCTTCGATCCGCCGTGTATGGTGGTCGATTCGATGATCCACGAGCACTAGGAGGTTTCTGGGAAAGAGAGGAACAAAACCTAAGTGGTGTGGTGCGCCGCTGTGGCCGGAGGAAGGAGATCGAACCGGGTTGAAATATGCACAAACTGCCGTGCTCCGATCTATGATTTCCGGTGACAATCGACGGTGGTCGCTGGCTCAAGGCGGACGGCCGGCTCGGGGCGAGTTGAGCTGGGTTGGTGCGGCGGCGAGAGGTGGTCGGGATCGGCGAGAAAAGTCGGGTCGGGTCGAAGGTTTTCCGGCGGGTCTGAAGGGTTTTGGGATTTTCTGATTTTTTTTCTAATTTTTCCAAACCGGAAATTGCTATTTATAGAAAAAAAACTAAATAGTAACCCGAACTTCAAAAATTCGTATCTCCCTCATACGAACTCCGATTTAAGTAAACTTTGCGCCCACGAACTCGTATCGACGAGCTCTACAACTTTCGTGAAGGAAATTTTCCCGAAAAACAAAGTCAAACAAAAGTCAAACGACGGTTTAATCACGTCGTGACACGTGTCACGACGACTCACCCCGGTGAATCACCAACAAGGGTGACTCACTAGCTGAATCACCTAGACAAGGGTGACTCACCTCATGTGTTGTTCCAACTAGAGAGTGCCAAGTGTTACCAATCAAAACTTGCCGCCATGTATTTATACTATTACTATACAATACAAAATACAAGTAACCAGAATTAATATACACAAATACACAAGTCGAAATAAAAATATATAATAATAAATACAACAATACAACAAAAAGTAAAACATCACAAAACAACTATTTCTTGCTTGAAGAAATTTATTAACGAAAAACCGGGGTATTACATCTTCTTCTCTGCTTTGTGTAGTTTAATGGAAGCTTCATTGTCCAAAAAAAAAAAAATAACGTTGCAAACACAATTACCCAAAGCAGAAGCCAAAAACTTCTACTAGATTATTCATTCTCTAAACTTTGCAAAAGCAAAGTTATCCCCAAAAATCTAACGGTCAAACCCTAAATAAAAAATATATGCCTAAGTATATATATATATATGTGTGTGTGTGTGTGTGTGAAAGAAAGAGAGCCAGACAAAAACTTACTGAATTGAGTGAACTAAATTGGTGTTTGACTGTATGGTGAAAATAATTGGTTTTGCCGTTTTGGAGAGCTACTGAAAATTGAAATTTTCGAAGTTAATTTTTTTTTTTTATTGAGTTCAATAAAATACACAAAGGTGATGCTCTTTTGTTATTTCCTTCATACCACGAAAAATATCGATTTCTTAAAAAAAATTATTGAGGTTAATAAAATCTGTCGGTGGCAGTTTCGTAATTTTTGTAAAATGCATATGACGAAAGCGTAAATTGATCAATTAATGGACCGGGTGGAAACCGTGTTTTTGTCTTGTCCTTGATGGTAAATATTTGTCCAAATTTGGACCTTTTGGTCAATGACCCAAAAAAAAATTGTCTATAAGTCCAAAACGCTAGAATAATTTCCTAATAATTTTAGACAATTCATGGATTTTCTAATAAGAACATTTTTTCAAGAAAAATTTCTCAATAAGGACAAAAAATTTATTGGGGGTCAATAAAGTATTTTACTGTAGGTCAGTAAATTTACGAAAGAAAAATCAATCAACGGGGAATAAAAAAAACTAATTGAAAACAAAAACTCTGATTTTGTACTTATGAGTCAAGGCCCCATAGAAAAAAAATCTACAGTGATTTATTGAATGATTCAATCAATAAAAAAACTAATTTGATCAATCTCCACCGGTGGCTAGAAAAATAGAAATCGTTTGAAAAAAATCACAAGATATGAAAAAAAAAATTAAAATGGAGGCCGCACTTGTAGGGACGAAGTAGACCACGCCCCATTTTGTTTTATTTTTTTAATTTTTATTTTATTTAATTTCTATTTCCGCTTATGAAAGTAAATTATAGTGTTCACTTATTTCTTCCTAAAGCTCATTGACGATCCCGAAATGGTCGACCAGTAGCTGGAAATATAATTTTTTTGATAAAACTCATAAGAAATGAAAAAAATAAAAATAAAATGGAGAGCGCACCTATAGCGACGAACATTGCGTCACTACAGGCCACGCCACAATTTTTTTTTATAATTTTATTTTTTCTTTAATTTAATTTCTATTTCCGCTTATGAAAGTAAATAATAGTGTGCACTTCTTTGTTCCTACAACTCATTGAGAAGCCCGAAATGAGAATTCGTTTGATAAAACTCACAAGAAATGAAAAAAAAAAAAAATTAAAATGGAGAGCACACCTGTAGCGACAAAATATTCGTCTCTATAGGCCACGCACCATTTTGTTTTATTTATTTATTTTTTATTTCATTTAATTTCTATTTCCGCTTATAAAAGTAAATGTTAGTGTTCACTTATTTCTTTATACAACTCAATGAGGATCCCGAAGTGGTCGACCGTCAAGTGGAAATAGAATTTGTTTGATAAAAATCACAAGAAATAAAAAAATAAATAAATTAAAATGGAGAGTTCACCTATAGCGACGAACATTTCGTCACTACCAGCCACACCCTTTTTTATAATTTTTTTTCATTTAATTTCTATTTCCACGTATGAATTTAAATAATAATGTGCACTTAATTGTTCCTACAACTCATTGAAGAGCCCAAAATGGTCGACCGGCGACTGAAAATAGAATTCGTTTGATAAACTTCACAAGAAATGAAAAAATAAAAATAAAATGGAGAGCACACCTCTAGCGACGAAATGTTCATCGCTACAGGTCACGCCACATTTTATTTATTTTTTATTTCATTTAATTTCTATTTCCGCTTATAAAAGTAAATAATAGTGTTCACTTATTTCTTCCTATAGCTTGTTGGGGAGCCTGAAATGGTCGACTGGTGGCTGGAAATAGAATTCGTTTGATTAAACTCAAGACTAAAGCATGTAATTGTTGTTTCTTGAATTCATAACCCCGTTGTACTCGTTAATTTCTTGGTGTTTAATAAATTAAAATAAGCTAGTATCAAAAAGAAAAATTATTACTAGACGCCCAAGTCTAAAAGCTAGGATTCTTTTTCCAACTATCGAAGGGGGTATATATTCTTGACTCTAATATAAGGAGCAACACATTTGGTTACTAGCTAAATGACGGAGTTTAGATAGAAATGTAACAGAAGTACTTAAATGACCTGTTTTTTTAAGTTCAAGTACCTAATTTATTGTTTTTAAGTTCGGGTACTATTTTGTCCGGTCACGAAAAGCCCAGACCTCACCGATGATAAAAACCATTTCTCTAAGGTGATAGCTAGAGATCGATGGTCTATTTGATCATTATGATAATCAATTGAAGTATGCTTCCAATGTTGATATATATATATCATTGTCCCCTTGCAATGAGTCTTCTTCATCAAGCTTCAATTCAATATATAGTTAAGGGTTATTATCACATATAGTACCTGAACTATTTCTCAATTAAATACTTGTATCTAAACTTTAATTTTTGTCACAAGTAGTACCCAAAGTATTCGATTTCATCTCTTGTGGTACCTGAACTTCAATTTTTGTCACAAGTAGTACACAAAGTTTTCCATTTTAGCCTCCTTTGTTGGGAACATGCGCCCTCACACGTATATATATGTCACAAAAATGACCTTAGGTACCACAAGAGATGAAATCGAAAACTTTGGGTACTACTTGTGACAAAATTGAAAACTTTAGGTACTACTTGTGACAAAATTGAAAACTTTGGGTACTACTTGTAAAAAAATTGAAGTTCAGGTACCAAATATATAATTGAGAAATAGTTCGAGAACTATATGTGATAAAAACCCTATAGTTAATTACCAAGCGAATACTAGTTATTTTTCTGTGTGTGCATCTTCTTTTTTGTTTATAATTACGGGACGAATGTGTTCAAAATCATAAGCTTGTAAATCGCATGGAGATTTCAATTTGCAAGAAATGAGAGAAAATTATGAAAAGAAACAAATAATGTAATACCCCGAAAATTTCCATACTATTTTTATAAAATAGGTCGTGAAATTTGAAGTGAAATGGTGTGAAATTGTATTTTTAGAGGTTTTCGTCGTAAAACGATAATTACGGCGGTAATTATAAGTTACACAAGGTTAATTAAGGTAACTTTTTATCCGTTGAGAATTTGGGAAAACTTCCTTCATGAAAGTTATAGACCTCGTCGAATCGAGTTCGTAGGAATTTGGTTCACCAAAAACGGAGTTCGTATGAAGAAGTTATGGCCGTCGGAAGTTTGACGAATTTCTATAAATAGAATGTTGGGATTTACTGTTCACCCGAAAATCAAAATTTATCCCAGAAATGTACTGTTCATGCCGTGAACAGTACCAGATACTTCCTCCGGTGATTTCTCCCTCCTCCGGCCACCAATTTGTGTGAGACTTGTCCCAATCTCTTTGTCTCTTCATCCTCTTCGATTCTATACTAGTTTCATTCATTGATTTTCAGTATATAAAGAGAAATCAAGAAAAGAAAAAGGAGAAAAACGCTGCCGAACTGTTCTTCAGTTTCTGGGCAAGTTTCCGGCCAAATCGAGCCACCTTACCTACTGGGCTTTGTAGCCCTTGCCAGGGGCTTTCCAGCAACATAAAATATGCCTCAATCGGAGTTCGGACGAAGGAGAATTTTGGATTTGAAATCCTAGGGTTTCGGAGCTATCGAGGTAAATTCGAGACTTTTTACTTTGAATTGGCCCTTGTGGCAGTTATGAAAGTTGTTGCTGGTAATGTGTAGAATATTGTGTTAAAATTTCATGGCAATCGGAGCACTTTTTTCCGGCGACGGACAGTCGCCGGCGGCGGCGCGTGGGCGGCGCGTCCGGCTGGTCCAGGAGCAGTTCTTTGCTCCGTTTGGCTTGTTTCGTCGATACGAACAACTTTCGTGTTTTGACTTTTGTCAAATTCGGTCGTTTGACCGATGGTCAATTAACCCGATTTATCGGATCGTACGATTTACGATTCGATAGATCCGACCGTCAGATGATCATCAAATTTGATCGTAGGGTTAGTATTGTGATTATAAGCATGTTGGACCGTTGGATTATTGAAATTAGATCGTTTGATCAACGATCAATTATGCAATGCTTATGGATCGTTAGATCCGTGATGATCCGACCGTTGGATCATCACCATATTTGGATATGATGTTAGGATGCTAGAAATAAGCATGTTGATGGATTTTGGAAGTTTCGGATTTTGTGTGGGACCCGTTGATGAATAGTAGACGTGGGACCCACGTTGACCGACGGTTGACTTTTGGTTAAACTGTCCCGAATTATGGTTATTAATGTCTAAGTGACATTTGAGGAACATTTGAATTATTTTGGAAGTGTATTATGCTAATTGGATATTGCATAATCATAGGTACTTACGAAATGTGAAGTGTACGTACGTTGATCGATTCCTGGTTACTATTTGAAGACGCAGCAGGAATTAGAGGTGAGTGAATCTCACGATGTTTTTATATATATGAATATTAATTCATATTGTGTTGTTTGTGAAAATAAATGATTTTGTGATATACAATTAAATAAATAATTTAATTGATATATCGGCTTTGTGAATTTGGTGTTAAAACAATATTTGAAAATATTCATTTTATTGTTTTGATTTGTGGATTTTGTGGGAACACAACATTTCAAAAATATGATATTGTGTTTGCCTATTTGAATGATTTTGGACAAAGTAAATGGGTGAAAAATGGTAGCCCATTCAGTTAGAGCTCTAGACTGTGTAATACTAATAAAGGAGGGGAAAAATGGTACTCTCGCTTTATCCGTCCGTATTGTTTGATTAACTTGATGTATTAAAAGGAGAAGAAAAATAGTATTCTCACTTTTAATCAGGCGAAGTTAAAAATAACTTGATGTATTAAAAGGAGATGAATCTCACTTTTAATCAGGCTAAGTTATAAATGATTTTGTGTGAGTTTGTTGAAATTGCTTCTTAAATAATTGAAGCATTGATAAATGAATTACAATTCTTGAACAATATTGAATTGTATTTTGAAGTTTTTACTTCTTTAAAAATTGAAGTAATTATTATTATGATTTACGATTCTTAAAAAGAAAGAATCATAATTTTGGGAAATGATTTTGGGGAAAGTTTATATTGTTTAATATTCTGAATTACCCTGGGATTAACATACACGTTTATGGGACGTGTGGGGTTAAAATACGTGGTATGGGGCGCGTAGGTTCAATATATTTTATAATATGAATTTTCGGGATTTGAATTGTTTTTGAAAAGTATAAGTTACATATATTTGTTTAAAACAAACTATATATGTATATTTTGTTAAACGGTTTAGGGTGAGTAAAACTGAGTTAACTCATACCAGCTTCGTAAGCTGACCGGGTTTATTGATATAACCCGGTACACTATTCCACGGTGTAGGGGTTATACCTGCAGGTTAGGATAATCAGGAGTAATGCAAGGCTGCATACATTTTGTTGGGTTATAAGACTTCCGCTATTTTATGCTTCGCACTCTGAAGAATTATTTATGTAATATTTTGATGTAGCAATTTATTATATAAATATTTGGTATGTAATATTCGACTCTTGTATTGAGTTTGAAATTACAATGTTGGGCATGGAGTTGGTGTTGTGTACTTGAATTAAAAAGAAAAAAATTCTAGTGCATATTTGTATTTGATATTCCATGTCGTCACGTTCCCGAAATGGTCTGTAATTAAGGGCAAAATGCCTGATTATTTGATTTGAAAAATCGGGGCGTGACAAATAATGCTCTTGGAAGTTTCAAGATCTCGCTTCATGTATATAGGGTTGCAACTCGGATGGATCAGATCAAATCTTGGTATTCCCAATTCCAATTCAAAAAGTTTCGGAACTGAATGTCTTGTTCCAATTCCAATTTCAAAAATTTTGGATCGGATTATTCGAAACTTTCAAATTAACGGAATTTTTTCGGAGTCTTCGGAATTGGTATTACTTTGAAATCTTCGGAATTCCAAATTAAAAAGTAACTTTAAAACTTTACCAAAGTGATCATTAAGGCATTTTGCATATTTTCATGGATACTACAATTTCAAAATCAGAAGAAAGAGTACCAAGTGTAGTAATAGTTTAATTACATCAAGTTCATACTGTAAGTCCATTTTAATTAAATTTTTTTCATATCTTGTGAGTTTTATCAAACAAATTCTATTTTCAGCTGCCGGTCAATCATTTTGGGCTCCAAAATAAGCTGTAGGAAGATATAAGTGCACACTATTATTTACTTTCATACGAGAAAATAGAAATTAAATGAAAGAAAAAATAAAATAAAATGGGGCATGGATTGTAGTATTTCGTCGCTACATGTGCGCGCCCTCCATTTTAACTTCTTCTTCTTCTTTTTTCATTTCTTGTGAGTTTTAACAAACAAATTCTATATCCAGCTTTCGGTCGATCATTTTGGGATCTTCAATTAATGAGTTGTATGAACAAATAAGTACACACAATTATTTACTGTCATACGCAGAAATAAAAATTAAATGGAAGAAAAAATAAAAATATAAAACAAAATGGAGCATGTCCTGTTACGACAAACTATTCGTCGCTACAAGTGTGCTCTCCATTTTAATTTTATTTTTTTCATATCTTTTGAGTTTTTTCAAACGAATTCTATCTCCAACCGTCGGTTGACAATTTCGGACTTCTCAATCAATTGTCGGAAGAAATAAGTGA
This sequence comes from Rubus parviflorus, assembly GCA_029955375.1. Lineage (NCBI taxonomy): Eukaryota > Viridiplantae > Streptophyta > Magnoliopsida > Rosales > Rosaceae > Rubus > Rubus parviflorus. The sequence continues at coordinate 4,187,162 of JARGGL010000010.1, forward strand.
ATACTATTATTTACTTTCATAAGCGGAAATAAAAATAATAAATAATAAATAAAAACAAAATTGACCATGCCCTGTAGCGACGAATATTTCGTCACTATAGGTGCGCTCTCCATTTAATTTTTTTTTTCATTTCTTGTGAGTTTAATCAAATGAATTCTATTTCCATCTACCAATCAACTATTTCAGGATCCTCAAAGAGTTGTAGGAAGAAATAAGTGAACATTTTTATTGACTTTCATAAGTGAAAATAGAAATTAAATAAAATATAAAATAAAACGAAATGGGGTGTGGCCGACTTCGTCGCTACAGGTACACTCTCCATTTATTTTTCATATATTGTGAGTTTTATCGAACGAATTCTATTTTCAACCGCTGGTTGACCATTTCGGGCTCTTCAATTAGTTGTAGGAAGAAATAAGTGAACACTATTATTTACATTCATAAATGAAAATAGAAATTAAATGAAATAAAAAATAAAAAAAATAAACAAAATGGGGGATAACCTATAGCAACGAAAGTTCGTCGGTAAATGTGAGCTCTCCATTCTATTTTTTTTGTCATTTCTTGTGAGCTTATCGAATTCTATTTTCAGCTGCCGTTAGACCATTTCGGGCTCCTCAATGAGTGTAGAAACAAATAAGTGCACACTATTATTTACTTTCATACACGGAAATAGAAATTATGAAAGAAAAAATAAAAATATAAAACAAAATGGAACATGTCCTGTAGCAACGACATGTTCGTCGTTACAAGTGCGCTATCAATTTTAATTTTTTTTTTTCACATCTTGTGAGTTTTATCAAACGAATTCTATTTTCAGCCGTCAGTCGACCATTTCGGGCTACTCAGTGAGTTGTAGGAACAAATAAATGCACACTATTATTTGCTTTCATAAGCTGATAGAAATTAAATGAAATAAAAAATAAAAAAATTAAAACAAAATGGGGAATAGCCTGTAGCGATGAACATTTTCGTCCCTACAGGTGCGCTCTACATTTTAATTTGTTTTATTCTGACTCTTGAGCAGGGCCGACCTTAGGGCAAGACTGGCAAGACTGCAGTCTGTGGCCCCCAATCCAATAGGCCCCAATTTTTTATTTTTTTTTTATATATATGATAGTACAAAAAAAAAATTACATTAGTATTGTTTTAATTAGACTTTCTGACTCCATGAGTTACTGCGTGTCTGCATCCCTAATACTCTAATAGTCTAATAGAGTAATTGGCTAATAATAATTGAAAGTCCATGTCAGTCTTGACGTCTTGTCTCTCTATCTCTATTTTATTATTATTATTTTTTTAGAAAGTCTCTTTACAGTTGTGCAGCCCCAATTCCCGAAAGAAATAAAAAAAACTGCAATCTCTTTGTAGCTGAGATATTGGTTTTTTTTTTTTTTTTTTTGCAGTCGATCCCCAAAATTTTTCTTCTCCTTGAACCCCCGAATTCTCAGGGCCCGCCCTGGTTGATGGTCTCTATTACCCACACCTGATTTTGGTAGTCCTTCAAAATCCATAACCTCAAGATATTTTGTTCCAACTGCTTGTCATCTATTAGAGCCAAGCATCCTCCCACTACAACTATGTTCCCAATAGTAGGGCTAAAACGAACAATATGATACTCATAATCTTTAGGAAATGGGATTACCCTAAACCTCTCGTCTTTAAGGTCGAAAACCACTATAAGATCTTGTGTTCCATGCATCCAATGTATGCCTCCATGTAGGCAAACACTAATCCTATGGAACTGACACTAGTGATAATCAAAGGGGAGATCACTACGATCTACCTCTATTCCCCTCCATAAACCTGTACCCAGCTTGAAGATGTTAAAAGAAGTCACAACCCTTGCTAGAGAATCTGCAATCATATCTTTGTACAATGACATTATCACTTGAAGAACCTGATACTCGTTCGTAAGAGGACAGAACCCAAAGTGGTATGCTACATGGAAGGTGTCGTATACGGGTGTAGAATGAGGAAGAACAATGGACTTTCGAGTGCAGGGATTGAATAGATGAAGACACCAAGCCATTGATAGTTTGTGCATTGTAGAGAAACGGATACTTGGTCAGTGGTGTTGGAAGATTCAGAAGGTGGTTGGTGTCGGGTAGTGGACTTTCTTCTTGGTTGATTTGTACAGAGAAGAAGTGCTGTTGCTTCGTGGCTCGGTCCCAAGTGGTTAGAAGGAGTGTTTGAGCCCAAAATAACATTTCGGCCTGGGTCAGTCATTGGTTGGCGGAATGGCGGATTAGAGATAAAGGCCCAAGCCCATTTTTTCATTAATCGCGAGACCAAGGCAGAATTCACGATGCTGGTTTCGCAAACCGTTGGATTAAAGCTAGGCTTTTCTGAGCCTTTAGATCAAGGGTTAATTAATGAAATACTAAAGGGTTCTGTTAGGATCTTGATATGCGGAAGCTTTACGGATTTGGGAGGATTTATTGCGAAAAGCTTTTGCATGGCTTCAGGAGCCAAATAATTCAGTCTCAATCTTGGGTTATGCGGTAACAAACGCAGGTTTTAAGCGACTAAAAACGGAAAGCAATCATCATTAGAGACCGGATTAATTAAAGAAAAGGGCTAAGATTAGCCTATTACGGTACTTTCCGACTCTGTTTTATAACCAAGGTTATTTTAATAGCTATTGGGTATTAAAATAAACATAAAGTTTTCCATCAATTGTTGTCTTTGCATAGTAATTCTTCTAATCATCATTTGATATGGACATGAAAGTTTGCAACTTGGCCAAAATGAAGAAAACATTTAATAAGCTGGAATGGCTAGATGATTGGGTTCGCAAGCATCAGATCAAATAGAGGCCTATCATATTATATTTTCTATTCAAAAGGGCATGACTTTCAATGGCTGGACAACATTTTCCACAATTATGGAAACAAAACTAAAAGCCAAAAATAGCTTGTTTCATGATCAGGTCGCTAAGTTTCTCTTTATGTCCCCATCATTTGCGAAAGAGGAAAGTAGTTTTAGACTTGGTTTCTTGGTTGAAATCTCGGCAATTAGTAAGAGAGAAAAGGCTGAAAAGAAAGCCTAATGGTCGCTACTAAAGGGATTTCTCTATATGCTGAAATAAAGGGAAGGGACCTACTGAGGTCCAACAGCTTTGGCATTACAGCCAATGATATGGAAGAAAGCAATCCCATATATTCATCTCGCAAGTCATTAGATTAAAGATGAACACTTCTCAACCATCAGATAAAAGGGCCAGCAATTAAGCAAATACAAATATGGCTCGACTGAAAAATGAGTCAGTTAAATATCCCTGTTATCTAAAAGACTGATAGTACATAAGTCTACATAATTCAAAGATCCAAGTAACAAAACCTTGAATCAAATTCATTACAGGTCTATCAAAGGCTATTAAATATAAGCCTAAATTGGACTGACCCCATTAATAATGATTATGGCCTAGTGAATCAAATAAACTATTACAGAGAATTGTTTTAGGCCAGTATTCTCATTTCGCAAAATAAGCCAAGAAGGATTCAATAATCAAATACGGACCAGATAATGGTTAGAATAGTCTATCAAGTAAGGTTACAAGGATTCATGATAATATTATAATCCTAAAGACTATTGTTTACTTCATGTTCAAGTAGCTTCAGAGCCTATATAAAGAAGGCTTCGCATACATTTCAAAAGACATCTACATCAAAAAAAACACCACACTACTCTCAACGAGTATCTTAACCTCCGGGTTATCTCGGCAATTGCAAGGACGCATCAGCGGCTGCAATTCCACCATGGCAAATGCAAGAGCGCATTAGCGGATGCATTTCCATACCCTGCTAAACTGCAAGGACGCAATAGCGGCTGCAGCATTGCAACCCACAAGTCGATTCCTCTAGTGCAAGCTCTGCTGGGGATCTCGTTCTCGGTATCGATTTGGTAAAACTTGAAAAAGCTTTACAAAAGAAGTCCTTGAATCATCAAGGCATGTACAAGAACCTCCACGGAGATATCCCTCTCCGAGTCACAATCTCCTCGTAAGGAAGTCAAGACGGAAGCGCAACGGCAACAACAACAACAACAACATCTCGCACTCCTAGTGCTGGCACGCCCGCAAACTGCACACATCATTCACAAGGCCAAAAGGGACGGTTTGATTCCGCGTCAAACATTTTGGCACGCCCAGTGGGACCACTAAGCTTTTTGTTTAGTTTTTCTATTGCGCTGGAGGAAAGGCCGCCTAAATTCAAAGGTGTGCTCCAAGAAAATCCTTACGAAAGAAAGTTTTCTTATTGTTTGAAACACAAGGTTCAAGGACATAACCCGGCTCAGTGCCGTGGTCTGTCCCAACAACAGCTTTACGAAAAGTTTCCAGAACTACGTGAAGCCATGTCTGACGAGGTGAAAACGTCAGAAGGAGATTCCTCTCCAGATCAACAGGTGCTCGAAGCCTTGATGAAGCGCTTCGAAGAGCAAAACAAGATCCATGTCCAGAAAACTCTGGAGAAATATGCTGCAGAGCTGAACAAAGCTGTCACGCAGCAGGTAGAAGACCAGTTAGTCAAAATAAAGGCTACAATGGATACGATGAAGAATGAAAGAGATACGTTCTTCAGGATAAGGGAGAAAAGGCATGAGGTTTCCAAACTCGAGCCTGTGACACCTTCTTTTCCGCCTTCAAATTTCCTGCTTGGGGGAATGGGTACCTCTGATCTGCAGAATGAACTTGAGCAAATACGCCTGGGAGATGACTCTGCTCGTATTAATCCAAGGCGTAGTCAGAGGACCTCAAACAAAGGCCTCAACGTTAGCGACGGTAGAAGGCCTAGTGCTACTAGACGCTTTTATGTTGGAGGTTCTTCCCGAGCAAAGAGAGGTTCTTCAAAGTCACCTGCTACTGATGACGGTTCTGATGGAGATATATCTGAACCGAATGATCTCCCAAAAACTTTCATTCCTAGAGTGGAGGGGAACAATGTTCAAGGCAATATCACCAATCATGGTACACTTGCCTTCACTGAGGAACAGCTAACTTCCCTCATTCGTAGAGCGGTGCGAAGCCATGCTGGAGAGCAATATGGTTATAATTTTCCTTTCGCAAAGGAAGTGGCTGAGGTGAACTATCCTAAAGGTCATAAGACGATCAACTTCACGTCATTCTCTGGGGAAGACATAAGGGAGAATGCTGCTGTCCACATAGCTCGATTTATCACTCAATGTGGAGATCTTGGCAAATTCAATGTCTATAAGCTCAAGCTGTTTGGCAGCTCTTTAACTGGAGCAGCTTTCGGTTGGTATTCCAGACTCAAACCTGCCAGTGTCTCTAGTTGGGATGAAATGGAAAGGATTTTCCGAGAACAATTTGGCAAAATTGAGGCAGAGGTTGGCATTTCTGAGTTATCTAGTCTGAGTCAACAAGTTGGAGAATCAGCTTTGACCTTTCTTCAGAGGTTTAAACTCCAACAGGCTAGGGCAAATTTTGTCCTGCCCGAGAGAGAGGCTGTAAACTTGGCCATTAAGGGCCTTACTATTAAGCTCAGGAAGAAATGCTTCGGAATCCCTTTTGATTCCATGGGAGACCTTATCCGGGAAGCAGCAGGATATGAGCTACTTCTGAAAGAAGAGAGTCTCATGAAGCATGCCTCTAAAGGGACTTATGTTCATAATAAGGCCAGAAATGTTAATGCTGTCGAGATGATCAATGCTCATTCAAAAGAGTATGATGAATCCTCTGATGATGCTGAAGGAGATGTTTCTGCTGTGGAGCTAATTCATAGAAAGCCTGCGAAATCAAAAGTACTAAGGTTAATGAGGGAGCCTATGAGGATCAAGTCCCTAGCATTTGCGAAGCCTGAATTTGAGACTTATACTTATAATGCTACAAAGGCTGCAGAAATACTGGATGACTTCATAGCTGCCGGGTTGGTTAAAACTGATTACGGTGCCATTCCCAAGGCAGAACAGCTCAAAGGGAAGAAATTCTGCAAATTCCATAACCTATGGAATCATAACACTTCTGAATGTGTGAAGCTGAAGGACCAAATCCAGATATGGTTGAATTCTGGAAGAATTGAGGTTGAAACACCTGCAAGGGCTGCCACATTGGTAGATACAGATCCTTTTCCATCTCCTGAGGTTAACATGGTTGAAGTGCAATGGCCAAAAACAAGCCAAAGAAGGCGAGATTCTCGTCAAGAGGCCGACAAGCCAGCAAAAACAGGGCTAGAGAAAGCAAAAGCCTCTACAGTGATTCTTTGCCATAGATGCAAGGAAGAGTGTGGTCTTGAATCTGACCAAGAAGACAAGAAGCACAAAGACAAGGGCAAGAGTGCATGGAATGCTCAACCAACAGCAAGAAACTTTCAGCCTCACAGTCCAAAGGCTAAGGTGGCACACCTTGAGGTTGGTCAGTCTTCCAACAGGCCTTTGCGAGATTCAAATCTTCTCGCAATAATGAAAAGTGCTTCAGCTTTCATGAAAGAGCCTCTCAAGGAAGATCATGTGGAAGGAAGCTTTGCGAAACCAAGGTTTACTAAACACAATGATAGAAGAGTTTTTGAGAATCGTGCTGGAGGAAGGATTATGGTCAATCAAACCAGGCCATTTACAGGTAAAACTTCCAGAACCTTCGTTCCGAGTTCGACCATGAAAACCAATCAATGGTACACACATAAAAGGGGTCAAACCACTCCTCTGTCTGCTTCGCAAAAAAGAAGGATTGAAAGGCAGTATGGTCAAGCTAGAAGGGCCATCAAAGCTGTTGAGTTAGGTTTGGTGAACCCAGACCGGATGATAAAAACTCCTGAACAGTTGGAAGCTGATATGCAGAGGTTATCAGCAAGGTACCATGGAGTTGCGAAACAACAAAGCAGGCATCTTTCTTTACTGCCAGTCAAGCCTGCTCCAGAAAGGCAATTTTGGAAGCCTAAAAGTGAAGTACCTTTCGTAAACCAGATTGCAGGAGACAGCATTACACATGAGAAACTGAGAAGCAGGCCCAATCAAGGAATATGCATGGTCGAATCCTTAACTCCTGTAATGGAAGATGAGCCAGTTCAGAGGGAACAAGATCTAGAGGTGGTTCACAACGGCAAATCTTTAATGGTCAAAATGGTATCTTTTCCAGAGCCAGTGTACACCATGCCATTACCAAAGATTGGGAATTTCGCAGAGTCATCTCCAAGCCAAGGGGTTCCAAACATGGCAGTTCTCGTTGATAACAATGATGGAGAGGGCTATGGCGATAGCGAAGGAATTTTAGACTTTGGAGGAGAGCCCGTGATCAACGATGAAGATGATGCCATGTCAGGAGCTGATTGTTCCATGGTATACATTCTACCAGCCAAATATGCTTTGACCTTCGAAGGTCAATCATCCCATTGCAACTCTTCAGAAGTAATGGACTTGGGGGGCAAGCAAGCGGAAAATTTGGCACCCCTTGCGAAACCTGAAGAAGGTAATGATGCAGTTCAAATACCTGACACACTCATGACAGAGTATATGTGTTTCGCAAAGCCAACACAGACTATGGCTAATCAGCTCAGGCCATTATACATTACTGCACATTTACAAGGGGTCCCTCTCAACAAAATCCTGGTTGATAATGGCTCAGCAATCAATGTTTTGCCATCAAAGGCTTTGCAGATTCTCAAAATCAGCAAGGAAATGATCCAACCTACCAGCCTTACTGTCAAAAACTTTGCAGGGTCTATAACTAGGACTCATGGACTACTTTTCCTCCAGTTGACAGTCGGATCAAAGAGCATGACCTTGGCTTTTTTCGTCGTAGATTGCATTTCGCAATACAGCGCTTTGCTTGGGAGAGACTGGATTCATAGAAGTCTTTGTGTGCCTTCATCCTTACATCAGCAACTGGTTATGTGGAATGAGGAATTGAATAAAGCAGAAGTCATTTCAGCTGATCCAAGGCCTTACTCAGTATCTGCTAATGCAGCAGATGCCAATTATTACTTCTCAGACCTTGCACCATTAGGAGTGAATGGTATTGATCAGAACGGCCGACCTACAGGGGTTACGGCCTATGAGCTTACACGATGGGGATTGGCTCAGGCAAATGCAGATATGCAGAGGCCATTCATCGTGATCTCGGAACATCATATCAATGATGTGTGACCTCAACCAGGAAGAAACTAAGGCCCTTGATTCTTTGTTGAACCGACTAACGACATTCAGAGAGGAACAAGAGGCCTATGCTAAGGTAGGGACAGCAGAATGCATAGATGAAATGCAAGAAATGTCCGAAGAGGAGCAAGAGATTCAGCTTGCCCCAGCTGCATTGGATGATGCCCCTCCTAAGGTTCGAGACCCCTTGAACAAAATCAATTTAGGGTCTCCTGATAATCCAATGTTTGTTTCAATCAGTTCTTACTTGGAGCCTGAGGAAAAAGAAAGGCTCATTACACTGCTTCAACAGTACAAGGATTGTTTCGCAGAAAAGTATGAAGACATGCCGGGTCTTTCCAATACTTTGGTGGAACACAGACTGCCGATCAAAGACGGATTCAAGCCCTTTTCGCAAGCTCCTCGAAGAATAAGGGCAGATACCCAAATCCTTGTAAAAGAAGAAATTGAAAAAATGCACAAGTCTGGAGTCATTAGAGTGGCCAAGTATAATGAATGGCTTTCCAATGTAGTACCAGTAAAGAAGAAAAATGGAAAAATCCGGGTTTGTGTTGATTACAGAAATCTTAATTTGGCTACACCAAAAGACCAATATCCAATGCCTATGGCTGACATGTTAATAGATGCCGTAGCTGGTCATGAGGTCATGTCTTTCATGGATGGCACGGCTGGATATCACCAGATTCCAGTTGCGGAAGAGGACAGACATAAGACAGCCTTTAGATGTCAGGGTTTTGCTGGAATTTTTGAGTATGTCGTAATGCCATTCGGACTCAAAAATGCTGGTGCAACATATCAACGTGCCATGAACCTTATTTTTCATGATCTGATTGGAAAAATTGTGGAGGTTTATATCGATGATATTGTGGTCAAATCTAAGAAGAAAACTGATCATGTAGACCATCTGAGGAAAGTTTTTGCAAAAATGAGACATCACAGCCTGAAAATGAACCCTGCGAAATGTGCTTTTGGGGTCAAGGCAGGTGATTTCCTTGGGTTTTTGGTGCATGAAAGAGGTATTGAAGTTACTGGAGATAAGGCGAAATCTGTCCTAGATGCATCACCGCCTGCTAATAAAAAGGAACTTCAAAGACTTCTTGGAAAAATTAATTTCCTGCGCAGGTTTATTTCTAATTCTGCTGGGAAAATTCAACCTTTCTCATCTCTGCTCAAACTCAAAGATCAGGAGCAGTTTGTTTGGGAAACAAAGCACCAAGAGGCATTTGATAAGATCAAAGCCTATCTCACTAGTACACCTGTGTTAGTGCCACCACGTGTTGGTATGCCTTTGAAACTTTACATATCTGCAACTGATTTGTCTGTTGGAAGTTTATTAGCTCAAGATGATGAGAAAGGTGTGGAACATGCTATCTATTACCTCAGTCGTACTCTGAATGATTGCGAGACAAGGTATTCAAATATGGAAAAGCTATGCCTTGCGTTGTATTTTTCAGCTGCAAAACTAAGGCATTATATGCTACCTTTTACCACATGCATTATTGCACAGACTGACTTGGTAAAATATATGTTATCACGGCCCTTGTTACGAGGCCGGATTGGAAAATGGATACTAGCCTTATCTGAATTTTCTCTTCAGTATATTCCTGCGAAAGCAGTAAAAGGGCAAGCCATTGCTGATTTCCTTGCTCACCATCCAAGTTTGGAGGTCTGTAACTTCAAGGATTTAGAGATTGGGGCTGTTGCTTTAACACCCTGAAAACTGTATTTTGATGGATCACGCACGGAAACGGCATCAGGGGCAGGGATTGCTTTGCAAAATCCGAAGGGAACTAGTTTCTCGTATTCTTTTCAGCTAGATTTCGAATGCACGAACAATCAAGCTGAGTATGAAGCCCTCATTATTGGCTTAGAGATCCTGTTGGAAATGGACATACGAGATGTTGATATTCTAGGAGATTCTCTTCTAGTAGTCAACCAAGTACTTAGCATGTTCAAATGTGCTAGTCCTTTATTAGCACCATATCTTTTCGCAACATGGAATTTATTATCTCGTTTTCACAATGTTTCTATTGAACATATTCCTAGAAAGGAGAACTTTGCTGCTAATGAGTTGGCTCAGATTGCTTCCGGAATTGGCCTTGCAGATGGGATACAGGAACGAATCCTTAAAGTTGAAAAACGTTCTTTACCGTCTGTCCAAGTTCGAGGATGGCCATTGGAGGTCGTTCACGTATCTGTAGCCAGGAATCCTATTGATAAGGATTGGAGATGGCCATTGAAAAGATACCTACAAGATCCCAATCAGCCTACGGACAGAAAAATAAGGTTTCAGGCCCTCAACTTCTTCCTCAAAAATAAGGAATTGCGTCGCCGGGGTGAGGAAGGTGTCGATTTCAAATGTGTTTATGGCAGGGAGGCTAAACGAGTCATGCGAGAGGCTCATGCTGGTATCTGTGGGTCACATCAAGCCGGGCCAAAGATGAGATGGCTTTTGCGAAGGCATGGCTATTTTTGGCCAACGATACTCAAAGATTGTATCTCTTTCGCAAAAGGTTGCCGAGAGTGTCAGGAGCACGGCCCGATTCAGCATATTCCTAACATGCCATTGCAGCCAATAATCAAGCCTTGGCCATTTCGAGGATGGGCTATGGACTTTATTGGAATGATTCATCCTGTTTCTTCTGAACAACACAATTTTATTATTGTTGCCACCGATTTCTTTACGAAATGGGTAGAAGCCAAACCTTTAAAGAATATCACTTCAGATACGGTTATTAAATTCATTTATCATAATCTGGTATGTAGGTTTGGGATTCCTGAGTGCATTGTTACAGACAGAGGAACATCTTTTATGTCTGCAGAAGTCGTAGAAAAGATGGAGGATTTGGGGATTAAATTACTTCATTCTACTCCTTACTATGCTCAATCCAATGGCCAGGCCGAGGCTAGTAATAAGATCATTATAAGCATTCTTCGCAAGATGCTAGAAAGCAATAAAAGGAACTGGCATGAAGAGTTATATAATACTCTTTGGGCTTACAGAACTTCTAAAAGGTCCCCCACAGGGACTACTCCTTATGCTTTGGTCTTTGGACATGATGCCATTTTGCCTTTGGAAATCAATGTTCACTCGCTTAGGGTACAAGAGCAACATCAACTGATAGGTGAAGATTACGTTCAAGCCATGTGGCAAGAACATGAGGCTTTGGATGAGACCAGACTAGAGGCTCTTAACAACATTATCATGGAAAAACAGAAAATTTCCAGAGCCTATGATAAGCGCACTAGAGGGAAAACATACAAAGAAGGAGATTTGGTTTGGAAAACAATATTGCCCATAGGGGAAAAGACTACCGGATATGGCAAATGGTCTCCAAAATGGGAAGGACCTTATGTTATCCACAGGATATTGCCCAAAGGAGCGTATCACCTCAAATATACCAATGGCATTATTCACAAAAATCCGATCAATGGGAAATATTTGAAAAAGTATTTTCCAAGTGTTTGGGAATTTGAGAAAAAGCCAGAACCTCAAGCCAAGCCTGCACCTGCACCCGTTTCCAGCAGAGTTACTCGATCTCACGCCGCTAAGAGTCCTAGAACATTCGAGCAGTCTTAAAGCATTTCGCAAAATGATGTTTATGCTTATGCTTAAAAACTGGGGGGGCAATAGCAGTACGGCAAAGGAGAATAAATGCCCACGATATAGAGGGCAGTTTTTTTTTAAAATTTTTTAATTTTTGTGGCCTCGGCCTTTGATAAGGCTTATGTAATCATTATAGTAGTGTTTATTTCCCTTGCGAAAGCTGATTTGAATTTATGCTTAAAAATTTAAATTCAGTCTGAGATTAACAAGGTCATCAAATGGTTCTATATCTTTACACAGAGACAAATTCCAGTTTCGCAAAGCATAAATAAAACGAAGATGAATGAATTTTCCTTTATTCAGCATATAAACGGCTTTGTGGCCGGAAACTACATTTGCGAAAGACAATTACATTACAAATAAAGGTATTCAAGGGATATAAACCTAGCCCTGATACCATCAACTTTGCGAGATCTTAAAAGTCTTTCTTCTGGAAGATAACGAGCCCGGATTCTCTGCAAAAGGTAGGTCAAGCAAAGAGAAACATGTTAAACATATAAACATGTTAATCAAAGGTGGGAAACATGTTGGAAAGAATGCCCGGACCCTGGTATTTCTGGTCAGGCCTTGAAGTACCAAAGAGGGAATTCTTTCCGATGACCCTTTTGCGACGAGAAACCAGTTTTCCGGCGGTAGCAGAGATTTCGGAAAGATGATGGCTAAATTCTCAGCATCGTTTCCAGGATCTCTTATACCACCACCGGTCTAACAATGGCTTGGAAATACATAAAAGCCGACAACCACGGTTGAGGGCATGGATTCCCAAAATCCATTGATAGTTTGCCGTAAGATTAGACTATGAAGCCTATCTACGGCTTAAGATTAGACTACAAAGCCCAGAGGTTTTTAAGCGCTAAGGCTAATTTTGGAGGAAGAGTTTTGCGAAGAAGAAGGACAATAAAGAGAAGGGATTTCTGAAACATGTTGAAAACAAAGTCTGAAGGATGGTTTGCAATAAGCCTGGAAGGCCTGTTTTTAAAGGCAAAAGAAAGGTTTGAAATCGTAAATAACTGCCTTATCTTTATGACCGCATCTTTAGCAGATGGTTATCACCATTAATCACGGTCAAGCAACGTTTCCAAAGAGATCTTGAAAATCTCGTAAAAATCAACTGACAAAGTTGACTCTCGAATGGGATATGGCAATATTTTTAAATTTGCGATTGAATAGGCGGTCCAATCTTGGTGAATTGGTTGGAACGAAATTTTTCGTAGACCCCTATTAAAAGTGGATGGGGTATTAATAATAAAATATAAAATATCATAAAATGGCAAAAAGTTGAGGGGACAGGTGATAATGGCAATTGAACATGCCTCACCTTCACATGGAAAAAGTAGGGCTGTGAGGATTGCATGTCAAGATAACAAGATTCACTGACAGAAAATCTTTACCCAATTTTTCTTGGTTCATTGCCTTAAAGTTTTCGTCTTTTGCGATAAGTAATTTGCGAAGGAAAGGGATGATATACATCCTTGAAGGCCTAATGGTCATAATAAGTAAATAACCAGAAAATTCTTTTACAGACCAACGAAGCTTTGAAACCGAATATGAGGCTTCTCGCAAGGAGCAAAACTGCCCAAGTTTATTTGCGATCAATTTCGCAAGCATGCATATTTGGTAATCTGGGTTTCGCATATACAAAGGAACAAATATCAGGATATGATTTGCCAAGTTCTTTATTTCATAGTCAATATAACACGGCTTTGTGGCCGGGAACATACATGTGTGAAAACAAATAATTGCGATATGCAAATTACAAAGGCTCAGATAACATAAAATGATTGGAGGATGCCGGGGAAGACATGGAGCCAATTTTCTCTTTCATGGATCCGGCTCAACCTTGAGGAATAAAAGCAAGGATCGCAATTCCGTCCAGCTGCTTTTCCAATTGAAATAACAACCCAGATGGTTTGGGTTGTCTTCCCTTCATGGTCAAGCAGAGAAAGAAGCAATCGACCCAATGCTTCCAGCAAGAGACCAATGGCAAGGGACCAGCAAGAAACATGATAGGTTCCTCACTCCCTGCCATTTCGGGCACCAGATCAGATCAGAAGATCTAATCCGAGCCCGTAAGATTAGACTATGAAGCCCAGAGTTTATTAAAGGTATCTCGTATGACAGAAGCGTTTCATGAAGCAACAAGAGATATTTGCTTTATGTTGAAGAATGAGGGATGTCGCTGAAACTGCCGTATTTATGCCTGAAAAGTTTCTACCTGCAGGGCAAAGGTAGTAAAATTTTGAATCTTATGCAACTAATTACGCCTATGACCAATTCTCGGGAATAAGGAATACTTATTTGGATGGTCACAATTACCCTTGGATTTGATCTATACCGGGAGGTTTTTGATAAACCAATGGGCGAGAAGAAATTAAAAAGGGCCGAGATACATAATGACCGTGTTTGGGCCTGAAACGGATTTGAATACATTTCGAGTTAAAACAAAACCCATATTCATCAGCCTAAGCACTTCAAAGTAAAAAATTAGCAGTTCGAAGGGCATAACTACCTAAGTCCATCAAGCCCGCCAGAAGAAGATTCATAGTAGTCTTATTACAAGAACCGTAAGAAATTAGGATGAAGTAAATGCCCATTTAAAATAAACGGCTTTGTGGCCGAAAACTTACATGCAAGACATATTCAAAAAGGATACAATTTTCAAGAGACCTATTTGAACATTTTCATGGTGGGTTTAGATCATCAAGGAAAAGAAACATGGGCAAGAGATTTTCTTTCCAACCCATGCTTCTAGCCTCAATTCCTGCAACAATAAGAAGTTTGCCAAACCCGATATCATACGGTTTGGATTCGAGCAGGATCTAACTCCTTCGTGTTGCTGTTAGAGAGGAAACCCAAGAAAAGTACACTGTTTACCTAAGTTAAGGAAAAGTGCACTCTTGCTTTCCTCTTCTGGATGATCTCGTAAGGCAAGATTGAGGAGAATAATGAGCCAAGTAATCTGTTCACGACTCAGTTACCCTAAAAATCCTACCTACCCACCATGAGCTTAGACTTTGAGGCCTAAGTTTATTTCGAGCTTAAACTTTGAGGCTTAATGCCATTAGGCCAAAGGCAAAGAAGGCAGTTTGAAAGGTGTGCCTCTCAAAGCGAGGATGAAGAAGAAAATGCCCAAGAGAGGGCATGGCGAAATGCAAGTCTTTGCTACAAAATATGTCTTGAGTTCGTCGTTATAAAGACGCAGAAAACGTGAGAATCACGTGACGTATCTTTTTCAGTCACGCCTAAATCTCGAAAGGACGGATTCGATGAATTTAAACTATGTCATGATTCATAAATCCACCTGCCCAAACAAAGTTTTCAACCACTCAATGCCATTATTGAGGGTATCCACTTGGTGATAAATAAATATAAAACTCAGTTTTGAGGGCAAAATTATTTAAAGAGTCTATACAAACTAATTTGGGGTTTGTTTTTGTTTTGCAAGATGGCCCAAGGCCAGAATGTTCAAATTCCGAACACTACATAGATACATATGATAATGACGGATCTTTACGGCCCAGAATAATAAAGCCCAAAGACGGAAAATAATTAGTAAAGGCATACACATAAATGGGAGCTGAAGTAGTTATTTTAAATAGTATTACAAAGCCAATTGATTCAATCCAAGTCAGGAAGGTATTGCAGACTTTTAAGTAAGTTTATCCTCTGTGCCTTGAATTCAATCTCAGTCCCAATAAGCTTGTCATTTGTCGCATTTAATTCCTGCTCACGAAGTGTGAGATCTCTTCGACTCTCATCAATGGATTTGATAGTTCCTCGTAAGGAACCACTGATGGTCTGCTCCTCATTCAACACTTCTCCTTTCAATTGATTAACCTCGGATTGATAAGCCCTGATCATTTCCTCAAGCTCGTCAATCCTAGACTTCTTCTCAGCCAGAGATTTATTGGCACTTCGAACTTGAAGAGCAGAGGCGCGACAATGAGCCAACCTTTCTTCAGCCGCTTGTTTCCTTGAGACGGCCTCCTTTTTGGCCTCTTTGTCAGAAATGAAGGCTTTATGAAGCGGGTCAATAATCTTTACAGCCTTGAGGGCACGAGAAAGAGCCCACTGATAGCTACGATCATACTGTGACAGAAATATTATGGCTTCAGTTATTTCTTCCTCCGTATAATTAGAAAAGTTATCTGTGCTCAGACCACGAAGAAACTTGATATGACGGCGCTCCTCAGAGGAAAGCTTAGCCAAGGGATTCTCTAAAAATGCCGTTTCTTCTATTCTTGCGTCTAGAGCATCTGGCGAATAAGAAGATTCATCAGACAATCCTGGGCTGGGAATGCAATGAACATCTTCTGGCATTTGAACATCATCTAACAAGGGATTTTGATCCTTGATTTCGCAAATAGAAGAAGACATCCCAAGTTCAGGGGCCTGCAAGTTTAAATAAAAAACTTAGAATAAGGCCAATAATTATTATCTTAGTCAAAATCTAATAGTAAATATGGGAAATAGAGAACTTTTTCAGCAACAGTTGGAATATCTGCTCCCACAGGACTTATGGCTCTTTCATTAATTTCAAGTACCTCAATGGCAAAGTTGGCCTCATTAAGCTCATCCTGAGTTTCAGAGATCGAAGTTTGAAGGGTCTCCACCCCATAAGTCAGAGCCAACCCATATGGGACAAGGGCATTTGAATCAATAGCCTGAATTTCAGAAGCTCGAGCAGATAGTGCCTCTTGCTCAGTATTTGTCAGAGGGGATGAGCTGGTTGGAACTTGTTTCAGAATTTCTGATTCCTTAATTCCAGTTTGAGCATTTTGAACCTGAAAACCATAATGTCAGTATACATGAACAGAAACCATTTTCTTGCGAAAGATTTCAAAATATGGTTCATTTTTGCATACCTCAGAAGTTGGCATAATACTTGAAGTTGTAACAGATGGTGCCTGGACATCCAAAGGCAGTGATACAATTGCCAAGGAGAATTGAGGATTTGAGGTATTGTCAGAAATAGCCACTTCAGCTTCTTGCTCCAATGGCACCGGAATCTCGTAAGACATAACCTTTTCCTGGTCAGAAGGCTCTGAAGATTCAATATTGACCTCAGGATCAGTAAGGTCAATGAATGAGGATGCATCTTCATGTCCAGAGCTCGGAAACCCTTCCGTAAGCACATTGCTCTTGGTTATTGCCTTTGGCATAATCACACCAGGTTTGCTTTGCGAAGCTTCCAAGGAGCCGCCTTGCGAAATTTGCCCAATGTTGGTTTTTAGGGCTTCAGGACTAGAATCTGATAATGGAGGAGTTGCAATAATTAAAGCCCTGGAGCCAATTGGTGGTGAAGATGAGAAGTTCAAGGAATGATCCACAGTCTTTCTTGTGGCCTGCAAGTTCAACCAAAGGGTTAGGACACTAAACTAAGGCCTTTTAAAGGACCTCAAGCAGAGATAAATGTTACCATGGTAAATAAAATGCCACCAACTTCTTCTTCTGATGACTTTGAGGCAGGGATTTTCTCTGCTAAGGGCTGTTAAAAATGGAAAAGTCATTACATGATGATTCAAAAGGAAAAAATGCCTAAAAAAGGCAAATCTGCAAAGAAAGTACAATCTTCCTCTTACCAAATTTGTCCTTTCCTGCTCTGGAAAGAGTGTAGAAGCAGGAACTTCAACATTTGTTTTTGCTTTCCTGTTCAATCTTCGCTTCTTGGTTATATCCTGAAATGACAAGGACAGAGAATGTAAAATTAGGGACAATTCCACAATTCCATGATTTCAAGGAAAACTAAGCCCTATCAACTTACTTGAGCAGGTACGAACAAGGCAGGAGGCACTTCCCGAGGATTTACCATGGCATCAGGAGCGGAAGGAGAATGTAAGGGATCCTTTGTGACAACAATTGGTGGTGTGGTCACAGACACTCCCTGTGGTGCTCGTCTTTGTTTCTTTTGCACACCACCAGAGGACCCTCCTTGAGGCCTTTTTCCTTTCGCTTTCTGCTCACAACAAGACAAGGAGGTTAATAGCCAAACATATGGCTCAAAGTAAATACAAAAATAAGGAATTACCTCAGTTCTTTTTTGTTCGTCGCTTAGCATTTGTTGCAGGGTGGCGTTGTCTTCATTAACCTCAGAGACCTCGCCTGATGCTATCTCCAGTGTTTGCGAAAGCACCAAAGAGTCCCTTAAACTCTTTCCACTACCAACAGTGTCAAAAGAAGTTTTTTCGAGAAGCTCATCTTCTTCTCTGGAGCGAGTGTCCACAGGAAGTTTGCTAAACAGTTTTACAAACTGAAGCTTGGTCTCTTTAGCAAAAAATTCTTTGGTCAGATCCGCATACCATGCAGGGTAGGAAGATATGGCTTTTGAGCTCATTTCGGCAGGGAGGAAAGGAAAGCGTCGATCAGCAATACCAAGAATACTTATACCACTGCTGGTTCCTACTGAACGCATATCCAGACGCCAAGAAGTGAAATGATTTACACTATCAATCAATGGCGCTGGAATCATCTGAGCATATCCAAACTGCCTAGTGAAATGATTGGGAGCATAAACTTCAATCCGATGTTGCTCATGACCAGATATACCACCATAGACTAAATCCTTGCAGCAAACTGATGCATGGAACAAGGCAAGGTAGAAGGGATCTTGCCAGTTTTTCTTATTCGGCAAAAAGCCATCATACAATGGGGCCGGATACTTCCTTTTCGCAACACAGTTCCAGGCCGCGAGATCGGTTGGTTCTCTGAAATTGGTGAAACAGTCCAAGAGAGAGTGTCCCAAGAAGCCAGCGTTGACCAAACTCTCTCCCATTACTTTTCTAGGATCAAAAGTGACCTCTGGCCTACATGTTGGAAAGTAAACTTGCAGCCAATAATGAAGGATCCAAAATGGCCCTTCAGCAGCATGCTTGAAAGGAGCACTAGTGAGTTGTTGCATACCTCTATACAGAGAAGCAAGAACTTGGTGCCCTATGCTGACTTTCTCTTCGTTGTGAAGAACAATGGCCAACTCCAGCCACTGATCTGTTACTCTATTGGCAGACATACAAAAGACGAATTTGTTCAACCAAAATTCTAGAAAAGCAATATGTTCCTCATAACCACCTATTGATCTCCAAAAGCCTATCCACTTCTCATAGCTATTAGCTTGGTTCTTTGCTTTTTCTCGAGTCGTCGGAACATAAGTTTGAGGATATTGTAATGAAGAATATATGCCAGGCAAATATGGTTTGTAGTGGATTGGAAAACCTGATATAACAAAGACATCTAAAAGGGTGACGCTCATTTGCCCAAAGCGAAAATCAAAGGTATTACTGGTGGAATTCCAGAAACTTGCGGCGGCTAGGAGCAAGTTCCTGTCTCCTTGGACGCCTTTGACAGATAAGCAAATGGCATCGTAAAGGCCAATTCTTCTCCAGAGATCACCGAATTTGATCTCCATGGCCTTAAACCACTCAGAAAAATCGTCAGTGGGTAAAGGCCATTGCCCCATAACTTTCGTGGTTTTTGCAGACAGAGGCCATTTAGTGAATTTGGCAGTAGTCAGGCTATGGCCATGAAGTGGCCATGAGAAAGCACGGGAATTGGAAAGAACTTTGTTTACCTCCTTCCATGGAGCAGAACAGAGATGAGGGCCAATTGCGACAAAAGCATGATAATAGTTGAAGAAGTCACTGGGAGGTTTCTTTATTTGGTGTTGGGAATACAGAGCTAGCATGTTCTCCCTGAATTTTTCAGCCTCTTTCTTCAATTCGTCATATTGAGGGACATGTAATGGCTTTGGAGGCATTTTCGCTTCTTGCGAGTGCAACAGAGTTTCGGAAAAGAAATTCTAGGGTTTGCGAAAGAGGAAAGGAGGAAGATGAACAGTGGGTCTCTGAAGGGGTTTGTTTCTCAGTTCAATCAGAGGTGAAATTAATCAAAGGAGGGAACCGTTTATAACCTTTCTCAATCCTACCCGGATTTCAAAGCTTGGGGGGCAATGTTTGAGCCCAAAATAACATTTCGGCCTGGGTCAGTCATTGGTTGGCGGAATGGCGGATTAGAGATAAAGGCCCAAGCCCATTTTTTCATTAATCGCGAGACCAAGGCAGAATTCACGATGCTGGTTTCGCAAACCGTTGGATTAAAGCTAGGCTTTTCTGAGCCTTTAGATCAAGGGTTAATTAATGAAATACTAAAGGGTTCTGTTAGGATCTTGATATGCGGAAGCTTTACGGATTTGGGAGGATTTATTGCGAAAAGCTTTTGCATGGCTTCAGGAGCCAAATAATTCAGTCTCAATCTTGGGTTATGCGGTAACAAACGCAGGTTTTAAGCGACTAAAAACGGAAAGCAATCATCATTAGAGACCGGATTAATTAAAGAAAAGGGCTAAGATTAGCCTATTACGGTACTTTCCGACTCTGTTTTATAACCAAGGTTATTTTAATAGCTATTGGGTATTAAAATAAACATAAAGTTTTCCATCAATTGTTGTCTTTGCATAGTAATTCTTCTAATCATCATTTGATATGGACATGAAAGTTTGCAACTTGGCCAAAATGAAGAAAACATTTAATAAGCTGGAATGGCTAGATGATTGGGTTCGCAAGCATCAGATCAAATAGAGGCCTATCATATTATATTTTCTATTCAAAAGGGCATGACTTTCAATGGCTGGACAACATTTTCCACAATTATGGAAACAAAACTAAAAGCCAAAAATAGCTTGTTTCATGATCAGGTCGCTAAGTTTCTCTTTATGTCCCCATCATTTGCGAAAGAGGAAAGTAGTTTTAGACTTGGTTTCTTGGTTGAAATCTCGGCAATTAGTAAGAGAGAAAAGGCTGAAAAGAAAGCCTAATGGTCGCTACTAAAGGGATTTCTCTATATGCTGAAATAAAGGGAAGGGACCTACTGAGGTCCAACAGCTTTGGCATTACAGCCAATGATATGGAAGAAAGCAATCCCATATATTCATCTCGCAAGTCATTAGATTAAAGATGAACACTTCTCAACCATCAGATAAAAGGGCCAGCAATTAAGCAAATACAAATATGGCTCGACTGAAAAATGAGTCAGTTAAATATCCCTGTTATCTAAAAGACTGATAGTACATAAGTCTACATAATTCAAAGATCCAAGTAACAAAACCTTGAATCAAATTCATTACAGGTCTATCAAAGGCTATTAAATATAAGCCTAAATTGGACTGACCCCATTAATAATGATTATGGCCTAGTGAATCAAATAAACTATTACAGAGAATTGTTTTAGGCCAGTATTCTCATTTCGCAAAATAAGCCAAGAAGGATTCAATAATCAAATACGGACCAGATAATGGTTAGAATAGTCTATCAAGTAAGGTTACAAGGATTCATGATAATATTATAATCCTAAAGACTATTGTTTACTTCATGTTCAAGTAGCTTCAGAGCCTATATAAAGAAGGCTTCGCATACATTTCAAAAGACATCTACATCAAAAAAAACACCACACTACTCTCAACGAGTATCTTAACCTCCGGGTTATCTCGGCAATTGCAAGGACGCATCAGCGGCTGCAATTCCACCATGGCAAATGCAAGAGCGCATTAGCGGATGCATTTCCATACCCTGCTAAACTGCAAGGACGCAATAGCGGCTGCAGCATTGCAACCCACAAGTCGATTCCTCTAGTGCAAGCTCTGCTGGGGATCTCGTTCTCGGTATCGATTTGGTAAAACTTGAAAAAGCTTTACAAAAGAAGTCCTTGAATCATCAAGGCATGTACAAGAACCTCCACGGAGATATCCCTCTCCGAGTCACAATCTCCTCGTAAGGAAGTCAAGACGGAAGCGCAACGGCAACAACAACAACAACAACATCTCGCACTCCTAGTGCTGGCACGCCCGCAAACTGCACACATCATTCACAAGGCCAAAAGGGACGGTTTGATTCCGCGTCAAACAAGGAGGTAAGTCTTCTTGTTGCTGTTGAAGTTCCGGTGAGTTTCGATAAAAGAAGGGTTACGGGTGAGAGCAGACCAAGACTTACATACGCAGCTGAAACGCATCAGGGACTTGCCCGGTAGCCTTGGGAGTATATAAAAGCATGTAATTTCGTCCGGGAGCTCCGGAAGAGTTTCCATGCATATATGGAGATCTAAACTACCTTCTTAGGATATTATGATTCAAAAGTATGAACTAGTTATGAAGCAGTATTGTGGTGAACGGAAAATCTTTGCAGCTTCATAGTTTTATCAGAAGAAGGCGAAGAGGTACAAGACAAATATATTTTCCAAGGCTGAGCTGCTTTGCGTTATCCGCTTGACTCTGAATTAGACAAATATATATACATAGTTTTAGTTCAAAAAATTGGCTCACAAGACCAAACAAAGAGAACATCCAGCAGTTTAAGACAGGCAAACGAACAAGAATAATTGGGGGTTACTGGCCTATCTTTTAAGAACATAAATGTTAGCCTCATCAGTGAAAGATATGCAAATTAATAATATATATAGGAAGAAACTTAATTTATTGCAAAAATATGTGAAATTATCGAATAAATTATATAAAAGACTAAATGGCTATGTGCTCCCAATGACTAAGCGTATGTGTAATATATGTGTAATTATATAAAAGACTAAAGACTAAATGTATATGTGTAATATACAAATAATGTGTACATCTGGTAACATATGACTAAGCGTATCAATGAGTAGTGGTACTACTGATTTGATCAGGGTGGATTACAACTCCATGAACTGGTAGACTTCGGCGTGAAGTAGGTGCCAAAGAAGGCATTGGTTCAACATTTGGAGGTATTGGAGTTTCGGGTGAGTGACCTGAAATGCAGAGGGAACCGGTATCATCTTGCACCCAGTAAACTTCTACCATAACCCCTCTTGGATTTTCTGCAGATTCTGTACCTGGAATCCCAATAAACCTAGCTCCTACAGGTATCTGCAAAACCATTGAGATACATTAAGAAGAGTAGATCAAGAAAAAATAAATTATTTGTGATTTTATATTCGTTATCAACGTATACTGCTACAGAAATAATAAAAACGAGAAAGGTGTGCTTACCTCGATTAAGGCTCCGGATGTTAAGGTGAGTGTGACCAACCTCCCCTCAGCTGTAGCAGTTTCTAGCTCTGCCTGCCTTGCGATATTCAAGAAAACTTCTTCAAGAGTTGTAAGACCCAGTTGGATGTCTGAGATACCGAACTCACTTTCTCTATCTTGAAGCTCCTTAAAAAAATTCTGGAGAAGATTATAAGAACCAAGGAATAAGAACAGTGGAACATTTACAAACTTCATTAGTGAGATTTCATTTGTTAAGAAAAGGTGGTTCATACTTCATACTATTTTCTTTTAACAGAATCAGTTTTGAAACATGAGATATACTCAATATAGTGAATGCAAATACAAGAAACTCTTATAGACAGAGCTGTACCAGTTGCCCCAGTAAAACAAAGCTTATTAATGGACATTCACATGAAACGATATAAAAAACACTTGAAGCATCTTGGCAAGCACATGTAAAATGTAATAATAGAGAAGTAAATAAGCAGTATAACTCGGTCATTATCAAATTACTTGATACCAATATCACATTATTTTATTTTAATTTATCAGCCACATCCTACGAGGATACTACGCCATCCTTATTCTATTGGGTTTCAGTATAAGAACCAATGCAAATACTTTCAAAGGAAACAGTAGCTTTAAAGATATAAAAGAAAGTAGAAGATTACCGTCAAAAGCGCCTCTCTGTCATGAGGAATAACATATGTCAGAAAGGCTTTGTTCTCTTCTTTTGGTAAAACATCCAAATGCTGTCAAACTTTGTCCATGTTAGAATTAAACTTTGTATGCGTAAAAAAATACAAATCATTTTCGAAATGAACATACATATTTAAAGAACTGCTTCACCGCCTCATGGTGAGGTGTAGTAACTGCATCCCCATTTGGAGGACTTTGTCCATTGGTGCTTCCACTGAAACTAACATTAGCAATAAAGCCAGTTCCAAACCGTGACTTCAGCCTGATTGAAGTACCAATGCAACGGAGCCTACCCTTTGCCATTATTGCTATCCGGTCACTTAGAATGTCAGCTTCTTCCATTGAGTGAGTGGTTAGGACAATTGCACGCCCCTTTTTGGCATCCTCAATGATGTCCCACACATGCCTTCTAGTTATTGGATCCATACCAGTTGTCTGCATGCATAAAAAAAAATAGAATTATGATTTCCAACAAAAAAGAAAAGAAAAGAAAAAGTAGATGAACTTATAAAGGAAAAGAATTATGATTTCCATACCGGTTCATCTAAGATGACTAACTTTGGATCACCAATAAGGGCTATTGCCACACTTAAGCGACGTTTCATTCCACCACTGTAACTTCCAGCTCTCATTTTGGCTGCCTCGGTGAGTCTTACTTCTACCAATGACTTCTGAACAACCTACAGTTGAGAAAGAGGATTCAACTTATACAGAACAGACAAGTCAAAGCCAAGGGGAAAAGGGATGAAGTAGCTCGAACAATATCATTCTTGTCTAGGGAACAAAAATGCAAGATCAAAGCATGTTAAATCACCTTATTCAAGTCAGTGTAGCCCATATGAATGGCATAAAAGAAAGTTAGCGTAGCACATACCACTTTTATTGAAGCTGGAGGTAGGCCTTTAATACTAGCAAACAGGTGGAGGTGCTCTTGCCCAGACAATGCATCCCAAAGAATATCAAACTATGACAAGAGACACAGTAGAGATAAATCATGTCTATTTTTTTTTTAAAAAATGAGTTGTTACAACATGGTGATAACTATCTAACTGTATGTTCTTGAAAACTTCAGGGCTACCACATGTACACGCATATACAGGCTAATATGTGTTTATGCAGAGAGGAAAAGGTCACCTGCGGACAAACTCCTATAATTTGCCGAATTTTTGCCATGCCGACAGAGCTTCGGGCAGAGTTCCCATAAATCAATGCTGTTACCAAGACAATTCACAATTTTATCATATCACTATTGGCTTCACCCCAGTAAATTTCTGATCAATGAGCCCAAAAGTAATGTAAGTATAAGTATTACCATCTCCGCCAGTAACGGGTGTGATTCCAGTCAAACAATTGATTGTGGTGGTTTTCCCAGCTCCATTAGGTCCAAGCAAACAAAATAACTGATCCTTGGAAAAGTTCACCCATAGACCCTGAAGTTATTCAGAACAAATGAACTGTTACTACATTACTTAATTAAAAAACCCTCACCCTATACACTGCCCCTGCCCCATGTTGTTTTTCTTTAAGCATAGTTGACAACTGATGAGAATCGAGAAATAAGGAAGAACAATTGATCATGAAATACAGAGACTTAAGCAAGGTGAACTCCTTTTGCGTCTACGTACTTCCTCTGAAAAATAAAAGTTAGAAAAGGTTCTTTACCTTCAGAGCATGGTAAGGCGATGTCCTCTTGCATCTACAGCAACCAATTTTTGTGGTCCCTGGATATGACTTTGAGAGGCCACGTATCTGAACTGCAATGTTTGGATCAACTATGCCTCCGCTAGTTTGTTGTTTTACAGTGTTCTCCTCTTCAAGGACATCTTCATCATCTGGAGTAAGTGGCTCCTGTTCTGGAACTGATCCTATGCAACTGCAAATGCCACCCTCTATGAACGAGAGGCAAGAAATAATAAGTACCATTCAACAAACGGAAATTCAAGCACAAACTGAATTACAGTGTTATTTACCTTCCACTTTGTTTCCACCCTTCCCTATCCAGTAACCAGGATTTAAAAAGTAAAACACTGATTTTCTGACACCATATACGTTTGGGATGATATTATCGAAGTAGATAGCCAATACAAACCAGAGGACGAATGTGACCACCAACCATTTATAAATGTCACTCTGTCAAAGTTTAAATATAAACAGTAATTATGAACTAATCAAAGGACTTGAACTACAGTAAAAGTTTGAGATTGAGTAACAATATGATTACATACAATTGTTATAACACAGTCCGTTTCATTTGGTGTACACTTAGTTATTCCACTCCATCTAATCCCAGTATCATGAGGAGGAGATGTTGCACTAGAGAGTATCTCTAGAGCTTTGGCAAGAAGATTTGGCGGGAAGAGTGACCAAATTATTCTAAATATCTTGCCGATACTATCGTTGTAGGGAAATCCAGCGGTTGTGACAATCTGTAATGACAAAATGGGTTCTGTTATTACCATTGAACCAATAACCCGTAATCTATAAATGTCAAACCTGAGGAAACTTGCCTGGGTTATAGATCCAACGATAAATATGGAGAAACCCACAGTTGTGGATGAAGACGACTTGCTTATGAAGGCCGATAACATAAAGGCAAAACCAATCTGGCATCAAATGTTAGAGAGAAGGGATCAACTGTCAATGTAATAGGCAGAGGCTTTGCTTAAGAAGAGGGATCAGGAAGAACAAGCGTAAATTAAAGCAAATAATTGCAAGAAACAGTATTACCATATTGAGTTGAAAAAGAAAGAAAACGAGGAAGATGACCGCAAAATTGTTTTTCAGGAACATATCAAACTGAAATATCATTCCAAAGAGAGTGATGAAAAGTGATGAGAGAAGTGTAATAATTCCCTCCCATGTGAGCCATGAGAACCAGTATGCAGAGTCATAAAGACCCATGATTGTCATTGCCTGCAGGGAAGAACAAATACAGCACTAAATAACTAATTGGTTTTGTAAATGGGAAGCTATGGTAGCCGTACTCAAGACCATCTAACCAGACAGTCATTCATCAACTGAAGTTGTTTATAGTCATTACCTGTCGAAGCTTTAGTTCCTTCTCTGTAATCAAAGAACTCATTTGAAACACAAAACCAAACATGGAAGTTGCAAGAAAGAAGGTCGGTCCTACTGTCTGCAATGCAGAGGGAATCTCCTCCGGAGGGTGTGCAAATTCTTTTAGCGCAACAACCCAGCTAAAGTTTGGAACTGAACAAGTCATTATATGAGTGCTAAGCTCATGGTGGTAGTCATGCAAGTAAAACTTTATACAAAATACATTGGGACTATTGGGAACAGAACCTAGTACCTCCAATCAGAGACCTAGCAATTTCACGCTCTGCAGCAATCTGAAGAGGAATTTGAAATTTGAATGTAGGATCTTCGTATTGCCCTCGTTTTGCAACAGGAGTAGAGTTGGTCTGTATGCCATAGCTAATAACACTGGCATTTCTTTCCACAAAATGCAAAGCTCCTGGGCAGTACATAGGATTACTAAATAGCCATACATCTACATCATCTTTTGTTTTAAATGATTTGACCTGCGCATAAAGCACAACGAGAGTGATTACATGACCTTTGATATTCTTTCTCACACGGAATTTTTCTTTTGAAGGATCTTCATTCGAAAAGAACATATTAACACTATCACATCGATTCTATTAAAAATAAAAAACCATCATATCAATTAAGCTTTATTTGGCTAACAAATAAAACCAAACAACCTACCTATTTCCAAGAATCCTAACACGATAAAATTTAGCATTTCAGTTTTGGTCTTTCCACCTGTTTTAATTTTGAACCAAAACCCCAAACATATAACTTCATATCTGTATATTGTTTACATTTTCTCAGTAAATAAAACCTGAGGAAACAACAAAGATTCCACTCATTTCATACATAACATAACCACATGCTTAACTCCATGTTTCACCATCATCATAAGATTTTCTTTGGCATTAATGATGAACTTAGAACACTCACTCAAAAGAAACTTTGGACAATGCTAGGTTGACCACATTTTCTTTGACAATACTAAGTTGACCACATTTGCTACCTACCGTTGACTTTTCTTCAATGTCTTAAGTTTGGTCTAAATCAAACAAATTATATGCCTTTCGTCTAAATCACAGCAATGGCCAAATTAAGTTTAGCCACACAGCTAACGTGGCTTAGTGCTATGCAATTTTTTTTTTTTTTTTTGTTACAATATGCAATTTCTTTTCATTTGCACAAGTAAAAGCAAAGAAAACAGAACAAAAAAAAAGCGAGCAGAAAACAACAATCGGAAAAAAAATCTTTTGGTACCTTGATTGACGGAATCGGCCTGCCGGGATTGTTAGCCATGATAGCACTGGCAATGCTCCGAATCTTAGCGCTCCCATTTCCGCTCCAGACGAAGTCAAAGCACGGCTTGTGGATGTAGTATTTGTCTTCACAGGGTGGGATCGGCGGCGAAACCAGAGGCTCGGGGTCGGTGACGCTTTTGTAAGTCGTGGACGAGCCGGATCGAGCCATCATGGCCTTCTGGATACAGAAGAGGAGGAAGATGAAGAACAAGGACGAGAAGAGCTGTAGGAATGTGGCCGCCTTCTTCCGCCATGAGAGCCACAGGTTCTTCCTCAGCAGCGCGTTGAATTGTTGGAACAGCAGTGGGAATCCGCTCTGCAAATCCATGAAATTTTTTGTGTGGATTTCACTATTTGATTGGTCCGAATTTTGCCATTTTTAAAGTGAAGGTTTGAGTGGGAGTTTTACGCTATTTAATTCTCGGAGATAAACCCGTGGTGAAGTGGTTTAGCGCGTTAAGTATGGAAGGAAATTACCGGCTTAGTGTTGGTTTCGGTTGGATTTACGGGTTTACCACTGGCTTTACTTCATGTTGAAGCTAAAATCTCAAATCAATCGAATTTGAGATTTATTGTGATTAACGTATTTTCACCTTATAATTTCATAATCTAATCGTTCATATTTTAAATTATTCTTTATAGATCATTTATGCAAAAAATCAATCGAATCGGAGATTTATTCAACCATTCAATTTTATGAAACAAATGAACGGTTCTGACAATAATTAATACTATTATGATAAACAATTTATTTATTTCATATGATGAGTTACCAAAAGATCTCCAAATTTATTTTCCGTCTGATGGCGCGTCTTCGGGGCGTTGCCGTCGGACGGGTGCAACAGTCCTCCATGGTTTTCAGTGATTCTCTCTGGCATGGTTTCGTTTAGGTTCACAGGCGAGCAGGGATGATGGGCGATGGGTCTTTGTGGGCTGGCTTGGTTCTGTGGCATCGGTGGTGGATTCTCAGGGGGCTTTACTGGTGGAGGTTGCGCATGACGGTGGAGATCACCTTTGGTGCGGCGGGGCTATGTCAGAGATGGTGGTGCAGCGATGCTATTGATCTGCTTTCTTGCTGGCGTTGGGGATTTGAACATGAGCTATGTCATTGGGTCTCTGCTAGCTTGAGTTTAATTTCTTGTTTTTTTTTACTAGTTTTTTTTCCCTAGTCTGTAGCTTTTGCTACTAATAATTCCCTATCATCGTTGGTTTCTATGATGATTTGGGACCTTAGTGATGGTGTTTTCTCCACCTTCAGGTATTACTTTTTGGAGTGTTGAGTCTGCAGATACGGAAATTTCGTATAATCATTTGATCGATGAATCTTTTCGCCGTACCATATGTTTTGGCGGCAGAAGATTCGCTAGTTGTTTAGATGATTAGTGAGTTTTTTGTCTTTGTAGGCTCGTTGTTTCAACGAGCTCATTGGTCTACAATGAGAGGTATTTGTTAAAGTCTTTAGTTGCCTGACCGACAAATCTGGTTTCAGGTCTAGGAATTTGATGTATGTGCCTTTCTGGCTTTGATAATATATGAATTATCTGTTTCTAAAAAAAAAAAAAAAAAATCTCCAAATTTATTGATTTTTTATAGAAATAATCTCTTAACCTTTTCCGTTTGTTTACCACTGGCAAAGTAAATGAAATTTCGTGTTGTCTTTATGTTTGCGAGGGGTCATTAACCTCTTGCGTGACCCAATGTTTAAGACTAAAATATTGTTAACAAAAAAAAACGCTGGTATGAATGTTTTTTTTTTTTTTTTTTACCTCTTCCAAGTTCAAAGGGGGTACTAGTATATATGAAGACTCACCATATGGTTGTGAGGGCCTAACATCCCCGACCCCTTTTAAGATTAAAAAAAAAAAAAAGGGCTCACTATCATGTAACGCGGTACAAAGTGATTGGTTGTGTGTGAACATCTATGAATATATATATATATGTGTGTGTGTGTGTGAACATGAGAACATCTTAAGATTCATATAATCGCAAGTTTTCAGACAGACTTCATACACGAAACACATGAAGCATATACATATGAAAAAGGAGCTATCCATTACCAAATCAAATACCGACATCACAAATTAGGAAACTTAGATGCTGATTGCATCATCTATGTGTGCATATCCTCGGAGGCATAATTAAAAAATAGGAAATTTCGCATAAATTAAAATCAAGTAAAAAAAACTCATAGATCAAAAACATCGGTACGTCAAAAGCAATAAAGTTGCACCGTATAACTCTTAGATCATCATAGAGTTATAAATTAGAGCGGAGTATACTGATAACGTGTTATAAACTAAGGATAACAGAGAGAGAATAGAGATAGAGAATAAAAATGTATTATTCATTCTCATTAGCCTTCTTTATATAGAGGTAGAGTTTATATCATAAGCACATAACTAATGAGTATTTAAGTAGACAGCCGGAACCACATATAATAATATATTTACAATAATTCTCTATTTGAGTTAAACAATCCATTATTCACAGGCCACTTATTTTGATGGATCTATAATATTAGCCTTGAATATTACTACATTATAAATGAAAGGAAATTTAGGAAAACCCCATTTTGGGATATTGAATTGATTTTTAACCTAATACAATTCCACTTATAATATACTTTTCAAATTCAGTAAGGTTTCAGATGATTGCTATTTTGGTAATGTGAATAGCAAATCGGGCAACTAATGCTACTGCGACGCTTAGTGGGGGTTTTAACCGATGGGGTTCAGTGCCACCATCATCTCTTGTCTCGGTACTAAGAAATTATGGTCTCCCTTGCCCGCCTATGGAGGAGTTGTAGCTTCTCTATATATGCTTCTTTTTGTATTATTAGCAGTATTTCTTCCCTGGTCATGATCCTGATCTATCTTGGTTAGGTGGAAGGTTCAGTTTCTTTTATGGTTTTCAAGCTTGTAGCTTGTCTTCTCTCCATGTAGCCTCTCTGGGGCATTGCCTTCTGGGCATGGTTTGTTTCAATGAATAGTACGTTCCATTTGCCAAAAAAAGAAATGTGAATATATAGTGAAACTGTGAATCATTTGTTTGTAACTTGTCCTTAAGCTTAGAGTATGTGGAGTTCGTAACTTTCTTTTATACCTAATCGTTTGAATATGCTTATTGTTTGATAATATGGATTATTGATAATTAAAGCTCAATTAACGCAACCTTTTATTATTGAAAAAAAAAATACTTACTGTTTGTTGGAAGTTGTGGGATCAAATTAAGGTATTTCAACATAAACAGCCTACAATTCAACAAGCTATTTTTCATATTAAACAGTTTTTGTAAGAGTATAATTTGGAATGCTAATGATGTTGCCATTAGGAAATTTAAACATAAACACAAACATTTAATTGGATGGAACCTCCTCCTCCTCCTAATTATTACAAACTTAATTTCGGTGGATCTTTGAACATGTCTGACAAATTTTCTGCAGGTTTTGTGATCAGAGATCTTAACGAGACAATTGTCATTGCTGGATCCAATTAACACAATTGGATACTCGATGCTTAGTGCAGAAGCTGTGGGTTTAAAAGAAGGTTTATTATAGGCAAAACGCGAACAACAACTTCAAGTTGAAGAAGATTCTCGATCTCCTTCTATATATTAAGATGATCAATAGACAACATCAAATTTCTTGGAGGGTTTCATCGCTACTCAAAGATATTTAAAACCTTCGTCAAATTATATTTAAAGCTTCACAAACATTCCTCCCATCATATCTTCAGAGAGGCAAATATGGTGGCATATCACTTTGCAGCATTAGGTCAAAATGTACAAGACAACTGTATTGAGTGTAATAATTTTCCTTCTACTGTAATAATTTTCCATATGTAACATTCTTTTTGAAATGTTTTGAAATTTAACCTTTTGTTGAGTGTAAAAGACTAAAGTATTCTTAATTATGTATTACTACGATAAGTGGTCGAGAATTACTCGACTACCTCTCGAAAGTCTCTCGAGTACCATTCGAGATTCGCGATAGATGGTGGGTAGAGGTGTCAAACGAGCCGGGTAGGCCCAAGCACTGCACGAGCATGATTAAGTGCGGCCACAGCTAGGCCACGGTGTTTTAGGCCAATGGGCTGGGCTTGGCTCAAGCACGATCTATAATGGGCCGGCCTGTTGATATATTGTATTTCAATAATTTTTTTTAAAAATTTAAAATTTGAGAATGATGGGAAATTGTGCAAGGTAAGCTATGACCTTCAATTAATGTGTATTGTTATGAACTCAATTTGTGGATGGATTTGACACCTTCAGAATTTTTCAATTTGGTTAGGCAACTCGATCTTAATCTTTTTTTTTAGGTAAGGTATAATATTCTCCAATACCTTTCTTTCCTTCCAAGTCTTAAAAGATTCATGTCCTAATTCTCAAAAAAAAAAAAAAACGAGATTCATGTCCCAAAAAAAAAAGGAAAATAGAAACTGAACTTTCTGACATGGGCTCAACATACAAGGGCTCCACCTTTGATGGCAAGGTGTCAAACTGAAATTATAACACTAGTCGATCGGGAAAGTACAATATATGTAAATCGATCTAATCCCACTTCTTTACTAGGTTCCTTATTTTAATTACTTTAGCTCCTTTATAAAACCCCCCAAACCCTAATTGCAGAACACAAACCAGCAGTGTCATTGGAATACTCACTCCTTGACAAGCTTATCTTTTGGATTATTGTTTCTTCTCAACATGAAAGAGTTTCAAGAGAAAGACTTACAAGAAGAACAAGTGCATAATGATAAGGACCAAGAAGAAGAACAAGTTCATGATGGTGTTCATGATGATCAAAACCGATTAGATCGTGTTTGTGAGGTATGTGGTAAGAGATTCCAGGGTGGAAAAGCTTTGGGAAGTCATAAAAGAATTCACAATCAACAAAGTACTCATCTTGCTCCCAATAAGATCATAGACAAGTGTAAGGTCAAGAATAAGAAGGTTCATCCTTCTAAACTTTTGAATTTCGGAGGTGGCGGCAGCAAGACTAATGAATTCTCATGCCATGTTTGTCACAAGAGTCACACATCAATCAAATCTTTGACTGGCCACATGAAATCCCATCCTCATAGAGGCTGGAAGGGAGTGACACCGCCTCAAGATCAGGGGTCTGTTCCTCCTCAATCTTGTTCTTCTTCACTATCTGAGTCATCGCCAGATCTTACAGAGACAGATTATGATCTAGCAAAGTTCTTGACAAGCTGGGCCAATAACGAAATTGTTCAGAGAACCAGTACAAGTACTAGTACTCAAATTGTTAAGGAAACCATGGAGGTAACTAAAAGTGATGATGAGAGTAATTGGACTGATAATATGAAGCCGAAGAAGACGAGGACGATTAGGTCGATAATGGAAACAAGTGACAAGAAGCATGTATGCAGTATTTGCTACAAGGAGTTCCCCACAGAGCAGTCTCTTGGAGGCCACAAGAAGGCTCATCACCATGAAGCTGCAGGACCAGTTCTAATGGAGGCCCAAGCAGCTGATCGACTAGAATCCGATGATGATGAGGATGAAGGTAGTGAGGACACAGAATCCGAAGAGTCTGAGGAATTTACACAAACCATCAATACTTGTAAATTAAAAGACTTCTATCTCAATGAACCAGCTCCTTCCGGAGAATGAAGGAATCATCCACCAGTACGTATCTATACAAGTATGTAGCTAGGTAGCTTGGAGCTGCTTTAATTTGCCTGTTTTGAACGATTAAGTAGGTTTTATCTAGGGTATGTACACAATGTACGAGAGCTAGCTAGCAGCTCGATCTAATATATTGTTTTGTCAACTCTAAAGGACTTTTTTTTTGGTGCAAAGGGGGCCAAAGGCCCAAACAAACAAAACGTACAGAAACCTAACTTGCAGCAAAAGCTGTATTAAACACACGCGGTCTCACAAAACCAGCAATGTCATCAAGAATAGTAGGGATAACAAACTCAGGAGCCGAATGTAACTTCCAAAGACCCATCTCCTGCTCAATGCTTTTCTTGGCAAGACAATCTGCTGCCATATTTCTTTCCCGGTGAACATGAGTCACATTGCAGACCCTGAAGCTATTCATGAGCTGCTGACAGTTAGACACCAGAGTACCCAGAGGGTGAAGATCAACTTCAGAATTATGAATGAGGTTAATTAGGACAGCCGAGTCAGATTCCACAATAATTTGATTAAAGTCAAAAGGGACACAATATTGTGATTTTGATTGATTGAATTTCCTTTACAAAGAATGTCATATATATAACAATCTAAGCAACAACTATTACACAAGAAACTAGATTTTCTAAAACTAAACCTAGATAAAGAAAACCTAGATTTATCAACAAAGACTAGGTAAAGTAAACCTAGATTTATCAACAAAAGACTAGGTAAAGTAAACCTAGATTTGTCATAACAAAGACTAGTAAAACATCATGTCACCCACATGCATGACTCAAGCTAACACTCCCCCTCAAGTTGGGGCATACAAATCCTTGAGACCCAACTTGGAAAGTGAGTCATTGAATGTTTTACTTGAAACTGCTTTAGTAAGGATGTCAGCTAGTTGCGCGTCTGTCTTCACAAATGGGAAAGAAATAATCTGAGCATCTAATAAAGTGTCTGTCTACTTCCACATGTTTAGTTCTGTCATGCTGGACTGGATTATGTGCAATAGCAATAGCAGCTTTATTATCACAATGAAGGTTCATGGCCTCCTTCTGTTGAAAGCCCAAATCTCCAAGTAAATTTCCTAACCACAACAGCTCACAAACACCACGTGTCATTCCTCGGTACTCAGCTTCAGCACTTGATCTAGCTACAACTTTTTGTTTCTTACTTTTCCATGTAACTAAATTTCCTCCAACAAAGGTGAAATAACCCGAGGTAGATCTTCTATCCGTGAGACATCCTGCCCAATCTGCATCTGTATAGCCACTCACACCTACATGCCCATTCTTAGAAAACACAAGTCCTTTTCCCGGTGCAGATTTCAAATACCTCAGAATACGTATAACTACATCCATGTGGGACTCACTGGGATTATGCATAAATCGACTAACAACACTCACAACATATGCAATGTCAAGTCTGGTGTGAGACAAGTATATTAGCTTTCCAACCAATCTCTGATATCGTACCTTATCTGTTGCAACATGATCAGGATACTCAGCAAGTCGATGATTCTGTTCTATGGGTGTGTCTGCTGGTTTGCTATCAAGCATACCTGTTTCTGCCAATAGATCAAGCACATACTTCCTCTGACACAACATAATACAATCACTGCCCCTGGCAACCTCAATCCCCAGAAAATACTTCAGTTTTCCCAAATCTTTCATTTCAAATTCAGAACTCAACTGCTTCTGTAATCTTTTAATCTCCTCTACATCATCACCAGTTACCACCATATCATCTACATAAATAATTAGGGCAGTGAGTTTACCTCTTTGACGCTTCAGGAATAAGGTGTGATCAGAATTACTTTGTCTATACCCAATCTTCCTCATAAACGTGGTGAATCTCCCAAACCAAGCTCTTGGGGACTGTTTGAGTCCATATAGCGACTTCCATAATCGGCAAACCACTCTTGTACCGTTAGTAGTACCATAACCTGGTGGGAGGTCCATGTATACTTCTTCATTTAGATCACCATGTAAGAATGCATTCTTAACATCAAATTGTTGTAATGGCCAATCAAAATTGGCTGCAAGAGAGAGCAACACATGGATGGTGTTGATCTTAGCAACTGGAGCAAAAGTTTCTTCATAATCCACCCCATATTTTTGGGTAAACCCCTTAGCCACCAACCTTGCTTTGTACCTTTCAATAGACCCATCTGGCTGATGCTTGACTGTGTAAATCCACCGGCATCCTACTGTCTTCTTACCATGAGGTAACGGTACCAGCTCCCATGTACGATTCTTCTCAAGTGCTTCCATCTCTGCTTCCATTGCCTTTGACCACTTTGGATCTTTCAGGGCATCCTGCACTTTACTAGGAATAGATACAGAGGATAATTGATTCACAAAACTCTCATGGGATGTTGACAACCTATGGGTAGACACAAAGTTGGCAACTGGATATTTAGCTTTAGCTGTTAGACTGGGTTCATACATTTTTGCAGGTTTGGCACGAGTTGAACGCTCAGGTAACACTTTTGTTTTTGTGACTTCTGTCCTAGACTCTTCTAATGGTAAATGCACAATATCATGAGATGAACTAGAACCTCAGGAGAACATTGGAGTGGGGAGACTACTGAGTGAGGGGAAGATACAGGAGTAGGAGGTGCATGTACGCTTGCTGGATCTGGAACTGCAACTGAGTTTTCTCTAATATCGTTCTCTCCGTCTGAACGGATATAAGGCGTTCGGACTCCGTGACTTGTAATCTCTTCAGGACTGTCTGTCCCGTTGAATCCGTCCGTACGGGGTGGAGGCGTCCGAACGGCTGGGGTCTGATCTTCAACTTCAACAATGTTTTCGCTGAACTGCTCTTCAAAATAAGTATGACCATGACCACTCTCCCCCTGAAGAGGAGCTTCAGTAGAGGCAAAATAACAGGCATCCTCAAAGAACGACACATTCATGGTAACAAAGAATTTTTGTGTAGAAGGGTGATAACACTTATACCCTTTCTGGTGAGTGCCATAACCAACAAACACACACTTGAGAGCACGGGCATCAAGTTTGGATCGCTGGTTCTTAGGAAGGTGGACAAAAACGACACAACCAAAGACACGGGCAGGTAAAGTGTTTAGGGAAGGAATAAATACATGAGTAGAAAGGACCTCAAAAGGAATCTTACCAAGAAGAGTGGTGGAGGGTAGACGATTGATAAGATGAGAGGCAGTGAGAACCGCTTCACCCAATAGATATTTAGGCATATGAGAACTTAGTAAGAGGGAACGGGCCATATCTAAGAGATGACGATTCTTGCGTTCAGACACACCATTCTGCTCAGGTGTCTGAGGACAAGTGGTTTGGTGGACAATGCCCTGAGATTGAAAATATTCAGAAAAATCATGATTAACAAATTCACCCCCATTATCAGACCGAAAAACTTTGATGTGACCATTGTATTGAGTTTGTATGAGTGTATGAAAGGCTTGAAATGCTGAAAACACGGCAGACTTGTGTTTTAACAACACAACCCAGGTTAGCCTTGTACAATCATCAATGAAAAGGACAAACCAACGCATACCAGAAAGAGTAGAAACTTGTGAAGGACCCCAAACATCCGAATGGATTAATTCAAATGGCATAGTACTTTTATTATTAGAACTAGGAGGATAACTGACACGGTGACTTTTGGCTAAAGCACAAGTTTCACAATGTAGACTAGATTCTTTGATGCCCAAAAACAAGGATGGCATCGATTTCTTCATGACACTTAAAGCAGGGTGGCCTAGACGTCGATGCCATAACCACAACTCATTTAGTCCATCAGAACTCAAAGTCAGCGCGTGTCGGCCTGTCGGTGTTGGCTTCTCCCCGGCGTACATGCAGTCCAGATGAAATTACAACCTCCCCCTCAGATCTCCCTTGCCAATGGTCTCCTGTGTGAGAAGATCCTGGAATACAACATACATGGGAAAAAAAGTTACAGAACACTTGTTCTGACAATTTAATTGGGAAACCGACATGAGATGGTAAGATAAGTCAGGAACATAGAGGACATTATGAAGAGTAATAGTGGGGGTGACTCTAACTGACCCAGTTCCCAAGACAGGGCTCCCCATTTGCATTAGTAACATGGGGAATGGATGATGGTGACAACTTAGTAAACAAGCTAGAATTGAAGGTCATATGGTCAGACGCACCAGAATCAATTATCCATGTATTACTACCAGTAAAGTCAGAAATATGTAAGGCAACACCGATTTTACCTGTACCACCAGTGTGGTCCTGACCCGCAACACCATGAAAATCTGGTTCCTGCACTAATTGGACAGTCGCCTTGCTCTTGTGGGTGAAATTGCCGCCTTTCCAAGATGAATTGTTGGAGTTAACTCCCTTCCAGGATGAGGGGTAGCCATGAAGTTTATAACAACGCTCTTTGACATGCCTAACATCCTTGCAATAAGCACACTTTCGGTTATCAGGAAAGCCAGGTGGAGGTCTCCTATAGGCTGGAGGTGCAGAGGCAGTGCCTTGGTGAGATGAAATAGAAGACACTAGTTTGGAGTTGATGGTCAAGCTTGACACTTCGGTATGGACACTCTTCATGGCTGCCCGGTTAGCTTCATCCTTGCGAACATAGGCAAATGCTTGTTCAAGTGTTGGTGGTTGTGCCAAACGGAGAAGCTCCCCCTTTGCACCATCTAGGGAGGAATTAAGTCCATTCAGGAAAATATGAACTCGCATATTGTCTTTTTCCAGACGATAGGTGTTAATATCAACAGCAGATGTCATAGGATTGGGCTGCCTTTGATCAAGTTCCTGCCAAATAGTTTTCAAACTAGCAAAATAATTTGCAACAGGTTGCCCATTTTGTAACATCTGAAAGGCTTTGGCATGAAGCTCATGTATGCGAGCAAAGTCAGAGCCATCATAATAGGTAGCAGCAACAGAATCCCATATTTCTTTAGCAGTATCAAAACAGGCAAACAATTGCATTACCTCAGACGTCATGGATTTGAGTAGAGTTCCCATAACATTAGAGTTGGCAGTATCCCAAGTAACAAATTGGATATTGTCTGGTGAGGGTCTTTCGGCAGCACCAGTAACATACCCCCACTTACCAACCCCACTGATGTGAACTTTCATAAGCTTGTGCCACAATTGATAGTTTGAGCCATCCAACTTGACTCCAAAGTTAGCAGCGGAATTATCATTGACATTCTGAACAATCACCACTTCCTGAGGTTTCAGAGGAGACGAAGGACCCCCAATAGCCTCCTGTGAGGCGCTGGAAAGCACAGGTTCACCCATAGAATGTAGTGGAGTTTAAGTTCAGAATACAGAATACAGTACCTTCTGATGTTGACTGGATAACTGGAACTTCAACGGACGGATCACGATGAAATTTTAACTGGAGGTAATAGACACCACGATTAATATGGTGACAAAATTTCAGCTTGATCCAACGGCTGTAGAGAGAGAAATTAGCCTTCAAAGTTGGATGTTCTGCTCAGGAAAAAAAAACAGAACGAGTTTGGAATGGAACAATGGAACAATTTTGTGCTAAACCTCCTGGAAATGGGCTGGAAGAACTAAGAGATATGAACAATATGTTCACAATCAACAAGATCAAACAACCTTGCAACAACAACACCAGCCACACCAACGAAGAACAATGAGAGATCAAAGAACCTTGCAACAACAGCAAGGAATCAAGAACAAAAGAACTGCTGGAAATGACTAAACAGCAGCAACCTTAACAAGAGAAGATAATCCCAATTAATGGGATAGGAATTTCAAGAAAGGATAATCAAAGTGGATCAATTGCTCTGATACCAAGTCAAAAGGGACACAATATTGTGATTTTGATTGATTGAATTTCCTTTACAAAGAATGTCCTATATATAACAATCTAAGCAACAACTATTACACAAGAAACTAGATTTTCTAAAACTAAACCTAGATAAAGAAAACCTAGATTTATCAACAAAGACTAGGTAAAGTAAACCTAGATTTATCAACAAAAGACTAGGTAAAGTAAACCTAGATTTGTCATAACAAAGACTAGTAAAACATCATGTCACCCACATGCATGACTCAAGCTAACAATTAATGCCCAACTCCTTAGCAATCTGAAGGCCATAAAAGAGACCCCAAGCTTCAGCTTGTAAGATCTCACCCTTGCCAATGTTGCTCATAAAACCATGGCACCAATTCCCATTACAATCTCTGATATATAATACCCCCACAACCAATTGAAATTCCGGTAACCCGGATTGTCCCAATAACGGTAGTCGTCTTAAACACTAATCGGAGAGTATATACCAAATTAAAACTTAACTCTCCTAAACAAACAATTGTTCAATCAATACAATTACTTATGCAATATACACAATCGATTGTACAACCTAGAATCCCAAAGTGTGCATCAAACTAGCACACCACGGACTATATATATCTATGTATGAACAAGCACACAATATGCTAATCAATTAATCACAATACAATAGATATCAACAATCACACAAGCAACACACAATATGGTCACCCGGAACCTCTACCACTAGAGGAAAACCGGAGGGGAGCCGTACCCCACGCTCTTGTGTAACACTATGAAAAACGCCAAATCGGCAAACACGTACAAGGGGGAACTCCGTCCCAAACTCTACACTATCAACCCTATGACTAGTGGCAGCTCTAACCTTGTGTAGTTTCCATTTGCTTCTTCAAGTGCTCCCACCTCAAGCTTCTCCGATTGATCGAACTTCACCGCGTGAATCCTCCAACCGCAAGACACCGACTATGCAAGTGTGTGTGTGTATGTATGAATATGAATTCAATTCGATTAACACAAGCAAATCACAAGGAACATTTGCTTGAATCAACCAAACCGAATTGAAAAGCCTTGAAGTGATTCAAGGGTTAACTAAGCTATTCACAAGGAACAATAGCTAAGCCAACAAACAACAAAGAGATTGAAACTAATGATTCAATCCTACAACTCAGCAATTCAACATGGAACAATTGCTAGAGTTGAATAGAATCTCCTAAATCCTATAACATAAGCTAAACAAGCAACTATGTGCAAATCAAAGTGTTTAGCAAGGATTAATCATGGAGATCAAAAGAGTGGGAACCTATACATGGAACTAGGCTCACTCATATACCAGAAAACTCTCTCAAAGTGTATTTTGACTATGGGGAAAGAGTTCTAACCGAAATGAATCGTCCAACGTTCTATTTATAGAGAACTGGACATAACTATGCGATCGATCGCCCGTAAGTATGCGATCGATCGCGTAGTGCAAAAACAATGACCAGAAGCGTCTGTAAGTGTAAACCCTCATTTGCGATCGATCGCATAATAGGTTGCGATCGATCGCACGAAAAGTCCCAACGGACAAATTCCGCACTAAGTTTGAAATGCAACGGTCATAAATCCAACGGACATATTTGCCACGTGGTGCGATCGATCGCATGAACAGTGACGATCGATCGCAAGGCATAAAATAGCCTTAAACATAAGGAATGCTAATCAAAACAAATCTATAAGAAGATCTAGCAATCCTAACATCATAAACTCAAATGTATGAAACAATGCATACAAAATTTGAGCCGGTCGCGTTGCGACCGGGTGCTTATAAAATAAGCACTCGAAACTTGTGATACAAGACACAAGTGTGGCAATCAAGCATCCTATACTTATGTGATTCACATCATAAGTGAAAAGAAAAACAACCTAGATAAACCTAGGACAACAAGGAAGACTTAATATGAATGAAATGCATGTGCATATGCATGAGTCATACCTTGAGGTGCTTGAACGAAACCTTCGATGACCAATGATCGAAGTCCGGAGAAAAGACCGGATAAGAAAGGCGTCTTCACGAACCATCTCGAGTAAGAACAACCTAAGCCACGACACAAAATCCCTAAACAATCTAGCATTGAATACAAAACAAATGCTAATACAAGGGAAGAGGTTTTGTCAAATAGGAAATAGCCAATAACAAATATTTTGCCCTTACACCAATCATACAATCCAGAGACCTGGTGCCATCAACATTTAGTTTGTGGAATCCAGAAATAGGCTTTTCCCAACTAAGAAAGCAAACACTGGTAGGGAGGCTACTAGCAGCTTTCTTCGTGATTGAAGTCCATTCAGTAAGGTACTGTATAATAGGACTACCTGTATTATGAGGGTCTTGAAAGCAGGGATCGAAGATACGCTTATTTCGCCATTTCCATATGAACCAACTCTAAAGGACTTTGATATCGATCAGTTCATTTAATTTGTTTTTTCTCAATGAAAAGAAAGAATCAAGATTGCTATATTCAAAGGCTTCCCCTTAATTAGTACATTAATGTGTCGATTTTGACATGGGAAAAGAAATATTAATTTCGATATATTTAAAGGGTTTCCCTTATGTTAGTATGTTTTTCTTAAATATGCCAGTTTGTTCCACCAAAGTATAATGTGAAGTATTCGAAAAATTGTTATATAACTTGAGCAAACCAATTTATTTTAAATGAAAATTATGGAATTCCTGAATTCTTTACCTCAAGATTTCTAACTCAATTACAACAATGATTAAAAAACCACGAAAATATGAGCATTCACGTGATAATTCACTCCGGTTACTATGTCCCCGAATGATAATGATGATTTACCAGATGGAAAAAATTGTTTTGGGTAGCCTTTGAATTATTTGTGGCTCCATATTGAAAGGCTACCCTAAACAAGTTTTTCCATCTGGTAAATCATAATTATCATTCGGACTCGTAGATCATCAAAGATATAGATTACATTTGTCAAAAAAAATGAAACTCATAGATCATGAGTATGGTGTAAAAAAACAACGACGTTGCACCATAGGACTCGTAGATCATCAT
Source organism: Rubus parviflorus (assembly GCA_029955375.1). Lineage (NCBI taxonomy): Eukaryota > Viridiplantae > Streptophyta > Magnoliopsida > Rosales > Rosaceae > Rubus > Rubus parviflorus. The sequence goes on from JARGGL010000010.1 coordinate 4,229,423, forward strand.
GGAGTTCAAAGAAGAAAAAAAAACTTGAGCAAAGCGTGCTGATAACGTGTTATAAACTAGAGAGAACCTAGAGAGAAAATAGAGAGACAAAGTATAGAGGGGAATAAAAATGTCTTATTCATTTTCATTAGCCTCTTTATATAGAGAAAATGTTTACATCATAAGGACACAACTAATGAGTAATTACGTGGACAACCACATAGATAATAATATTTATAACACAACTTTCATTTTTTATATTTTTAAAAATAGAACCACCGAACACATTTTCATCTCATTTTCATTCTGTAAAATGAAAAACCCCTCTTGAAAACGTAGCCGAACGCCACCTTACAGTTTCTCAAATAATTCCACACCTCTCAAAAAAGAAAGAAAGAGAGAAGAATACGTTTCACTTTACACTCATCATGTTCCCACTTTTTTTTTTGAATGGAATCATGTTCCTACTTTTTTTTTTGAATGGAATCATGTTCCCACTTTGGCTTCTACTCTTCTAGAGGTGTGGACAAGTTACACTTTCCCCCCTAAACTTCTTCTCTTCATATCTCCCTCATTGACTCGGCCTTATCGTGTGGACTCGATCTGTAGTGTTAATTTGGTCATCGATCAAGAAATTTCAATCTATCACTTCCAGTTGTTCACTGCGTTGAGTTGGACGAAGATGAGACCAATTGTTTAGTTTGGTTTGAAGACACACAGGGACTAGATTCATGGCTTTCTTAGATCCTTAATTTCTCCAGCGATGGATGACAACTAGGTATGGATATATTTCCCTCTCATAAAAACAAAAAAGCACACAGTTGCAACTTTATCTCTGTTTTTAATTTGTCATCGATCTTTCAGCGTTTCCGATCTACTGATGGGGAGCTTGAGAGAGAGAGAGAGAAGTGCCAACTGTACGTAGGATGATGGCGAGATATGAATATGACGTTTTCCTTAGTTTCAGAGGTGAGGATACTCGTAAAAGCTTTACAGATCATCTGTACGCTGCTTTGGTCCGTGAAGGAATTTTCACCTTTCGGGATGATGAAGAGCTTGAGAAAGGACAACCGATTTCGTCAAAGCTCTTGCAAGCAATACAAGGTTCCAGGATTGCGCTTGTCGTCTTCTCCAGAACCTATGCTTCTTCGAGTTGGTGTTTGGATGAACTAGCTAAAATTGTTGAGTGCAGAAAAGAGATAGGGCAGAAAGTGTTTCCAATTTTCTACAAGGTAGATCCATCAGAGGTAAGGAAACAAACGGGAAGCTTTGGAGAAGCCTTTGATGTACATGAACAAATTCTCAAGGATGGCTTAGAAAAGTTGGAACAGGATGGGTAAGTAACATTTATTTAATTACTTTATGATCCAGTAGATCTTGTTGACTGATACGGTTTCGGACTTTCGGTTCGTTCTTGGGTTTTTCTACTCAAACCCAAAAGTTACCGCTACAATAAATTAGGGGATGGAATTCTTGGCCTCTTGGGAGAGGAAATTTATATACTAAATGACTATAGAGAGCACTACAAGATTTTAGTTGACTATAAAGTTTTATACTATTTTTTGTTGACACTATAGGATTTATTTTGACTATAAAGGCTCTATGGGTCGCGCGCGGGTCGACGGGTCATGACCCGGGTCGGATTTTTTTTTTCCAGTATTTTTTTTTGAAACCCTAAGCTTTTCGGATCTTGAGCTGCATTTGGATGTGAAGGACTGTGCGTCACTCAGATCAGTCATGGAGGAACTTTCCGGCGACGTAGGAGCCGCGTCTCCGCTGATGGAGTTCAGCGGCAATGGATTGCTACCGGGCTATAATCCGACTCCCCCGCCGCTGACGGTGTCGGGATCGTTTAAGGAGGGGAAGAGCTCGTCCAGGAGAAGAGCAATCAGGAGGCCGAGCATGGACGGCGACGGGTTCCTTAACCTCTTGCACCGCTCGGATCCGGTCAACGTCGAGCTCAATCAGCTCGAGAATGAAATCTGAGGTGCGAATGCGACTCGATCCGCTAGTTTTCTTCGAGATTTGCAGTTGGCTTTGCTCGATTTGACGGTTGTTTCACAATTTTGACGGTCGTTTTTGTGTAGACAGAGTACAGAGAGAGATTCTTCTTATTCATGTCTAGTTTATGCTTCTAATTCTCGAACAGTTGAATATTGGAGCTCATCCAATTTGGCTACTGTGTTGGCAATTATGTACATGATTTCTTTATTTGGCTACTGTGTTGCTTCTCTTTGTATTGTTTATGGGGTTGAGGGTTTAAAGGTGGCTGCTGCATATAAATTGTTTATGGGGGCTGATGTGCATGTATTTGGCCATTGATTTTATATAATTAAGGATTTCAAATACTCGATCGACACCGAGGATTGTTTATTTTGAGTTGTGTTAATTGGTTATTCATTTGAGTTGCTAGGTGTGAGTTGCAAATAAGAACCGAGAGTTTTTTTTGTGAAGCAACAGTTTCTAATGTTTTCCTGAAAGTGTTTATGCAGCCTTTTATTTACCACTGGTTCATATTTCAAATATTCTTCAGTTGCATTATTTTGATGTCCTCTGTTGTTAGATTTTCCAGTGATTATTTGGAGGATTAAACTGGCCAATAATGTTCGTAGTTGAAAACATGTCAAAATATGAATATGCAAAATTTGGTATTTCTGGCCTATTTTAGACTGTTACTCTTTCCCAGTTTGTAGTGAAAATTAGTTAACCTTCTATGTTGTGAATAACTTTGAGATTCTAGGTCTTATTCATTTTAAATGAATATGCAGAATAGTGGAAGCTTATTCAAATGAATAGTGACAATCTTTTTGAATTGGAAATGTGTAGTGTAAGTTATTTCAATTATGTAGTGGAAGATCATTCAAGTGTGTAGTGGCAACCTTTTTGAATTTGAAATATGTAGTGGCAACCTTTTTGAATTTGAAATGTGTAGTGGAAGCTCATTCAAGTGTATATTGGCAACATTTCTGAAATGGAAATGTGTAGTGGAAGTATTTTTAATTTTGTAGTAGAAGCTCTTTCAATTTTATAATTGAAGCTTATTTGAAGTCCAAATATGTAGTGGAAGCTCTCTTTCAATTTTGTAGTAGCAACCTTTTTGAATTGAAAATGTGTAGTAGAAGTTCTTTTAATTTTGTAGTGGCAACCTTTTTGAATTGAGAATTTGTAGTGAAAACTCTTTCAATTGTGTAGTAGAAGCTCTTCAATTATGTAGTGGAAGTTCTTCAATTGTGTAGTGGAAGTTGTTTTAATTTTGTAGTAAAAGCTCTTCAATTGTGTAGTGGAATCTTTTTCAATTTTGTAGTGGAATCTGTTTTAATTGTGTAGTGGAAGCTCTTTAATTATATAGTGGAAGCTGAGTGGAAAAATAAATTGTAGTAGAAGCGGAAAAAAATTATAGTCGAAGTTGGGCGCATAATTTTTTTTTGTAGTGGAAGCTGGGTGGAAAAAAAAATTGTAGTAGAAGCGGAAAAAATTGTAGTGGAAGTGGACAAAAATTGTAGTGGAAGCGGAAAAAAATTGTAGTAGAAGCGAAAAAAAAATTGTAGTGGAAGCGAAAAAAAATTATAGTGGAAGCGGACAAAAATTGTAGTAGAAGCGGAAAAAAATTGTAGTGGAAGCGGAAAAAAATTAAAACGACCCGCGGGTTGCAAAACGGGTCACGAACCGGGTTGCGAGTTGGGTCATGGGTATTTTTTTTTTTTTTAAGGATGTTTGGGCCTTTATTGTCAACTTGTGAAATTATTAGACTTTATAGTCAATTATAATGTTGTCTGGGCCTTGTATGTCACGGACTATTTATATTCATTACAAAATATTAACATATAGGCTTTTAGATATAGGTTTCTAATTTTTAAAATCTTTAGACTAAAATTTTGTCTAAAATATTATTAATCTAAATTTTGTCCATCAAAAAACTTTCACACATGAAGTTTCAATTTAAAATATTTAAAAACTAATGACATCTATTTAAAAATAAATTAGTGACCAACCATACTCGATCTTTTTTAAAATTAGAAAAAGAAATCGAGAAAAAGACCTCGCACCAAAGGTTTTTTTGTTTTTTTTGGGAGGGGGTTGGGTTGGGGCTAGTGTCGACCATTGGCAATGATTTTAATTAATTAGCACTTTTGACTAACAACTTCTATGATTGTAGTCATTTTTATTTGCTTCTAATTATGAACTAAAACAAACGAAACGAAGACGCACCAAATATTATTTTCCTCTCACAAATTTCTTCCCCCAATTTTCAGATTCACAACACACTTTTTACTCGGTCCCAAGGATGAAGAGCTCATTGATGCACAAGAAGAGCACTTTAAGGGTGGCTTAGAGAAAGTGCAAAAGTGGAGAGATGCTTTGATTGAAGTGGCCAATCTCTCTGGATTTCATTTACAGGATAGGTACATAATTTTTACTTTGTGAAGCGGTCAGGACAAATAACATAATTAATGCAAAAACAAAAAGAAGTAGGAGAAATTTTTTTTTGGCCTCTTTCTACGTTTAATGGAATTGACATCCCCTTTCGTTCAAAAAATAATAATAAATCATTTTTTTTTCGTGATCTTACAATTTTATATTTTAAATCATATTATAGAAATTTCTGATTCTCCAAATTATGTAAAACATTTTTTTGCAGGCAAGAGTCAGAGTTTATCGAAGAGATTATTGAAGCAATATGTGATGAGTTGTTTCCTAGATTGTCACCTATTTCAGAAGACCTTGGGCTTGCGGGAATCGGCTCTCGTTTAGAGGAGATAAGGAAGTTATGTTCAAGTACAAAAAAGGAGAACGATGTCCACTTTATAGGTATATCAGGAATGGGTGGGATCGGCAAGACAACTCTTGCACGAGTTTTTTATGACGAAGTTTGCAACGAATTTCAAGCCAAAAGCTTTTTGGAAAACGTTAGAGAGGTTTCTAAAAGAGATGGCATGGCTGTTTTACAGAAAAACCTTCTTTCCGATCTCCAGATGAAAAGTGATGCAAAAAATAAGGATGTGCATAGGGGAAGCAGTGAGATAAAGCATAGATTACGTCATAAAAAGGTTCTCATCATTCTTGATGACGTTGATGAATTAAAACAACTAGAAGCATTAGCTGGAAGCCATAATTGGTTCGGTCCAGGTAGTAGGATCATTATAACAACAAGAGATGAACAATTGTTGATATCTCATGGAGTGGTTAGAATCTACAAGGCCAAGGAATTGAAATATGATGAAGCCCTTCAGCTTTTCAATTGGAGAGCCTTCAAGAATGGTCATCCCCCGAAAGATTATATGAAGTTGTCCCATGACTTTGTAACGTATGCTAAGGGCCTTCCTTTAGCTATTGAAGTTTTGGGTCCTTCTTTGTGTGGTAAAAGCATAAGTGAATGGGAAAGTGCATTTAGAAGACTAAAAAAAAGTCTTGATGGGAAAATTATGTCTGCACTTTTAATGGGCTTTGCTGGATTACATGAGGAAGAGAAGGAAATATTTTTGGATATTGCATGTTTCTTTAAAGGGCATGACAAAGATCATGTAACGGAGATATTAGAGAGTCTAGGCTTCAACCCAATCATTGGTATACGTAATCTCAAGGATAAATGTCTTATCACTGAAGTAGGGAGTAAATTGTGGATGCATGATTTGCTTCAGGAGATGGGTTGGGAAATTGTTCGTCAGGAATGCCCCGATGAACCTGGAAACCGCAGTAGATTGTGGCATTCCAATGATGTGCGTGATGTGATGACAAATGATAAGGTAACTATCCATATATGGTTTAGTTGAAATATGATCGAACTTAAGAGAGACTCAATTGTTATATGTTCATTTGTAATTATTATTCAAAATGCTACTAGTAGTATATTATTTTCTACACTAATATTATTCTTTTTATGCCAATTATTTTGAGTCAATAGGGAACAAATACAGTTCAAGGGATGGTCCTAAGCTTGCCTCAACAAAAATTGAACAGTGATGCCTTTTTAAAGATGAAAAAATTGAGATTTCTCAAAATTTCTGATGTGCTCCTTCCTCAAGGCCTCAATTATCTGCCTACTGAGTTAGTAGTTACTGAATGGCATGGATATCCTTCAGAGTTATTGCCAGAAAATTTTCCATCTAAAAAGCTTGTTCAACTCAACATGTGTGGCAGTCATATCAAACATCTATGGAAGGGACCCAAGGTAACAATTTTCTTATGCATTATTATTTATGGCTGTTATTATGAATTTGATTTATTTGATGTTTGAAAACAGGTTTTAAACAAGTTAAAGTTTATTGAACTCAATGACTCTGAAAGTTTGATTGAGACCCCAGACTTCACTGAAGTCCCAAATCTTGAAAGGCTTATTCTTGAAGGTTGCACAAAATTATCTAAGGTTCACCCATCCATTAGCATTCTCAAACGCCTTATCTTGTTGAATATGAAAAACTGTACAAGCCTTGAGATCCTTCCACGCGACATCAGCTTGGAGTCTCTTGAAATTTTCAATCTTTCCGGTTGTGCACGACTTAAGAAATTTCCAAAGATTGTGGGAGATATGGAATTCTTGTCGAAGCTTTATTTAGATGGAACTGCTATACAAAGCCTACCAGTGTCAATTAAGCGTTTAACTGGTCTTGAAGAGCTTGATATAAGTGGAACTGCTATAGACCAAATGCCATTATCCATTGTGTATCACAAGAACCTCAAGGTGTTATCCTGCTCCAACTGCCAAGCCCAGCTTTCTAAATCTCTGTTCTTTCCCTCTTTTAGCTCTCTGACCCAACTAAATTTAAGTTATTGCAATCTATCTAATGGAGATTGCCCTAACGATCTGGACCACCTGTCATCATTGAAGTGCTTGTTTTTATCGGGAAATAATTTTACATACTTACCTGATAGCATCCACCGACTTTCTAAGCTTGAAGACCTTGACTTGACAAATTGTAGCCAATTGCAGTCATTGCCAAAGCTTCCTTTCTCTATACGTTGGGTTGGGGTGGTTAATTGTACGTCATTGAAAAGTGACTGTGATCAATATGAAGTATGGGCTGCAGGTGAAGTTGTACATCTTGTAAAGCGGTCGATATCGCCCAAGTGTTTAATTCTAATGCATTGGTCGCAATTTGTAGCATGGCTTCAAAGATATCATGAGGTGATCTCTCTCTCTCTCTCTCTCTACTATTAATTAAGACAAAAGGGGGTGCTTCCCCACTTTTATCAATTATTTCGATTTTACTCTTTCACCTTATATATATTTTAACAAGCATTCATAGCATGTGTACCACTATTTTTTATTAAGATAAATAAAAGTTAATGGGAAGTTATCTACTTATCTTAGAGATAATTGTGAGAAGTTATTTGAGAGGTAATCTGAAGTTATATGTAAACAAATAGTGAGAAATTATTGTAGAGAGAGTGAAATAAATTTTTTTTTTCTATTTTTAATTTTGATTAGCAAATACCGGAAGACTAAAAAAAAATTCCCACTAGTTCACTACCACCCACTCACTCCAAAGTCCAAACCAATGCCAATAACTACCCATCGCGTACACACATAACCTCCCTTTTTTTCTTTTTTGCAAAAATTTCCTAATTGTGTTTTTTAATAAATGAGGAATGCTATCTTTCCCTCCCACCTTTCCCTTTTAACATTCCACACTTAATCATTGACATGTGTATTCCACTAAAACTTAAAACTCAATCATATTTGCCTTTTCAATAAATGCACTACAATCTTCTTATTTTTTTTTTTTTCTCCACTTTGTTAATTGTGATACGTTTTCTTCTCCTTCATTTTTTTCTTAATAGTTATTATTACATTTATAATATTTTGCTATGTTTTTTTTTTTTCTGGGTTCATTAACAAAAAAATTTCATCATCAATGAGGTCTCGTTTGGTTCACAGAATTGAGGCCATGAGAAAAGAAACTCAATCCTCTTCAGTGTTTGGAATGCAACAGGAAATGAAATACTTTACTTTCCTGAAGGAAGAGAAGATAGGGAGGAAATTGGTTTCTCCCCTACTTCAAGGGAATTATTTTTCCTACTTACTATTCTGCATTTATTATATTAATTTAACATTAATTGCATTACTTTTATGATTAAAATAATTATTTATAAAATTATAAATATTAATTTTAGAGGGAAATACCCCATAGGTCCAAACGTGGCAACTTTTTGCCCAACAAGTTTTGCTACAATAAAAATTTGCCCAATAAGGGCAGAAATATCTCGAAAATTTACTGTAGCGGAATGAATAGTGACTAAAAAATTATTGAGGTCAATAATTTTTGGGTGAACAGTAAAATTATTGACCTCAATAATTTTTTCTGTCACTGTTCATCCGCTACAGTGCATTTTTTGAAAGATTTTTGTCCTTATTGGGCAAATTTTTACTGTAGCAGAGTGGAAGGGAAATATTTGGCTACTTTTGTCCTTGCTGGTCAAGGACCCTAATTTTATTTCATATATTATTATTTATTGATTCATTTTCTTAGTGTTGCCAAAGACTTGAAAAGAAAACTAATGAGAATTTCAGTTTCCCATGTCTGTGGAAAGAGCAAGGAATTGATTTCTCTTTCTTTTCTTTCGGTGAACCAAACGAGACCTAAATGCTGAGGAAACCATCAAATCTACCCACTGGCATCTCCTCATTGTCTCCTTCCTCTCTTCTTCTCTCTGTCTCTTTTTATTTATAACCTTTTATCTCTCTCTATTTCTCTAACTTCAAATCTGAAATTTATTCGCTTTTCTTTTTACCCGGATGCAATTTTGTTTTGTGGTTGGAAAAACACCTCAAGCAGAACTAACCAGAAAAATACCTCAACAAAAACAATATCCGATTCAAAAAAAATGAAGAGAGAGAGAGAGAAATGGGAATTGGGAGATGCAGTTTGCTGGTTATTTTTTTCATCATGGAGTTTTAATTGTGAGTTGGGTAGTGAGTTTCTCAGGAAAAAGAAAAACAAAAAGGATAACTATCGTTTAATATTTATGAATCCAGAAAGAATAAAAAAAGGAAAACATAGCAAACAGTTATAAATGCAAAATATTGAATTGTTTTATTTGGGGTTTCTCTCCTTAAGCGGTTGAAGTTTTTCCATTTCTTTTAATTTTTCTTGTTTTATTTGATTTTTTTGCCTTTTTATTGAATTGTTTTCTAAAGTATTTTAATATATATGAGAGGTAAAAATTCAGTTATTGTTGAGGATGCATGACTTTAAAAATAACAATCAAACTTATGATTGTCCAAAAAATTCAAAATAAAATACAGGTGGAAATGAAAGGTCAACCGTTGAGGATGGTGTATGGTTTGTCAACTTGGTCTTATGAAATTCCAGGCTGGTTTAGCAATCAAAATGGCAGTGATTTTGTATTAATCCCCTTGGCCTTGGGTAATGAAATCGTGTCATGGATCGGATGTGCTCTTTCTGTTGGTTTGGTGGTCCATCAGGATTTTGATCTTCGTAGTGATTTGAAGATCATGCATGTGTTTGATTGTTATTTTCTTACCAATGGACGTCTTTGGATTAAACAACTATTCCACGAGATAAATGTTAAAGATGTTCCGTTCACTGGGCCAATTATGTATTGGATATCAATACCATATCTTTGGTTTTTAAAACGGTGCAATGCATTCAATGAGTGTATGGGCATTAGGGCTTCTACTATAATTGATAGCCCACATGTGAAGGTGGAAATGAGTGGTAACCGTCTACTATACAATCTGCAAGATTTTATAGAATTTACCCAAGCTATAATAAGTGGTGAACGGGCAATACCCATGAGGAAGAATGAGAAGAATAATTCTGGTCAACTAATTAAGACGGCCAGGACAGAACAAAAAAGACAAGTTGCTTCGCTGAAAGAACAGCTCGAGTCAGTGCCTTCAGATTTAGAATGCTATCAGGTTTTTCTCTATCATACATTTTCTGTCAACAGCTAATGTTCCATAATTTCGAATGACATTATATATGCACTCTCAGATCTCCTCATATTTGTTGGACAATATTTATTAATTCAGTGTCAAGCAATCTGGGGAGACAAAAACTACATGATAAAGGGCAAACTCAAGCATCCCCGGACTGCAACTCTATTAGGAGAAATCCTTCAGGTCTCTCTCTCGATCTCTCTCTTTTTCACACACACGAACAATTCTGACTCCATTTTTTTTTATTTGACAGGAATATTCTATTCAGAATGATTTGTGTTATGGACAAAGCTTTCCTCAATTTGAAATTCCAGAGTGGTTCTGCAGCGTCAATGGTTCCTCAGCAAGTTTTGATACAATGAAAGGTTGGAAAGGAATTGCTGTGTGTGCTGCTTTCAAAGTCCACAGACACCCTTCTCTCATCCTTGAGAATTTGGATCCTGAAAATCAATTTATCAAATATGATTTAGGAAATTTCAATTGGCGTATTACACTGACAATAGGCATCGCGCCTATCCTTGAAATTCTTATTACTTTGAAGGGGGGTGGTTTCATCTGGATATCTTATGCATCACGTGGGTCATTTCAAAATGTTACTCAGTTGAATGAATGCACTTCCATGAATCTCCAATTTTATAGTAACAACAAGGACTTAACGGTGCACAGCTGTGGGTACCAAGTTGTATTCGATCAAAATATGGAAGAGCTTATTCAAACCATAATGCAGTGTTCAACTGAGTCTGAGTATCAGTTGTCCAAAAACAGAAAAAGACAACAGTATGTTGCTTCTTATGACGAGGACGATGAGGATGACGATGACGATGACGATGTCAACAGTCCATAGTTATATAATGTCATTCGAGCACTGGAGGCAAAACTCGATCGCATGGCCATGAAAGGTTATTTACTTGCGGTTTCGATCCTGTTTCACACCTACTTAAAATCGAATTTGAGCTCTTCTAAGTTCTAACTTAAATTTGCTTTAGATTTGAATGTTCAGCATGTTTTAAGAGACTAATTTGTAATTTTAAGTTTTCAAGAATTAGCATTCATTGTGTTTGTTAAGTCCAGTTGTATGTCATAGTCTCTTAGAATTCCATGTCTTGGAACTCTACTAGACTCTAAAAGTCTCCTCTTCTAGTTTAAATATAAGTCTCTTTATGTATTCAGAAAAGGAAAAGAAAGAAAGCAGGAGCAGCAGCTCTGCATATCCATCTGTTGTAATCCCTTGTTCTTGATAAACCAAATTGATGCAATTTCCTTCACAAAATTTCATTACTAGCCTACTAGACTTCTGCTTGCCTCCAACAAATTTGGTATCCCAGCAAATTTGACATACTTTTCTCAAGCTTAAAAATCCCAACCTTTGTTCTAATGAGTTCAAATTCAGTCCCTATCTTTGAAGGTGATAATACTATGACTATTGGGGTGGTCAAATGGAGATTAATTTTCTTCTTGTCTCGTGATTTGTGGTATATCATTAACACTATCCAGAACCACCTGAATCTGGGTACTGGTCACTCCGATAAGAGAAGCAATACAAGGAGAATAGAAGGAGAGATACTACTACACTCCGATCTCGTCAACAGGGTACAATAAACCAATTTATCTAAGAATTTCTGGTGCTAAGAATATCAAGGCTCATAAAAAGTACGCTATCACGTCAAAGTTGCAGTCTTAGTGGAGAGATTTGGATAACCTGGCAATGAAAGAAAGTAAAAGCATTTGTGAATTGTCTTCAACAGTAGCTGAAATTGTAAACCAAATTAAAGGCTGTGGAGATACCATTTAGGACAGGAAGGTGATTGAGAAAGTCTTGAGAAGTTTTCCTCCCAAATTTGATCATGTTGTTGCTGCTATAGAAGAATCAAAGAGTTTGTCAACCATGTCGATCATATATGATGTATCAGTGAACGAGTTCACTTCAAGCTCATGAACAAAGGATTAATAGGTCTTTAAATCAACACGTGGAGCAAGCATTCAAGTCCAAGCTTAATTTTTCAGAAAAGAAGACTAGCAAATCTGTTGATAAAAAAATAAAAAAATCAAGGCTCATTCACAAGAAAGAACCTATTGTTCAGAAGAGGAAGAACTAAGAAAAGATAAAGTTACAGTCACAACTTACGGAATACTAAAAGAGGAAGCTTGCAGCAATATTCTGGCAACTCTCGTTCTCAATGTTTCATTTGTAACAACTTATGGATTCATTAATTCACACAATGGAGAAAACTTTGATGAGAAGTATGTGTTTATTAGCTATAGTGATTAGTCCATTGGATATCGGCTGCTACATCCCAAGACAAATAAGCTCGTGATTTTAAGAGATGTCATCTTCAATGAAATGGCAGCATGGGATTGGAAATCTGATTCATTTCATGCACAAGCTAGGTTCTTATCAATTTGCTGAAACATCATCATCACAAGAAGTTGCTGCTCAACAAAGCAATTTAAATCCTGATCACTATGATTCAGAATCACCACCAAGGAAGGTACGATCTTTAAGTGACTTTTATGTGTTAGATTGTATTTAAAACATAAACATATTATATAAGAAAACTATATCAGATATTAGATCAAAATATAAAACAGAAACTAACTTGGTTGATTGGTGTTCATATCCATTTGATCTTCTTCTAGATTCACGCTTTAACTTTCTGCATTGCTTGATGAGACAAATACCATATGAAAGTGTTTCGTGTTCTAGCAGGGATCAAACATACAAAGTATCCATTCTTATATAGCTGTTAAACAGTAGTTATATGACAGTTCCTTCCATCAAGGAACTGTCAAAATAACCACCTATTCTGATAGGTTTTGTCTGGATAATCACACATTCAAAATTCAAATTTCATAACAGATATTGACATGTATAAACTGCATTCTATTATAAATGGTTTATACACATTGATTAACACAAATGTACTTCTATTTGAATTCAAAATAGCTCACTTACATTAACTGATATATACAATATATCATAACTAGTTCACGTCTATTGCTGTGCAATAGTTATAATCTTACATTATGAATCTTGTGACTATATATGGTCTTTACATGAAGATAAAGATTGTTTTCAGAGCTGAAGATCCCATAAGAGACGTGGCTTTAAATGACCAAACCCAGAAGCTGCAGATTCCAAGAAAACCCCAAGCTGAATCAAGCAAAACCTTACCAACTTCACAAGCAATGGGAACTCGGAGCTGGTGTAGTAGTCATAATAAATCGGATGGTACGAGTGCGAAAATGGGTGAATCTGGGTTTAGTACCAAGTATGATGCAAAGAGAAAATACGAGCCGAGTCATGTTCCTACTAGCACTAAAGAAGCTCCTGTGGAGCATAATATCAAACAGTTTGTGTGCAATATTTGCAACAAGAAGTTTACAACTTTCCAGGGTGTTCATAATTCTAAAGGACTACCAGTGAAAGAAGCTCCTACAGCACCTGAGGTTAGAGCATCGACGGATAAGACTGAAGCAGCATTGCACGAAGAAGCAAGGGATGATGCTAAAGGGCGGCGCGAGATAGACTTCGATCTCAACCAACTCCCAGATGGGGATGGAGCTGCTTAATTTAGTTTTTCACTAGTTTAGAAGATTTTACAGAAGCTCAATCAACTGCTCCAATTTCATTTCATTTTAAAAATTCATATAATTTGCTTTTCTCACAAAATAGATAGAATCGAGAGCTGGTTCAATTTTTTGTTGGCAAAGGAAAGGAAATTGAAATTGCTGGTGCACAACTGAATTTTGTGTACACTCCCAAATGAAAATGATGGAAACTGCACAATAAAGAATCCTATAGCATGTTTCTGGTGTACATCTCTGTATATTGTAGCTTTTTGAGTATATAAAGCTGTCCTTATTAACTGTGGCATATTTTTCTTTTGGTACTCAAGTAAAAATATGAATGAGGATTTCCACAAAGCCTAAAGTACAATGCTCGCAAATGTAAAAGAAAAAGTACCATAACACAACCACAGAAAATTACTCTGGATATTTAATGAATCGCTTCGTTGATCAAGTTCACGTAGCTGATCAAGTCATCGGCTCATCGCAAAACAATTGCAATGACTTTCTAGGAAAAGAACCCTTTTTTTTTTTTTTTTTTGGTTACAAGGAAAAGAACCCTTTCACCCTATATAGATAATAATTTCAAGCTGTCAAATTCATAGAAATAAATTCAATATGAGCGCGTAAACAGTTTCTGAAGTAATAATTTCGGTTTATGTGGAATTGAATAGTCAGCGTGTTCCCACTTTGGCTTCTAGAGGACTGAATAGTCCACACATTCCACCAATACCTGTGAATTGACCAAAAAGACAATTTCGCTTTCTATGGAGTCAGCATGTAGATAAACGCGTTACAGTTTCTCAATAATAATTTTTGCTTTATGTGGAATTAAATACGTTACACTTTCCTCCCTATCAACTTCTTCTCTTCATATCTCCATCATTGACTATAGGCCATATCTTGTGGACTCTGTAGTGTTAACTTGGTCATCGATCAAGAAATTTCAATCTATCGATCACTTCCAGAGTTCCAGTTGTTCACTGCGTTGAGTTGGACGAAGAGGAGAGGCTTTGCACCTATTGTTTAGTTTGGTTTGAAGACACACAGGGACTTCATTCATGGCTTTGTTAGATCCTTTCTCCAGCGATGGATGATAACTAGTATGGATATATTTCCCTCTCATAAAAACAAAACACCACACTGTTGCAACTTTATCTCTGTTTTTAATTTGTCATCGATCTTTCAGCGTTTCCAATCTCAGCCTCTACTGACGGCGCGAGGAGCTTGATTGAGAGAGAAGTGCCCACTGTTGGTAGGATGATGGCGAGATATGAATATGACGTTTTCCTTAGTTTCAGAGGTGAGGACACTCGTAAAAGCTTTACAGATCATCTCTACACTGCTTTGGTCCGACAAGGAATTTACACCTTCCGGGATGATGAAGAGCTTGAGAAAGGACAACCCATTTCGTCAAAGCTCTTGCAAGCAATACAAGATTCGAGGATTGCGCTTGTCGTCTTCTCCAGAACCTACGCTTCTTCGAGTTGGTGTTTGGATGAACTAGCTAAAATTGTTGAGTGCAGAAAAGAGATGGAGCAGAAAGTGTACCCAGTTTTCTACGATGTAGATCCATCAGAGGTACGGAAACAAACAGGAAGCTTTGGAGAAGCCTTTGATGTACATGAACAAAGCTTCAAGGATGGCTTAGAAAAGTTGCAACAGGATGGTAAGTATCATTTACTTAATTACTTTATGATCGAGTAAATCTTATTGCTTTTATGGTTCCGGTTCATTCTTGGCTTATTCTACTCAAACCCAACTTTTCTAAAGAAGAATTCTACATTTCTACTCAAACCCAAAAGTTGACCGCTACAACAAATTAGGGGATGGAATTATTAGGAGGAAATTTATATTCATTACAAAATATTCAACATATAGGCTTTTAGATATAGGTTCCTAATTTTTAAAATTTTTAGACTGAAGTTTTGTCTAAAATATTATTAATCTAAAATTTGTCCTTCCAACAAAAAACTGTTAAAGTTTTAATTTAAACATTTAAAAACTAAAGACATCTATCTAAAAGTAAATTAGTGACCAACTAGACTCATTTTTGAAGTGAGCAAGAGAAGGATCCGGATTCTCTCATAACCTAACTTCTCTCTTAACCTACCTAAGCTTTTAATTTCAGTCATTCATTCAAAATCTTAAAGGTCAAGATTAATTTACCTCAGCACATAATTATTAAATATTCAAAATTACATTTTTCAACACATGGTTATTAAATATTCAACTCATGCCATAATAAAATATTCATTATGTTGAGGTGGATTAATCTTGACTTTTAAGATTTTGAATGAATGACTGAGATTAAAAACTTAGGTAGGTTAGGAGAGAAAATAGGTTACGAGAGGATCCAAATCCGCAAGGAGAAACCGAGAAAAAGACCTCGCACCAAAGGTTTTGGGAGGGGTAGGGGGTAGTGACGACCATTAGCAACAATTTTAATTAATTTGGACTTTTGACTAACAATTTCTATGATTATGGTCATTTTTATTTGCTTCTAATTAGTGATTAAAACAAACAAAAAGAAAACGTACAAACACTCCTATCACACCCTCTTTTTTGGAAAGACTATCACACCCTCTTGGGGACCAAATATTATTTTCCTCTCACAAATTTCCTCCCCTAATTCTCAGATCCACACACACTTTTTACTCGATTCCAAGGATGAAGAACACATTGATGCACAAGAAAAACGCTTTAAGGATGGCTTAGAGAAAGTGCAAAAGTGGAGAGCTGCTTTGATCGAAGTGGCCAATCTTTCTGGATTTCATTCACAGTATAGGTACATAATTTTTACTTTGAAAGCAATTAAGACAGATAACATTGTTATTGCAGAAAGAAAAAGAAGTATGAGAAAATAATGAGATTAGGTTATTATGTAAAGATTTCATTTAACGAAAGTAAAGAATAAGATAATAACTCTAGTAATGATGTATTTTATGATAAATATGAGCCTCTATTTATAGAGTAGTATAAGATACAATCTGATTGAATCAGGAATCCTATTCTAACTCTAAACCATATTCTAGAAGGATTTTCTTTCCTTATTCTAATCTAGAATTGATTGCTCCTAGATCGACTAGGCACACAAATTAGGTTTCCTTCAACATGTATATAATTTTTACTTTGGAAGCAGTTAAGACTAAGTTATTATTTAAATTATGTATATAATTTTTACTTTGGAAGCAGTTAAGACTAAGTTATTATTTAAATTATGTAATATTTGTTGCAAAAATCTTCCAATTTCGATCTCATTTAATCACAACTTCCGGAATCACAAATATGAATTTATTATACCAGTATAGAAGACCTGCATGCATCAAAATTGCAGAAGAATAAAAATTTCTGCATGAATCCTATTATAAAAAATTCTGATTCTCCAAAATATGTAATACATTTTTTTGCAGGCAAGAATCGGAGTTTATCGAAAAAATTATTGACACAATACATGATGTGTTGTCTCCTTTTTCAAAAGACTTTGGGCTTGTGGGAATCGGCTCTCGTTTAGACGAGATAATGGAGTTGTGTTCAAGTACAGAAAAGGAGAACGATGTTCTCTTTATAGGTATATTAGGAATGGGTGGGATTGGCAAGACCACTCTTGCTCGAGCCTTTTATGACAAAAACTCCAGTCAATTTCAAGTCAGAAGTTTTCTTGAAAATGTAAGAGAGGTTTCTAAAAGAGATGGAGTAGCTGCTTTACAAGAGCAACTCTTTTTGGATTTCCAGATGAAAAGTTATACAAAAAAGAGGGATGTGCATAGGGGAAGCAGTGAGATAGCGCATAAATTACGTCATAAAAATGCTCTAATCATTCTTGATGATGTTGATGAATTAGAACAATTGCAAGGATTAGCTGGAAGCCACAATTGGTTTGGTCAAGGGAGTAGGATCATTATAACAACAAGAGATGAGCATTTGTTGATCTCTCATGGAGTGGATAGAAGATACAAGGCTAAGGAATTGAATATTTATGAATCCCTTGAGCTTTTCAGCCGGAAAGCCTTCAAAAATGATCATCCCCCAAATGATTATATGGAATTGTCCCATGACTTTGTAAATTATGCCAAGGGCATTCCTTTAGCGATTGAAGTTTTGGGCCCTTTTTTGTGTGGTAAAAGCGTAAGGGAATGGGAAAGTGCTTTTAGTAGACTAAAAAAAAGTCCTGAAGGAAAAATTATGTCTACACTTCTAATAAGCTTCGATGGATTACATAAGGAAGAGAAGGAAATATTTTTGGATATTGCATGTTTCTTCAAAGGGCATGACAAAGATCATGTAACTGAAATATTAGAGAGTCTAGGTTTCGACCCAATCATCGGTATATGTGATCTCATTCATAAATCTCTTATCACTGTAGTAGGAGGTAAATTGTGGATGCATGATTTGCTTCAGGAGATGGGTTGGGAAATTGTTCGTCGGGAATGCCCCAATGAACCTGGGAACCGCAGTAGATTGTGGCACTCTGTTGATGTGCTTGATGTGATGACAAATGATAAGGTAACTATCCATATATGGTTTAGTTGGAATATAATCGAACTTAAGAGATCGAGACTCCATTGTTATATGTTCATTTACAATTATTCAAAATGCTACCAGTAGTATATTAATTTTTTTCTACACTAATATTATTCTTTTCTATGATTATTATTCTGAGTCAACAGGGAACAGATGCAGTTCGAGGGATGGTCCTAAGCTTGCCTCAAGAAGAGTTGAACAGTGATGCCTTCTTAAAGATGAAAAAATTGAGATACCTCAATATTTCTGATGTGCTCTTTCATGAAGGCCTCAGTTATCTGTCTATTGAGTTAGTAGTTATTGAATGGCATGGATATCCTTTAGAGTTATTGCCAGAAAATTTCCCATCTAAAAAGCTTGTTCAACTCAACATGTGTGGCAGCCATATCAAACATTTATGGAAGGGACCCAAGGTAACAATTTTCTTATGCATTATTATTTATGGCTCTTATTGAATAAGATTCTCTATATAGGAGCTTAATTATAAATTTCATTTATTTGATGTTTGAAAACAGGTTTTAAACAAGTTAAAATCTATTGAACTCAATGACTCTGAAAGTTTAATTGAGACCCCAGACTTCACTGAAGTCCCAAATCTTGAAAGGCTTATTCTTGAAGGTTGCACAAAATTATGTAAGGTTCACCCATCCATTAGCATTCTTAAACGCCTTATCTTATTGAATATGAAAAACTGTACAAGCCTTGAGATCCTTCCACACGACATCAGCTTGGAGTCTCTTGAAATTTTCAATCTTTCCGGTTGTGCACGACTCAAGAAATTTCCAAAGATTGTGGGAGATATGAAATGCTTGTCAAAGCTTTATTTAGATGGGACTGCTATAGAGAGCATACCAGTGTCAACTAAGCGTCTGACTGGTCTTACTTTGTTGGATTTAACTGGTTGCCAAACTCTTTTGAGACTTCCGAGTGTCATTTCAAGCTTGAGAAAGCTTAAAAAAGTCATTCTATCAGGATGCTCCAATCTTGGGGAAATTCCAGAGAACCTTGGGGGTGTGGAAGATCTTGAAGAACTTGATATAAGTGGAACTGCTATACACCAAATGCCATTATCCATTGTGAATCACAAGAACCTCAAGGTGTTATCCTGCTCCAACTGCCAAGGCCAGCTTTCTAAATCGCTGCTCTTGTCCTCATTTAGCTCACTGACCCAACTAAATTTAAATTATTGCAATCTATTTGATGGAGCAATCCCTAACGATCTGGACCACCTGTCATCATTGACGCATTTGTTTTTAAGGGGAAATAATTTTACAAACTTACCTGAAAGCATCAGCCGACTTTCTAAGCTTCAAGAACTTGGCTTGACAAATTGTAGCCAATTGCAGTCATTGCCAAAGCTTCCCTTCAGTATACATTGGGTTTCGGCGATTAATTGTACGTCATTGAAAAGTGACTCTGATCAATATGAAGTATGGGATAAAGGGAAAGGAGTACTTGGTCTTCTAAAGCGCTCGATATCGCCTAGGTGTTTAATTGAAATATCAACGTCACAATTTGCAGCATGGCTTCAAAGATATCATGAGGTTAGTGATCTCTTTCTCACTCTCTCTCTTTCTATATATCTATACTACTAAAGTACTAATTAAGAAAAATGGGTTGTTTTCTCAAGTTTACGAATTGTTTCGATTTTACCCTTCCAACTTATATATATTTGAATAAACAATGGATATTATAGTAATTAGCAAATACTAGAAGATTAAAAAAACAAATACCCACTACCACCCACTCACTCCAAACAAACTCCAATAATTACCCAGAACTGCAGTAGCTAGTTAATTACCCACTTCCCTTTTTTTTTTTTGCAAAAACTTCCCAATTAGCAAGAGCCAACACATTGTGTGTGGAGAGATAAAAAGTTAAAAGTAGTGCAAACTTTCTTCCTAGAAAACCACCACAATTCCTACTTTTTATTTTGTATTTTGAGAATCGAATTTATTGTCCCTAAGATTAATTTTGTTTAAAAAATTCTTAATATTTGAGAGTTATATCCGTAAAAAAAAATATCAGTTATGTTGAGCAAACTTTATTCTCTTAATAATAGGATACTAGAAACTTTCACACACCCTATGCGTATGAGAGTAGGTAGTTACAACTTACAAGGTGAGTGGGTAATAGGTGGTTTTTCATATTGATTTAGGCCCTTGACCCATAAGGACTAAATTGGAAAAATATTTCCCAATCATCAATCCCATGTAAACATATGGTGTTGTGGCACTCCGGAGAGGGGTCCCGCAATGCCGCAACCCCGAGCCAATGAGTATTTGACACATCACTTAGGAAGTCCCAAAAAACCCCCCAACTCAAGACCGCAAGGCCTTTGGTAATTATAAATACAAATTGAAGAAACTCTAAAATTATAACTTTAAGTTGAGCAACCGACTTTTAATGTAAACATAAGCGGATACAAAGTTCGTAATAGGCCAAAATAAAAATGTTGGGTCTTTTGGGCCCACAAATGAAAATGGGCTTCAGAAGCTACACTGAATCACAAATAATGAAGGATGAGGGACGCGCCCCAAGGATGCAGGTCCTTCGGAGATATTTAAATAATTAAATTAAAAACTAAACAACCAAAGAGAAAGAAGGCTGAGAAGTTACGAAATCTTTGGAGAAGTAATGCCATGTCGCCACGTGCCTCGTATTTGATGCTCACTACGACCATGGGTTCAGAACCTGCACACTAGTAGGGATGAGCAATCGTCCTCGCGATCCTAGTAGGGGCCGACCCCACCATGCTAGGTTTGAAAACCAAATTATAGAAAAATATGTGCTACATATAGATGGTCATTAAAAAGCAATTAATAACGCAACAACCACAAATAGGCTTTCCATCTTAGTGAATCACATGCAGTATGCTAATTCATAAACTTGAGCTCAAATACACTTACTTGCCATACTTAACCATTTCCGATGACTGATCACTTGTCCTCAAAGACAACAAGGCCACCCGCCACACAACCATACTCGAGTTCATAATATCCAATAAGGCAACGAGAGTTTCCCTTTCGTAGCTAATCACCCGCACATACCAAGTGTGTAGCCCCTACCAATTGTTTACGGTATCGAATCCGAAGGTGGTCGCACTATTATAACATACATTGATACATGTCTAGCCTCAGTTTTCCATTCACATCGATAATGACATTTAATGTAAATAATTTAATAAACCACACAATGACTCGACCATGGCAATCACAAACCCTTTGCAGGCAACATATATCTATAAGCATATATACACACACAAAGGCCACTAACATAGCAGAGACGGCTCACTCTACCTAAAATGGAGTGCACGTCCATATTAGATGCATTCTTCGATTCTCGATCCTTCGTCCAAGTCCAAGTGCACACGCTTGAGTCCCTTAATCATAAACTAAATTCAATAAGTGATTTACCATAACTTTGGTTAACTAATAGGACGATTATCACAAACAGTACCTAATATTTGGATTGTTCATCACTTTGGTACTTGACATACGAAAACTATCACATTAATACTTGACATTTCATTTTCGACTCAACTTTGGTACCCACCGTCCATAACGCCGTTTAAGCCAGGTCATTTTGACTTTTTTTCATGGGCATTTTCGTGCTTCCCTTGTTTTTTTGGGGAGAGAGGAAAATGGAGATGAGTAAATTTGGGTTTGGTTGAAGATAGAGGAAGATGGAGACGAGTTTGAGAGAGATAGAGAGAGGGGAAGGAAAAAAATTTATGGGTTTGGTTGAAGAGAAAGAGAGAGAGAGAGAGAGAGAGAGAGAGAGAGAGAGAGAGAGAGAGAGAGAGAGAGAGAGAGAGAGAGAGAGAGAGAGAGAGAGAGAGAGAGAGAGAGAGAGAGAGAGAGAGAGAGAGAGAGAGAAAGAAAACCACGGAATGATAAAAATACCCACGAAAAAAAAAGCCATGTGGTCATAGGATAAATGACGTTATGGACGGTAGGTACCAAAGTTGAGTCGGGGATGAAGTGTCAGGTCCTAATGTGATAGTTTTCGTATGTCAGGTACAAAAGTGATGAACAGTCCAAATGTCAAGTATTGTTTGTGATAAAAGCCCTAACTAATAACCTTAAATTATTTCCTTTGAAATCCGCCGAATTATTCATAAATCAAAATGATGAATTAGACTTTGTTCCGAGCATTTTCCATAAGCAACAATTAATATTAACCATTCCATAGTGTAGCACATATATATATATATATATATATATATATATATATATATGGTGACTTTACTTATCATATATCCGTAGTGTAAGGTTCGGGTCAACTTGTTTGACCGATCGACATTTCGTTTTACTTTCCAATTTTGAAGTACAATTCGTTAGTAAGATGAGTCCTCAAATTTCATATCATTTACACTTTGGACACTAAGTAACTTAATTACAATTTGGAACCTTAACATCCTTATTTGAGCTTCTGTCCATAAACCTTTTAATTTAGCCAAATCAATCATGCGTCCACTACTTCTAATTATGAAAGTCAAATTCCATATAGGCTCGGCTGATCTTTACTTTCCTTAACCACACTTCAATCATAATCTTGGGAAATTCTGGAATGCACCGGTTAGTAGTAAACACCGGTGAGGTGTCAGCATCGCAGCGGCTGATGTTTTATTGGCTGTAACTTGTCTTTAACTTGTCTTTTAACGGAAGACAAGGCTGCGCACGCGAGAAAAAGAACTTGCACATCTCTTTTTCACGTCTCTTCTTCGAATATCTCTTCTTCACATATCTTCTTCAAATCTCACTTCAATTATCTCTCTTCAAATCTCAGTCCTCTCAAACAGTGAAACGAACCTCACCTTCCCACTACCCTCCCAATTCCAGACGCTCATCACATCACCCATAAAATTGAAACCATGTCGGCTCCGATTCGAAGCTTCAAATCTCTTTTCCAGATTAGGCTTTACCGCATACATCCTCTCATCTCTCAATCACAGACTAGAGGCAAGGCATTCCTCATCCAACCACGCAACCACCATCCTCATCTAACCACGCAACCACCATCCTCATCTCTCAATCCGTAATGATTTCGATACATCTGCCAATCTCCTCTCGGATCTGAAGGTACCTACCGATGTTCAAAACCATTTAAAGTTTGTTTCTTCCACTCTGGTTGCAATCATCATTACACTAAACAAAACAAATGAGCAAAAACCTTGTACTCCGAATTTCAAGAAAATTAGAATAGTATCAAAGTTCTTCAATCTGAATTCGGCTATTGAACAAAGGCTACTTCTTCACAGGACTCTATATATAAACTCTAAAATCCAATAATTTCATATTTCATGGACAAACAACCTCAAACAAAAATTGGTTTCAATATCAAACTCAGAATCTTGCTTACCCTAAAGAGGGACGATATGATATACAGGATCTGTTGGTCGTGGATGCCACAAAAGTAGATCTGCTGCCTAGATCCTTCGATCGGTCATGATCGTTTAATCTATTTTGCCAGAACTGGGAAAGGGATGGTGAGGTTTGTCGACTTGGAACGACCAAGAGATCTTTTTTTTTTTATTAAGCAAAAACAAATAGGTCTCGAACAAGAGGATATTTTTGAACGAGATTTGAACAAGAGAAATTCGAACAAAAAGATTTCCATTGAATAACTCGCGTGCTGATCGTTTTCTTCCGTTAAAAGACCAGTTTTTTTTTGTTTTTTGAACAACGTTAAAAGACCAGTTAACATCCATAATCATTATATTTCCTATTGACTGGATCAACGGCTGAGATGATGACACGCAACCGGTGTTTAATACCCACCGGTGTATTCCAGCCGCACCCCATAATCTTATATAAATAAAAGTACAATTTCATCTAGGGGTCGTCATGTGTCAGGCTACGGCCGGCCCGGCTTTAAATTTTAGGGTTTAGAGTCGAGCCGGGCCGGGCCTAGTCAAAGTCAACGTAATTTAGAACTGGGCCGGGCTAGCCCTTATGGGCCGGGCCAGGTAGGGCCATTTTTATATATAATCATATATTATATGTATAATTTTTTTTTTTGTGAAATATGTATATATATAATTGTATAATTATATATACATGCACACACATATATATAATTATACACACACATACATTTATGTGTGTAAATGTATAATTATATATACAGAGGTGGAGAGGAGAGAGAGAGAGAGAGAGAGAGAGAGAGAGAGTGCAGGAGGAAAATGAGGGAGAGACTGAAGTGTGGCTAGGTTTCTCACCTCTTCCCCTCAATCAAATAGTAATGCGCACAAAGTCCAATTTGCCCTTTGTATGAAAATACTCCAAATACCCATCTACGTCTCAATTATTTACGAAATTATCATTGGGGCGGGTTTGGGCTCGACTCATTACAACCGAAGAAAATATTCCACGTTTGAAAAAGTTCGTCAAACTTATTCATTGTCTTGAAAATTCTCTCATTGGCGAAAAATTACTTCGAAAAATTAATTGAAAATTTCGGGTGCTCATAGGTGCCCTATTGTTCCATTAATTAAAAAAGGCTGACAAATTTTCACTTACGTTCTATTCTTTTCACAAAAATTACGAACTACCACTGTCATAAATCATTTATTGTGAGGTAAATTGCCAATAAGTCTAAAACCCTATAAAAATTTCCCAATAAGTTTAGACAATTTTTGGATTTCCTAGTAAGGACATTTTTTTTTTCAAAAACATTTACTAATAAGACAAAAGTTTTTTTTTGAAAGAAAGAAGCATATATTAGATAATATCATGATTAAAATTGTTAATAAATGCATCTTGAACAATAGTAGGAGCTATAATTAACCTAGAAAGGTTAATATGAAAACTTAAGGCATAACAAATCATAAGTTGTCTAACCGGTTGTTCATTTACATAGTTAAAACTCAATTCTTACAAAAAGTGGTTATTGGGTTTTTTTTTTTTTAAATCAAAAGTAGGTCCAACTATATTAAGATAAAAGAGTGCAAATGATAGATCCAAAGATGCATCAAGGAAGAACAAAACAAACTAAAAAGGATGCAAGAACAATATCAATAAAAACAAGAAACAAGAACAAAGTAAGATTAACAAGCGCTAACTAGGTCAGTAAAGTGTTTATTGGGAGTTAATAAAGTGTTTACACAACTTGTCAACCAAAACATAATTTTTTTTTTATAGAAATAACCTTCAAAAATTAAGAAACTTTGATAACTAATTTTATCATCAAGGCCAATTCTGACAATTACAAAAGGTAATTTTTAATTAAATAGATTTTTTTTTGAAGGTAAAATATAATTCAATTAATACAATAGAACATACAATCAAGGGGGGGGGGGGGGATGTAAAGCCTAATCCCAAATCGATTACAGAGAATATGGGCGAAAATAGCCCAATCTGCAAATAAGCAACTACCTTATTCCATAGGCACCAGAGACTCAATAACACCGCGTTGACAATTGCCGGATAGACGAATTCCCTGTGACGCTCCATGATCCAAACCAACCAGAACATGAGCCAGGTATAAGCGTCGGTCAATTGAAAATCGATAACAATCCCTATCTCAAAAGAGAAGGGGAAGAAAAAACTGAACCAAACAAAGAACAGAAATAAAGCAGTAAAACTAAACGGAGAAGCAAAAAACGTCGGACTTGACGGAGCAGAAGCAAGCACACCCACACCAAAATAGATTTGTACCCACACCTCAACCCATAAGCAAAAGGAACACCAACGTTCCCTCCTCCCAAACAGCCTCCACCCAAAACCTAGAGTAGATCCAACAGATCTAACCCCAAACCACCACCTGCAAGCAACAAATCTGGGAGTGAGATAGCCACCACGCCCATCGCAGCGCCGCTGATAAGCTGCTAGAAAAAACGGGGAGCAATCACCGCGAGCTCCATCCCAATCCAAGGACGTCAGCACAGAAACACCGATAACCACCGCCGCTGGATAGAACCAAGCCGAAGCAAAGACAAACCCCACGGACCCACCCACCGTCCGAGTAGCACCGCACACGAAGAAGATAAACACTATATATCCCACAACCCACTTTCTTCCATTTTTTACTCTTTGCGTAGCATGTGGTAGATTTCTAGTATATTATTAAGAGATTATTAAGAGAAAAGAGATTGTCAATCATAACCGATTTTTTTGACATAAATACCATTTATATATTAAAATACTTTGGAAACCAGTTTAATTAAGTAGGATTAAAAAGTTCATCCATAAAAAACAGAAAAATAAAAAATAAAGAAAAAACTTATAACTACCCACTCTCACACCCATCAAGTGTGTGGAGATTTTCAAATCGATAGTGTGAGAGTGTGGGTGGTTATCTAAATGATGTGGGTGGTTAAGCACTTGAAGTTTTTTTAATTTTTTTTTTAATTGCTTGTTTTATTTGACTTAACCTTTTTTTTTATTGATTTTTTGATAAGGTATTTAATATATGAGGAGGTAAAAAATTCAGTTATGATAGTCCAAAAAATTCAAAATAAAATACAGGTGGAAATCATAAGTCAACCGTTGAGGATGGTGTATGGTTTGTCCGCTAGGCGTTCTGAAATTCCAGGGTGGTTTAACAATCAAAACGGCAGCGATTTTGTAACAATCCCATTGGATAATGAAAATATGTCATGGATCGGATGTGCTCTGTCTGTTGGTTTGGTGGTCCGTGAGGATTTTGATCTTAGTGGTGATTTTAAAGTCAAGCATGTGTTTGATTGTTATTCCAATGGAGGTGTTTGGAATAAACAAACTTTATTCCACGAGATAAATGTTAAAGACGTGCCTTTCACTGGGCCAATTATGTATTGGATATCTATACCGTATCTTTGGTTTTCAGAACAGTGCAATGCATTCAATGAGTGCACCAGCATTACGGCTTCTACTATAATTGATAGCCCTTATGTGAAGGTGAAAATGAGTGGTAACCGTCTGCTATACAATCTGCAAGAGTTTATAGAATTCACCCGAGCTATAATAAGTCGTGAATGGGGAACACGCGTAAGGAAGAATGAGAAGAATAATTCTGGTCAACTAATTAAGACAGCCAGGACAGAACAACAAAGAGAAGTCGCTTCGCTGAAAGAACAGTTCGAGTCACTGTCTTCAGATTTAGAATGCCATCAGGTTTTTGACTATCATAGATTTTCTTTCAACAGCTAATGTTTCATTATTATGGTTTTTCACTATCAGATCTCCTCATATTTGTTGGACAATCTTTATTCAGGGTCAACGAATCTGGGGAGGCAAAACGCACATAATAGTGGGCAAACTCAAGCATCCCCGGACTGCAACTCTATTAGGAGAAATCTTTCAGGTTTCTCTCTCGATCGCTCTCTCTTTCTCACATACACACTCAAAATTGAACAATTCTGATTTCATTTTTTTTTGTTTGACAGGAATATTCTATTCAGAATGATTTACTTTATGGAGAAACCTTTCCTCAATTTGAAATTCCAGAGTGGTTCTACAGTGTGAATAGTTCCTCAGCAACCATCCCACTATATTCAAGTTTTGATACAATGAAAGGTTGGAAAGGAATTGCTGTGTGTGCTGCTTTCAGAGTCCACAGACACCCTTCTCTCATCCTTGAGAATTTGGATCCTGAAAATCGTTTTATCAGAAGTGATTTAGGAAATTTCATTTTGGGTATTTCACTTAAAGCCTCCCTTAAAATTCTTACTAGTTTGAAGGGGAGTGATTTCATCTGGATATCTTATGTATCACGTGGGTCATTTGAAAAGGATGTTCCGTTGAATGAATGCACTTCCATGGATCTCAAATTTTATAGTGACAACAAGGACGTAACGGTGCACAGCTGTGGGTACCAAGTTGTATTCGATCAAAATATGGAAGAGCTTATTCAAACCATAATGCAGTGTTCAACTGCTTCCGAGGATCAGTTGTCCAAAAATATAAAAAGACAACAGACTGTTGGTTATTATGATGAGGACGAGGATAAGGACGAGGACGAGGACGAGGACGAGGACGAGGACGAGGATGAGGACGAGGACGTTGTCAACAGTCCATAGTGCCTTGAAAGGTTATTTACTTTCAGTTTTGATCCTGTTTCACACTAAAACTTAAAATCGAATTTGAGCTCTTCTAACTTCAATTTACTTTAGATTTGTTGATCTAATGTTCAGCATGGTTTATGAGTCTAATTTGTACTTTTAAGTTGTCAAGAATTAGCATTAATTGTGTTTGTTAAGTCCAGATGTATGTCATAGTCTCTTAGAATTCTATGTCTTGGAACTCCTCTAGTAGACACTAGAAGTCTCCTCTTCTAGTTTAAATACAAGTTGTATGTAGTCTTTATGGGATATTCAGAAAAGCAAAAGAAAGAAAGCAGGAGCAGCAGCTCTGAGCTCTGCATGTCCATCTGTTGGAATCTCCTGTTCTTGATAACCAAATTGATGTAATTTCCTTCACAAAATTTCATTACCATTCTACTAGACTTCTGCTTGCCTCCAACAATGTAAATGCTGGAACGTGTGTATTTTGTGCGTCTGGGATTGAAGATACACTAGCAATCCCAGTGTTCTGGAAAAACGAAAATAGCAAGAACACAACGATATGTTTACGCAGTGTAAACCTCAAACTTGAGGAAACATCACTGCGAGGCACAAGCCCAGAAAGAGGATTAATCACAAAGAAGAAGTTGAGAAAATCTCTTACAAACAATTGTAATCCTAACCACAATTACAATTACTAGCAGCACTAGTTTATGTGTTTGTCTTGATTCTTCTTTTCCGTAATCTCTTCTCTTGATAACGAAGGAACTGAGCGCGTCCTTCAATCTTCAAATTGCAACCCTTCACTACTGGTCTCGAGAGAATGATGCAATACTGAAACAAGAAATCACTTAACACGGACAAGTGAAATAAGAATTAATCGATGCTTTTAGGTTTTCATGAAAAGTGCAGTAGCATGAGATAAACAATAATCTCTGCGTCAAAAGCATGCTCAACGGCACCTTTATCAATCAGCCTATATAGGAGCAACGACTCCCCCTCACTTTAAAGTCCTAACCCTAATTGACTTCCTATCAGGAAATATCTTTATTAAAAAGATTATCAAATAGGATATAAAACCAATAAAAGATTTTGCTGAAAAGATCCTAAATCAATTAGGATTCAAATACAATTAATAAACGCAGCGGAAAGGATTTGTTTTAAACACAATTAAATCAAGGATTTAATTAAGAAAATCATCCATTCAAAGAGCCCATAATTATATACTTACCTTGCATGCATACTTACCTTCTATTCACGTAGGTTGTGGCTCACACTTCTATTCAAACAAGGTGTGTGTAGGAATGCCAATATACTAACAAACAAATTTGGTATCCGAGCAAATTTGATCATGTTGTTGCTGCTATAGAAGAATCAAAGAATTTGTCGACCAAGTCGATGCATCAGTGAACCAGTTCACTTCAAGCTCATGAAGAAAGGATTAACATGTCTCTAAATCAACATGCGGAGCAAGCATTCTAGTCCAAGCATAATTTTTCAGAAAAGAAGATTATCATATCTGTTGACAAAAAAATAAAAAATAAAAAATCAAGGCTCATTCGCAAGAAAGAACCTGTTGTTCAGAAGAGGAAGAAGAGATAAAAGTTACAGCCACTACTTATGGAAAACTAAAAGAGGAAGCTTGCAGCAATATTCATTTGCAATGGCTTGATTAATTCACAACACAGAGAAAAAATTGATGAGAAGGGTGAGAAGTACTATATTCTATGTGTTTATTAGCTATATTGATTAGTCCAATGGATATCAGCTGCTACAAATAAGCTCGTGATTTTAAGAGATGTCATCTTTGATGAAATGGCAGCGCATTTCATGCACAAGGTTCTTATCAATTTGCTGAAACATCATCATCACAAGAAGTTGCAGCTCAACAAAGCAATTTAAATCTTAATCACTATGATTCAGAATCACCACCAAGGAAGGTACGATCTTTACGTGATTTTTATGAATCTTGTGACTATGGTCTTTTCTCTTGTGAACCACAAACTTTCTATGAAGCTGCAAATGTTAAAGTGTGGTTAGAAGCAATGAAAGAATAAATTTCAATGATCTAAAAGAATAAAACTTGGGAGCTTGTTGATATGCCTAAAGAAAACGTTGTAATTGGCTTGAAGTGGGTGTACAAGACAAAATATAATGAAGATGGCTTCATCCAGAAGCCCAAAGCCAGATGAGTTGCAAAAGGCTATTCTCAGCGCAGCCCGGTGTCGCATTTGATACGCAAGCGCACGCAATCGTTTTTAATATGGAAGTATTATGATGAGGATATTGTACCCAAGGGATTAGGAAGTGTCCTTAATCCTTGGTAAACCGACCCTAAGTTGCTAAACACACTAGAAAACACAAACAAGAAGCTATGTACCCAAGGCACCAAGTCATGGCAATGCTCGGTTTAGCTCACACTAAGCCTATTCAAAGCCACTAGTGTAGTTGATTCAAGATTGAGATTGTGAAAAGCTAAAATGACTAGAACTGGTATAGTAGTTGTAATAGATCGGATGGTACGAGTGCGAAAATGGGTCAATCTGGGTTTAGTACCAAGTATGCTGCAAAGAGAGCAGCATTGCACGAAGAAGGAAGGGATGATGCTAAAGGGCGGCGCGAAAAAGACTTCGATCTCAACCAACTCCCAGATGAGGATGGAGCTGCTTAATTTAGTTTTTCATTAGTTTAGAAGATTTTACAGAAGCTCAATCAACTGCTCCAATTTCATTTCACGTTAAAAATTCACAAAATTTGCTTTTCTCACAGAACAGATGGAATCGAGAGCAGGTTCAATTTTTTGTTGGCAAAGGAAAGGAAATTGAAATTGCTGGTGCACTACTGAATTTTGTGTACACTCCCAAATGAAAATGATGGAAACTGCACAATAAAGAAACCTATAGCATGTTTCTGGTGTACATCTCTGTATAATGTAGCTTTTTGAGTATATAAAGCTGTCCTAGTAACTGTGGCATATTTTTCTTTTGGTACTTGGGTAAAAATATGAATGAGCATTTCCACAAAGCCTAAAGAACAATGCTCGCAAATGTAAGTAAAAGAAAACGTACCATAACACAACCAGAAAATTACTCTGGATATTTCTTTGATAAAATTTTCTGGTTATTGTACATGTTAGCTAGCTTGCTATACTACACTCCTTGCCAATTCTTTTTCACCCGTACCATGTGAACTACGATATATCTGATATGTCTGCCACAGTCTAATGAAAATTGGTGCACTCCACTGTTGTACGATGGACGCGACATGGCCTGGCACAAGTGTAGAGAACTTGCTCCCCTTTGAATGAAAAGCACCCTGCGGTGTGGGATTTAAGTTGATAGTTGAGTTGAGAGTTGAGACCTCTGCCCACGATAAATGTCTTCACTTTCAGGTGCTAATCTCTGGCCAAAATCTTCCATGCTCTTCACCAAAGCTGGCCTCCCAAGTTTCTGCGTCTTCATCATGGAATATAAGTTACAAACAATTGATGTATCATTGGTTTGTGAGGATGTCAACAGTCCAAGACATAATATTCAACCCAAATCCTATGACCCATTATACGTAGGGGTCATTCAAAAGGATGTTTTAGCCTGAACAAAAGGTTTCAATCAGGACAATTATGTCAAGGTAACAATACCCATCCAACCGATCAGAACTTTTTTGTTCGAAACATAGAGGGGTGCAATGGTCAGGGTAAATGGTTTAAAGTAGGTTAATTGCGCTATAATGCAGTGGCATATGAGAAAATGAAATTGTGCCTCCAACACCCTGGTACTTTTTGTCTAACTAAATTAACATGATTGGGTAGAAGAACGAAATTAATGCGAAGGACTTCACATTGTCCACAATGTGAAAGTGGTAGTGGTATAATTGGAAATTACAAGGCTGACATTAATCACAATGAAACTAAATGGACCAGAGTGAAATTTTTAGTAAATTCCAGGGAATAAGAGAAATACTTCGGCTTTTTAAAAACAAGGTTTAATCACCAACACAAATAAACCATAAGAATATTAAATGTAAACTCTTGCAACAAATTTCCAGCTATTCAATTATATATTGATCAACATCCCTAAACAGAGTTCCTTTATATTTTATTTCTTCTTTAGATAGCTAATGATATTACGGTATGCAATCTCAGTGTCAACTTTATTGATCATGTCAAGTTTAGAACCAAGAACCAAGGAATTGTCAAGTTTAAAACCTTTATACCTCATTTAATGAGTCGCTTCGTTGATCAAGTTCACGTAGCTGTTGCATGGTCATTCCAAACCATTCATCTATCCAAGCAAAACAATTGCGATGACTTTCTAGGAAAAGAGCCCTTTCACCCTATATAGAAAGTACAACAGGAAGTTCAACTCCACAAAGATATGATGAATTGATGATGACATAAATAATTTGAAGATAAGTAATGCATCATCGAAAATTTATGTATTAGAGCATTACAAACTCTTGACACCTCGTTTTCATTTCCTTTACCATTTTACCATTCAATCCACCTAAAATCATTCTAGCTAGAATCTAGTATTATTTAATATTTCTTTCGAGTTGTACCCTTCTATTCCAAGCACGTGATGCAAGACTGATGTACGAATGTAAACTAGTGAGTTTTACTCCGCTAAATAACTTTATATTAATCAGAACTGAAATTTTATAAACAGAAATGGTGAAGTATAAAATTTCATGAGATAATTTTGTTCATCATATGTTGGGCTTTAAACATCTAATAAGAAACATAATGTTTTACAAATTTCAAGCTGTCAGATTCATAGAAATAAATATTACATCAAGGTTCAATTTCTAGTAAAAATGCAGGATAAAATAGCAATTCTAAGCAACATAAATGGATAGACAAATTTGATTAACTTGAAGTTTGACTTGCAATATAAGCATGTTAGAGCATCAACTCCAACAATGGGCTCGGCAAAAGTACAATCCTATAAAAACCTAAACTGATCCTAACCCTACAAATATTCCAACAAAAGAAAATACAGGAAACACTAATACAATCCATATATGTTAACATTGTTAAGTGTAACATATTTGCAATTACTATTATGTATATGTTGTAAACTACGATTTTGCAGCTCTTAAAATGTGAATTATTCAGTGGCCAAAGAAAACAAACATGTGAATCAGTCTGCTTGCAAATAAATTTTAACATTAAAATTAAACAAAAATGGTGACTCATTCTACTACCAAATATACATTAGAATGAAAAAAAATTATAAATGATACACATATACAACTTCTTAGTTGTGTTTGTCATATGTTGAAGTAATGGTATTTTCCTAGCTATTGGATGCATTTTTACCCAAAAAACCTGGGTTGAAAATACTAACATGTTAAAATTAAAGAGACCTACCAATAGCAAAGCTTGTTCAAGTTTATTGCCAAATCCCCAATATGGTGCATCTATGGTGACCAATTTGTAGGCTGTCATAACTGGATTCGACCGATCCTGAAATTTAGGTAATAATTAACAGATTAAGAGATAGATTTTCCCAAGGATAAGCAGCAACACAAATCAGAGAGTAAAGAGCAATTTTTGTTGCAATTTTATACATAGACAGTGTAATGTCCAAGCGTATATGAAAGTAAAGTTAATCACTTGCAAGTTGCAAAGAAATTTCTTTTCTTTCTTTTTTCCCAGCCATATGTATAGCATCTTTAAACAACACAGGTTATCAGTAACATGCACGACCACAAGATTTATTGAAAGCATTGTAAACCAATTCATGAGTAACTGGCATGCCATAAATTCAACATGACCAAATTACTGGTAGGGGAGATTCCAACCTGCCATCCCTCTAAAAGTGGACCGCGGCCAGTTTTCCCTGATTTAAAATTTGAGAAGTCTGTGTTGTTACTACCAACCACGTAACTCCAGTAATCCCTTGCAGATGAAGCTATATCAACAATTTCCACATCCCTGGCTGCTAGTATTTCTTTGCTTAGACCATGTACCTAGTTTGTAGTTATAAAGTAGAAAAGACGTTAAATAACAGAATTCTAGCTACAAATTGAGTTCTAAATTTTCATTTCTCAAAAAAAAAAAAAAGTGAAGCAGGAGTTTTAAGTGAGACTAAATCATAGGCAACAGTACATTTTCTAGAAACTTACATTTTCCGACTGTCCATTGTCAGCCCTATGAACAGTTTCAATGGTCAGCTGAAACTTGGTGAAGTATGGGCACTGCACAAATGCAAAATAAGTTATGCTAATTCAGCAATCTTCAAATGCCAAGAATATACATGGAATAGACAAGAAAAAATTACCTTTATTACTGTTCGATTGGGCATCCATTTGCAGACATACCAAAAAGTCAAAAACCACGTTAGAAAAAAGTTTTGAGTCTGTTTAACAAATGATATAAACAGAAAATAACAACATAAAGACATGGCAAACCTGTTTTGCATCTGGGATATGCATTCCAAGCTTCCTCTTGCATGATGAGTGCATCTGCTGGTGCAAAAGTGGTCAGCCAAGTAGGAGCTTTGCTGGAATAAAAAGTTTATGAGTAAGATAATTTAACCTTGAAATTCATAACACTTGACAGCATGAACTATATTAATCGATGATCAACTCCAGTATACATAAAGAGCATGAAAACTGTAAGTCCACCAAATATGCAGGAACTTTTGATGAAAACAAGACCCAAAAAACTGTAATGAGCCATTTTTAAATGGAAAAAAGAAAAGAAAAAAAGATAAAGAGCAGTAAGAAGTTAATGATAACTGTAGAGTCACCAAAACGTGAGCATGATATCTTGACATTGATGATAATCAAGATGGCTCAAAGTCAAATCTTTGATTCTCTGCCGCTTGCCATATTCCCAGTACAATTATATGTATGTGTATTGCCATTAACTAATTTAAACATTTGATGGTTACAGTCCTTCATCAACAGACAGGAGGTCACTTTAATTTGAACTTAAAATAAATCTTGAAGTTACAATAAATTACACGGATGTTCATAGATTAATGGAACCATATGAAATCACAATTCCTACAGATGAGCATAAATTACACATTAAAATTCATTAAAACTTTTTGTGTTACTTGTCAGACTTATGGACTATATAGCATATGAAATTATGAATTACAAAGGACTCCTCAGCCCTCGCCCAATTTACTGCATTCCAAACAATGCAAATCTTCTCAACAAGTACACAAAGCAGTTGTCTCAACATATAAAGAAATCGTTTGTTCACTAACAATAAGGGGTTCTACAAGTGTATTGCTCACTAGCAACCTTTAGTTCAATGTTTCAAGTACACCTGTCACATGCCAATTCAGCAGCAACTTAAATCATACAATTGACCACATTATCATCTGTTTTGGAATTACCTTTGTAGACGATAAACTTTAGAAGTATATTGACCCTTTCCAAATACATCATCTTCAAAGGATTTATTCTCTAAAATTTCAACCCCTTCGGTACTATTCGTGTTCTGTTGCTGCATCTTTGTGACCATGTACGCCTGCGCTACTTGATACTGCAATCCAAACACATCGTTTAACAAGCATTCAATAAGTTTTTGATAAGTGAAGTTCAACATTGCAATAACTAAAAACTAAGGATTTTACTGAAATACAAAATCATAAATCTGGAACTGCATTTACCTCTTCCAGAGACATGGGCATTACCATACGACTTCACACGCAAGTCCCCAATTGAAAAGTCAGGAGTTAAGGAATACCTCAATACAAAAAAGAAGATGAATTTCATCTATAACAAGAGTTGTACAAACAAACTTACTATAGCCTCTATTTATGATTCTTAGAAACGCCCATGGAATAACCGAGTATGTACACAGACACATATGGTATGTATAAAAGAGTAACTTCTGTTTTCCAACACTATTGTATGTATGTAGTCAGACTATGAATGAGTACTTGCACATATGATTAAATAGGGCAATAAAACATGAGTAAGTCAACTTCCACATTTCACCTACAGCCACTCTATAAAAACTTGAAAGCAAAAATTAAAGTTTTAGCGGTTAGTTCTGTTAGGCAAAAAAGTAGAAGAAAAGTAGAAAACTTTGAATATCTGAATTCTTTATTTTTTCATCATAGGGGCACAAACAAAGAGGCCAGTAACTCCGGATTAGTCCTTGGGCCTAGAAAACTTTGGGAAACCACGGGAGTTCTCTCAAAAAAAAAAAAAGGCCAGTAACTGCAGAAGTGAGACTAGCATTAGAAGGGCAACAAAATAGAGTAGAACAGTACCAAACAACCATTATACAGAAGCAGATGCACCAAAATAACCCCTAATTTGCTCAAATTGTCTGAGTCCAATTTATGCCCAACTAAACAAAGCCACACTTGAACTACAAAAATCAAAATTCAAACTGTTGACCTTAATTTTCTTGGTAAACAAACAAAAGGGCAGCAGAGAAATCAAACCCAGAATCCAGAAACCATAATCAAATTGGAAAAAGCAAACGCAAAAAGGATACAATTCCTTCATCAGAACCATCGCTTCCCAAAGACCGATGATTTAGCTTCAAATGTGGCACAGAAGATGAAAAGAGACAGAACCCAGAGAGCAAAACGAGGATGATGTCTTTCTAGAGCAGGCTGAGGAAGATGTCTTCTCCTTTGTTGCGTTGATGAAAAATCTTAAGTTTATGTCTGATTGGTTGGCCTTGTAATAAAGGGCACGTCACAACTCATAACGCATAACCCACCAGCGCATTTTAGCACTAGTCCCCGACGTAGTCAATATTCGTGAAGAGTCAGAAGTCCCTTCTCACTGCTTCGTTTTTTTGACTTTTTCGATTCTAGACCAACCAGCGTACACGCGTTTTCAACCCGTTGCCACCGAGACGGTGTCGTTTACCACCCCCTACTTTCCACCTGCATTTGTTCAGTCGGCTAAGCAACACAGAGCTTCTTCTTCTTTTTTTAATAGAAAGAACAAAATAGGTACGGCAGCGTTTGCTTAAATTTGTTGTTTCTATTTAGACCACATAATCCGGCTATCACATGCATATTAAGTGAGTTTTCATTTATGAATCTCTACTAGGGGTCCTAATCATTATATACCAACTCAATTATGTTCCTTGATGATGCATATATATAGAACTTGCATGTTTCTCTTTGCTTTTTAAAGAATTGTGGAGTATGGTTTGGGTTTGTATTGCCCAAATTGAAAGTTCATGTGACAACATTTATGTGTTGTACTTTTAGAAAACTCTAATTATGACACTTTAATATAAGCTTAAGCCTATTTGTTACTTTAAAATAACTTATAAAGAGAACCTTATGTTAATCTTTATAGTCGACCAATTAAGAATGCTCATTCAATGACCGAGCAAACAATGTTGATCATCTAGGTGTTCTTTTATTGTTTTTTTTTTTATTTCTAAAAAATCTTTGTTCTTTGATTTTCTGGGTGTATTGAAAGTCACCACGTCCGCTCTCTTTTCGTGGGTGATGATTAGCTTTCGCTTTGCATTGGAGTCATGACATAACAAATCAAAGATGAAGTCATGAAACCTTCCTCTGGAACCAAAAGCGACGTCGAGCTATGCGTTTCATTCACAACGGCACTGTTTCTATTCCGATTGAACAAAGAGGCATTCTGATCGACAGACTCGCCTACCCAAATCTATGATAGTTGTGGAGATAATCGATGTCAACTACATTAACCATGGGAACTTCGTAAGGCAATGACAAACTTTTGTATTCAACTGCAATGAAGTAGTCAAGGTACTCTGCATCTCGGTGATGTTTTTCAAAGAAAAATAAATTACGGGGTTACGAGGTAGGGCGGGAAACCGGCCCTGTTTACAAAATTCCCGGAGGGGTTGCAGAGTCGCGGGGTATAGTTGTAGCGGGAGCGGGGGTAGGAATGCTGGCACATGCCCCATCCCTCATTTGCCCATTCCTATTTAAGGCTTAGAGATAGACAACTTCGACAAAAAATAGATAAAAAATTTAATGCAATGAAAGCTAATAGATAAAAGGTAGATCAACGTCTAACCCTAAATAAGGAGAGATTTTTTCCATGTGACCGTCACCTCATGTAAGATATGTGACTTTCCAATAAAAACTTGTCAAGTGGATTTTTTTTAACACCTCAGTATGGGACAAACCCTAAACCTTAAGGATCCGTGTCCAATGCTGAGTTTAAAGAAATTTCACTTAGTAAGTTTTTATTGGAAAGTCACATATTTGACATGGCGTGACGGTTACATCTAAATTTTTTTTCCTAAATAAGAACGATATGTGAGAAAAGTCTCTCAATTTTCTGAATATTATTAAACAATAGCATGCCTAATACAAAGCGATTAGACCATATATAGGATACAAATCCAAATAAAAATGAAGAAAGGAATGTTAAAGTCTTACATTGCAAGAAACAATCCAAACTGAAAAGGAAATACAAAACCCAAAGAGAAAAGAAAATCAAAATCTGCCAAAAAAACTTAAAACGCAGATTTGACTGCCTAAACGACCTTTTTTGGCCAAGTCTTGTTTGTTAACTTATTCCTATTCTGGAAATATCATAGGCCCCGATCTGAAAAAAATTCTACAATGCCCAAAGCACTAGTGATCAGACATGTTAGTAATAATCTAGATCGTTGGATCTATAAATCTGCATCTTGTCCTTTATAAGTATGATTTTAAAAAAATCCAGAGGACTAGTGCCCAAAGTACTCAAAACTTTTCCCCAATCTGGCTCCGTGGCCCAAAATTACACCTTTCGCACGCCTTACGTCACCCCAACTACTCCTCAAACCTTTTTGTTTTTGTTACAAGGAGGCCCAAAAGGACCCAGCAACCCCTCAAGCTTTGCTGCCAACTGTTGGACATCAGAATTGGGCAATTTTGTATATGGGCTGGAGTACCTTTCCAAGACTTATGCTTGAAGACCTGAAGAAACCCTCTCTATAGTATATACATGGCATGGCTCGGACTTATTAAAGTTGGGCATGTCTAGATATGATCATATGAGACCCAACTAAATACGAGGGTACCAGTAACCAGGCCAAGCCCAATTCCAAGACCATTTCCAGATGCTAAATAACAATGTTACGGCCAACATCCTATGTCACTCGTATATATTCAAAAGGAGAAAGCAGATTTTTGAGTGTCCATTAATGTGGTAATTGGAACAGGTTTTTCATTACGTTAACCAAAATGTTGCCAATTTTGCTCCCAGTTTGCTTAATTAAGCTTATAATGCAAATATTGGATAGCTGTTTGTAGCTAATAGCTAGGATCTCTTAGGCGTTGGCTTGTGCAACATATATATAGGATTAGTTCAATGGTGGTAGCTAGAATTAGCATTCCTCACTATGTTGCTGTACGTGTATGTGCTCTTGTGCACAGACAAGTACTCTTCCAAACTGCTGTACACCACAGTTTAATCGATTGATCAGAGAACTCCTTCAGTAAGGAGAAAGTGAATATTAATATAATAATATTGCAACAACCATTGGGAACTTCTACGTAC
This sequence comes from Rubus parviflorus, assembly GCA_029955375.1. Classification (NCBI taxonomy): domain Eukaryota; kingdom Viridiplantae; phylum Streptophyta; class Magnoliopsida; order Rosales; family Rosaceae; genus Rubus; species Rubus parviflorus. The sequence goes on from JARGGL010000010.1 coordinate 4,268,851, forward strand.
TTGCTTCTGTAACTCTTATTGTTTCTAGAAATGTAGTTCACAATTTTTGTTGGACTTCCAGGACTTGATATTTCTGAATCTTTAATTAACGACCTAATTAAAGACTACGTTTAGTTTTGCCCTAAATGACCGCAATTACACTTTATCTGCATAGTCAGTCATGACTCATGAGCTTGATCTAGATACGCAGTCTACTAGTATAGAATATTGTTAGTTATGTTTGCACTTAATTGGGAATACATTGAATCCTCCACGTACGTTCCTTTTTCTTTCTGGTCTTATTCATGAGTCATGACCCTAGCTCCTTTCTTGGGGCTCATGATTGCTGTAGAAACGGTTCGGAATCTTCAGAATATACTTTCCTTCTCCTGATGGATTATCATTAATTTGATCTTTAAGAGCTGTTTATTATTTGTTATTTCCTTCTGTGGATAGTGGTCAAGCTCAAACTAGCTACCTCGAACTTCTAGAACCAGGCATGGTGGCCTTCGATTATCACAATCACATTGTTGGAGACAAGATAGCTTGCTTGACATACTGGTCTTTTATGTACGTAACAGTCGTGTTAGGTCCAAAAACTAGTATTCTTTTCATATATATAAACTTCGAGCTGACCCGTTTGCTGGTTGTGTGGAATTTTTCCAAAAAGACTACAGAGTGCTTCCCATGTGTTTTGCATTTAGAATGAATAGTCATAAGCCAATATATAATAAGGGAAAGAGTTTGAAGGAATCTGGTCTTGTTTTTTTCTTGGGTGCATTTGCTCCATGTTCAAGTCTATCATGTGATTTCTTCGACTTTGATCGACCAAGTCTGCACCCATTTTAGGGTGCGCAGGAATACTTTGGTCTTTAAGTCTCTGTTTCCCATGAGCTACCAGGTTCGAGCTAGTATGATTGAATTTTCTGTGTTATGTTGGATGCATTATCTGTACTTAACTAGTACCTGAGCTATCCATAATTGGGATTAATATTCTACTAATGTAATCTAAGTTGCCGTGTCCGCTGATTAGTCTTGTTGAAAGAGACGGAGGAGAAAGAGTTTTATGGGTTTCTTGGAGGTCAATTACTGTTTAGCGGTCTCAGTGGGTGTCTGGGTGTAACAAAGACTTCGATCACTTAGCTTAAACCGTGTGGGGCTTTCAAATGTTAAACCAAATACTTCTATATGGAATATTGGAATATGGAATTTACCAGCCTAAAAGACCTGGAAAGCTCTAGAATCCTATCGACACATCTCGCACATATCTTGCAAAGCAAGACTTATTTTTTATTTTACTTTTTTTTTTTTACATTGAAGGGATTGATCGAACCAATCTAGTCTATTTTTTTTTTGTTAACAATGTTTCCAAAAACATATATATGACACGAATAATTCCCATTGGTTTTTTTTTTTCATTCTAAATCTGATTTTAGTTCAACATTTGAAATTAGTTAGCTTAGTTAGTTATTAATCGTTGAGATTATCTTGTGAAAATGTCTTTATTGTTGATTCCTCAACTGACTTATGCCAGTCTTTTGAGAAACTAAATTCATTGTTGGTTACTTAGCTGACTTGTGTCATTCTATCGTAGCGATACATCTATGTGCCTCTAGCTTTCTATGGTTGTCGATCAAGTCCTTCGTTAATTTGGACCTTAGGGTATGGTCATAGTTTTAGGTCTTTTCCTTAATTGTATAAGTTTGTTCACAAACCCAAAACAAAAGTCTTTCACAGTTTCACTTACGTGGTTCTATGTGCTTTACAATACGGAAGTCTTGGTCAAAGTCTGAAGAATGTTTCGGTCTTGGTCTTCTTAAACTTGCCATGCATTATTGCCATAAGCATATATGGGTGCCCTATCTTCACGAGCACGGCACCATAACCATGCAACCCTAATCGTAGGATTTCGATAGATGAAACTAATCCTCGTCATCTGATGATGTCAATATCCAAAATCAAGTAAGCAAAGTTGGGATTGTATTTATTAAGCTTGCAACCTAATTAGACCATATTAAATGTTCAAAGATATGGTGCTCAAACTCTAAGTACCAATGCCGTATAGCACAAGGACTAAAGAGCTAGGCTGGTATTTAGAACTATCATGACTATTCTAAATGACTTGGACATTTCGAGTTGGCAATAATACATTGTTCTCTGCATATCAAATTAATGTTAATTATAGACGGCTTTGAATTAAGAAGAACATACATATCCACGATAGGGCAACATACCCTTTGAAACTTTTGTTTCTTCAATCCTAATCAACACCTTTACAATAGTATGGAATTCCACAGTGCAGCTAATCGCAAGTGCGGACACACATAATTTGCACTTGTACTGAGCATGCGGAACACATGCTACAACGTCAGAACGAGCAGCGATTTTGCGCGTCCGCATTGCATCCTCAAACGATCTGTAGATTTTACTGATTTTAAGTGACTCACATACATATATAACAGTGGGATATATATGAGGTTGTTTCGTCATTGTCCTTATCAGGTTCTGTTAATAGGGAGCTGATGTAGGAAGTCAATCGTCAAATTCGGTATTGCATGAACTCTCTAGAAACCAACTAATTAATATTGGTGGCCTCAAAAGCTAATATTGTTGGTAAAGAATTTTGGTACCACATCATTTAATGAAGTCAAATTAATCTTTATGAGGATTAGGAAACTCACTTTCTATATTTCCTATAATTAAGCCACCGCAACAAAGACACAAAGTTTTCATATTATTGCTTCTTCCAAGAGTGACAAATGAGGCTTTATATTCAGGGTTTTAGGAATATTGATTTTGAACTTGTTTTCATGCTTTAAGCTTTGGTCCTACACTCCTACCACTATTTGTTGCTGGTCATAGTAATGGCTGTTTGAGCACGATTCAAAAGGATATAATCCAACTCCGGCATTTCACATATGGGAGTCTTGACATAAAGAGTAGCGTGACCCGATGTTATTAATTAGTATCAGATAATACCGATATTATTCATATATCTTAATTAAACATAGAGTATTATTAATTAACGTACTCAAAAGTCTCGGTGCTTGAAACTCCGATCCTCTTCTCCTCCACCTTGAATGAGGGTGCCTCAGCCGAACCATCAACTCTTATACAAATGATTTTACATTGAATTTATGGGCTATCGTGCTATATATTCGTTAGTAGTGAACTTTTCACTTATACACTACGGTAGTTAGAATTAGTTTTTCCAAATCGTTGATTCGTTGGACTTTGGAACTACTCCAACAAGATATTCGAGCAAACAAAGCCCCTTTCCGAGAATTGTTTATGTAACTGCTAGTTCTGTTTACATGCACGGTGCTCTATCAATCTGAACTCGAAGTGTTTTAGAAAGACTTTGTGAAAGTGGAGGATAAACCCTAAAAAGTAGAATTTGGCATGTCTTCTTTTATTAAGGTCCACGCGTATAAGACCTTTAAGAGAAAAAATCATGGTTAGTGGGTGTGGAGATAGGGTTTAAAATACACCAAGTCCAACTGCTTCCACTGCAAAGTAGAATTTGCAGCCAGTGGAGATCGAACTCAGTCCACAGTCGATCACATGTACGTACATAATAATAATCAGAGAGACCTAAAATTGCTATTATTAGGTTTTGTTAAGAACTGAATTTAATTTGCTAATTTTATTACTATTTTATATCTTTAGATTATTAGATTGAGAGGTCGCAATCGTCAATGGCAGCTCAAGACTTTGAATTAGCAGAGCTTTCTTACTTCTTCATGTGCGCAACGAGCTAACCGGCTCCCCACCAACCATACCCCACCCAGCTTCTCTCATTTTAATCCCAACTTTATACTACAAACCGCTCGCTGTTAAAACTATCTGTATCGATCATATTTACTGATTACATTATTTATTAGTTAATTTCATTGCATATGTGAGACTCGCGTGAGTCCTATCTAATTATGCATTTAGATTCCAACTCTGTCTGTTGGTACGTAAACTTTAACTGTGTGTGATTTGATCATATAGTCAGTAACATAGTATATATAACAGTCTCCAAAGAATACACAACACACTTAATACTTAGAGAAATTACGTACTCTTCAAAAAGAATCTGACATGTTATATTATCAAACTAATTAGGGAGCATTAAGCTGATAGTTCGCTTGCATTTTCAATCTCAAGCTTAAATTTCAATGTTAGATGTTGTTTCAATTTGAATAGTTACGGTCTCTAACAGATCAATTGCATAACATGTCAGATATCTAATAACAATATATCACACATCTTTTACATTGAAAAATATATATTGGAGCACTTGGCGGCAAGTTAGCTACATCGGGATACTTGGTCGTTATCAATGAAGTGAGTAGGTCATTAGGCGGTGGTTAGAGGGAGGTAGAAAGCTAGCACTGTCTCAGTAGATTCAGGAGGCCCAATCACTCACCAAATAAAACTCCTGCTTTTAACTTATCCCTCTCAGTTTTTGCCACATGGCATTTTGTCTTGACAATAATGAGTTTTTTTCTTATATGGCATTGACAATAATTAGTTTGAGTGTGGACCATTTTCGGGTTTTGGTTAACTACACTTCGTAATCTCGTGTTCAGAGCGAAGAGAAGAAGTAACAAAATGGGAATGTAAATTATTTTGTGGTAATAATTTTTTTTATCGCTATTCTCGGGCCAAAGTATGATAAACAAATTCTAGCTGTGAGATTTATATGTCTCGTCAAATGTTTCAAGATAATCATTTTGGTCGATTATGCATTTATACAACATATGGATAGATTGTTATGTCAACCACTATGCATAAACTTTTCTCTCGCTTGTAGCCTGTTATATGTTTGTTACGTTACATGTCAGTTATGTGATTAGATTTTAGCAAGAGAGACGGGATATAACGGTTATATTCAATAATTTTTCTTAAATTACCGGTGAACTGTAGTATGTTGATTATTAGTAAAACTAACATTGTGGAGGTTATATGTTCGAATCTCATTAGCATCTAGAGATGTGTGAGGTGGGATGAGGATACAAATTGTTGTTTCTCCTAAAAAAAATCTTAAATTCTATAAAAAAAAATGATAAATTCATTTTGAAGTTAATGCAAGTGATGGATGGTAGCGAGTATTTATCATGTCAAATCAAAAACTCTGTATCACTTCCATTTTCATCAAAACCTCTCTTGACTCTTACAATATATATGACTTTTCTGTTAATTGTTTTCTATCGTTTGAAATGATAGTCCCATATTTGACTGAAGAAGTGAAGTCCAAAAAATTGGGAGGGAGAAGACGTGGAGAGGCGCCAAGTTTTCCCATTAAAAGATTAACTTTGAAAGTTAGGCGATAAGCATAGAATTTACATGCATCAAAACAAAGAATTTTTTGGGACTATTCTAGGAAACCCATTTCTTCTTCTTTTTTGAGTGGTTAGGCTTTATGTCATCATTTTCTCTTTGATTCCTCCTTTTTTCTCTCTTTTTTTTTATTAATAAAATTTCACAATTAATTAAAAATAAATTAAAATCCTAAGAAAACCTTCACTACTTACTTTCACTATAATCATCTATGCGGCTACAAGGAAAATTTCGGATCCATAGAAGTACGTCTCAATTAAACATGAAGATTTTGGATTTGAACATAAGATGGGCTGGAATCGGCGCATGTCAACTGGTGTTTTAGCCGAAACAAACCACTAAACTAACCGTGTTCTTTGGTGCCGAGATTGAAAGGGACAAGGTAGTTAATCGACGATGCAAACAAGAGAAGCGCTAGCAAAAAACCTCGAAGAAAGGATGCACACCAAATCTTGACTGGATCGCAAAGAAGAAGGGAAGAAGAGAAGGCAATTCCCAAAAGCTCACATCTCGACAGTTAGAAGGCATATCGTTAGAAAGCATGCTAAACAAGTAAACATATATATATATATATATATATTGTGATAACTAGAGTTGTATAAGCACATCGATTTGCAGTTATAACTACCAGTATGATCAAGCTAAGCCAGCGACCAAAGACTGACCGTATTAGTCGATGCAACACCTACCTAAGAAAATGTCTCAAATCTAAAACGTTTGAGTTTAAAGTTCGTTGTATACTTGCATCGTTACGATTGGGCTACTAGCCACCCGACTGCAATTTCTTTAAAATTATATATATTCTGTAGAAAATAATAAAAATAAAAGTTATCTAAAAATATTTCTCGAGAACAAAAGTTGCATGTGAAAACAACGGCCGTAAGTACGAATGAGGGGTACTAGTCCTACGGTCCTACATTTCTATGAGACATTGCCTTACAATAGAAAGCGTCTTGCATATTTCCTATCTTTGTTGACCTGGTTTTCATTCTGAATCTGAACTAGTTCTTAATCTATTCAATAGCCATTTGATTAAACCCAAACACCCAATTAAATAAGCAAGTAATATTAGTGGATTCTCTTAACCAAACAATCCCACTCCTAAAGAAGATTATTGGGTACATGCATTAAAAAAAACATATTGAAATACAATTCAAACTCCGAATGGGTTTTTCACAGAAGACATTTCAAACTTTTGAACAGTTTTCCTGCTGATAATCCAAAGGTGAAAAGTAATGTCACATAAACCTAACGGTTTAATGGAAAATGAACCTTTTTTTTTTTTTTTTTTGGACAATGAATGGAAAATGAAGCTTAATAATAATAATATGGATGGACTTGGCAGCAGCCCAATTAAATATTATTCAAAGAGTGACGTCACATTGACCTCACATTTCAGCCTAGCTTCCCTATTTATACTCTCACTTTGTTCTGCAAACAAACCCCACCTCATCTAGCTCTCTCTCTCTCTGTTTTCTCACAGGCATTTTCACAAACACCTAGCGTGCAATACAGAGTTCAAAGCTTTAGAGCTAGCTGAGATGGAGTGCAGTACTGACACAAGCATTAACACAAACGCTACCTATGCATCATCAACCCCTTTCTCTCATCACTCTCCTTCTTCCCCATCATCTTCTCCTCCAATTACTCCAACTCAGACTCCACCACCCCAGAATGTTGTGGTTAGTCCTTGTGCTGCGTGCAAGATCTTGAGAAGAAGGTGTGCAGAGAAATGTGTGTTGGCTCCTTACTTTCCTCCCTCTGAACCAGCCAAGTTCACCATCGCTCATCGAGTCTTTGGTGCTAGTAACATCATCAAGTTCTTGCAGGTATACCCAATTATAAGCCTTTACCTTACTCAATTCAGTTTAATTTGTTCATATACTAAAGCAGTAGTTTTGCTCAAAGTGACAAATTGGGTCTAAGAGTTTGTGTTTGATTTGGAATTTAGGTGTGTAATGTGTGAAATAAGGTTCAAGCTTTTTTCTTGGGGGTATTTTGTTGGGTTTTGAGTTCAGGTTTGAAAAGTGAGCCATAAAGCTACTAAATATTCTAATAGGTTGTTCACACAGTAGAGACAGATGTTGACATATCTCAAAAGTGTTAAAGTGGTATGGATTTTCCCCTTATGAAGTTTCTTCTTTGCCAAAAAAAAAAGTGGTATGAATTTCCTCTTAAAGCCTTGGGCCTATTACTTTATCAGGGGAAATCAACTACCCTGACTAAATAATGCTGTGCAGGGAAGAAAAAACTGCATAAAGTTGAAGAGTCTCACAATTAACAATTCATACATGTAGCTTTGGATTGATCCATCTGAATAAGTTGGCCTTTTTTCTTCCATTTTCTCTGTTAGCATACATATGCCTTAATCTTCACATCAGAGTTCATAGCTATATATGAATTATGAAGTTTGACCAAAAACAACTGTTTATGAGGATTCATTTGCTGCTATGAACCCAAATATTTTCTCACTTATATATCTCATCATAAGGGTTGGTCCTACGTGGTCCCAAAATATCATGAGTTGTACGTGATCTCATGATAATCATGCGGTTCGGATTCTCTTCTAATCTTTTTTTCGTTAACTTTGCCGCTTTACCCTGAAACGATCCAAGTCCACATTTGCCAGATTTGCAAGTCCAAGATCAGTTCTAGAAAGATTAGTAGAGCACCCTATTTTATCACGTGTACATAAGAAAAAGTTGAGGAAATTAAGAGTTGGGTTCTAAAGCATTTTCCTCAGTAGATGACTAATTTTTCCATAAATAGTTGATCAAATAGTTCAATTTTTTCAGGACCTTCCAGAATCTCAAAGGGCTGATGCAGTGAGCAGCATGGTTTATGAGGCCGGTGCCAGAATTAGAGACCCAGTTTACGGCTGTGCAGGGGCAATTTGCCATCTCCAAAAACAAGTGAGTGAGCTTCAAGCACAACTTGCCAAGGCACAAGCTGAGGTTGTGAACATGCAGTGCCAGCAAACAAACCTTGTAGCACTGCTCATGGAAATGGCAAAACCCGATCACCATGAACAGGGCTCCCCGGATCAACAATCACTGGATAATTACAACTTCATCACCAGTCCTCATCCTCATAGCAACATGATCAATCAGAGCAACTTGAGTTTCCTTGATGATCATAACAACTCTGCTCTAGGCTCATTCTGGGAATTACCACTTTGGACATGATCAGAATCATGGAAATCGAAGAGGGTTCCAATCAATTCTCCTAAGGAGAAGTTGAAGGATATCATATTAATAAGTTTAAGGTAGTTAATTAATGCCTAGTAGAAACTAGGAACTAGGAAGTCAGACCATGTTCTACTGTATTTGAACAAATGGGAGGGAACTAATTTCACTTTGTTTAAGCATGAAGCAAAGTAGGTGGGTGGGTCTTTTGGGTCCATGCATGTAATCTTTTCCATATTGGAGAGTAACAAGAGATATATCATATATGTATGTCTGTTCTTTATGTCCATTTGTGTTCTGCTCTTACTGAATCTAATTATGAAACCAACTTTTTGGTCACCAACTATAATTACTAAGAAATTGATGTCTGATATGATTTGCATGAATTCATTACATGTCAAAGTAGCTTGCTTTTGACCTTCTTTAATCCCCTAACTACCAACCTTTAAGCCCACAAATCTTCTCATCTTGCAAGTGTGTCATCAAGAAGGCAGCAAATGCTTGTTTCATTAAGCAGCTAAACTAATAATAGCAAATGCTTCTTTCATGAAATTCGTGATGTACTTCTAATAAAAACGTGTATTCCTCCTCGAAAAAGCGTACTATTATATATTGACTTGAGAAATAGACCATTAGTTGTACGGGGCTTCAATTGTGTAGCACGATGCCACGATTATCATGCCATATGTACGTTCTTATAGAATCGATATCAGGGGTCTCTGTGTTTTACCCTAACTGGGCATTGTGGACCAATCATGGCTAGCTTTCCACTGCGGGGTTCAATTGAAAATGAAGATTGATGAAGATTGACAACAGTGGTAGGTTAGCTGGGCATATCCTTGGCTGTGTTGAAGTCTTTGCAAAAATCTTGGTCACCATGTCAAAGAGGTAGCTTCGAAATGCAACACATGCTTTGACTGCTTCCGCAATCTTTCACCGGTCGTAGGTTGTCAAGTAAAGGAAGCAACAGCTACATTTCATTGGTGACATGACCTTTTCTAAAAGAAAACAAGGTTAGAGTCCTCATATTTAGGTTAATGAATACAATTCCAAAGACAACGCCGTTGATACTTAGAGAGGAACTATTGGTTACAAGAACATCATCTTGAAACTTATGAGTCAATGCATCAGACCTAATCTCTAACCAAATAAATGCTTGTTTTGTTCGGCTACAAATTGAGCAACAACGTGAGCAGTTGCATTCTTTTTGCGCGAAATATGACAGATAGAATGAAGATGCAGCAGCTTCATCGAGTTCTTCACTTCCTCAAGAACTCAAGGACACCCTCCATCGCATAACCTACACTTCATTGAAGCATGTTTTCTTTCCGGCGTGTAGTTCATATATTTTTATGATTCTAACATGCATACAGGAGTCAAGAGAAAAAAAAATTAGCTAAAACAAGTCAATACTAAATATTATAGCATCATACTACAATAATTTTCAGTACTGCACTATAGTGAAGTGGTTGTATTGGAAAAAGAATGTCTGATCTAGGGAAAACTTCTGCAAAATGGACCATGTTAGGTGATTTTCCTTTCTTTATATCATATCATATTGGCAACCCTTTGAGATCGACCACTAGTACGTCCATCATAGCCAATGATCTGATTAATATTGATCATCACTTATTTATTTGCTTTTACTGTCCCTAAATGTGGCACTGACCCAACCCTGGTTACTAGCTAGACATCGTCATCAGTTGAGCTCAGACAAACTAGAGGAGCTTCAACGAGCAAGCTGAACTCAAGCCGGATATACCCATACTCAAACTTGGCTTGTTTTATTGTCGAACCGAGTAAAAACAAGTCAAATTAAATACAAACTCGAGCCAACTTACGACCCTACTAGTTAACTTATAAGCCCTCAATAAACTTCCAAGCACAAAATGACATTATTTAGAACATTTGGTATAACATCACTAACCCTTCAAGCCCCATTTGGGATCGACCATTGGTCCATCATAGGCAATGATTATCAGTAACAACCAATACATATTTTCTTTCACTGTCCCTAACGGTGACACTTGGCCAACCTTAAAGTCACTAGCTAGACATTGCTATTAGTTATTACTGTCCCCAGCTTTGTTAATAAAAAGCCACAACCTTTAATCTTGACCATCATGCAGAAGAATTTTCTCAACGAAAAAATTGGGTCCCCATGTCCTTTTGCTTCGAGTTTCTTTGATGGTAATTAGTAAATTTTAGTAATCATTTGGCTTCGTCGGGGAGTCACTTAATAAAACGCGGTTTTGGGGCATAATTTCAAATCATGTGCACCCCTCGTGAGTTGATGATCTCTTTCAATTTTTTTATCAACTAAGCAAAGAATTAGAGAAGTGGTTAAGCCAATAAAAGATTGTCACATGTCGGCAACCGAATAGTGCTTTGTTTGTGAATCTCTTTTTCTCTAGGGACAAACCATCTCTGTCTCGACCAACATGCCATCGATTTTCTATACATACGAGTCTGTTTTTTTGACCTAATTGCATCTCTTTATAGGGGTATCGAATTGAGTAAACCCTATATAAGCTACTTAGAAAAATGAGTTTCCCATCAAAGTCAATGCTAATCCTTCTAGTTATGAATATTTTTCACAATCATGACAAAAATACTCTGTACTATATGCTATTAGTAGTCACCCTTTGCAACAAGTTTAAGGACTTAAAATGGAATTAGAGGGTAGAATGTTGACTGGTGGAAGAAACTGTAGATTACTACTTGTATGAGACTAATTAAAATAATATTTTATCTATCTTTATCTTTATCTCATTATGTTCATGTGCCATAATAGAGATCAGCGCATAATAAAAATAAGATTTGTCATAAAATTCTATCCGAATGATTTTTCTTTTGCCACATTGAACTTTCTTTTTGTGTGTCACATTGAGGGTCATTAATTAAAGCTCATTTTTGGTTGTAAGTATTTTGGGGCATTATCCTACTTTCACTCTTAATATGTTATCGTGCATCCTTTGTATGAGTGTTTAGAAAAAATACGTACTACCCTATGTAGCACGGAAACTTCCAAACTCAGTGATTCTCCGTTTCCAAACGTTTCGGAAACATAAACTCGATGGAAACACGTTTCCAGTTGATGACTGAAGGAAACGTTATGGAAACTTGCGTTTCCAAGATTGGAAACTTGCGTTTCCAAGATTGAAAACACGAGTTTTCAATATTGAAAACGTTTTGCGTAAAAACTAGATCTGCAGATCTACATATGTAGGAAAAAAGAGGACAGAAAAGAAAGGGAAGGGAAAGAAGAAAAGAAGAGAGAAATCATAAGAAAAGAAGAGAGAAAGAAGAGGAAGAGGAAAGGAGAAGAAAAAAAAAAAGAGGCTTGGCTGATGAAGAAGAGGAAAAAGGGGAACATGATAATCTGAGGAAGAAAAAAAAAGAGAAGAGGCTGTGCTTTTGCCTTTTTTTTTAAACAAAAAAATAACTTTTTTTTTTTGATAAAAAAAAAACTTGAGTTGATAAATAAATACAAACTTTGTACAAGATATCAACAAACACGAGGAATGATCCAGTAAAAAATCGACTTAACATTGCTTTAATGACAACCCTTGTCATCAGGGGTACCAAAATTATTATTTAATTAATTATGATATTCGATTTTTAATTATTTGTATATAATTATATAATATTTTATTCGCGTTTCATTGCCCGCGTTTCTTATTGAATTTTCAAGATTTACCGTTTCCGTGTTTCCAAACGTTTAGGAAACGGAAACGCGTTTCCGTTTCCGTGCTTCATAGGTACTACCATATGTTTTTAGGGCTTATATGCTTATATGTGACGATCCCCAATATATAATTCTATATATGACTCGTAGCTAGGAGTTTTTTTAAGCTCATCTAATCAAAATTTTATAGGCCAAGACAGTACTAGATCACTCTTAATCGTAAAAGAATCTTAACCACTGTAGAGCAGGGTTAGATCAATCTCACTCATTTCAGATAGTGGTATTAGGTTTAATCTAGCTAGGGTCAGATTGCACCAAATTTAGTCGAAAAAAATGTCATGGGATAAGACTAAAGTAGGAGAATGATATCCATCCAAGCCACATTTAGTTTCAAAGAGTCAAACTTCGCAGCAACCCTTATCCATATTGCTTGAAAACATAAACCTAAGCTAGCTAGTTAACAAGTGCTACAGAAATGGGAACTGGGAACTAAGACAGTGCATTTGTATGTGCAAATTACAGACGCTCCTTTTGATTAATTCTCATTCTTAAGCTTTTTAAGTTCTGATCGATCTCCTCCTTAATTTTCTGCTTTGCTGAATTATTCTGCATGCACTCATTTGAGTCTGTCTTTTCTCACTTGAATTCTATATATAATTAAAGTGAGAAAGTTGAGCCAACATCGTACATTTCGTGCGGGTCTGACCGTCATTCTATGAGTCGACATAAATCCCCAAAATTAAGTTGCAGGGTGCAAAGTCATATAGATATATATAGCTTGCGGTTAGATTTACACCTAGCTAGCTACTTTGTTTTTTTGTTCTACCAATCCATTGTTTTTGTCCTTTGATTTGCATAGTAGTACTGTAGTACAATGAATTCGATCAGTATTATATATGCTCTAGCTATTCGATCGATACGCAGATATATATATATAGTATATAACTTATATTTTATCCATGATTGGATATAAGTAGCAGATATCCATCTTCTTTTATATTAGCAATTAATACAAAGAGAGATTTGAACTCGAAACTTTATGTGTAAGCTAGTATGAAGGTGAATCCGGCCAACCATACAAGAGCTGCAAAACCTAGTAAAATCTTAATGACAAATGCATACATGCATGTAAGATGCTAAGATTACCAAAGACATCAGAAAGCGTTTATACTTCAACACATACCTAGATTTCCGAAGCCCAAAAGTGATCGGCATTATGCTTTTTTGGTCGGAAAAACTTATTTCCAACGAGAAACCGTCGTCAGAGATATATGGTTAGAAATGCGGTCATCGGAAAAGGTGTATTTCCGATGAGCTGTTGGAACAAAGACACAATTTCATCTCTCGATACGCAGATATATAAAATAGTTTCTCCATGATTAGATATAATTAGCACATATCCATATATCTTCTTTTATATTGGCAATTAATACAAAGAAAGATTTGAACTCGAAACTTTATGTGTAAACTAGTGTAAAGGTGAATCCGGCCAACCATACAAGAGCTGCAAAACCTAGTAAAATCTTAATGACAAATGCATACATGTAAGATACTAAGATTACCAAGGACATCAGAAAGTGTTTATATTTCAACACATACCTAGATTTCCGAATCCCAAAAGTGATCGACATTATGCTTTTTTGGTCGGAAAAACTTATTTCCAACGAGAAACCGTCGTCAGAGATGGTCAGAAATGCGGTCATCGGAAAAAGTGCATTTCCGATGAGCTGTTGGAACAAAGACACAATTCCGAACACATGTGCCTTATGTTTTGCTCCAAAAGTCATTGGAAAGTTCTGTCCAAATTTCATGATTCCATTGAAATTTTACTATCGGAAGTTGTCAGAAATATTTTATGTCAACTATTCCGACGACGTATTTTCGACTACTTTGTTTATTGGAAAAATATTTCCGACTATGTATTGTTTCATTGGAAATTATATTTTCTACGATTAATTTCCAACTGTCATCTTCGTTGAAATTTCTATTTTTGACGATATATTTCCAACATCTTATTTCGTAGGAATAATTATTTTTTACTATATAATTAATTTACTATTTCCGACCAATATCATTTGTCGAAACTACTCATTTTCGTCCAAAAATCTTGGTTGGAATATTGTATCTCTTGTTGGAATAAATTTGTATAATATTTTCGAGGCTCATATCTGACCATGTTTGGCTGTCGATAGTCTTGGCGGACGTCCAATTTTTATTGCTATAAATTTCTATTCCAAACAATTTTTTTTTGAAAACAACAATAGTAGATTGATAAGATTCAAACAAGACAAAGAAAATTAAGTTGCACTATGTCTTTGAAACGAGAAATTCTTCATTATCATGTAGAGAATTTAAACATAGAGAATAATAAGAGTCATAATTTCTGATAAAGACAAAAAATAATAGCCTTAGTTCTAGAAATAGTACGTCAAGAATTAAAAAAACATAATGGAAACAAAGAGCCACGTTTAGTTACTATTACGTACATAAATTAACAAGAAAGGCTTTGTTGCTTCTTAATCTTGGGTAGATTATTTCAAGAGCCACATTAATTAATTAACAAGTTTGGTTCATTAATTAATTCAAGAGTCACATTATTTCTCCCATTGTCTTCAAGAAAGGCTTTGTTGCTTCTTAATCTTGGGTAAATTAAGCAAGTAGAAGATTTATCCTTCCACCACATACATTAATTATTAATTAGAGCCACGTTTAGTTACTATTACGTACATAAATTAACAAAATTAAGGCATGCAAGACAAACGCAAAATTAAGACTCAAAAGAGTCAAACTTCGTAGCAACCATTATCCATCTTGTTTAATTTGAAAAGTTAAAACATAAACCTAGCTAGCTAGTTAACCACGTACTGCTACAGAAATGGGAATTGGGAACTAAGTCGACACTGCTTTTAGGTTTTGTTTGAGTCCTGCCCTTAATTTTCTGCTTCCTGGTTGCATGCTCAGTCAATTTGCAGTCATTTGAGTTTCTCTTTTCTCACTTGAGTTATAATTAAAGTGATCGATGGAGAGAAGAGCCGACACCGTACATTTCGTGCGGATCTGGCTGTCATTGTATGAAACATTGATTCCCAAAAGTTGCAGGGTGCAAAGTCATTTAGCTATTGTGATTAGAACCCTAAACCCTAAATCCTAAACACCTAGCTAGCTAGCTTCTTTGTTATACCCGTAACCAGTCCATATTTTTTGTCCTTTAATTTGCATATATTGTAATACAATGAATTCCGTACTATTAATTATATATTTTGTATTTGATTTTCAATATTTGATGATATACAAAATAGTTTCTCCATGATTGGATACAAGTGGTACGTACGTGATATATCTTCCTTTAATTTATATTGGTGATATGAGGAAGAGAGATTTGAACTCTGAACTTCATGTGTAAATGTTTAGGTGAATCCCACTGACCAAACAAGAGCTACAACCCCCCAGAACCTATCAAAATCTTAATGACAATCGGAAGATTACCAAGGACATCAGACAGCGGATATGAAGCTTGAAAGTCCAATGACAAAGCTCTCTTGATCGACCTTGATCGATCTCTGCCAGGTATCTAGCAAGCTTCAGCTAGCTAGCTCTTTTACAAGTCGATCAAGGGAGGCAGTACTGCTGGGAAGCGTTTTACTAAAGCAGTGGCATCTCATTTGCAACAGTGTTTGGGTAAGCTCAATTAATGGAAAAAACTTAGGTCTGAACCAGGTAGGACATATAGTTATTTGCATACATTCGGCAAACTAGTCTCATGATCTGAACCGTTCATCTTTTAAATGAACCTTTAAAGATCATGTCTGCATAAAATTATCTAAATTGAAGATCATTAACTCATCCAACTATATCAAACAAATGAACGGTTTTGGTGAAAGTTAATATTCTCATGACCAACCGTCCATTTGTTTGATACAATTGCATAAATAAACGATTTCTGTTTACGTTAAATTTTTGCAAAAATGATCTTCAAATGTTGATTTAAAAGATGAACGGTTCAAATCATAAAAATAGACTATCGAATGTATACAAATAAGAGAGAGTTCGGACACTTAAGTCTGACTTGATTCGGACCTAAGTTTTTTCCTCAATTAATTAAGGACGATGTAGAATATTACAATCTTCCTATGATCTCTCACACTAATCTGCAAATGAGTGAATGCGCTCTCAAGAAGCTTCCATGGACCATGGCTAATTTAACTTGATTGATTCTTCGATCAGTCTCTTTTATTTGTTTTATAATGTTCTGGTCATTTGTGGAACGCTATAAGTTATCTCTATTCATGGTTAATCTAAATTAAGCTTTGTTAGTCAATACGCTAACCAGCGTCGCCTCAAGGTTGGCTCTAGCCTTTAGTTTAAACATTTTTGTAGTTCCCTAGCTGAGCATTTACTTCATTTCTTGTGTCGCAATTGCAAGTAAAATTTTTTACATTTTCTTTTCTTCTCTATTTCCATCTCTGTTTCTAATTTATTTTTTAGAATTCGCGTCATTTCTTCTTATTAATTAGTAACCTATTTGTAGACACATTCACCTATTTCGTACCTATTTGTATGTTGACATGCTTGCATCATCATTTCATCAAGGTAGCTACTTAATTTTGAATTCTTACCCTATTTTAGGGATTTAAAAGGAGTCAAAGAAAGGTTGCTATTTTCATTCTAGGCTTCTAGCTAGCTTGTTCACGATATGTATGCAATTGTAGATAGTGTGATTTTCATAAAGAAGGTGTGATGATGTTATTCACGTTAAGCTAGAAAATCCAAATGATAAGCACTTTTTTTCTTTTAAGAAATGGAAATTTTATTATGATAAGCATATGAATTTATTAAAAAAATCATATGATCAAGCATAACTCAAAAAGATATGATTCCACATTGCTCAAAAAAAAAAGAAAAAAAAAAGATATGATTCCAAGTTTCCAAATTCAGATGGGCCATTGGATAGGCTGGGCTGTACGGGTCGGCCTGTGATGGCTTAGGTTCCTTTTTTTTTTTTTTCGGCTCGGGGTTCATTCGGCGCCATTGGATAAGTTGGGGAACGTTTAGTCCGGAGTTCAAGATATTTTTCTAAATAAGTTCCATAATCTGTAATTTTTTTTTAAGGTTGTGCTTAACCTGTGGTCAAAAGTGAAATTATTTAGTTGGTAACACTTTTTGTCGTGTCTTGAAAAGTTGGTACTGTTTAGAGCATTTTTAGCAATGCTAGCTATTTTTTAACTAAAATTTAGCTAAAGTAGCTAAAAAACTATTTTGGCTAGCCAGTTTGAAAATAAGTCTTCACCAATACTCTCTATTTTAGTTAGTATTGAATTTAAATCATTTTACTAATGAATAAAAAATAGCTTAAGTGAATTTAATAATTACACAAAATAACTAAAAAAAATATTTTAAATTAAAAAAAAATAATAGAGAGTCTCATCTTGCTCTCTATATTTAGGAGTCATATAGCTAAAAGTTAAAATAGAAAGCCACTTAGGAGGCTGGTGCAGCTGCTAAAATAGCTGAAAAACTAAACATGCTCTCTAAAATAGCTAAGGAGCTAAGATAGAGAGTCTGCTAAAAATGATCTAATGTTTGTTACTACATTGAAAACAAAGTTGTCACATTCGTTTTACACTATTTACATATAATTGAACCAAAATTACAAAATTGACAACAAAGTTAATAGCAAACTTGTCAATGAATGTATGACAAATTCTACACACAAAAAAAGACTCACGTTGCCACAATTATAACAAATTTGTTATTTCATCTGTAAGTGGATGCATGACAAATATTACATTACTGTAAAATATTTTAATTTACTTAATTCTTTTCAAGTATATATGCTAGTAATTTATTAAGGCCTTTCTTTCATTCATCTCAAATCATAATATTGATCAAGTATATATGCTTTTTTTTTTTTGAGGAATGTCAAAATTCATTAAAATTCAACAAGGTTACACATAACAACTGCTCCATTATGCTAGTATTACACTTTCTTCTCATTTCCATGCAAACACTATTTTCCATTATTACTTAACATTTTTATCATTTTATTACTACCGGTTATGTGTTAAATTGCAAAAAAAATGGTTATTGATTAGTTTACAATCCACCTAGTTATAAAGGCAAATAATTTGCTCCAACATTGATGGAAAATTCAGCTCTTTGGCTTTGAATTTTGAATTCACAGCCTACTTTTTTAGAGATTAACAAGCTTTGAAAGAGGTTCTTATATAATAAAGCTCTAATATGAATCACTACTACTAGCAAGCTTGATTTCCTTGATGACAAATTTTTTCTATAACTATTAATTTCTTCCAATATCGCACTTGAAATGACTTCATTTCTAGCACATGAATCTCCAAGGATATGAGTTCAATCATATTCAATTTTCCAGAAAACAATGGCAAAATTTATCCAATATTCTTCATATATCTTTCCTTTTAATAGCAAAACCCCAAAGTGCTTTCATTGTAGCCAGCTAATTCACCATCATGTTAACCATATTCGAGCAATTGGAAATTAATAGTATGAGAAGTTTCTCACGAACATGGTGTGATGATGTTATTCATGTTAAGTTAGGTAGCTAGCTGCCCAAAACAGATGATCAAAGCCTAACTAACTTCTAGGACATATGAGTTCTTTCAACATATTCAAAAAGTAACATTTTGTGCCAACCTCTCTTAAGTCATCGTAGAATCAAAATGACCCAAAAAATATAAACCAAAACACGTAGAGGCTCTAGCAAGAAAGAAAGGCTGCTATTCGATTTGTTTAAGAACACCCTTTGAAACAGATTGAATGATTCTTGTGAATGCTAGCTTTTGAAGCAACAGGCAACTCCTCAAACTATTTTCGTTGGGCTTGTGTAAGATGACATAACACATGATCTTTCTTTTCTTTTAGGTTCTTTATTCAAGCACATATATCAGTTGGCCCGTTATGCTCTCGTTCATGGACAACAAGCTTCGTGGGGTGTTGTTCCTCGTAATTTTATTTCAGATGTAATCGAAATTGATTGTAATCCTTCTACTACTTCAACTTAATAATAGTTTAATTGACATCCTTTCTAAAAAAAAACATTATTTTGTTGTGAATGAACAAGATCTTGCAATTTCTTTTATAGACAAAAAAAATCAAACAAACAAATCTAAACTGTAGATTAATTTAAAATCATCTTCAAGAAATGAGACATATTTTAGTGAATTAATTACAAAATAAGAGATTTCTGGTTGAAGGACGTTAGTGGTGCTGGTCTAAGTGTTCGCGGTGGTGGCAGAAATTTTGTGGGGGATGGTCAGGGTCATAGAAATTATTCGAGCAAAAAAAAACTAATTTTTCCCTAAACTAAAGAAAAAATAAATTATAGAGAAGCTGTTGGAGATATTCTAAACCAATTGCAATCGGTTTGGTTCAATCCGGTTTCCCGGTTTTGTGTCTACTCATTTTCATTTATGGATTCTTTTTTCTCTTTTAATTTAAGCACAAAAAGGTCAGGGTCATAGAAAAAATAAAAATAAAAACAACAAGCCACATTGCTATATCTTTGAACACCAAATTCATTCTTTTAACAATATATCAATACATATAACATGCACTAAAAAAAACAAAAACAAAAAACATTGGTTGTTTATGGAATCAACATAGGCATTGGAATTGGTTTTGCGGGTTTAATTTAGGCTTTTGGTTTTACCTATTTACTTGATTCATTCGTGTCATTGCCATGTCATACATCATCAAAATGTGGGTTCATTTGAGCCACATCAGCATTTAACGGTCAAAATTAACGAATTGACTAATGGTTAGACAAGACTGATCAAATTGGTAAGTACATGGGTGTTTCTGATGAAATTGAAAGAGCAAGGACTAACATGCATGATTTTCAGTATGAAGTTCAGGATGGTAAACTGAATTTAGTCTTAACAAAAATAAAACAAAACAAAGAATCCCCTAAAATAAGTATGTAAATTAATCACATTAATTACTAAATCATCATCAATTTGGAGACATCTAAGGTTACAATTGATCATATTAAGATATGAGTTCAGCTGCTCACGAAACCTGCGATTTTGCGAAACACTATGTCGCGAGTTACAAAGTGATCAGCATTAGTACGTTGGTCTAGAATTAAGAGATTCGTGCATGTTCAAAACATAAGGATTTTTTCTTGTAAAGCATACACCACTTTTCACATATATATTGCTTGATTCATACTTTCCAGAAATTGATTCCTATTTGTATACAACCAACAAGGCTCTGTAGAAAATACTCTTAACTATTAATTTAACACAAACCAGCTGCAGCAAGAGAAGGAAACCGTCCATGAAATCAAATGCAAAAAACGCTCTGCTGTTATTCCCGCTGGCATGGACTGCAAGCTAGGAACCCTTGAAATCACAACCACCACGAGGAAACTTAATTTCTTATATAACCTCCCGAAACTATTAGAGCGAAGAAAAAAAACAGGGATCAATACAAGCAATGCATGTGACGCTACATCCGGATGAAGTGGACAACATTCTGCTGAGCTTGCCCATCAAATCCTTAATTACATGCACGACAATGTGCAAGTTATGGAACTCTCTCATCAAAAGCTCTGCGAGTCTACCTTCGTCAATATGCATCTCAGCCGCACAATCCAATCCCAAAATAAAAATGCTGAAGACCTCATTCTGGTACACGGTACCACGAAGTTGTATTCACATTTTTACTCGTTGCAAGATATTCCAGCCTTTCCTTTATCGATCAAACAACCGGAAGATGACAACAGCTTCTTTCACAGAGGTAGATGCTGAGGCATCTGAGCTGCTAAAGCATGCATGGGACCGACTGCAGTTGCGTGGCTGGAAAACCCTATACACGATAACCGAAACAAGATATTTATCAGTCAACATCTAAAAACTTATATCCCTAAAACCTAGTAAAAAATAATAGAAAAAAATGTCAAAGCTTCTAGTATGTGAAACATCAATCCACTAGTTCAAACAAACACAAGAAACTAACCCAAATATATGCCATGGAAATGAAAAAAATATCAAATTTCACATCTTTTAAGCTTGAATCTTAGAGTTATAAGAAACAGGGAGGACTCATGTGCAACAATAATACATAAAAAAGGTCTCTAATAATACATATAAGACTTGTAGTTATAAAAACACAATGGAAGACATAATTCTTCTTAAATTAATATAACAAGAAGTACACATCATACCCAGATCTGGTAAATCATTGATTCGATTGAGAAGATTTAACTCATTGAAAATATGCATATTGATAATTTGAAATAAAAGTTCCTCATGACTTTCTTCAAAAACTTCTTCAAAGATTGCTGCATAAAAAAAACAAACAAACAGATATGTTAATGGGGATATCTCAATGAAGATAACAAAGAACTTATACCTAACACATCCATTAATAAAGATCACAAAAACTTCCTGCAACTATAGAAATGAGAATTACGTACTATATCCTGATTCCCAAAGGGAACATAAACATGATAAAACCAAAGAGCAAAAAGAATTTAACAAAAAACAAACAACCGAGTAAAAGAAGATTAATTGAATATTAGACAGAGAAAAATAAGTACATGAAAGCTAACATGCTTCAGAGAAAAGGAGCTATCTTACAATGGCTAGAGATCGATGTAATGGGGATGGAAAGTACTTAACAACAGTCAAATACAATCCAACTCTCTCAAGTGACCCATTGCATGTTATCATTTGATATACTTCTAATGCTTCACTAAGCAAAGAATTCTAATTTATAGCGAGAATTCTAGTAACGTAACATGAATGTAATTAATATCATATCTACTATCGAGATATTTTTTTCATCACATTTATAAAGTTTATAAAATTAGTTAGATACGATTTCATTATCCAGAAAGTTTATGAATCACACACACACACATATATATAAAATCCACGCGGTTGACCAACATGGATAAGTACCGTGGGTGAAATATTCAAGGTATCATATTATTAGCATTTATAAAGTTTATAAAATTAGCTGAATGCTGTTTCATAACCTTCTATAATTAGTAATTTAAGGCGAATAATAATATTATAGAAATATTATTAATTTCGTATCTATTATTCAAATATCGCATTTATAAAGTTTTGTAAAATTAGCCGAATACGGTTTTATAATCTTCTAAAATTATAAGAATAAATATTGAAAAATTAAAAAAAAAAAACTCAACAACGGTGGTCCTTGTGCACCCTACGAGGGGTGGCAAGGTTTGGTTTCTCTTGGCCTCCTTGGTCCCATTCAGATGGGGTGGATCGAGAGTACAACAACATTAGCTTCTCAATTGGTAGTCTCTATTCTTTTCACGAAAAACAGATAAACGAAAAAAATTACTATATGAATGGTATCATGAGCCTCATTTTTTAGTTTGCCTCGAGCCTTCATAATCCCTGGGTCGGCCATGTTTACAAGTTATGGGAAACTTCTTGCCCTCCAGTGATGAGGTGGTTTGACGGGAGCATGGAAAAATTTCTCCCTAAGAAGTGGTGGAAGCTCATTTTCAATGCCTTTTTGGTCCCACTATTATAAATTAAGATGCTTAAAGACGACGTAGAATACTGTCATCACTCTTTCAAGCCAAAACTATTCATCGGACATTTTTGGTAGCTCATAAGCAGTAGTAATAGTACGATAAAAAGGGTAAATGATAATGGAAAATAGTGGTTGCATAGAAAAGAAAAGATATTCTAGGGGAGTCGAACCCAAGATCTCACCTGGGACAACCTTGGTGCCAAATCGAGACAACCTTAGTGCCAAAACCACTACACTAATCACCTTGGATACTCTTAAAGTTATATAGAATTAATTACATGGTTATACAACTTGATCAATAATATGATTTGAGATAGATGAATGAAAGGAAGGCCTTAAGAAATTACTAGCATGGTAAAAATGCTCTACAGATCATGTTAAATTGCAAAAAAAAAAAAAGTTTCTTAACTTGTTCGCAATCCGCCTAGATAGAAATAGAGGCAAATAATTTGCTCCAACGACATTGATGGAAAATTCAGTTGTTTGACTCTGAATTTCAGGCCTATTGTTTTTAGAGACTAACAAGCTTTGAGAGAGATTCCTATACAATAAAGATCTAATGTGATTCAATAATTTCCCTGATGACAAATTTTTTCTATAATTATTAATTTATTCCAATATCGCACGTGAAATGACTTTATTTCTAGCACATGAATTTCAAATAACAGAATATATGAGTTCAATGATATTCAATTTTCCAGAAATAAATGACGAAATTAATCCATTCTTCATCTTTCCTTTTAATGCAAAACCCCAAAGTGTTTTCATTGTAGCTAGCTAATTCACTGTCATGTCAACCATATTCGAGCAATTGGAAATTAATAGTATGAGAAGTTTCTCACGATCGAACATGGTATGATCGATGATGTTATTCATGTTAAGTTTGGGAAGTTCTACAATACTGAGATGCATGTCATACCTACACTTACAAATATAACAACAAAATGTGTTGTCATTATGGTAACGAGAGTCTTTTTTTGTGTAATCTTTGTTCTATTAGAGGTAATTACTCAATCTATGACCTTGTTACAAGTTTATGAACAATTTGTTGTCAAAATTGTAATTTTGGTTCAATTATATGTAAATAGTGTAAAACGAATGTGATAACTTTGTTGTCAATATAGTAATTTTGGTTCAATTAGATGTAATTTTTTGTTCAAAAAAATTGTAAATGGAGGTATGACATACATCACTGTACCCTAGCCTACCCCGTTATGTTTGGTAGCTAGCTGCCCAAAACAGATGATCAAATTAAGCCTAACTCCAACTAAACTAAGCATTGACCAGGATAGAATACAAATAACGGTTATACAAAGAGAGTGTACCATGCATGTAAAATTCAGAATGAAAAAAAAAGTGCGTACCATGCGTGCATGTAAACTTTCTCCATGATTGCAGATAAGCTGATATATCCATTTTCTTTAATTTATATTAGCTAGGTATAGCCTAGGTGTAAGAGCCTGAATCCCATTAACAGTGTACTAGATCCTCACAGAATACAGTTATTGATCGATCTCTCACACTAGCTAATCTGCAAACTTACATGCTCGATCAAGTTACCTCCATGGCTAGCTATATATATATATATATAGTTCAACTTCATTGGGTTCAATCTTCATGAGTCTCCTCTTTAATCTTTTTTATCAACTTAATTAATTTCTAGCCATAATCTCTTTTCTTGTATATATCGCTTGAAGGTTGGCACTAGCCTCTAGCCCTCTACTTTTAATTTTTTGGACTAAATTCAGTTTACCTCCTTGAGGTTTGGGTCAAAAATCATGTTAGTATCTGGGGTTTCAATTCATCAGAAACACCTCTAAACTCTCAATTTTAATCAGCCGTGTCCATACTCACACCCTCCGTCAAAATTGGATGTTAATGTTGACGTGGCCTTACACAACTTTTTCACTTTTCCCAATCTAACCCTCTCTTCCTTTCTTCTCCTCTTCTTCCGGAATTTCTTTTCTTTCCGGGTCAACCTTCAACTCTCTCTTCCTCTCGAGTCAACCCAATTTCCTCTCGGGTCCAAGAGCGTACCAGACTACCAGACACAAATCCCCTAAATACTCTCAATTATTTTCTGGAGCTCTGCTATTTGTTTCCTTAATTTGGTGGCAGTGCAATTTAAATTTTTTGATTTAAGAACTAAAAATGTCCTAGTTACTTTGACGTTCATGTAATATTCAAGCAGCTACTGCTAATGATATATATGGAAAATATATAACAATTTTTTCTGAGTTCTCACTCGTCCACGCCATCTAATTTAGGTGCTTTTCAAAAGCAAGTTCAATCATGGAATCTAAGTAGGTGGAACATACAAATATTTGGTTAATAGAAATGCTCTAGAAAGTAATATGTATCTTATAAAAAATTATTAATTTCTTTCAATATCTCTCCGTATCTCTCTCATGCATATAAATTCAAAATGAAAGGATAAAGAGAGGAGGTCAAATTCTTACCCTTTCCCTTTTAATGGCAGTAACCAAATTCTTTTCATTGATATAGTTCACTATCATGCGAAGTTTTCCACAAAGTTGGTCAAGAAAGCCAATACGCATGATCAACCAACACTGCTTGCATAATATGATCTTACTTTAATTTCTTAAAATTACCAAGATTCCAATCACAAATGGTGATCTTACTCGTACTAATTGATGATATTGTATGCTTTTCCTATAACTAAATAATTGTGAAGGAACCCTCAGAATATTATCTATTAGTCTCTAGAATTTATTGTTGGTTCGTTGTTTTACGACCAAAGAATTGAACCATATATAAACCACAAAGTTAATTGTTTTGTTAAATACAACCGCACGTATATAAAAACGAGAATATCTCCCTAGTTGAATATGTTGATGAAGGCTGGGACTATGTCACTGTTGAAATGTGGATACATATCCTCAAAGTCGTGGGAATTGCTTCAGCAAAACAGTTGTTCCTAGCAATAGAGGATTGTAGATGGTTTAGAGACATTGGCCGGGATGACAACCTTTATTCTATGATTTATACGAACATTGTGGATGCAATCAAGCCGTCGGATAAGGTGGAACAATTCTTGGCTCGTTGCAGGGAAGTTAGGAACCCGTCTGCAATTAATATGTCATAAAGGCATACGTGAATTGTTTGCAAACGGCCAGCAATATAAATTCTGGCTTGGAATTAGTATCCAAATCATTGAATCTGAAACTTGAAGCTAACATATATACTGAGTGTGTTTGTGAAATATTAGACAATCCGGAATGCCGAAAATTGGCGGCTTCAAAACTTTGGGATCTTATGTATAATTCCAACAATGAATGTGACGTTGTAGCATTAATTAAGAGAATATGTTAGAGAACACATCAAGAAACCATTGAATAGATCGTTCTTTGATAGTCTAGGTGAACTTCTCAGACTTGTTGACGACGTTCTTTCTATATGTCATGCAAACGAAAAAAATTATCAAATTTCACTTCTTTTGAGCTTGTATCTTAGAATTATAAGAAACAGGGAGGAGTCATGTGCAACAATAATATATAAAAAAGGTCTCTAATTAAAATAATATATAAGACTTGTATAACAATAAAAACAAAAACAGAAGACATTCTTTTTAAATTAATATAACGAGAAGTATACATCATACGTACCTAAATTTGGTAAATCATTGATTCGATTGAGAAGATTTAACTCATTGAAAATATGCATATTGATAATTTGAAATAAAACTTTCTCATGACCCTCTTCAAAAAATTCTTCAAATTAAAATTGCTGCATAAAAAAAAACAAATAGATATATTAATAGGGATATCTCAATGAAGATAACAAAGAACTTATACCTAACATATCCATTAATGAAGATAACAAAAACTTCCTACGACTAAAGAAATGAGACCTCTCAATGAAGATAACAAATACTTCCTCCGACTATAGAAATGAGAATTACGTACTATATCGATCTTGATTACCAAAGGGAGCGTTAAACATGATAAATCCAAAGAGCAAAAAGAATTTAACAAAAAACGTACAAACAAACAGAGAAAAAGAAGATTGAATATTAGACAAAGAAAATAAGTACATGAAAGCTAACATGCTTTAGAGAAAATGAGCTATCTTACAATGGCTAGCTAGAGATCAATCTAAATCAATGGCTAGAGATCAATCTAAATCTAAAGCTATCATGGGGATGGAAAGTTCTTCACAACAGTCGAATACAATCTAAATCTCTCAAGTGACCCATTGTTATCATTTGATTTACTTCTAATGGTTCACTAAGCAAAGAATTCTAATTCATTTATAGCGGAAATTCTAGTAACGTAACATAATTGTAATTAATATCGTATCTATTATTGAGATATTTTTTTATCACACTCATAAAGTTTTTTAAATTAGAAAGATACGTTTTCGTTATCCAAAGAGTTTATGAGTCATTAATATATACATTAAAGAAATCCCTGCAGTTGACCAACACGCACTACAAATAAAAATTGCATTTGCCACGGCAACTTGCCGTCGCTAAAGACTGTTTTGCCGTCGCTAAAGATCATTAGCGACGGCTGTGCGACGGCAATGCGTCGGTTGCAAAAAGTGGCGTCGCCAATACTTATAGCGACGGCATTTGGCCGTTGCAAACTACTTAAGCGACGGCAAAGTGAGTAGCGAAGATTTTCGACGCCTAATCTGCGACGGTAAGTTGCTACTACTTATGCCGTCGCCATTAGAAAAATTGCTACGGGAATTTTCCGTCGCTTGAAAATTTATTTCCCACCAAATTTATTTCCTGCCACATTTTGTCCCTGCCAATTTTTTTTTTCTACAGCCTCATTGCAATTGACCGAAGCTAATAATCGACGAGCAATTTTTTTTTTTTCACAAAACCTTTACTTTCGCAACATCCAAACTTGGATACAATACCAATATATACAATGCCACCAAATTCATTAATTCATACATTTCATAACAACATAATTAAGTTGCTCCAGCACACAAGTACCAAGTTATATTCAAAACCAAGTACCTAAAGATAACAACCAAAGTAACACTTAAACAAAATTGTTCACTGCTCTATCACAATATGTGCAGGAACTTATAAACTCAGTCCATTGCTCTGTCACTAGTTGGCTCTGGATTTGCTTCATCTCCTATGGACTCCCTCCTCATTCCATGGCCATTAGTTGCATCTGGAACCTAAGACATATTAAACACATATATTCAAATTGTAAAGAGTTTATGGGAATGAGTACTAGAAAGGAAAACAACACAGTACCTAAAAATTACTTAATTCTCAAATCAACATTTATTATGTTTTGCTACTGCATTGAGTTACTACTAGAAACACTACAAAAAAATATTGCATAAAGGCATACATGAAAGAGTGGTGGATATTCCAATCTCACAGTAAGACAATTCCTAGAAACGATTATAAGCTAAGCTCTAGTAGTAACATTAGACACTGACCACAAAAATTCAAGCTCAAAATCATATACATCAATACCAAACGGACCAGCAATATAAAGGTATGCAAGGCATTTAATAAATGAGCAAAACGTGAAATTGATGAATTCTTGTAGAAATTTACCTGGGTCGGACTCAATCGTGCACCAAGACATGATGTTTAATAGAAAAATATGTGTCTGCCCCAAAGCCTCCTCCCACCTTTTTTTCTGTAACTTGCACAAAGTGATAGCCATTTGACAACAAGGAGGCACTGCCTCTAGTTCCTCCAAAAGCACTA
Organism: Rubus parviflorus; assembly: GCA_029955375.1. Taxonomy (NCBI): domain Eukaryota; kingdom Viridiplantae; phylum Streptophyta; class Magnoliopsida; order Rosales; family Rosaceae; genus Rubus; species Rubus parviflorus. The sequence continues at coordinate 4,297,292 of JARGGL010000010.1, forward strand.
ATTCTCCTTACATCCGCTGCTTCTTACACTGATAAAACAAATCAAATAAATGGAAATGCAGAGGAATAAATGGAAATGCAGAGGACAAGCTTAGGTTCATTACATTCATGTAGAGCACAAGTTACAAAATTATCAACACAAGCTTAGGTTCATCATGAATTTCTTTTTCAGAATGCGACATTTTATCATAACCAAACCAAACCTTCAATCACTCATATCATACCCACACTAGAGAGAAAATATTATCAACATAAGCTACCAAAAAATTATTCTAATGAACTCTGGACCTTGAACAACATCGACGGCATGTATTACGTTATTCTTACAGCTGCTCCTCGATATGCTCAATAGCTGTTATGAGAGAGAACCACATTACAGCTGCTACTCGATATTCTAAAATAAAGATTTAAGCTGTAAATAGGGCAATAGGCTCCGTCCAGTTGAACAGAAATTCAATAATTTTACAGCATTTTCAGAAATTCAAGCATTTTCAGAATGTTCAAGCATTTTCAGAATGTTCAAGCATACGAAAACGATCTAATAATGTTCAAGGGATTGATTCAAGGTCGAAAATGAACCAAAGTTGTCCAAAACCAGCACTGACTACAGTAAACCCGCACAGGCCATAAACTCAAATACATAATCTCCAAAACTCAACCAAAACCGAAATCCAAGGGCACAAACATGTAGAGAACAACGAGGGGAAGAAGTTTGATACCTAACTTGTCGCCGTTCATGGCCTGAAACGCCGGAAATCGATGTGAAACTCGCCGAAAAAACCAGAGCTTTCTCTCTTCGATTCTCTCTCTATAGTCAACGATCTGAGAAGCCATGACCACAGACGAGCTCACCTCACCGAGACGAAGCTATTGGTACCGGTTTCGTCCGCCGACGTGGCCGGAATAGGAAAATCCCATCGGAGCTGCCGGAAGTTCTTCCCTTCGTCTCTCTCTCTACCGCTGTCGACTTGATGAGCTGCGACCACCCTTGGACTCGCTGTGTTGAGGCGAAGAAGATGGGACCAGTCCGGCGCCGTGAAACGGCCGGACGGAAGAGCTGAAATCGGAGGTGTCGCGGCAAAGGAGAGAAGAGGCGGTGAGGGTCTGGAGAGATCTCTTGGGTTCTAGACTAATCTCAGATCTCTTGGGTTCTAGACTAATCTCAGATCTCTTGGATTCTGAGATCTCTTGGTGGTGGTGGTGTCACTAATCGACGGCCGGAAACCGGCATCAGAGATGACAGAGCCGCAGAGAGAGAGAGAGAGAAGATCGAGAGTCAAAATGGATGAGAACTTCAGGTTTTTTCATTTAGCTAGCCAAAGTAGCCAAGTAGCGACAGCAACAATAATAGCCGAAGCCAAACCCACAAAAATCCAGCGACGGAAAGGAAATGCCGTTGCAATTGAGTCATTTATATACGACGGCGTTAGTGTGCCGTCGCGAATCACTTCCATATTTGCGACACCTTGTTTACCGTGGCAAATTTACTACTATTAGCGACGGCATTTTGGTGCCGATGCTAACTTCCGTAGCAAAAGCAATTTTTTTTTGTAGTGACGGTGGATGAAATATCAAAGGTACCGTATTATTAGCATTTATAAAGTTTATAAAATTATTTGAATGCGGTTTCATAACCTAGCTTCTAAAATTAGTAATTTAAGGAAAATAATAATATTATAGAAATATTATTAATATTGTATCTATTATTCAAATATCGCATTTATAAAGTTTTGTAAAATTAGCTGAATTCGTTTTATAATCTTCTAAAATAATAAGTACTAGTATCATACCCGTGCGATGCACGTGTTATTGGTAAAAAGAGAGAACGGCGAAGTTTTTTTGTTACCTATATTTTCAAGTTTTTTTTTTTTCATATTTATATTTTTATATTTTTTTACCATAATAACCTTTTTAATTATTTTATTATGATTTTTATTTTATATTATGAAGGGTATTATAGGCGCTTCATAATTTGGTGAAGTCTTTGACACCAAACCCTACGCTTCCATTTATAGTAACTAGCCTCATACCCGTGCGATGCACGTGTTATTTGTGAAATGAAAAAAAAATGTGAAAATCTTCATTCACCTACTTTTTTTTTTTTTAATATTTATGTTTTTTTTTGTTTTTACTATAATAATCCTTTTAAATGATTATCATGAGTAATTTTTTTTATTCTGAAGGGTATTTGTGACAATCAAAAAATTGGTGAAGTTTTTGACACCAAAACTTTACGCCTCCATTTATAGTAGTGGAGATATATATACATATTGAAAAAAAAAAAATGCTCCACAGATGGTGCTTGTGCACCCTGTGAGTGGTGGCAGGGTTTGGTTTCTCTTGGTCTCCTTGGTCTCATTCAGATGGGGTGGTGGCTGGGTAGGGCTTGGCTAGCTCCATGGTGACGACTAGTGGCTTCATGATTGGACTAGAGTTTGGCTTTTGGTTCTGAGTTGGCTGGTCATTTGAGCTTGTTTAGGCCAAAAACCACCTCAACGAATTTTGGGCCTTTCTTTATGGTTTTTTCTGGGATTCTTTGTCCGGCTATTTTTTGCCTTTTTGCGTAAAAATATAGCAGTTTTTTTGGGCCTGAAGTTCACAAATATTATTATAACGGTTCAAGGGTTTTTTTTTATTAGAAATTCTCTCACCAAGAAGGATGCCCCAACTCCTCCCGGAGGGTAAGCCAAGGAGACTAATCTCCCTTTGCGGAACGGGAAGAGTTTTCTCTTTTGAAGGAAAGAAGTATAAATTATTATTACAATTACAATCATTAATTAGGGCATCCTGATTCCTGAATAGCAGCAAGAGTTATAATTAACTTAGCAAATATTAATATGAAAACTTAAAGTAGACCAAACCATAAGTTGTCTAACTAGTTGTTCATTTACATAATTAAAGCGTGCTCATTTCTTGGAAATAGAAAAACAATTCTACCACAAAGTACAAACTGAAGTAGACTATTCTCGTTCCAAAAAAACGGGTTGTGCTGCTTGCCAATACACTCAATTGTGGTGCTCACATGACAGTAGTCCAACTGAAACTCATTAAAACAATAAAAGGAAGACCTCCACAAATTTGCAGGGAATGAAAGATAAAAGAAATACTAAGAGAAGATCAGAGCTATTTGTGGCCCAAAGTTTTGATAGAAGCATAATATGCGACATCTATAATATTAATTTTTATATTATCTTGGCTAATTTTCCATTTATTTTAGTTATTTATTTATTAGCTTTTCATGTTTTGTAGGATTTGGAAGCAAAGGAGAGGAAATTGACTTAATTCTTGATTAAGAAGAGGAATATAATTCCAATGACTTGATGAAACATTGACGAATAAGGAAGACCGGAGCATTTATGATTCAATCTCTTGGAGTTAAAAAGTTCAAAACCTAAAAGGAAGCGTTTAGGGCTGAGAGATCAATATAAAAGAAATCTTATTTCCCACGAAGAGGGGACTTTTGCCTCGTGAGAACTTTAAGAGAGAACTCTTTCTTTATGTCATTCTTTATGTTTTCATACCTGCCATGTTTGGTTGAATTCCCAATAGTTAGGGCTAGATTGAAGCCCTAGACATGGTTATTTTGATGTTATGATTTTTGGATTTAATTAAGCTTGGTTTTCCAAATGATAATGGTTTCATTGATCCTAAACCTAAATTCTTTTATGTGTTTCTTTGATTGATCACCTTAGGAGCATGTATTAGGATTAACCAGCCATAAACATATGTGTGATGACCCATATCTACATGTGTTTAATTTGTGGTACGATAAGTATTGTGAGTACTTGTATGAAATCGTTTCTAGGATACTTAGGATAAATATCATGTTATGAGATTCTTGCTATGTTCATATTCTCTTAAATCTTAATGATCTTTATTGTGTTAATTTGAGCATGACCAAGCTAGATTGCATATTAAGGAATACATTATGACATTCGGACTAGATGCTTGACATACTAAGTAAGAGAGAATGAATACGGATTGCATCATAAATCAGGACTTTTCATGAACATAGTCATCTATGGAATACAAAGTCAATATATGCAAAACCAATGCTTCCTGGTACACCATTGTGCAATGGCATGGAGACCTTAAGCTTTAGGATAAATGCAGCAATGTGCTCTATATATATATATATATATATATATATATATATATGCATGAACTCTGCGTCACAAAGAGATAATACCCCAACCACCTTCATCATTTTAACCCGTGAAAACCAACAACTTTGTGGCATAGTCATGGACTCGATCAAGTACGTGCTGCCCAGTTCTTCATAGCATGCATCGATCTTCGAATCCAGCCAAAGCTATCAGGTAGAATAAGGTGGTGCAGATTTGGGTTGTGCAGAAGAAAGACAAAACAGAAAATCACTCTCGCAGATTAGCAAAGATATTATTTCTTTTTGATCTTTCTCATTTGGCATTTTGCACAAAAGCTCCAGAAAGGGAATCAAGGATGGCACCCACACAGCCATAAGATTACAAACCAGTGACAGTGGAGTAGACGCTGGATGTGTGCCACTTGTAGAGGAGCAAATTCTAGGCCCTTCGTATCCTATCCTGTCTCACGCGTCCCCTTTCACTTTGGGATTGTTATTGACGTAACTGAAGTTCATGCAGATCAAGACCCCCTTGGTTTCTAGTTATTCCACTCAGACCCATGAGATTCTATTTCTTCCACTAACCTCCCTAATTTTAAAAATATGTATAGTGTGCCAGTAAATTGTAAAAAACAACCATATACTCTAAATTTAGTAAATATAATAGAGCATCGGTCTATCTTTAAATTTCGGAAAGCTAAAGAGCGAAATTAAAGAAAAGAGGTTTTTTCATAATATTTTTGATAAAATAGTTAAAGAGCTAAAAGCCTAAAAGATCACTATGCTCTCATTTAAGATAATTGGCCGAGTGTGTAGTTAGTGTAACTTTTCTTTTAGATATTGAGCATTGTTGAATCTGGATCTAAGACTAAGTAACTTGTTATATAAGTAAAAAAAACAAAACTAATATTGTCAATAGAATTACAGGATTATTGTTTCTACAACCAAAATAATTAATACATGCACTATGATAATATTGTAAAAAATATCTTTTAGAATGACCTTTTTGATCATTTGCTTTAGGATCCTGGACTCATAAGTCATAAGAACATTTGAACAGAGTTTTTTCTCAACCAATCTGTCAATTTTTTTTTTTTCAGTTCTTGTATACTTTCTAGTTTCTGCCCATCCACCAAGTGGGAATAAAAGTGGAGATAAATAAAAAAGTGGAAACGATAGGGGGCACTGTGGAAAACTAAAAACGTCACACCTCGTTGTCCATAAATACACACTCACCACTCTTCCTCAGTCCCATCTTCGACAAAACCTAACCCCCAAATCTTCCTTTTCTCTCTTCATTATCATCAAATGGCATCCATGGCTTCCACACTGGCCTCCTCTCTCTCCACCAAGCTCCAGAAGCCATCTCTCCTCGACTCCTCCTTCCACGGCACCCCCGTGGCGCGCCTTCAGCCGGTGAAGGCGGCCTCATCCAACGGCCACGGCCTCTCCGTGTCCATGTCCGCCGGTTTGACCCCCGCGTACGATTTGAGCAATTTCAAGTTCGAGCCGATCAAGGAGTCCATCGTCTCCAGGGAGATGACCAGGCGGTACATGACTGACATGATCACCTACGCCGATACCGACGTCGTCGTCGTCGGTGCCGGTTCCGCCGGGCTGTCGTGCGCATACGAGCTCAGCAAGAACCCTGATGTGCAGGTTGCCATTATTGAGCAGTCCGTCAGCCCCGGAGGCGGCGCGTGGCTCGGTGGCCAGCTTTTCTCCGCCATGGTAATGTAAACTCCACCTTTTGTTTTGATGTTGTGACACGTGTTTCGCATGCACACCATTTTGTTTTGATGATAATTTATTAATTTTTATTTTTGCTCAGAAATTCTTGGATAAATGTTTATGTATTGATTATTGAAAATGCTAAATGGTATGATAGGTTTTTATTTTTTTATTTATTGGCATGAATAAATAAAAATCTTAAATTTCATTCTTCAGATATTTGCTAGCTAGCTTTACCTAAATATGATTGCAAGAGCTCATCTTTTTTGCGGAAGTTCATTATGTAATTGGTTATTTACTGATCTGAATACAATTTTGTACGTTGTAACTATACTAAATTAGTAATTACTAATAATTGATGATTCACTTCAAACAGGTAGTGCGGAAACCAGCACATCACTTCCTTAATGAGTTGGGCATTGACTACGACGAGAAGGACGACTACGTAGTCATCAAGCATGCTGCCCTATTCACCTCAACTATCATGAGCAAGCTCCTTGCCCGTCCCAACGTGAAACTCTTCAACGCCGTAGCAGCTGAGGATTTGATCATCAAGGGTGGGAGAGTTGCTGGTGTTGTCACCAACTGGGCCTTGGTCTCCATGAACCACGACACACAGTCGTGCATGGACCCTAATGTGATGGAGTCCAAGGTTGTGGTAAGCTCATGCGGTCACGATGGACCGATGGGAGCCACTGGGGTAAAGAGGTTGAGGAGTGTTGGGATGATTGAGAGCGTGCCTGGGATGAAGGCCTTGGACATGAATGCAGCTGAGGATGCCATTGTGAAGCTAACAAGGGAAATCGTGCCTGGAATGATCGTAACTGGCATGGAAGTTGCTGAGATTGATGGCTCTCCAAGAATGGTAAATTTCTTTATGTGTTCTCGTATATTTCTTTCCCAAGTGACTTATGTCAATAGTAATATATTTATAATTCTAACCAGTTTTGATTCAATAAGTACCAAATTTAGAATAGTTTAGATGGTTCGTGCAAAACTTATCCCAATCTGGTCCTTAATTTCTAAAGACGAAACAATTTAGAATTCAAATTTGAAATGATGAAGATATATAGTTAATTTGCATAGTAGTTATGGTTTAGGTCGTTGAAGCAAGTCAAACATTTGCTATTTTTTCATCAATGGTGTTTGGTGATTTGATACTAACTTCAAATATCTCGAATAGTAGGTGGTTTAGCAAGGTACAAAAGATGGCTATCCCTTGATATATTTGATTATTCAGAGAATTTATATGATCTTCAAGCAGTTTTATGTTTGATAAATTGATAATCAAATCTTGAGGATAGTTAAAAGTACAAGTATATAAATGCCAAGTGAATGCTTTGAGGAAGTGCCAATAATGCTCTGTTATAGTTAACATGGAAAATATATTGCACCCTCAATTATATATACAAGGTGGGAGGGACCCCAAAACATTTCATTTGCTAACCTATCCTTATCAAAAAGTTATATAAAATCTACTCTATTAAAGAGGGATGTTCACCACTCTGTTTTATTCCCTGCACTTACAAGACAAAGACACAGGAGGCCAGCAATTACCTTAGGATTTATTCAGAGATCAGCTAAAAAGCCTAAAGGAAAGACTGGTCCAAGATCTTTTTCGTGTTTTGTTTTTTGCTTTGTGAAGTGTTCCATCACGTACTTGATTATAATGGTGGTCCTAATAAGGATGGTGGGGGTGAATAGGACTAATACAATTTGCATTTTGGGCATTATTGTTGATACAGGGACCTACATTCGGAGCTATGATGATATCGGGGCAAAAGGCAGCCCATTTGGCATTGAAGGCACTGGGACTTCCCAACGCTCTTGATGGAACATATGTTGGTGGTAGCCAGCCAGAGCTGATCTTAGCTGCTGCAGATTCTTCTGCCGAGATTGCTGACGCTTGATTGTGTCGTAGTAAGATCGAGGTCGACGATGTTTTAATAAATCTGGGGAAGCAAAATCAAAAGGCCGGAACTGAAAGCAGCTGTTAGGGGTGAGTAGTGGTGGATAGTTTTTGAGACCGGTAAATTTTGTTAATGATGTGTTATGGACCTGTGGTTGTGCTAAGACTTTGTTGGAAATGAAATGAAATTTCTATTCCTCTGTATTTAGCTTCTATATGCTTCAGCATCCTATTTGTTTCTTGACTTCTTCTATACCCAGATATATATGTGAGTGAAGACTGAAGTTCATGCAGAAGATGCATCCTGGTTTCTCTTTTAACGAGAGAGCTCCACATCTATAAGGAGCTCCCCACACATAAATAGATAAGGCCGGCCCACTTGTATAAGAGGTCATCTACTTCTATATAAGGAAGACACCCTCATACTATTAGAAGACCTCACTCTCAGTATATCCTCTAGAGCTCCTTGCTCTTTATCTTGTAATCTCTTTACCTCTAAGTGGACATCGCCTAGTCTAACATTGAGCTAGGTAAATCACTATAAATCTCGTCTCTATGTCTTTGTGTGTAAATGCGGTCTACGAATGTCTCTTATCGAATCGTTCAGAAAACAATAGAAACAACGTATCCTATATCTTATATAAACTTACTGTAGGGTGGTTACATTTAATTTTGAAAGCCCAGAAAAGTCCATTGTTGATTAAATTAGTTAAAAGAATATAAATTATTTTAGAAGGACAAAGAAGTAAAATTAACCGAAAAGAACTACAAAACAATATCTTACAAGTTACAAAAAAAAAAAAATATGCAGAAAAAATATTCACCAACTGATTTTCCAAATATTCAGCAAAAAAAAAAACTGTCTTATTCAATTTTTTTAATTTTCTTGTCAAACTAGGAATTAGAATAAGTTTATCCATCTAGAGTATGGATTATATTAGTATATGTTTCCTACATCGATACAGATTGTATCTTGTACTCCTTTATATATAGAGGCCCTTATTCATTAATGAAAGACATGCTATTCTCTGCTTATTCTCCCTTGTTATTTACGTTTCCCTTAAACAATAATTTGTTTTTTGGACAATAAAAAATAATAATAAAGCGAATTGGTATGCAAGATTGCACGCGGGGTGCTAAACTGCTAGGAGGGTAGTCATACTCGTACCGAACTTTACTCGATCACTCCACACTAGTTGTACCGAACTTCTTAATGAAGTTTCCCCAAATCCAAACATAACAGAAAAGTCTCCCCAAATTCCTAGAAAGTCCCGCTAAAGGACGACCAGGACCAGACGACGACGTTTGCATCGCCTCTCCGATCATCGCCGCTACTTCATGGCAGTCGAAACCCTCGAGTCCGATACCGAACTCGCCTTCCACCTCCAACTCCAAGAAGCCCTCACCGCCTCCCTCGCTCTCCAACCCTCCTCCTCCACCCAAGCCCCCCGAAACGACGCCGTCCGAACCTTCCCCACCGCCCCAGCCGTCGTCTCTTTCAAGTCGGAAGAACTCGTCAGACTGGAGCAGGAATTGAAAGACCGTGTGCAGAGCGAGATCGAAATGCGGAGGGCCACAGAGGATCTCATCCGTCGGCTTCACGACGAGAAGGTCGCCAGGGAGATCATGAAGATTCCGGACGATGAGTGGCAAGAGTCAGGCGGCGACTTCGCCAAACCTTTCGATGAAGGATCGTCGTCTTCGGCGGCGAGTATGGAGAGCGAGGAGAGCGCGTTCAGGCTCTATTTCAAGGGTTTGGTGAGCGAGGAACAGGTCGGGGATCAGAAATTGGTACTGGCTGGGATCGGAATAGCGATATGCGACCCCAGTGATAATTTGGTCTTCGAAGTTAGGAAGCCGCTGATTGGGAACGGGCTTAGCAGGAATTCTGCCCAATTGAAGGCCTTGATCGAAGGGCTTACTGCTGCTCTGTCTTTGGGGTTGAAGCGCATCACCTTCTTCTGCGATAACCATCCAATTTTTCAGTTTGTGAGTTGCTCTCTCAACTTGTTCATTCATTTTTTTTTTGAGTAAATTAGTTGGAGTGTGTTTTGGAAATTCTTTACTTTGCTCTGTGGATTTTACTATCATTTTGTGTTCGGTGTGAAATCTCAATGTCATGAATTCTATGGAGCAAAGACTGTATATCATCCATGGTGGACAGATACAATATAACTTATTTTAGTTTTGTTTTATCGGCATGTGCTTAATTGATTATTTGAGAAAAAGAGGTTTAAAGAATTGAGTTTATTATAACTATTATAGAGCATGCAGTGTTGCAGAATTCTGGTTGAAGTTGTATCTGTCATATGCAGGTTAATGGGAAATGGTCAGCAAAGCAGCGCAAGGTATCGAATCTTGTCAATCAGGTTAAGAGCCTTCAAAGTAAATTTACACAGTGCAACTCCAGGCTTGTGCCCCGGTTTAAAATTAAGTTCGCATGTCAACTGGCAAGAGATGCAATAGAGTCTCAGTCTCAGACAAAGCCTGCAGAGTCCACCGCTAGCAAGACTGTGAAAGAGACTTGCGTGATTTGTATGGAAGATGGTGATGTTAGTCAGATGTTTTCAGTTGATGGCTGCCTGCACCGGTTTTGCTTTTCTTGTATGAAACAGCATGTGGAGGTGCAGTTGCTTCATGGGATCATTCCTAGGTGCCCTCATGTAGGCTGTAAGTCTGACCTTGGTGTTGACAGTTGTGCGAAATTCTTGACACCTAAACATGTTGACACTATGCGCCAACGCATAAAGGAAGCTTCAATTCCTGCAACTGAGAGAGTTTATTGCCCATATCCAAGGTGCTCTCTGTTAATGTCAAAAAGCGAGGTTTTGGAACATGCTAAAGAAACCTTGATGGGAGCTGTGGAACAATCAGGACTTAGGAGATGCATGAAATGCCAATACCTTTTTTGCATCAATTGTAAAGTCCCTTGGCACAGAAACAGCACATGCGCTGACTACAAAAGGTTGAATCCTAATCCCCCAGAAGAAGATACAAAGCTAAAGTTCCTTGCCTCAAGCAAGCTTTGGCGCCAGTGCGTGAAGTGCAACCATATGATTGAACTTCTTGAAGGTTGCTACCACATGGTTTGCAGGTATTTTAGTCCCTGTCTTTTCGCGTTGATGCCTCATAATAATTTTCTATTTTAGTATCTTCAGTAAAAAGAAACTGTGCAAGGGAAGAATACTTCTTCTAAAGAGTAATCTTTATGCTCTCAATTTTCGAGGCTTCTATGCACATTGTTAATGTCATAACCTGAAAGAAAAAGGCCATATTTTGGCTTCAAGAAACTAACCTGTTTGCTCCAGTTTTCATAGAGTAGATTTTTATTTATATTTTGTTTTTGTTTTTGGTTAATAATCTAAACTATGTAACGGTAGTTTTGAGATGACTTGCTAGTAATGGTGCATCAGAGATTTGAATGGTGAGCATTGACTGATCATTGGTAAGATTGAAGACAGTATATGCTTTCTGACATTTAATCTTGATCGTCAAGTAAAAATAATTGTGGGAAGAGTGATTGATGAAAAGGGTGAAAATCAAATGCAGATGAACTTGAAGAATAAGGATGGGAAAGGGCTTGATGACCCTTTGATATTTGATTAACACTTTTTTAACAGAAGTTAGAAATATTAACTACTGATTTGTTGCACAAGTAAATTAAGAATACGTACCGTTGTTGTTTGGGAATCTTCATTTTTATTGGTATTGATATTTCTTAATTGAAAACTGTTATAGATCAAGTTTGCAAGTGACTATATCTACGGCATCTTAGTACCCATCCATTCTAATTGTTTTATTTCTTTTGTAGATGTAATTATGAGTTCTGCTATAACTGTGGAGCCGAGTGGAAAGACAAAAAGCCAACATGCAAATGCCCACTGTGGAATGAGGACAATATTTTGCATGAAGATGAAGAGGATGATGATTTTGATGAAGAGGAGTCGGATTCTGACTCTGACGATGATGATCTGTAACATACCCACCCTCTCCAAAGAATTTTTCCCTCAAATTTTCTATGACTGGAAAATATTGAATAACATTTACTTTTATAAGTTGTGCCAAGTATTAAACGTCTGTCTCTTTCTCATAGTGTGGTTTTCAATTGCTTGCTTAGAGGTTTTTACGTCTATATTAATGGTAAAGAAAGAAAAGGAGAACATGGCATTGTGGAAAGAACACACTAAGTTCATATATAACAGTGTCACCAAGAAAGTGTGCACATGATGGAGCTATGGTGGAGATGGAAATATAGAAAGACATACTTTTGACTATAGTTATAATTTGTTTGTGTGTCGGATTTTATACCATGGTTGGCAATCTGCAGTTTCAGTATTGTGCTCGTTGGAATTGAAAGCTCTTGTGGATAGTAACTATATTCATGTCATCTTGTTGCCATTCTCATGCTTTTATTGTTTCTGCAGAAGTGGGAATGATGTTTGCCGTTATTGTGGAGCTGAGTGGAAAGACAAAAAGGCAACATGTGCATGCCCACTATTAGATGAGGATAACAGTTCGGATGACAAAGATGAGAGATATATTGAGGAGGAAGAAGATGATGAAGACGAGGACTACGATGATGATGATTATCAAAGTGAAGATGAGGAGGAAAACGAAGTTGGAGGTCAGGAGTATGAAAATGAAGATGATGAATATGAAAGTGGAAGCGTTGTAGGTGGGGAGGAGGTCCAGGAGGGACAGATTCAAGAGCAGGTTTTGGAGAAAGATATCGAGAATCTTATCTTGTCAGATGAAGTTGATTATTTTGGGGAGGAGGAGGAAGAAGAGGACGTCGATGATGATGAGTATCAAAGTGAAAATGAGGAGGAAAATGAAGTTGGAGGTTATGAAAATGAAAACGAAGATGTTGTTGGTAAGGATGGGTTGCAGGAGGGACAGATTCAAGAGGATGTTTTGGAGAAAGAGACGGAGGATTATATCATGTCCGATGAAGATGATGGATATTATGATGAAGAATATGAGGAAGATGAAGAGGAGAACTACTGTGACTTCGACTCCTGCGACTCGGACTCAGATTTTTAGTTGCATCCTCGGTCTAATAATTATACGTTAGGAATAGGATAGCATTCGTATGATATGTAAAGTATCAAGCAGCTGTCTCTTTTTGTTATCAACTGCTTGGCCACGAAGTATGACATTTGGTCCTCTGGTAAAGTATGGTGCGAGAGAGGGAGGAGGAAGAATAGCTATTTAAAATCTGAAAAGCAGTTAAATAATCAATGGAAAATTGTCAATTGATGAGTGCGCGACACTTTTAGTCCAAAACTTCATTCTCTTGCATATAAATTCTTGTAAAACATCAATTAAATTGAAAATTATTTAGTCATCTAACTATAAAGAAATATTCAAGAAAAACGTTTCAAAATTTATGAAATGATCACGACGATAATAACGGTTCCTAGTCGAGCGAGCGGAAGACACCTTCCCGCCTCTCGATCTTTGAACCATGGTGGAAACACAACCGCCGTGACACGCACATCCAAAGGGGAAGGAGGGGAAGGGGAGTTTTTCTCTTTTTATTTTTGATCCTTTTTTTTTCTTTATTCATGTCCATGGTCAAAAGACTCAAAACTAGTCAAATTAACTAATTAATCAATGTTTTCCTTAGCGGGAATAGCAATCGCCACCCACGATGATCAAAATTGCTAGAATTTCGCAAGACACGTGGCGAAATCGAACGGCTTCTCATTTTCCCAAGAGGCCAAGACCTTCTCTAGCAAGGTTCTCTTTTGGTTGCTTCCTTCTCTAGCAAGCTTTACTCTTTCGTTTCGCTCTCAGTCTCAGAACCGGTGGTCCGCCATGGAAAATCTAATGGAGGAAAACGATGTCCACGCCGTTCTTTTGGAGCAGCGCAGGGAACTCTTGGTGGCCAAAACCCTCGACTCCGACCTCGACTTTGCCTTCAATCTCCAAATGCAAGAAGCCATGACCGCCTCCCTCGCGCTCAATCCCTCGTCGAGTTCGCAATCCCCTCCTCCGCCGCCTCCGTACGAGCCAAACGACGACGTCTTGGACATCGCCACCACGCTGCTGCTGGAGGACATGGAAAGATTTTCGCAGGAGTACGAGGACCACCAGCGCAGCGTTTTGGAGGCGAAGAGAGCCAAGCAGGATCTCGACCGTCGGATTCACGACCAGAAGTTCGCGATTGACGTCCTTGACTTGCCGGAGGACTACTGGAGCAAGCACGGGACAGAATACGAACGGCCGTACCGTACGGACGGAGCGTCGTCGTCAAAAGCTGTGGTGGAGACCGAGTGTTTGAAATTGTACTGCAAGGGTTTGATTAGCGAAGAGCTGGTCAAGAATGTGAAAGTGGCGGTGGGTGGGATTGGGGTTGCGATTTGTGACCCTAGAGACAATCTGGTTTTCGAGGTGAAGAAGAATCTAGAAGCGTTGGTTGATGGCGAGAGACTGAGCAATGAGGCAGCAGAGCTTGAGGCTCTGATTGAAGGGCTTGATAAGGCTCTAACTCTGGACTTGAAAAATGTCACACTTTTCTGTGATGACAACAAGCTTTACCAATATGTGAGTCTTAGCATTAAGTATTCCTTTGATTATTCATTACTATTTTGGGGCTAATTAATTGGTATGTTTTTTTTGTTATTGTTTATCGTTTCACATGTTTCCATTTGAATACTTGGTTTACTTTTAGATTGTATCTTAATGGTGTGACCTCTGTTTGTTTGAACCATTTGGGTGTTTGCTTAGCCAGGGGAAAAATTTATGGACTTTTGGTTGGTCTCAAAGTTAATTAAACAATATGATTGACGGGTTTGGTAGAGGAAGCATTGTGAGAGATTGAACAGGGGACTAATTAAGTTGAAAAATTATTAGAAGCATGAGTGGTTACAAAGGGAATTAATTGAACATAGCTGGAAAATTCTAGTCTAAAATTATAGTAATAGGACTCAGAGGTACATCAATCAATTTGTTTTGGATTTTTGTTAATGTCCCGTATGTGATGGAGTTATGCAGATGTTTTGCAAGATAATTGTTTGAATATTTCGACATAACTATCTGCAGAAGTAGCAGAGTTCAATTCCAAGCAACTTAAAGTTGGGAGAATGATCAGTCATCAAAATAACCTATCCCCAAGTGTCATATTGATGTGTTAAATGTTTGTTTGGTGCTTGGTTTTGCTCACTTGTGTGACAGCCAATTATTAGAGTAAATATGTTGGAATTTAAATTTCACTTTCAGCAGTGATGCAGAGATCGATAATATTTCTGTTTCTTTAAGAAGTTTGTCAATTTTTATGGGTGATGTATCCTGTCAAAATTTGGTTATGGTGTTAAAGGATGGATATGTAATTCTTTATTCCAAATTATTCAATGAGATTCACAAATCAAGTTTTTTTTTTTTGGTTTCATTTTATCTTGTTATGTATAGTACTATAGTATACTTCTTGGCTTTTTAGAGATCATTGTACATATAATAGATGCTCGGTCTAACAGAATATTTTTGGTGCCACTTGTTAGATGATTGACATTTTTCAAATTATAGGTTACAAACACAGTGGTTCCTGGAAACAGCAAAATGGCAACATTAGTCAACCAAGTTGCTCTTCTACAAAAGGAATTTGAATCTTGCAGCCCTTCACTTGTGGCACGTGCTGATATTAAGTTTGCATTTAAATTTGCAAGAGAGGCTATAGTTTCACAGATCACCTGGCATGCAGAAACTAGCAATGGCAAGTGTTTGAAGGAGACTTGTGTTATTTGTTATGAAGAAACTGATGTTACTCAAATGTTTTCAATCGATGGTTGTCTGCACAGGTATTGCATTTCTTGTTTGAAACAGCATGTGGAAGTAAGGTTGCTTAATGGGATGGTGGCACATTGTCCTCATGAAGGCTGTAAGTCCGAGGTGAATATTGATAGCTATGAAAATTTCTTCTTGGCACCTAAACTAGTTGAGGTTATGAACCAACGAATCAAGGAGTCTTCTATTCCTGTTACGGACAGAGTCTATTGCCAATACCCCAAGTGTTCTGCATTAATGTCCAAAAAGGAGGTCTTAGAATATACCGAAACTTCTTATGCTGGTGCTGAACAATCTGGAGCCAGAAAATGCATGAAATGCCACTACTATTTTTGTATCAAGTGCTTGGTTCCTTGGCATTTTGAAGTGACCTGCGAGGAGTACCAAACGTCACACAATCCCCCTAAAGAACATCAAATGCTGAAGTCACTGGCAACAAAGAAACTCTGGCGCCAGTGTGTTAAGTGCAACCATATGGTTGAACTTGCACATGGTTGTTACCACATTACTTGCAGGTAGTTTAATCTTCTATTTGACGTAATATATATTGTGTTCCTGTCTTATAAACTGTTCTTGTCTTCTTATAAGTTAGCACTCATTTTTGAAAGGGAGGGATATTTTGGGTCAGTTTAGAGAGGAAGCAAGAAAAGAAGATACTATATGGTCAGTGAAATCAACATGGTGTAACTTTAGCAACTAAATACCTGAGTAGCTTTGATACTATGGGATGCAAGTGCCTCTAGTTCTTATGTATGAAATCCACCCTATCTCCCAATTGCCAAAATCCAATCTGTGCATGGTGATATGCATTTTCATTCTGATTTATGCTTTTGTTTGTTAGCACACGTTGTCTGAGATGCTAGTTCTATATAAACAGATCTGATCTTAGGTCCTTACCTAGTTTAACTGGTTATTTCTTGATGCCGTTATTTTCACCTTTATGCCAATGCTTGTGGCTTGTCTCATGGTTGCATTGTCTTTGTAGATGTGGATTTCAGTTTTGCTATACTTGTGGAGCTGAATGGAAGAACAAGAAACCATGTTCCTGCCCACTCTGGGATGAGCAGTACATACTTTCAGCATAAGCGGCCACGATGATGATCAGGATTACCATGACCGTTGTTAGATTAGTGTGATCAAGATTAGGCTAATACAGTCATCTTTTGCGTTTTCCTTTGGTTTTTTTTTTTTGTGTGTGATGGAAAAGGACCAACAATGCTAAGTTATATCACAGTCCCGCCTTTTGTATAACATTTGCCACATTAGTAGGCTTTGTTTCCCTCTGTTGAAGGAAAAGGATTGTTGAGATAATTGACCAAGGTTTTTCTTTTGTTTCTCCTACCCTTTTACGAGAAGAAGTTGCAGAAACTTTCATCTTCATGTTTTTGGCAAGTAGTAACTTTCATCTTTAATTAGAAGTCTTTCATAAGTTGCATCATGATCGACACCATGGTAGATATCCTGGGAACAACAAGTTGCAAGAAATGAGATTTGACTCCACTTGTAGTTGATCCGAAAAATATTGCATCTGTGACATGGTACGGCATTGCGTTGAAGAGTTTGTAAATGTACATTGCTCATCAGTCCAAAAAAAAAAAAAAACTAGTATTGCTCAAGTCTTTTGGAGATGGTGTTAGGAAGGAGAATAGAGACGTGTCGAAATCCGAATGGAGTCTCATTTCCCAAGACCATCTCTGCCTTTTGGTTTCTTCCTTCTCTGAGAAGCTAGCTACTAGTTGTTAGTTCATTTTCCAAGGAGCGAGGGAATCTCACTGTCACTTTGCTCTCAGAAATGGATGATCGTACCGACGCAGAAGATCTCCCAGCTATCCTCGCCGAGCATCGCTTTTATCAGTTTTATTGTCTTATTTATATCCTTTTTGAGCCAAGTAATTGACTAATTGTTATTACTTGTTTAGCTCAAATTTTTTATTTTTTTTAATTGGGTTTGATTTTATTGTGTTAATGGTATATGACAGTTTGTCTTTGGACTGTGTTTGGGGGAAAATCTATGGGTATCTGGGTAGGACTGAAAGGTGATCAAATCAATATGAGTTATATGTGGATTTGATAGGGTAAACATTCATTTTGAATGATTGACGAGGAAAAACTTGAAAAGTTATGAGAAGTGACAAAGGGAATTGAAGTGGACATCGGTCAAGTGCTTTCCTTTGTTGTTTTTTTGGTCCATAGTTAGGGTAGAAAAGCTTCAGTTCTCGAAAAGCTTTACATTTTTTACACATTTGATGGCAACTGTTTCAACTTAGCTATCTGCAGAAGCAGCTGGGTTCAATCCCAAGCAAATTGAAATATGGGAGAAGTAACAGTATAATCATGCAGCAAAGATAATCATGTGTGTATAATGTTTTGTCCTCTCAACTTTACGGGCCAGTGTTTTGTTCAAACTTTTTTCATTGTGCTAAAAGATTGTTGTTGTTCATTTATATGTTTCTTTTCTTTTCTTTTTTCCATTCCAAATGATAAGTATAAAACCCAAGTTCTGCTCTCTATTGTTTCATTTTATTCTTGTTACTGATAGTATAGTTTTTGTCTTTATTGTGATTATCATCATGTTTATAATGAAACATGCTCAGCGTAACCGAAATTTTTGTTGGTTTCACTGATATAGAGGAGTGACATTTTATAAAAAAAAATTAAATACAGGTTACAAACAGAGAGATTCCTGGAAACAGCAAGATTGCAACATTAGTCAATCAAGTTGCTATTCTACAGAGAAATTTTGAATCTTGCCGTCCTTCTCTTGTGGCACATAATGACATTAAGTTTGCTTTTAAATTTGCAAGAGATGCTATAGTTTCTCAGATCACCTGGCATGTAGAAACTAGCAATGGGAAGAGTTTTAAAGAGACTTGTGGGATTTGTTTTGAAGAAACTGCTGCTGCTCGAATGTTTTCAAATGATGGTTGTCTGCACCGGTATTGCATTTCTTGTATGAAACAGCATGTGGAAGTAAAGTTGCTCAGTGGGATGGTGGCACAGTGTCCTCATGAACGCTGTATGACTGAGGTGAACATTGAAAGCTATGAAAACTTCTTGTCACCTAAACTAGTTAATGTTATGAACCAACGAATCAAGGAGGCTTCCATTCCTGTTACGGAGAGAGTCTATTGCCCATATCCCAAGTGTTCTGCTGTAACGTCCAAGACGGAGGTCTTAGAATATACCAAAACTTCTTATGGTGGTGCCGAACAATCTGGAGCCAGGAAATGCATGAAATGTCACTTTTATTTTTGTATCAATTGCATGGTTCCTTGGCATTTCAAAATGAGTTGCGCTGAGTACAAAATATCACATCCCAATCCACCCAAAGAAGATCAATTGCTGAAATCGCTTGCTACAGGCCAAAAGTGGCGCAAGTGTGTCAAGTGCAACCATATGGTTGAACTTGAAGGAGGTTGTTATCACATTACCTGCAGGTGCTTTACTCTCCTTGTCTCCCCTGCTATTTGACTTATCTTTTGGTTGTTGTCATGTAGTTTTTATCATCTTGAGATAAACTTAGGAATTAGATGTGTGTGTTTTTATTTTTGTTTTTAAATAATAAGGCTGAGTTCTTATGTGTGAAAACCAAATTACCATAAGAGCAAACTGCAAACCTGTAGATTATGTTATGCCTTGACATACTTATTATGACTTTGATTTTTTAGATAACTTTAAATATTTTTTGCTCTTTATCTAAAGATGTAAATCTGTGAATCTTAATTATCTGATGATAGGGGCTTACCTAGTTCCCCCCAGATAGCTTTTGTGATCTACATGAGGTGTATTGGTTATGGTATTGTGTGTATGGCCTTTACTAGCTGCAGATTTCTTTTCTTCTTTTACCCAGAAAATGAAGAAAAGGTTTTGCTTCTCTCTCGTTTTTTTTTTGGTTCCCTTTTCTGGATGTTGCTATCCTTATGCTTTGTCTCATGCTTGCATTGTTCCTTTAGATGTGGATATGAGTTTTGCTATAAATGCGGAGCTGAAAGGAAGAACAAGAGGGCAACATGTACCTGCCCAATCTGGGATTTGCGTAACATTCTACGACGATGATCAGACTTACCTACTGTTGTAAGATTAGGTTGATCAAGACTAGACTAATATAGTCATCTTTTGCGTGTCCTCTTTTGGTTTCTTTGTTATGGAAAACGTTTGGTGTAAAGAGGAGAGGGAGGGTGTCAAAAGGATCAAACTGTGCATAAGCTAATCTAATGCATTGCCCCTCTCCCCTTTTTGTTAACTTTTGACACATTGTAGGTTTTATGTATTTCTCTTTATTTGTTCTGTAGGTTTTCTGTATTTCGCTTTAAATGAAGAGGATGTTAAGATTTACCTAGTAGTTATAAAAGTGAATTCTGATTATTGTTAAAAGTTCTTGTTTCCTTCATTTTTAAAATCTATTAAATAGTATGCTTATGTGACATAGACAGTGTCATGATTTGCAGTGAAAGTGGGGGCCCCCGAATTTGAATCTCCTTGTGATCTATCAGTTTTAGGGAACAGATTTGCTCACCACACTTACTAGGGTGGTGGTATCACCAGCACTTTGCATCTGTTTGATAGGATAACCGTAGTTAACTCTCTAAATTTTTAACCACTGCAAGTGGCCTAATAGATCAGCATCACCCGCATTCGAATCACGAAGTTGTCAGAGTGATCAAGCACTGTGCTGCAATGCACAGTTGTAGCATTTCACATGCGCCGCAGGGATTAGTCCTTAGGCGTAGGAAGCCTTTATCCTCTCCTCCAGCCCCTCTTTCATCTCTCCCCAACACGCCTCTGCTAGTTACAAATAAATATTGAGCTCACTAATCTAGTGTTTCATACCATTATCCTAAAAACAAAACACTAATGTTAATGGGTATGTTTATTTGAGGCATGAGCCAGAAAAGTTATCTTTTTCATGTTTGGTAAGTATATGGTTGGAAAAATAGTTCCTCCTACTAACCGGAAAATAACAGAAAACTAAATCCCTCCATCCTTCTAAAGATTCATTTTCCCTTCTCAATATTCTAAATAGTAATGACATTAACTAATAACTACACTCTTTTTATGACTAAAATAATCTTATAAATGCCAAACATTTAAAATCTTGATTTCTCATCCCCGTAAAAATAGCAAAGGAACAACTTTCCTAGTGGTGGCACAGCTGTGTCCTCATGAATGTGAAGGAGAAATTTTTAGATGTGACCGTCACATTGCCACATGACGTGACATTTTATAAGTATGAGCTGAATTAATATTGATAGCTGTGAAAGTCTAATCTAATCTAGTTGCAGTTATGAGACAATGAATCAAGGAATCTTCTATTCCTGTAACAGAGAAAGTCTATTGCCCTTACCCCAAGTGTTCTGCATTAATGTCTAAAAAGGAGGTTTTTGAATATACCAAAACTTTTTATGTTGGTGCTGAACAATCTGGGGCCAGGAAATAATGCATGAAATGTCATATTACTATTTTGAATCAATTGCATGGTTCCTTGGCATTACAAAATGAGTTGCGAAGAGTACAAAAAATCACATCCCTATCCCAGTATCCCCCCAAGTGATTCTGTTTCCTTCAGTTTCATAATCTGTTAAATAATGCTTCTGTGAAGAAAGTGATTCTCAATGTAGTGATTTCTCAACTCTCTATATGGGTTTATTTAGTGCATATATATATGCCCCAAACACCCAACTCTATACAAATGACATTGATGTGAAGCTGGAAGAGTGAACATAACAGTAGGCAGTACCCAGTGAAAAATTCTCAATAATGAAAAATAACTTTGTAAGAAAAAAAGTTACTTTTTCATCGATTCTCACTATGTAAGTATAAGTGTATAACTTTGCCAAGAAAACTCATATGCACAAAGAAAACAAAAAAAAGAAGTGTGTAAAAAATCAGCTTTCTAATATTTCAAAAATAAAAACCAAAAAAGGTCCGGTCCCAAAAGAAATTTGAAACGCGACCTGGCGAAGAAGTCAAATTGACTGTCATTTCCCAAAGACTCCACTGTCTTCCTTCTCTAACAAGCTAGCTACTCCTTTCCTGTCGCTTTCAGTGTCACAGACGACCGTCCGTCATGGAAAATCGTACGGACGAAGAAGACCTCCAGGTCCTCCACGCCATTCTCTCCGACCAGCTCAGACATTTCAGGGCGGCCAAAACCCTAGAATCCGACCTCGACATGGCATTCAACCTTCAAATGCAGGAAGCCATGGCCGCCTCTCTCGCTCTCGCTCTCCAACCCCCATCCACTTCTCGATTTCCGCCTCCATGGCCGCGGCGGAGTTCAAACGACGACGTCTCCGACTCGTCCGTCGCTCTCATGCTCGATGATGCTATGGACGTGGCCGAGGACTATTGGCCGGGGCCGTATTTCACGGACGGCGCGTCGTCTTCGTCAAAGGCGATGGAGGAGAGCGAGTGTTTGAGACTCTATTTCAAGGGGCTTGTGAGCGAGGAAAGAGTCAAGGACATAAATGTCATTGTGGCTGGGGTTGGGGTTGCTATCTGTGACCCTACAGACAATCTGATTTTCGAGGCGAACAAGAATCTGGAGGCGTTTGATGGTGGTGAGGTTCTGAGCAATGAGGCTGTGGAGCTTGAGGCTCTCATTGAAGGGCTCAATAAAGCTCTCGCCTTGGACTTAAAAAATGTCACATTTCACTGTGATGACAACAAGCTTTACCAATATGTGAGTCTTAGCATTAAGCATTTGTTTTACTATTTCACCATTGAATTATTGATCCTTGATTATGTGATGATGACTTGCTTTACCAATTTTATTATTAGTGTTCAAGAGCATCTTTACCCTTGTCCCTAAATTTACCATACTTGGGGATATATAATTGGGGATAGTAACTTTGTTTGTTGCAATTTTTGGTTGGAATGTGGGTAGGTTTGAAGTTGGATGAGACTGATGTGGCTTACTATATGTGGATTTCGTACAAGTGAGAAAGGGAATTGAATTGGATATGCTTAGAAAATTTGAACTCAATAGCTCTTTGATTATGGATTCTGAGGTTGGGTGGGGTTACTTGGATGAAGTACAAATAGTTCTTTGATTCATTTAATTTGGTTGCATTGTATTGGAGTGTGTTAACTTAGCTTTGTACAGAAGCTACAATGTCCAATCCCAAACAACTTGAAATTTGGGAAACTTTGTAGTTATTTTAGTAAATCTGTTGGACTTAGCATTTTGCTGAGTTCTCCTCTCTTTTGTGACAAAGCCAGTTATTAGTATTAATATGTTGGACTTTCAAAATTATCACTTTCTGAAGCGTTGTGGTCATGCTAGTGTATTATTTTGTTATTGCAAGAAATTTTTATAATATGTTCTTCGTCATGTGTTAGCGAAATTTGTTTGGCTGTGTTGAAGGATGATATGTATCTTTTCCATTCCAAAGGATTCAATGGGATATTCAGAATAACCAACTTGTAATTCATCTTATTATTCTTGTTATTGATGGGATACTTATTGTTTTTATTTCGATCATTATTATTGTACATGTTCAGTTTAATAGAAAACTTTGTTTGGTGCCACTGATATAGATGTAATGCAGGATGGACCAGCGACCATTTTCTGATTTTAAGTATTTTGTTGATGTTTTGATGTTATTTAGGTTAGGATCATATTTATCCTAGGGTTTTATAAGTTAGGGCTATCATTCGTATTCTATTTAATTCAGTGCTGTAGTGTTCTATAAGTTGAAACATTGTAATTATTGTTATTGGTCGACTTGATGAATGAATAAACATTTCTCCCATAGTTCCTACATGTCTCTCCTCCCCTGATTCTACCTTACTCTATCGCCTCATCTCTATGTCTATGCATTCTACCCTCTTCCTCTTTTTTCGATCTTGTCAACCCTAAGTCCCTCTCTCTTCTATATTCTTTTTAAAATCAATGTCTTTACTGGTGCTACTTGTAAATACAGGTTACAAACACAGTGCTTCCTGAAAACAGTAAGATTGCGACATTAGTCAATCAAGTTGCTCTTCTACAAAGTATATTTGAACATTGCAGCCCTTCTCTTGTGAAACCTAGTGACATTAAGTTTGCATTTCAACTTGCAAGAGAGGCTATAGTTTCTCAGATCACCTGGCCGGCAAAAACTAGCAATGGCAAGAGATTGAATGAGACTTGTGTAATTTGTTTTGAAGTAACAGATGGTGCTAGAATGTTTTCAATTGACGGCTGTCTGCACAGGTATTGCTGTTCTTGTATGAAACAGCATGTTGAAGCAAAATTGCTTAATGGGAGCGTGGTGCAGTGTCCTCATGAAGGCTGTAAGTCTGAAGTGAGTGTTGATAGCTGTGAAACATTCTTGGAACCTAAACAAGTTCAGGTTATGCGCCAACGAATCAAGGAATCTTCTATTCCTGTTACGGAGAAGGTTTACTGTCCAAATCCCAGGTGTTCTGCATTAATGTCAAAAGGCGATGTCTTAGAATATACCAACACTTATTGTGTTGGTGCTGAACAATCTGGAGCCAGGAAATGCATGCAATGTCATTACTATTTTTGTATCAATTGCAAAGTTCCATGGCACAATCAGACCTGCTATGACTACAAAAAATCACATCCATATGCAGAAGAGCAATTGGTGAAGTCACTAGCCACAATGAAACTCTGGCGCCAATGTGTCGAGTGTGGTCATTTGGTTGAACTTGCAGATGGTTGTTACCACATAACTTGCAGGTGATTTAAGTCTCTTGGTTGCTGCTATTTTTAACTTTATACGAATCCGTATTGTTTCTCTCATGCTTGCGTCCTCATTGGTCTTTGTAGATGTGGATATGAGTTTTGCTATACTTGTGGAGCTGAACGGAAGGACAAGAAACCAACATGTTCCTGCCCAATCTGGGATGAACGCAACATTATACGACAATGATCAGGAGGATCACCATTACTGTTGTCAAATTAGATGGATCTAGATTACAATTAAGATTTCAGAGTTTTTTCCACGTACTGTTAGAAACTATAGAGTCTGTGATGCAGCACGCATTGAGATGAACTACCTATTCGAGTTTGAACATGGCAAGAATAGTAAAATATACTATTTGAACTGTCTTTATCTTGTTCAGTTCCGTTCCCGTCGACCGGTCGAAAGAAAGTGTGGGCATTTTCTTGGTGGTTTGGATTACTTTCTGAAGTGCTTCGAGTGCTTTTCTGCTTTCAGGTGTGATGTTGGAGTGATTAATATTGGACAATAATTGAAGTCCTCATCTTCACTCATCAGGTGGTGGAGTTAATCGTGCCTCCATATTGATTAAAAAGGCTTGTGTGTGTATTAGGTGAAGGATGAAGATATTAGACTACCAAGTACTTCTTTTTCCAGCTTTTAAAGCTATAAAGCTATATGACGCCTTTGTGACATTATCAGACCATTTATTCTCACTAGAAAAATGCTATAACAAACTAGTTACAAAAGCTTCTTGAGCCACTAAAGCCAAAATTATTATTAGTTAGTGTCATTAGAAATTTTTAAATACCCTCAAAGTCTCTTCGGATAGCTAATTGATTGGTAAATCAAATTAGAGTAAAAATTTCATAAAATTAGTAGTTGTAGCCATTGCAAAATCAAATATTTTACTATGCTCCGAAGTATTATTAACGATCGGTAAGTCCCGAGGATCACATCTCTAGGACTTCATAGTTCATACTTCATAGCCCGATATAAGTTTTCTTGCTTAGAAAATTAAAAATAGGAAAAGAAAAAGAAAAAAGTAAGTCAATTCAAAGTCCATAGACATTGCGTTTCCATTTACGTTGGCCTCTTTATTCTCTAGCAAGCTCTCTATTGGTTTGGCTCTCAGAAACCACCCTCTTCTACAGTCTACGACGTCCTCTCTCTCTCTCTCGCTCGCTAGATCGATCATGGCTACCCCTGCGTACCGAGACGACCTCCACATCGTTCTCTCCGATCAGCGCAGAGAGCTCATGGCCGCCAAAACCCTAGACTCCGACCTCGACATGGCCTTCAGTCTTCAAATGCAGGAAGCCATGACCGCATCCCTCTCTCTACAACCCTCGACCTCGCGCCCTCCGCCTCCGCCTCCGCCGGTGGTCCATGACGAATACGACGACGTATTGGACCTGGCCGCCGCGCTCATGCTCGAGGACGTGGAGAGATTCGCGCAGGAATACGAGGACCACGAACGATCCCTTTTCGAAATTAGGAAGGCCAAGGAAGACCTCGACCGCCGGATTCACGATCAGAATTTCGCCGCCGAAGTCCGCAATGTGCCGGAGGACTATTGGAGCAAGTACGGCGATTACTACGAGAAGCCGTACTGTACGGACGGCGCGTCATCGTCGTCGTCAAAATCGGCGGTGGCGACTGAGTGTTTGAGATTGTATTTCAAGGGTTTGGTTAGCGAAGAGATGGTTAGGGATTCGAAGGTTGTGGTGGCTGGAGCTGGGGTTGCCATCTGTGACCCCAGAGACAATCTAATTTTCGAGGCGAGGAAAAATCTGGAGGCATTTGATGGTGGTGTGGAGCTGAGCAATGAGGCCGCGGAGCTTGAGGCTCTCATTGAAGGGCTCAATACAGCTCTCACTCTGGAGTTGAAAAATGTCACCTTTTTCTGTGATGACTACATGCTTTACCAATATGTGAGTTTGAGCATCAAGTAGCGCTTTTTATCAATCTTATTATTCCAGTATTCAATTTCTTTTTATGTCCTTGTTTTGCTAATGATTCTTTATTTTATTTTTCAATGGTCACCAATTCACATGTTTTTGAATGCTTCTTTCTTTTTTGGGAATCTTGGGTTTAGTTTTGGTTTGGTTACTGGTGGCATTGTTTGCTACAATCTTTGGTTATTTAGCCAGGGGGAGCATTGTGTATTTGGTAGGTTTGGAAGTTGGATATGAAAAGTGGGTTTCGTAGAATCGAAATTGAACAAACTTCTCACTGGACTTGAAAAATGTCACCTTTTTCTTTGATGATTACGTGCTTTTCCAATATGTGAGTTCTATTAAGTATCAATTTTTTTATCAATCTTATTATTTCGGTATCAAATTTCTTTGTATGTTCTTGTTTTGCTGGTTAATTGTTTCGTTTAAATGTGCACCAATTCACATGTATTGGAATGCTTCTTTCTTGGGTCTTTCGTTTTTGGAAGTCTTGGGTTTGATTTCTGTTTGGTTACTGGTGTGCATTGCTTGCTGCAATCTTTGGTTGCTTAATTGTGTAATTGTGTATTTGGTATGTTTGAAAGTTGGATAAGTTATGTAGGGAAAACAAACATTTTGAGCTATTCCAGAGGACAACATGGACAATTATGAGAAGTGTGACAAAATGAATGACATCAATCTGGTTTTCTTTCTTGGTTTTTGGCGGTTCTGTTCTTGGATTTGGTTATTTGGTATTATGCCAATTTATTTGTGGTAATGTTTTGGAATTGGTTAACTTAGCTTTGTGCAGAGGCTGTAAGGTCCACGCCATACAACTTGAAATTTTGGAGAGTTAATAATTATCTTAATAAAACTATCAACAAAATTTCAAAATTGCTATGTTAATATCCTGTCAGTATTTAGTTGTGTTATGAGTATGTACTATCTCTATTCCACAGGAGTCAAATGATATCCATAAAACTTCATGTTTATAAATTAAAAGACGCAACGCAAAATTTTGTTTCGTGCCACTGATATAGAGGAGTTACATTGTATAAATACAGGTTACAAACAGAGTGCTTCCTGGGAACAGCAAGATTGCATCATTAGTCAATCAAGTGGGACTTCTACAAAGAAAATTTGAATATTGCAGTCCTTCTCTTGTGGCACGTAGTGACATTAAGTTTGCGTTTCAATTTTCAAGAGAAGCTATAGTTTCTCAGATCACCTGGCCTGCAGAAACTAGCAATGGCAAATCTTTGAAGGAGACTTGTGTAATTTGTTTTGAGGAAACTGATGTTGCTAGAATGTTTTCAATTGATGGTTGTCTGCACAGGTATTGCTTTTCTTGTATGAAACAGCATGTAGAAGTCAAGTTGCTTAATGGGCAGGTGGCACAGTGCCCTCATGAAGGCTGTAATTCTGAGGTCAATATTGACAGTTGCGCACAATTCTTGGCGCCTAAACTAGTTGAGGTTATGAGCCAAAGAATCAAGGAATCTTCTATTCCTGTTACAGAGAAAATTTATTGCCCAAATCCCAGGTGTTCTGCATTAATGTCCAAAAGGGAGGTCTTACAGTATACCAGCAGCTTTTATGTGGGTGCTGAACAATCTGGAGCCAGGAGATGCATGAAATGTCATTCCTATTTTTGTATCAATTGCAAGGTCCCATGGCATTTCAATATGACATGCTATGATTACAAAAGATCGCATCCCTATCCCCGTGCAGAAGATCAGTTGCTGAAGTCGTTGGCTACCAAGAAACACTGGCGCCAGTGTGTTAAGTGCAAGAATATGGTTGAACTTGCAGAAGGTTGTTACCACATTACTTGCAGGTGCTTTACTAACCCTCCCCTTCTCTCATATATGACTTATCTTTTGGTTATCACTATGTTATTATTGTCATCTTGAGGTAAAACTAGTACATTTTAGTGCGGAATTGAACAATCGAAGCACAAATGAAATATACACCAAGTGAAATGAAGATGATCTAGGTAGCTAAATGGTAGTGACTTGAATGCAAGAGTGGATATGTATAAGGACTGTAGCATGAAAGTTCCTCCGAGTTCTTTTATGTGAATACACCGTCACCATCCAACCAACAAAGAGCCTATCACTGCATGTTGATATGTATTGACTATCTCATATATTCTCATCTTTGCTTTTGTTAGATCCTGGATGTCTAAACACTCATGTACCCCTCAGATAACTTTTGTGCTCTTTCTTCTAGTAATACTGTATATTGCCTTTGATTGTTGCATCACATTTTTTCTTCTAGTACGCCTGTACTTTTACCTTTATACCAAATCACTGATCCGTGTGGTTTGTCCCATGCTTGCATTGTCTTTGTAGATGTGGATATGAGTTCTGCTACACTTGTGGAGCTGAATGGAAGAACAAGAAACCAACATGTTCCTGCCCAATCTGGGATGAGCGCAACATCATACGTGAACAGCCACAACAAGTCCGGCCCATTATACGTGAGCAACCACGACAAGTACCCCAACAAGTGCAGCAGCCCATTATGCCACGGCAAGTACAGCCCATCAGACATGAACACCAACGACAAGGACATCCCATTAGACATGAACAACCACGAATAGTGCAAGTGCAGCAGCGCATTATGCCACAACAAGTGCAGCCCAATAACCAACGACAAGGACATCCCATTAGACATGAACAACCACGAATAGTGCAAGTGCAGCAGCCCATTATGCCACGACAAGTGCTGCCCAATATACATCAGCAGCCACGACATGGACAGCCTGTTATATATGAACAGCCACGACAGGCACAACCCATTAGACGTGAACAGCCACGACAGGTACGGCGGCGATATGAAGATGACTACTATGACTAGCATCAAATGACAAGAGATTGAGGCTGTTATAGTCGTCTTGTGCATTTTCCTTTTCTTTGGTTTCTTTATTTTGGAAAAAGGTGGGTGTTAGAGGAGTGGGAATGACGTTAAACGACCAGACTGTAAAGATGCTAGACTAAATCATTTGCCAGCTTTTTGTTAACTTTTGGTTGCATTCCTTTGAAGTTCATATGGGTAAATTGAACCCCTGAGACCCCTCAGTACACACATGTGGAAGCTCTTTTGCCATAAGAAACTTTTCCATGCAGGTATACCAAATGCAGCATGTAGGATACTTGCAATCGTGTAAAGGGCTTCGGAAAAATGGCAAAGCTTTTTTTTTGGTTCAAAAAACAGCATGTTGGAAGTTGGATACTTGGTCTTAATAATTCTAAGAGACAACTAAAGTTTTTCTTTTTTGACATCATTAAGAGGCACTGTAAGGTATCATAAATCATAAATTGTTCCAATTTTCGGGAAAGAGACGTAATGTCATCGTCTTTGTTGGATAAGGTTGGCTATTTTTGTTTTGTTTTGATTTTTTTTAAATTACCAATTTGAGAAATTGAAAGATAGAAACTATTATGGATCCAGGGCTTTGGGGGCGATATTTTCACTATTTCTAATGGACATTAATTGAGCGTCGAAAAGAGTCTTGCATGAAGCATGCCAAACGGAAGGAAAAAAAATGACCCTCGAAACCCTTCTTTTCATGTGGTAAGCTCTTTTTCCTATAGGAATCCATTGTACTAGTAAAAACACATTTTCTTCATCTAATGTGGTTAGTGTAGAGGTTTGACACCAAGATTGTTTCAAAAGAGATATTGGGTTTGACTCTCCTTAGATACGTGGGTGAGATGGGGTGAGTGTGTTTGTGTGTAAAAAAAAACACTTTTCCCTCTTCATAAGATCTTCAATTCAATGAACACCCAGTTGTGACCAGAACTCTGGAACCACAATGATTCTACTTTGAGTAAACAACACCCATTATATGCATCATCATTTAAAAGCATTGTTAGCCATAATACAAGCAATTAGTGAGCTTTGTTTGTGTGGATAAAGACATGAATTTTTTTTATTATTGAATGCATTATTATTCTATCCATGTGGCGCAAAAACGTAAATATGAAAGATATTCAAATAGGTAGTTACCAACTAAGACTTTCTAAATCAAACATATTAGTTGGAATGAGCCATCGACATGTAGATCGATGTAGGTGCGATTCTTCTTCCAACTTGAAAGGGATGTACGTGGTTTTCAGCAATTGCACAGCACGAGTCAATCAGGACCACCATCAGTCCATCATAATCACTGAGGCCACCAGCTCAAGTTCGCACTACACCAAAAAAAGGTGTTATATATGATTTTGTTCGCAATAGAACTGCGTAGATTTATTATTATTTTTAAATATTTTCGAAACAACTGAAATGTCTTTTTATGAATACATCATTACATTGTAACAACTTAAGGCCTCATCCAAACCACTTAGGCAGTGTTTGGGTGAGGGAGTTGAAGGTTCCAAGGGATTTGAAAGACCCTTCACTCCAAGCTCCCTAAGTGGGAGCTTACGATACGATACGATACGATACGTAAGTGCGGGATCCAAATTTTTGGCGTATCGGTGCTTCATAGCTTTAAGGTGATGGGACCTTAAAATGAAGGAACATAAGTGAAAGGACAAGTAAATTACTTGTTTGGCTATTTAGTTGATGGGATTTTACTATGAAATTATGTAAAACTCATTTTCTTTTCCAATTCAAGATTAGTCTTTGATTATATCCATTATAATTAGTTTGGTCATAAAATAGAGTCAGTATTTAATATTTATGGTAATAATCTTTCCATTCAGTCCATATTCCAAAAGAAAGAGTAATAATTTTAATAAAAAAATAATGATGATGATGATAAAAAATAAGATATTGTTCGTCTTCTCCAAAGTTTCAACCCAGATGAACAATTGGGTATTCAAAGATTTGATTAATGGGCTTTACAGACTTCCTCCTTGATAATAACTTATTCATCGTCGGCGACAATCGATGCCAAAGAAGCCGAGCAGGTAGATAGCGGCTATAGATCTGATGATGGCGAAGAATTGGAGACACAGACGATGAAGAACAGAAGAAGAATTGAGTAAGTACATGAATACATCTAGCCGACGGTGTAGTGTCTTCTTCCCAACTAGATCGATACTTTCTCTAGGCACCAAATCAAGAACCCACCTCTTTGGATTTAGGGGAGAGAGAGAGAGAGAGAGAGAGAGAGAGAGAGAGAGAGAGAGAGAGAGAGAGAGAGAGTTTATTGAAAACCAGAAAACGAAATTGGTAGCCATCGTCTTGCGTCGAGCCAAGAGAATTTTAAAATTACGCCTATATAGGCGTCACTTTGCCGAGGGATTTTCTAACTAACATATCCCTTCTTTAGGTCCCTTATCAAAGTCCCGGTTCTTTGAAGTCCCTCTTTGAAAATTTGCCAAACAAGGGACTTGTGGCAGGGGATTTTAGAGTCCCAGCGCATTGTCCTCTCCCACCAAATTCTCCCTTACCCAAACACTGCCTTAGTGTGGCTGAGTTGGCAAACTTGTACCATTCAAGTTGGAGGAGAATTGTTCATGCATTCTGGTAATAAGATGTCAGGAGTTCGAAACCCAACTTGGGCAGGTTTGATGGGTCTTTGGGTTCGTACACCTGTCAAGCACTAGTGGTCAGCGGTAACCCCTTTAGAGAAGGGAGATTAGTCTCCTTGGCTTACCCTCAGGAGGAAGGGGGGATCCTTCATAGAGAGAGAATCCCTAATAAAAAAAAAACTTAAGGCCTCATCCAAAAGTGCTAGCTAAAATTATTTTTGGATTCTTAGGTCTTTGTATAAATACTGTAATTTCTCTCTGTGCATTATCGATGTTGGGACTTGAGATATTATGTTCACTTTGTCAATATTTAAAAAAATATTCAAAATATCTTTGAAACTAACTTATAAGTACCGGTATTAATCAATATTTTACCGATATTTAAACCGATATACGATATTTTCTTTGGCATTTATATATATATATATAGACTACGAATATAACCTCCAAAACCAATATTTAAAACATGAAAGTTAAATCACGCGTTCTGAATAATTTGATACGAACCAATTTGCTACACGACTCATTTACACAAATAAAAAACACTATTGAGATTGAATGCATTGTCGGATTGAGCTAATGTACCTTGTATACATTCAAAATTTGACATTTTTTATATACGAAAAGGAAATGATTTCTCAACTATTACACTCTGCGAAGCAAACAAGGGGATCGATTTGAAAATTGGACTTGACGGTAAGTCACTAGGTTTGGATTGACAATTATTTGGCAGAACAAATATGTTACACGACCCTTAAACAAAAATAATGCAACACTATGAGATTGGAAAATGCATTGAGTTTGTGTCCACCAGAGATGGGTGAAGAGGCTTCAGAATTGGACATTTTGCATGTTTGGATAATAAACCTTCTTCTTAATTGTTAAGAGTAGGTCGGTCCTAATCGGCAAGTATTCCCCTTTGGGTACACAGAGGAGCAAGTTGCAAGTAAATTCAAGGCCCTACGAGCAATTTCTGTATAATTTGGTTGGGGTTATGTATTTGTCGGTCTAATTGAATTTTTCGGTCTAAAATGTTAAATGCAAAGCTAAGCTGCTTTGTCTTTGTGGCTAGAAGACGAAGATCACTAAAGATCATAATTGAATTTTGAAGTTCCTAAATAATTCAAGGTAAAATGTCTCTCTCCAAGTCTCCATCCTAGCAATTTACATCAATATATATGTTTGTAATGCATATTTTTTTTGTGATAAAAAAAAACAACAACATTGCTCGGATTTGTCCGATGAGAGAGGAGAAAGCTGTGTAGAATTGTAGATTACATAACTTAGACTCGATACCATTAAAAACGTAGAGAATTTTAAAATTTTACCATTTATGCGAAAAAATCACTAAATTTTTAAAAAATAATATCATTTGGTAAGAAGATATTAAAAAGATGACTAAATAATACAGTGCAAACCTATTGAAAATTATGCAATAATTTGGTGGCATGTGACTAAATTCATGTGATAAGGTGAAATACTATTTAAAATTGTGCAATAAGTAGGTGGTAAATGGTGTCGCCGACTGGCGGTGGTCAGCCGTGGGAGGTGGAGGTGGAGGTGGAGGTGGAGGTGGCGGTTTAGAGGTTGGGTGGTGGAGTTGAGATAAAATAGGGGCAAAATTGAAATTTAAATCTAGATGACGAGCCGGGCCCAGTCGCTGAGGGACAATAGGAGAGAGAACGCCCGAAACAATACGCAGATAATGGTCGTTACAACGCAACAACCGCCACTTCCACCATCACGCCTGACGCACTGCCATCTCCACGTGGCCAAATCCCCACCGTCGTCCCACCCCAGCCAGCACCCGGTCCCACCAAAAACAATTCCCACTCCTCCCTGTGTCCACTGGCACCAGATCCCACGCAATAAAAAATGAATAAACAAATAAGAAAAACAACAAGGAAATTTCATTGCCACTGCAACAAATCAAAAAGGCAACCACTCCCTTTTCTCACTAACCTTTTCAATCCTTTCCTTTTCAACTTTTCTACTTCTCTAGACTTATTTTCTTTTCCAATGTAATCAAAACCACACACTCCCCCTTTTTCAATTTCCCCATTCTGCTCATTCTCTCTGTTTGCTGCAATTTTCGGTTAATGTCGGAGTCGGATACGGAACCGGTGTTTTCCGCGGGTCGGGCGAGGCCGTGGCAACCCGAGGATCTTCTCAACGACAACGGTACGGCCAGACCAGCAGCATACGGCGGCGTTTCGGTGGATTCGAGCCCCAATGCGATTAAGCCGGAGACTTTTCGGGACCATGTGAGGGAGTTCTCGGCGGCGGCGGCGGAGATGGCCGTGGAGTTTGGGAAGGGGTGTAGGGATATAGTGAGGCAGAGCTTGGGAAATCGAGACTCGGTCGTCGTCCGAAGCTTCCAGAAGGTCAGGGACTCGTACTTCGGGAAGAGAGTGACGAAGCTGAGATTCGTGAATGAGTATTTGCCGGAGGATAAAGAGCCGCTTCATGCTTGGTCTGTGATTCTGTTCGTCGCCGTTCTGGCTTTTGCAGGTGCGTGGACTTTGTGTGGTTTTGGTTGTTGAGAAAATGTAGGAGGAGAATTGAGTTTTTTGCGATTGTTGATAGGTTGTGCTCTGTTTGGTTGCTGAGATATTATGGTCCAATATAATTCTGTTTTTTTTTTTCTTTCCCATGCTTGGATGATTGGGTTTTTGGTTAATTTGGGAATTCTAAGACATAATTACTTTGCCGGAAAAGTTTCTGACCCAACGTATTTGATATGTTTTCTAAAGGTTTGGTCTTTTGGGTTGATGAGAAAATGAAAGAAAGCAAAGTTGGACTTTCATTCTTTACAGAATATTGTGGAAATCCTGGAAAAAGTTCTTGATAGAACACATTTTGACTCGCTGTACTGGAAATTTACTATTGATCAAATTCAACTGTAGTATAAGATATTTTTTTTTTAAACAGTTGAAACTTGGACTGTCATTTTTCACTCTTTATATTTGTTCAATTGTTGGTGTTCTTGTATGCGTGTGAATGCAAGTTATTGACGCATTAAGAAGTAGCTGAAATCTGAGATATCTCTAGAATTTAGCAAAGGGTATTTCATTTATATTATATTCCCCTAGTCTGATGAGTTAGGGGGCTTTCTCTTCCCCTTCTTTGGTTATTTGCGTCTTTCAAACAAGTGTGCATCTTACTGACATGGCTAACAAATTTCCAGCATTGATTTTGAATATGGAAACTACTACTGCCACTCCAGAGATAGTAAAGAAGGTATACATACATCCTCCTAGTGCTGCCCGCGTAATGCTTCCGGATGGTAGATACATTGCATATAAGGAGCAAGGAGTACCAGCCGACAGAGCTAGATTCTCAATTATTTCTCCACATTCTTTCCTTTCCTCCAGGCTTGCAGGTGTGATGTTCTTTTATTGCTAAACCAAAAGATAATGCATCTGCTTCACTATTCTTTTTCTTTTTATGCAGGCATGCATTTTCTTAATTTTGTATCTTGCTTTTCAATATTAGGAATACCGGGACTTAAGGCTTCACTATTGGAAGAGTTTGGTGTTCGTTTATTGACATATGATCTTCCTGGATTTGGAGAGAGTGATCCTCATCCCAGCAGGAACCTTGAAACTTCAGCAATGGATTTGTTGCTCTTAGCTGATGCTGTTGGTGTTAATGACAAGTTTTGGGTTGTTGGGTACTCGAGCGGAAGCATGCATGCTTGGGCATCTCTCAGATACATTCCTGATAGACTTGCAGGTATGATGTTTCTTCTCTTCTATGATATTTCCATACGAAAGGTTCTATCAATGTACTGCAAAGGTTTCCAGAAGACACAGATACTGTTTTTCCAAAGGAATATTTGTTCTGCTATTAAGTACTATCATTTGTGCAGTTTTTTCTGAAGTAAATAATCTGAAAAGTCATTATGTAACCAACATTAACAAGGGTTGGTCATTTTTTTACCAACATTAACATGTTATTGTCATTATGGATGACAAGTCTTTAATGAGACCCAGATGATATATGTTCATTAAGCTTATAGATAAGTTCAACAACATTTTGTAGTAATTTTCAATTTTTTTCTGGTAACTTTGTGATGTTTCTCATTTACTCATAAAATTTTCTTTGGAGGAAATTAAGATCTCTGCTGTTTCATATCTAGTAGTATCTTTTCATGATCCATACTGATGTAACTTGCAGGTGCTGCCATGCTGGCTCCAATGGTTAATCCATACGATTCAATCATGTCCAGGGAAGAGAGACGTAGAACCTGGAAAAAGTGGACAGGAAGAAGACAACTTTTGTACTTTTTAGCTCGGAGGTTTCCTAGATTTCTTTCTTACTTCTACCACCGAAGCTTCTTATCTGGGAAGCATGGACAAATTGACAAATGGCTGTCATTGTCACTTGGAAAGAGGGTGAGAACCATTTTCACAATTTCGTTTACAGATTTAAACATTTGCAAAGTTGACACCTAAAGTTTCAAGTATTACAATTATGCATAATTCTCATTATAGTTAACAATGTATATGTATACAGAATCTGATCTTGGGGATCTTCTATCGTAAATTTAATAATGCAGAAAGAATTTTATAGTTTTAAAAATATCTTTCTAGTGATTGACCTGGAATACATTGCCTGTTAGAAGGGTGGTTCTGTCCTTCCACTTTTGTGATTTGGATCGTTTCTGTGAATAGTTATACATTTGAAATACATGAAATCCACGATAATACTGCAATCTGAAAATCTTTTGTCGACATTTACCAGGATAAGGCTTTAATAGAGGATCCAATCTATGAAGAATTCTGGCAAAGGGATGTTGAAGAGTCAATTAGGCAGGGGAGTGCAAAACCTTTTGTGGAGGAAGCTGTTTTGCAGGTTTCGAATTGGGGTTTCAGCCTTGCAGACCTCAAATTGCAGAAGAAGCAACAAGGGAAAGGGATGCTCAATTGGCTTAAGTCTGTGCTCAGTGCAGCTCAGGAGGAATATATTGGCTTCCTTGGACCAATACACATATGGCAGGTCAGAAGCTTCTTTATCGTATTATATATTTGTTTCAGCCAATCAATGATCTACTGCAATACTTTCCTAGAAGAACAGGTTACACGTTTAGTGGATAACAAGAAGATCAATGATTAGACAGGGATAATTTAATTGAATTGCTTTCCATCATGCTAATATGAAGTTATGAACTTAAGAAGAACAACTCTTGATAAGTTTGTAAAGAAATGACTTCTATTAGAAGAATGTGGATGGAACTAAAGTTTAGAAAATAATGCATAACTATAACATAAAAGCAGATTGCTGGTGGTTGTTGTTTTATTGTAACCATAATGAATCTCAACCCAGTAAATGGCTTCAGTCTTACCTGGTGGTGTCAATCTTTTGTTAAGTAAAATTTACTTAAGACCACTTTACTCCAATGCTCGACAGGGGATGGATGATATGGTGGCGCCACCGTCAATGACTGATTTTGTGCACCGGATTTTACCAGGAGCTGCAGTACATAAGCTCCCATATGAGGGCCATTTCACCTATATCTACTTCTGTGATGAATGCCATAGACAGATATTCACTACACTTTTTGGAACACCACAAGGGCCAATCAGTTTTACCACAGAAATGGATCAAAGTCCTCTCCAAGTTGATACTGAAGAACAGGAGGAGATAACAGTTGGGGATTCGGTTCTGGCACGAGCTGAGACGTGATTATTCTAGTTAATGAATAGAGGAACAATGTATATACCATAGATTGCTCTGTTACACATAGATGCGTAGCAAAAAGAAAAAAGAAGAAAAGTATGAAAGAGCCACTTAAAACATCGTAGCAGTTCTCTGGTTTTAATTTTTGGGCTGTTCTAGTTGGGATTCCCAGGTGGAGTATGATATGAAGCTGTTGGAGCAAGTGTTGGCCAGAAAAGAATATACAGAAATATATCAAAACCGTTCTGACCTTTCATTCAATTTACAAAATTTCTATTTATTTATGGATTCTTGACCAATAACGTAAAATACCCTATTGGCTATTGCCCATTAAAACAACACATTATATAAGGGGGCAACACAAGGAGAAATTTCTCCTCCCATCACTTCAAAGATTTGGGAGGAAAACTTCTCAAGACTTTCTCGATCACCTTCCTGTCCTAAATGGTTCCCAGATTCAGGTGGTTCTGGATAGTGTTAATGATATACCACAAATCATGAGACATGAAGAAAATTAATCTCCATTTGACCACTCCAATAGTCATAGTATTATCACCTTCAAAGATAGGGACTGAATTTGAACTCATTAGAACAAAGGTAGGGATTTTTAAGTTTGAGAAAAGTATGTCAAATTTTCTGGGATACCAAATTTGTTGGAGGCAAGCAGAAGTCTAGTAGGCTAGTAATGAAATTTTGTGAAGGAAATTGCATCAATTTGGTTTATCAAGAACAAGGGATTACAACAGATGGATATGCAGAGCTGCTGCCCCTGCTTTCTTTCTTTTGCTTTTCTGAATATCCCATAAAGACTACATACAACTTATATTTAAACTAGAAGAGGAGACTTCTTAGGGTCTAGCAGAGTTCCAAGATATAGAATTCTAAGCGACTATGACATACAACTGGACTTGACAAACACAATTTATGCTAATTCTTGCAAAACTTAAAATTACAAATTAGACTCTTAAAACATGCTGCACATTAGATCAACAAATCTAAAGCAAATTGAAGTTAGAAGAGCTCAAATTCGATTTTAAGTTGGTGTGAAACAGGATCGAAACTGAATGTAAATAACCTTTCAAGGCCATGCGAGTTTTGACTCCAGTGCTCGAATGACATTTATATAACTATGGAGTGTTGACATCATGCATCATCATCATCATCATCATCATCATCATCATCATCATCATCCTGATCATCATCATCATCATCCTGATCATCATCGTCGTCGTCGTCGTCGTCGTCATCATAATAACCAACAGACTGATACTCGGACGTAGTTGAACACTGCATTATGGTTTCAATAAGCTCTTCCATACTTTCATCGAATACAACTCGGTACCCACATCTGTGCACCGTTACGTCCTCGTTCTCACTAAAAACGTCGAGATACATGGAAGTCCATTCATTCAACGGACCAGAATACAGTGGAAATGACCCACGTGATGCATAAATTATCAAAATGCAACCACTCCCCTTCAAACTAGAAAGAATTTCATGGATAGGGAACGTCAGGCAAATATTTCCTAAATTACAATTGACAAGACGATTTTCAGAATCCAAATTCTCAAGGATGAGAGAAGGGTGTCTGTGGACTCTGAAAGCAGCACAAACAGCAATTCCTTTCCAACCTTTCATTGTATCAAAACTTGGATATAGTGGGATGATTCCTGAGAAACCATTCACGCTGTAGAACCACTCTGGAATTTCAAATTGAGGAAAAGTTTCACGATAAATTAAATGATTCTGAATAGAATATTCCTGTCAAAAAAAAAATGAAATCAGAATTGTTCGTGTGTGTGTGTGAGAAAGAGAGAGCGATCGAGAGAGAGACCTGAAGGATTTCTCCTAATAGAGTTGCAGTCCGGGGATGCTTGAGTTTGCCCACTATTAAGTACTGTTTGCGTCCCGAGATATCTTGACGCTGAATAAAGATTGTCCAACAAATATGAGAGTGCATAATGTCATTCGAAATTAATTAGCTGTTGAAAGAAAATGTATGATAGTGAAAAACCTGATAGCATTCTAAATCTGAAGACAGTGACTCAAGCTGTTCTTTCAGCGAAGCAACTTCTCTTTCTTGTTCTGTCGTGGCCGTCTTAATTAGTTGACCAGAATTATTATTCTCATTCTTCCTTATGCGTGTTCCCCATTCCCTACTTATTATAGCTCGGGTGAATTCTACAAAATCTTGCAGATTATATAGTTGACGGTTACCACTCATTTGCACCTTCACATATGGGCTATCAATTATAGTAGAAGCCGTAATGGTGGTGCACTCATTGAATGCATTGCACCGTTCTGAAAACCAAAGATATGGTATAGATATCCAATACATAATTAGCCCAGTGTGAGGCACGCCTTTAACATTTATCTCGTGGACTAAAGTTCGTTTATTCCAAACACCTCCATCGGTATGAAAATAACAATCAAACACATGCTTCACTTTCAAATCACCACAAAGATCAAAATCCTCACGGAATACCAAACCAACAGCCAGAGCACATCCGATCCATGACACATTTTCATTATCCAATGAGATTGTTACAAGATGGCTGTCGATTTGATTGTTAAACCAGCCTGGAATTGCACAAAGCCCAGCGGACAAACCATACACCATCCTCAACGGTTGACTTATGATTTCCACCTGTATTTTATTTTGAATTTTTTGGACTATCATAACTGAATGTTTTACCTCCTCATATATTAAATACCTTATCATAAAATCAATAAAAAAGCGATTAAGTCAAATAAAACAAGCAATTAATTTTTTTTTTTGAAAAAGTATCATTTATTAGCGATTCTGCCTTAGATTTTCATATTAACATTTCTAGGTTAATTATAGCTCCTATTAGTACATGAAGCCTTTATTAAAGATTCTAATCATGATATTATCTAATATATGTTTTTTTATTTAAAAAAAACACCTTTTGTCTTATTAGGAAATGTTTTTGAAAAAAAAAATGTCTTTACTAGGAAATCCAAAAATTGTCTAAACTTATTGGAAAATTTTTATAGGGTTTTAGACTTATTGGCAATTTACCTCACAATAAATGATTTATGACAGTGGCAGTTCGTAATTTTTGTGAAAAGTATAGAACGTAAATGAAAATTTGTCAGCCTTTGTTAATTAATGGAACGATAGGGCACTGATGAGCACCCAAAATTTTCAATTAATTTTTTGAAGTAATTTTTCGCCAATGAGAGAATTTTCAAGACAATAGGGTGTCTATATCAATTTCTAACTACCTACTCTCATACCCATAGGGTGTGGTGAGAGTTTCTAGTATCCTATTATTAAGAAAAGAAAACTTGCTCAACATAACTGATATTTTTTTTTTACGGATATTAAGAATTTTTTAAACAAAATTAATCTTAGGGACAATAAATTAATTAAATTCGAATCACACAAAAAAAAAGTGGTAGGAATTGTGGTGGTTTTCTAGGAAGAAACTTTGCACTACTTTTACTTTTTATCTCTCCACACATAATGTGTTGGCTTTTGCTAATTAGGAAGTTTTTGCAAGAAATAAAAAAGGGGGATGTTTTTATCTCTCCACACATAATGTGTTGGCTTTTGCTAATTAGGAAGTTTTTGCAAGAAATAAAAAAGGGGGATGTTACTGCAGTTATGTGTAATTATTGGAGTTGGTTTGGAGTGAGTGAGTGAGTGGGTGGTAGTGGGTTTTTTTTTGGTAATCTTCCAGTATTTGCTAATTACTATAATATCCATTGCTTATTCAAATAAATATAAGTTGAAAAGGTAAAATCGAAACAATTCGTAAAAGTGAGAAAACAACCTTATTCTCTTAATTAGTACTTATTAGTAGTATAGATATATAGAAAGAGCGAGAGTGAGAAAGAGATCACTAAAATTGTCCAAAAAAGAAGAAAAAAAAAAAAAAAAAAGAGATCACTAACCTCATGATATCTTTGAAGCCATGCTACAAATTGTGGCCTTGATATTTCAATAAAACTCAATCGCGATATCGAGCGCTTTACAAGACAAACATTCAATTTTGTGCTAGGCCATAATTCATATTGATCAGAGTCATTTTTCAATGACGTACAATTACGCGCCCAAACCACACGTATGTTGAAGGGAAGCTTTGGCAATGATTGCAATTGGCTACAATTTCCCAAGCGAAGGAATCGAAGCTTAGAAAGTCGGCTGATGCTTTCAGGTAAGTTTGTAAACTTATTTCCCATTAACTCCAAATGCGTCAATGATGACAGGTGGTCCAGATCGTTAGGGATGTCTCCATCAAATAGATTGCAATAACTTAATTTTAGTTGGGTCAGTGAGCTAAATGAGGACAAGAGCAACGATTTAGAAAGTTGGCCTCGGCAGTTGGAGCAGTATAACACCTTGAGGTTCTTGTGATTCACAATGGATAATGGCATTTGGTGTATAGCAGTTCCACTTATATCAAGCTCTTCAAGATCTTCCACACCCCCAAGGTTCTTTGGAATTTTGCCAAGATTGGAGCATCCTGATAGAATGACTTTATTAAGCTTTCTCAAGCTTGAAATGGCACTCGGAAGTCTCAAAAGAGTTTTGCAACCAGTTAAATCCAACAAAGTAAGACCAGTCAGTCGCTTAATTGACACGGGTAGGCTCTCTATAGCAGTCCCATCTAAATAAAGCTTCGACAAGTCTTTCATATCTCCCACAATCTTTGGAAATTCCTTGAGTAGTACACAACCAGAAAGAATGAAAATTTCAAGAGCCTTCAAGCTGATGTTGCGTGGAAGGTTTTCAAGGCTTGTACAATTTTTCATGTTCAATAAGATAAGGTGTTCGAGAATGCTAATGGATGGGTGAACCTCGGATAATTTTGTGCAACCTTCAAGAATAAGCCTTTCGAGATTTGGGACTTCAGTGAAGTCTGGGGTCTCAATCAAATTTTCAGAGTCATTGAGTTCAATAGATTTTAACTTGTTTAACACCTATTTTCGATCAAACATCAAATAAATGAAATTTATAAGCTCCTATAAAAAGAATCTTATTCAATAAGAGCCATAAATAATAATGCATAAGAAAATTGTTACCTTGCGTCCCTTCCATAGATGTCTGATATGGCTGCCACACATGTTGAGTTGAACAAGCTTTTTAGATGGGAAATTTTCTGGCAATAACTCTAAAGGATATCCATGCCATTCAATAACTACTAACTCAGTAGACAGATAATTGAGGCCTTTAGGAAGGAGCACATCAGAAATTTTGAGAAATCTCAATTTTTTCATCTTTAAGAAGGCATCACTGTCCAACTCTTCTTGAGGCAAGCTTAGGACCATCCCTTGAACTGCATATGTTCCCTATTAATGACTCAGAATAATAAGCATAGAAAAGAATAATAAATAGTTATATACTTCTGGTAGCATTTTGAATAATTATAAATGAACATATAACAATGGAGTCTCTCTCAAGTTCGATCATATTCCAACTAAATCATATATGGATAGTTACCTTATCATTTGTCATCACATCAAGCACATCATCAGAATGCCACAATCTACTGCGGTTCCCAGGTTCATCGGGGCATTCCCGACGAACAATTTCCCAACCCATCTCCTGAAGCAAATCATGCATCCACAATTTGCTTCCTACTTCAGTGATGAGACATTTATCCTTGAGATTACGTATGCCAATGATTGGGTTGAAGCCTAGACTCTCTAATATCTTCGCTGCATGATCTTTGTCATTCCCTTTGAAGAAACATGCAATATCCAAAAATATTTCCTTCTCTTCCTCATGTAATCCGTCAAAGCCCATTAAAAGTGGAGACATAATTTTTCCATCAAGACATTTTTTTAGTCTTCTAAATGCACTTTCCCATTCACTTATGCTTTTACCACACAAAGAATGACCCAAAACTTCAATAGCTAAAGGAAGGCCCTTAGCATACGTTACAAAGTCATGGGACAAGTTCATACAATCTTTCTGGGAATCATCATTATTCTTGAAGGCTTTCTGACCGAAAAGCTGAAGGGCTTCATAATATTTCAATTCCTTGGCCCTGTAGATTCTAACCACTCCATGAGATATCAACAAATGTTCATCTCTTGTTGTTATAATGATCCTACTACCTGGACCGAACCAATTGTGGCTTCTAGCTAATGCTTCTAGTTGTTTTAATTCATCAACGTCATCAAGAATGATGAGAACCTTTTTATGACGTAGTCTATGCTCTATCATACTGCTTAACCTCTGTACATCTTTAATTTTTGCATGACTTTTCATCACATCGGAAAGAAGGTTATTTTGTAAAACAGCTATGCCATCATCTCTTTTAGAAACCTCTCTAACATTTTCCAAAAAGCTTTTGGCTTTAAATTCGTTGCAAACTTCGTCATAAAAAGCTCGTGCAAGAGTTGTCTTGCCTATCCCACCCATTCCTGATATACCTATAAAATGAACATCGTTCTCTTTTTCTGTAATTGAACATAACTCCATTATCTCCTCTAAACGAGAGCCGATTCCGACAAGCCCAAGGTCTTTTGAAAAAGGTGACAATCTAGCAAACTCATCACGTTGTATTGCTTCAATAATCTCTTCGATAAACTCTGACTCATGCCTGCAAAAAAATGTATTACATATTTTGGAGAATGAGAGATTTCTATAATATGATTCAAAAAAAAATTGTAAGATCACCAAAAAAGCAAAATGAATTATTTATAGGTTAACAAATGTTGTAATTATATTATTATTATTATTATTATTATTTGAACGAATGGGGGTGTCAATTCCGTTAGAGGTAGAAAGAGGCAAATTTTTTCCTACTACCTTTTCTTTCTGCAACAATTATGTTATTTGTCTCAACTACATCACAAAGGAAAAATTACGTACCTATCCTGTAAATGAAATCCAGAGAGATTGGCCACTTCGAGCAAAGCAGCTCTCCACTTTTGCACTTTCTCTAAACCACCCTTAAAGCGCTCTTCCTGATCAATGCGCTCTTTATCCTTGGGACCGAGTAAAAAGTGTGTTGTGGATCTGAGAATTGGGGAAGAAAATTTGTGAGAGGAAAATAATATTTGGTGCCGATACGAGTGTTTGCACGTCTTCTTTTTGTTTGTTTTAATCACTAATTAGAAACA
This sequence comes from Rubus parviflorus, assembly GCA_029955375.1. Classification (NCBI taxonomy): domain Eukaryota; kingdom Viridiplantae; phylum Streptophyta; class Magnoliopsida; order Rosales; family Rosaceae; genus Rubus; species Rubus parviflorus. The sequence goes on from JARGGL010000010.1 coordinate 4,341,699, forward strand.
AATAAAAATGACCATAATCATAGAAATTGTTAGTCAAAAGTCCAAATTAATTAAAATTGTTACTAATGGTCGTCACTACCCCCCACCCCTACCAAAATCTTTGGTGCGAGGTCTTTTTCTCGGTTTCTCTTGTTCACTTCAAAAGTGAGTCTAGTTGCTCACTAATTTATTTTTAGATGTTTTTAGTTCTTAAATGTTTAAATTAAAACTTTATGTTAAAAGTTTTTTGTTGGAAGGACAAAATTTAGATCAATAATATTGTACCCAAAACTTTGGTCTAAAAATTAAAAAAATTAGGAACCTATATCTAAAAGCCTATATGTTTTTTTTAGGAATAAAAGCCTATATGTTTTTTTTTTTTATCAAAGATAGCAATTCATTGATAACAATGGTCAATTACAACCATAGGGCAAAGTGGCTTATTTAGTAAGAGATACCACGCCCCTAAATCAACTAGATACATCATCAATAATCAACTTTTCCAGCCAAGTGTTGAATATTTTGTTGAATACATCATCAGACTAGATGATCATCAATAATCAATAAAAGCCTATATGTTGAATATTTTGTAATGAATATAAATTTCCTCCTAATAATTCCATCCCCTAATTTGTTGTAGCGGTCAACTTTTGGGTTTGAGTAGAGTTATTTTTTGGACAAATTGGGTTTGAGTAGAATAACCCAATAATAAACCGGAACCATAAAAACAATAAGATTTATTTACTCGATCATAAAGTAATTAAGTACATCTTACCTATCCTGTTCCAACTTTTCTAAGCCATCCTTGAAGCTCTGTTCATGTGCATCTAAGGCTTGTCCAAAGCTTCCCCTTTGTTTCCGTACCTCTGATGGATCTACATCGTAGAAAACTGGATACACTTTCTGCCCCATCTCTTTTCTGCACTCAACAATTTTAGCTAGTTCATCCAAACACCAACTCGAAGAAGCATAGGTTCTGGAGAAAACGACAAGCGCAATCCTTGAATCTTGTATTGCTTGCAAGAGCTTTGACGAAATCGGTTGTCCTCTCTCAAGCTCTTCATCATCCCGGAAGGTGTAAATTCCTTGTCGATCCAAAGCATTGTAGAGATGATCTGTAAAGCTTTTCCGAGTGTCCTCACCTCTGAAACTAAGGAAAACGTCATATTCATATGTCGCCGTCATCCTACGAACAGTTGGCACTTCTCTCTCAATCAAGCTCCCCGCGCCGTCAGTAGAGGTTGAGATCGGAAACGCTGAAACATCGATGACAAATTAAAAACAGAGATAAAGTTGCAACTGTGTGGTTTTTTGTTTTTATGAGAGGGAAATATATCCATACCTAGTTATCATCCATCGCTGGAGAAAGGATCTAAGAAAGCCATGAATCTAGTCCCTGTGTGTCTTCAAACCAAACTAAACAATTGGTCTCATCTTCCTCCAACTCAACGCAGTGAACAACTGGAAGTGATAAATTGAAATTTCTTGATCGATGACCAAATTAACACTACAGATCGAGTCCACACGGTAAGGCCGAGTCAATGAGGGAGATATGAAGAGAAGAAGTTTAGGGAGGAAAGTGTAAAGTGGGAACATGATGAGTGTAAAGTGAAACGTGTTCTTTTCTCTCTTTTTTTTGTTTGAGAGGTGTGGAATTATTTGAGAAACTGTAACGCGCTTATCTACTTTTTTTTTTAATCCAAAGTGGGAACATGCTGACTCCACGAAATTGTCTTTTTGGTCTTTCTGACTGAAATTATAAAATATATATATATATATATATATTAGGTGGAAAATCTACTTTTTTAATTATTTTTTTAACAGATCATGACCAAATTAAAAAAATAATATTAATAAAATTAATTAAAAAAAATTTCTCTTCACCAAAACAAACCGATGAACCACAACCTTCTATTATTTTTTCTTTCTTTCTCCTTAAGTCCAAAACAAATATGTACCCAATAAATCTCCTCAATGGCCTATCATAGTATCATATAGTCTTTTATGGGGATTTTTTTTTTGTTTTTCTATTAAAAACAAAAAAAAACCTCTCCATCTTGCAAGTGTTTTTTCTTTATAAGTACTCATTATATATTTGACTTTTTTAGTTTTTCACCATGTTTTCAATTAGAGGAAAACCTTCATATGGTACATGAACTATCACGAAATGCAATTTTTGATACCTGAACTTTCATGAAGAATTTGTAGTATCTGAACTCTTTATCAGTTTGTCATTATAGTACATCCGTCAAATATTCCGTTAAATTGCTTACATGACATGGACAAAACATGTAATTTGGTGACTAGAGCATGAGCAAAACAATCATTTCATTTATATTCAATTTCCAAAGTTTTTTTTAAGAGAAGTTGATTTATCTATCTATACTATATTTAAGAAAAGAACATTTGTCAACCATAATTGAATTTTGTTACTTTAATAACCCTCAAATATTAAATAATTTTATATAAAATGTCAACTATCATGGATAAAAAGGTCAAAAACAAAATAATTAATAAAATAATTTACAATATAAAAAAAATTGCCCATAACTTTTTAGAAAAAACTACCCACTTTCACACCTTTAAAGATGTGTTACCCTTTCTAGTATTTAATAAGAGAAGTTGATAGGGACCATTCAGTCCTCATAAAGCGTAAAATAAGAAGCCAAAGTGGTTGCAAAAAAAAAAGCCAAAGTGGGAACATGCCGAATTGCCGACTATTCAATTCAACAGAAAGTGAAACTATTATTTGAGAAACTGTAACGCGCTTATATTGAATTTATTCAATTTGTTGAATTTATGGCTGATAAGTACCTGTGTTGTTTCAAGATGCTATACAAGCATATGGCTGGAAAAAGAAAAGAAATTTCTTTGCAAGTGATTAAACTTTACTTTCATCTACGCTTGGATATTACACTTTGTCACTTTCATCTACAGTTGGCACTTCTCTCTCAATCAAGCTCCCCGCGCCGTCAGTATAGGCTGAGATCGGAAACTCTGAAACATCGATGAATGAAGTCCATAGCTAGTTAAGTACCATCCATAGCTAGAAAGGATATAAGAAAGCCATGAATGAAGTCCCTGTAGGTGTGTCTTCAAACCAAACTAAACAATTGGTGCAAAACCTCTCATCTTCGTCCAACTCAAAACGCAGCGAACAACTGGAAGTGATGGATTGAAATTTCTTGATCGATGACCAAATTAACACCACAGATATCAGTCCACACGATAAGGCCGAGGCAATGAGGGAGATATGAATTAATAAGAGAAGTTGATAGGGGGGAAAGTGTGGACCATTCAGTCCTCTAGGAGCCAAAGTGGGAACATGCCGACTATTCAATTCCACAGAAAGCCAAATTATTATTTGAGAAACAGTAACGCGCTTATATTGAATTTATTCAATTTGTTGAATTTATGGCTGATAAGTACCTGTGTTGTTTGAAGATGCTATACAAGCATATGGCTGGAAAAAGAAAAGAAAATTCTTTGCAAGTGATAACACTTTACTTTCATCTACCCTTGGATATTACATTTTTGTCACTTTCTATGTATAAAATTGCAACAAAAATTGCTCTGCACTCTCTGATTTGTGTCACTGCTTATCAACAGAAAAATCTATCTTTTATTATGTTAATTATTATCTTCAACAATGATACTCATTTTCAAAGTTAAAATACTTAGAAAAATGAGATTTAGCTAGCAATTTAACAATTTCACTCCAACAACACTAACTATTTATTAGTCATATAAAAAAATTTCATCAAATAATACATTGACACGTAGAGAAAGAGAAGAGAAAAGATGAGATAAATTTTCTAGCTATATTTAGTTACCAATTTAACAAAAAGTTAGCGAAATTTAACTTTAGTTAAAGTATTATGCTGAAACTGGTTTTTAATGCAAAATAACTATAATAGTACTAAAATAAAATCTCATTTTAACTACTCTGTTAGAGATGCTCTTAAGATTCTAAGAAGTTGTATATGTGTACCATTTATAAATTTTCTCATGTTACGGTTTATTTGGTAGTAGAATGATTCACGTGTTTGTTTCCTATGGCAACTGATCCTGCTCCAACACATATTCCAACAAAAGAAGATACAGGAAACACTAATACAATCCATATATGTTAAGCGTATTTCTATGTGCACAAAATCATGTTGGCAATTCTTGTCATTGACGAAGAACATGAAGTGCATCTTATGGGGTCGGAATGATGGAGTAGGATGGTTAATTGGCCTGTCTAGCTAACCGTATGATTTCTCCTCTTGCTACTTGAAAGCTGACTTCAAACTTGTCTACGAGTTGTTCTATATAACGAGTCCTTCGCAATAATGGTCCTGCGAAAAGTTATTTGTTAGGAGCAAATCAAATCCATTAAAGTTTGAGTGGAAATAAAAATTGATCAGTTCATATACATCTCAGTCAAAAAAAAAGAGGAAAGTGTATTTACTTACCTCAAATCTTCCCAAAGTCCAAGTTAACCAGTCCATTGTGATAAGTCCACAAAAACTTGAACATTTTTATGGGCACGTCTGGAAACGCCTGAGATAAGGCTTGGTATAAATCCGTCCGGCTAGATATCTGTTTGCAAACAATACATGTTAGAGAAATTAAAGTATAAATATTTTGTTAAAAAAAAAAAACAAAAAGAGTTCTATTTATTGAAACAAACGTACTAAACTAAATACCTTCATGTGGTGTCTTATATATGCCCACACATTTTCGTAAAATATGAGCTCATCCAGGTGATCGGTATTGTTTGAAACCTTTTGTTCAGGCTAAAACATCCTTTTGAATGACCATACGTATAATGGGTCATAGGATTGGGTTTGAAACTTTGAATATTATGTCTTGGACCGTTGACATCCTCACAAACCAATGATACATCAATTGTTTGTAACTTATATTCCATGATGAAGACGCAGAAACTTGGGAGGCCAGCTTTGGTGAAGAGCATGGAAGATTTTGGCCAGAGATTAACACCTGAAAGTGAAGACATTTATCTTGGGCAGAGGTCTCAACTCTCAACTCAACTATCAACTTAGATCCCACACCGCAGGAGGCTTTTCATTCAAATGGGAGCAAGTTCTCTACACTTGTGCCAGGCCATGTCGCGTCCATCGTACAACAGTGGAGTGCACCAATTTTCATTAGACTGCGTCAGACATATCAGATATATAGTAGTACACATGCGACTTATTTGGCAGCATAAACTTGGCAAGGAGTGTGGTATAGCAAGCTAGTTAACATGTACAATAACCAGAAAATTTTATCAAAGAAAGAAATAGCCAGAGTAATTTTCTGGTTGTGTTATGGTACTTTTTCTTTTACTTACATTTGCGAGCATTGTACTTTAGGCTTTGTGGAAATCCTCATTCATATTTTTACTTCAGTACCAAAAGAAAAATATGCCACAGTTAAAATGGACAGCTTTATATACTCAAAAAGCTACAAGATACAGAGATGTACACCAGCAACATCTATAGGATTCTTAATTTATTGTGCAGTTTCCATAATTTTCATTTGGGAGTGTACACAAAATTCAGTAGTGCACCAGCAATTTCAATTTCCTTTCCTTTGCCAACAAAAAATTGAACCTGCTCTCGATTCTATCTGTTCTGTGAGAAAAGCAAATGATATGAATTTTTAAAGTGAAATGAAATTGGAGCAGTTGATTGAGCTTCTGTAAAATCTTCTAAACTAATGAAAAACTAAGTTAAGCAGCTCCATCCTTATCTGGGAGTTGGTTGAGATCGAAGTCTATTTCGCGCTGCCCTTTAGCATCTTCTCTTGCTTCTTTGTGCAATGCTGCTTCAGTCTCACCATCTTCGTTATCCGTCGATGCTCTAACACCAGGTGCTGTAGGAGCTTCTTTCACTGGTAGTCCTTTAGAATTATGAACACTCATGTGGCCTCCAAGACCCTGGAAAGTTGTAAACTTCTTGTTGCAAATATTGCACACAAACTTTTTTATGTTATGCTCCACTGGAGCATCTTTAGTGCTAGTAGGAACATGACCTGGATCGTATTTTCTCTTTGCAGCATACTTAGTACTAAACCCAGATTCACCCATTTTCGCACTTGTACCATCTGATCTATTACGACTACAATACCAGCTCCGAGTCCCCATTGCTTGTGAAGTTGGTAAGGTTTTGCTTGAATATTCAACTTGGGGTTTTCTTGGAATCTGCACCTTCTGTCCTTCTGGGTTTGGTCATGTAAAGCCACGTCTCTTTTGGGGTCTTCACCTTTGAAAACAATCTTTATCTTCTTTGGTGCGTTACTTATCAACTGTTTTGACACTCTGCTTTTATCACCATTCTCATCATCTTCCATACCAGCCTTCCTTTTACCTTTCCTTGGTGATAAATCTGGACCATAGTACTTGTACCATCAAATTTCAGTTTCTTGGATGAAGGGTTGTCCTTGAATCGAACCGATGGCTCTCGCATTGCCTTCTTCCCTGACATTTGATCACCGAGTCCATCAAGATTTGTACTAGTCTCCCAAGAATAACTTTGTTCACTTATTCTGTGTCTCCGAATTTCGATCTTGGCCAAGTTTACTAAGAAGCTTGCTGCATCAGCATCTGTGTCTATGTTGTCATTGCATGAGCTACTAACGCCATCATCATATGAATCCGGCATCCGAGGTGGAGGCCTGAAAGCCTTGGAATTGCTTCCACCGTGGAGTTTCATGTGGCCGTACAGAGACTTTAGTGATGGGAAGCTTTTCTTGCAAACATGGCAATGTGGGATTTCATTGCCATGTTGTTTCATTCTCTTCTTGAGAGGAAGAGAATCATCACAGTGAATTTTTGGACCTCTCTTTTGGTCTTCATCGTCATCATCGTCGACCCTGCTTTCTTGATCTTCATCTTCTTGTGGGTTTCTCTCTGGTAAGTTTTTCATGATGGGTAAGAAGAAGAAAAAGAACCCAGAAAGAATTGACTGATTACAGAGCTTTTGTCAGTTGGCATTGATTTGGGGGTTTTACAGAGGGTTAATTGATTTGTTGGGACTTGTTTTGGTAACCTAAAATAAGGGAAATGAAAATGTTACCAAACTAGACTTGAGGAAATCATTCCAGTTAAGTAGATAAAGATATGATACGGACTACTTGACTTGTACAAACGGGTTGGCTCAAATCGGGTTCTGATTTCTCGTCCAACTGTGAGTTGGATCTGGATTAGTATGTGCGATCCGACAAGCTCGTTAATCACAGCTAGCCTTTCCTTTCTCTTCTTCATTTGTTTTGTACTTCTATTATGAGTATTATCTATTCTCTGCTTGGATTAATCTTGGTAATTTTCAAGAAAACTCTGGTCTCACAAACACACCTTAATATGAACTCTGTTTTTTTTTTTTAATAAATTATGATCATGCCTATATCTAAATTCATTGTGTTAGATGCATGGGTAGGAACCTAATCAACTCCAATTCATGTATTTGGCAACCATGAATTGAATTTGGTTGGTGATTATTCTAAAATTCATAGGCAATTGATTATAGGTGTGATTAATCATGTGGGTGTCCTAGTAAGAAAACATAGCTAGCTCGGATTCTTTTAGTTTCTAGAGCTCTTCGCCTCTAATTGTCGATTATTGGCTCATAATTAACAAGGCTTGAATTGTCAATTACAGAGTCAATCTTGGATCATAGTATGTGATACGAGCATAATTGTATATCTTTTTATATCAATTTCCCTACATTTCTCTTGCTAATTTCTCATATATTTGTATTATTTATTTAGTTTTTGCATTTGTAGGTTTCTGATGGAAGCATATTTGTGTGCTCCATTGTGCTTAGTTCTATATTAATTCTCTTACATTCTATCTTTATTCGAGTTAGTTATGTCGTTTTATGTTTTATAGGACTCTTGGAGCATTGAGGATGAAAAGAAGCAAAAAGTGGAGATTAAAAGCTAAACTGGTGAATCTGCCTGTGCAGATCAGTCCACTTCGACAGAGAACTGGGAGCAGCTCAGAATGAATTAGAAGATGTACAATATATGGACGGAAAGCCCCGGATGTCTATTTTCAGGAACTCCTGACGGTTCGTGATTCGGAGTTTTCTAGAAGAAGTTATGGCTGATTAAGTGAGCGAAGGTCAATCTGCGCGCGAATCTGGAAACCTAATTCATTTAGGATTTGTGATTTTCCTCATGGGCTTCGACCCCTATTGGGCCATGGACGTTTTAAACCCTAACCTGGGGTATTTAAGGATCTCTTAATCAACCGAGAAATATAGCTAGATATCTTGACATCCAAAGAAAACGGAGAGCCGTGAAGATCGCCGTGACCCTATTCCATCTTTTGGTTTTCTTAGTATTTTTCTGATGAACTTTGTGATTGCCACCATGACTATGTGTGGCTAATTTCTCTAGTAACTAGGGGCTGTTCCTAGCCCTAGACATGTGGATTTTATGATTTTGGTTTAATCAAGACTTCTTAGACAATTGGTTGTTTGTTGATTCATTGTTTATTCATTGATAAATCCTATGTTTGTTTGCTTTGGATGCATACTTAGTGAGCATGCTAGGGTTTTATTGCTATGAATGTGTGCATGATCATCTTTATCATAACATGTTCTAGAGTAGCGCATGACTTATTGACTTGTTCATATGAATCAATATCTAGGTAATTAGAACAACTCCAGTATCGAAGTTGCCTAGCGTTACTCACAATCTCTTCGTGTTTAATGACTTTTGATTTGTTAAACCTTTTGGAAATACCATCCTAGGCTGCTTATTGGAAGCTAAGTTAGGTTGTGAACATCATGCATCTAACATACCAAGTATGAGAGATTAATAGGTTAAGATCGATACACCATTGGCTTAACTTGAGTAATGACATTCAATTGCTAAGAAGGATTGATTGGCTTATCATAAATGAAACATTGTCTTGTGGTGAATAGCATGTCCCTGCTTACATTATTCTCATTGATTTTCTACATCACAACTCTTGATATCTTGGATTAATTTCCATCTTAATTTAGGTTTCCCTACCAGTTTCTTATTGCAAATAAAGAGAAAAGAAGTTGAAATGAGGAAACTAAGCGAAGTTGAGGATATCAGGAGAAAATGGAGCAAATGTGCAATTAGTGAATGGTCATCCGTTTGCATCTAACCGTTGGTTTGAGGTGTAATTTATGGAAACAATCCCTCTGCGGGTCTAGTCTTACCAGTTCAAATTTCACCATGTTCAGACCGTTGGATCTTCCTGCATTCAGTCTCAAGTGAGTAATACTCGGTGCTGCTCGGACGTTCTGGAACCGAACTTTGATTGCTTGTAAATAATGTTCCAGACAGAGTTGTGATGTGTACGTAAAACACGTACACAAAGTACCTTTAATTACTTGGATTATGTTATTCCGAAAGTTGTTTTGTGTATTTAATGTGTGTTTTCGTATTAATAGAAAAAAATATGAAGAAATTGAAAACGGTGCATTTTGGAGGTTTTTCGCGTGAATGCAAAAATTGAATTAAAAGTCAACAGCGACTTTTCGACATTGAAATGACACCGGTCATTTCTCGGATGTGGAGAACAGAACGTGTACGAAGATTTCGAAAACCGTTTCGAATCCCGACAATTTTGTTGGCGATCCACCACGATTAGAGGCGCAACCACCGCACGCGGTGGCAAAAACCATTATTAAACCTCCACTTATTTTCCTTTAATTGTTTTTATATAATTGATATTTTTATTTGTTTAAATTATTATTATTATTATTTTATTTTTAATTTTGTTTTATTAACTTTTTCTTTTTTGCCTTTTTGACAACTTTTGCAGCTGCCGGCCACCATCTTCCTCCTTCCCTCGGATCCTCCTTGGATGCCCTCCTCCACTTTGCCGACACCGTCCTTGGATCCCCGACACCACCATCACTCCTTCACGGGCTCCTTGACTTCATGCTGCTCCTGCTTCCCTTACTCTTGTACTTAAGCTTCTGCAATTGACTACTCCAAACAACTCCAAGTCTTCAGTGACTCTCAGCTCATCGTCAACCAGGTCACGGGGGACTACCAAGCAAAAGACCCCACTATGTGCCGGTATGTGGCCTTGGTAAAAGACCTCACACTTGGGTTCTCGTGTTTCAGATTAACAAAGGTACCGAGGGATGAGAACCAACGGGCTGACGCCCTAGCCAGAATAGCTTCCGCTATTGACCCCAACCCAGGGGCCTCGGTACCCATTATTATGCTGGAGCACCGCAGTACCGAGACGACACCCGTCGAGGTGAACCACTTGCGTCTCGAAGAAGCAAACTGGATGACCCCAATCCTAGAGTACCTACGAGATGGCTCCCTCCCAAGAAACAATGATGAGGCAAAGAAAGTAAGATTCCGGTCCTCCCGGTACCTCATCATCAACAGTCATCTTTACCGGAGGGCCCACTCAATGCCATACCTGCGATGTCTCGGACCCACCGAGTCCCGGGAGGCGATCAGGGAGGTACATGAGGGCATATGCGGCCACCACCCGGGAGGAAGAGCAATGGCTCACAAGCTCGTTAGGCTCGGATACTACTGGCCAACCCTCCTCCGGGACGCCGTGTCATTCACTAGGCAATGCAAATCCTGCCAGTTCAACGCGCCGAATGTACCGAGGCCATCCCAACCATTGGAGACGATGGTCAACCCGTGCCCATTCGCACAATGAGGCTTAGACCTAATCGGGCCAATGCCAAAGGGTACCGGCGGTGTTGAATATGTGGTTGTCGCCACCGACTACTCCACCAAATGGACGGAGGCCAAGGCCCTCAAGTCCATCACTTCCCAGCAAATTCAAACATTCATCTGGGAAAACGTCATCTGCCGCTTCGGTGTCCCTCAGATCATTGTCACCGACAATGGAAGGCAATTCGACTCCAACTCCTTCAAGGAATTTTGCCGGTGCAAGGGTATCACCCTTTACTTCGCATCGGTAGCCCACCCCCAGACCAACGGTCAGGTAGAGGCAGTAAACAAAATCCTGAAGAGGACAATGAGGACCAAGCTGGGCGAAAAGAAAGGCGCATGGCCTGAACTGCTACCGGAGGTACTCTGGGCATACCGCGAACCCCGAGGGTACCGTTTCGGCCGGTACCTCCCCTTCAGCAGTCTCCGCTTCAGACCGAGGCTCCCCGCCTTCTCCCACTTCGGTGACCGGCACCGAACTGCTACTACCAGGCACAAACTGACCATCTTTGATCATGTTCAACGGCTCTATGACTTCGCCGGTAGTGATGCCCCTCGTCACCGTCTCAAACATGCTTTCAAGGCGGACGGCGTTGGTACCGGACGAACAGGACTGAGTCTCGCTACTACTACTCCCGGTACTAGAAGCCACGTCGACAATCTCCACAGAAGGAGACCTCTCTGGCTCTTCACCAGAGAAGGCGTTGCCGCTTCCTACACTTTGGCTCTCCGAATCAGACATCTGCAAGAAGTAAACTAAGTTCCTTACCGGGATGACAGTCCTATGCCTATGCAACCTAGCTCGGTACTAAGGTCGGACACCGGTACGCAAACTACGTTACAAAAGCAGAAAAACGCAAAAGTAACACAGAAGTTCTCGGTACTTACACTGTCGAGCGTCAAAAGTCGAAAAATCGGTTGATCACGTTGTACGCTACCGGCAACAAGCTCTCACTCTCCTTACCGACAGGTTTCAGAGCTCTGGAATGAGAAAATTCAAGAATGAGGAGAAGTGAACCCTCTTCACCCCTATATATATAGCGGGACTCGGACCATCTGCACCGTACGACACCAACCGTCGCTCCACAGGATGGCGACACGTGTCCCCACAACGGTTGAACTTCCCATGCAGTTTCAAATCACCCGAGGACCGACACGTATCACCCCACTACCTCGGCAGTTACGCCAAGCATACCAACAGGCACGACCTTGGCAATTCCCTTAGAACTCGGAGCGGTTACAACTCCCTCCTGGGAGGAACCCCTTGTTCGGGGACTTGGGGGACTACATGGGCCGACCCTAAGCGCCGCGGCTGCCCCACCGACACTTGGCTACGTCCTGATATGAACTTCTGGATTAAGTCCCCGACCAAGCAGTTCCTCTTGCTCGGGACTTGGGGGACTTCTGTTGCTACCATTTCATATCTGTCCCGGTACAGACCCCATGACGGGTCAGGAGTAGCCCACCATCGTTGAACAGCCCACCTCTGGGCCCATTACCACGCCCCAGCGGCATCTACTTACTCGGTAGGGATCCCCTACCAAGTGCACTGCCTTGACAACGCCCCAGCGGCCCAGGCAACGCCCCAGCGGCATCTACTTACTCGGTAGGGATCCCCTACCGAGTGCACTGCCTTGACAACGCCCCAGCGGCCCAGGCAACGCCCCAGCGGCATCTACTTACTCGGTAGGGATCCCCTACCGAGTGCACTGCCTTGACAACGCCCCAGCGGCCCAGGCAACGCCCCAGCGGCATCTACTTACTCGGTAGGGATCCCCTACTGAGTGCACTGCTTTGACAACGCCACAGCGGCATCTCTCCACTCGGTAGGGATCCCCTACCGAGCCCACTAGCAAAGCCCTGGCGGTACCCCAGCGGTACCAGTAATACCAGGTCGGGTGTACCGACAACAAGCCTTCCCCTCGGCCTTACAGGGACATCTCCCGACCCGGTACCGTGGACACACAGTCCAGTCGGCACCGGCGCAGCCACCTGGCAGCACGTGCTCGTCCACTACCTCGCGGATCGTACTAAAGAATGCCCATACCGCACTAGGCACCGCCGTCCCTCGACGCGCGTGTCGAGGTAGTGGAGTAATAGAGTATTCTCTCGTGTCATGGGATGTCCCCCACGCCAGGGAAGCTTGTCTCCGACCTCAACTCATATATAAGGAGTCTTCACTCCTTATTGAGGTAAGTTCTCTCCATTCCTAGAAACTCTGCTCAAATCCTCTCGGGACTAACTTGAGCGTCGGAGGGTCTTCGGTCGGTACACGCCGGCCTCCCCTGACCTTCTTTGCCCTTTTAGGTACTCAAGTGCACTCCAGGTACGTCCCTACCGAGCAGCTGGGAAACGGCAGGAACAAGGGTTTTATAGTTATGAATGTGTGTGATGTCTGCTTCTTGTTAAATAAGATTCCTCACACATTCTAGAGTGGGACTTGTTAACTGCGGTTAACATGTAACTTGGTTCCTAGGATAAGCAAGACAACACCAATACTTGTGATGCCTTGTGATGACTTAGACCCTTTTGAAACTTAATAATTCCTGCGTGTTAAATCTAGTTTTTAGACTGCACGTTAGGGCCTTTACGAAGTCCCGTTAGGAAATACGTTAAGGGTAGAACGTTTTCTCTCTTAACATACAAAGTAAGAAAGTGGTAATAGGTTTAGTTCAAGCATACCGAGCTAAACCTCGGCATCTTCATCTAGAAATAGAAGAAATTAGACAGAAACACAGCATGTGAGCATGATTTTCGGTGGTAGATTTTAATTCCTAGTTACTTTTATTTTCAAAAGCCAAAAATCCAAAAATATTTCATTTTCTTTTATTTATTTCTTGTTTTCAAAAACCTCCAAAAAACTGAAAAACACTTTTGTATATATTGTACATATTGTGGGTAATGACCCTACACTTCCCGCTACACTATTACGGCATATTTTGTAATTTCGTGACATAGAAAAGCAAATAAACAATCTCTTGTGGGTAATGACCCTACACTTCCCGCTACACTATTACGACACATTTTTAGGAAGTCAAGGATTTTATCTTGACGAGCGTTTTAAAGCGTGTCAATTTTGGCGCGTAGAAAAACATTTATCAAGTTGGTTGTGCTTCAAGTTCTCTAGATCAAGCCCTGTGAGTCTAGTTTCAAATGCAACTGGAATCACTCAATTATGATATTTATCCACAGAGATATGCCCTTCATAAGGGGGAAAGGTCAAGCGGAGCAGGATTCCTAAGAACAAATGATGGGCTTGTTGGGTTTGAATTACTCATGCATACTTCACAAGACACAAGAACAGTCCAAGAAACATTTTCATGGGCTGATGTACATGATCAATGTAACTTTGTGGAGGTGAAGTCATTTGAAGTTTACCCAAGTTAGGTAGAGGTGAAACTTGGTGCCAAGCTTGTCATGATCATGATGAAATTAGGGCACCACCACTACCACTCTAAGACAAGCTATAGTAACTTCACTCATGAGTAAATGCTGCACTAAGAGTAAAGGGAAGCTTAGTCATTTGCCATTTCAAGTTTTGAAGGTGAAATATGACATATGTCATGACATATTTCTCACTTCCAAGATGCTATTTAAGTAGACTCATTCTTCTCTTCTTCTCCCTCTCATTTTTCTATTCTTGTAATGTTTTGTTTAGTTTTAGTTTGTTGTAATATATAGTTATGTAAATAATCAACCACTTATATGGAGGGTTCTATGTTTTTGTGTGTAATAATTTAGGGTTTAGCCCTAAACATGTTTACTCTTGATTAACGTTAATTTATAAATTCTGGGATATTGAATGTTTGTTTGATTGATTGCCTTGACATCGATAAATTGCTAGTTTGTTTATTGTGGTCGCGAACATAGTAAGCATGCTAGGGTTTTATTGCTATGAGTATATGTGGACCGCCATATCATCATATATTCTAGAAGTAGCAAATAACGGTGTAAGTTATCGTTATATGAATCATCTTCTAGGCAATTAGAACAACATCAGTGTCGAAGTTGCCTAGCGTTACTCGTTCTCTTTATGCTTAATGACTTCTTAATGTTGAATCTATGAACATGTCATTCTAGGTTGCATTTTAGAAGCTAAGTTAGGAGTACATGTCATGCACCTAACATACCAAGTAAGAGAGAATAATAGATTAAGTGCAACATGTCATTGGCTTAGTCTGAGTAACGACATTTAATTAATTGAAAAGAAGTTATAGGTTAACATATCAAGAGTGTGTTTTGTACTATTTCTGTTTAGCTTAATTTCCAAAAATGAAAATCCAAAAATATTTTCTTTTCCTTTATTTATTTCTTGTTTTCAATCCATTCAAAAAAAAAACAAAAACACTTTTGTATATATTGTACATTTTTGTAAATAGAATCGTTGTATAGATTTTGTATTTTCATGACAAAGATTAGCAATTAGACACAATCCTCTGCGGGTAATGACCCTTTACTTCCGCTACACTATACACGACACATTTGTAGGAAGTTAAGGTATATATATTGACGAGTATTTTGCGCTTGTCAGTATGGCATTAGTACGGAATTTGGCTCATGATTGACGTTGTATGCATCATTCTACATTGGTTTGCACATTGAAATTAGCACCCAAATCTACATAAAAAAATCATTTACGTTTTATAAACTCAATTTACTTTCCTAGTTGGCATTTAGTGTAAGTTCTAGTCATTTTAGCTTTTCACAAACACAATCTTGAATCAACTACACTTCCATCCATTTGTGCATAATCATAGTGGCTACAAGTTTTGGCTTTGAATAGGGATAGTGTGAGCTAAACCGAGCATTGCCAAGACTTGGTGTCTTGAGTACATAGCTTTTTGTTTGTGTTTCCTTCTGTGTTTAGCAACTTAGGGTCTGTTTACCAAGGATTAAGGACACTTCCTAATCGCTTGGGTACGATATCCTCATCATGATATATACTTCCATATTAAAACGATTGCGTGCGCTTGCGTATCAAATGCGACACCGGGCTGCACGCTGAGAATAGTCTTTTGCAACTAATCTAGCTTTGAGCTTCTGTATGAAGCCATCTTTATTATATCAACAAGCCAGCTTTGAGCTTCTGTATGAATAGTCTTTTGCAACTAATCTAGCTTTGAGCTTCTGTATGAATAGTCTTTTGCAACTAATCTAGCTTTGCAACTAATAGTCTTGTACACCCACTGCAAGCCAATTACATCTTTTCCTTGAGGCATATCAACAAGCTCCCAAGTTTTATTCTTTTCAATCTTTGAAATTACTTCTTTCATTGCTTCTAACCACATTTTAACATTTGCAGCTTCATAGAAAGTTTGTGGTTCACAAGAGAAAAGACCATAGTCACAAGATTCATAAAAGTCACTTAAAGATTGTACCTTCCTTGGTGGTGATTCTGAATCATAGTGATCAGGATTTAAATTGCTTTGTTGAGCTGCAACTTCTTGTGATGATGATGTTTCAGCAAATTGATAAGAACCTAGCTTGTGCATGAAATTGCTTTGCTAATCTTCTTTTCTGAAAAATTAAGCTTGGACTAGAATGCTTGTTCCAAGTGTTATTTAAAGACCTATTAATCCTTTGTTCATGAGCTTGAAGTGAACTCGTTCACTGATACATCGACATGGTTGAAATGCACGGTCTGGAAAGGAAGGCCATTTTTCCTCAGGAAGGGATTTGAAAGCAATACTGGCATTGACTACGGATTTCGCATTCTCTAAAATATAATGTACGTGATCACAAAGGAATCTGTTTTCAGTCTAAAATTCCCCTAATAAATTAATAATTAGAGCTATCTTTCGAAAATAACTTGTATACAATTATGTTCTTCACTCCACCGGAGGTTGCTTTGAGCGGTAGTGACCAGTAGCCGCCAAGATCTTGATGTGCATGTTGAGATTGGTTTTGTTTTCTTTTGTTAGGGGCAAAATAAGATTTTGTTAGGTTAACTTTCGTCAACTTAGAAGTATAATATTATTCACCAAATTAATCCACACACACATGTTGAACAACTTGTTCAAAGAAGCAAACGGTGAAATTCAATCCTCCTCTGAGTGGAGGCTTAAATTTCTAATTTATTTTGTCATTTCCAAAATCTGTTTTCAGCTCTTTGCAAACGTTCTACAACCAAAACCAAAAAGCGAAAAAGAAATTACTTACTTTGTTCTAGAGCAAGAAATATGCAGTTACTGTTTTTTCTGAGTATAATCACATCTTGATAAACTTAACTTGACAAGTCATTGCCCTATGAAACATAAAAAATTCCTTGTATAATTCCTCAGCGTCTGTAAACAGAAAACCTGTATACAGTGTCATCTTATTCAAAACATAGCAACTGTTTAACAAATACTTGGACAATTCCATCTCCACCCTCCGTGCCTTGAAGCTTTTAATTGAGATAGTCTTGAGGTGTGAAGACAAACAAATAGGCACAACCGCTGGTGGATTCCATGGAAGCTCTGAATATTCTTTATAACATTTGGTTTTCTGGCAATAAGAGAATTAATGAAATGAGCAAACTTTTAGAACTGTATGGTGATATAATTTAGCACAAGAGTAAACAAATCTTACGTACATCTTCTACAACAATATCTTCCAAATTGGGTGCTCTGCAGAGAAGCTCTGCTAGTAATTCCCAGTAATTGCATTCATGAAGAAGCAGATCCAATTTCTTCAAATTAATAAAAGCAGCAGGTAGATACGAAGCCTTCAGAAGAGAAACATATTTATGAAAAATATACACAATCAGATTGCAAGTTAATATTTCCTTATGCATGATATACAATTTCTAATCATAATTTCCCAAAGAAGAAAAATATGAAAAAAGTAGGACGGAATAATAAGAACAATAGAAGAGAAATATATGGAAATGCGGGGGATGTGTGTTTCCATTGTATCAACGGAATACCAAAAACAGTGAGAACACAAAATGGACGTTATGGCAAAGAATAAGAAGAACACTATAGGATAAATTTGTCCCAATTACTATGTACATAAAAGGGATTGATATATTAATTCTATTTTGTTTCCATTTCATGTTACTATTCTAGTACTGTTATTATTCCATGTCAAACTAAAACCTAATTAGTAAGTGCCAACTTATTTCTTTCATTCACTCCTTCAATCTGTCCAACATAGAAAAGATTGAAAATGATTTCTCTCATCCTATTATCTTGTGCACCAAAAATAGTGTAAGAGAACAAGGGTTAGGAAATACTTACATCAAAAGAATAAGTTGAAAGAGACAGATATCTGACATTGGAAATTCCAGCCAGGAGCGCAGTTGCACTAGCGTGAAAGGAAAGACATTTATCTGCTGGAATAAATGTGAAAGAGATACTGGCATTCACTAGGGATTTCATATTGTCCAATTTATATTGTGACAAAGCCACAGTGGCGGATGCACTTAGTAGGCTGTCTAGGCTGCAGCCTAGACAAGATTTCTGGTAAAATATCAATAAGTATAGGGATACTAATGTAATAGCCCACTCTCAGGAAAAAAAAATTTGTTAGAGCCTTAGAGGAAGAGAGAGAGAGAGAAGAGAGAGCAGCAAAGAGGGCTGTGGCAGAGGAAGATTGGCTGTGGGCTGTGGCACAGATTCAAAGAAGAGAAAGGAGAAGTACAGAAAAAGGCATGTGTTGGTCAAACAACTTGTTCTAATTTTTTTTTGGGAGTGTTTGTTTTTTTCTCTAATATTTGATTGTTTGGTCTAAAAATTTAAAATTTTAATTTATCAATGAGGTTATTTAAAAAAAATTTCTCGCCTGCCGGCGAGATTCATTAAAAAAAAATTTCTTTGAAAATTAGCCCCCCCAAGATTTTCATCCTGGTTCCGCCACTAAAGCCACCTGCCTGAGATCAAGGCTTTCAACATTTGGGGCATCAATATAAAAAGTATTCTCAACCAAAATTTTACCACATTCATCCAAACATATGCTAATCCTTTTCAGTTCAGGTGCAGAGACATTGAAAATGAGATCTTCGTAGTTAGTAACTCCATCAATGATCAAAACTTCAAGGACTGGACAGCAACAGAAAAGATTTTCCATTAAGTTGTTATCAGGACAATCAACTGTGACATGGAGAAACTTCAGACTAGGGAAACACCCTGATGTAGGAGGATCACAAGCTTGCCGATTAAGACATAAAGAAGAATCTGAAACAAGTTTCAGGACCCTCAATGTTTTGCATGTAAATAAGCTACGTGGGATCCCATACTTGGAGAAAACCCATTGGAAAGAAATATGAAGTTCAAGTTCAACAAGATTGCGTCTAACCGCAGTGCAAATCCAATCATCAACACAAGATGAATAATCGGAATGCGGAAAGCAACTTGAGAGTTTGAACTTTAGGATGTCCGACGAGTCACGAAAGAAAAGTACACGATTAACAAACTTATCAAAGTGACGACAGCCATAATCGTTATCTTCTCTCAAAACATCAAAGTCTAGAGTGGTGACAGAAGTCCACATGTTGTTCCATCTTTTAGACAAAACGGTGGTCCTCACAGCCTCTATTGTTGGGAGGAAGGAGAGTGTGTGACAAATAAGTGCTTTTGGTAATGCACTGATCCTATCTTCTTGCAGTACTCTTGCTTGATGCTTTGAAATTGATTCCATTTCTCTACCCTATCAATATCAATGGCATAGATTTTATTGAAATCAAGGTCAAATGGAAAGCCCTGTTGGTGATACAGACTCTAAAACTGTGTATGCAAAATTTAATCCGAATATGAAAGGTGAAAACCTTACCCGCAATGGGTGAAATTCTCCAGGCTAGGGGATCAGTCCTCCAATTCTCCAAACCTTAATCGCGCTGCAGAACAACCCTAGTGTTTTTTTTTTGAGTGAAAGTGTGTTTAAGTTGACTGTCATAGCTCAACATGTAATTGATGGTTGGATTAAACGAACGGTTGTGATGGATCGTGGTTCAAGTGAACCTTGGTGCATAGCAGAATCTGCCTTGAATCCATTCATTGTTATCACTTCCCAATATTGGACCGTTAATTACATGCAAATGCAAATTCTCATTGGTTCTTATTAATTGTCATTGATACAAATGTCAAAACTCAAAACGGTTCCTTTCAATTCATTTGATTCACAATTAATTGGAGTTCATTTCTGCTCATACTTCTTGGTTAAAGTGTTAAAGACTTTAAGATGTTAAGAATTTGACAATTAATTAAGATTTTATTGTTGTGCAGAAATGAAACTAGACAAGGCATTAAGGCATTAAGAGTTGAGAACAAGCTGAGAAATGAAATCACCTATAAACCATGTTAGTGCTAAAAGCATACAAAAAAAAAAAACTATATTGCATCCATGAAATCATATAGCATCGATCAAACAGTTAAAATTCACCATTACGGATTCTGAATCAACGCCAATTGAAACAAGAACTATTGAAGATGATTTGGTTGCACAAGTAAGGACCATCACTTTTGTAAACAATTGCAGGTGTGATTGAACTTTTGCAAATTGGGTTGAGAAACAAGAACTATACAGCATCTATGAAATCATACAGCATCAAACAGCTAATTAATTATTCCATCCAAAGCATAATTCAAATCCATAACGCTTTCAGAGAAATTAGCAAATATGTCAGAAAACGTAAAAAGAAGGTAGTAGCAAAAAGGTTGACAGAAAGACGGCCACAGCTTCAAACCAGGACTACTTTATCCATATCCCTACAAGCATGTCAAAATCATCACTACCACAAGAGCTCCACATTTCTCAGTACCTTCATGATCAACATTTATTGGAAGGTGCGATTGCACTGATATCAACTGACTGACCATGGCTTAGCTGAATAATATTAAATATTTTCCATTCAGATGTAAAGATGCTGCCATATATAATCAAATATCAGCAGTAGTTAGAAGAAGATCAACCATTGAATGGAACAGAAACATAAAAGGAGGCTTTTACAAATGAGAAAAATCTCCATATGGTACTTGAACATGAGAGTCAGATTCAAAGATGACTGAAGTAAAGCTTGCAAGGTTGAGCGCAAGGGAGGCAGCCAAAGCTTCTGCATCAAGAGCCAAAAGAGCAGTACACACTTTTGTCGATCCAGCAATGAGAGCATGAGGACTGGCGAGCCAACACATTAGGCCACCACAATCAGAGTTTTTGTCCATCAAAGTTGATTTTAAAAACATTTGTAGGTGGAGAAGACCACTAAGTGCAAGAAGCACTGATGATTGTTGAGGTTGTTCGGAGGAAGCCTGGAATTAGCATGAAGCAACTCGATAGCGGCTATCAGCATGGCGAGCCATGTCAACAGGGGAAGTGATTAAATAGATAGCTGCACCAGGCCTTCCAAATTTCCCAACAAAGAACAGCAGAGGTGCCAGCAAAGAAAGATGAGATGTTCAGCACATTCAGGGAATTCGTAACAAAGTGGATGGATAGGAGAACTGGCAGCTCTGCCTTTGAAGAGATTGAGCACCGTTGGAATACATCCAATAGCCGGCCTCCATAAAAGCAGTCTGATCTTAGGCGGAGTCGTAAATTAGGCATTGTTGAGCTCTTTCATGTACCAGAGCATTTGCCATAGATGCAGCCCTGTGTTTGAATAGGTAACCAGACTCATAAAATTAGGCATGATTGTGCCAAATATGATGACCAACACAGTCTTGATCAACCAAAACAATTCCACGAAATGACAATGGCCCATCAGAAGTGAGCAAATGGGATCAAGATTCTATGAAGCAGAGTCCCAATTAATAATATTTTTGACCAAGGGTCATATCATCAGATGAAGAGAAAATCAGGAACAGTTGTTAGCCTAGAACCATCTGATGTTTCGCACCTTAGGAAACTTCGAAAATTCCTTGTATATCGTTTTTCTTTTTGTACACAAAAGACTAATATAAATTCCCATCTTACTCAAACGATGACCATTCTTTAATAAATAGTTAGCCACTTCCATGTCAACTCGGCGTCCCTTGAATCCCATCATGGAGATGGTCTTCAGGTGTGACAGCAAACAAATAGGCACAACCTCTGGTGCATTCCATTGAAGTCCTGAATCTTCTTCTTCCCATTTGGTTTCCTAATGATAAAACAACTAATGAAATGAGAATGACTTGAGGAGGTAACATGTTAGAATATGAAGCCTAACTGTATAGGAAAGTTAGTTACTTACATCTTCTAAGACAAGATCTTCAAGATTAGGTGCTCTGTGGAGTGCCATAGTTAGCAATTCCCAATAATTGCAATCATGAAGAACAAGCTTCAATTGGGTCAAATTACCAAAAGGGGGAAGATACCAAGCCTGGGTGAAGATACAAGTATATTGATCAAACAAAAATTTCCTGATGCCTAATATGCTATTTTTTTATCACAAATTAGAACGCATTAATAAGAGCAATAAAAAGATTTGAAAAAAAATGAAATTTAAGAGATGCAGGGGATGTGCACAACTCTTCCTTATTAATATGGGAATGAAGGATGTAAATTCTTATATGATTACCATTCTACTACTTTTATCATTTTAGATACCAGACAAAGACTAACTACCAATCAATTTCTTTCATTCACTCCTTCTATCTCTCCAACCTTTAAAGGATATATTGGGAAATAATATCTTTCATCCTGTAAACTTCTCTACCAAAGATAGCAAAAAAGAGCAAGTTTTAGGATATACTAACCTCCAAACAATGAGCCGAAAGAGACAGATGTCTAACATTGGATATTCCAGCCAAAAGAGCAATTGCACGATTGGGAAAGAGAGATCGTTCTTCTTCACAAAGGGCTCTGAAAGCAATTCTGGCATTCACTACGTGTTCTGCATTCTCCAAAAAGTAATTTGACAAACCAACCTGCTCGAGTTCAAGGTTTTCAAGGCTTGTAGCGTTTATATAAAAACTGTTCTCGTGCTCATAACGTTCATCCAAGCTTATTCTCAGCGTCTTCAGCTCAGGTGCATAGACCTTGAACTTGTAGCCATCACCATTGTCAATAAATCCATCTATAGTCAAATTTTCGAGTACAGGACAGTAAGAAAAAAGCTTTTCCATCGAATCCTCATCAGGATTAGCCACTGAAACATGGAGGAACTTGAGACTTTGAAAACAACCTGATGCAGGAGGATCATAAGTAACAAATTCACCAAATGACCACACTTTCAAAACCCTGAGTGTTTTGGACGTAAAAACACTCCGAGGCATCTGAAAACTAGTCTCTCCATTAGTCTCATCCGTAAGAAGAAGATCAAGTTCAGCAACATTACGCGTGACGGCAGTGCAAATCCAATCATCAATGTGAGATAAATTTTTCGGATAGGAAATAGCAAGACTTAACTTTTGGATGTCTGATGAGTCCCGAGAGAAAAGTGCACGATTCACTAACTTAGTAAAACGATCAGAGCCATAGCCATCATTCTTGGGAGTGAACAAATCTCTTTGGTCATCGAAGTCTAGAGTTGGAAGAGAAATCCACATCTTCTTCCATGTTCTAGACAAAACAGCAGTCCTCACAGCGCACATTGTTGGGAGGAAATATAGTATGTGACAAATAAGGGCATGTGGCAATGCACTGATCCTATCTTCTTTGACTAATCTCGCTTGAGGCTTTGACATAGAAGCCATGGGTAACTTAGCTCTATGTTAAAACTAACAACACGGGCAAACTGAAATCACTATCACAATCAGCTATTCCATCGAAGCCATTTCTACTCTATATCAGACAATAAATACAAAGCATGCATTTGCCAAAGGGTCTCATTATTTCAAAGAATAGGGCTTAATAGGGGCTGAATCCGAAGAAAGGAAGGTGAAATTACCCGTAGTGAGATGAGGATGTAGTAGACTGAACAATTGAAGCCAATCGTGCCAGGATGAGGATGAGGATGAGCTCAACAGACCATCAGATAAATTGGGAAGCGACTATAAACTAGGCTTGAGTTTATCTGGTGTTGTAGTCTGCGAATTGCAATTGTACAAAACTAGTTAAACTACAATCCCCCAAGTCAAAGCTACAATCATCCATTTAGAGTTTTAGACGTTTCACTGCGTTTAGGATTGGAAGGCGACCGCTACAGTGTTCTGTTAGGGTTTTTTTTTTGGTCAAGTCAGATCACATAGATAGGTACTTAGAGCATCCACAATGGGACCCAAATTTGGGTCCAAAACCTATATTTGGGTCCAAAAATACCCACAGTGGATCGGAGGAGTAGGACTTATAGTTGCCGGAGACCTAAATGTTGGACCCAAATATAGGTACAATTTGAACTCAAAAATTTTGGACCTACATTTGTGGGTCCCCCCATGTGCAACTAATTTGAGAGGATTTTGGAGAGAGAAATTGATGATTCATCAATGAGAGAGAACAAGTGGGGTTTTTGGGTCCAATATCTATATGCCACAGTGGAGATGACTCAAATTTAGGACCCAAATTTGAGTCCAAAAATATAAGTCCAAAAATATGAATCCAAAAATGAGTCCTGCACCACTGTGGCACCCAAAAAAGTAAGTCTTTTTATTCACTATTCCGATGAACTCAAATTTGGATTACGGTCAATTTGGACCCATATTTGGGTCCAAAAAATAAGTCCCCACTGCTGATGCTGTTAGGTAGAAGTAGATTCGGTACTAGTTGTATTTGGCGGTATCCGTTTCTATTCCTTTTTAGCTGACTAAGTTGAAACGCATACATGCATCGATCCTAATGTGAAGTTGATAGGTGATGAAAGGGCTGTTTATTGTTTCTGACAGAATATATTCTAGTTGTAAGTACGTACCAGTTTTGCTTGCTCTTATTGCCTGATTTGAGAATTAATATCAGTTTGTTTAATTCCAGCAGTATATGTCCAGTCTAGAGTTCTTAATTGAAACACGTACTTTTGCCAAAAAAGAAAAAAGAGACTTGAAACCCTTACTATTTGAGTATTTTCCACAACGTACTAATAGTCAACTCAAGAATTATAAATACAAGAAACAAAGCACAAATAAACAGGTTTAATTAGAAGAATGACAACTGAGAAATCCAGGCAGGGGGATCGATGCGTCTTCTATTCCATTCTTTTGCCAATTAACTAATTGAACAAGCTAGATACACCTTGGATACAGCTGATCGAGAAAGTGGAAACAATTAAATCCAGTTTAAGCAGAAAGAGATAGATAAATATTAAATAAAAGTATAAAACATACATAATTATTGGAGGTTGATTCCAGCTACTAGCTAGAGCACTTGCAGGGTT
The DNA here is from genome assembly GCA_029955375.1 of Rubus parviflorus. Classification (NCBI taxonomy): domain Eukaryota; kingdom Viridiplantae; phylum Streptophyta; class Magnoliopsida; order Rosales; family Rosaceae; genus Rubus; species Rubus parviflorus. The sequence continues at coordinate 4,366,561 of JARGGL010000010.1, forward strand.
GGCAAACGAAAGCCATTCGCAGTTCGGGTTCCGATCCAAGAAACACTTATGCCGGGCTTCTCCTCAAAAGCAACGTTCTTGAGATAAAGGTGTCGAAGCTTTGGGGCGTTAACATAAATATTGACTGGACCCAAGCACTTGTCCGCATAAAAGTCATCCTCCCTGGCCTCCAGATAACAGTTGTAGTCGCGTTGATCCATCTCTATTGTCAATGTCTTCAATTGAGTGGCACAGACCTTGAATTCGGAGCCACAAGAGTAGAGATACCACTCGCCAATGAAGAATTGTATAGTCAAATCTTCAAGTGCAGGGCAGTAAGGAAAAAGTTTTTCCAGATTTGTGATTGACCCCTTGTAACGATTAGTGACTACTGTAACATGGATGCTTTTGAGCCTTGGGAAACACCCTGATGTTGATGCAGGAGGATTAAACATAATACATGTTGCTTCCAAAGACAATTTCAAGACTTTAAGTGTTTTGCACCAAAAAAAGCTTGGCGTCACGATAAGACTAGTATCATAACTACCAACACCACAAAGATGAAGATCAAGTTCAACCACATTGCACCTAGCGGCAGTGCATATCCAGTCATTAATGGGGGAAAAATCAAGACCTTGGGAAAGCTTAAGCTGGAATTTTTGGATGTCTGATAAGCCACGAAAGAGAAGTACACGATTAACAATCCTCATATATGTGTAGTGTCTGAGAGGCAGATCTCTTCTGTTGTCAAAGTCTAGGATGGGAACTGAAGTCCACATGCTCTTCCATCTTTTAGACAGAAGACTGGTCGTCATAGCACACACCGTTGGAAGCAAGGAAAGTATGTGACAAATAAGTTCATCGGCTAATGCGCTGATCCTATCTTCTTCTTCGATTACTGTATCTTGAGGCGTGGTCATGGAAGCCATATATACTTGCCCTAGCAAGCTTATCAGCTGCTAAATGCGTTCCTGCTGCGCTGACCACCAGAGAACTCGAATGAAGGTACTCACACTAAGGCAGCAAGGGTTTGTTTATACTTAATTATAAGAGATAGACTAGAGTTGTAAACTTTTCTTTCAAATCTATGATTTTATACAATCTGGGAATTAAAGAAGTAAGCTAGAACTAGGAAATATAACTCAAACTAGCATTAGGAAACAAAAGAAAAACATTAATCTGGCTCCTTTTGTTTATTCGATTTCAACTTGATGATCGATGATTGTTATTGCAATCCTCAAATAATTCCAATTCACAATTTCAAATACAGCTATTCTGAAAAAGAAATTTGTTTTTAACTCAAATTTTTTGTGTGTTCACCAATTTGAGAGAAATATATATTTGTGAGAGAATGAGGACGATGAAGCGCGTAAGCGTACCTGAAAGAGATCGAATTTTGCAGAAATAATTGGGGTTTAGGTTGAGTTTATATATCAACCCTAATACTGTGAGTTATATATATCGTGATTCGTGAATGAGAGACGCTTTTGAGTTTATATACTATCCCGATCGGCCTAAACCCTAAACGACAAGCTTCAACTGCGTCGTAGTTTTTTTTTTTGGGGGAGGGGGGGGGAGGGGTTTAGGTTGGGGTGACACGTGGCGATATAGGAAAGAGGCTGAGTGGGAAGGCGTAGAGATCGAGTAGAATTCGACGAGTATATATCGATCAACAAAGAGTATGGTTACAACTTAATTTAAAAACAGAATCCTTATAAAACCTGAACTGAACTCAAATCCTTGGAAATCCTAAACTTGCATGTCCATAATCTCCACTTGACAAGTCATTGCCCTATGAAACATCAACAGTTCCTCGTACATTTCCTTCTCACTCATATACAGGAACCCTGGATAGATTGTCATCTTCTTCAGAACATGACCACTCTGTAATAGATACTCTGCTACTTCCATGTCAACTCGCCGTCCCTTGAATCCCCTTATGGAGATGGTCTTGAGGTGTGAGACTAGACAAATAGGCACTATATAGTTGGGGGATTCCATTGAAGCTCTGACAATTCTTCATCAGATTCGGTTCTCTGGCAATGAAAAAAAAATTGATTAATGAGAATCGACTTTAGAACTGCATGCATGGTGGTATAATGTAGCATAAATGTACACAGATCGTACTTACATCCTCTAAGTCAAGACCTTCCAGATTTGGTGCACTGTTGAGAAACTCTGCTAGAAATTCCCAGTAATTGCAATCATGAAGAACCAATTTCAATTGGTTCAAATTACCAAAATGAGGGAGTCCATCAACCTTCGTGAAAGATACAAGTGTTGAATAAATAAAACCTCGTGCAGAAGTTAAAGATTCCCTTATGCATAATATACTTTTCTAAATCATCAACTGCCAAATGACCAATAGTATGAACCAAAAAACAAAGGATGAATATGACCAACATAAACAAATGAGTTAAGCAGAAAGAAAATTGATAGATGCAGGTCATGTGTCTTTCCCTCATAGAAATTGGAATATAAATGAGTGAATGTGCATGTCTCTTCCTTAAATGCTATGTACATGGAAGGGGATGACAGATTTTAGTAGAGAAACCCTGAAATTCGTCCAAAAAAAAAAGTAGAGAAACCCTGAATGAATATTGTTCCTCCATTGTCACTTTCAGAACTTGATTTGGCGAAGATTCGGGAGAGAAGGTTTCAGAGCTTTTCAGCTGCGTGGAAAATGTAGAATATAAAGTGTGGGGTTTTTAATTTTTATTTAGAGTACTTTTTTTATTAACCCTACTTGGTTTTGATTCACGAATATTCACCTTACACTAATACACTTTATTTAATTAAAACCGAATAAAATTTAAATAAACCGAATCTTTTATTTGTTGCTGAACTCATCCATTGCTTGGTCCAATCAGGTAACTAAAATAATTTTTGATCATTTAATTAAGATGATACCATTAAGCCACTGAATCTCAACACAAAATTTGGAACCGAGACATGTTTAAGGCTAAAAAATTGACAAGATCAAGGATTTGAGTCTTCTATACGGTTCGAGGCTTGAGGTCCAAATCCAATGACTGTCTTATAGTTGGTTTAGGGTTCAAACTAAGTCAAAAGGAAGAGAGAATGTGAAAAGTTTTCGAGTAAAAAGAATGTATAAATTCAAGCCCTTGTTGTATTTTGTTATAATTTTATGTTTGTGGTTATTTTGGACTTTGTTACATTGTAGTTTATAGTTGTGGACATTAGGGTGAACCCATTAAAGTATGGCTTAGGAGTTAAACCAATTCATATATGTAGCCAGTAATTTGGCCACAAAAAAGACCATCTCTAGTCTTATTTTGTGTTTTTAGCCTCTCCATTCCATTAGGTTAATTTATGGGGAAAAAGAACAAGAGGAAGAGAGTAGAAGCATTCTCTACGAAGAAAGTCGACGATTTATTTACCAAGGTACGGTTACTTTAACACCAATTTTTTTTTTACCGAGGACTATAAATTAGTACTGTGTATCGCGAAGCACCAGAACCCAGAGCACCTCTCTGGCTCTCTCTCTTTCCCACCGAACCCGGTCGCCGTTCCCAACTTGTACTTGGCGGTCACGCACATAATCTCTCTCCTACTCTTATCTATATATAGAAGAGGAATAGAAATAGTAGTAGGTGGCACCGCGCGCCTACATTAGCAATTTAATGGTGGCACCGCAGAGGATTCTATATGCTCTCTCTCACACTCTTCTTCCTTCTTCATCTTCATCAGCCTTCGTTTCCGGAACCTTCTTCTTCCTTAGGTCATCTCCTTCCTACATAACTCTACCTCGTTCTTTTTCCTCCTCCTCCATTTCTCTCTCGCATTTTTCAACCATGCCGTACCAGGTACTAATTTTCGCGCCTTTTACGTGTTTTTGTTCTACATTTTATGGAATTCGTCGATAGTTTTCTGTGTTTATGGAGCTCGTTCTCGTTTGTGGTTGATTAGATAACGCAGCAATGTGATTGCAATTGATTGGTGATCGTCGTTGTCCGAGTGAATTTTGTAGCCACATGTTTAGTCGGAGATCAATTATTTGCTATTTCTGGATTATGTTTTGTTTTCATGTCTAATTTGAATCGTATTGTTATGCAATCCATTTTGCAATGCTTGGTAGAATATGCTAGTTGTTGTTGTGGATGAACTAGTTGAATTCAGCTTGGTATTGAGGGACTGAATGATTATTTTCCAAAAGTTTACCCTTCCGGCCTTCCCTCATATGCTTGTGTCTATGTTGTCAATTTCGAGCCAAACTTGGTTGCCTATGTAATTTTAGGTAGTATTGCTTGTGTAAATACATCTTAGTGTTGTTATAGTTGGCTATGATTTAGAAATTGCAACGACATTACATCCAAGGGGCTCACTGCACTGTGGCGAAGACTATAAATGTGTTTACTTTGATTGAAGTTTGAAATTTCCTGGCTGAATAGCATGATTGAGACATTTGGTTTACTTTGCAGCGAAAGGGTGGGCCTAGAGAACAAAAGTGGAAAGAGAAAACAAAGACTGACAGCTCTGTCACTAACAGACTTGGTGAATGGAGTGCTAGTGGGAGCAGTGGGCAAATTGATGCATCAGTTCAACCCATACAGTTTGGGAGGGTACAAGTAAATCAGGGTCCAGTACAAGGTCATAAAGGAATCTGGAAGCCTAAATCTTATGGAACAGTGAGTGGATCCACAGCAGTAGAAGCTGAAGTACCTGTTGATAAAAGTAAAGTTGGATTCCAGGGAAATGGAGCTGGACTAGCAGCTCCTCAAAAAAGCAGTTCTGGTTCAAGTAAGTTGTTCAAGGGTAATCTCTTGGAAAATTTTACTGTGGACAACTCAACGTATGCTCAGGTGCAAGTACGAGCTACTTTCTATCCTAAATTTGAAAATGAGAAGTCAGATCAGGAGGTGCGTTTTTTTTTTCCCTTCATGCATTTTAATTGTCAAACTTTTTTGTCGCCTTAGCATTTCTTAAATGGGAATATCCTTACCTAGTAATTTGTTTTCATTGTTGGATTATTTCATCTAGTTAAGACTTAAGACAAACATACAGGAATGTGCTAATATTCTTGTAGAATAATGCGACTTTATTGCTACATGCCTTGCAATGATTCTATCTATTTCTTCTTTGATTGCTTGTCTTGTTAATATTAGTCAGTCTTTTTTTCTTCTTCTGTTCAGATTAGGACAAGGATGATAGAGATGATATCTAAAGGCTTGGCTACCTTGGAGGTAAGGGGTTTTCATGAGCTCTTTTTATTTTGCAAAAATTGCATTGCTTTCTGCATTGAGATACCATCTGTTGGTTTGTAACTAATTAATTATCCTTACTCTCTCCTAAGAGTTGGGGATCCTACAGTCGGTTCTTCAAGTGTTCTATTGAATATTAATAAAGTTTTGTTTCCCATTAAAGATTTAGAGTTATTCATAACTTTATTTTGATCTCTATTGACTAAAATAATCTTCATGGAGATTTCTTTATTATGATCCTTTTTTCAGGTTTCACTTAAACACTCGGGGTCACTTTTTATGTACGCTGGTAATGAGGGTGGTGCTTATGCCAAAAACAGCTTTGGGAATATGTAGGTGACATCTGTGTCTTCTCCCACTGTCAATACTTCATTTTTCTTTTATGCTGTTCAATTCAGTTAATGAATAAAAAGATGAATTATTGGCCATGCAAATGTCACGGGCAAGATATGCGTGCACACTTGGGTTAGCCCATCCTTGTTCCTTATTGTGCGAAACTGCTTTTTCTAATCATGCATCTTGAAGAAAGGGGCACGATATGTTGAGTCACCAGTAAAACAGGAGTGAAATTGTATTTGTTACACTACTGTTTGTATAAAACACAATCTCTTAAATATATCTTTTCTATTGATTAATGTTATCATTCATTGGATGTTTATCTTTGTTGTGGAAAAATGGGAGGCGTACTTGAATTTATTTATCTGCCAAAGAACAAGTTGTGGAACCATTGGGAAAACCTGATCGAGATAAACTTTGCTGAAAAAGAAACTCTGCTTGATATTTTCATAATGTCTCTGTATTTCTTCTGGTTTCTTGCTTGTTTATATAGGTTAACCATAGCTAGCTGAATCTTGTACTTCTACAGATATACAGCTGTAGGTGTATTTGTTCTTGGACGGATGTTTCGTCAGGCATGGGGTTCTGAAGCTGCAAAAATGCAAGCAGAGTTCAATGAATTTCTTGAGGTGTTATTCATATGAGAAACCTGATCGTAAAGAAAACTGAACATTACACTAAAATCTGTTAGTCTTCATTTTTGTGCTTGTGATAGTGCTGTGTTCTAATTTTTCTTTTTTTTGGTTCTCGAAAGAGGCTACTTATTCTGATAATTTGATTTTCTGCCAAAATGCTGCTTTCAGTCATATCATGTTTATAAATAACTTGGCGACCAATTATTATGCTCAAAATATTCTTCCTGCTGCCTGTCCCTTCCCTGCCGTCCTAAAGCCCACCTTTTTGTTGGTTACTCTTTCAGAGGAACCGTATGTGCATATCAATGGAGCTTGTAACTGCTGTTCTAGGAGACCATGGACAGCGTCCAAATGAAGATTTTGGTACCGAGTGTTTTTCTTCTCTCTTATTTTTTTTCCCTTGTGATATTGTTAAAATACCGTCTACGTCCACAGTTATATAGTTTCTCTCTGCTCACCTTCTCACTGCAGTAGTTACATTTATTGCTTGACTTGATTAGTGTAAAATTTTGAGCTTCTGTCTCATTTTGGAGAATTTGCTCTATGTAGATATTTGAACATGCTGGAATAAGGGACCATTATTATGGTGATTCCACTTGTCAATATGGAATCTAAAGTGTGACCTCTGTTAGTTAATTCAGTTCATGGAATCTATATTGTAACTTTATGCAGTCTCATTTTTGTCTGTTGTATTTGTTGTGCATGCCTTTTAGCCCCATTCTTTTTTAGATAAATATTAGTGAACTGCACCACAGATGTTCGGGAACCATCTCCTTTCCATGAACTTAAAGTTAAATCACAAACTTTCAGATTTTCTTATACAAATTCATGAAATCAATGGTGCAAATGCCATAAGTTTATATATAGGCTCACAGCTTTTGATATAGTCTGAAGTTTTCCTTGTCTGTAAATGTTGCAAGCCATTTCATAGTTGATTTAAAAGCTGCATACTCATCGTTTTATCTTTTTACTTTGAAAATATCTTTGTTTCTCAAGTTTGGTTTTTGTCAAATCATGTAGTAAGTATACTTTTGGCACAATATCACTTAATTGTCTAAGATAATGCAACTCATTGAATTGACACTTAGTGAAGCTAGGTTAGTCTGTTAACTTGTGGGGCAGGGTTATGTTATCATGTTAACAAAGTCTTTGCAGTTTTTGTACCCCTATACCCCCCCCAAAGCTGCAACCCTTCCTCGTTTGCTGGATAAAAGCATATAAAGAAAATAATTTGACTATGTTGGACTGGGATGATCTGGAGGCATAAGGTTGAGTAACTTTCTAGAAGTTCTTTTTGTTTCTAGATTATAAGATAAGCTCATTTCCTTTAGTCCCCACAATAGCTATAAAAACTATAGCATAAGGTTCTTATTTTTCTTGGTTTACAGTTGTACCTTTATTTTGGGACTAAAGGAAGTGAGATTATATTATAATCTTGTTTGAGTTTTACTTGGTACAAGTAGAATTTTGTCATCATCATCTTTATTATTGTTACTCTCATCGTCATAGTCAATGTACTGTTTTTTCCTTTCCAGAGTTCTTTTTTGCTTATACCTAAGATTTTGACGTTTTGTTGCTGGTCTTTTTTGTTATATATATATATTTTATTTTTTTTAGTTCTTATGAGTTCATGCAATTTTCCTGTTGCAGCTCAATATTGTACCTTTTTCTGTTTTTTGGTTTGCAACAAAACATATTTCTTGATCTGTCCATTATTACTGTCAGTAGTAACTATCTTATTCCTTATGTTCCATGTTTAGTTCTTGCGGTATTTAAAAAAGAAAAGAAAAAAAAAACTTTCAACCTTATGTGGTTTTTGTATTAAACAGTTGTGGTGACAGCAGTCACAGAGTTGGGCAATGGGAAGCCAAAGTTCTACTCAACCCCTGAGACTATTGCTTTCTGTCGGAAATGGCGCCTTCCAACAAATCATATATGGCTGTTCTCAACAAGGTGACGACCAACTATCTCTGCTCATTGTACATGGATGGTTATACGATCGGTGTGTATGAATCATGATTGTTAGCATTTTTAATCTTAATAGTTTCATAGGAAAAACAGTTGCATAAAACAGTTGCATAATACTTTTGTTTATTAGGGTGTGTCTAAAACCTTTTAGCATGTGTGTTTTGTTCTGGTTATAAGTAGGAAATATAAGGTCAAAGCAATATCTATTGTCGTTCTCGTTCCAATGATGCATTGGGGTATAAGCTGGCATACTGATTATTTCTCAATCCCTCTTTGGATTTGTTTATCATGATATATTTTCTGTGTTCTTGATGTCTGGACAGCGATAAAACCTTCCCTGTTTGGATGAGAAGTGTTTTGTGCCATCCATTTGATGTATTGTTGAGATGTGGCTATAGGTTGGGGGTGTGGGGTAGGAGGCTGGACTTTGAAATATTTGGTTGTTATATTGGGTGGAAATGCATGTGCTGTTACATTTTTCGGATACTATTATAGATTTACACTAAATGGTTGGATGGTTGGAAAAGAGCTCTTTGGTCAAAAGCAGGTAGATTTAAACGTATACAGTCATTTGGAAAAGTTTGCCAATCTAATGGTTCATCTTACATTAGAAGTTTAGGTAAAGTGGCAAAGCCAACTGAAAAGATTTTAAGATCTAGGTTCTTGATAGGTAATTTTCATTAGCTAAGAACCAATGACTTAAAAACCTTTCCAACTACAAAAGTCAAATACTTCATTACATACCCAAAATGAAAAGAAAATGACAAACATGCGTTTGAGATATTTTTTTAAAACAACGTTAAAGAATCTTAAATGCCGCCTGGTTACAATTTTTAATTTTGTTTAAAACTAATTTAATTAGAGAAGGGTATAAAATGAGAGATACTATGATGAATCAGAGTATAAGGTTTGATTCTCATATTTGTCATTCAGATTACCCCATGTGAAAACTTTTTGCAGTAAGGTCATAGTATTATAATTCGTTGTCGTAATACGTTCCTTTTCTGTAACTAAAGGAAAGCAGTGACATCTCTTTTTGCTGCCTTTGATGCCCTGTGTGAAGAAGGAACTGCAACAACTGTATGCAGAGCTCTTGATGAAGTTGCAGATATATCTATACCAGGTAACCTTTCAAATGCATTATTGCCAATTGTGATGCTTAGTACTAGTCAGCTTATCTTTCCATATGTATGCTTCATAAGCACCCTTCGGAAGGTAAACGGGTACAGTAAAGATCAAAGTGATATTGTCGATAACAGTATAACACATCACAAGCTAGGTGCCTAGAAGTGATTAATCCAACAACTAAGTCACAAATTATATATCAAATGGCGGGAAGGAATAGAAGTTGTAAGAAAATAGGTGTTTATTGAATATAAATGACCTAAGAAAAGAATTCAGAAACTTATACCATCACATGGTAAAAGGACTGTTCAACAGCCTCTTGAAAAACCATAATGTTTGGCCTCTGGAATCTTGAAGTGTTAAACCTTTGAAGGATGTATATTCATTTATTCTTTTGGACCTGTTTTTGGCACTCCCCAATAGTCATCCTGCACCCCTAAGTCTTTCATAATTTAATACCCTTACTTTGTTTTTAGCGTTTCACCTTTCTCCTTCTTCTTCATCTCTTCCCGGCCTTCGTGTAGCACCTCACGTCAGTCATCCCCTCCTCCGCCAACTCTCCCTTTGATCAAAGCTCAGAGATTTGACCTACGCTCAGTCCAACCTCGTAGGAGCTCATACTCTAGGCTATAGCTCAAGCCCATCACCGCCACTTATCTTTGGTTTGTGGTCACAAAGCCACAAGCACCTAGGCACAAACTCCAGACCATTATCACAACCCCAAGAAACAGAGCTTACCAACCCTTTTGGCTGTGAGACCTTTTTTTCATTATCAGCTCTCCTGCAACTTGCTAAGAACACGGACATGAGTGAAGTCCCATCTCCCAAAGTGTGATGGATTGGGAAAATTGAAATTCCGACATGGGTTTGTTGGTGCTTAGATCGGAGCTTGTGGAGAGGTCGGCCAAGTAGGCATTGATGAAGTTCTTATCGTCAATGGCCACTGTGATTGGTGGTGTAGAACTGTAGCATGTCACTCGAGGTCGGTGGGTCATTTTCTGCTCAAGGTCATTACATTGCATACCGTGATGCTTGACTGCTTGAGAACATAGGGTGGGTGAGACTGTGAGATAGGGAATTTGTGAGACGGACTTGATGGAATCTATGCCTGTGTGATTACACGGTGGCTGGGAAGAGATATATGATATACAAGGAAGCTGAAAGGTGAAAGAAAATAATATATAGAGATAGTACAGGAAATGGAGGACTGCAGGATGATTATTAGGGAGTGCTATTACAGCTCCCTATTCTTATTGGTCTTTCAATCTTATTCCAGGTCACTTAATAAAGTAGCTTTTTGAAAAAATGTTGGGAGCATAAACAAACTGAAGAGAGAGTACAACTCCAAAATGCTGGATTTTAATATCTTTCTACTCTGCTCATTTGACTATTTTTGTCATGTTCTGCTCTATGATTGGCTCTGCATGCATCACAGATTCTCATTCCTTTGGTGTTTCTATTTCTGTGTTGGCATCAGTTGAAAACTTGTGAGACACAGAACTGAATTGTCCTTTAATATGCAGGTTCAAAAGATCACATCAAGGAGCAGGGTGAAATCTTAGAGGGTATTGTTGCTCGTATTGTAAGCCATGAGAGCTCAAAGCATATGGAGAAAGTCTTAAAAGATTTCCCTCCTCCACCAATGGAAGGAGGTATGATGGTTCATTCTTTCATTTATGTTGTTTTGATCATAGGTCACGTTAACCTGGAGAGTTATTTTAGTTGAGCCCACCTTGCGATGAGGTCCCAATATCTGAATTGTTCATTTTTAGGTCATAAAAAATCAGCCAAATAAAAACTATGTAGTGATTATCTAATAACTAAATGGTAAACAATTACTGATTTTCCATAAGGATGATCTTTGAAGGGGAGCTAAAAGTGGATGGTTCGAATCATCTCACCACATTGCTGGATGAGCTCCAACATTGTAGTCATTTCTTTTCATGAAAAGAGGATATTCTCTTTTGAAACTATATTCCAAATTCGAAATGTTATGAGTGATAATATAAGCACAAATCAAACTATTTGATATGAAGTTTTAGTTGGTAGATAGCCCAACAGTGTGAACAATTATTAAAAAGATGAGGATTTGCTGTATATTTCAGCTGGTCTTGATTTGGGACCAAGCCTAAGGGAGATTTGTGCTGCAAATAGGTTGGATGAAACACAGGTAATGATTAATTCTTCGAATATGAGAATTTTTTGTGCTTTCGTTTTACCAATAAAAGTGAAAAGTAGATCAAATATTTCTATGTTTAATTTACTTTCTGATAATCCTTGTGCAGCAAATAAAAGCACTTCTTAAGGGTGTTGGCTCCTCTTTTTGCCCTGACCATTCAGACTGGCTTGGGGGAGCTGGTGATGCCCATTCTAGAAATGCAGATAAAGCGGTGCTATCAAAATTTCTACAATCTCATCCTGCTGATTTTTCTACCACCAAATTGCAGGTCAGACTCTTTTCCATTTCAAGCTATTTCTGATACATTATCGTACATCAAATTTTACTTCTGGAATCCAATCAATCTTAAATGCTTGTATCTGTTTGTCTACATATTAACACTCCCTAAAAGTCCATCCACACACCTGTTATATGTTTTGATTCTTTTTATTTGACCTTATTATGTAAATTGGGAGTCTTGCATATTTAAACCAATAAAGGTATAATTGACAATTCACATAGTAAAGTAGATTAAAAAGAAAGAATAAGAAGATGGTGTGTGGATTGATTCTTTAGATGTGTTAATAACAACTCCAAATTTGAATGATTTAGCAGATATTAGCTTAATATATGTTTCCACTAATCTACTCTGTAGAATTTCCTACTGCTTGAATTTAATCAGCTAAAAGAATATTAATTCTCTCTGTATTGTCCTTTGAAAAGCAACTTTTTTTTTTGTTTGGTAGATGCTTTGGAGATTTTCTTTCCACTTTTTGGTTCTTTATTATAAGCTAAAAGAATATTAAGTCTCTCTGTATTGAAATTATGAATTGCTTATGGAAAGTTCAATGGTTCTTTGATGTTTTGTGATTTTTTGTTCAAGCCATCCACTGTCAAGTGTTCTTAGTTTTGGTTTGGGCTCTTCCCCTTGGCAATAATATTTTATTTACTGAATCAGGAAGTGATTCGTTTGATGAGAGAAAAGCGTTTTCCTGCTGCCTTTAAATGCTACCATAACTACCACAAATATGATTCCATGTCCAGTGACAACCTTTTTTATAAAATGGTCATTCATGTCCATAGCGACTCTGCATTTCGGCGTTATCAGAAAGAGATGAGGTATTGTTCAAATTACTTTAGTCAGTAGTCTATTTTTTCGATATTTTATTTTTCAAGTAGACGTTTATGTAATTGTCTTTCTATATTATTGGGTGCATTTCAGGTCGAAGCCAGGACTGTGGCCTTTATATCGAGGTAAAAAATCTTGCTGAACATAATAATCTCAAATAAAATTTATGTTTCGGACTTGTAACCCATCAATTGTGATTTCTATTCTAGACAAGGTACTATTGTTTTGATTATTGCATGAATGGCCATGAAAATTATCCATGTTGGTATATGGACAATGATTCTCATTTGGATTGGCCTTTCAATGATGTTTCCATGTTTCAAGCATATATTCAGAGATGCTAAGACAACATCTTTTGAACTTTATTTTTTTAACACTTTTTGTTATGGACAGGTACTATTTTTTGGATTATTAAACGAATAATGGTCATTAGAAATATGCATGTTGGTATATGGACAATGAATCTCATTTTGATTGGCCTTTTTAATGATGTTTCCATGTTTCAAGCATATATTCAGAGTCTCAGAGATACTAAGACAACATTTTTTTAACCTTTATTTTGGTATAAATGAGGCCCAAGGCCTGGGGAGAGGGGCAGACGAGAGTCAAACTTGCCACGAGTGTGGGATAAGTACTTGGATAGGTGTTTATTCGGTAATGATACTATTCATATTCTCGTAGGTTTTTTCGTTGACATTAATTTGTTCAAAGCAAGCAAGGAGAGAGCTGCTGAGATTGCAAAAAACAAAAGCACTATTGCGGACGATGATGGTGGCAGTGTTATGTCAGGAAAACATGGATTGGCTGATGAAGACGCAAACTTAATGATCAAATTGAAATTTCTTACATATAAGGTATAATTGATATCATAAAACAATGCAACTTTTTTCTTACAAATTCTCTGAAGGATACTGAATGGTGATTGATCTCTTTACCTGTCAAATATATATGCCAGATAAATGTACCTTTTTCTTGTTTGAAAATGGCTACCAACGTGGTGGGTTATAATAATAGTAGCAGGGTTAAGCTTAAAGCTTTTGGATTAGCAAGGTTAAAGTCTAGCAAATTGTACTCTACTGACAGTCATGAATGTTTGATACCAATTATTTAATTTCATAATTATGATTTTGTTGTTGTTGTTTCTTTGTTTTTGGTTGAATTCAAGTTCCTTTTGAAATATTTTTTCACATAGATTTTTTGTTATTATGGACATACGGCATGGTTATTGAAATAAGGAAGTGCAAATAACATGTACTTTGTGGGAAAGGACTACACTGTTGAAGGGAAGAAGCCATGAGGCCAGCTATGTAAAAATATCTTAAATGTTGGGTTGTTAAGAAACGGGCAGTCTTAAAAATGGCTAAGGCTGGCTCAATAATGTAAATAATGGTGGTTGTAAAGTATAAAATAAGGCTTTGCAGTAAGTGGGGACAGACAAAATGTTAAATTCAAGTACCAGCCATAGTCAAGTCTCTTTACTTGCTGTTTTCCACTTATTTCTTTGTTTTGTTGGTTTTAGAAAATTCTGAAAAACAGGGGCTTCACCAACTCTTACCACTTTTTTGTTTCGTATTGTTGGTTATAGTTAGCACTAGCAGACTCACCCTAAGATATGCTAATTTAGTTGTAAGAAAGTAGTCCTTAAATGTTTGGTGGCTCTCTTGAAAAGGGTATTATGATTTGTGTGTTAGAGTATGAAATAATTTGTTGACCCACATCCTGACAAATTAAGCTTTTGCGAACAGTAACAATTTCATTTTGGATTTTTAGTTTTGCTATTTCCTATTTTACTTATACAATGTAATGTTTACAATAGGTACTTAAAGTTTGATGGTGCTTATCTTTCATTGCAGCTGCGTACCTTTTTGATCCGCAATGGTTTGTCAATTCTTTTTAAAGAAGGTCCAGCTGCTTATAAAGCCTATTACTTGAGGTGAGGCTCTGAGCTTGTCTCACATGATGTATGTGAAATGGGGCATCTGGAGGTTGAGATGTACTGCATGTTTAGGGTACATATAATCCTTTTTAATCTCTGGAACTTAAATATTAAGACTTTATTGATTCCAAACACCTTCAAGAAGCTCCCATTTTATCTATGTGGTCTAATATCATCAGGAATTTAATGCACACAGTGACCAACTATGTTGTCAGTAGACCTATGGAAAAATCTTCATCTATTCCACTCCAAGTCCACTTCACTTTCCTTCTTGATAGGATTTTTTTTCCTATGAAGTATTACTAGCCAAGTTTTTAATACTAATTGAATGACAAGAATAATAATAGCCACTCTCATGATTCATGAACCTGTTGGTTCCCTGAAGTATTTAGAAATGTTACATTAATGAGCTACATTTTGATAACTTAACGGGTTATTCTGGTACTTATTACAATTAAGAAAGAATTCATAAGGCATACCTAGTAATTCTGAAGAACTGTAAAATTTCCATGTTAGTCTGACTTGTTCTTGTATAAAACTAAGTGTTCTTTACTTTTATCACTATAGGCAAATGAAAATATGGGGCACTTCAGCAGGAAAGCAGAGGGAACTCAGCAAGATGCTTGATGAATGGTGATTTTATATTAGCCTTACTGTGTTTCAGTTTTCTCTCCACTTAAAAGACTTTTGTGATTTTGTTCTCTGAGTCAATAGGATTTTGTTGGTTCATGTTCAGGGCTGTGTACATACGAAGGAAATGTGGAAACAAACAGCTGTCATCATCAGTGTACCTCAGTGAGGCTGAGCCTTTCCTTGAACAATATGCAAAACGCAGCCCACAGAATCAGGCTCTTATAGGATCTGCTGGAAACTTAGTAAGGGCTGAAGACTTCTTGGCCATAATTGAGGGAGGAAGAGATGAAGAGGGTGATCTTGAGAAGGAGTTTGTACCATCAAGCCCCAGTGCCTCAACCGTGGACACCATTCCAAAGACGGAGGGTCTGATTGTATTCTTTCCTGGTAACAACTTTTCCCTTTTGATTTTGATTGCCTCCTTGAATGTTTAATCATACTACATTGTAATGCCATAGAAAAAAATCATACAGATTGAACTTTGTGCAGCCTTTATGTTTCTCTTTGCCTTAGATTCTTACTTATAAGTCGTCAAACTCTTCCAAGCAATTTTTTGGTTCTTGGAAAGTCAAAAACTTCCATGGTTTTACATTACTTACCTTTTCAACTATGTTGCCATTTGAATTTCTCGATGGTTATCTGCTTTACTATTTGGGTTTTTGCAATTGTTTTGTTATAGAATAGGTATTGGGTTCTTATATTTATTTACTCCCACTTTTGGCTATAGTTTATGTGACTCAAAACCTACTCTGCATGTCTTAATATCCCTTTCTTGGATTTGCGTTTCCAGGACTACCTGGTTCTGCTAAGTCAGCACTATGCAAGGAACTGCTGAAAGCCCCGGTAGGATTCGGAGATGATCGGCCAGTTCATAGTCTTATGGGTGACCTTATTAAAGGTGATTTTTTGTCCAGAAACTTTTGCAAAACTATTGCTTCTTGATAAGCACAACTCAGCATTGTTGAAGTTGGGGAATGTTTTGAGAATTAAGATATTTCCATAATAATAGCAAACTTTGAATTTACAGAAATTATTGATCCATTACATGTGTAGGATGGCAAGCTCAAAATATCTAGAATTGAAGGGTTTCTCAGTATACAATCCATATATTTATCCAGAAAATCATTAATTTTCAGAATGTTTGCTTAGGATGCTTGATGAATTAGTATGTTGTCTTATTTGTTTACTGCTGTAAACAGGAAGATATTGGCAGAAGGTCGCTGATGAGCGGAAGAAAAAACCATATTCTATAATGCTTGCAGACAAGAATGCACCAAACGAAGAAGTGTGGAGACAGGTAATATACTCTTCCTCTTCTTTTGTGATGATTCTCCAAAGATTATTTTTCAATCCATCAATAGAATATCCAGAAACTGTGTTCCATCTAGCACATGTGGACTCTCCTCCTCGGCTCAACATGGAGACCTAAAATAGTATGCTTTTTGGCCAATGTCAGTTTATTAAGAAGGGGACTTGTCAGCAAAATTCGATTTCTATGGTTTCATGGAAAAGCCTCCTGAATTTTAAGCCCCATAATTTGATCAAGAGAAAATCCTTAGAGAAATTCTCTAGATATGACTTTTTTTTTTTGGTAAAATAAATAAACCTCGAGGAAAGGTGGAAAACAATTTTTTTTTGCATTTATTTACTTTTCCAAACCAAAATCTGTTCTGTGCTTATCAGAATTATACTAATGTTTTCCGCTTGTTTGTTTGTTTGTTGCAGATCGAAGACATGTGCCACAGAACCGGGGCCTCTGCAGTTCCAGTTGTTCCTGATTCTGAAGGTTCTGTCTCATGCTTGTTATTTTTGTGTTCCAGTTTTGGATTTTCTACTTGTATACATTCATTAAATTGATGATGAATAGAATGCACCTTGATTAGTTTAGTGATGATTTTTAGGATCTCTTTTGGGTGGTCTTACATTTTGGTCTTTTAATGTGCAGGTACTGATTCAAATCCGTTTTCTCTTGACGCATTAGCAGTTTTCATGTATCGTGTGCTTCAACGTTCTAATCATCCGGTATGCATTTACATCTTATATTTTTTTTTCTCCGTTTCTTCTTCAAAGGTATCATTGACATCATCCTAGTACTTACATGTTCTAAATGTCTGAAGGGAAACCTTGACAAGAATTCTCCAAATGCCGGCTATGTGCTTCTAATGTTCTATCACCTTTATGAGGGCAAGGTATGACTTATCTATTGAAAATTTCTTGTTCGTGCTATATTGATGTACCCAAGTTTATTGCACTTTTCTGAACTATTGTAGTCTAAATTTTCAGAGTCGTCCCGAGTTTGATGGTGAATTGGTTGAGCGGTTTGGTTCACTTGTCAAGATACCACTGCTGAAATCTGATAGGTATTAAGAAAACAGCTTTCTACCCAAGAGGCCTATTATCTCTCATATTGGTTCTTTTCTGCTTTTAAACCACTATTGTATTTTGTGATAATGACAAATATCACTCTTCGTACTTTTCTTTTGAGTTAATAAAATTTTGATGTGCATAGAAAATTAAATATCACATACAGATTGTTCATAATATGTCAAATAATGTACCAATTGAGATTTGCTGGCAGAACTTTTTGCATTGGTAATATATGGGTGGACAGATGATGATTGTGTTATAAATTTTAGTGCAACACCTGAGTAAACTTGAGTTATTTGTTACAAATAAGATAACATTTCATGATAAAATTTGCCATAAAGTTTATGGTAATAATACTTTTATGTTTGAAAACTGTACTATATGCAAGGGAAAATGTAACACAATTGGTTTGTGCTGTGTTATTGATTCAATAAATTATAAAAAGCATAGATGATGTGTCCTCTTGTTCCTGCCATGCAATTACACCAATTGATGGTCCTTAACTTTGCTTGCCCAGGAATCCATTACCTGATACTGTGAAATCAACTCTTGAAGAGGGAATGAATTTATACAAGCTTCACACTAAGAAACATGGAAGGTTGGTTCTGCAACTTTATGCATGTGTTAGACACAGGGTTTTCATATAATCTCCTTAATGTTATTTTTCTGATTGAAGATCTATATCAACTTCCAGCATTTGCTTCTTTTCTTCCACATTTTATTTATATAATATCTAATGTCCAACTAGAAAGATCAGTAAATGATGTAGTGAAAAGGCAGCATTGTGCTTGCTTTTTGTTTGTTCCTTGTAGGATTTCAAATTTCATGTTGATAATGATAGTGTAATGAAAATTATCTTTCCTCTTTCAATTGTGAAGAATAGAATATGAAATTTTCTTTCGGACATTGACTATTATTGATTATATTAGACTTTTGCAAAAGAGAGGTTCTTCTTTTCTTTTCATTTTCCTTTCCCACTTAATTGACTTTTCCACAAAACTAAGCTTTTAACTGTGTTCTTACACTATCATTTTCAACCTTGTCAACATTGTAATTTGGCTAGTCATTTCTCACCATTATTGCGCTGCTTTGATGAGGGTGAATCTCACGTCCTTTGCTGTAAATATGTACTCAGATTGGAGTCTACCAAGGGAACCTATGCAAAGGAGTGGGCTAAATGGGAGAAACAGTTGCGAGATATTTTATTTGGCAATGTAGAGTATCTGAACTCTGTTCAGGTTGGTGTGTATATATATATAGCTATTTTCTTTCTGTTTTACCTTCCAAGCCGTTGACTCCACAGGTGTCATCCCGGATCTGTTACATTGACTGTCACTGGAATTACTTTTTTCAGATCACTATATGAACTTTCTATACAATCTTAATGTCTCTAGGTTCCTTTTGAGTCCGCTGTTAAGGAAGTATCAGAAGAGCTAAGTAAAATTGCAAAAGGTGAGTACAAGACTCCAGAGTACAGAACTCCAGATTCTGGGAAGAGGAAGATTGGGGCCATTGTTTTTGCTGCCATTAGCCTGCCTATTACCGAAATCAAAGGTTTGCTTGATAATGTAAGTTTATATTTTCTTTCTCATCTATTCTTCCAAGTTTCTTTACTTGTCGATAGTTTGCGGAACTTGATTGAAATCTACCTGAACTCTTATATCTTTGGTACAAAGCGAACTAGAATCTAAATTGCTTATTTTGTTTCATCCAACATTTTTTTTTTTTGGACAAACACAACTACTTAACTTTAACTAATCTAGTCTTCCACATAACCAATTAATTACTACATTATTTTTCATAGTCAATGTGCAAACTTGAGAAAACTTCTGTGCACTGGCTAGCTGTTTCATTGCAACATGAACCTGGGTGATATAGTGTATATTTAGTACTCGGCCAGTCCAAGAGGAACCCCTTTCATTTTGCCTTCGGCTTGATAAATATTGGGTAAACATAAAATGATGAACTAAGCTAATATTAGATTCTAGACAATGCTTTTTCTGATGAAACTGATTTGTTGTGGGATATAAATCAGTAAAGTTGGGATTTCTTTTATATTAATGAAATGATTGCAGCCTCTCTTCAATTTTGTTTTGAAACAACTTCTATTACTCATCTTAGGTAGTTTATTTATAAATTGAATTGTTTTCACCAAGTACGTTTCTAGGGAGAAGATGATGACATATCTGTTCTTATCCTATGATTGTTTTTATTTATTATCTATTTTCATGCAGTATCTATTTTCATGCAGTTGGCTGGGAAAGATGGTAAAGCCGAAGCTTTCCTCAAAGACAAGAATTTGGAGAACAAGATTAATAAGGCCCATGTTACTCTTGCACACAAGAGAAGTCATGGTGTTACAGCGGTAGCTAATTACGGCACCTTTCTACACAAACAGGTCCCTGTGGATATAACTGCGCTGCTCTTCACAGATAAAATGGCTGCCTTTGAAGCCTGCCCTGGCTCTGTTGAAGGTGAAAGAGTCATCTCAAAAAATGAATGGCCGCATGTTACCTTATGGACTGCAGAGGGTGTTGCAGCCAAGGAGGCCAACTTGTTATATAATTTGCATTTAGAAGGGAAGGCTACTCGTGTTGCGATTGATCCACCTGCCACCATTCATGGGCCGCTGGAGTTTTACTGAAGTTGTCTTTTCTTTGGCTTAATTCGCGGACTAGATTGACCTTGACATATGAGTAGAATACAGTTTCCTTTGATGATGCTGGGGTTGAATGAAGAGAGAAATCAACTGCAGTGGAGGAGAAAATTTTGCAAATAACGAAGAATATGAGGAAAATTTTGGTGTGTTGATTTTTTTGATAGTTTGTATATAGGCAATTGAAAACTTGAATTATAGCTTAAAGACTCATATAGTTTACATATATGGAATCCCTACCTATCTTTCTAATTAGCGATTATCTGCAAAATAAACCAACTCGGGAACAAAGATACTCTGAAAATGTCATTTCTGCGTCTGGATACTATTCTGATGACTTTCCATCAACGGAACAAGGTGAGGAAAAGCGAGGTGTTCCCAGCACCATGACTTGCAGACAAAGGGAACATCAGATTGTTCAGGTTTAAGTCCTTTTATGAGAACAAATAATCACAGTCTACATTAATCTAATATTATTCTTCAGGGTTTTTATCACAAGCATAGTCTAAACTTTGGTGTGTCAGACAGAAAGGTACTTAACTTTCAAAAGTGATCAATAAGGTACCTGAACTTTCAAAAACACATCATCGGGATACCTCAGTCTATTTTTCGTTACTTGACCGTTAATTATGAGGGCATATTAGTCATTTGACATATCTCAACTTTCAAAAGTGATCAATAAGGTACCTGAACTTCTAAAACACATTATCGGGATACCTCCATTAATTTTTCGTCATAACTCAGTTAAATGAGATCACGTGTGGCCCATGCGAGATATTTTTCAAGGGTTTTATGGTATTTTCTCATTTTTTTTGTTTTGCTTATATCATCTTCTTCTTCTTCTCTCTCTCTCTCTCTCTCTCTCTCTCTCTCTCTCTCTCTCTCTCTCTCTCTCTCTCTCTCTCTCTCTCTCTCTCTCTCTCTCTCTCTCTCTCTCTCTCTCTTCGACTCCCACCGAGGTGAGAGACTGAAACTAATGCCACCGAGGTATTTTCTCATGTATGAATGATGCACATACAGTGCGTTTGAAATATGATGTATGGATGATCTAGCTTTTGAATTAGTCAGTACTTAAATTCATATTGATTAAAGTAATCAAAGTAATACCCTCCAAAATAATAGCACATACCCTCCAAAAAAAATAATCAAAGTCTACTTAATTATTGATTATAGGAAGAGGATAAGGATGCAATTTTGAAGGAAAAATCTGGAAGGAAAATAATTAATTGCATTGTTAATTTTGGAGGGAAAAGATAAGGTGAGAGGAAGGAAGAGACATGTGCTTCAACATATTTCATTTAACTGAAAAATAAACGGAGGTATCCCGATGATATGTTTTTAAAAGTTTAAGTACCTTATTGATCATTTTTGAAAGTTGAGATAGGTCAAATGACTGCTACACCCTCATAATTAACGGACAAGTAAGGGAAAATGGATGGAGGTATCCCAATGACGTGTTTTTGAAAGTCAAGGTACATTATTAATCACTTTTGAAAATTGGGTACGTACCTTTCTGTCCGATGCATCAAAGTTTAGACCCCTGTTGGTATAAAAAACCGTTTTATTTTTTTTTGCCGAAACCATGGTTTTTCACAAAAAATCGTGGGTTATAACACACGATTTTTGGGCCAAAATTGCATGTTTTTATTTTCGCACAAAAATCTTCCCACACTCAAATCATGATTTTTAAGGACTCTCGAGTTGACAGAACGCCAAAATATCAACTCATTTATTTTTTACTATTTAATGGCATCTCCAAACGTGCCAAACCATGCCAACCCCCTTTTCCCTACAAGTTTGTCCACGAACAAACTTTACCAATGTTAAAAAATGAAATTTAAAGCTTTTCCAACTTACAGTGCTTGAAAAGCTAGAGTCGTTTGGGAGTTATAATTTTTCAAAATAAAAAAACTTAAAAAATCAAAACTAAAAAACGAGTCGGGTTTTTCGAGCAAAGTCAGTTGGCACACCTTTTAAAAATCATGCTTTAGCAATGATGAAGTTTTGACACTGGTAAAGTTAAAGGAAAAAGTGAAGTTCACAAGGAGGCATCCCACTTCAAGCGATGCCCATGCAAGCGAGGCAAACTAACGATGCCCATGCTCGCGAGGCTAACTAACGATGCATGCCCATGGTAGCGAGGCTAACGATGCATATGCCCATGCTAAGGATGCCCGCGTTGCCTATGTGATTTTTCAAAGTCGAAAAACTATAAAATTCATAAAAATAAACGATTCGAGATTTTCGAGTTCTGTCAATTTGAACACTTTTTAAAAAACATGTTTTACCAATGGTGAAGTTTTGAGAAATTTTTATTTTTTTTGCCGAAACCATGGTTTTCACCCAAAACCGTGGGTTATATAACACACGATTTTTGAGCCAAAATCGTATGTTCTTATTTTCGCACCAAAATCTTTCCAGTCTTAAATCATGATTTTTAAGGATTTCTCGAGTTGACAGAAAACAAAAATATCAACTCGGTTATTTTTTACGATTTTTCAAAGTCGGAAAACTTGAAAATTCATAAAAAATAAACGATTCGAGAGTTTCCAGCAAAGTCAGTTGGAACTCCTTTTAAAAATCATTTCTTACTAATGGTGAAGTTTTGGCGCGGGTAAAGTTAAAGGAAAAAGGGGGTTGGTAAGGTTTGGCAAGCTAGGGCATGTCGTGGCACCTCCAAACTTGTCAAACCATGTCAACCCCGTTTTTACTTAAACTTTGTCCATGACAAAACTTCACCAATGTTAAAAAGTAATTTTTAAAGCTTTTCTAACTGACTTTGCTCGAAAAGCTCGAGTCATTTGTGAGTTATGATCTTTTAAAGTCAGAAAACTTAAAAAATCATAACTAAAAAACGAGTTGTGTTTTTCGAGCAAAGTCAGTTGGCACACCTTTTCAAAATCATGTTTTACCTATGATGAAATTTTGACACTGGTAAAGTTAAAGAAAAAAATGAAGTTCACAAGGAGGCATCCCACTTCAAGCGATGCACGTGCAAGCGAGGCTAACTAACGATGCACATGGTAGCGAGGCTAACGATGCATATGTCCATGCTAAGGATGCCCGCGATGCCTATGTTATTTTTCAAAGTCGGAAACCTATAAAATTCATAAAAAATAAACGATTCTAGATTTTCGAGTTCTGTCAATTGAAACACTTTTTAAAAAACATGTTTTACCATTGGTGCAGTTTTTAGAAATTTTTATTTTTTTTGCCGAAACCGTGGGTTATAACACACGATTTTTGAACCAAAATCGAATGTTCTTATTTTCGCACCAAAATCATCCTACTCTTAAATGATGATTTTAAGGATTTCTCGAGTTGACAGAAAACAAAAATATCAACTCGTTTATTTTTTGCGATTTCCAAAAGTCCGAAAACTAGAAAATTCATAAAAAATAGACGATTCGAGATTTTCAAGCAAAGTCAGTTGGAACACATTTTAAAAATCATTTCTTACTAGTGGGGAAGTTTTTGCACCGGTAAAGTTAAAGGAAAAAGGGGGTTGGTAAGGTTTGTCAAGCTATGACATGTCGTGGCACCTCCAAACGTGTCACACCATGTCAACACCTTTTTTACTTAAACTTTGTCCATGACATAACTTCACCAATGTTAAAAAATAATTTTAAAAGATTTTCCAATTGACTTTACTCGAAAAGCTCGAGTCATTTGTGAGTTATGATATTCCAAAGTCCGAAAATTTAAAATATCATAACTCAAAAAGGAGTCGTGTTTTTCGAGCAAAGTCAGTTGGCACACATTTTAAAAATCATGTTTTTACCAATGATAAAGTTTTGACACCGGTAAAGTTAAAGAAAAAAGTGAAGTTCACAAGGAGGCATCCCACTTCAAGCGATGCCCATGCAAGCGAGGCTAACTAACGATGCCCATGCTAGCGAGGGTAACTAACGATCCATGCCCATGGTAGCGAGGCTAACGATGCATATGTCCATGCTAAGGATGCCTGCGATGCCTATGTAATTTTTCAAAGTCTGAAAATATAAAATTCATAAAAAATAAACAATTCGAGATTTTCGAGTTCTGTCAATTGGAACACTTTTTAAAAAACATGTTTTAGCAATGGTGAAGTTTTGAGAAATTTTTATTTTGTTTGCCGAAACTATAGTTTTCACCCAAAACCGTGGATTATAACACACGATTTTTGAGCCAAAATCGCATGTTCTTATTTTCGCACCAAAATCTTCCCACTTTTAAATCATGATTTGTAAGGATTTCTCGAGTCGACAGAAAACAAAAATATCAATTCGTTTATTTTTTATGATTTTCGAAATTCGAAAAACTAGAAAATTCATAAAAAATAAACGATTCGAGATTTTCAAGCAAAGTCAGTTAGAACACTTTTTGAAAATCATTTCTTACCAAAGGTGAAGTTTTCGCACGGGTAAAGGTAAAGGAAAAAGGGAATTGGTAAGGTTTGGCATGTTATGGCATGCCGTGACACCTCCAAACGTGTCAAACCATGTCAACCACTTTTTTCCTTACACTTTGTCCATGACAAAACTTCACCAATGCTAAAAGAATAATTTTTAAAACTTTTCCAACTGACTTTGCTCGAAAACCTCGAGTCAATTGTGAGTTATGATAATTCAAATTCAGAAAACTTAAAAAATCATAACTAAAAAAAAAAAATCATAACTAAAAAACGAGTCGTATTTTTCGAGCAAATTCAGTTTGCACACTTTTTAAAAATCATGTTTTACCAATGATGAATTTTGACACCGGTAAAGTTAAAGGAAAAAGTGAATTTCACAAGGAAGCATCCCACTTCAAGCGATGCCCATGCTAGCGACTAGCGAGGGTAACTAACGATGCCCATGTTAGCAAGGCTAACGGTGCATATGCCTATGCTAAGGATGCATGCGATCCCTATGTGATTTTTCAAAGTTGGAAAACTATAAAATTCATAAAAAATAAACGATTCAAGGTTTTCGAGTTTTGCCAATTGCAACACTTTTTAAACAACATGTTTTACCAATGGTGAAGTTTTGAGAAATTTTTATTTTTTTTGCCGAAACCATGGTTTTCACCCATAACCGTGGGTTATAACACACGATTTTTGAGCCAAAATCGCATGTTCTTATTTTCGCACCAAAATCTTCCCACTCTTAAATCATGACTTGTAAGGATTTCTCGAGTTGACAGAAAACAAAAATATCAACTCGTTTATTTTTTATGATTTTCGAAATTCGGAAAACTAGAGAATTTATAAAATAAAAACGATTCAAGGTTTTCAAGCAAAGTCAGTTGGAACACTTTTTAAAAATCATTTCTTACCAATGGTGAAGTTTTGGCACGGGTTAAGTTAAAGGAAAAAGGAGGTTGGTAAGGTTTGCAAGCTACGGCATGCCGTGGCACATCCAAACGTGTCAAACTATGACAACCCCTTTTTTCCTTACACTTTGTCCATGACAAAACTTCACCAATGTTAAAAGAATAATTTTTAAAGCTTTTCCAACTGACTTTGCTCGAAAACCTCGAGTCAATTGTGAGTTATGATATTCCAAATTCAGAAAACTTAAAAAATCATAACTAAAAAACGAGTCGTATTTTTCGAGCAAATTCAGTTTGCACACTTTTTAAAAATCATGTTTTACCAATGATGAAGTTTTGACACCGGTAAAGTTAAAGGAAAAAGTGAATTTCACAAGGAGGCATCCCACTTCAAGCGATGCCCATGCTAGCGAGGGTAACTAACGATGCCCATGCTAGCGAGGGTAACTAACGATACATGCCCATGTTAGCTAGGCTAACGATGCATATGCCTATGCTAAGGATGTCTGCGATGCCTATGTGATTTTTCAAAGTTGGAAAACTATAAAATTCATAAAAAATAAACGATTCGAGGTTTTCGAGTTTTGTCAATTGGAACACTTTTTAAAAAACATGTTTTACCAATGGTGAAGTTTTGAGAAATTTTTATTTTTTTTGCCGAAACCATGGTTTTCACCCAAAACCGTGGGTTATAACACACGATTTTTGAACCAAAATCGCATGTTCTTATTTTCGCACCAAAATCTTCCCACTCTTAAATCATGACTTGTAAGGATTTCTCGAGTCGACAGAAAACAAAAATATCAACTCGTTTATTTTTTATGATTTTCGAAATTCGGAAAACTAGAGAATTCATAAAAAAAAAACGATTCAAGATTTTCAAGCAAAGTCAGTTGGAACACTTTTTAAAAATCATTTCTTACCAATGGTGAAGTTTTGGCACGGGTTAAGTTAAAGGAAAAAGGGGGTTCGTAAGGTTTGGCAAGCTAGGGCATGCCGTGGCACCTCCAAACGTGTCAAACCATGTCAACCCCTTTTTTCCTTACACTTTGTCCATGACAAAACTTCACCAATGTTAAAAAAAATAATTTTTAAAGCTTTTCCAACTGACTTTGCTCGAAAAGCTCGAGTCATTTGTGCGTTATGATCTTTCAAAGTCAGAAAACTTAAAAAATCATAACTCAAAAACAAGTCGTATTTTTCGAGCAAATTCAGTTGGCACACCTTTTAAAAATCATGTTTTACCAATGATGAAGTTTTGACACCGGTAAAGTTAAAGGAAAATGTGAATTTCACAAGGAGGCATCCCACTTCAAGCGATGCCCATGCAAGCGAGGCAAACTAACGATGCCCATGCTCGCGAGGCTAACTAACGATGCATGCCCATGGTAGCGAGGCTAACGATGCATATGCCCATGCTAAGGATGCCCGCGTTGCCCATGTGAGTTTTCAAAGTCGGAAAACTATAAAATTCATAAAAAATAAACGATTTGAGATTTTCGAGTTCTGTTAATTGGAACACTTTTTAAAAAACATGTTTTACCATTGGTGAAGTTTTGATTCTTATTTTTTTTGCCTAAACCATAGTTTTCACCTAAAACCGTGGGTTATAACACACGATTTTTTAGCCAAAATCGCATGTTGTTATTTTCGCACCAAAAAATCATAACTAAAAAACGAGTCGTATTTTTCGAGCAAATTCAGTTTGCACACTTTTTAAAAATCATGTTTTACCAATGATGAAGTTTTGACACCGGTAAAATTAAAGGAAAAAGTGAATTTCACAAGGAGGCATCCCACTTCAAGCGATGCCCATGTTAGCTAGGGTAACTAACGATGTCCATGCTAGCGAGGGTAACTAACGATGCATGCCCATGTTAGCGAGGCTAACGATGCATATGCCTATGCTAAGGATGTCTGCGATGCCTATGTGATTTTTCAAAGTTGGAAAACTATAAAATTCATAAAAAATAAACGATTCGAGGTTTTCGATTTTTGTCAATTGGAACACTTTTTAAAAAACATGTTTTACCAATGGTGAAGTTTTGAGAAATTTTTATTTTTTTTGCCGAAACCATGGTTTTCACCCAAAACCGTGGGTAACACACGATTTTTGAGCCAAAATCGCATGTTCTTATTTTCGCACCAAAATCTTTCCACTCTTAAATCATGACTTGTAAGGATTTCTCGAGTCGACAGAAAACAAAAATATCAACTCGTTTATTTTTTATGATTTTCGAAATTCGGAAAACCAGAGAATTCATAAAAAAAAACCGATTCAAGATTTTCAAGCAAAGTCAGTTGGAACACTTTTTAAAAATCATTGCTTACCAATGGTGAAGTTTTGGCACGGGTTAAGTTAAAGAAAAAAGGGGGTTGGTAAGGTTTGGCAAGCTAGGGCATGCCGTGGCACCTCCAAACGTGTCAAATCATGTCAACCCCTTTTTTCCTTACACTTTGTCCATGACAAAACTGCACCAATGTTAAAAAATTAATTTTTAAAGCTTTTCCAACTGACTTTGCTCGAAAAGCTCGAGTCATTTGTGAGTTATGATCTTTCAAAGTCAGAAAACTTAAAAAATCATAACACAAAAACAAGTCGTATTTTTCGAGCAAATTCAGTTGGCACACCTTTTAAAAGTCATGTTTTACCAATGATGAAGTTTTGACACCGGTAAAGTTAAAGGAAAAAGTGAATTTCACAAGGAGGCATCCCACTTCAAGCGATGCCTATGCAAGCGAGGCTAACTAACGATGCCCATGCTAGCGAGATTAACTAACGATGCAGGCCCATGGTAGCGAGGCTAACGATGCATATGCCCATGCTAAAGATGTCCGCGATGCCCATGTGAGTTTTCAAAGTCGGAAAACTATAAAATTCATAAAAAAATAAACGATTCGAGATTTTCGAGTTCTGTCAATTGGAACACTTTTTAAAAAACATGTTTTACCAATGGTGAAGTTTTGAGAAATTTTTTTTTTTTTTTGCTGAAACCATAGTTTTCACCTAAAACCGTGGGTTATAACACACAATTTTTTAGCCAAAATCGCATGTTCTTATTTTCGCACCAAAATCTTCACACTCTTAAATCATGATTTGTAAGGATTTCTCGAGTCGACAGAAAACAAAAATATCAACTCATTTATTTTTTAAGATTTTCGAAATTCGAAGAACTAGAGAATTCATAAAAAATAAACGATTCAAGATTTTCAAGTAAAGTCAGTTGGAACACTTTTTAAAAATCATTTCTTACCAATGGTGAAGTTTTGGCACGGGTTAAGTTAAAGGAAAAAGGGGGTTGGTAAGGTTTGGCAAGCTAGGGCATGCCGTGGCACCTTCAAACGTGTCAAACCATGTGAACCCATTTTTTCCTTAAACTTTGTCCATAACAAAACTTCACCAACCTTAAAAAAATAATTTTTAAAGCTTTTCCAATTGATTTTGCTCGAAAAACTCAAGTCATTTGTGAGTTATGATTTTTCAAAGTCAGAAACTTAAAAAAATCATAACTCAAAAACGAGTAGTGTTTTTTCGAGCAAAGTCAGTTGACACACTTTTTAAAAATCATGTTTTACCAATGATGAAGTTTTGACATAGGTAAAGTTAAAGGAAAAAGTGAAGTTCACATGGAGGCATCCCACTTCAAGCGAGGCTAACTAACGATGCCCATGCTAACGAGGCTAACTAACGATGCATGCCCATGGTAGCGAGGTTAACGATGCATATGCCCATGCTAAGGATGCCCGCGATGCCCATGTGATTTTTCAAAGTCAGAAAACTATAAAATAAAAAATAAACGATGCGATATTTTCGAGTTTTGTCAATTTGAACACTTTTAAAAAAACATGTTTTACAAATGGTGAAGTTTTGAGAAATTTTTATATTTTTTGCCGAAACCATGGTTTTCACCCAAAACCGTGGGTTATAACACACGATTTTTGAGCCAAAATCGTGTGTTCGTATTTTCACACCAAAATCTTCCCACTCTTAAATCATGATTTTTAAGGATTTATCGAGTTGATAGAAAACAAAAATATCAACTCGTTTATTTTTTACGATTTTCCAAAGTCGGAAAACTAGAAAATTCACAAAAAATAAACGATTCAAGAGTTTCGAGCAAAGTCAGTTGGAACACCTTTTAAAAATCATTTATTACCAATGGTGAACTTTTGGCGCGGGTAGAGTTAAAGGAAAAATGGGGTTGGTAAGGTTTGGCAAGCTAGGGCATGCCGTGGCACCTCCAAACGTGTCAAATCATGTCAACCCCTTTTTTCCTTAAACTTTGTCCTTAACAAAACTTCACCAATATTAAAAAATAGGATTTTTATCACAAATGGTACCTGAACTTTACCTTAATTATATACATAGTACCTGAACTTCACTTTTGATCACAACTAGTACTCGAACTCTTTGAGTTCATCCTAAATGGTACTTGAACTTCAATTTTTGTCACAAGTAGTACCCAAAGTTTTCAATTTTTGTGACAAATAGTACCCAAATTTTCTATTTTAGCCTTTTTTTTTAACACGCGCCCTCACGCGCATATAATATTACAAAAATCTGCCTTAGGTACCAAAAGAGATGAAATCAAAAACTTTGGGTACTAATTATGACAAAAATTGAAACTTTTGGTACTACTTGTGACAAAAATTAAAGTTCATGTACCAAGTATATAATTGAGAAATAGTTCAGGTACTATATATGATAAAAACCCTAAAAAATAATTTTTAAAGCTTTTCCAACTGACTTTGCTCGAAAAGCTCGAGTTATTTGTGAGTTATGATATTTCAAAGTCAGAAAACTTAAAAAATCATAACTCAAAAACGAGTCGTGTTTTTCGAACAAAGTCAGTTGGCACACCTTTTAAAAATCATGTTTACCAATGATGAAGTTTTGACACTGGTAAAGTTAAAGGAAAAAGTGAAGTTCACAAGGAGGCATCCTACTTCAAGCGATGCCCATGCAAGCTAGGCTAACTAACGATGCCCATGCTAGCGAGGCTAACTAACGATGCATGCCCATGCTAGCGAGGCTAACGATGCATATGCCTATGCTAAGGATGTCCGTGATGCCCATGTGACTTTTCAAAGTTGGAAAACTATAAAATTCATAAAAAATAAACGATTCGAGATTTTCGATTTCTGTCGATTTGAACACTTTTTAAAAAACATGTTTTACCAATGGTAATGTTTTGAGAAATTTTTATTTTTTTTGCCGAAACCATGGTTTTCACCCAAAACCGTGGATAACACACGATTTTTGAGCAAAAATCGCATGTTTTTTTTTTCGTTCCAAAATCTTCCCACTCTTAAATCATGATTTTTAAGGATTTCTCAAGTTGACAGAAAACAAAAATATCAACTCGTTTATGTTTTACGATTTTCCAAAGTCGGAAAACTAGAAAATTCATAAAAAAGAAACGATTCAAAATTTTCAAGCAAAGTCAGTTGGAACACCTTTTAAAAATCATGTCTTACCGATAGTGAAGTTTTGGCACATGCAAATTTAAAGGGAAAAGGGGGTTGGCAAGGTTTGGCAAGCCAGGGAATGATATGGCACCTCCAAACGTGTCAAACCATGCCAACCCCTTTTTTCCTTCAAGTTTGTCCTTGACAAAACTTCACCGAAGTTAAAAAAATGATTTTTAAAGGTTTTCCAACTGACTTTGCTCGAACAGCTCGAGTCGTTTGTGAGTTATGATTTTTCAAAGTCGAAAAACTTAAAAAATCATAACTCAAAAACTAGTCCGGCTTTTCAAGGAAAGTCAGTTGGCACAAATTTTAAAATTCATGTTTTACCAATGATGAAGCTTTGACACAGTTAAAGTTGAATAGAAAAGTGCAGTTCACAATGAGGCATCCCGAGGTGCCCCCGACACTTCCAACAATGACCATGCTAGCGAGGCTAACTAACGATGTCCATGCTAGCGAGGCTAACTAATGATGCCTATGCTAGCGAGGCTAACGATGTCTATGCCCATGATAAGGATGCCCACGATTTCCATGCGATTTTTCAAAGTCGGAAAACTAGAAAATTCATAAAAAGTAAACGATCCGAGATTTTTGAGTCCTTTCAAAAAAACATATTTTACCAGTAGTGAAGTTTTGAGAAATTTTTCTTTTTTTTGCCGATACATTAGTTTTTCACCCAAAACTGTGGGTGAAAAATACATGTTTTTATTTTTGCACCAAAATCTTCCCACACTCAAATCATGATTTTTAAGAACTTTTTAAGTTGACAGAACGCAAAAATATCGACTCTTTTATTTTTTACGATTTTTCAAAGTCGGAAAAGTAGAAAATTCATAAAAGAATAAACTATTCAAGATTTTCGAGTAAAGTGAGTTGGAACACCTTTTAAAAATCATGTCTTACCAATTTTGAAGTTCTGGCACAAGCAAAGTTACAGGGAAAAGGAGGTTGGCAAGGTATGGCATATCTTGGCATGCCGTGACACCTCCAAACGTGTCAAACCATGCAACCCGATTTTCCCTTCAACTTTGCAAGTGAAAAAATTTTACCATTGTTAAAAAAATAAAATTTAATGCTTTTCCAACTTACTTTGCTCGAAAAACTAGAGTCGTTTGTGAGTTATGATTTTTCAAAATTGGAAAACATAAAAAATCATAACTAAAAAACGATTTGAGTTTTTCGAGTAAAGTCAGTTGGCACACCTAATAAAAATCATGTTTTACCAATGATTAATTTTTGACACTGATAAAGTTCAAGAAAAAAGTGCAGTTCACAAGGAGGCATCTCGAGGTTGCCCCCGACACTTCAAGCGATGCCCATGCTAGCGAGGTTAAGTAATGATTCCCATGCTAGCGAGGGTAACTAACGATGCATGCCCATGGTAGCGAGGCTAACGATATGTATGCCCATGCTAAGGATGCCCACGATGCCCATGCGATTTTTCAAAGTCGAAACACTATAAAATTCATAAAAAAGAAACGATCCGAGATTTTCAAGTTCTGTTAATTGGAACACTTTTAAATAAACATGTTTTACCAATGGTGAAATTTTGAGAAATTTTTTTTTTTTTGCTGAAACGATGGTTTTCACCCAAAATCGTGGGTTATATATAACACACGATTTTTGAGTCAAAATCGTATGTTCTTATTTTCTCACCAAAATCCTCCCACAACTTAATCATGAATTTAAGGACTTCTCGAGTTGACAAAACGCAAAAATTTTGAATCGTTTATTTTTTACGTTTTTCCAAAGTTAGAAAATTAAAAAATTCATAAAAAATAAACGATTCAAGATTTTCCAGCAAAGCCAGTTGGAACACCTTTTAAAAATCATGTCTTACCAATGGTGAAGTTTTGGTACGGACAAAGTTAAAGGGAAAAGGGGGTTGGCAAGGTTTGGCAAGCCAAGGCATGCTGTGGCACCTCCAAACGTGTCAAACTATGGCAACCCCTTTTTTCCTTCAACTTTGTCCGTGACAAAACTTCACCAACATTAAAAAGTAATTTTTAAATCTTTTTCTAACTGACTTTGCTCAAACAGCTCGAGTCGTTTGTGAGTTATGATTTATCAAAGTCGGAAAACTTAAAAAATCATAGCTCAAAAACTAGTCGGGCTTTTCGAGCAAATTAAGTTAGTTGGCACAACTTTTAAAAATCATGTTTTACCAATGGTGAAGTTTTGACAAAGGTAAAGTTGAAGAGAAAAGTGCAGTTCACAAGGAGTCATCCCGTGGTGCCCCCGACACTTCCAACAATGATCATGCTAGTGAGGCTAACTAACGATGCCCATGCTAGCCAGGCTAACAAACGATGCCTGCCCATGCTAGATAGGCTAATGATGTGTATGCCAATGCTAAGGATGCCCACGATTTTCATGTGATTTTTCAAATTCGGAAAACTAGAAATTCATAAAAAATAAATGATCCGATATTTTTGAGTTCTGTCAAGTGGAACACATTTTAAAAAACATGTTTTACCAGTGGTTAAGTTTTGAGAAATTTTTATTTTTTTTGCTGATACCTTAGTTTTTCACTCAAAACTGTGGGTGAAAATTGCATGTTTTTATTTTCGTACCAAAATTTTTCCACACTCAAATCATAATTTTTAAGGTCTTTTCGAGGTGACAGAACGCAAAAATATCAAATCGTTTATTTTTTTTTACAATTTTTCAAAGTCAGAAAACTAGAAAATTCATAAAAAATAAACGATTCGAGATTTTCGAGCAAAGTAAGTTGGAACACCTTTTAAGAATGATGTCTTACCAATTGTGAAGTTTTGGCATTAGCAAAGTTAAAGGGAAAAGGAGGTTGGCAAGGTATGGCATGTCGTGCACCTCCAAACG
This sequence comes from Rubus parviflorus, assembly GCA_029955375.1. NCBI lineage: Eukaryota > Viridiplantae > Streptophyta > Magnoliopsida > Rosales > Rosaceae > Rubus > Rubus parviflorus. The sequence goes on from JARGGL010000010.1 coordinate 4,400,310, forward strand.
TGCCAAACCATGCCAATCACCTTTTTCCTGCACCTTTGTCTGTGACAAGCTTCACCAAAGTTAAAAAATAATTTTTGAAAACTTTTTCAACTGACTGTGCTCGAAAAGATCGATCGAGTCGTTTGTGACTTATGATTTTTCAAAGTCGGAAAACTTAAAAAATCATAACTTACAAACGAGTCAGGATTTTCGAGCAAAGTCAGTTGGTACACTTTTTTAAAATAATGTTTTACCAATGATGAAGTTTTGACACAGATAAAGTTGAAGGAAAAAGTGCAGTTCACAATGAGGCATCCCGAAGTGCCCCAAACACTTCAAACGATGCCCATGCTACCGAGGCTAACTAACGATGCATTCTCATGCTAGCGAGGCTAACGATACCTATGCCTATGCTAAAGATGCCCATGCGATTTTTCAAAGTCGAAAATCTATAAAATTCTAGGGGTGGGCACGGTTCGGGGCAGGCCGGTTTTGGGCCCAACCCGTTTCCGAACCGGATATGTCGGTGGCCAAAAAGAAGAACCGAGAACAGAGCAGTAATGGGCTGGGCCGACAATTTCGGTTAACCCGAAATTTCGGGGCGGGTCGGTACGGTTTCGGGTTGACCCGAAGCATTCCGGTTTGGCCCAATAAAACAAAAATTTGATTAATTTCCTTTTTTCCTCAGTAATTTGACTAAGGCCCAATAGCCAATCTTTTAAACTTGTTCATATTTCACAAGTTCAAAATAATAATATGTTCATATCTAACATTCTAAACAATCAAATTCAAACTGCAACCTGACCAACCAAATCTAAATTTAAAGTTTTAATACAGACCCAAATTTAAATAAAACAAACCATAGTTAAGTAGTTAATTTATTACAGACCCAAATTTAAATAAAACAAACCATAGTTAAGTAGTTAATTTATTACATACCCAAATATAAAGTTTCAAACCATAATAAACTGCTATATTACAAACCAAAAGTCCAAAAACAATAGTTATTAGTAAGCAGCTTCAAGCCATCGTTCACCCATCACTGATCACTCCATCAGTAGCTTCTCAACTTGACCACTCAAGCTTCATTGTCAGAAATTTGAGTTACCACAAATTCTAATTCACCAAAAGTCCAAAATCAGTCCAAAATCAGAGGTAAATATTATTGACAAACTTAAACTAAGGAAAAAATAAGTAAACAACAAACATAACAAAAATATTACCTGACTCCAGCTTCTCGAGTTCACCATAAAGTTCCATTTCAGCCTTAGTAGGCTCTTTGTAAATGCTAAAACCAGCAGCCCTTAACCAATCACTCATGCAAACAAGACACTCAACCATTTGAGGAGTTAATGATGATCTAAAAGGGTCCACAACCCTTTTTCCAAGGCTGAAAGCAGACTCTGAAGCCACTGTTGATGCAGGGACAGCAAACACATCCCTTGCAATTTTTGAAAGAATGGGATATCTAGGAGAATTCTCCTTCCACCAATCCAACACATTAAATTTGGGATTTGCAGGGTCTTCGGATGCTTCAAGTAAATACTTGTCCACCTCATCTTTTATCTCAACCACATCTTTCTCCTTTCTAAGCATCATAAATTGTTTCATGTTTGCAGCATGACTATCCTCCTCATCAATTTCAGCTAAGTTATCAACTTTTGGACGGGTAGCATCTACAGAAGCTTGGGCAGCCAAAGGATCAGCTTCAGCGTATTCATGATAAAGCTTCAAAAAAAATTTCTTCACTTCTTTAACCATCCCAGCCACCAAAACCTTGTCTTTCTGCAACTTAGGAAAGGAAAAATCAAGATACAACAACTTGTATCTTGGATCCAAGACCATTGAAATCAGCAAGATCTTGTTCATATCTTGAAGCTTCAACCAATACTTGTCAAATTTCTTTTTCATTGATGTTCCTATGCTAATCATGAGAGGTTCTTCACTGTTAATGAACTTTTCCAGCTCTCCTACAATGGTGCACATCCACAGCAAAGGTTGATTTGCAGTTACAACCTTGGTGCCACTAAACTGCAATGTTGCATCATAGAAAATCTTCAAAAACCTGACCAGACTTGCTGCCTTCTCCCAATCTTCATTTCGAGGCGGCCCATCCCTCAATTTTCCACCAATTCTCTCTTCAAAATAGTTTTGAAACTGCTGGTCTTCATCCTCAAGCCTTATAAAAGCTTTCTTAAACTTAACAGCAATATCCAACATAAAATAGGTAGAATTCCACCTTGTGCACACATCCAAAGGGACGATACCCCCCTTATCATCAATCTTCTCCTTTGCAACACACTTCCTAAACTTCTCTAGCCTTGCAGGTGATGATTTAATAAACTTCACACAATTCCTAATAGCTTCAATGGAGGAATCCAGCTCCTCCATTCCATCTCACACTATTAAATTCAGTATATGGCAGCAGCATCTAAGATGCAAGAAACTGCCCTTTAATACCAATTGTCCCCAATTACCTATTTTCTCCTTCATATAATCAAGTGCAACTTGATTAGGACTAGCATTGTCTACCACAATGGCAAATACCTTCTCAATTCCCCAATTTATCAAACAAGACTCCACTAGTTTCCCTATGGTATTTCCCTTATGATCTGGAATCACAATAAAGTTTGTAAGGGCAAAATATTTGCTATTGGCTATTTCCTATTTGACAAAACCTCTTCCCTTGTATTAGCATTTGTTTTGTATTCAATGCTAGATTGTTTAGGGATTAGGTGTCGTGGCTTAGGTTTTTCTTACTCGAGATGGTTCGTGAAGACGTCTTTCTTATCCGGTTTTTTCTCCGGACTTCGATCATTGGTCATCGAAGGTTTCGTTCAAGCACCTCAAGGTATGACTCATGCATATGCACATGCATTTCATTGACATTATGTCTTCCTTGTTGTCCTAGGTTTATCTATGTATGCATTGTTTCATACATTTGAGTTTATGATGTTAGGTTTGCTAGATCTTCACTTAGATTTATTTTTATTAGCTTTCCTTTATGTTCAAGGCTGTTTTTAGCCTTGCGATCGATCGTCACTGTTCATGCGATCGATCGTGGCCACGTAGGACAATATGTCCGTTTGAAATGTGACCGTTATGTTCGAATATGTCCGTTGGGACTTTTCGTGCGATCGATCGCAACATGTTATGCGATCGATCGCAAATAAGGGTTTTTCACTTCCAGTAGCTTCTGTCTCTTTATTTTACACTGTGCGATCGATCGCATAATGTCGTGCGATCGATCGCAAATGCTGCTGGGCTGTTTTCTATAAATAGAACCCTTTGGTTTCATTTCGGCCAACTCTTTCCCTATAGTCGAAAATCATCTTTGAGAGAGTTCTTTGATATTGTGAGTGATCATAGTTCTATGTTGTAGGTTCCTCACCTTAATCTCCATCTATAATCCTTTGCTAAACACTTTGATTTGCATATGTATGCTTGTTTAGCCTATGTTTAGGATTTAGGAGATTCTATTCAACTCTAGCAATTGTTCCTTGTTGAATTGCTGAGTTGAAGGATTGAATCATTAGTTTCAATCTTCTTTGTTGTTTGTTTGTTTAGCTAATGATCCTTGTGATTAGTTAAACAAACCCTTGAATCATATTCAAGGCTTTTCAATTCGGTTTGGTTAGTGCAAGCAAATGTTCCTTGTGATTTGCTTGTGTTAATCGAATTGAATTCATATTCATTCATTCATACACACACACACTTGCGGTTGGAGGTTCTTCGCGTCGGTGAAGCCAATCGAAGTAGCTTGAGGAGGTTTCGCTTGAAGAGCAAACGGGACTACACAAGGTTAGAGCTACCACTAGTCTATAGGTAGATAGTGTAGAGTTTGGGACCGAGTGCCCCCTTGTACGTGTTGCCGATTTGGCTTTCATAGTGTTACTCAAGAGCGTGGGGTACGGCTCCCCTCCGGTTTTCCTCTAGTGGTAGAGGTTCCGGGTGACCAATCTTGTGTGTTGATTGTGTGATTGATTATCTATTGTATTGTGCTTAATTGATTAGCATATTGTGTGCTTATTCATACATAGATATATATAGTCCGTGGTGTGCTAGTTTGATGCACACTTTGGGATTCTAGGTTGTACAATTGATTGTGCTTGTTGCATATATATTTGTAATCAATTGTGAATTGCTTGTGCAATAGTTAGAACCTAGGTTGTTTATTGTGAAGCATATTTGTATTGCTTCCTATTGTTGTTCACTACTTAGTAGAATTGTGATTATAATTGTTGTGCATGTTAATTGCATCATATAGTGAACACTAGACCGTGGAGTGCTACTTTGACGCACTCTTTGGGTTTTAGGATTGTTTCAATCAATTGTGTATAGTGCATAAGTAATTGTATTGATTGAACAATTGTTGATTGTAGGAGAGTTAAGTTTTAATTTGTTCAAAGTTGTGTATACTCTCCGATTAGTGTTTAGGACGACTATACCGTTGTTGGGACAATCCGGCGTACCGGAATTTCAAAGTTCAATATTCTCTTGTGTAGTGTCCAATTATCATCAATGAAGTGAGCAGTTAGGACCATATAATTGATATTTTGGATCGAAGTCCAAGTATCAGTTGTAAGAGAAACCCTCTGCGACTTTCTACCTAAAAACTCTCTAATCCTTTCCTTCTCAGAACCATAGAGAATCAAGACATCTCTAGCAATTGTCCTACGAGAAGGAGGCTTGAATTTGGGTTGAGCTACTCTCATGAAATCTATAAAACCCTGCCCCACAACATGACTAAATGGCAGTTCATCACGAATAATCATCTTAGCACATGCAAATCTACAAGTGTCCTGATCAAAAGCAATAGACACCACATGACCACCATTTTCAGCAGAATCGAAAGTGATGTACCTCTGTTTTTTAGCTGGAACATAAACTGGAGACTTCCTGCACTGATACAACATGTGCGTATTCATTGCTGTAGTCCCATTTGCTTTGGAGTGGCAGGCATAGGTTTGGGGACAGTACTTGCATTTTGCCCGAGGTTTATGCATCACAGAACCATCAGCATTCTTCAATTTAATGAAATGATCCCATGCTTCAGACTTGTTCTTCCTTTTGGTAGCAAAATCATCAGCAGCTTCAGCAGAAGCGGGAGGGACTGGAGTTTGCGCATGAGAAGGAGGAACTGGTGTGCCTTGAGTTGGTTGAGTAACCAATACCAACGCACCAGCACCTTCAACCGTTGAGCCTGGAGTGGTTCCAATGCTTGAATCTGTTGGAGTTTGTGAGGCCCCTTCCATAAACTGCAAGCAAGAACATAATTAATCAATATCAAATTCCAGTAAACAAAATTAGTTAACAAATTTCAGTAACAAAAGCCAAATAAAATTGTAGTAACAAAAGCCAAATATTGTTCCAGTAACTAAGATGTAAAACATAAGCATTTCAGTATCAAATTCCAGAGAAGAAACGATGAAAATAAACTAAACAATATTCCAGTAACCATATAAATTCGATCAATAATTCAATATGAAACCCTAGAAAAAAAATTGGTCAATCTGAATCAACCTATTCCAAAAACAACTGTATCCACTATCCAGTAGAGTGGGCTTAGATTAATTGCAAGCTATTCACAAAATAATTGCAAGCTATTCAGCCTATTCCTAAAATTTGGTCAATATGAAACCCTAGAAAAAAATTACTGAAGACCTTACATTAAATGCAAGTTATATGTAAACATAATTAGTTAATTACTGAAGAAAGCAAGAGAGAAGTAAAAAATTGATCGGAATTGAATACAAGAAGGAACTGTGGATGAGAAAATTACCGAGTCCATGATGGATTCCTCCTCTTTCGACGCCAATTACCCGGATTCCGATTGAGGAACTGAGGAAGAGAAGTCGAGAGAAGTGACGGCTTACTGGGCTTAGGGTTTTCTGGAAATTTTTAGGGTTCTTCAATAGAGAGAAGGGGAGTCGAGAGAGAAGTGAGAGACTAAGAGAGAGAGTGAGAGCTGAATGCGGCTGAAAGAATAGAGAAGAGAATTTTAGGGTTAGAATGAGGGATCGGATGCAATCGGAACCACATAAGTTCTCTTTAAAACCAATAAGAAATCGACACCTAATAAAAAATAATAAAATATATATTTTTTAATAAATTCGGTCGGTTCGGTTACCATTCGGTTGGTTTAAAAGCCGAAACCGCTACCGACCCGAGTCAAAACGGTCCGGTCCGGTTCGGAGCTTTTCCCTTTGACTTTGCATGCGGTGCGGTTTCCGAACCGGTTTTTCGGTCCGGTCCGGTCGGTTTTCGATGGCCGGTTCGGTTTCTGCCCACCCCTATAAAATTCATAAAAATTAAGCGATTAGAGATATTCGAGTTCTGTCAATTAGAGCACCTTTGAAAAAACATGTGTTGCCGATGTTGAAGTTTTGAGAAATTTTTATATTTTTTGCCGAAACGATAGTTTTTACCGAAAACCGTGGGTTATAATACACGATTTTTGGGCCAAAATCGTATGTTCTTATTTTCGCACCAAAATCTTCCCATACTTAAATCATGATTTTTAAGGACTTCTCGAGTTGACCAAACACAAAAATATCAACTCGTTTATTTTTTACAATTTTTCAAAGTCACAAAACTAGAAAATTAATAAAAAGAAACGATCTGAGATTTTCGAGCAAAGTCAGTTAGAACACCTTTTAAAAATCATGTCTTACAAATGGTGAAGTTTTTACACGACAAAGTTAAAGGGAAAAGGGGTTGGCAAGGTTTGGCATTCCAGGGCATGTCATGGCATCTTCAAACGTGCCAAACCATGCTAACCTCCTTTTGCCTTCAACTTTGTCCGTGAAAAAACTTTACCATTGTTAAAAAATGAAATTTAAAGTTTTCCAACTTACTTTTCTCAAAAAGCTAGAGTCGTTTGTGAGTTATGATTTATCAAAGTCGGAAAACTTAAAAAATCATAACTCAAAAACGAGTTGGGTTTTTCGAGCAAAATAAGTTGGCACACCTTTTTAAAAATCATGTTTTACGAATGATGAAGTTTTGAAACTGGTAAAGTTGAAGGAAAAAGTGCAGCTCACAAGGAGGCATCCTGAGGCTGCCCCTAACACTTCAAGTGATGCCCATGCTAGCGAGGCTAACGATGCATTTGCCCATGCTAGCGAGGCTAACGATGCATTTGCCCATGCTAAGGATGCCCATGATGTCCATGCGATTTTTCATTGTCCGAAAACTATAAAAAAATAAAAAAATAAACGATTCAAGATTTTTGAATTCTTTGAATTGGAACACTTTTTAAAAAACTGTTCAAGAAGAAAAAATGTTCACAGGCTTTATTTTTTAAAATTCTAATTAAAAAACTGTTTATTTTGAATAATCTTTAGTGACGAACAATTCATCGCTATAAGTCTTCCTAATTTTTTTTTTAATAAATTTCACAAAACAAAAAACAAGCACTTTCGGAGCTTGAAAGGTCTCTCGTTGGTTTTAATTGAGACTCTAAAATACTTTTGAACACTCGTACAAACCAACCTCGAAAATTTATAAGATGCAAATTTTTAAGAAAATCACCCAAATCAGTGGACTTGTCAAACTGTGCACACAGTTTTCGGGCCAAAATTGCATGATCACATTTTCTCAGGAAAATATTCTCACCCTAAAATTATGATTTTTAAGCACTTCTCAAACTGATGGAACACTAATCTCGACCCAATTTTTTTTACGATTTTCCAAATTCGAAATACAAGAATATTTTAAAAAAAAAAATGTCTAGATTTTCTAGTTCCGTTACTTGGAACACATTCTTAAAATTAAGCTTTACTAATGGTGAGATAATGGCAAAGGCAAATTTCAAGAAGAAATGGTGTTGACAAGATTTATTTGTTCAAATTCTAATTAAAAAATGTTTATTTTTAAAAACCGTTAGCAACGAACAGTTCATCGCTACAAGTGTTCTTAAATTTATTTTATTCATTTTAATTTGACGAAATAAAAAGAAGTACGTCCGGGGCTTGTAAGGTCTCGCGTTGGTTTCATTGAGACTCTAAAATACTTTTGAACACTCACGCAAACCAACCTCGAAATTTTATAAGATCCGAATTTATAAGAAAAACACCCAAAACTGTGCACTATGGCACACGGTAATTTGGCCAAAATAGCTTGATCATAGTTTCTCACCAAAATCTTTTCACTCTCAAATCATGATTTTTAAGCACTTTTCAAACTACAGAATGCAAATATCTCGACCCGATTTATTTTTTTTACAATTTTTCAAAATCGGAATACAATATTTTTTTTTTTAAAAAGGTCTAGATTTAATTTCTAGTTTCTTCTATTAGAACACCTTCTAAAAATCAAGATTTACTAATGGTGAGACAATGACACATGTAAATTTCAAAAGAATAAAAGGTATTGACAAGGTTTATTTGTTTAAATTCAAATTAAAAACTAGTTATTTTGAACAACCTTAAGCGACGAACAATTCATAGTTAATATTACAAAGTAAAAAAAAAAAAAGCACACTTCCGGGGCATGTAACGTCTCGCATTGGTTTTCATTGAGAGTCTAAATTATTTTTGAGCACTCGCGCAAACCGGTCTCGAAAATTTTAAAGATGCAAAACTTTAAGGAAATCACTCAAAACAGTGGACTATAGCACACAGCTTTTTTGGCCAAAATCGCATGATATTAGTTTCTCACCAAAATCTTTCCACCTTCAAATCATGATTTCTAACCACTTCTCAACTTAATGGAACGCAAAAATATCGACCCGATTTTTTTTTACAATTTTTCAAAGTCGTAATACAAGAAAAATTTCTTTAAAAAAACGTCTAGATTTTCTACTTTCGTCTATTGGAATACTTTTTAAAAATTAAGATTTTCGAATAGTGAGATAATGACACAGGAAAATTTCAAGACTAAAAAGTGTTGGCATGGTTTATTTGTTCAAATTCTAATTAAAACGGTTTTTATTTTGAACAACTTGTAGCAACGAACAAGTGTTCCTAATTTTTTTTATTCATTTTAATTTGACGAACCAAAAGGGAAGTACTTTCGGAGCTTGTAAGGTCTCGCATTAGTTTTTATTGAGACTCTAAAATATTTTTGAACACTCGCGCAAACAAGCTCCGAAAATTTAACGATGCAAAATTTTAAGGGAATCACCTAAAACTATGGATTATATCACACTGTTTTTTGGGCAAAATAGCATGATCTTAGTTTATCACCAAAATATGCTCACCCTTAAATCATGATTTTATGCACTTCTCACGCTAACGGAAAACAAAAATCTCGACTAGATTTTTTTTTTTTACAATTTACTAAAGTCGGAATACAAGAATTTTTTAAAAAAAAATGATTAGATTTTCTAGTTCCGTCTATTGGAATACCTTCTAAAAAAAAGATTTACTATTTGTGAGATAATCACACGGGAAAATTTTAAGAATAAAAGGTGTTGATAGGTTTTATTTGTTCAAATTCTAATTAAAATTTTTTTTATTTTGATTAACCTTTAACGAAGCACAATTCGTTGTTACAAGTGTTTCTAAATTTTTTTATTAATTTTAATTTGACGAAATAAAAAAAAAGAACTTCGGAGGCTTGTAATGCCTCGAGTTGGTTTTCATTGAGACTCTAAAATATTTTTGAACACTCACGCAATCCAGCCTTAAAAATTTATTAATACAAATTTTTAAGAAAATCACCAAAAACTGTGGATATCACACGGTTTTTCTGGCCAAAATAGCATGATCTTAGTTTCTTACCAAAATCTTCTCACCCTCAAATCATGAGTTTTAAGCACTTCTCATATTGACGGAACGTAAAAATCTCTACCATATATTTTTTTTACAATTTTTCAAAGTCAGAATAAAAGAAAATTTCTTTAAAAAATAATTTGAGATTTTCTAGTTTCGTCTATTGGAACACTTTCTAAAAATAAAAAATTATCAATAAATGGTGAGATAATGATACATGCAAATTTCAAGAGAAAAAGGTGTTTTTTTTTTGGACCTTAGTCCTTGGGCCTAGAAAAAGGTGTTGACATAGTTTATTTGTTCAAATTCTAATTAAAAATAATGTTTCTTTTGAACAATGTTTAGCGACGAATAGTTCGTCGCTACAAGTGTACCCAAAAATTTTTATTCATTTTAATTTGACGAAATAAAAAAGCAGCATTTCCAGCATTCCGGGGCTTGTAAGGTCTCTCTTTGGTTTTCAATGACCCTCTAAAATAATTTTAAATATCACTCAAACCAGCCTCGAACATTTTATAGATGTAAAATTTTAAGGAAATTATCCAAAACTGCACACGGTTTTTTGGCCAAAATCGCATGATCTTAGTTTCTCACCAAATTCTTTTCACCCTCAAATCATGATTTATAAGTACTTCTCAAACTGACGGAATGCAAAAATCTTGATCCAATTTTTTTTACGATTTTTCAAATTCGAAATACAATATTATTTTTTTTAAAGTCTAGATTTTCTATTTCCGTTAATTAGAACATGTTCTTAAAATCAAGATTTACCTATAGTGAGATAATGACAAAGAAAAATTTCAAGAAAAAATGGTGTTGACAAGGTACATTTGTTCAAATTCTAATTAAAAAAAATGTTTATTTTGAACACCCTTTAACGACGAATATATCGTCGCTATAAGTATTCCTTAATTTTTTATTCATTTTAATTTGACGAAATGAAAAATAAGCACTTCCGGGGCTTGTTAGGTCTCGTGTTAGTTTTTAATGACACTATAAATTATTTTTAAACACTCGCACAAACCGGCCTCAAAAGATTTAAAGATGCAAATTTTTAAGAAAATCATACAAAATTGTGGACTATAGCCAGACCTGACTATGGACCTGATTTTGATCTGGATCCGGGCTAGATCCGTAGTTATTAGACGTGTTCAGATTGAAAATTTGATCTGTTAATCCGTTAATTCGTTTATTTAACGGATTGGATATTGATTTAGGTTGATTTGGTCCGTTAATAATCAGGTCTGTATTCATAATAATAAAATATTATTTTCTAAAATATAAAAATATAAATTATACATTTATATATTCTAAAACTTTTGCAGAAGACTAAAAAATTAAAACTAATTTTTAAATCCAAATCTGTTTTATTGGGATAAATATATCACCGTTGAAATATTGTTTTGGAAATTTAGTATTTTGATTACTTTAGTTTATTTTTCCAAGGAATTTTTTGGTTATGTAATTCAACATTTGGTGATACGCTTGATCATTTTATTTCAATGTTTTATTAAAGTTTTATTGGTTATCATGATAAAAAATTAATATTTTTACTTAAAGTTTAACACTACTTGAGATAATACACGGATCAAACTATTGGACCGGATATCCATTAATCTGCCGGATACGTATTTGGATTGTCTTATTAATAATCCGCTGGGTTATCGGATCGGATCAGGTTGAAAATTTGTTATTACTAAACATATTCGGATTTAGGTCGATCCACTCCAAACTCGGTCCATTGACAGGTTTACTCCATACCCACTCTTCCAAGGATATTTGCCAAATAGGTTTAAGTCTTCTTATTTTAGTTGATTTTCAATGGTGTTAGCTCAGTGGTTAGAGCACCCACTACCTAAGATCAAGGTCATAGGTTCGAGTCACCATGGGGGTAGGAGTGAAATCCTTTAATCCTCTTTAAAAAAAAAAAAATCTACACAAAATTTGGCCAGGTAATTTTATGAGAAAACAAATAATCACAAAGTCACTTCTGATATTATTCTTCACTATGTCTCTATGTTGGAGGATTTATAGAGAATGATCTATTAAAGTAAAGCCAAAAACTGAAATATATCCTACTAAGAGTAGGAAACAGAATCAAACTAGCCAGGAATACAGAACCTAAACAAGCTAAACGTGCTATTAAACTAGGAAACATAAAAAGTTAACTCCTACAGTTCAAAGAACCTAAGCAATCTGAACGTGCTATTAAACTAGGAAACATAAAAAGTTAATTCCTACAGTTGAACCTGTATTGGCTATTTGGCTCAATCAACCTTAAAATGAAATTGAAGTTATATATATTTATCATTGTCAATATCTTCCAACAGGGGAAGAGGTTATAGAACCAAGTGAAAAACCCAAACATGGTAATCTAGCCAAGTAATCTGTTTAATTTAGAATAGAAAACACCGCCAATGGATGAGAAAAATGCAACATAGTAAACTAAAATAGGGATCCAAAATTTAAGAATCACTTTTCATGAGAAGGGGTGTCAATTTTTTTCAAGAAAAAAGAAATCCACTGAGAATAGATCGAGTACAACGACATTGCTTGTTTGCGTCCAACAAGAGCCCAACTGAGGCTTCAAATACCAGTAACATCAAACGAAGATAATAACTCACACCATAAGAACAATATATAAGAATCACCTTAATTATCCAAGTAATAAGAGAAATTAATGCAAGTAATTTCAATGCATATGGAACAAATATACCAAATCAGTAAGAAGAAACCACACAAGCTACTGAATATATGTTGGGAGTGACAAGATGATTTTCCACTTTTACTTCCAGAGTTATGCAAGAGTCTATGGGATGGCAAAGTTAATAGAGAAATTGACAATAAAGTTCATAATTACAACATTACAATTTATTTTTTACTTTATGCTTTTCCAGGGTTTTTACCATTTAGCTGCAGCGTACAACATTAATCTCGCCAAGCAACTGCTATGTAAAAACTGAATGCTGAACTTTATTCAGAAAGTACAAGACGGTAACGGCAACGGTACAAAAGAAAAACGAGGTTTAGAACCCTCACAGCTGAATTTAGTAATATGAGAAGCAAGCTTCAATATTTCATCATCACATGGATCAAAACCTATACAGCCACGGACATCCAGAAGCACAAGCTCTTTGCATCCCCTCAGAATCATGATAAGATTATCCCGATCAATAATTGCCTCTCTCAAAATTAACTGTTTGATCTTAGGCAGGAAGGTAATTGCTATTGCCTTATCTTTACAAATATAGGCATCAATCAACTGTAAAGCACAAAACTTCTTGCAGTGAAAGCTGATTTCTGCCAGAATTTTCTCCATACCATAGCAGCATCGAAAAGACAATGACTCCAAATGTTTCCCTTTGCCAATAAGTTTTGGAATCAAGTAGGATTTATAAAACTTCAGAGTGAAAGGCAATGATAGAACCTTGAGGTCAGGACACCTGCAAACAACAGTTTCCCAAGACACACTCATAAAAAAAGAAATGATAAAATTTTCTTGACCATAAGCTTTAAGATGAACAAAAAATACTGACAAAAAAACAGATTAACAGTATATTTAGAAATTTAACTTTGTTATGCAGGTTTTTAACCAAACAGGCTAAATGAAACAAAAAGAGCAAAAACTTGATAGAATACATAAAGTGATGAAACACTTACACTTGTGCAAAATATTTCAGCAATCCTCGTGAGCACGAAGGTGGCGGAGAGAAGTAGTCTTCCCTCTGCCACGATTGACAACAAACTTTACTAATGAAGTGACAGAGAAATGACTCCTATTAGCTCCATATTCCTCTGTGAATCTTTTCTGGAAGTAGGCATCAGTGCGTAGCGAACAATAGCGGCAATCAATATGAGGAAAATGAAGACATTCCCAGCACGAAGGATTGAGGGCTGCCTTGTACCATGACTTGCACACAAAAGGGACATCCAAGAGTAGTGATTCCACACCCACTCTTCCGAGTACATTTACCAAGCACTCCATGTTTAAGTCCTCCCACCTTCGTCGATCCTCCATCTACAAATTAAATACAAAAATGTCAGCATACACAAGTATAGTTATCATCAATCAATATACATAGAACCAAATGAAAAATATCCAACTATTGCAAATTAGTAAACAAAACAAACATCAAAACAACCAATCAATGGAGATAAATGAAGGTGAAGTAGATTGAAACTGTGAAAAGAATATATCACCTTGTTCATGAAATAATAGTAGAGTAATGCAAGAAACTTGAACGCATATGGAACTCCTTTTATAATAAGAAGCAACCACACTATTAATGTTGAAAATCAAAACACCTTTGACCTTCCATCTCCCAAAATAGCCTTTCATTAATTACTTTACTTATGTGGATATTTGTGTGTACCTCGGTCTGGGATAATGAAAACTTGCACGTTTCTGTTGGGAACAGAATCACCTTAAACATGCAATGGCACGCTTTTGAAGTCCCTTCAGTCTCCCAAGAAAAAGAAAAAATTGCTCTTGAATTGGCTATTAAATAAATCCACTATAAGCAGAAACTTATGCACTTGTCACCAATAACATCTATATTAATAAAGCCAAAACATGGGTTGTGATTAAATTTTTGAAAACCCAAAATTGGTCATTCTTAACATATATTAGCTAATAAATAAACTTAAATATACTAAGGTTAAAATAGTAAAATAACATAATAATTAATTAATTAATTAATATGAGGGTCCCACACTAACTTGCCCACTTGCCTACTAATTGTTTTATTTTTTATTCTTCTTTTATTTTATTTATTATTTGATTTGAAAAGTATTATAATAAAACGAGGAGCAAGTAATGCGAAAAAACTAAATAATTAAAAACGTTTATCACACGCACTAGCGCCGCCTTCCACACGCGCAAGGCGCGTGTAGGGAGGCTAGTTTATAGATAATGACCAATTAAAATTTGGTCGATCAATTTTTACTTTGGGACAATCTTTTTAATATACTACATTTCATCTTTGTAAGATACATTTGGTATGTGGTCGTTGCTCTTGGATGTCCCTTTGACGTCGTCATTGTTCTGCTATTGTCCTGCGAAAACTGTTGTGGCAGACTTTAATTCCTCCATATATACCAAAGCTGCAACTTCCAGTTGCCTATAAGTACTTCAATTCTGTTTTTATGTAGAAAGCACTAAATTTTCGGGCACTGCCTGAACCTTGAGATCGGGCCGCCTCCATAGTGTACCATATTGAGACATCTATATACACGAAATACTTCAAACTATAAGAAACGCTCAGAAACAAAAAATAAAAATGAAACAATCTATACTTATAAATTAAGATCGAGTTGTGAAAAGAAATCTAGGTAGAAAATCATCTGCAACATGTTTCAACGCTGCTACTGAATAAATTTGAGGGAGCTCAAGAGAATATCAGAATAGTACTATGTCCACTCCTGCAATTGATCTACAGAAAACTCTGTAAATGGCATGAAAGAGAAATCCCTCCAATAAACACTACATTCATTTGAAAATCTAATTCCCGTCAGCGGGAAATAGATTTGCAAAGCACAAAGAATTCAGGCATATACAGCACAAAAAATTGAGGCTCGCCCTAGCCTGCACCATGACTTGCAGACCAAGGGAACATAAAAAAGTAATGACTCCATACTCACTCTTCCAAGGATATTTGCCAAACAGTCCACGTTTAAGTTCTCCCATTTTCGTTGATTTCCATCTTATGAGAAAACTTATATTAATCACAAGTCATTTCTCTCTACACATATCCGAAGTTAATCTTTAATTTCTATGTTGGAGCATTTGTAGAGAATACAATGAACAACTAAGCTAAAACTATAAATATGATCCTAACTAAGAGTAGGAAACTTAGTCAAACTCGGAATACAAAAAGTCAAAACCTAATCGATTAATGCGACACAATCTATTAAATTAATGGTGGGAGTGACTAAATGATTTTCCACTTTTACTTCCCAAGTTATATGAGTGAATGAGTCTAATGGAGAAATTGTATTTTTGTTTATTTTGCACTGGGAAGTTATACCTTGGAGTAACAGCTAGTTAACATGAGGTCTTCATCAAGTTTTATAACTTCTTCAATGGCTAAGTAATTTGCAGCAACAGTTTTCGCAGGACAATAGAAAGAGATCGATGTAAACATTTTATTGATGAACCACGACAGCATGCCAACGTGGCTCGACGGTAACACCCAAATATTTCTCAAGTCGAGTGGATCAGCTAGCTAATTAATCAGTCTGATCAAATCAAGAAAGAATGAAAGATTTGCACGTACGTACGTACGTACTTTCTAAAAAGGGTCATGGTTTTGAAAGATTAATTTTCTATATACAATTGAAGAGTACTTAGCAAATCTTAGTGAATCCATAGATAAGGCAAATCTTAGTTTTTAAAACAAGTGTTTTCCCTTTTTGTGCCCGTAAGAATCCTTACTGTGTTCGCTGCACTATAAATCAATAGTCCATATCAACCAACTGCATAACCACGTACTTCTTCTGAAAAATAAAAAAGACCAACAACTTTGAGCTCATCGTGTCCCTAGAATATTCAACATTACGCTGAGAATGTTGTGGAAAAGAATAAAGAAAAAGACGAAGAGGCTGAAGAGGCTGTTGCTTAATTGTTCAGCAACTACTACAAGTACTAGTGAAGGTCCTTATACTTTCCAGAGTCATGCTAAGAACTTTGATAAGGGCAATGCGGGGGATGATGACGTCCCACATGTCGTCTCGTTCGCTGGTAGGTTTGCTGTTCCATCTAGAGATGTTCATGATGAGAGAAGTCCTGATCAGAAAGTAGGAAATTAACTAAGAATTTATGTGTTCAGCTAGCTTTGTTTTGATCAGTTTCCTCCAGTTAGAATTCAGATTTTGCTATTACATTAAGCTACTGAATTAGTTCAATTTTGAGTCGAGTCATATAAAATATGTAGTTGAAATTTTGAATTTCCTTGTTTTTATACCTTTTTTTTTAGCCAAATTTTATACCTCTTTGTTTGTTGTTTCTTTCTTGGGAGGGGTTTTGATTTAGGGCCAATTAGACATAAGGTCATTTTGGGTGGCTTTATTTTTCAAAAGGCCACCTAATATTTTTTACTGAAATAAGGCCACAATAGCTTTAGTGTTCTTGGACAGTAACTTTATTGTGCTTGGACAGTAGCTTTATTGTTCGTGGACAGTAGCTTTATTGTTCGTGGACAGTAGCTTTATTGGTCTTGGACAGTAGCTTTATTGGTCTTTGACAGTAGCTTTATTGGTTTTTTCGTATCCAGTATTGGACAGTAGCTTTATTGTTCGTAGACAGTAGCTTTATTGTTCGTGGACAGTAGCTTTAGTGTTCTTTAACAGTAGCTTTAGTGTTCTTTGTTTTATTGTAATGTTACAGTAGCTTTATTGTGTTTTGACAGTAGCTTTAGTGGTCTTCGACAATAGCTTTATTGGTCTTTGACAGTAGCTTTATTGATTTTTTCGTATCCAGTGGCATTTTTGTAAATAATAGCAAAAAAAATGCGGTGGCATTTTTGTAAATATTAGTGGCCTTATTTCAGAAAAAAAATGTTTGGTGGCTTTTTGAATAATAAGGCCACCCAAAGTGGCCTTATGGCTAATTTTTTATTTGATTTAATACCTCCCAACCTCCTTCACTGTACTGGTTTTTTTTTTCATTAATAAATATCGATATTCGATCAAGATATTTTTGAAACTAATTTTTGCATATATACCAATATTTGAAATATTTATCGATATTTTTAATTAATACCCAAAAATTTTATGAATCCGGAGTATCGAAATTTTAATCGAAATCAAAATTAATAGCAAACTCGATCTGGTTCTAATGTTGCCTTCCTCTTATTAAAAATAAATAAATAAAAGTAAACCAACTATGAATTAGTTTTACTTGATTAGCAAGAAAGTATTCATCCTCTTATTTTCTTATATTCTCGATTTTGATTAATAGCAATGGGCCTTGTCTTATCCCTATCCGAACATCTATAGCTGAGGAGATGTAAGCGAGTTCCTTCTCCTCAGGTACTTTACTTGCTCCTTGGTGGCAACCGGAGGGGTTGGCATACTGGTGAGCTAGCCGACAAGTATGGCTTTTGGGCCTTGTTTTTTGCGGTGATCGAGTTGGTTTAGGCATGCAAATTTTGCTCTTCAAAAGCGAGCGCGGAGTAACTTCAACCCAAAAAAATGGACGAATTTCGATCTAGAATAGGTCATCATGAACACAATTGAGTAAGATCTTATCATAAACAGATCCATTATTCCATTAGACGGTTTCCCCAGGCAAGGTTTTAACATGACCATCCTGCAAAAACTATACATGCAGTTTTGAAACAACATATTATATGCCCAAGACAGTGAACAGGCTCCCAAGCCCCAAATAATTATAAACTTCGATCTAATTTTAGCCTATTCAGGAACGTTTGCACTTATTCCAGAAACTTCTCGATCGGCTAGTTATTGTCCTATATCACAGAAGAACATATACATTGTACCAAAACGTTAATTTCTAGAGACATGCACTTGAATATCAAATTCATGATGGTTGTTTCTTTATCACTGAATATTAAAATTCATTTCATTCATTTGTAGCTGAAGATCGAGCAGAGAAAAATTGAGTTAAGGATGTATGAAAAAAAATGATCGAATGTGCATCACTGAAGGCCATGATTTAAATTCTTTACATGTTTCCCCAGCAAATTCCTTCAATTCTGCTTCTGTTGCTCTAATACAAGCCTGCATTCATGTCAAGCACACATAATACCAATTAATTGTATTTATTTTATCGACCACAAGCTCTTACTTTGCCAATTTAAAATAATGAAGGAATATATTTTGAAGTGTAGAATGAAAATTATTAAGACATACTCGCCAACATCAGCATTGAATTCCTCGGTGACTTGCTCGGGATGTGGATCAACAGATTGCTGGGCTACTTTCTTAGCTTCGGTTTCTCGTCCTTTCCAGTACGCATCTTCTACCGGACCATTTTCGGCGGTGACAATTACAGCTATAAAGGACAACAAAAACAAGAAGAGAAAGATTGATGAGGTCAGTCTATTTGCTGCCATTGTTTCTAGTATTTCTGGGGAGAACCCACTATATATGACTAGGAGGATTTAAATAGTTAAGGACTTAAGGTTGCTTAATTGTAAGCGTCTAAAAACATGTGGAGAAGATAAAGAGATGTACATACAGTATATGCGGGAAGTCTGAGGAACCACTTACGGTTGACAGTTAAAAGCGGTCTGACTGTAACTGTAACTGCTTTTATCGATCTTGCCCGATTCATTCCTATTGACCTGTTCTATTGGTTTTTATCAGTAGGGTTAGTACAGTTACAGGTTCCAATATGCATCATCATCATCATTATTAGGGCTGCAACATTGTTCAAATAGAAAAAGAACAAGGATTATGTAAGCCAATAGATCTTCAGCTTGTTGTTAGTACATTCATTCATTCAGCAGATAAGGGAAGTTGAAAAACAGACTCGTCCAAGATATTTGCATTTCCACACGGTACGCATAAGTACATTTCCATTAGTATTCGAATCCATAGCCACCCAACATTGGCCATTAAACATTGCACTTCCGGAGCCCTAAAAGTGCTGCATTACAGCAGTTTCTGGGTTGAGAATCGGACACAAAGCTCTACTTAAACACTCCAAGTTATAGCTTTATTACAACAACACACAGTTTAAACATGTCACAAGGAGAAATGACTATGAGAAATCAAAATAACCGAGAGCTGAATGACTGCTACTCTGCTTGGATCTTGGAAATTGTTTCCAAGTTAAGGAAACACATGCCTCTCCGTCTAGATCGATTCCCACGTACCTTGACTTGATACTAGATTGCTTTACCTTCTTGATTTTTCTGTTTTACCAAAATATCAAGAGTGTATAGTAATAGTAATCACCAAGCATTTAAGTCATTGAAATAATAAGTTAATAACTGATGGAAAGTAATATTCTTATCTCAAGCCTAGCTAATAACATGAAAATTAGAAACAAAACAATTCAACCTCAATAGATCTGACATGATATCTTCACTGGGAGAAAAAGTGGCGGATGAAAAGATGGGCGTATTTTCTGTTTAACATAAGAATTGCTGCATGGAATGGTTACTGCAGGCATTTAAGCACCTAGAGTCTGCCTTGTAAATAGCTATTCCAGTAATATCTCCCTCACCCAAATACACCCCAAGTGAATTCCAAAGAAAAGACAATAGGCAATTTGGGCATAAATAAAAGTGGTTTCACTACCATAACCAGTTCAGGGCAGGATCTTTTGGCTTTTGTGAGAGTGAGACGCAAAGCCTCAAACTATGCTTACAGACTATAATTTAGTAGTAGATGCACAATTCTAAATGTCCCAGAAGTGAAAAATAGATTAGGTACAGGAATGAGTTTCCATTATCCATAACCAGACTTCCAACATGATTACAAGCACTTAAATTTCCATCTCCAATAGCATTGAAATATCAGATAGCTGAAAGACGTACGTATAACTCACGTGTAACTTGTAAAAATAAAATTGCTCCAACAGCACTTAACTGAAAACTAAAATCATACTTGCAGCCAGCCATTAACGATATTTAACATGTCATATTCGCAAAATTTATGCATTTAAGCGAAATAGTAGGAATATGATTGAATACTTAACTAGGGGACAAACATATTGAATATAGTACGTGAGGCACAGTACTAAATATCAAATGGTTGATTTTTCCTTTCTAGCCTGCCAATGTGGCTTCACAGATACCAGCTAATTAACCAATTACATTTGTGCTAGATAGTGAGTCTCTGAGCCCATCTCCATCAAAATAATCAAATGGCATTGAAATTTTAGTGTCAAGACATTAAATAACTAGCAAATGTCATCTACTATTATGCTGCTCTAGACACACCATTGCATAAGAGAAAATCATACTAGACAGAGAAAGCAAAGAAAAGACTCACAACAACGGTGACATCAGATGTCTACAGCACTGCCGGTAACTGGCGAAACTAAAGTCTCCCTGTAAATGAAAGCTCCACAATTCAATTTATCATGAGTCTTGAAAACACTCTCAAATGTTTTTTTCCTTTGGATCATATAACACCAACAAACCTGCATTAAACAGCACTCCTCCATTCTCTAGAATACAAATAGGGTGCAACAATAAGAATTTGAACTCTTCAGGTGGAGAAAACTTCACAACTTGAGTCCAAGACTGCTTGACCCCATATTCCTGCATCAACCATATTGAGGAAACACCAGCATGGCCATCTAAGCACTTATATACACAAAGACAACTTCTAAGAATCGATATACCATGAAAATAAACATCATCGTCGGGTAATGGAATCATGAAATTTCTCCTCCACCAAATCAAAAGACAAAACTCTCGATCTCAATTGGCCACATCCAGCATTTGGCTCAACAAGCACTAACCAATGCAAGGCTCCGTTTAATAAGTAGCCCCGACCAGTCGAGTGAAGAACCGTGGAAATGTGGAGCCCCTTCCACGAATTCGTTTTTAGCGCGAAAACCTGAATAATTGTTTCTTCCAACATTCTACTCTTCACTATTACCTTGTAATCATCAGTAGTAGAATCATAACCAAACCCACAAAACGGTTGCTGTTTATCAGCAAAAAGAAACTGACTTCTTGGAGTATCTAGTACAATGATTCCATAAGATAAAGTCGAGCCCTTGGACTAAAATACAAAGTAATCCATTGCAGGAACCCACAACGCTTTTTTGAAGATGGGAATAGGGCTGAGGGAACATTACCGGAAAATGAAGCTCTCTACTGGCGAAATGGCCATCATCATGATCCTTCAATGCTTCGTGGTCTAGAGATTGTGGAGGATCCATTGAATAAATTAGCCTGGAGCTGATCTCAGTGATGCCTCTCTCTGCGTAGCTCAAGTGCTTCTTAGCCAAGTATTTTACAATCCGCACTCATTTTGAACGGTTAAGATTGCAGTTGGTCTTGCGCTTTACGGTGAGGCTTCTTTAGTGGATCCAAATCCTTCCACCCACCAATACCAATACCAATAACCAATTCCGATAGGCGATTCTTTATTTCTCTTGATGTGTTTCTCTCATCTCTGAAGCTCAACATTTCCATACCTTGGCTGGTATAACAAAGAGTTATTATTACATCAGGTACTGACTTTATTACCCAATATTTATTTTAATCTCCGAGTTTTGTTCTGTACCTAATTCGTTCTCCTTCAATGGCAGTCGTATCCATAGAGGATAAAATTTCCTTCAATTTTTCACCTAAAGCATTGTAGAATTGATTCATTGATCGAATTGGGGCTTGGATTCATTTGGGCACCATTTTCTTTTACAAAAGGAAGGAACTTTAAAAACCAAATATTCTATTTTGTTCAATTTCTGAGCCAATGTTTACGTTGTTCTTTGCCCTCTGCAGAGACCCAATAGTTTTCAGAGGAGGTCTTGATTTTGAGCTTGAGTTCGGGGTGATACGACTTCGTTTTATTCGGAAAGATGGTAAGAGATCAAGCTTTTCCTACTTTTTATTTTTTATGAGGAACATTGGCTTTTCACCATCAAATTTTCTTGCTTTTATACATTATGTTTATAATTCATGAGGATAGTTAAAAACGCTTGACAATCATGTGTAGGTTTATCACTCTAGTTTTGTGGATGAGGAAGGAATTACTAAAGCTTGTGGGTTCCCTCTACTGCCTTTGAAAAGCCATATAAAGGGTCCTGCTCCAGTTTCAGACCAAGGTTTATAACATATGCATTCATACCTAGTAAATTATAATATATTGCAATGCTGGCTCTGTTTTACTGTCAATGTGAGGAGTGAGGAATCTTCTTCTGTGCAGATAGGACTGATATCGTTGATGAAGCAATTACATTCTTTCGCGCTAATGTCTTCTTTAGAAACTTTGATATCAAGAGCTCCGCCGATAAGCTCCTCATTTATCTGACATTCTACATCAATGTGGCTTTGAAGAGGCTGGAAGGTCGCAGAACTTTGGCTGAAGGTACCAAGGCCATTATTAATTTGGGTCTGGAAAAGGTTCCTGTGCCTGGAGAGCCAGGTTTCCCTTTGCCAGGCCTTTTTCCTCTCCCTCAATCCGAGAAGGAAGCAGGTGAAGTTTCCTTCTTATCTGTGCTTGCCTTTAGTTTCTAGATAGCTGCCTTATTTTTTAGAAGTGTTGAGGAGTGCAGTTATCTTGCAGATTTTGATAGTGAATGTTGTTTTTTCTTGTATATGTTGATTAAGTTTGTAGCTGATTTGTCCGGTTTTCTTCCCCGAATAGAGTTTAATTTTATGTTAATCCACTTTTTCAATTTGTTACCTGCTAAATGGATTTACTACCTAAATGAGGAATTGGAAATCTCTCATATACTTTTGCATTGATTCATTCTTCCTGTTTTCGCATGGGTCATGGAATATGCATTTTATCTTTTCCATTGATGGTCATGAATCGTCTAACTTGGTTCTGACTTCTGAATCATCAATTCCATCTAAATAATGGAATAGACTCCACGGTTGGATGCTTTAGTTAAAAATTTGACACCTGTTTCCATGATTGTTAACTAACATGTGATCTCCTCTGAGAGCATCTGAATATAATTGTTAAGACAATCATATTGTAGTTCTTTAGTTTTGCTCTTCGGCATGGCATACAATGTATAACGACCATCATTTGTCCCATACATGGGGTCTTATTTGTTTAAGTTTAACTCGATGTTAGACTGTCAATTCTGCAAAAGTTGTTTGTTGAGTACTTCTGCAGTGGAAGTGCTTTCCAGAAAAACGTACATCCATTATTATAGTTGGTACTTCACGTCAATCTTAGGAAGTTAGCATCTGTACGGAATCGTTGAGATTAGACAACCATATTGTTCAGTGTTCACATTTGGGTTTGTTATCTACATTATGATCCTCACTCCCATATGGTGTACTGACTTGTTGTTTTATGTTTGAAAATTTTGGTTGCAGAATTGCTCAGGAATTATTTGAAGCAGATAAGGGAGGAAGCAAGTGGGAGATTGTTGAGTGTTGCTTATAAGTCTAATGGTACTCCTAATAAGTGGTGGTTGGCATTTGCCAAAAGAAAATTTATGAACATTATTGTTCCATCATGAATTGTTGTAGGTTCTATCCAGTCTGTAACGTTTGCACATAATAACATGTCTGAAGATCATATCACGATCAAAGGAGCTTAAAAGCTCACTTCTTTTGCTGTTTTCCTCATTGCAGAGTCTTGTATTGTATTGGAATTAAACTCGGGCCATAATGCACTTTAATTCAATATTCTACTGCGGAATTGTTTAATGGCCAAACACATGAATTTGTTTTGCTTCTCATATTAATCACGTCAGCTGTTAGGGTTCCAGATATTGATTTTATTCCAATTGTGATCAACCCGGACAACATGATTGTTATGATGATTCTGGTTATGACTATGACTCTGATTTGAGGCAATGGTAGACCTGTGGAATTTCCTTGCAGACCTATCTTGTCCAACCGAACAACTTTTGAAAGTTTGCTACCTTCTAGCAGCTATGAAAGTCGTACTACGATTATCGCCTTCATATGAATTAGAATTTATCCCTGTGTTTTTATCAATGGGTTTACATTCCGATTATCCGATATTCCCACAATTTTATGATGTTGGCCATTCTATCACAGCCACCTCTTCAAGTCGACATTGTGCATCTACAGAAACTTTTATCAGATAAAGGGATGGACAAGTTGGACATAATGCAATCAGAAAATCAGAACGCCAAATCTCTCAATTCAACAAATATATCCAAGAGCTTTGCAAAATCTATACTCTATAGAGCCTATAATGTTTATCAATACATGCTAGGTTCTAGATGCTTTCTGTCTAATTGTATTGCAGGTTTGTGTTGAAACCATAGAACCAGCTTTCTGTCATCCCGAAGTATTCGTTTGTTCCACAGCAAGCGAAGGTAAGATTGCCATAGCCTCACCATCAATAACAACAGAACCATCCTTGAAGCATGCTGTTTTGAATTTCGCTCTGAACCAAAGAAGGAAAAACCAAAAATAAGTCCAAGTTTCTATATTAGTTAGAAACTGCAGAACAACTGTTTGGCAGATAATAATGTAGCTTACAAGTATCTGTTCTTTTGCTCTCGTATATTAATAGCTTGCACCTCACCAACTATCTCTTCTCCAATATAGACAGGCAACCTGAAATGCAGACTTTGGGATACATATATAGCCCCAGGCTAAAAATACCATAACAATACCAAGAAATTAGGCAACGATAAATGTGGGAAACATTTCATCAGAAGAGCCATGTTACAAACATAAAACATCTGACTTACAAAATGAGAAGATATGATCTTGGGAAACAGTGCAGCAACAAGCATCCCGTGAACCACTCGGTCTTCAAATCCAGCATTTCGAGCGGACTCAGAATCAAAATGCAGAGGATTAGAGTCATGACTCACTTTAGAGTACTCTAAGACATCTTCACTTGTGAAAATTCTGGCTCGCTTTAATATATCTCCAGTTTTAAGAAAACTAGCTGCTTCTGATGACAATCCTCTCAAAGAATGTAGGCTGGCTGAGACTAAATTCCGAGTGAGCATAGTTACAGAGGTCTCTAAAATCGTCCGTCAGATTAGTATCCCAAACAAAATAGTGCTGTCCTCCACTTAACAAATACAGGTTTTGACAAATCAATGTGCTAGCATGTCTTTCAGCGTCTTTCTAATAATCTCCTCTTCTAGCAATGTTTGCTCACATTTGTGACTTTCGGATATATGACTATCAAATTACACCAACAATTGGATGAGTAAGATAAAGAGTAAGATAAAGAGTCAGTTGCCGAATGGTGAACTGACCTATGAAAGCTAATTATCGAAATTAGTGAGCAACGTACTACTTACTACCAAGCATAATGCCATAATGTTCAACAATAAATAACTTCATAGAAAACTGTCTTCACTTTCAAAATTAAAGAGGATGTAGAGAGCACATAAAGATATCTAGTCACATTAACTGATTAATCAACATCCCAAACAGATTACACAGCATATTCCAAATCAGTTCCCTGCAGCCTCAAAAAGGATTTTAATTTAGATGCTAAATAACATGCATGTTATGCTGAAATGCAATGTGTCTATAATATTATTTGTACCAGTACAAGTATATACATCTATATGCGTATTTGTGAAACTTTACCAGGCATTTAAAGCACAAACCCAAAACTGTTTGATTCATATATGGTCCACCTTATGGACAATATGCCCAAACAGCTATTACACAAACTATTCTTGAAGCTGGGAGATTGAAGAATTTTTTTTTCTTCAACTTTTACCTAAATTCCTTTTTTAGGGTAAACCACGGGATTTTCTACATTTTTCCTATAATAATTCATACATGGTTTGTCAACATAGACATGCTCACAAATCATACCATTGCACAGGCACGTATGTTGAAGTACAAGGAAGTTTCATGTTAACCAAACTACAGCCATCACAAAGTCACTAGGCAATTCAATTCCCCTATGACAAACCTAATACAAGTATACAACCACTAGAGAGTTATCTACAACCAGACCAAAATAGACAACAGCGACCAACATAAACTAAAAAAATGCACCTTGCAACCAATTCAGCTAGCTAACAGTTAACATTTATCAAGCTTTGATGGTTATATAAATGACCTGCATCAATTAACATACTTGAACTCGGTTCTCAGTCTCATGAGCCTATGAATTAGAAGTCGTAACAGTTGCACTACCTGCATTTGGGCCTAAGTGGATCCCAACTGAAATACACAAATATAAAAAGCATGATGAAAATTACTTTAAAACACACTTGGCGTAGTTAATGCCAAACTCAATCTTACAACTCCACAAAGATGAGTGAAAGAAGTCTAATTTTTTCCGTTATCAGTTCACAAAATGGTTCAGCATCACAGCAACTTCTGCTTCCACATAAATTTCTTAGGTGATGTGGAAGCCACCATGAGTCAGTTGTAAGAGGAATTATAGCGAACACCTGGTGGGCATTTAGTAGGCTTCAATTTCGATCAATCATGAGTAAGCTATAATCATCAAAATGTTTCCAAGGAACCACCATCAATGATTCAATGATTCGAATACAGGTCTAAGACATAGCAATGATAGCAGATAATGCTTGCCATTAACAATGGCAACACAGAGTAATAGTAAATGGCAAAACAGAGTAACTCAAGCAAATCCCAAGCAGAACTGAAATGTGGGTGAGAAAAATGCATAGGAATTTAAGGATTCAAATTGGGTTGATTACCTGATCCTGATCGTCTTACTATAGCTTCACTCGGGTCTTAGGCTTTTGAGAGAATGCACGTGTGATGGCAAACAAGCAACTGGGTTGGCCACCAAGTACTAACGCACGTGTTATAAACTTGCAAGTTTACAAATTCCACCCCCATCCTATTTTTTTTTTCATTTGGGGTTGGCAATGGGGCAGGTTGGCCGGTTGGGTTTGGGTTTTCAAACTGGATTTCTTTTTTCCTCTTTTGCAAATATATATTTGAAAAGGGAAAAAATCACCTTTAGTCCCTTAACTTTGACCGAAAGGTATTCCATGCACGGAACGTGCACATGCACGTAGCGCTGAGGTGCACACGATTATGATTTTTAACGGTCAACCGTTATGATCGAATTAGTTAAACAAAACTGGACCGTTGGATCTCTATTTGGACGGCTGAGATTGAACGTGCTATTGCACGGACCGTGCATAGAATAATTTCCAAACTTTGACTCGTTCAACACTTTCGTCCCTGAACTTTGAAATATATCACTTTCGTCCCTGAACTTCAACACCAACTATCACTTTCGTCCCTGACCGGAAAAAAATGGTGCAAAACATACGCCAAAATGTTCGCAAGTATGAGAGGAATAACTTTTATAACTGAGACTAAGCTCGATTAAGCATAAAATGGCTTGAATTTGTCCCGAAAGTCGGTGGTGACCGAAACTTAAATTCTAAAATTCTCCGCCGTCCGATGACGGTTTGAGGCGAGGTTGGTGGCGTTGAACTCGCCTCAAGGAGGGCTTCAAAACCCAATATGTGGTGTCGTTCGATTTGGCCGGAATCGGAGGTTTATTCGGTGAAAACTTCGGTCAGGGACGAAAGTGATAGTAAATGTCAAAGTTCAGGGACCAAAGTGATATATTTCAAAGTTCAGAGACGAAAGTGTCGAATGAGTCAAATTTCAGGGACTAAAAGTGTATTTTTCTCTTTTGAAAAACCAAATAACTTGATTTATTAAGAAACCCAAAATCTCAATCTACACAATTTACAAAAAAAAAAAAACTGAATTAAAAGATAAGAGGTGTATCTTCCAAAAAAAGATAAGAAATTTGTGTAGATTGAAATTTTGGGTGTATTAATAACAACTCCATATTTATTTATAGATGGATAGAGAGGTGGCTTCATATGTAAAACAATTGAATTTTACAACAATGAATCGAACAATGCTTACAATACAACAAGAATGACACAGAACCTCTAACACAACATATTACCCCAAAGAAGCAACTCTAAAACACGATGCTTCTTTGTACCCGTTATTGAGGATGCCGACTGCAACAGCACAAATGCCAGTGCCTTCTCTCTAAGTTGGTAGATTGCTACAGTTGGCATTTTTAGCAGGACAAGCGGAAGCAAATTGACAGAACCGGCATTTCCATCGCTCTTCCTCGGGAGTGTAACTGGCTTCTCGCTCTCCTAGCCAGAACTCAAGACAACCCTGAATTTTCCTCTTAACCCAATCAGAGTCATATGCAAATTCATCTTCACCGATTAGTGAATGATCTTTTTGTAACTCATATCTGACGCAAAAACAATCACATCAGTGTCTAGCCAAGATATTGTGAACAAGTAATTTAAAGCTATGCATCAAAGCTAATGTCATCATTGTAACATAAAAAAAAAAAGCTAATGTCTATCATCAAGGTACGTGAGGATACTAGAGTGCCGCGCCCACGAGGCTTGATGTGCTTGTGAGGATACCGGAGTACCGCGCCCACGAGGCTCATGTACCGCACCCATGAGGCTTGATGTGCTCGTGGGGATACCGGAGTACCGTGCCCACGAGGCTCAATGTGCTCGTGGGGATACCAATGTACCGCCCATGAGGCTTGAGGTGCTCGTGGGGATACCCATGTACCGCGCCCATGAGTCTCGATGTGTGGTTGGTGATGTATGATTATGCAATTCCTTTAGTTTAGCTATAGGCAAAATTTCTTAGCATAACGGTCTAATTCGTGTACCTATTTAAACTCCTCTGTAAAAGATGAATATACAAATTTACCAATTTTATCAATCTACATGAAATGGGAACTTCAATAATTGTATAGATTCCGAAATATATGAGCAAACAAAGAAGAAGAAATCTCCATCATAAAACACAGATTTATATAGTCACCTCAATAAAAGCTTATCATGAGCAGGGGGTAGCATGCTCCAGGTATTTCTATAGTATCTCACTACATCATCAAGTGTCTGCAAAACCAAGAGAAAATAAACAAAATATAGAAACATGAACTGAAGTAGTAATTATCGGAAGCTCTATGTTATCATTATTTTATATGCATGCACTGACTCAAGTCATTTGCATGCATTGAAGTAGTAATTTTCTGAAAACATGTTATCATTATCTTATATGTATGCACCAACTCATGTCATTTGCATGCTCTTCGCCTAATGACTTGGACAAAAGGCAGCCAGTGACTTGGTTTAAAAGAAAATGGGAATAATGGGAACATTATGCAATAACAAAACCAGAATTATCAGACTAGATGAATCTAATTTTCAAGTGGAAAGTATCTTCACCTTTGCTGGAAACCCTGAGTTAGCTGTGATCTCCCTGATTTCCTCAGATAAGTCACAATCAGGATTTAAGGAAAAGAAATCAAAGAATTCGTTGGAGGGGAATTTATCAGCAACTAAATCGTCCCACATATACTTGTAGCACATCAATTGAAGCCTGCCAAAATGGATGTGCACATCATGACTTTAGTTTGGTGCCTTATCTCATCAATGGCAATGAAACATAAGCTAATACTAGTGCATACCTTCCATTTCTTCGTTGTGGTTCGGCAGGAAGTGTATCTTTCACACGAGTCTTTGTGTCAACTAATAATGGATTTCTCTGAGTTTCTGTTGCAGGCATCTGAATCTCATCAATCACTCCCACCAGCCATACACCTTCTGTAAAACCTATGCTGATATCATAAGAAAGTATAGGCAATCATTGGAGGAAAGAAGGTTAAGACTTGAGAGGATACATGATCCAATTCAATCAAAGAGAAACAGAGATATATTAACAAAACAAAATGCATTCCAATCCAAAATAACAATATATAAGTGTATCAATTTCAGAGAAGCATCATGAATTGTTTTCTAAGGACTAATCCTCTCAACTTATAAAAAGTATGGGGATGAGGGGATCATTTTTTACTAAAGTTTTCTCTAACATGTTTCATTTCCAATACATCAACACTATCAATAATCAATGTGTATATCAGAATTTTTATTCACATTACATGAGCAGATGTACAAAAATCAATAATTCTTTCAAATCCAGGAATCCAAGTAAGATTCAAGCTATAGTGAAACTGATAAGCAAGGATAAGAGCTGTAACGTTGACCCAGACATCACTCCTTACAGATGAGAAGTACTGTATCCCATAACAAGAATGAGCCATCAGGATTGATGACCCAATAATATCAACATCAATAGATTAAAATGCTAAAGAAACCACCTCTATCTAACTCATTTTAACAAAAATCTCTTAACAAAGACAAACTATAAAGGAAAGATAAATCTTTGACCTTACATAGCTTAAAACTTTAGAATATCAACCATTGCCATTTTGGAGATTGAATGCTGCATAAATAATGGATCAGGAGTCAGAGATTAAATCAAGAGACAACAGATGAATTAACTTACACAGGCAGCTCACGAGTCAATCCTTCAAATAATAATTGATTTATGCCGGTCATAAAATTCAAAAGCTTCAGAGCCCATCTATCTTCGATTGATTTGACATCAACTTTAACTCTTGTTACAACCTGCTCGGATATATAACCAGATTGTAATTAGTATAGGATTGTAAGAAAGCATTTGATTCACTGGCTTACATGTGCATGGGAAACATGGAGGTATGAGTAAGGGGTTTCTAGAAGCCAAAAAAGTATGGAAGAAGAGGGCTTTGTTCATTGGAAAAAGAAAATTCAGTTCATCTAACAAAAGCTGATTTTTATTTCAGTATGTGATATTGGCAAATCTTACTTGATAGTTGATACCATGTAAAATGCTGAAGTCAGAAAATTCATGGCTTCATGCTGGGAAAAACCTGAAGACTACAAAATTGTAAAATCGGGCTTCAGATGTGTACCTCTTCTTCCAGTTTTGCATGGCGAGCACTACCGGTTTTCATAGCCTTACTGACTTTTCTCTTGCCATGGAGGAGAACAAACTCCATTTGTTTTTCACACCATTCCTATTAACATGAGATGAGAACAGACGTAAGTCAAATCTCTTTCAAATTCCTTACTTAAATGGAAAAAATCTTAGAAGCAGAGCCTGTCCCAATATAATAACAGCATTCAGATTATTGTGGTTGGTTGTTTACAAGTTCACAGTCACTACTAACTTTACGTATTGCCTATGCCTATACTATATTATAGAATACATCCCCATATACATGAGACTAAGAAACAGATATACTACTCGGACTATTCACCCTTCCAATGAAAATTAATGCAATATTTCAAATTGAAAATTATATGAAAATGCCCCTCTGAAAATCTAGATTCTAAATGGACATACCCATTAATTTATCTATCCATTGATTTCATATATACCTCAAAAATCATTTAGTCTCAAACATCATCCCCATAGTATTCACACTTAAACACAATGCTTGAAAATTGACCAACGCAAAGTAAACCCAGTTTTCCAAAAGAATGAACAAGGAGTCCCAAAGACAAGAATTCAGCGGAGCCATCCAAACCCATTTCATTAAATCCCATATGATTCACAAGCAAACACAAACTTTCAAAATTGACTAACGCAAACCCAAACCCAATTTTCCAAAAGTCTGAACACAAAGTCTTGAAACCAGGAAATTTCATATGATTCACAATCAAGCAAAAATTGATCAACGCTAACCCGAACCCAATTTTCCAAAAGATTGAACAAAGAGTCCCGAAGCCCATAAATTCCATATGATTCACAATCAAACACAAGGTTTCAAAGTTGACCAACGCAAACCCAAACCCAATTTCCAAATGATTGAACGAAGAGACCCAAAGCAAGAAATTTCATACGGTGGCAGTAAAATCGGTGACAGCCAAGCCCTTCTTCCTGAACCGGTGCAAAAACGAGTCAGCCAACCGAGTCTTCTTCTGGGTACTTCTAAAACC
This sequence comes from Rubus parviflorus, assembly GCA_029955375.1. Taxonomy (NCBI): domain Eukaryota; kingdom Viridiplantae; phylum Streptophyta; class Magnoliopsida; order Rosales; family Rosaceae; genus Rubus; species Rubus parviflorus. Next base: position 4,432,446 of record JARGGL010000010.1, read on the forward strand.
ACCCGAATCCTCAATATCGGGTCCGGAGCAACCCGAAAACCTCCTCTTGGATACAACGGTGATGGACTGAATAGACCTGACGTGAGAGGCTCGAATTGAAGGGATTGCAGAGAAAGACGAGCGAGCGGAGACCAAAGCAGCTTCGAGCAGAGCCATCTCTTCGTCGCTCACAATCTCAATTGGGATTTGGGGCACAAGATGATGATGATGGTCCTTGTTGATGTTGTGGTCGAAGAGTGAGTCAGAGAATGACTCGGAAGGCGACTCGGTCATTTGGACGAGTCTGTTGAGAAATGACCGTTAGCATCGGCAGGCTTATGGGGCAAGATATTCAAACGTGTGGTGCTTCAAAAACAGTGAAAATTTGAAACTCATCGGTTGGAAACCGACCTCTCTACGTTTCGTTATTTATAAGTAAAAAGGAGGCTCTATTAGCAACGAGAAACTGCGATATAAAGTGATCATCTCTTTAGTCGTTTTTTTTTTTTGAGAAAATTATCTCTTAATCGTTTTAACTCTGTAAGTACGTTGATAAATATGAAATCTTACATTCTAAACCTTATTTCCTAATAGTGTTTGTGATTTAGGATTACACAAAAACGCAATAATGAATGTTATATCTTTCAACCTCTGATTGAGATCCTTCTAAGATTATTCACAAAATCACTATGTCATATATAGTTAGTGTTATGAACATTGTTGCAGAAGTACTCTCAACTTATGCTTCTATATATGTCCTCGGAAAAGATTAGTGACCTTTCAATCACTAAAATTTAATAATAGCGCCTCAACCACTAATATTAAGAAAGGAATGTTCTTTCTCATATAGATTAGGCATCTCATGTTGCCAATTTTCTTAATTTGGAGTTCGAATGTAGGCACAAATAATCAATCTAATAACCAATTCTCACAATGACATGTATCTTAATTATGTTCCTAGATTGTTAGGCAAGCTTAAGAGAACAATTTCATGACCATCCTGGATTGATTTTTATTTTACATCTAAAAAGTGACTATTCTTCTATGGAGCACTAGATTGGTGAGAACCGTACGTGAGATTGACAAAGGTAAGTATTTCCTAGTGTGAGAATGTGAAGTGTTGTTCCACGTTGAAAAATGAAAACCTTGCAAATGTATTTATAAGGATTTGTATCTCTTCAACCATTGTCAATTGGTTTTGGTTGTGATGCTTAAATTACTTTATTATGGTATCAGAGCAAAGTTCCTTGTTTGTTTCTTAGCTCTCTTACTTTCTTTTTCTTTTTTTTTCTTTCTCATATTCACCATATTGTTGCTGTTCAAATCCTTGGCTTGAGCACACTGCTCAGCCACCTCTTCTTCCTCCAACACCCTCGCCTCTAATTGACAATGGTTGGAGAAATCCAAATTCTTAAGAGATTTATTTTTTGTACATTTTAAAGGATTGCATAGGGACCTATTTAGCAATCATATTTCAACAGTTTGACCGTTGCATGTAAACTTTATATATATACCCATTTTGCAATCTCTTTTTTTTGTGCATTTTAACTATATATACATAACTACGTATCATGTTGCAAATTATATCAGGATTTCTTTATTACGGAGGTCCGCACTTTTTAAAGTTGCGAATTTCTAATTTAATCCTTTAAATCTGTTTAAATGATCTGATATGACGGCTGAAATTAATCTACACTTGTAAAAGTACAGACCTCCGCACTGGAAATTGATTTTATATATGTATGTATCACATTATTGATATTTTTATGTATTTACATAATTGAGCAAGCTACCTAGCTTCACAAAAGTTTTATTGCAAGTACTAAAACAAAAACAAAAAGTAAAAATACTGTCTGTGTAGAGAACGAGTAGAAAGGAGGTTGGTTGATTGAGATATTCAAGAGCTGAAGACTTTGTCACTCTAGTTGAGTGTTGGAACACTTCTCTGCACGGATGCACCGACACTTGTCTCCCTTAACTATCTTGCTCCCCTCTACTTAAACCCCACTCCATGCCACCATTTCACACAAACTCATCAGAGTATTCTACGGAGAGAAGAAAGCAATCAATCAAAAATGGGAAAGAGAGTGATGGTGAGCCTCCCGGTTCTTATGCTTGTGCTTTCCTACGGAGTTATGGCAATGTCCATGAGCTTTAATCATGAAGATGAAGAGTGGGGAAGGGATCAGAGAGAAGAAGACCGGGAAGGGCATAGAGGGCATCGCCATTGGTTCATTTTGCAACGATCAAGGCTCCTGGTGAAAACTGAAGCGGGGGAATTGAGGGTGGTGAGGAGTGTAGGTGGCAAAATTGTCGATAGACCGATCAATGTTGGGTATCTCACCTTGGAACCCAACTCCCTCTTCATCCCTCAGTACCTGGACTCCACCTTGATCCTCTTTGTCCAAACAGGTATATATTTATTTTATTTTTGTCTTGATGTATATTCTTGTTCTAATGTTAATATTGTGTTTATGTCTAAATCTACGGCATTTTTAGAATTTAAAAGTTGTCCATGTGGAGTGGCAAGTTAACCCACTTAAAACATGTACATTTTCTTAATAGTTTTTCTCATAAAGCATAAATAAAGAGACTAGCATAGTTTTCTTCGCACACAAGTAATATGAAGGAGACCGCCTTCTGTACGTCACCATGCATATGTAGGAGGAAAATTGCTAACGAGAGGTTCTCAAAACATTGATGAGTTGCTTATTCATTAGTACTGCATGTAATATATGGAACCTTTACTATAATTTCTTTGCAGGGCAAGCAAATGTGGGATTGGTGCACAAACATGAACTAGGAGAGAGGCAATTGAAGGCTGGGGATGTGTACAGAATCCCAGCAGGTTCCACATTTTACTTGCAAAATATAGGGGAGGGCCAGAGACTTCAACTCATTCTCAGCATTGACACGTCTGAAAGTTTGAAAATGGGTACTTTGGAGGTACACGAATCATTTCTTAATCATCACAAGTCTTCTTAAATAACCAGAATTATAGTCCTATTTCTCAATGCTTATACCTTGTGTTATAGAGCTCATTTCGTTTTTACAAATGCAGAATTTCTTCATTGGTGGAGGAACCTACCCGAAATCTATACTTTCTGGGTTCGATTCTGAAATACTGACTAATGCATTTAACGTAAGTATCGCATTAACTTCAAATTTGGATCCTCTTCTTGTCTTGACGATCCTAGATTTCTAATTCTAATGATCACTAGAAATCCTAAATTGAATGACACAATTTGTGTCCATTACTGCAGGTCTCATCTTCAGAACTAAGGCAGGTTTTGACAAGGCATCAAGAGGGTCCAATTGTATATCTAAATAATTCTCATTCATCACCAAACCTTTGGGCAAAATTCGTACAGATGAAAGAGCAGGACAGACTACAAGAATTGAAGAAAATGGTGGACTTCCCACAAGAACAAGAGCAAACCCTAACTTGGTCATGGAGGAAACTCTTGAACTCCGTATTCGGAACAATTGAAAACGAGAAGAGGAAGCAACATCATCATGAGAACTCCCAGCAGTCCTACAACCTCTACGAGAGGAAGCCAGATTTCAAAAACAACCATGGATGGAGCCTGTCCGTTGATGAGTCTGATTACTCTCCCCTAAAAAACTCCGGCATTGGCGTTTACCTTGTGAGTCTCAACGCGGGATCGATGTTGGCACCACATGTCAACCCAACAGCAACAGAATACGGTGTCGTTCTCAGAGGCTCAGGATCATTACAGATTGTGTTTCCAAACGGAACCTTGGCAATGAAGGCAAAACTAAAACCAGGGACAGTGTTCTGGGTGCCAAGGTACTTCCCATTTTGCCAAGTGGCATCTAACAACGAGCCACTTGAGTTTTTTGGGTTTACTACGTCGTCTCAGCAGAACCAGCCACAGTTTTTGGCCGGTTCTAGCTCAGTACTGCAAGCTCTAAGAGGTCCGGAACTTGCAGCTGCTTTTGGTGTGAGTGAGGGAAGGTTGAATCGTTTTGTTAATGCTCAGCGCGAAGCTGTGATTTTGCCTTACAAGGCGGAGAGGAATAATCAAAAGGCAGATGGGATCCCCATGGCGGACTGGTAAGCTTTGGGCCAGGAATGACATGTTCATGGCTTTTTGTTGAGGACTTGGTCTGGCGAATAAGATGAATAATTTTGTTGTGTTTCAGGCTAAGGAGCTCTAGGGTACCTGCTGTTGTTTAGCTAGGCTCCCTATTTGAGCAATTTTGCTTAATGCTTTTTCTTTGTAAATAATTTAATAAAAAATCTTGTTTGGATCATCTTTCACTTCCTCCTGTTATTACAATGGATAGTGCTTAGGTTCACCGACCATCTCATTCTTCCGCTTGCATTAATAAATCATTAACTTGCACTTTTTAATTGAAATCATTCACTTATAAAAACTATTTGAAACATAACCGGCATCTTTAAGGGAGCGGCTGGAATGTACCAGGGCTGAAATGTACCCTGGACGGTGTTAAGGCTAGGTCAAAATCGTTTGTTTTGTTTGACTTTCCTCCTCGCTAATTTTGGACATGGGGTCAGGTTTCTTTCTGGGTTTAATTCATCTGAGTTTAATTACTTTGAGGGGTTGGAAGGATCAGAAGGAGACAGAGAAAGGGTTGGTTCTGTTTTGGCTTCTTTTGAGTAAAGCTTGGGACTTCTTGGTGGGTTTTGGTGCTTGATTCGGTACTGATCTCCAAATCAAAGAATGAGTCTTCTTCTTCCTCCTCTTCTTGTTCGAATTCATTGTCTGTTTCAAGCGAAGGACTGGGAATTGGGTTTCCAGAACTTAAGAACGTACAGAATCTCCACGGTTTTCAGAGGAAGAGAGAAACAGAGAGAAGGTTGGAGCTTTGTGTTTACATAATTAAGGGTTTTGGGTTGGCCTCATTGCAGTTTGTTATTCTTTCCTTTGCAGTTTGTTCTTGTTTTCTCCTCTCTGCCTTCTTCAACTCTCTGCAGTTTGTTCTTGTTCAACCAGCAGAATTTTTTTACACTTGGTCAAGCCGTGAACGACCAAACGGAGTTTGGTTGGTTTTTCCAATTAAATAATGGCCAAGATCAAATGAGCGGCTGAGATTGTGCCACAGCGCTGCCACATCACCAGGTACAGACCAATTCTGGTGCATTCCAGAATTTGCCCATCTTTAATAAGATCTTTTAGTTCTATGTGTGTATGAGATATTTTAGTCATCTACGTGTATCAAATAAATGAACGATTCATCATTACAATCTTATTTGTTTTGAAAACCGTTTATTTATACAATTTCATGACTAAACCATAGCCGATTTAATTTATCTTTTGTAGTGATGATCTTAATTAATTTATTAAAATTTAACCTGATGATATATAAAAGTGTAAAATGATGATTTGTTAATTAGAATTGAGTGCTAGAGTGAACCTAGCTAATAATTGTCCTTTTATGATTAATTAAGTGAAGCGTTATTTAGATTTTTTTTTTTTTGTTACAAGGAGGCCTTTGGCCTAGGGGGAGAAGGAGGGGGTACCAAGTTGGAGAAATGTAGGGAGGGTGGGACTTGAACTTGGATTTGAGTTGGGCAGGTTACTGCATTAGTCCAACTGAACTACACTCAGTGCTCAAAGCATTAATTATTTAAAATTTGAAGTTATTATGGGCCCTTTTTTTTTTTAATATAAACATGCCCACATGTTGGAATTGCATCACATCACTCAAAATTAGATTTATTACATTAAATTAGGTTTAAGATATGAACCCTAGCCTCTAATCTAACAACTACTCACAATCCATCATCAAAACAACATCAATATACGTCAAATTAAATAGAGAAATGTGAAGAGTAGTGGGAAATAACAAGTCACAATTTTCTAAGGAGCAAATATGACTTAATGACTAGCCATGATTTATGGCTTCCCACTTTTACCCAAGCTCAAAATCTTGATGGTGATGAAGCCTCTTGATGTTTGGAGTGATTTCTCCTTAAAAGGTGATGGAAAGATGAAGAAATCAAGTGGAGAAGTTCTGATGACAAACAATTCGTCGGTAAAAGGCTCCAAAGGTCTTTTTCAACGAAAAGTTTGTCGACAAAAGATGCAGAAAATGAAAATTAGAAAAAGAAAAAATGTGGTTGCTGCTTGAGATGTTGTGAATGACGAAATGGTATTTCCAAATATGATTTTGTGAGGGTTTTGGATAAGTGGATAGCTTGGATTCTTGAGAATGAAGAGTGGAGATTAAGTGATCGATATATGTGAATAAATAAATGGTCATAAAAACACTTCATTCTATAGATAACGTGTTTGAAAAATGTGTGCAAATTTATGGAAGTGGCATGGATAAATTTGGAAGAAAAAGGGTGTTCAGAGATATGGATCCTAGCAGAGGCGGAGCTATGGGTATTCTTACCCAGCTCCAGCTAGCCTGGTAAATTTTTATGGTTGAATGATTTGAAGACTTAAACTATTATGATTAAAGAAACAATGCTAAGGCAATGTGGGTATTGGAGATCGATCTTGAAATAGGTAGAGGGCTTAATCAAATTCGTAGTTTGAAGCAAGCTGTAACGACTTGATGGGATTCTCATTTTGCTTCTGTTAATACCTTAGTTGATGTGTTAATTTAAAGAAACAAGTCAACTTCTTCAAAGCATGATGACTACTATAGGGCTCAAGAGTGATATATGTGGTGGTGCCAAGGGTTTTTATAAAGCAATGAGGACCTCTAAATTTATGTTTTGTTTTCTATTGACAAATGAAGTTATGGGAATCACATATATATGTATATATATATATATATATATATCAGGTTTTCTCCACTACATAGGACTATGCACTTTTAAAGTACATAGTTCTAATGTCAACCGTCAGATCAGATCATTTAAACAGATCTGACGGCTGACATTAGAACTATGTACTTTAAAAGTGCATAGTACTATGTAGTGGAGAATCATTAATATATATATATATATATATATATATATATAAATGATTAAATTTTTGTTGCTACCCTATATTTTAGGGATCTAATCAGTTCAGCCTCTGAACTTTCAATTTCATCAAAATGATCCATATACTCTCAATTCTCATCCAATATGTCCATTTAGAATACGTGTCAAGTTTAATAGAACCCAAGTAATGTCTCGTATCACAATTGTGTGCTTTAGCAGATGTTAGTGCTATTACTTTTGAGTTGTATAGTTGTCTATACATCATGTTTTTTATTTTGTTTTTTTTGTTTTTAGACACTTTGAATATGTGTGCAAAAATAAGTATTTGTGCAATTACATCATTTTTGGGTGTGATTAAATTAGGCAATTAGACTTTTTATTTTTCCAACAACAGGCAGTAATATCGGTGACAGACTATCCCTTCTTCCTGAAGACTTTGTCACTATAGATCCGTGTTGGAAAATTTCTCTGCACACATGGTGACATGGATGCACGACACTTGTCTCCCTTAACTCTCTTGCTCCCCTCTACTTAAACCCCACCCCATGCCTCCATTTCACACAAACTTATCAGAGTAATATTCTACTGAGAAGAAATCAACAAATCAATTCAAAATGGGAAAGCAAGTGATGGTGAGCCTCCTGGTTCTTGTGCTTGTGATGTGCTATGGAGTTATGGCAATGGCTATGAGCTTTGATCAAGAAGACGAGGACTGGGGAAGGGATCAGAGAGAAGAAGAGTGGGAAAGGCAAAGAGGGCATCGCCATTGGTTCCTTTTGCAACGATCTAGGCTACTGCTGAGAACTGAAGCTGGGGAAATGAGGGTGGTGAGGAGTGTAGGTAGGAGAATGGTCGAGAGGCATATAAATGTTGGGTTTCTCTCCATGGAACCCAACTCTCTTTTCATCCCTCAGTACCTTGACTCCAGCATGATACTCTTTGTCCAGACAGGTATATATATATACTAAGCTTTTTTTTCCATTGTCTCTTTGATTCTGATGTTGATCTTGTACTTATGTCTAGCTACAAGTAATGCTTAGATTGTATATCAAGAGAAACTTGTTTGGGTGTCTCTCACCATTTGTCGACCATTCGGAACCATTGGAGTCCACATTTTGACCATGTTAGTGGATCATATCATACTATATATATATGTACAAGGAAAATTGCGATTTTTTACATCAATTATTATAACCAGTTGCTAATTAATTAACACATATTTCTCTCAAAAAAAAAAATTAATTAACACATATATTATGTGGCATATGATGTAGTTCACTAACACAACATGCGCCTATGAACCCTAGCAAGAGCTGCGAGCAACATTAATGGGTTGCTTAGTTATTAGGATCATAATGGAACCTTTATTATAATATTGTTGCAGGAGAAGCAAATGTGGGACTGGTACGCCAACATGAACTGGGAGAGAGGCAATTGAAGGCTGGGGATTTGTACAGAATCCCAGCCGGTTCAACATTTTACTTGCAGAATATAGGGGAGGGCCAGAGACTTCAGCTCATTCTCAGCATTGACACATCTGACAGTTTGAGAATGGGTACTTTGGAGGTACACGAATCTTTTCTTAATCATCACACATCTTCTTAATTAATCAATTATTTACGTCCATATATGATCCAACTAACCTAATTTTGCTTCTACAAATGCAGAATTTCTTCATTGGTGGAGGAACCTACCCGAAATCTATACTTGCTGGGTTCGATTCTGAAATACTCACAAATGCATTTAATGTAAGCGTCGCAATGACTTCGAATTTGGATCATCAACTTGTCATGAAAATCCTAGATTTTTAATCCTAAAGATCATTAGAAATCCAAGGGTTCTCATCTTATCCAAAGTTTCAAAAACACATTATAACCCTTCAATTTGGATTTTTAATAATTAAACAGATCGACCATTTGAATAGCATAGCTAGGAATGAGTCAATGACTAGTAATTTATTGAAAAGTGAATGACACAATTTGTGCATGTCCATTGCTGCAGGTCTCATCTTCAGAACTCAGGCAGGTTTTGACAAGGCATCAAGAGGGTCCAATTGTATCTCTAAATAATTCTCAGTCATCACCAAACCTTTGGACAAAATTCCTAGGGATGAAAGAGCAGGATAGACTACAAGAATTGAAGAAAATGGTGGACTTCCCACAAGAACAAGAGAAAACCCTAACTTGGTCATGGAGGAAACTCTTGAACTCTATGTTCGGAACAATTGAAAACGAGAAGAGAAAGCAACATCATCATGAGCACTCCCAGGAGTCTTACAACCTCTATGAGAGGAAGCCAGATTTCAAAAACAACTATGGATCGAGCCTGTCCGTTGATGAGTCTGATTACTCGCCGCTAAAAAACTCCGGCGTTGGCGTTTACCTTGTCAACCTCAGCGCGGGATCGATGTTGGCACCACATGTGAACCCAACAGCAACCGAATACGGCGTCGTTCTCAGAGGCACAGGATCAATACAGATTGTGTTTCCAAACGGCACCTTGGCAATGAAGGCGGAACTAAAACCAGGGAGAGTGTTCTGGGTGCCGAGGTACTTCCCATTTTGCCAAGTAGCATCTAACAACGGGCCACTTGAGTTTTTTGGGTTCACTACCTCGGCCCAGCAGAACCGGCCACAGTTTTTGGCCGGTTCTAGCTCGGTTCTTGAAGCCCTGAGAGGTCCAGAACTTGCAGCTGCTTTTGGTGTGAGTGAGGGAAGGTTGAATCGTTTTGTTAATGCTCAGCGCGAAGCTGTCATTTTGCCTTATAAAGCGGAGAGGAATCAAAAGGCGGACTGGTGAGCTTTGGGAATGTCATGATCATGGCTTTTAGTACGTTGAGGACTAGGTGTGGCGAATAAGATGAATCGTTTTTTGTGTTTCAGGCTAAGAAGCTCTAGGGTGCTGCTGGTTAGGTCCCCTATTTGAGCAATTTTGCTTAATTAGCCTCACTTTTCTTAATTTAATTGTAGATTTTCTTTATATATAAAAGTTGTCGTTCGACCCAGCTCTCACTCACTCACTCACTTATATTGCAATTAATCAAGTGATTGCGTTATTCACACTTCTTAATTCATCTTTACTGAAAAACGATAAATTTATCGAGGATTAAGTAGAGCGAAATATATCACTAAAACAAAATATTTATATGAAAAGTCAGCATGCGCGCATTTTTGGTACAGACAACAGAGACACAAATTAAGTACATAAGAGCAAAAGCACAACCCTACTTGATCACTTGAACTAGGGAAAAATCGTAGCCACACAACCACATGTCGCATGCTAGAGAAGATGGAGATAACTAGCTCGTAATTGAGGCATTCCTCAGCCCTGAAAATTTGAGGCTGGTGTGCAAACTACACTTGACTCCCAGATGACACTAGCTCTAATATTGCCTAATCCCTTATTTGATTAAAAAAAATATTCAAATTTAAAATTTTGTTCTCTCAAGTCACAAACATATATCAAGTTGCAAAATGTTATCTAAAGTAATAAAAGAAAATCAAAATTGAGATCTTTACCAATATTTTATTGAAAAAAAAATATGTGTTGTCAACCATACCATTTTTAATTGTCAATGAGTTGCAAACTATTGGCCTAAACCCTAATACCGTGAAGGTTATGAACAAATTTTTACTATAATCATGACAATAAGTCTATTATGCAACGCTGCATAAGATGTAGTCTGCTTTTTGTGGTCACGTTTGAATTGCAATTACATTCAAATGGATAATTTGTTCTCCTTGAATAGTAATTCTATATGATCGAAATGGTCTGTTTCACCTTTCTTAACAGCAATTACATTTTTCTAAACAAACAGCAATTGCATTTTTCATGACTAATAGAATTTTCCTAGTCATGAGATGAGGTGAGAAGTTGAAAGATTAAAAAATAATAATTATAAAAAACAGACCATTTTAATTGGCAACAAAAACACAATTTCACTTTTCATTTATTTTTGAATTAAATGATTTATGTATACATGGCAAAACAGCATGCAGGTGACAAAGCTAGTAAAATGGCATTTCAGACCAGAAAAAAGGAACTGATAAAGATGGAAGTGAAGTGATGAAAAGAAACACTCTTAAATTGTAGAGAAGGAGAAGGAGTACACGGAATTACGGGAAGTTGGACTCCGAACGTACATGACTTTGTCACAGAGTGTTCTTTCTATCTCCCATCTCTGTCTATACCAAAACCCGCCACCGAACCCACCAGCTCTGCATGAATCCCACGTGTCTCCCTCACTTCTCTTACAAAAACCCACCGCCACTTGACCCAGAACATTCAGACCCCGAAGCTAGCTTCATACTGATCAGAGAGAAACAGATCGAGCAAAATGGGAAACAGAGTGATTAGCCTCCTGGTTATTGCGCTTGTTTTGTGCTATGGGTTGTCAATGGCGGTGGGTTTTTATCAAGATAAAGATAGGGGGAGGCAGAGAGAAGACCCAGACCAAGAGCAACAAGAGCAAGAAGCCATGATGGGAGATGAGGACCGGTTCTTGTTGCAACACTCAAAGCAGGTAGTCAAAACTCGCGCTGGTGAAATGAGAGTGGTGAAAAGCGTGGGTGGGAGAATTGTTGATAAGCCAATGCATATTGGGTTTATTACGATGGAGCCCAAGTCCCTCTTCGTCCCTCAGTACATGGACTCAAGCTTGATCCTCTTCGTTCATTCTGGTATGTTTAAGTAATCACCCTTTTGTGGGTTGCTTCTGAATTGTTAGTTTCTAATGGATTTGGGTTGATGAACTGTTTGTTATAAGCAGTGAGGAAAACATTTCTCTTTCGTTTTTGCTTGTACAATTTGAATTGAATATATGCAGATTAGCACTTCCAGAATGGTGACTAATTAAAGGTCATTGTTTGCTGGGGTTTCGTTATAATTGCTTGCAGGGGAAGTAAAGGTGGGGATGATTTACAAAGATGAACTGGGAGAGAGGAGATTGAAGGCTGGGGATGTGTACAGAATTCCGGCTGGTTCACCATTTTACTTGGTGAATACAGGGGAGGGACAGAGACTTCACATCATTTGTAGTGTTGACAAATCTGAGAGTTTGGGACTCGGTACTTTGCAGGTTCATCATGACCTCTAGCTCTTAATACTCATTAGTCATCACAAATCTTAATTAGGTTTTTCTTTTGTCACAAATTTCGATCTTCATACCTTGTTTTATGCACACAAATTCTTAACCTCATTTGGGTTTTTTTCACAAATGCAGTCTTTCTACATTGGTGGAGGACAATACCCAGCATCTGTACTTGCTGGATTTGACAACCAAATACTCAAAAGTGCACTCAATGTAAGAATTCATTTGTTACCACATTTTGTTGATGGTATGATTATTGCGTCATTGATTAAACAGCATACCTAATAGTTGATTTGTTATAATTTATAGTAGATTTCTTAAACATTGTCATTAGTTGATCGATTTGTTAATCAGCTTAGTCAATAGTTGATAAGATAGTTAATAATTGATCAATGTGGTAAGAAAACGTGGGTTAAATTAGTGTCACCAACTAAGCCAAAAGGGAGGATGGCTAGGAAATCAATGATACAATGTGTGTCCATTGCAGGTCACATCATCAGAACTAAGTGATTTCTTGTCAAGGCAACAAGATGGTCCGATTGTATATGTGACCGATTATCCTCATCCGCCAAGCCTTTGGTCCAGATTCCTTGAGCTGAAAGAGCATGACAGACTCCAAGAAATGAAGAGAATGGTGGGCTTCACAGAAGAACCTGATCACCAAGAAGAACAAGGCCAAACACTAACATGGTCATGGAGGAAGCTCCTGAACTCTGTGTTTGGACCAAATGGCAAGAGTAAGGATGATCCCGATGCATACAAGGGAAAAGGAAAATCCCATGATGCTTACAACCTCTTCAAGAGATCTGCAGATTTCAAAAACGACTATGGCTGGAGCAAGGCACTCGATGAATCTGATTACTCGCCGCTAAAAGACTCTGGCATAGGAGTCTTCCTTGTCAACCTCACTGCAGGGTCAATGATGGCACCACATGTGAACCCAATAGCAACAGAGTACGGGGTTATTTTGAGAGGCTCTGGCACAATACAGATTGTGTTTCCAAACGGTACCTCAGCAATGAATACTAAAGTTCAAGAAGGGGATGTGTTTTGGGTCCCAAGGTACTTCCCATTCTGTCAAATTGCATCAAGGACTGGGCCGTTCGAGTTCTTTGGATTCACCACCTCGGCACGCAAGAACAGGCCGCAGTTCTTGGTTGGAGCGAACTCTCTTCTTAGGGAGCTCAGAGGACCTGAGCTTGCAGCTGCTTTTGGCGTGAATGAGGATCGGTTGAATCGCATTGTTCATGCTCAGCGTGAGTCTGTGATCTTGCCTTCGGCACAAGCAGCTCCTCCTTACAAGGCGGACGAGAGGGAGCAACCCCCATACAAGGAGGACGAAAGGGAGAAACCACCGCAGGAGGAGGAGGAGGAGGATGAGAGGCAGCAACCGCAAGAGGAGAAGTCGCGGAGGCAACCTCCATATGGGGAAGGGGAGACGATGCAAAAGCAGGTGAAGTTTGAGAGGCTTCCGAAGGTGATCAAGAGTTTTGGGAATGACATGGTTATGGGTTTGGATTGAGGGAGTTGGTGGTGAATAAGAACATGCATATATGGTTTTGTGGGGTTTTCAGGCTGTTGGGAGTTTATCTTGTGTGTTCAGTTAGCTTTTGTTTTTTTGTTAATTCTATGGTTCTGTTCTGGGTTTGTGCATGAGTTTCTTGTGAATAAAAAAACAATTTGTGTTTTAATTTCCCTGGTGATCATGACAATATGTGTTTTAAAGTCTCCCTTGTGTGGGTTGGTTAATTTTTTTCTTTCCTTTTCCGAACTTCCTCCTTCAACCGCTTGCTTAATTTCCTAATGCTAGAAGGTCTAAAGCAACGACCTTCCTTAAGCGGAAAAGGTATAATTGATGAAACAACTATATATATATATGTCGGATACTCTACTCTTAAGTGAAATTATATTAGTCTAAGCCGAGAATGCAAAAAACAATGGGGAGAAAGAGGAAGGAGCGAACACATACATCAGCAGCAGAAGAAGAGAATAGAAAGAAAGAACAGAACAAAATAGACGTGAGTTTCTCAAAGAGGCGCAAAGGGCTGTTCGGTAAGGCTGCTCGTTTATGCAAGGATTTCGACAACACACAAATTGCGGTTCTTGTGGTTTCGATTGCAGGTAGACCTTATGCTTTCGGACACTCGTCGGTGGATGAAGTTCTCAATGATCATTACCACATTCAACCAACAACTACTAAATCTGTGGAGGGGCTCAATCTGATGAGACAACAACACGAGCAAAAAAAGTTGATGTGCGTAAAGGAAGGGATTGAGAAGGAGTTGAAGGCCTGTCACACTGTTGAGGGACTCGCATCGTTGAGAGAAAAATATTTGAAGCTTGATGAAGAGATCAAAGAGAGGATGAAAAATTGTTCCTCTGAAGAAATCAGTTTTGAGGGTGGTGTGGTTGGTTATAATAAATACGACATTGTTAATGTTGGTGAGGGATGTTCTCTAGGGTCGGGGCATGAAAGTAGTGGTTATAATTTTTTGTGGGCTTCAAGTAGTACACATAACAATTGTTCTTTAGGGTTAGGGCATGAAGCTAGTGATAATTCTTTGTTGTCTTCAACTACAAGTAATTATGGTGTTGATGATGGTGGGTTAAGATTAAATGGAGACATTGGTGCTGAGGGATGTTCTTTGGGGTTAGGGCATGAAGTTGGTGGTAATTCTTTGAGGGATTCAAGTACAAGTAATTATGGTGTTGATGATGGCGGTTCAAGATTAAATGGAGACATTGGTGCTGAGGGATGTTACTTGGGGTTAGGGCATGAAGTTACTGGTAATTCTTTGAGGGATTCAACTAATGGCATTAGTGGCAATTCTTTGTTGGCGTCAACTACAAGTAATTATGGTGTTGATGATGATGGTTCAAGATTAAATGGAGACATCGGTGGTGAGGGATGTTCTTTAGGGTTAGGGCATGAAGTTACTGGTAATTCTTTGAGGGATTCAAGTACTGAGATTAAATCTGTTGGCTTTGATGTATCAGCTCTAGCTTGGGTTTGTGCTTATAACAGTGGTGACTTGAATAGGATGGTGTCATCATCAGATTTTGCACAATCCAATACCAATACCAATAAGGGATATTACAGCTCCTTCATAGAAGAAGACATGGACAGTGATCCTTATAGTTACCTAGACTTGTGTAACTTTCAATTCTAATTTATGACTATTATATATGATCGCCTTGCCTTCTTGATTTATTTTTCCCCTTGGCTTATTATTATTAAGATAATGATTTACATCCACACGTGATTTATCAATTAATTAATATTTGTATATCTTTGTACATGTTTTGAGTGTTAGAAAATCTATGACTAGATAAGAAAAGGAAGAAGAAAAACTGTGGCTTTTTCTTTTTCTTTATCAATGTAATACTAGCATAGTTTCAATAAACAGTTTTGAGATCGTAGTCTTCCGCTTAGTGCTGCTAATGCTTTTCACCTGGACCAGCTAAGTTGTGGCTGTGCTAGGAGCTTTGTTGTGTAATTCCTTTTTTCTCATCGAAAAAATAAACAGCTTTGAGCGTGCGGAAAACCCTAGCAGAGCTCCTACTCTCACCGTCCCTATCTCGCTGCCTTATGCGGCCTTCCTCTTCCTCTCTTTAATCTAGTCCAAAGGCAAAGTGGTTTCGGCCTTTCGGGACTTCCCGCTTCCGATTTTTAGCAACTTACAGGGTTACACCCTCGCTTCTATCAAACGTGAAAGCAAATCAGCATAAATAGAGTTGTAAACACTCACCATCCGGCCCATGAAGCTCTCCGGGCCCGTGCCAACCTTGAAAAGTTGCAAGAAATCGATATATGGTGGCTCCGTCCAAATTGATTTTTGAGTTTTTGACCCAAGTTTTATTTTTTATTTTTAAAAAGAGTACAGTCTGTGTCACGTGCAAGGCACGTGGTTATAATCTTAGCAAACATGCTTAGGTTTTGGCCAATTGGGCGGAGTACGGAATTGAAATAGGGAAGGGAATCGGCAGAGCTTGGTCCGTCGTAATCTAACCTTCCCTGAAATTTGCGATCTTGGTAGCAGCGATGAAAACCCACTTGGCTTCTTCTCTAATTTTCATGTCACTTCTTCTTTTTCTTCTGCCAAGTCTAACAATTCATACCAAAGCTGAGGTTATAACCCTAACCGCTGACACCTTCTCCGACAAGGTAACTACCCCAAAACCCTTTCAAATTCGTCATTTATTTACATTCACAATCGCAGATCCTCTCTACTAAATAAGATTATGACTCATGCCTGTACTTTTGTATCTCCAGATTTGTTTCAGTAGGTAGGACTATCTGGGCTGTGATGTTTGATGCAGATTATATTTTAATGGAGGGTTTTTAGTTTTTTACCCCTAACCCAGATCATATATTCCCCTTAATAGCTATCTAATCCCTAGTGTTCTTGTTGATGCTTATATTAGTTTTGCTTTCAGTTGATTTGGTGCTCTAGTTTTTGTATCAATGTACAATGGAATGACATCTGTATATAAGAAATTTATAAAATTTATGATAATATGGAAGAACTAGAGATTGTTTTGAGTAGGATTTAAGCTAGCCTTGCTCATTGTTTATGTGCATATGTGTTCTTTCTAGGTGAAGGAGAAAGACACTGCGTGGTTTGTGAAATTCTGTGTACCATGGTGTAAACATTGGTAAGTTTTTCCACCTCTGCCACGTCTACGATTAGATTCTTGTTCTTACTATATGCTTACTAGTAATAAATACAATTGCTTTTCAGTAAGAAATTGGGGTCATTGTGGGAGGACCTTGGGAAGGCAGTGGAAGGCGAAGATGAAATAGAGGTTGGGGAAGTTGATTGCAGTACGAGTAAACCAGTATGCTCAAAAGTTGATATTCACTCCTATCCTACATTTAAGCTATTCTTTGATGGAGAAGAAGTTGCAAAATATCAAGGTAGGATTCAGATTCTGCTACATCATGCTGCGCTTTCTACTTGATCTGAGTCTTAAAACTTAGCCTTATACAACTATCAGTCAATACTATTTCATTATAAGTTTATCAAATTGTGCCCTGCAAATGTCTATGAATTTCCTGTTTAATGGGTTTATCATATTGCATAGGCAAGTCCTTACAAGTCTTACATGATTTACCTTCTTCTGACGGGCATGTTACAAATGTCTTCTGAGAAGCATAGTACTGGATCTCATATTTATTTATTTATTCTCGGATAACTGGTGCTCATATATTTGTTAATACAGATTCATTTGGGAAATCATTATTAATAACTTTCATTGTGTTTTTTTTTTATATATAATACTACACTGGATGGTTGCCAAATCCGGAGGATATTATACATCAACAACATTGAAAACTCGTAACAAATGAGAAGAATAAGTATCCTCATTTAGTTAGCTCTAGGCATTGAAAGATGCAATACATTATGTGCAATTAGTTGCTAATGTAGTAGAAAAAGTATACATCTGTGTGTTTTTATATTTCTTTGTTTTTCCTTTTCAGTTGGGGAGGGGAAGTGGGTTGAAAGTTGTTAAGTGTTTAAGTGCGGACAATTTTTGTCAGTACCTTCAAAAGACTGGCTGCCTTGTTTAGTATGTTTGTGGTGAAATCAGTTATAAAAACTGTTTGATTGGTGGCCATGTTAAAAACACAATGGTTGTCATTTTCACATGATGTATGAAACCTCACTTTATGGTCAACTGCTTTGGACCATAAACAAATATGGGTAAATGAAAAATGTATATTACGGAAATAATTTTTGTAGTGTCTTGTTATAATCAATGTTTTACCTCAGATTATAGCCAACTACTGGGGTTCCATAAGAAAATGTTGGTAATGTCACAAATCTAGTTGAGAAAAATCATTTTTTTATGCGAGAAATCGAGAATTAATGATTATTTTTCATGATTTGATCTTCTTTCGGGTTGTCATTGCATATGTGTGTTTGTGTTTGGTCGATTGAGCCATTCTCCCTTAAGATTTGGATTAGGTATGGAAGTATGGAACTAACAGTGCTGGACTAACAGTGTCTGATTTGAATCAATTGCAGGGCCTCAAGGCTACTTGTTTGAATATCTTTATCTAGTTTATTATCTCACATAGTTATTGTTTCTTATGCAAATGATCAGGGCCAAGGGATGTTGAATCACTCAAGAATTTTGTCTTAGACCAAGCTGAAGAAGCAGCAAGAAAGGCACATCTTGGCAGTGATAAAGAGTTGTGATAAACTGAGGTAGACACCAAACATATCTTTTGTAGGGCTTTTTCAGTTGTACCACACATAAAAGGTCCTTGGAACCCCTCGCGAAGGTGGATTATGAAATCTACTTTCAAGAAAATTCCTTTCATTTGCTTTATATTCCTCTGCCAAAAGTACTTGGAGAACACATATTTTAGCGCAAATTGTCCACAGCGTTTTTCTAACATGTCTATTCTAAACCGGTGTATGGTAAATGGTTCATATTTTATGGCTACGTGGGTATCCATTTGTATGTAATAACTGGATGCATTTACCTACTACAGATGAGGAAGTCGCGCATTTGAACACATTGACTGGATGCTGGTATATGCTTCTATGGACATCTGCTCATTCTCACTAGCTGGCAGGACAGTTCGGTACTTTTGTACTTCTGGTGAGACGAATACCAACTACAACTGATTTAGGGAGGAGCAGCTTGTATTCATAAATGAATTTCCACAAACAGATTTTGTTTGAATGTTTGTCATTAGACTAGCAAAGGTGTTCAGGCAGTTTTAATTATTGTAGAATTCAAGGTTGAAAAACAATTGTGAACCAACTATTAGAGGTTCCCCATATGAGACATCTTGCTTCTGAAATTAAATATGAGATTAATTTTGGAACTGAACATCGTTAGCTTCCAAAATGCGCAAATTGTCATTGGCTCTCCTCCTCACTCCGGTTATAATTTATTTGGGCTAATTCTTTTTATAGCCACATCAATGTGACAGGATTCGAACCTTGCCTCTGTCATTTATGTTACGTCTTCCATTTGTTCCAAAAAATATTCCAATTCTTGGATGTAAGACACAAATGTCAAGCATCAGAAAGCAGAACGGAAGACTTCACTTTTGAAAGATGTTAAAAAACCAGACCTTTTTTCTTTCGTTCTGAATCTAGATATAGAATTTAAACGGCTGACATATCAAGGAATAAACAAGGATAAATAAGAAGACTAACAAAACAAGAGATTTTAAACCGAAAGATATAAAAGTTACAACATTAACATGAAGCTGTTCATGAAGCAACTACCCAACTCATCTCAATGTATAACTGAAAAACAGAAAAAATTAAAACAAGACAACAACACAACTCCACATCCTTAGAACAAAGGATAGAGGACTGCGAGTTCAATATGTGTCCACAAAACTTCCAGAATAACACAAAAATATTGAAATGGAAACAGCATTAAACAAAACTAGCCTAGCTATGGGTAGGAGTGACTTGAAAGGCACATCTCACTTCTTCTTGGCGGCAGACTTGGTGACCTTGGCACCGGATGGATCCTTCTTCTCCACACTCTTGATGACTCCAACAGCAACTGTCTGACGCATGTCCCTCACAGCAAAACGACCAAGTGGTGGGTACTCAGAGAAAGTCTCAACAACCATGGGCTTGGTGGGAAGCATCTTAACCATACCGGCATCACCATTCTTCAAGAACTTGGGCTCCTTTTCAATCTCCTTACCAGATCGCCTATCAATCTTGGTCAAAATCTCACCGAACTTAACAGCAATGTGGGAGGTGTGGCAGTCAAGAACTGGAGCATATCCATTTCCAATCTGACCAGGGTGGTTCATGATGATGACCTGGGAGGTGAAGTTAGCAGCTTCCTTAGCAGGATCGTCCTTGGAGTTGGAAGCAACAAATCCACGCTTGAGATCCTTGACAGCAACATTCTTCACATTGAATCCAACATTGTCACCTGGAAGAGCCTCCAAGAGAGCTTCATGATGCATCTCCACAGACTTCACTTCAGTAGTCAGTCCAGTGGGGCCAAAAGTCACCACCATACCAGGCTTAATGACACCAGTCTCAACACGTCCAACAGGCACAGTTCCAATGCCACCAATCTTGTACACATCCTGAAGTGGGAGACGAAGGGGCTTGTCAGAGGGCCTCTTGGGCTCATTGATCTGGTCAAGTGCCTCAAGAAGGGTAGGACCCTTGTACCAGTCGAGGTTGGTGGACCTCTCAATCATGTTGTCACCCTCAAATCCAGAGATGGGAACAAAGGCAATTTTGTCGGGATTGTACCCAACCTTCTTCAGATAGGATGAGACTTCTTTCACAATTTCATCGTACCTTCCCTTTGAGTACTTGGGAGTGGTGGCATCCATCTGCATACATTAATAAGACAGAGTTAGAGTTACTTATCAATAATTCAACCATAATGACTTATACCATAACAATTGAATTACAAAGGCCCACCTTGTTACAGCAACAAATCATCTGCTTGACACCAAGAGTGAAAGCAAGCAGAGCATGCTCACGGGTCTGACCATCCTTGGAGATACCAGCTTCAAAACCACCAGTGGTGGAGTCAATAATGAGGACGGCACAATCAGCCTGGGAGGTACCAGTAATCATGTTCTTGATAAAGTCACGATGTCCAGGAGCATCAATGACAGTACAGTAATACCTGGTGGTCTCAAACTTCCACAAGGCAATATCAATGGTGATACCACGTTCACGCTCAGCCTTGAGCTTGTCCAACACCCAGGCATACTTGAATGACCTCTTGTTCATCTCAGCAGCCTCCTTCTCGAACCTCTCAATAACACGCTTGTCAATACCACCAAGCTTGTAGATCAAGTGACCAGTGGTGGTCGACTTTCCAGAGTCGACGTGGCCGATGACCACAATGTTGATGTGGAACTTTTCCTTACCCATGATGAACTTTTAGCAAAAAAAACCCTGAAATAAGAAACACACAAAATTTGATCAGCCATTTACTCCACATAACACACTAATAAAACCAGTCTTTCATCATTAAGACAAAACAGATTGTATAGCCACACGCAAAATACATATATAGTACTGTAGAACTCAGTCCCTTAGATGTTCAAAAAGATGTGCGATCATATTCGCATATCATTACAGGTCTGTAGAACTCATCACTGTTGCTATCAGTACATAGACTACTAAAAAAAATACTCATTGCGTAGACCCAAAGAATACAATAAAAAATACAAATAGTACTGCAGAACTCAGTCCCTTAGATGTTCAAAAGATGTGCGATCATATTCGCAAATCATTACAGGTCTGTAGAACTCATCATTGTTGCTACAATACTATCCAAGACGCAGGAAAAACACACAGCACAGAAAGACATAATAAAAAAAAACTACTGCAAAACACAGTCCCTTAGATGTTCAAAAAGATGCACGATCATTTTCGCAAATCATTACAGGTCTGTAGGAATCATCATTGTTACTACTAATACCTATACTACCAACTCCAACCCTGTTCAAAAATCAGCAGTCTAAAAATATAAGACACTCGGACAATATAGTTGCTTCATCGTAACCCAAATAGACATCAAAACCACTTGAGGTAAATATATCAACAAAGCAACACCTATTACTATGGCTTCAAGGGAACGAGTCACATGGAACTAATCAAATCCACAAACTAGATAATGAAGCATAATCCAAAATCCATTTAAATTTCGAAACGAAAACCATAAAACAGTTTCAAAACACAATTCAAACTAGATCGTCCTGCATCCTCCACATATTCAACTGATATATAATCTTCTCCATCAGAAAACAGGTTTTCTTTACTTGAATGAAAAACTCGGACAAGAAAAATCAAGCTGACCGATAATCGAAAATCAATCATGCATACCACTAAAACTAACTTGCAATCTATACAATAGCCACAGATCTAATCATGCATACCAAACTTAAAGCATAAACAAGATTCAATCCTCTTCAGTGAAACAAATAGCAAGTCATAGAAATGAAAAGAAAAACGATAATCATAGCAAAAATTACACAGCATACAACCAAGAGCTAAAAGAGAAAGCTATAAGAGAAAAGGGAGAGAGATCTGAACCTGAGTTTGAAGAAAATAGAGGGGTTCTCTCTCGCCGACTTTGAGTGAAGAGCGAGATAGGAAGAGAGGAAGAAAAAGTGAGAGAACGTTCGGACTTTAAAGAGGAGCGATTCCTACTTCAGTCTACTAGGGTTTCATTCTCCACCGTGGGATCTTGATTTGATCCAACGGTTGTAAATTTCGCTCGCCACTGCGGCTGCCCTAATTCTTACACACAAAGGCGTTGTTTTCTCAGGTTTGGCATATTCCTTTTTCTCCGCTTGAATGTCCATATTGCCCTTTCTTCTTTTTTATCTTTTTGGACATGCAGTTCTTTTTCTCCTAAATTTATGTTGTAGCACAATTATTTTAAAAAATAAGTTTTTTTCTTAATTTTTTTTTTTATGGCAAAACCAATTCATCATGCAAAATTCTCGTGTCCAAAGAGCTTCATAATTAACTTCAATTCTCTACTCATTATTTAAAGTATTAGATATTCATAAGACGCACTTCCTACTCCGCTTCTATAAAAGTAAAATCATTATAAACACCTAAATTTGAGTAGAGAGAAAGTCGGTCTTATAAGTACCTAGTACTTTAAATAATATAATTTATTTATTTAATTAAGTGAATATAGATGTTTAAATAATAATAAAATAAAAAAGCAACAAACTCTTGCTAGGGTTTCTTTAGTCCCTAAAGTTCTGCTAGAGTTCTCTTTGAAAACCAAAGTGGCAATGGCTCTCATCCTTTGGGTTGACAGTTGCATATCGAGATCCTGCTCGAATATGTCTCAAGTACGTAGTTTCTAGTTTGGTGGTTTTGTTGCCCTATTCTTTCTTTTATGCGCTTCCATGGTGGATTCGATATGGTCTTCTTCTCACATCGACATTGACTCCTTTGGGATTTTGGTTTGATTTTGATCTGATAGGTTGTGTTTTGGTGGAAATATCTTATGGTGGTGATGGAGAATCGGAGATGGTGAGTAATTTACAGTTTGGGACCTTGGGCGGGCAAATAGCTAACGTACTCTACCCCTAAAAATTCCACCAAATTTTAGGCTTTTAGCCACCCATAAGAATATGACTAGCCTTTTGAAAATCAACCCACTTGGATTCCAATATGACCAACCCCCTTTTATAACCTTTATCGTGTCCATACATACTTAATGATCTAGTCATTATAATCCTAAACATTAAGCCTTACCCTATATTAGTATATTCTGTTGGAAATTCCCAAACTGAACTGAGCCTAGAAGAATTATATGTCAAACCAAAAAAAAGGTATAAGACCCTAATTATAATTTAACTAAACTTAAAATGTGGGCCCGAAAAGATATAAATAATGAAAAATATATTGGGCCTGAAAATTAGGTTGGGCCGCTTTTTGGAACAACCACTCTTCTTCCCCATTTCTCTGTAACCTCAATCAGCCTCTCTTCTTTTGTTGAGAATATGAAGTGAAACCTACCACTCCAAGACCAGCCACTCCTTCTTCCCAACTTGATATATACAACAGCAACATTCAGCGGTAGCAAGTAGGCGTCTCCATCACTCTCTGTTTCTCTATCTAATACTGAAATGGGTTTCATTTATGCGTCTTTTATATGTCTTCTTTTGCTGCCATAGATGACTGAATTTGAATGCCATTTCAGCTAGCTTTGTGCCATTAGTTGTTTTCAGATTTTGGGAAAATGGATGCTGTAATAATTTTCCTGAAGAATTGATAGATAACCGATTCATAAGTTATAGGATTTGGGGTAAAAATTGATTGATGTCTATGCTTTGGTTTTGGACTAATGTAACCTGTGTAAAGTCTAGAGCTTCTCTTTTTGGTTGGGTCAAGTCTACAGCTTTCAACTATCATATGCATGGAGTTTTAAGTTTCAGTACAAAATTTGAAAGAATTATCAATTATGGGGACAATGTGTTTGGATAGATATAAAAATAAGAGGTTAGCTCAATGTATGATTATCAGTGTGTTAGTTTTTATTTACAATATTTGATGTTGGCTTGTCAGGATAGAAACTTATAAAGCATGATCATAAATCCCTCTCTTTATTTAGGACTTCACTATCATTATTCTCAGGCTTTGTCTATCTGATTTCTCATCATTGCAGACATTTTTCTTTTCCTTGCCTCATTTTCTCCGCATATCTCATTTTTCAGTGCCTCTTGCATATTTCTTTGATTTGTAGGCATCTTGCTGGATATGAACGCTCTTCTCTTCTGTTTTATTTTTTTTTATTCCTGAAAGTAGTTTCATCTGGCATATATTGCTACAGGAAAATTGATATGAATGGCAACTTCACAGTTCCACTGTCTGCAATCAGTCAGAGTTTCTTCCCCATGTCGGCTTTCCGTTTCTAACTCTTATTGTCATGTTAGAAACAATTTCAGAAGAAAGAGCAGTTGTCTTGTTTATGCTTCCACCAACAACTTCGACAGGGACCTTCATCTTCAATCAAAGGTACCTACTTATGTAGTAATTCCATAAATTTAATGTTGATTATCATTCTTTCACCGGACATAGTCAGGTGTATGCCTTGATCATTGTGGTATGGTAGGACTGTTACATGTCTAAAACAGAAAAGACTGGCAATGATGTTAAATGGATGGTTTTCCCTTTTACTTAGCTGCATATCTTGTAATTGTCCTTTATTGCCTAATAACATCTGGACTGTAGATTTCCCTTCCTAAGAATAATATTCATAATGAAGATGAGAAGTGGTGAAATTACAGAAGGATTGTTTACTGTTTGCATTTCTTTTTTTTATATATACCTCTTGGGATTCATAGAATCAATACTGATTTCAACCATCCCCTCTTGATAAACTGGTTCATTTTGATGGTCAAACCTAGCATGAATCTACTTCTAGAGTGAGTGTTAAACTGTTAATCATGGTCAACCACGTCCTGAATGTTAACTATTAACTCATGTTTTGAGGGAATGCAACCCAACAATAACATGACTCTGCACAAATCTTTAATCATTCTTCTTCTTCAACTAATCATAGTGTATAGTATCTACCAAAGCCTGATGTGGTAGGGACTGTTGCATGTCTGGAAACAAATTATAGATATCTGATGGAGTTTCTCATTCTATGATAAATTTCTCTCTAGAAAGTATCCATCATTGCCCAATAGTTTATGTATAGCTATATCGAGCTACAACTGGACTCTACATACTGACCATTTCCTTAAATTGTACATATTATTTACAAATTATATACTTGTAAGTTTCCTTTTCCTTGGATAACCAGGTATTGTTACAAATCTACTTATGTAATTGCAATGTCAGAATCAATACTTTGTTTTCTGACTTTTTTCTCTGAGTGCTCTTTCAAATCATATAATTACATTTTCAAAACAGCCTTAATACAGCACTCTGGTTAATGCTTCACGACAGTGTCTACCATATATGAACAAGACGTAGGTGAAACCATTACAAAATTTAGCAAAAGAAAGAACTCATCATTTCAGTTACATAAATGTAGTTTTCTTCTTGATACTCAACTAGTTTCTATTTTGTAATCCATGGTTTTATACTATTTTCTTTTTCTCCTTCATCATGTTTTTTTCTGGCTACTGTTTGTCCTTTTTTTTTTCTTAGTTGTGTAAGAACCTCATCTGTGTGATTTGCTAGAGATGCAATCTATTAGTTTTTACTAATTTTGTAATCCATGGTTTTATACTATTTTCTTTTTCTCTTTCATCATATTTTTTTCTGGCTACTGTTCGTCCATTTATTTTTTTTCTTAGTTGTGTAAGAACCTCATCTGTGTGATTTGCTAGAGATGCAATCTATTAGTTTTTACTAATTTTGTAATCCATGGTTTTATACTATTTTCTTTTTCTCTTTCATCATATTTTTTTCTGGCTACTGTTCGTCCATTTATTTTTTTTCTTAGTTGTGTAAGAACCTCATCTGTGTGATTTGCTAGAGATGCAATCTATTAGTTTTTACTAATTTTGTAATCCATGGTTTTATACTATTTTCTTTTTCTCTTTCATCATATTTTTTTCTGGCTACTGTTCGTCCATTTTTTTTTTCTTAGTTGTGTAAGAACCTCATCTGTGTGATTTGCTAGAGATGCAATCTATTAGTTTTTACTAATTTTGTAATCCATGGTTTTATACTATTTTCTTTTTCTCTTTCATCATATTTTTTTCTGGCTACTGTTCGTCCATTTTTTTTTTCTTAGTTGTGTAAGAACCTCATCTGTGTGATTTGCTAGAGATGCAATCTATTAGTTTTTACTAATTTTGTTTATAAGTATTCTTTTTGCTCTTGAATGACCCACTCAATAAGACTGGTCAGTTTATTTCTTTTTTCTTGTTCACATACACTTTATGCTCCCACCATTTGTTTGAATCAGCTGTTTAGTCTCTGTCAAACTCATTGGCTTGGTGTTTGTCAGCCATGACTTCTCCCATGCAAATTACTTATCCATCAATATCATATTAGTGACAGAAATATAATGCCAATAGATGAAAGCTTGTGGCAAATTCCACTTAGATTATTTTGTATGTCATCTTTTCTCCTCTTTTTCATAGAAATTTGGATGTGCAAATGGATGAGAATATAACAATGCATCCGTGTTATTTCAGGTCAAAACAGTGTTAGACAGTGTAAAATGGGATGACAAAGGTTTAGCGGTTGCAATAGCTCAAAATGTTGACACAGGAGCCATCTTGATGCAAGGCTTTGCAAACAGGGAAGCAGTGGCTACAACAATTTCCTCCCGGAAGGCAACGTTCTATAGTCGGTCACGATCAACGTTGTGGACAAAGGGAGAGACGTCTAATAATTTCATCAATGTCCATGACATCTTCCTTGATTGTGATCGAGACTCTGTATGTTGGCCTAGTTAAGATTGAACATATTTGCTAATCTATGTGTTTTTGTGCTCGGATTTATTACTTTGACTCGGAACTTTTTCTCAGATAATATACCTTGGGAAGCCTGATGGCCCTACTTGTCACACGGGAGCAGAGACTTGCTATTACACCTCGGTGATTGATTTGTTAGAAGATCAACAGGTTTTCAGCTTTAAACAATTAGAATAAGATTACTTTGTTTTCTATTATCCTTCATACCTGGGTCATATTACACTGTTATGTAAGTGATTCTGATCATTTATGACAGAATGGAGGAGATAAATTCCCATTGACCACTCTGAACTCGTTAGAATCTACAATTGCAAATCGAAAAGGAGAACTAGAAGTCCCACAAACAGGAAAGCCCTCATGGACTAGACGACTACTACTTGACGAGAAATTGTTGTGTTCAAAAATTAGGTACAATTTGATGCGACTTCTAATGGTTTTATATTCCTTCTACTTTCTAAAGATAGAACTCAAGAGATATACTTATATCAAGGAATCAACAAAGTTATAAAAGGAATTAGAGAAGTAGTATGTGTGTTATCCTCACCTTGGAACACTGCTAATAAATAATCTATCTTCTGTATTTTAACAAGTTCTGTGTTTTCTCACTCTAGGGAAGAGGCAGATGAGCTATGTCGAACACTAGAGGAGAATGAGGATAAGTCACGTACTGCGTCAGAGATGGGAGATGTACTTTATCATTCCATGGTTCTGCTGGCCCTTAAAGATGGAAAAATGGAAGATGTTCTAGAAATTTTACGACATAGATTTTCTCAGTCGGGTATTGAGGAAAAGAGAAGTCGCAAGACACAAGGCTAGACATGGATTGTATTCTGTCAAGTTAGGAGAATAAGTATGTGGAGGATTTTTAAACAAGGTTTTGAGACCTGGTTGCTCAAATGAAGGCATTTGGTGAAGAAATTTATTATGAAATCCCCATAATTAGGTAATAATATTATGAAATCCCTACAAAACAACCAAAGTTTTTGTCTCTCAGGAAATTAAAGCACAATGTCCTGACGAATAGAGGGGAATGATATGGTTTTCTCACTTGAAACCCCTTTGATCTCTCCAGACTGAATCTGTAATGTATAATTGTTTTCATAGATAAAATTGCACAAACATCAGTAATAGGTAAATAGGTTAGCTCAACATAAGATTATCTGTTTGTTCATGACAAAATCCAAAATTTTCTTGCAAACTACGGTTGGTTCTCTCCTACCATCCCGCTTACAAACAAAAGAAGAATTTGGTGGCTTAGCTATGGATAAATTTTCAGAGAATCCATGCAAATATGAAATATACAAAATTACAAATCCAGATGGGAAGGGAAAAAAATAAAAAATAAATCAACACAACTTTTCTCAATTCTTTTCCTAACCCTCTCTTCAAAACTTGTGATCTCTTCACTTCCATTTTCTTTCTTGATGATTTAACATAAATAAAATTATATGGTTGAAATTTCAATAGACTATTCCAAGACAACTGTGAATGAAATAAAGCAGGTAAAAAAACATGGAAAAGACTCCTCAAATTTGTACATAAACTTATTTTCCCTTTAATTAACAGTAAGGCGAATCTCGAACACAACCGGTAAGAGACTCAACAAGACAACAACATACAGAACAGCCAACCAAAAGCACAGCAAGACTGAACAGTAAACCCTCTTTCTCATTTTCTCCTTTCCCTTCTTGTAGAGCTCTTGATGAAGACCAAGTGTGTCGAGCACTTTTGGACATTATAAATTATAGAGAACATAAACTGAAGAGTAATTGGTGAAACAACTTGCTCATGATTGGTGAATATTGTAGATAGCTGCATTGATGCTTCTAGAATCAAATTCCATGGTCTTCATCCAGTTCTCAAAGTCTCCAATTTCCTACGAATACAATAAAAACCACAAAAGAGTAAAAACATTAGCACAGGCCAGTGTTAAGAACGACAGAAGAAAAGGATAAAAGCTATTGGTTTGACACGTCTTTGACAATAATTTTTTGTACAGCTATTGGCCAAAAGGAATAAACTTAAGAAGCTATTTTAAGAGCAGTAGCACAACACATACTATGCATGTTTGGATCTGGTTAACATTTTTCAAAAGATAATTATTAGTCTCATGTAACTAGTAAAATGAACCACCTTGATGGCAGTGTTCATAGAATGGGTGACTAACAGCCACTGATCAGACTGTTTGATGAAGCGCGAAATAGTGGCAGCCAATGCTCGGATTTCAAGCTCAATTCGCTTCTCGCTTATAAACAACTCTTTCACTCCACCATTCATTGCTTCCACCAGAAGCTCAGCCACACATGCCGCCTTCTTAATTGCATCATTTTTCGCCTTCTCTGCCATGATCACTCAGATTATTAGTATTTAACTATTTATTCATCTCAACAGTTAAGATTCAACATAAAGTAACCACCCTAGATCGAATGTTGGGTAGACAGACCAGTAAGCTCATGGAGTAGAACAGAGACATGGTGGTGCTCCTGGGCCACTTGGAGCAAAGAATCTTCTAGATCTCCTGGCTTTGTCTTGGACGAGGAGGAAGATGCCACATGAGCACGTGCCAGTGGAAGAGGGACAGCTGAATACATGCTTGGCCGCAAGAGCTGTGCTGAATTATTAACAGCACTGTTTGAGGTGGGCTAAGCTATCATTAATGCCTAAGAACGATAACCAAATGGCAACCCTTTTTGTGATGTCAAACCCTATCTAATGATGCATTGGCTAACTTCAACCATAGAAAAGTGTGTAATCTTTAGAACTCTGTTTATCTGCAAAACAATAAAGGAGCCGCTGGATCAGAGTTTATTCACACCCAACTAAGCAAATCAGAAAAGATGCAAACTAATAACTAGAGATCACTCCAAGGAAGCATGCTTCCCTTAGAATGCCCCTCTACACAATAAGGTTCAAACAGGTAGAGACTCAACCTGTTCCAAGAGATAAACGTTTATTTGGTAAGTGAAAAACTTTCATTTGCACACTTTGTTTATCAACCTTATAGTCAACTAGGCTACAAGTGACTGAAAGGATAGTTATGGCTTATAATCCAAGAAATGAATACCAGTAATACAGTTAACTATGAAACAAAATAAAAATCATACTATTGATCATCCTATCCAAATTGGCGAGTCCACTGACGTCAATCAAAGCAGAAGAATTTTTAACCAAACACCAGTTTCTGACCACATATACTCCTTGAGCCAGTAGCCCAGACTAACAATAGTACAATACTGGTAGTCCAGAAGATATATACTAGAAAGCATCAAAGTAAACGGAAGATGTGTTCACGTACGATCAACAATACTACCTCAATTGAGTCTGGGAAACCGAATCTCCATAGTCATCTTCAAGCACATATAGGAGCTTCCTGTAAGAATGCCCATTCAAAACGTCTTTCTCTTGAAATTCTTTTAGCAACTTCATTGCCTGTCCAACCTGTCCTTGTCTGCAGATTTCATCAAGTAATGTCCTATAAGTAATGAATTCAGTTGACTTTCGCTTCTCAATCATCTCCCACAAATACTTCACTGCCTCTTCAATCTCTCCACTAAGAGCCAAGGCATTCACAAGCGAGTTGTAAGATTTACTACTCGGGGAAAACCCTTTAGTCTTCATTTCATTGCACAACTGCTTAGCATTGTTTGTTCGGCCTTGAGAACATAATCCATGGATGAGATAATCATACGAAAATGTGTTTGGCAGGCAGTTATAGACCACACCCATCTGATGGAATACTCTAAGTGCATCATTGACATGAAGGGAAAGCACATACCCCTTAATCATAGAATTCAAAGAGTAGATATCAGGTTCAATCCCATCATCCACCATTTGCCTAAACAGACATCTAATGGTTTCCATATACATGTGATTAATGTAGGAATTACATCCCCTACTCAAAAAGGCAGTAAACAGAATATTGTATGTCCTAATTGAAGGCCTACATTCCATGTTTCTACTATTCTTCATGTGTTTAAATATATTGACAGCTCTAGTCAACTTCCGAGCTTCTGTGAAAAAATAGATAATGGAATTGAAAAGCACCTCAGAACCCATGTGAGATATAGCAAGCACTTGGTTGACAACATCATCCATCTCTTCGTACATCTTAGCTACACCAAATTTCTTTATCGTAATGTGATAAGTGTTAACATCATGTTTGAACCGCGGCTGTTGTGATGCCCAATTGAACAACTCTAAACAAACAAGAGGATCGTCTTGCTTAGTTATAACATTGCAAAGTTCTTCAGGTGTAAATCTAGGCAACAACTGGGATACAGCCCTTTGAAATTGGGCTTCATTAAGAGTTGGTTTTCTACTGGATTCTAATCTTTTATTTTCTCTCCTTCTAAAAGATCGTGATGGGGATGAGTAAAATTTATGCAATAAAACCCGCTCGTACATACCAAGAAATCCATTGGGAGCAACTTTGGGTACTGGGTCAGAGTGGGGTTGAGTCAAATAGTGTATTGGCCTCAGAGTACTATTAATGGGATTCAAACTACATAAAAGAACATCCATGCTCTTCAGGTTGGACAAGCATTGATGAAAAGGGTTTCCATAAAAGAGCTTGTTATTGAGGTTTCTGAGCATGTATCTATTTATGCCGCAATGTCTACGAAGAGAAATCATATTACGGATAACTGAGTAATTACCGAAAGGTGAGAAACACCAACTTCCGTACTATTGAACTTGCTAATTTGACAAGGCCTCCTTTCAGCAGGAAAACTGAAATCACAAACAGAAAAAATCAAAGCTCAATCAGATAACCGGTTTTAATATAATGAAATTTATAAAGCAAAAGAATCCTTTCTCAAATCATCACAATGTGGACTTTGATCAACACACTGCATAGACATATCAAATGCTCTACACAAAACTAAATGGATGCTCTAAGAAATTAGGAGAAGCATAACAATGATGGAACTGAGCCATTAGATGCTGTAAGAAATGTATGATCATACCCGCAAATCATTACAGGTCAGGCTCATCACTCACTGTTTCTCCTAAATAATCCAAATTACACCTCTTTTTGGTCATTTCAACAAATTACATAATGGTGAACAATAACAACAGCTAAACGATTAGACATATTAGAGCCATCGAAGCAAACAAGAATATTTCTAGTGAATAACATAAAAACACCAGCAATAGCATCCGCAATTTCAAACAATACCCAATCCAAATATACCTGCCACAGAGTCGATCGGCAAATCCCCAATTTCTTTTCTGATTACCGTACAATTAAAAGAGAAGTATATTGGGAGAAGATGATAGATAAGAAGAATGGATTCAATAATTGAAAAACCGATGGAGGTCTCCGGCCAGACGGACAAGGCTGGAGAGGTGAGATTGTGAGAAACAAGGCACGAGTGCACGACATTATAAACTGCGGGTTATTCCAGTTTTTACCATTTTCCTTCCCGAGAAAAAAGAAAAGAAAAGAGTTTTTACCATTTTCCTTATTTAATTTGTTTGGGCACTCCATCTTACTAGAGGGCAAGTCAACACATTGACCTACTGTTGACAAGGTTTATTCTTTCAAATTCACCTACTGCTCATATCTCTTTAGGTAAAACTCTCAAATGATATTTGAATTATTGCGAATGGTATTTTTTAGTGTTTAAATTTTTTTTTTTTACCAAAAATGGTATCTCAACAACTCAACTATTGTGTTGTTATCAAACATGGTGTTTCTGTTAGCCTATTGTTAAGTTGAGATACTCATTTTGGTAATGGCGCAATAGTTTTTTTTAGTGGCATTCCATGTGGACTCCGGCGCCCAACATGGACGACATCATACTTACGCGCTCCGATGGCCATGGGAATGGTACCATCGAGTTTCGAACCCAAAATCTCTGGTATTTACCACCAGGCTTAGCAACCACCCACTAAACCACATCTCGTGGTTAATAGCGCAATAATTGAGATATCATTTTTGATAAAGGCGTAATAGTTGAGGTACTATTTTTGATAAAAAAAAAAGAAAAAAGAATTTGGTAACTACACAAATAGGTCCGTCTGTTGAAAGCTGATGGCCTCCCTGCTCCTCCTTTGGAATCATGTTCTGTATCTTGAGATTTTGTGTTCTTTCTCTATGTTTGTTTTGCCTGCCGTGTTAGTGCGGTTTGAAATGAAAGTTTCAATTTCCAAAAAAAAAAAAAAAAAAAAAAAAAAAAAAAACAAGAAAGTTAATGGAAGCACCATATTGCTGGTTTTACTAGGCCTAGATTGATTAGTGCACGGTTGGCTGCTACTTAGTTTGCTTTGCTTGTTCCGGGTCTTTTGGCCCCCATTTCACCAAAAAAAAAAAAATAATCACAGTTCTATACTTGTAATCTTCTATACTGCAGCACGGGTTCTATACTTCTATTAAGTATTAATCAACATTCAACAATTATACATATACTATTAAAGTATTAAATAAGGCAATTAATCGACATTCATCAACATTAGCAGATTAGCAGATTAGCAGGCTAGCAGCAAACCCAATTAATCAACATTCAACATTCAACATTCATTCAATTCATCAATTAAACAACAATCAACGATTCAACATATAGGCAATTAGCCAATTAGGCATATAGCACGGATTCTTGCTGCAAAGTGCAAACCCAATTAATCAACAATTCAACATTCATCCATTCAATCATTCGACAACAATGAATCAACAATTTAACAGCAAGTTCTTCAATTAATCTCAAATTCTCAATTCGGAGTCAAGAAAAAGGAACTTACCCGAGAGAGAGAGTCAAGGTTGAGGCGCCGAGAGAGAGTCAAGGCTGGGCTGCTGCCTGCTGGGCCCGAGAGAGAGAGAGAGAGAGAGAGGCAAGAGTGCAAGGTTGGGCACGAGAGAGAGAGAGAGAGGTAGAGCGATGGAGGCGCGAGAGAGAAAGAGAGTTCCGTCTCTTGTTTTTTGGTTGAACGATGGAGGCGACTCAGGCGACAGGGGATGAGTGATGAGAGGCTGATGGGTGACGACAAAGTGACTAACCTAACTATTTCTTTAAAAAAATTTAAAAAAATCCCGATTTTCCCGATTTGTTGGAGGCCGATTAGCCAGCCGATAGAGAAAAAATCAAATCGGCTGGGCGCCTTTCAGCGATTAATTGAGGATTAATCGGGAATTTTTCGAACTTTGATGATAAGTGCAAATTATTTTCAAAGCCTTGCGCTTCTTTAGGCTCAATATATATTTATTATTTTCGGCTTTCTTAATAAAGGGAGATCTTTCTAACCGAGCCCTTTTAAGAGAGGAAGCTAAGAACATCTCCAATGGAGATGTCAAATTTTTTTGTCAAATTTGAATTTGACAGTTGACATGGAGATATGCCTTTTTGGCTATTTTGGGCTCCAATCGAAATGCCAAAATGGAGTTTTATTTTAATCCATTTGCTAGTAGTGGCCTGCGTGGGGAACTGGGGTAGAAGAGAGAAAGAGGAGAGAGGAGAGAGCAGACACAGAGAAGAAAAAGAAAATATTAGTAAACAAAGAATAACATTTGTTTTTTGAGATGTCAAATTTGACATCAACCAAGAGGAACTGCCATCCACCGTGGCAATAACACTTCAGTTGGAGAGGATTTGGGCTGCCATTAATTACCGTTGGGCTGCCATCTGTCATTTGGCATATGGGTTGGAGTTGCTCTAAGGCGATCTTCTTGATCACTTGTGTTAAGGGATGGCCCTGCTACGACTCAAGTTAAACTTTATTTAATCTAGTGATAATATACAAATTTGTAATTAATGAAGAAAAATAAATAGGGAAAATGAATCTTATAGGGTATATATGGAATGATTCATTTTTTCTATTTTGTAAAACACTTATTTTTATCTTTGTGCTTAGTGTTTACTAAACATAGAAAATGATTGAATGACTTTTCTCAAACTCTCAAATATAGGGTTATGAAATCTTGAGAGTTAGAGAATTGATCTCCAAGAAAAAGTATATTGGTATACATTATACAATAATGTGAATGATATATTCATAAATCTATGATCAAATATTTTCGATAAAAGAGAAAAAGACACTATTACAAGTGTCATACGTACCTTTCACTTGCCATTGGGTCTTTTTTTTTTTAACAATACTTGCCATTGGGTCTAAAGTAGTGGTTAGAATTTCTCTCCTTTCCCTCCCTTTTCTGATTTGATTTTCCGTCTGTTTTTTCTTTTGATCTTTTTTAAAGACAAAAAAAACCTCCTCATTCCTCAGAAGCGTCGTTGACACTACAGCCCAGTAGTTCCTTACGATAAATATGTAAATAACAAATTTGACAACAGATTCTTAGGAGCTTGATGATAACAGTTCATTATAGCAAGAAGGACTATTCAGAGGATAAAACAGTCCGTAAATAAAAAGAAGCAATTAAGTATTAGAAAGCATAAGACAACTCCCATATAGAACAATAGAAATTTAGTTTATGAATCCAGATAAACAGAACCACAAAACTTCTTAGCCACCTTTGGGAAAACCAAAAGCACCTAGACTCGTGCGCCACCGCCGGTCAAGCACCCAATTCTGGGAGTGGACACCTAACAACGACGGCAACAAACTAAAACATATAAACCGACACAAGAATCTAACAATTAAAGAAACATTCATAAAGTTTTTCAGACTAAAATTTTTATTGAGAAAGATTTCGCCTATGGAAATCTTAGGGTAGACCATGACGGTTCACTTCTTCTTAGCAGCAGACTTGGTAACCTTGGCTCCACTTGGATCCTTCTTCTCCACACTCTTGATGACTCCAACAGCAACTGTCTGGCGCATGTCCCTCACAGCGAAACGACCTAGTGGTGGGTACTCGGAGAAGGTCTCAACAACCATGGGCTTGGTTGGAAGCATCTTAACCATACCGGCATCACCATTCTTCAAGAACTTGGGCTCCTTCTCAAGCTCCTTGCCAGACCGCCTATCAATCTTGGTCAATATCTCACCGAACTTAACAGCAATGTGGGAGGTGTGGCAGTCGAGAACTGGAGCATATCCATTTCCAATCTGACCAGGGTGGTTCATGATGATCACCTGAGAGGTGAAGTTAGCGGCTCCCTTTGCCGGATCCTCCTTAGAGTTGGAAGCAACATAACCACGCTTGAGATCCTTGACAGCAACATTCTTCACATTGAACCCAACATTGTCACCGGGAAGCGCCTCCAGGAGAGACTCATGGTGCATCTCAACAGACTTAACTTCAGTAGTCAATCCAGTGGGACCAAAGGTCACAACCATACCAGGCTTAATGACACCAGTCTCAACACGTCCAACAGGCACAGTTCCAATGCCACCAATCTTGTACACATCCTGGAGTGGGAGTCGGAGGGGCTTGTCTGAGGGTCTCTTGGGCTCGTTGATCTGGTCCAGTGCCTCAAGAAGGGTAGGACCCTTGTACCAGTCCAGGTTGGTCGACCTCTCAATCATGTTGTCACCCTCAAATCCAGAGATGGGAACAAAGGAAATTTTATCCGGGTTGTAACCAACCTTCTTCAGATAGGATGACACTTCCTTCACAATTTCATCGTACCTTGCCTTTGAGTACTTGGGAGTGGTGGCATCCATCTGCATACATTAACAAGACAAAGAATTAGAACTGCTTTAACATTAATGCTTGATATCATAACAATTGAATTAAAAAAAAACAAAGGCTCACCTTGTTACAGCAACAAATCATTTGCTTGACACCAAGAGTGAAAGCAAGCAAAGCGTGCTCACGGGTCTGACCATCCTTGGAAATACCAGCTTCAAAACCACCAGTGGTGGAGTCGATAATGAGGACGGCACAATCAGCCTGGGAGGTACCAGTAATCATGTTCTTGATAAAGTCACGATGTCCGGGAGCATCAATGACAGTGCAGTAGTACTTGGTGGTCTCAAACTTCCACAAGGCAATATCAATGGTGATACCACGTTCACGCTCGGCCTTGAGCTTGTCCAACACCCAGGCATACTTGAATGACCTCTTGTTCATCTCTGCAGCCTCCTTCTCGAACCTCTCGATAACACGCTTGTCAATACCACCAAGCTTGTAGATCAAGTGACCCGTGGTGGTCGACTTGCCAGAATCGACGTGGCCAATGACCACAATGTTGATGTGGACCTTTTCCTTACCCATGATGAAACTTTAGCTAGAAAACTGAAATCACAAACACATAAAACTATAATCAGCTAATTGCTTTAAACCTAACACACTCATCAGAGAATTATCTTCTTCTAAACCACATTTCATATAAAATCTGTTCCAAACAAAGAACTCAGTCCCTTAGATGTTCATAAAGATTTGCGATCATATCCGCAAATCATTAC
The DNA here is from genome assembly GCA_029955375.1 of Rubus parviflorus. Taxonomy (NCBI): domain Eukaryota; kingdom Viridiplantae; phylum Streptophyta; class Magnoliopsida; order Rosales; family Rosaceae; genus Rubus; species Rubus parviflorus. Next base: position 4,469,673 of record JARGGL010000010.1, read on the forward strand.
AGGTCTGTAGGACTCATCACTGTTCCTCGCAAATAAATAAATTCAAAAACCCAACAAAAACTCAAAAAATATTGGTAAATTCAACAATATAGTTGCCAGCGTTTTTCACAAATAAAAAGGGGAAAATCATTTGAGGGTGAGATTCGCAAAAGGCAACACCTAATAATATTGCTTCAAGGGAACGAGTCACATGGAACTGATCAAATCCACAAACCAGATAATGAAGCACAATCATCATAATAATTCATAACCAGAACAAATCAAATACATGTAGAAAAAAAAAACTAAATATTTTATTTTTATTAATAAAAAATTTGCATGCGTTGCATGAGATCAAATAATAGTAAACCCAGTATACGGATACACCTAAAACGATAATCCAGATCTAATCACAAATTACCAAACACACAAAAAAATCCAGGTAATCGATTCATCTTAGTCGAAAAAACAACAATCAAATAGAGAAGATTATAACATCGTCTATTCATTGACATCAAATGAACAAGCTAGGGTGCATAAGATATCGAACAAATAGAATCATAAATGATTATATTGAATAAATAAACGGAAATGGAGGAAGAGATCGGAACCTGAAGAATGACACCGGAGGAGAATGGTGGTCTCGTACCGATCGCCGGCGTCGAGATTATGAGAGCGTAATAGAGAGGAGTGAGTGTGATGAGAACAGTGAGAAACTCGTGAATTTAAAGAGGAGCAGTGCCTGCTTCAGTTAACTAGGGTTATTTCTCCGCCTTTGGATCAAGGTGGGGACTTAATCTGACGGTATAAATATTGACTTGTCACTGCGGCTGCTGATGACCTAATTTGCGCATGCAATATACCGAAATGACAAATATGGCCCTATAGTATATTCCAGATGACAGATTTGTTGGCCCATTTTGTGGGTATAGCTAGAGTTTGATCCCAAGAGCGTTAGAAGACTCCATGTAAAACGGAGTCAAAACGTAGGAGTTTGCTTGAAAGGTGTCTCTTGATTTTTCAAAAAAAAAAAAAAAAAAAACCGTACTGGGCTTGAAAAGTGGCTATATGAACCAAATTTAACATCAAAATCGATTTAGGGCTACAAATTAATTCGATACACTCGAGTATTTGCCTCATCTCGTTAATTGAAATTAGATTGTCAGAGTTCTTACTAGCTTGTATTTGTAATCAAACTAAACATTAAACAAACAGTTAAAGCGTGAAAAAAATAATTCTAATGTTCCTAAAAAATTATATAAGAAAGAAAAGTTAGAAACTTGGTGCATAACAATTGACCAACTGAGTGTCTTCAACAATAAAAGTTATTTTTATTTGCTAAAATGTCCAAAAGTTAAATATAGCTAGCAAATTTTTGATTTCTGCTCCAGCAGTTCTAGCTATATGTAAGTTAAATTGAAAAAAAAAATAAACTAAAAAAAATACATTTAAACTAAAAAAAAACATTGGAGCATTTGGCTTTTAGTTATTTTCTTTATCCTGTCTAGCTAAATATAGATAGAGATTTTGACAAAAGTTAACTTTGACTTTTATTTGGGTATTCTGATGGAGTGCTAAATTGTCTCAAAATTAGCCAAATTTTAAATTTATTTCAAAATGGGTAGTCTGTTGGATGCTTAGAGATACAATTGCACGTTGTATTTGTTTATTTGTATCATTTAGTTGTACCAAGCCTTAGTTCAAGCTAGTAACATAAACAAGAGTCTTGTTCACCTACTCAATAAATTTCTTACTCAGTTATACTCAACTGTCATTAGATATAAATCTAAGGATGGAGAACAATGAATCAAATAAATTCATTTCAACTACCTCATTATCCTTCACTGCTTGATCTAAATCTAATGGCAGTTAAGTACAACTTTGTAAAAAATTCATTGAGTAAGTGACGGGGCTGACAAAAACAAATCAAGCTCAAGCTTTAAGGAAGGTTTGCAACGTATGAGTTAATCAGTAGTGTTCACATGCTCAGCCAAGTCCATGCTCAGTCATGCTCAGCCACCGTTGGATTTAAATCCAATGGTGGAGAATGATGGAAAAAGAAATATGTTTAAAAAAGGCTATCATTCTCCACCATATTTAAATCCAACGGTGACTGAGCATGGACTTGGCTGAGCATGTGAACACTACTGATGAGTTGATATTTCCTCTTTTTTAGGTTTTAATTTTCTAAGTGCTAAAACGGTAGATTTTTCAATTGCCAATGATTGTCCCCGATTCGATCAATATATAATGGGATTTCCTGGCTAGAAGAAAGGCTCTGTTAGGGATGGCAATGGGTAGGGTCGGGTATGGGTTTCCACTATCCATACCCGAACCCATAGCGGGTACCCTACCCGAATCCAAACCCAAAACCCATTCTATCGGGTTCGGGGAAAACCCAAACCCACACCTATCTGGTAATGGGTACCAACGGGTACCCAAACGTACCCGAAGTCCAAAAATAATATGCTAATATTTTTCAAATAATATTCATCTTATACCTATAATTCACAAATCACAACTACCAAATAAATAAAAAGTTTAACTTAACAATTCAAAAGGCTTAATACATAGTTCAAAGATCAAGTTCAAACTGCATAAATAATTCAATCCAAATAAAAATTACACAATTAATGAAATTTCAAGCTCAATTGAAAAAAAAACAAAATTCTACACGAGCATACAACCATAAGCTGATAAGCATGCTGATATATATGTATTACTATTATGTATAAAATATACAAATAAAAAATATTAATATACAACGGGTCGGGTTTGGATTAGGGTATGTGTTCGGGTGTGCCATATTCATACCCTACCTGAACCCGCTACGGGTTTTTTTTTAAAAACCCGAATCCAAACCCACACCCATTTTTTGGGTTTAAACCCGACCCATTCGGTTCGGTTATTAACGGGTACCCGAACCCGCGGGCGTTATTGCCATCTGTCTCCCACCCAACAGATGATGAGCTAGTCAATCGGTTTGATCAAATTTGGAAAAGTCTTTCTCATTATTCAAAATAGTGGAGCTTTAAATCAAGATGTTCTCGCTTCCCCTGTTAGGGCTCTTGCTCGAATTGGAACTGAATATTTATGTGCAGGTTGGCTTTCAACTCAATATAATAGCCTACATGCGCCAATAAAAGATAAGCCAAGTCTTTGTACCCTAATGCTCAATTTGGCTTATCTCGTCTTGCTTAACTTGGCTTGGGATATGTCTAATGAGATACATCCTTAACGAAGAAGTTGATTACCACATTAGTCCCGAATCAAGGTCGAACTAATTGGGTGTCAATTTTTTTCCTCTTGGCTTAACGTACTTTCGTGGCTAGAAATTCTCGGAGTACGTTCAACATCTCTAAAGTTTCCGATGTCTCACTTTTTATAAATAATGTATGTTATAATAAAAGAATTTTTTTGGTTCACTCAAGTCGACCTCCACTTGATTCTAGAAGCCAAATTGGTTCTTACACCTAGTTTAGGAGCCCAATAGGGTCCAATAATGTCCGGGATTGGAATTCATTCAACAAAACTATCCAAAGAAATTTAAATTTAAATTTAAAAAATGAGAAACACTTTTGCCAAGGAAAATTCGTTGGCAAAAGTGATATAATTTTTTTTTTGTGATTTTATTTCTATGTCTACTTAAGATGACATAGGCTTAATGCGTGAGCTTTTGTGGCTAAAAATTCTCTTGGCTCAACGTCTCGAAAGTTTTCGCTATCTCTTTTTATAAATTATGCTCAAATGTTATAGTAAATGAGTTTTTTTGTTGGTTCATACAAGCCTAATTCCATTTGATTCTCATCGGCAAATTTTGTTCCTACAACTAGTTTAGGAGCCCGAGAAGGTCCAATAATGTCTACGATTGGAACTCATTTAACATATATATATATATATATTTTTTTTTTTTTAAAAAAATCTTGGATAATTTTGTTAAATGAGTATATATATATATGAGGAACACTTTTGCCGACAAACTAGCTTGTCGTGGGTGAAATTACGAATATTTTTTTTGGTGATTTTATTTCTGTTTTTACTTATGATGACATAGGCGTAAACCGTGTAACATGCACTTTGCGGAAAGAAATTGTCGGGGTTCAAGGTCAACAACGTTTATTAGGTTTCAAGTTTTATAAATCATGTGTGTTATAGTAAAGAATTTTTTCGTTGTTTACTAAGGGACGTCCACTTGATTCTTGAAGCCAATTTTAGTTCCTACAACTAATTTAGGAGACTAAGAGGGTCCACTAATGTCTGGAATTGGAACTCAATTAACAAATTATCCAAAGTAATTATATAAAAAAAGGACTAATTTCTTGTTAATACCCTGAACTTTCAGGGTCAAATCAGTTCAGTCCCTGAGTTTTTAATTTCATCAGAATAGTCCCTATACTTTCAATTCTCATCAGTTCAGTCCCTCCGTCAAAATTCCGTCCAATTGGGACGTTAAATGCTGACGTGGCACACTCATAAAAAGTGAAATGCCCATTATACCCCTGCTTCTATTCAATTTTTTTTTCAATTTTTTTTTCTGCACTCTTTTTTTTTTCTTCTCTCTCCCCGATCCCTCTCTCTCTCCTTCTCCTCTTCCTCCTCCTTCTTCCTCCATTTCTTTTCTTTCTCTTCTTCTTCTTCCCCGTTTCTTTCATCTCTCTCTCTCTCTCTCTCTCTCTCTCTCTCCATCACAACCACAACTCTTCAGTCAATTCAACAATCCACCATGGCAGCCACACACAAGGCTCGGCTGCTCTCTCTATGGTGTCCAATCACTTTGGACACCCATACCTCCAATCACTCACAAGCACCATCGTGCTTCTCTGCACAATTCCAGCAGCAACCTCTTTGCCGTGCCTCTTCCACCACTGCTCATAGCAGCTGTGCCGCTGCAATCACAAATTCCAACAACTGGGTTCAGACCCAGTTCATGCCAATCACAAAATCACCATCACCATCACCCATCATCGACACCGGCTACTCAATTGGTCCACCACTATAGACACCCGAGCTCACAGCGACCCCAGATCACAAAGCTGCCGAGCCCAGCCTCCTCTGCCATGGCCGCTGCTCAAATTAGCTCAAGCCGAGCCCCTGCTCTGCTCCGCCGACGCAGCACCCAACCCGTGCACTGCCGCCGCATTTCAGAACCTCCAATCCGCCGCCGCTGAACCACCATCTCCGGTCTCTATTCAAGTCGTGCCGTTCTCAATCAGAGAGAGAGAGAGGGGGATCGGGGAGAGAGAAGAAAAAAAAAAGAGTGCAGAAAAAAAAATTGACTAGAAGCAGGGGTATAATGGGCATTTCACATTTTTTTGGGTGTGCTACGTCAGCATTTAACGTCCCAATTGGACTGAATTTTGACGGACGGACTGAACTGATTTGACCTTGAAAGTTCAGGGTATTAACAAGAAATTAGTCCATAAAAAAATGACGAATACTTTTGTTGACGAAATTATCATTGCCCAGATTGACATGATTTATTTTGTTTGCTGAGTTTGTTTCTATTTTCCTAAACTTTCTATATATTGAAAGGAAATGGTTATGTGTGGACGTGTGGTTATGAATTACATCAAACGGAAGGGATTCCCTGCACGGAACGTGCATGTGCACGTTCCGCGTGCATCTCACGCGCCCGTTATGTTGATCGGTCAACCGTTATGTTGAGCGGTCAAACAAAAAAAGGATTCCCTACACTGCACGATCCCTTCCAGGCTTCCATCATCTCCACTTTCTCCAGATCACCAACATGAACACGACGACCCCTTGGTCTCCTTCCAATTTCCAAACTTTGAATTGAGTAAACCAACTAACCAAGCATTAATATGGACAAAAACCAAGCATTAATTCAGAAGGTTCAAACGAACAAAGAGAAAAGAGATGCAACTCGAATAATCATAAATACCCAGAAAACCAAATCTCCAAACCTCAACCAAAAGTGAATTTTTAGGCTAGAAACATATAGAACTCGAAGATCTGATGAGGTTACATGACTGAGTCTAAGAAAACCGCGGCCGGAGTGGCCGGAAATCACTGAAAAAGTCGCCGGACCACCGAGCCTTTCTTCCTACGATTCTCTCTCTACGGTCGTCGACTTGACGAGATACGACCACCAATGGGTTGGTATCACCGAGACGAAGACTTTGGCACCAGTTTCGTGCAGTGAAAATGCCGGAATACGAGGTGGAGATCGGAGAAGTCGTGGCGGAGCAAAACGGGTCGCGCGATTGGGACACTCCGATCTGATCTGGGTAAATCCAATTCCCTTAATTAATATGAACGGCCCAGATCAAGCGGTGAGAATAATTAACGGCCCAGATCAAGCCAAAATATTCCTTTATTTCTCAAACTTCAGAAATCTTTAAAAATTAAATCGGGTGTCCAAATAATTCTCCAAAAATTCTTACGAACTCGTCGTGATGTGTAGTTAATTCTCGAGTCTTTAAATTAGAGTTACGACTTAAATTAAATTTATAAAAAAAATCATGAGACTCTTTAATAATTACAAATATTATGAATTTAATTCCGATTAAATCTAAATAATTCTCTAAATTAAGGTTACTGTCTCCCTATATATATAAAAAAGAATATTAGTCTACACTCCACCCCTTAAACACCTCAAGGAATAATAAATGTATTTTATTTAATTATTAAATGATAATGGACGTTTATACCCTTTCTTATAACTTAATATTTACTCTAGGGCAATGGAATTGCGATAATTTTCTCCCTATATTTTTTTTACATGGTTAGACAGAGCTCGACCACTCGAGAGCGTGGGCTCAAACTATGCCATCTTAGTATATGTGACGGAGTGGCTGCGAGCAATTTAATGGTAGGGGTATTATGGTCACTACGGTTGACCACGTGGATCGAGGTCTAAACGATGACAAAATCGGCTAAAATTTTAACCATAGGGCAAAAATATCACAATAGTCTCATCCAACGGTCCGTTTGACCATTTTATTTTTTCTCCATTGTGTAAGTTTTCAAATATGTACTTTTAGTTATAACTAATGAACAAGTTATACAACACTAGTAGGCACATCCACATTTCATACAATCCGAGAAATCGAAAATGAAAAATGGTGGATTCAACCTTGCCAATGTATTTACTAAGTAGTAATATGCCCAGTGTGAAAAAATTGGATTTGTTCGTCGTCATTTCGGCGTCGGTCAAGTCGGTCAACCGTTATTTAATATCATTTACAAAAATATCCTTTTCAATAAATCGACCATAACCTAATCGTCACATGTCCGATTTTTGCCCGTGTTTTGCACCAACACTCTTGCATGGCCGAGCTATATTTAATGACATAAAAAAAATATACCCGGCACCTCGTCTCGATTCCATTGCGCTTTGAGAAATTTAAATAATATATATAGGGGTAAAAATGTCAAACTGACCATTAAAAATTCGCAAAAATTAATTTTAAAGTCCAGGACGGCAGAGGGTGGGTATTGGTCTACACCCCGCCCCTTAAACACTCGAAGGAATAATAAATGCATTTGATTTAATTATTAAATAATAATGGACGTTTTTACCCTTTCCTATAACTTAATAATTTTCTTAGGGCAACATAATTGCGATGATTTTCTCCCTTCAATATTTTTACATGGTTAGATAGAGCTCGACCCCTAGCGAGCGTGGGCGCAAATTGTGCCCTCGTATGATATGTGACGGAGTGGTTGCGACCAATTTAATGGTAGGGGTATTACGGTCATTATAGTTAACTACGTGGATCAAGGTCTAAACGAGGACAAAATCGGCTAATTTTTTTTTCATGGGCCCAAAATATCTCAATAATCACATCCAACGGTCTGTTTGAACATTTGTTTTTTGGGTTTTTATCACAAATGGTACCTGAACTTTACGTGAATTATATACATGGTACCTGAACTTCACTTTTGATCACAACTAGTACCCGAACTTTTCGTTTTCATCTTAAATGGTACCTGAACTTTTCGTTTTCATCCTAAATGGTACCTACAGTCAATTTTCAGTAAAAAAAAAAAAAAAATTGAAAAAAAAAAAAAACTCTCTCTCTCCAGCCGGAACTCTCTCTCTCCCGCCGGAACTCTCTCTCCTCTCCATCGGCGCCGCCGTCAACCATCTCCAATGACCACAAAGTTTATATCAACATGTAGATAACAATCCAAGGATGAAATTATGTAACTACATCAAGGTGAGATTCAAAGTAGATAGAGAGATATTGATGCCGAAAGTTCCAAAAATCGAAAAGTCGACGACCTCAATCCTCCACGTACGGCGGTCAACGTTGAAAATTGAGGGTACCACGAGGTTGCTGGGATGGAGGGCTTCAAAGCCCAATAGGTTTGGAGGATCGGAAGTGGCCGGAGGTGGTGGCGCCTTATGGTGCAGAGGGAGAGGAGAGAGATTACGGGTGGGGGGGAGAGGGAGGGAGAGAAAGAGAGAGAAAGAGAGAGAAAAAAAAAAAAAAAAAACTAAATTTTTTTGTTTTTTTTTTCTTTTTAATTTTTGACCGTAGGATGAATTTGTTTTAATTTTTTAACGGTAGATTTGACGATAGGTACCATTTGTGATCAAAACGAAAAGTTCAGGTACCATTTGTGATCAAAAGTGAAGTTCAGGTACTATGTATATAATTGAGGTAAAATTCAGGTACCATTTGTGATAAAAACCCTTGTTTTTTTCTCCAATCTGTAAGTTGTCAAAGGTATATTTTTAGTTATAACCGATTGACAAGTTATACCACACTAGTAGGCAAATCCAAATTTCATGCAATCCGAGAAATTGAATTTGAAAAATGGTGGATTCGACCTTGCAAATATATTTACCAGTAGTATTATGGCCAATGTGAAAAAATTGGCCTCGTTCGTCGTCGTTTTTAGCCTCTATCAGGGCGGTTAATCGTTATTTAACGTTATTTACAAAAATATCATTTTCACTAAAACAACCATAACCTAATCATCACATGTCCGGTTTGCGCGTGTCATGACGAGTCCGTGAGAATTTTTGGAAAATTTTTCGAACATCCGAGATATTTATTATGAATTTCTGAAATTTGGAAATTAAGAAAATAATTTTTGGAAAATTGAAAATTGTGTGGCGCAATCTGGACTGTAGATCAACTTCATCATTTGATCCGGTCCGTGAAAATTAATTAAAGGAAGGGGTATATTTCCCATCGGATCAGATTGAAGGGTCCAGAAATCCCAGACCTTGCGCGACTTCTCTCATATCTCCGCGACACCGCCGTACCCAACTTCCTTCTCCGGCCATTTAACGGCGAGAAACCAGTACCAATGGCTTCGTCTTGGTGAGTCGAACCTAACGGTGGTCCTAGATTTTCAAACCGTCGACTGAAGAGATAGAATCGAAGATAGAAAGGTTCGGTGCCTCCGATGGATTTTCGGCGATTCCGGCCACGACGGCTGACGAAACCGGTGGCTTTAGCTTCGCTGATCATTATCGATATTAGCCTGTTGATTTCCGGTCCAAATGGTGGCTCACGACGTCAGTTCGAACCCGGAAAGCTTCGGCAGTTCCTCTGCTTTTCCCGGCAACTCCGATTGTTGTTTGGGTTGTTTAGGACAAGTCAGGTATCAATCCTTGAGTATTGAGACGAGAGAGCATTTAGCAACACCTGGAAGAAAGATGAAGAAATTGGGGGGATGAGGGTGGGTGTTACTGTTGATGGCCGAGGACTGAACCCCTGCAATTTTTTTTTGGATTCAATCTTCATATGCAACCTTAACGTCCGTTAGTCTACTAAAGGCTGAGATCGAACTTAAAGAATGACCCCCATTTGAATGGTTGAGATTGAACGTGCAATAGCACGGACCGTGCATAGAATAACTTTCGTACATCAAAATGACCAATTTGGTTCATACTATAAAATTTTAAAAGTCCATCCAAATTTTCGTCAAATTAGCCATTTGAGGTAATTGGCAGTCTCAATAGTTCAGGTTAGTATTTAGATCACTCAATTTGAGACATGTGAGAAGCTTCGTTCATCCTTACTGGAAAAATGTGTCCTAAAACCAGAAACAAACGAAGAAAAGAGTAACTATAACAAAAGGACATAAGCTCTAGTAATAGTATCAACCCCATGTACGGTCCCAATTCCCATCTGATAAATGGCTAAATTTCTGGTCCCAACTGTAAACACTTCAATTTCTTGTTCTATTTTTGGATGAATTTCCCAGAAATTTCAACTATTTGTCTTTCAACAAGAATTTGAACTTCAAAACATAGGTGCTCATGATCACATTTTCTCGAATTGTGGTACAATATGTGCAGAGAAACAGAGCAAAATTCCAAAACAAGAAGAATAACATCAAATCAAAATCACAAAAACCATATAAAGGCGACCCCCAAATAAATATATAATTGATACCAAAATTAATTTCAACAAAACCCACATAGAACATTGAATTAAAGCAGGTCCAAACACACAAATGCTAATTGGATTGAGATTAAAGGTCCTAAACACTAATCTTTATCTAGCTAAGCAGCTTTAGCAGTACAATTAGCCAAATAACAAAGGGACAGATCATGCAGTAGAGCAGCTAGATCACCTTCCTTGATCTCTTCCACCACTGTTTCTCTGATCCTCTCAATACCCATTTCATGATTTGCATTCAGGTCCTCTCTGGCTTGCGATCTCTGCCTTTTCATCGCCTCCCTCCTCCGATCATGATCCGCCATCCTAAAATCAAAAACCACCCAAGAAAAAAAGAATGAAAACCCAAATCACATAGCCAAGAAAGGAGCCAAGTGAAAGTTCAAAGAAGTGTACATACTCGTGGGTGAGATGATGATGATGGGTTATCCCTGAAACGCACAGAGGAAGGCCAAAGCTGCCATGGAGGTTCAGCATGGACTGCATTCTTTCTTTGTTTTGGGTGTGGGTGTGGGTGTGAATTGAAATTAATGTTTTGGAGATCAATTTGGTTTGGGAATTTATGTTGGGGGTCCAAGTAAGGATGGGAGAGATATAGTACGCTTCTGATCAAGGCTCAAAGGTAATAAAAGCAAAAGGGTAGTGATCTAATCGTAAAGAGCAGGCTACAGTCTTTATCCTTTTCGTGAAATAAAAATGGTTGCGGCGTGCAGTGTAAAAAAGTACAAAATGGTCCTCACATTTTGTGATATATGTCTGCCTACTAGTAGAACGTTTCTTTAACAGACCTCATGCCAGGAAAGTGCTTATTATATGTTATTGAAGGATGTAGGGATGGACTTTGTGGCACTGATTAACCGGAACCTCTCCGAACTTGCTCCAACCCACAACATCGATGTTGGTGTCGGTTTTGTCGGCGGTTAGTCGACCCTAAACTCCGGCGAAAGCCATGTCAACCGAGGACGAAGGAACTGATAGAGCAAGCACGAAATGGCCGGATAAAGCCAAATATGGTCGGCCATAACCAAGATATAGTCGGATTTGTATGATTTTTCATAGTTTTGCACCGTGAACGGTTAACCGACACTGTCGTTGTTAGTTTCGATTTTGAAAATAGGAAAACCTCAGGGCCGGTTCGATGGTCGATTTCTGATGCAGCGGAGGAATATATCACGTTGGAATCCACCAACGGCAGTCTTGAATCCACAAGACTAGGGTTTCTCGAATCCACGAGAAGTTCTGGAATCCACCAAGAAAGTTGAGTAAACTCAAAGTTTTTATTAATTGAAAGATGGGTTAAACAACCAGTTAAGGATGCTTAAATACGAAAATAAACCCTAAGGCGCTAACAAAAGGCCTAATCAAGCCCACGGGTTTAATTAAAAATAAAATATCAAAAACTAAAAACTTTTCCAAAATTACGAAAATATTAAAATGCTGTTTTGAGGTCCAAGACAACCTCGGATGCCCAAAAAAGGTCATACATCAGAGCAAAGCTCTGTGTTGGCTTCGTCTCACGATTTTCTTCTCGGTAACATATTATAATAATCATTTAGAGCTAGAACGCCAAACCTGCACAGTACCGAGTTTGGTTTTGCTTCGGTCCATTTGCTCTTCAATGTCAGCTGCCAAGCGTTCTACATCAGTTTCGGTCAAAAGATTGAAGCGTTGACACCAACTCCACTTGATGGATGTCTATTTTCTTTAATTTTTAAGAAAATTATCAATAAGGTAATTTATGCAGAAATCTTTTTTTTCTCATTTGATTACTTACCTGCAATGTAGTAATATTACACCGAAAATTTGTGTATTCTAGCAAAACACTTATTTTTAGCTATTTTTTTTTGCTCATATTATTAACAAAGAAAAGAAAATATTTCATATTGGCATAAATAAAAGGGTAAAAACCCAAAATGGTACCTGAACTATTGTGAAATGTACTTTTTGGTACCTACAAATTTTTTTTACTCAAAATGGTACCTGAACTATTGTGTCATTACCCAAAATGGTACCTCCGTAGTTAAGTATGATCCAATTAGGTACCATTTTGGGTAATGGCACAATAGTTCAGGTACCATTTTGGGTAATAGCGCAATAGTTCAGGTACCATTTTGGGTAATGATGCAATTTGTAGGTATCATTTTGAGTTACAGAGGTACCATTTTGGGTAATGGTGCAATAGTTTAAGTACCATTTTGGGTAAAAAAAATTTGTAGGTACCAAAAAGTACATTTCGCAATAGTTCAGGTACCATTTTGGGTTTTTACCCTAAATAAAAATACCAATTTTATTGGATGAACCTGAAATTCAAAATCTGAAATTTATTGCACCACAATAAACTACAACTACAGCATTGCAATGATATTTTTACAAGGATTACTATAGAATGACCTTGGGAGGAAAAAATCCTTCTATCTTTTCCAATAGGGAACATTGTAGGACATAACAGTCAACCATGCTTAACTCTACCGAGTCTACTGTAGAATTTCCTTGTGACTTTTGAAGGTAAACTATTAGAGCAGAGAGATGCAAAAGCTTTCCTCGTCGCAAAAGGTTAAAGGTTTGAAAATAAGAGCACGCATGCACAAATAATTTATAGGCTTAATAGCCAAAATGTCCCCTAAATTTGGTCATAATTGTCAATTTACACCCCGAATTTGTAATTGAGGAAATTAACCCCCTAAACTTGGTAACAATTGCCAATTTGCACCCTATCTGTCAAATCCAACGGTTTCCATCCAAAAATAATTTTTTTTTGTCAAAAAATATCTCTCTCTCTCTCTCTCTCTCTCTCTCTCTCTCTCTGTGAAATGGCACCAGCAGCTTTGGACGATGATCATCACTCGATGAGCTCAAACACAGTGTGTGTAATGGATGCATCGGGCCACCTTGGCTCGACCCTCGCCCAACGCCTGGTTCAGAGGGGTTACACAGTCCACGCTGCGCTTCAGAGCCATGGTGGGTTCATAACTTCATATCATCAATTTCTGGGTTCATATATGCTTGATCATTTTGTGTTTCTTATTAGTTTTGTTTGATGGATTAGGGGAATCAAAGTTGGGTTCGGTTTCGTGTGAGAACAACAAGAGGCTGAAGATTTTCCATTTAGACCCATTTGATTACCAAAGCATAGCTGATGCTTTGAAAGGCTGTTCTGGCTTGTTCTACACTTTTGAGCCTCCACAAGACCAACCCGACTATGATGTATGTTCATTCTATCCGATCCCCATTTTTATATCTCATTTTCACTCTTTTTACCAATCTCTTGAATCTGAGGTCTGCAGTAATAGTAATTTTTATTTTTCCATTTTGTTATTTTTTAATTATATTATTTTTATTAAAAAAATATTATAAAAAGACTATTTTACCCCTCATTTGGATGGAAACCGTTGGATTTGACGGATAGGGTGCAAATCGACAATTGTTACCAAGTTCAAGGGGTTAATTTCCTCAATTACAAATTCGGGGTGTAAATTAACAATTATGGTCAAATTTATGGGGCATTTTGGCTATTAAGCCTAATTTATAAGACAGCAAACAAGATAAGTTTTTTTTTTTGATAAGCAAACAAGATAAGTTGCACTCATAAGATGACATAAGAATTTCCCATTATTTAATCATTTTGGGACAATTGCATATAATCATTTTGGGGATGATCATTCTTGAAGACTTTCCAGCTAAAAAGCTTGATGGGTCAAATAAAGTGTCAAAAACTGTTAGTTGTGTTTAAGGATATATGAAATACAACCACAAGACAGAAAGTAAATACAAAGTAAATAGCACAGGAATAGAGCATCTCTTTATTAATGAATAGGTGTCTCTATATATAGAGAAACACAAAGGGTACAATCCACATCCCAATAGGACTTCTATTCAATAAGTAATCCATATGCTATACTAACTAATCTAATCCTAGGTTGACAAGGCACACACAAAGTAGGTTTCCTTTAACACTCCCCCTTGTGGCGTCAACACTAGGTGGTGCTTCTCGCGTTGTCTCATTAAAAACCTTGCCAAGTAACAAAAACCCAGTGGGATAAAAATAACCTTGGTCGAAGGGAAAAAGAGTACAACACACCCTTCACATTTGGTATAGCATGGACGCCAGACTCCCCCTGATGTCTGCGTCTCCCCCTGATTTCCACAATCATGGGAGGTTAGATAACTCAAGCAAACCAATGCTTTTCACATGCTTCTCAAATGTGGAATTAGGCAGTGACTTAGCAAATAAGTCAGCCACATTGTCCTCAGAACGGACTTGATTCACTTTAATGTTAAGGAACTTCTGCTATTGCTGATTACAAAAGAACTTAGGCGATATTTGCTTGGTGTTTGACGACTATGATGAAACCTTGCTTCATCTGCTCAATGCAGGCAACATTATCCTCATAATGGATGTAGGTTCATCAGTGGTTGACCTCAAACCACATGTACTTCTTATATGTGTATCAATGGACCTTAACCATATACACTCATGAATAGCTTCATGGAGAACTATAATCTCAACATGGTTCAAAGAAGTAGCGACAAGAGTCTACTTAGTAGACCTCCAAGATATCGCGGTGTTACCCATGGTAAACACATAACCAGTTTGGGAACAACCTTTATATGGGTCAGAGAGATACCCAACATCAGCAAAACCCACCAAAACATCACAAGGATTTTCGGAATAATGGGCAGCAGCACTCGTGCGATCGATCGTGACATTCTGCGATCGATCGCTCGATGGCAGAAGCTCGGTACGATCGATCGTGGCATATCCTGCGATCGATCGCCCGATGGCAGTAGGCACGGGTTCCTCACCCATTTTGCCATATTTTCATGCCTCTCTGTAGGGAAAGAACAAGCTCATATCAATCGTACCCTTCAAGTAACGAAAGATAGTCTTTATGCCATTCTAATGGCGTTGCGTGGGCGCAAAGCTAAATCTAGCTTAACAAGTTAACAACAAAGGAGATATCGGGTCTTGTACACTGTGCCAAGTACAATAATGCGCTATTGCACTTAGGTACGGTACCTCAGCCTCTAAAACGTCTTCACCATCAACCCTTGGGTGAAACGGATCCTTCTTGGATTTAGACTGTGACCAATCATGGGAGTGCTAACAGGATGGACTTTATCCATATTAAATCTCCTGAGCATCCTTTCCCAAGATCTTTCATCTCAAACACGAATTTCAAGCATTCACTGGCACTTGCAAATTCGGAACTTGTTTTCACGCAGGGGCATAATTTATTGTTCACATACCCTCTTCCAATCAAGTAGTCACATAGACGGGTATACCACATCCGTCTAGATTGTTTCAATCCATATAGTGAACGTTGCAAACTTATTGCAAACGTGCTCTGTGGTCTAGAGCCACTTGACTTGGGTAAATGAAGCTCATCCGGGACCTTCATATAAATCTCCATATCTAGATCCCCATAGAGATATGTTATGACCACATTCATAAGCTGCATGTTCAGTTTTTCGGAAACTACCACTGACAAGGTAGCAGAATGTTATGACATCCTTTACGAGAGAGTATGTCTCATCGTAGTCGATTCCAGGGCGTTGTGAGAAGCCTTGCGCCACAAGGCGAGATTTATATCTCGATCTCTCACTACGCTTTCTAACAAAGACCTATTTATATCCAACAGGTTTTATTCCAGAAGGTATTGGCACTACCGGCCCAACTACCGTTCTCTTTGTTAGTGAGTCCAACTCAACCTGGATCGCATATTTCCATTTTAGGCCAATCAGCTTCTACGTCGGCATTCATCAACGGAGCGAGGTTCAATATCATCATTCTCAATAAACTCTTGTGCACAAGCATATGCAAACACATCATCAACTGTGATGGAGTTTCTATCCCACGTCTCATGTACACTAGTGTAATTAATCGAGATCTCTAGGTTCTTACGGATAGGTCTTAGCGACAGGGCGTCCCCCGAAGATGACTTTTGGACATAACCATAATCCGAAACGTTTTCATGGACGGATATTGAGTATCAATGATGAGAGGGTTATTTGGTGTCATCGCAGCCCATTTCCTAGGGCGCGAATCCCTCGAACCTGGTGGCCTCCAACGCTTCCTCAGCGGAACCACGGCCTAAGCCACATCACCACCATTACTGGCAGTGGCGCCACCAGCTGTCCCTCTCATAGGGTTAGCTGCAATAGCGACTTTGAGTCCAAGTCCTTGTTCAGGCACTTGCATCCTTGCAGGCATGTTTGCAGCTGGTATATATGATCTAGTCACTAAGATCTAAGAAAGCGTTAGGAAGAGAATCTCTAACTTTCTGAAGATCTATAATTCTACGCACTTTCTGCAGTAGGGGGATCGTTATGAGACAGAGTGGGGACAGGCCACGACAATTCCAGTCGTTCCTGCTGAACGTGTACGTTCTTATCTCCACCTAACGACGGGAAGTCTGTCTCATCGAAGTGACAAATAGATCGCCTGTCAAGGGTTCTACATAGCGGATTATGGTTGGAGACTCAAATCCAACATAAATACTCATTCGTCTCTGAGGACCTATATTAATACGCTGTGGCGGCGTAATAGGCACATAAACAACACACCCAAATATGCGTAAGTACGATATGCTTGGCTCGTACCCAGTCACTAGCTGTAACGCAGACAAAGATTGGGTGGTGATGGGCCTCAGACGAATAAGCAAAGCTGCATGCAATACTGCGTGTCCCCAGGCAGAGAGAGAAAGATTGGTGCGCATTACCAATGTCCTCGTGACCATTTGTATTCTATTAATGGCAATCTCTGCAAGACCATTCTGGGTATGCACATGTGAGACTAGATGTCTAACATCTATCCCATGCAGTAGTCATCGAAAGTTTTCGATGTAAACTCCCTAGCATTATCAAGCCTGATAAGTTAAAGGGATGATCCGGGTAGTGAGCCGGCAGGCGAATCATTTGTGCTAGGAGTTTAGCATAAGCAGCATATCGAGTGGACAACATCGTGACATGTGACCAGCATGTCGATGCATCAACCACCACCATAAAACACGTAAATGGCCCGCTTGGTGGTTGAATATGTCCAAAGAAAGAAGTACTTTAGAATCTTTTGCATAGGACGGTCTCAGTCCTTATTTCCCTAAGGAATAAGCTTTGCAAATGAGCATTTGGCTTTGGGAGCTTCAGAAGCATAGGAGGAATTGTCTACATCCGAGAGAGAGAATTTTGTTCTATGCGATCGATCGTAGGGGGGGTATACGATCGATCGCCCGGGCTCTCTGGTTCCAGAAAACGTACAGGAAGGAACCTGCGATCGATCACAGGGGGATGCGATCGATCGCCCGAGCTCTCGGGTTTGTTAACGACACAGCCTGGAAGGTTGCGATCGATCGCAAGTATCGTGCGATCGATCGTACGGCGTCGGACAGTGGCAAATTTGCTCTTTCTCATAACTGTCTCATCTCCTTGAATCGCTCTTCGATTCATGCTTCAATTAGCTCGAAAGAATGGATGTCCGTGTGAGGTTTTCAATACACGGATCATCATATCACGACCAGGGTGTCACAACCTGTCGTGCCAAAGCCAATATGTGTCTGAATCCAAGAGGTCATCCCGAATGACATTGTTTGATTCAATAGCTCAAATAGTGGTAACATACAACCCACTAGAGAGACACATAAGCTTCTCTAAGATGCGCTTTCTACCTCAGTCATTAGAGGTAATGCAAAGGGATTCTATTTTCATTTTCATCATGCGTCTCAGCATGGAAACCATTGGCTCTTATATCTTTAAAGCTCAACAAAGTTGTATTTCCTCTTGGAGCGTAGAGAGCATTTGTGACATCAATGTGAGTGCCATTAGGCAAGAGGAATTTGGCATATCCTCTTCCTTGCACAAGATTCGATGGTCATGCCATCGTAGTCACAGATGAATATAAGCTCATCATTAAAATCGAGGCTACGAAAGCAACTCAGATTTTATTAAAGATATTAGCCAAGGCTTCAAAGTTCCTTCTTGATCTTAAATCAAAACTAAATCCATTTGTCTTGGCAAACTTGCCATATCACATCAACTTGGACAATCATAAAGACTTTAAGCAAAATTGCTTCCAAAGTCTTTAACCCTTAAACTCGACGTCTTGATCATTGCAGTTACATCTTCATATGTATTGCAAACTGTGGCCCATTGATCAGACGCTCCATATCATTAATAGACATCATGAAGAGGATTCTCCATTGATTGAGGCATACAGGCTCGGTACTCATGGTCCTTAAGACGGTGGCAGATTGCCTTGGCCGGTGGCGGTGCTGCCATAACTAGTGGCGCAACAACGCTGACCGGAGGTGACCGGCAGTGTCCCTCTTACAAGGACGGCGGTCTTCTCTCACTCTTTCGCGGCCCTATGCTCACGTGATCGCTTATTCTTATGGAGATTACCTTCATAAGCAAATAGATTCTACGGACCAAAATGTCCGGGATCGTCCCTAGATTTAGGGTTTTGCTCGTGGCTTCCTCTCATAGGGGCGCCATCATCGTCATGCCTTTCCTCAAGGCAGAGATGGGGAAGGTGGTGAGAGATTCCTCAATCAATTGTTCATCTGTGATGATTATCCACAGAGATGCATCAAGTCTTTGATGCGGAGAATTTCTGAATTATGTCCCATGACTTCTTCAAAGTCAGAGAATAGGAGATTAGTCCATTATGCTTCTAAATTCGGAATGATGAATGTTACCATTACATTCATGAAGTGCTTCTAGCGCTAACCTCTTTCATGAACTCAAACTGGAGTGCCATATTCATATGGCGGTTCATCAGGAAAAATAACCTGGCATTGTACATCTCAGTTTGAGGGTCTAGAGCGGTTTCTTCAAAACAACGCTCATGGATTCGAGCTAGAAGCTCTTGTGCGGATAGGTGCATTAGGATATCATGAGCTCATCTCAGAATCTAATGTCCGCAGAATCCAATGGAGTAAAATCGAGTTCATTCATGTTCGACATCCAAGAATATGGAGAACAAGAATGTGGTGTGTTTCGGGGTCAATACTCCCACGAAATAATGAAGGGTAAGTTTCGGAGTTAATACTCCCACGAAACAATAGAGGGTTTCTGAGCAATCTTTGCTCCCAAGAAACGCTTCCAAGAATTTTGGATTTAGGTGAAACTTTGGTGTCGTATGGTCATAACCTTAAACCTTTTCGGTAGCTCTACTCAGGTATAACCAGGTAAGTTATAAGAGATGTCGGTGGAGCAAGCTCTCTTAATACCACTTATCTCAAACTCCTTACCTAGACATCATACCTAAGCAGGTGAGCCTAGTTGGGAATAAGTCATAAACCATAGGTCGTTTCTTCTCTACGGATTCCTCATCCGGAGGTCAATCATTCAATGAACTCCTCGTTCAAGGTCTCTTCTCTCTACGGATTCCTCATCCGGAGTATTAGCTCGAACCCCCACAGTTCGGCTCTTGAGGTCATAACCAATAGCATGATGACATTAGAGGTGCTCATGACTTACACATACCGCAAGCGATATGAAGCTCGATCACTCCTCTAATGCTTCTCATAGTTTGGCGAGTCTCGTATAATATCCCACGTTATAAGAAAGGTGGGAGGTAGAAGAAGGGAGGTTGCAAGTCCCCGGAGAAAAAGAAGGTTGAATTAAATTCAGAAAGCAGCAACGTTTATAAAAGCTTACTTGGATTCTTTTCTCGGATTCTCTTGAGTACTTCTTCTTCGAAATCGAATATCTGGAGATCCAACGGTCGGAATTGGCTGAATTTTGAACTGGGTGTATTAGACTCACGGAGAAAGTTCTCGTCTAAATTTTGGCTTAATCCAACGGTGGAAAAGGGATAAAATCGCTTCCGAAGTTGGCTGTTCTGTTCAGGCAGATTCTCAGATATTGATGGTGGGAGTAGCCGGTGGTGGTTTATGGCGGTGCAGCAAGTGGCCAGCAGCAAAGGGTGGTGCACGGCAGCAGGGGGATGGTGCACAATGAACACGGCAAACCTAGGGTTATGGTTCTAGGGTTTTTGATCTCAGGGTTAGAGGTTCGTGCTGATAACGTGTTTAAGGATATATGAAATACAACCACAAGACAGAAAGTAAATACAAAGTAAATAGCACAGGAATAGAGCATCTCTTTATTAATGAATAGGTGCCTCTATATATAGAGAAACACAAAGGGTACAATCCACATCCCAATAGGACTTCTATTCAATAAGTAATCCATATGCTATACTAACTAATCTAATCCTAGGTTGACAAGGCACACACAAAGTAGGTTTCCTTCAACAAGTTGGTCAATTTTTGAACAAAACTTACTTGTGGCCAAATTTGAGCTACAATATCTTATAGCTCCAGATCTTCATTTTGAAATCCGGAAATACCTTTGGAAATTTCATATATCCATCTTTATATTAGTTTAAGAATCACTGAATTTGAATAAAGTTTGATGGGTTCGTCTACGGTACATTAATGTACCGATACATCAAGTAGACTAGTTCGATACAAATGTAGACTTATTCGATACAAAAGTAGACTAGTTCGAGATCAAGCTAAACTAGTTTACTTATGTATAGAGCGAGTCTACCTCTATATCAAACTAGTATACTTGATGTATTGATATATTAATGTACCGTGGAACTTTCCAAGTTTGATGAGTCAAATAAATTGTCAAAAACTGTTAGTTGATCAGTTTTTGAACAAAACTTACTTTCTGGCCAACTTTGACTTACAATATCTCATAGCTCAAACCTTTCTTTTGAAATCCGGAAATACCTTTGGAAAGTAGGCGCGGTAAAAAAAAAAACAACAACAACGGTCGAATACCCCAACCTATATATTTTGGTTAGCAAATACAAACAACTCTAAGGAAAGATAATGAACGTAAGATGAAGAAGGAAGCTATGAAGGTTGAGCAATTAATAGTGGAGCAAGAGAATCCGAGGAAGTTGGAGCTGCAGAAGAAAACAAAAGAAGAGGAGAGAAAGGAGAAGCAATTCCTTTTAAAAAAAAAAAAAAAAGGAGAAGCAAAGAAAAAGGATGCGTGTTGTAACCAAAAAAAAAAAGAAAAAGGGTGCGTGTTGAAGAAGGGCGGAGGGAACAGAGAGAACATGAAGACAAATGCCTAATATATTTTTAAATATTCAAGTATCTGTTGCCCAGCGGACATCTTTTCTTCATATCTTGTACTTTTGGGGTAGTTAGAAACTTTAATAGCTTTTGTCAAAAAAAAAAAAAAAACTTTAATAGCTTAATATAGGGTTTGTTTATATTAATATAGAAGTTCTTAATTTGGAGCTCGTAATGTAAGCTCCGGCACCAGCTTCGGCACGAACTCGTGTAAGTTTTCCACTTTTTTCAGCTTTTATTTTTTAATTATTGTCATATTGGTTGAAAATAATGTTTGTTATTTTCTTTTTTTAGGCTATTTTAGAGCCGTTGAACAATCTGAAGAAATGGAACATTACCCACCATGTGCAAGCATTTTTAAACTCTATAGGATTAGGTATTTTTTAG
The DNA here is from genome assembly GCA_029955375.1 of Rubus parviflorus. Lineage (NCBI taxonomy): Eukaryota > Viridiplantae > Streptophyta > Magnoliopsida > Rosales > Rosaceae > Rubus > Rubus parviflorus. Next base: position 4,491,517 of record JARGGL010000010.1, read on the forward strand.
TAGGTTTAGCTATGATTTAAGGGTAGATAGAACTATGGTAAACACTTTGATAGAATACTATGATATGAATCAAAACTTCAAAAGTGTTTTATATATAATGAAATTTCCCATTAAAAAAACTAATCCTATAGAGTCTAAAAATGTTGCAAATGGTGGGTAATGTTCAATTTCTTCATATTGTTCAACGGCTCTAAGATAGCCTAAAAAGAGAAAAAGATAACAAACATTATTTTCAACCAATATGGCAATAATTAAAAAATAAAAGCTGAAAAAAGTGGAAAACTTACACGAGTTCGTGCCGGAGCTGGTGCCAGAGCTTCCATTACGAGCTGCAAATTAAGAACTTCTATATTAATATAAACAAACCTTATGTCGATTATTATTTTATAACAAACATAAATTTTTATTTATTTTTATGGCATATAATTATATAAATAAACAAATTATTAATCAAACAAATGACTAATAATTATTCGGATTCATTCTTAATAATCAAACATGTTCCCTGAATTCGTAAAACAGAGAGAACATAGTGATTCAAGGAGGCAAAACTGAGAACTAGAATTAACCAAATTGTTGATGTTCTCTGAATCCCTAAAACGGAGAGAACATAGTGATTCAAGGAGGCAAAGCTGAGAATCAAAATTAACCAAATTGTTGATGTGCTGGAATCACATAACGTACAGTCTGATACTTTTCCAATATTGCTTCAATAATCTCTTTGACAAACTCTGACGTGTCTGAGCACTCTAACTAGTGTGAGACATATTTTGATATCCTCCACATTCATCGTATTGTAACCAAAAATCAACCTTCATCGTATGGGTTAGAAATAATTGGCAAGTGTAGTACGGACACCAAGCTGCTCGATCTTTAGCCATGAACAAGGACAACGAAACCCTGCAGCTATAGCGATGGGTCAAGTTGGTTTATTTTTGTAGGGTATGTATGTATTATTGGCTCATGACGTATCAGAAGTGACCTCATAAATAGCTTTCGAGTGACGTAATTGGATTTCTTAATTCCTCCAGCCACACAAAATCAAGAAAGATCTTCTCACAAATCCTAGTATATACAAGACTAGACAATCTTGATTATGACCGAAACTTCTGTATTAGTACGTTATCGATCATAAGAAGGATTTTGCTAGTGCCAGTCGTTCATATTTGTGTGGGTAACTGATAACTTTCATTAATGTGAATCCTACATAGAGAGAATAAGTTAGTTTATCCTTATAATCGGTTCTAGTTAAGAAAATGAAAATGTGCTAGTGGATATGACTACGACACAATTGTGCATTTCCCCAGCTAGGGCTGATATGCATGCTTGTGGCTGGAGATAGTTGACATAACTAGTAATTAAGCACCAGATACAGCCTATATAGATAGATACACTGCTGGAGCCAGTCTGGATATATAAACTAGAAAATTCAAAGCTAGATCCAAAGCCTTTTTTTTTTGGACAAAGCCATACAAAAGTTCCTTTATATATGTATGACCTATACATGTTCTGCAGTGAGAAGCAGGGCAACGCCTCATACACCATAGAGAAGCTAGAAGAAGAAGACGAAGAAGCTAGAAGAGTAAAGCATTGAAAGGTTCGCTACGCAGGAGAGATGGCGCCGCCGTCACCCATGACCCTATTGGGGCTGGGACGCCAGCGTCATGTCTCCTGCTTAGGAAACCTTGCACGTGCACTAAAACCAGTACTACTATGGCAACCAGAAATTTTGAAGAAAAACGGGTTTCAGTTTTCGTATTTTGGTAATAATTTAATAGTAGGAGCACAGCACACTTAGTACACTTTGCATGAGTATAGATTCATTTTGTGTTCTTCCTTATAACTAATTGAAGTTTTTGAATCTTTCTTTACTATTGATATGCTAGCAGCTAGCTTTGTTGTTTCGAAGGTACCTATATATCAGCAAAGAATTGAAGGACGATGTTAAAGCTTTCTGACAAGCTTGTGCGCAATGGCCACACGAATGTCACTCGTATCTGTAGTTCGATCACTTGTTTGACATCTCGACCCATTATTTAGTTTTAGGTTGGATACTTGGATGCCTTCTTTAGTGATATTGGTTGGTGATTACTTTAATTTGACAGCCTTTTGGAAATTTTTGTAATGATTTGGAGTTTGTTGAACTACGACAGATCTCAGTAATTATATATATATATATATATATATATATATGATAAGAGCAAACTGTATTTCATCTCATGTTTGCAGATGATTGTTTGATTTTTGGGAAAGCTTCTTCAACGGCGACTAGAAATATCGTCTCTATTTTGAATGACTTTTCTCATGCATCAGGTCAAAAAATTAATTTTCACAAGTCCTCTGTTTATTTTTCCCCTAGTGTCACTAGTCACGATAAGTCTTGTATTGTCAACATCCTTGGAATTCAACATAGGACTACTATTGGTAAATATCTGGGAATTCATGACATAATTTTTTGGAAGGGTCCGATTAATGCTAAGGAACTTTTGCTTAGAGAATTTCTAAAAAGCTTGCAGGTTGGAAAAGCAATACCCTCTCTAGAGCAAGGAGACTGACTTTGATCAAAACCAATTTATCATGTATGGCAAACCATCTCATGTCCTATTTTAAATGTCCTCATAAAATCACAGAGGCCTTGGATAAAGAAAGTAGGATTTTTTTCTAGGGTTCAGAAGCTAGAGCCACTCCTGTGGCTTGGAAAGATGTTTGTACTCCTAAATCCATGGGAGGTTTGGGAGTTAGACCAACTAGCTTTTTCAATAAAGCTGTCCTTGCTATACTAGCCTGAAAAATTATAAAGGAGCCTGATAATTGGTGGACTCAATTAGTTAATTTTTTTTTTTTTTTTTAAAGAGGATCAAAGGATTTCACTCATATCCCCATGGTGACTCGAACCCATGACCTGGATCTTAAGTAGTGGGTGCTCTAACCACTCAATTAGTTAAATTGAAATGTCTTAGGAACCAACATTTTTTCTTGTTGAAAAAGAAACAAAGGCATTCGATGGCCTGGAAAGGAATTTTGGAAAGCAGAGATCTCCTTTATCTAATCAAGAAGATGATTTTGTTTGGGGCCCTTCAGCTAATGGTCTTTTCTCAATTAAATCTGCTACTTTGGCTGCAATATAATGATTTATGTTCTCACCCCCAAACTAAGTTGTTGAAACAGGTATGGAATCTTAACATACCCCCAAAAGTCAAGATTTTCAGCTGGCTACTCTTGCGTGGAAGATTAAGGACCAGAAACCGATTGAGCAAATTTTACAATGCTAATTGTAGTTTTTGTCAAGCTCAAGAAGAACCTTCTAACCACTTATTTTGTGAATGTCTTTTCTCTAGAGCTGTCTAGGACTTGGCCAACCTTTTGCACCATCCTAGGCCTAATGACAGCATTGTTCAATGGTTAAACCCTTTGAACCTCAATTCATTCTGTAACCTCAGATGATATAGCTAAATACCTATTGATTTGCTGGAAAACTTGGGAGTCTCGCAACAATTGGATCTTCAGACAAGCTACTCCTTGCCCAAGTCAAGTAGTTCACATTGCATTTGTTGTGGGTAAAGATTTCTGGGAGTCCAATCCACCCCCTCAGAATCTGAAAAGATTAATGAATGGCCTCATCAAGTGGATTCCCCCGAAGCCCCCCTTTGCTGAACTCAATTTTGATGGCTCTATGAGCCAAAATTCCAGTGCTACTATTGGCTTCATTATCAAAGATCATACAAAAGAGTTCCAAAAAAGCCACAACTCCTCATGTACCTCTAACTGAAGCACTTGCCCTCAGAGGAGGTCTTTCTCTAGCTCTACAAAAGAATCATCGCAAGTTACAAGTGGAAGGAGACTCCAAGTTGATTATAGACTGTGTCAACAAAAAATACTCTATTCCTTGGCGCCTCAAAGCAATTATCAATGACATCAACTGCTTAGCTGCTTAATTTGATGATATCCAGTTTTCTCATGTTCCTCGTGAAGTCGATTTCATTGTAGATGTTTTGGCTAACCTTGGACACTCCCCCCCCTCAGTATCATATTTGGGAGAACAGTCTACCTCTTTCGGTTCTTCAAGCTTTTAATTTCGACTTCTTTGGTTTAAGTTGTTCTAGAGGTTTTGCTTTGTAATTTATTTTTCTTATAAAAAAAAAAAACTGTATTTCATCTTTTCTAGGAAACTAAAAAGATAGTTCATCAAATGTTTTAGAAGGAATGGAGTAAGAGAAAGCAGGGAAATGAATTTCCATTCCTGTCTACAATATTCTTGATCATTTTTGTCAGTCTTACTTTTCTATGAATGTCCAAGTCCAATATGTAACTTGTCAACTTCATAATCTCTTATGCAATCATCGCCTTCTAGCTAAACCCACAAAGTCACAAACATACTCAAACAGACATGAGACAAGCATCCTACATTGCTTTAATAATAGATAAACTCGTATATCACCCAGCAGAATTGTAAGGATTTCAAACCGCATTTGCCCAAATGGCTTAATAGAAAAGCATACACATCATACTTCATATGTCACCACACGAAGTTCATGCTTAATGGATGCTGCAACAACTGAATAAATAAATAAAAGAAGACAGGGAGTGTCACTGAAATGATCCTCAAAAGCCAACCAGTCGCAAGAAATTTGTTCAAGACCAACATATATTCGAATTAAATAGTTTTACAAATTCCAACCACCATGGAAACATGTAAAAGTTTAACTAAGCACTCCTAGTTGGCTGTTTCTTGTTCAGAAGGTATGGTACTATCCAGTTACCATGATCCTTCCGCACCAGCTGTTGGATTTTGGAAAGCAGAGAATCCCCAGAAAGTCTTCAAAGCGTAGGGTTGAGAGATTGTTACACCTTCTTCAGTGATTTTAGCTATCTGCAATTTCAAAATGTAAAATGTGTCATCTTACAGGGAAGTTGCAAACCACGTACACACTTCATACTTTTTTGTCACCTCCTTTTCAAATGTCTCATTCTAGTAGTCCAATTTAAAGAATCAATGTGAGCAAATATCACAATACTAACAGAACCGCAGAAATTATCATTTTACTTGGAAGTTCACACTCCTTTGCTTCTGTGCCCTTGAAAAGTTGGGTTACATAAGATGAACACCAGTTTTTGAAAAGGTGCACTATACAATGAAATCCAGGACCTGATTTCAAATATTAAAAACATGTGGCTGTACAGTTTGACAGAATCTAGAATATAACAGAAATTACTGATCTGGAAGGCGCAGAATTTCCTGATAAAACTCTTAAAGAGTAAGCAATTATATACTTCCTCAAACTTACTCTACAACACTTCCTACTCTTCAGTGGAAAATAAATAGAAAAAGGTAGCTAGCATCCAGTACCAGATAAACTAAAGGAATCATTATTCAGTAGATTGTCTCACTTTAGCACCTCATCAGAGAAGAGGTGAAATTAAATCCATGACATCCTTGAGCAGCACATAAGTCTAGCAATTCAACACATAGAGATTTCATATTCTAAAGGAACCATCATCAACTAAATCCGTTCTCTTATAAACTAGATCAATTGAAATATTGATCAAATATTAACATTCTCAACAATTTGATTCATATCTATATGTATAATTATATATAAAGAACTTGAACATGTCCATTTCAAAAGCTTAGCTTGACGTTAGGAGAGTCGAGTGGGGAACACATTTTTTTTTTAATTTCCTGTTCTTTGTCTACTTTGTAAACTTCCTGGAACTAAAGTCCAATTTTTGGACCGGAAGAGTAACTGGTTCTTTATTAGTGCAAAGGAACTAATACTTCAGAGACTCAAGCATGACAAACAAGGAAATATGACCTTTTTTGCTGAGAAGAAAATATGACATTAGGAAAATGAAAACTGACAAATCGTTTGTAATATACAAGAGGGGGGAGAGAAAGAGAGAGAGAGAGAGAGAGAGAGAGAGAGAGAGAGAGAGAAACAATGATACCACACAAACTTTTTAAATCCCTTTTTAAGACAGAAGGGAAAAAAAAATTCAATCCATTACAACAGGTTTACAAATGTTGGAGAAGACAAAGATGACAATTTGAGTCCCCATATAGCAGTTAAAGAAAATAAAAAAACATAGATACAAAAGAGAGCCTTCAGAAGTAGATAGTCAAATGATCAAACTAGTATTTTGACGGACAAAAAAGTGATGGAACCTACTAAAGGAAAAGAAAAGAGAAATGAAGTAAAGAATATTAATTAGTTACTATACCTGAAGCTTGTTGACAGCGGACCTATCACGGTACAGAAGGACACGCATGCATTTCTCCAGCAGCTTTACGCCTTCTTCGAAACTCAAGTCCTCACGCCACTCATCACGAAGAATAGGCCTTGCAAGGTGATTCCCAAATCCGGTAGCGACATGATTGTCCTCAAAATTTACACCTATCATACTAACCTGGATAAGGATAACAAATATGTCAGGTAACTAAGTGCCCTTGTTCAGAGTCTATTTTTTCAAAAAGAAAGGATTATTTTTTTCAAAAGCATAGATCATCCTACAAAGCATCAAGGTTATGGTTAAAAGAGGTACCATTCCAAGGTATTTCTGTCCCTTCTTCACTCCACCAAGGACAAGTGAATTCCACAGTGGATCGAACTTGTTACGCCGATTGTACATCACACGGGTCAAATAGTTGTGGATCTCTTTAGGTCCCAAAGAGTTCCCATCATCCCACATGTTGTCATAAAGGCTGGCAACAAACACAAAATGAATAATCTTTTAAGCAACAGTTGCAAGTGATAGAAAGAAGCATAGCATGGCAAAAAGCACCAACAAAATGATAAAGGCAGCAAAAATGCTTACATAAGCTCATCAAGATATTTCAGCAGCTCCTGAAAATCACTTATTTCTCCACTTGCGCCAAGAAGAGAATGCTTTCCAATAGGCTTCATTCGTTCCACACTCTTGTACCGCAGGGTAGACCCATATGAACCTACAATAAATCCATCATTTTTATAAGAACCTCAGCACACATGAAAATGTGCATAATGGGTGTTGCATCATAAGCAATATTAAAGCTCCAGATCCAAAAAGTAGATAATAAGTATTACTGGTAAAGAGATGGACCTTATGTTAATCATAGGAAAAAAACTAGATACGAAATGAAACAAAGCCAGTTACATTTTACCAAGAAGCTCAATCATTACATTAAGAGCACCAAATTTGCACTATATTCTTAATGACTTTAAACGCAAACTGCAAACAACCAGGCATGAGTTGATGCAAATGCAATAAATAAAGCTCTGTCAGGACCCAAGTTATCTTCATAAAAGACATGGGGAAGAAGTTGAACATTCCCATACAATACAAACTTAGAAAATCCCTTTGTGCTTGTTTACACCCTGAATTCTGAGATCTTTCACAGAAACGGAGAAGTTAAAATTGAGTTAATATTGCTACTTTTGTTTTAACTACATTGTAAGACGGAATTTGGTATCCAAAAACTAAACAGCTAGACCGACTGCTAAGTTTAGGCATTATTAATGGTGCAGATACTGCTCATCCTCCTTACTATTGAAAGGCTCATAGTGTTGAGATAAAATAAATCAAAGATGAAAAGTGCATAAGAACAACTCCAATAATTCTATAACCGTAGCACAATTTCCGCAACAAGCAATGAAAAGAAGGGGGAAAACAGTCCCACCTTTTAACAAACCCTAGGAAAAAAAAATTATGCACGGCATTAACAACAATGTTCAATTTCTAGTAAATCGACAACAAGTCAAGTCAAATAATGAACCAAAACACTACATAGAAATAAATAACTGATTTTATGATACAATATCATGGGATTGGAAGCTAACCTCCCATATCAGCAGCCATCAAAATTCCATCTTTGTATTTCAGAGCCACTACAGATGTACCAGTGACATATGGGTACCTTCAAAAAATCATAAAAATCAAAAATTTGAATCAAACTATCAAATGTCGAATAGAACAGCTAAATCCCCAAAACCCATCTACCCAAGGCCTATACATGCACAAATATATAGTCAAATTAACCATGAAAAAAAGCGATGAGTGAGAGAAAAACCATACAGGGTTCTCTGAGAGTCTTCTGGGGAGCACAGTAGGCTTGGATTGGCTTGTTTCGACTCCATTAACTGCTCAAGAAACAAATTACAGCTATAAAATTACAGCGATAAAATTACAGCAATCGATGAGTAATTTGGATGCTGAAATTAGAGAGATGCTGGGAACTTACGTTAATTTTTGTTGGGCGAGATTTGTGAGTTCGCAGCGGAGAGACAATTTTACGATCTAGAGCTTCTGAGGTACATATAGACTAAGGTTTTGTGTTTGGTCGGTACATAGAGACTACCTTTTGCTCAAGAAACTCTGACCCGGACCGGAATACTTGATTTGGATAGTCCGAGTAAAGTTCTGAGATAGGCCCAACTCTATTAGAATAAATATCACGCTTCAACCAAAATGAGAGGCCCATATGCTAAGTGGAATGATGTACGTTTGAGTATCACTTATGATTATTATTTTTTTAGCAGAAAACCACAATATAAAGTACAAATTACACATGATAACTCACACTTTCAAGCGTGACATAAAGAGATATTACTTAAGTACTTCACATATTCTCTAATGCAGCACCGTATAGAAAATAGCATACTCTAGAACGAATACAACTAAAAAATGAAACTTAGAGTCTGGAGCTTCTTGCCGTCGTTCTATTAAAAAAAAATATTGGGCCTTGAAGGAGGCACATCCATGTTTTCTTCCTTTGGTGAAAAAGGTGGGGCAGGGGCCTGGAATTTATTTTTTAGATATAAATTGCTAACATTAGTTAAAATAATTACCAATAAAAAAGAAGTCACCGACCATTTGTTCTAATGGCATAAATATCATATGTGTTAAGCTCATAGGGTTAGTCTAAGTGGTGAATAAAGATTAAAAATTGAGTTAAGACTCGACTGTATTAGGGGTTCGATTCTCTTCCAATATAACAACAAAAAAGAAAATCACTTGAGTTCGACTCAAGAGTCTCCGGTTTTTGTGTTAAAAAAAAAAGTCTTAACCATAGCTATACCAAAAAGTGCTTCCTATAATTTGAAATTGTTTTTCTCAATTTAAAAACCAACTTCAAACGGAATCTACGTTGATTAATTATTGTTAGACATTCAGCCATCATCTATTCCACCAAAAAAAAAACATTATTGGAGTATATAGATCAATTAAAAATGATTATGAGCTAGTGTCTTAAGTCTCAACCTCTCCCGAACCAAAACATTAAAGATTAATGATTAATTTTGATGGAATGAAAATGAGAGCATCTTATACATCAAGGTTGGAATGAGGTTGATTTGGAAACAGATTGTTTTGTGTTGCTTAATATGATTAATAGCTCGGATTTGGACTTATCTGATGTAGGACGTATTGTTGAGGATTGTAAGGATTATTTGTCTGATGTTAGGTCGTTTCGATCTAAGCATGTGTTCCGTGAAGCAAATTGTGTGGCCCATAGATTGGCACACATTGCCAGTCTTTCTAATATTGATGAGTTTTGGTTAGATGAGACACCCTCTATTATTGAGGATGTTCTCTACGAAGATTATTGTAATGGTTCTCGAGGTTCAGGCTATTTGTCCCCCTCGATGTCCATTCCTATTCATCATTAATAAAACTACCATTGTTCCTTTCAAAAAAGAAAAGAAAATGAGAGCATCTTTTTTTCATGACTCATGTACGATATAATTTAATGATGAAATTGTCTATTTTTAAGGGATCTGGATCCTCTCCTCACCTAGTTTTTTCCTAACCTACCTAAGCTTTGAAGGAGATGCTGACATGTGGATATTTTCAATCCAATGATCTACAATAAACTTTGGCTTTATTTTTCTTTCTTCTCCTTTCCTGTCTCTCTCTTTCTTTCTTCCAATCTTTTTTTTTTCTTTCTATCTTTCTTCTAGTACTATTTCTTTCTTTCTTCTAGTATATTTTTTTCAATTTCATCTCTCTCTCTTATACTTTTGATTTGCAGAAGAGAGAGAGAACATTAGGTGAAATGTTCATGTTGCTATTACTAACAACATGCGAATAACGACCCTCCTGTACAATAACGTACATTAAGAAACGAATTAAACGACTTAACAGTCCTCCTACATTGAAATTCATCTACCATTCTATGAAACAATTCTACAGCTTTATTGGGTGAATGGGCTGTCCCACAAGCTCTAACCATAACAATGAAACTCCTCTCAATAAAAACTCGCCATTCGTGTTTTACTGGATCGAAAATCGCCCAAAGTCGTGTAATTCTCAATGAGCGAATTAAACGTTGAATCACCTTATATGTAAGGCCCAAAGTTGGAACCTTTATTGAAGAATTCGTTGGAAATTGGGGGCTATGGCTCGTCATTGTTTGATGGAATTGAAAGAGCTGAAAAGTGAGATTGAAGTGAAGGCAAAGAGAGATGAAATTGGTTGAAAGACAGAGGTTTGAAGGTTATAAAAATTCTAAGCTTAATTTTGGATTAAAGCTCGTTTGGGGAAGATGAAGACCTTTGAATTGTAAAAATTGAAAAGAAAAAAAAACCAAAAGAAGGAAAGAATACCAGAAGAAATAAATAAAGAGAACAAAAAAATAGATCGGAAGAGAGAGAGAAAGCAAAAGGGAAGAAAGAAGACAAATATATACAACTTATATATATTCAATCTAAACCGTAAGATCTTATAATTGTCACTTGTCTTCATCTAGTCAAAAACTTATGTGGTTTAGGAATTAGGAGAGGATCCGGATCCATTTTTAAGGTCTATAGTCACAAATTATTTATTTAAAACATAAAAAATGTGGAAGTGTTTGGTTATTAAAACAACAAAGACAACTTATTAGATAAAAATCATAAAATAAAATCTAATGACAACTTCTCTGTGATTGCACTTAATTGAGCTCTTTCTGAACCCTAACAGTCACGGGATAGGTATTCAACAATGCCGATTGGTGTCGAGCTCGTCTTTGATTGCCGTCATCCTCTTAGGATGCATCAGACTTAACAATGGTCTTGGTCATTGAAAGAAATTTGTTCTCCAAGGACGTTGGAAAGGTCGCCTCAAGGGATTAGAGCTTGCAATGGCGACCCTGTTCTAGGTTTCATGGTATAGATGTGATATTTTCCACGTCGATTTGATGGGGGCCAACGTGTTTATGCAATCTCAACGTCAGTTATGCGGCGTTATAATACACGAGTGATCGAATTAGCTTGTGGTTGTTCAATGATGGGTGTTTATGGGCTTAGTGTCGACGATGGCTTAGCGTACCTAACCATATTTGGTGTAACAATTCAAGGTAGCTGGAGAGTTTTCTTCTAGCATCAGCGTCAAAGGATTATAGTACTTAGCGAAGGATGACTAGTGGAATAACGACTGGAGGAGCATAGTCATATATATTGCGGTGTTGTGGAGTATGGGTTATCTTGAGCTCCTATAACAATTGCTTGGGTTTGAGATTAGGTTTATATAGGGTTGAGTCTTAAGCTTCTGTTGGACCAAATATTTGAGGAGGGAACCTCGTCCATGACTTAGCTTGTTACGGGATCGGGGATGAAGATGTTGTCTATCGATCATTTCTCCATGCCTTAAAGCCTCACATAAGCTTTGGAATCCTTGCATTTTTTTTTTTTGAAGTTTCTAATAGGTGGCTATGATAATTTCTTTCCTTCCGTGCGCTAGCGATCATATTGGTGTTTAGCTATTATGAATGAGATTTTTTAGTTTCTTGTGATACTTGTTTTATTGGTTTTAATAAGTGTATAGTGCATGTTATGAATAGTTCAGGAGCACCATGTTGAATTTAGGAATCAAAATATTTTCTAGGTTACTAATCAGCGAATGTATTATGGAGTGAAAATTAATGATATTTTTAGCATAAACACGTCAGTTGTATTATGGGTGAAAATTACACATAATGACCTACCCTACCCCTAGGGCACGACAAAAATAGTCATTACATAAATAATTTCACATATCGATCGAACGATTTATAATGCAAAGATGACAGATAACACGGACTCTAAAACAATTACTAAAGAGAAAAAGTATGAACTCAAAGCCTAGAGTTTCATGGTACGTTTTACTAAAAAAATGTTAAACCTCAAGGGAGGTACAACAAAATATTCTTCCTTTGGCATAAATAGATGATACTTACGACACAGATAAGCCATTGAAGCTAAAAAGCCTAAGCTGGCACAACCCATGTAAAAAACTCATCCAGTCCACCAAAGGTGGAAGCAAATCAACATAAATTTAAAAAAAAAAACTAAAGAAATCAGTAATAGGATGAGGAAGACTTTTAACTCGTGCAAAGATTTGACCCTCAACAAGTTTAACCCGATTTGATCCCGCTTAATAGTACCAAGATTTGACCTGAAAACCCATATGGCCACCTAGGCAAAACCGACTCAGGCCTGCCTCATTCACTACCATATGTACCACCAGTCTAGCCCTAGCAGAAACCCCCCCAAGGCCATTGGATAAACCATATCGAAGAAGATGTCCGCATGCGGGTCCAAATAGCCTTAAAACGCTATAGCACCCTTAAGTCCAAACAACAACCCATGATCCACCACAAACCACCAATACCAACTGCGATATAGCCACCCACAAATAGCCCAAACTCTAAAGCAATGACTAAAATTTTGAGATTTTCAGCAATATTTCGCTGAAAATTTTGTTATTTTGATAGGGCCAAATTTTAGAGCATCTCAACAACTTCCCTAAAAGTCATATATGTTTAAGGATAACTAAATACAATCACAATACAGAAAGTAAATACAAAGTAAATAGCACAGGAATAGATCATCTCTTTATTAATGAATAGGTGCCTCTATATATAGAGAAACACAAAGGGTACAATCCACATCCCAATAGGACTTCTATTCAATATGTAATCCATATGCTATACTAACTAATCTAATCCTAGGTTGACAAGGCACACACAAAGTAGGTTTCCTTCAACACTCGCCCTTGTGGCGTCAACACTAGGTGGTGCTCCTCGCGTTGTCTCATTAAAAACCTTGCCAAGTAACAAAAATCCAGTGGGATAAAAATAACCTTGGTCGAAGGGAAAAAGAGTACAACACACCCTTCACATTTGAAAAATTTGCATGGACGCCAGACTCCCCCTAAAGTCTGCGTCTCCCCCTGATTTCCACAATCATGGGAGGTTAGATAACTTAAGCAAACCAATGCTTTTCACATGCTTCTCAAATGTGGAATTAGGCAGTGACTTAGTAAATAAGTCAGCCACATTGTCCTCATAACGGACTTGATTCACTTTAATCTTAAGGAACTTCTGCTATTGCTGATTACAAAAGAACTTAGGCGATATATGCTTGGTGTTGTCGGCTTTGATGAAACCTTGCTTCATCTGCTCAATGCAGGCAGCATTATCCTCATAAATGGATGTAGGTTCATCAGTGGTTGACCTCAAACCACATGTACTTCTTATATGTGTATCAATGGACCTTAACCATATACACTCATGAATTGCTTCATGGAGAACAATAATCTCAACATGGTTCAAAGAAGTAGCGACAATGGTCTGCTTAGTAGACCTCCAAGATATCGTGGTGTTACTCATGGTAAAGACATAACCAGTTCGGGAACAACCTTTATATGGGTCAGAGAGATACCCAACATCAGCAAAACCCACCAAAACATCACAAAGATTTTCGGAATAATGGGCAGCAGCACTCGTGCGATCGATCGTGACATTCTGCGATCGATCGCTCGACGGCAGAAGCTCGGTACGATCGATCGTGGCATATCCTGCGATCGATCGCCCGATGGCAGTAGGCACGGGTTCCTCACCCATTGTGCCATATTTTCATGCTTCTCTGTAGGTAACGTGCCCTTTGTGCTCCATCCGGACGGTAAGTCCTCGTCCGGATGCCCGGGTCGTTCAACCGCAGCAAACATAGGTTCCTCACCTAGTTTCGACTCTCTGTAGGGAAAGAACAAACTCATATCAATCGTACCCTTCAAGTAACGAAAGATAGTTTTTATGCCAGTCCAATGACGTTGCGTGGGCGCAGTGCTAAATCTAGCCAACAAGTTAACAGCAAAGGAGATATCGGGTCTTGTACACTGTGCCAAGTACAATAATGCGCCTATTGCACTTAGGTACGGTACCTCAGCCTCTAAAACGTCTTCACCATCATCCTTTGGGCGAAACGGATCCTTCTTTGGATCTAGACTGCGACCAATCATGGGAGTGCTGACAGGATGGACTTTATCCATATTAAATCTCCTGAGCATCTTTTGGGTATAAGCTGATTGATGAATCAGAATCCCACTACTACGGTGCTCAAGTTCTAAACCGAGACAAAACCGTGTTTTCCCAAGATCTTTCATCTCAAACTCAGATTTCAAGTATTCAGTGGCACTTGCAAATCCGGAACTTGTTTTCACGCAGGGGCATAATTTATTGTTCACATACCCTCTTCCAATCAAGTAGTCACTTAAACGGGTATACCACATCCGTCCGGATTGTTTCAATCCATATAGTGAACGTTGCAATCTTATTGCAAACGTGCTCTGTGGTCTAGAGCCACTTGACTTGGGTAAATGAAGCCCATCCAGGACCTTCATATAAATCTCCATATCTAGATCCCCATAGAGATATGTTATGACCACATCCATAAGCTGCATGTTCAGTTTTTCGGAAACTACCACTGACAAGGTAGCAGAACGTTATGACGTCCTTTACGAGAGAGTATGTCTCATCGTAGTCGATTCCAGGGCGTTGTGAGAAGCCTTGCGCCACAAGGCGAGCTTTATATCTCGTTCTCTCACTACGCTCTCTAACAAAGACCTATTTATATCAATAGGTTTTATTCCAGAAGGTATTGGCACAACCGGCCCTAATACCGTTCTCTTTGTTAGTGAGTCCAACTCAACCTGGATCGCATATTTCCATTTAGGCCAATAAGCTTCTACGTCGGTATTCATCAACGGAGCGAAGTTCAATATCATCATTCTCAATGAACTCTTGTGCACAAGCATATGCAAACACATCATCAACTGTGATGGAGTTTCTATCCCACGTCTCATGTACACTAGTGTAATAATCGAGATCTCTAGGTTCCCACGGATAGGTCTTAGCGACAGGGCGTCCCCTGAAGATGTCTTTTGGACATAACCACAATCCGGAACGTTTTCATGGACGGATTTTGAGTATCAATGATGAGAGGGTTTATTTGGTGCCATCGCAGCCTGTTTCCTAGGGCGCGAATCCCTCGAACCTGGTGGCCTCCAACGCTTCCTCAGCGGAGCCACGGCCTAAGCCACATCACCACCATTACTGGCAGTGGCGCCACCAGCTGTCCCTCCCATAGGGTTAGCTGCAATAGCGGCTTTGAGTCCAAGTCCTTGTTCAGGCACATGCATCCTTGCAGGCATGTTTGCAGCTGGTATATATGATCTAGTCACTAAGATCTAAGAAAGCGTCAGGAAGAGAATCTCTGACTTTCTGAAGATCTATAATTCTACGCACTTTCTGCAGTAGGGGGATCGTTATGAGACAGAGTGGGGACAGGCCACGACAATTCCAGTCGTTCATGTTGAACGTTCACGTTCTTATCTCCCCCTAACGACGGGAAGTCTGTCTCATCGAAGTGACAAATAGATCGCCTGTCAAAGGTTCTACATAGCGGATTTTGGTTGGAGACTCAAATCCAACATAAATACTCATTCATCTCTGAGGACCCATATTAATACGCTGTGGCGGCGTAATGGGCACATAAACAACACACCCAAATATGCGTAAGTACGATATGCTTGGCTCGTACCCAGTCACTAGCTGTAACGCGGACAAAGATTGGGTGGTGATGGGCCTCAGACGAATAAGCAAAGCTGCATGCAATACTGCGTGTCCCCAGGCAGAGAGAGAAAGATTGGTGCGCATTACCAATGTCCTCGTGACCATTTGTATTCTATTAATGGCAATCTCTGCAAAACCATTCTGGGTTTGCACATGTGAGACTAGATGCCCAACATCTATCCCATGCAGTAGTCATCGAAAGTTGTCGATGTAAACTCCCTAGCATTATCAAGCCTGATAGTTAATGGGATGATCCGGGTAGTGAGCCGGCAGGCGAATACTCTGTGCTAGGAGTTTAGCATAAGCAGCATAACGAATGGACAACATCATGACATGTGACCAGCATGTCGATGCATCAACCAACACCATAAAATACATAAATGGCCCGCTTGGTGGTTGAATATGTCCACAGATATCCCCTTGGATTATCTGTAAGAATGGAAGAAGTACTTTAGAATCCTTTGCATAGGACGATCTTAGTCCTTTATTTCCCTTAGGAACACGCTTTGCATAATGAGCGTTTGGCTTTGGGAGCTTCAGAAGCATAGGAGGAATTGTCCACATCCGAGAGAGAGGATTTCGTTCTATGCGATCGATCGCAAGAGGGGTGCGATCGATCGCCCGTGCTCTCGGGTTCCTGAAACAATGCAGGATGGGACATGCGATCGATCGCAGGGTATGTGCGATCGATCGCCCGGGCTCTCTGGTTCCAGAAAACGTACAGGAAGGAACCTACGATCGATCGCAGGGGGATGCGATCGATCGCCTGAGCTCTCGGGTTTGTTAACGACGCAGCCTGGAAGGTTGCGATCGATCGCAGGTATCGTGCGATCGATCGTATGGCGTCGGACAGTGGCAAATTTGCTCTTTCTCATAACTGTCTCATCTCCTTGAATCGCTCTTCGATTCATGCTTCAATTAGCTCGAAAGAATGGATGTCCGTGCGAGGTTTTCAATACACGGATCATCATATCACGACCAGGGTGTCACAACCTGTCGTGCCAAAGCCAATATGTGTCTGAATCCAAGAGGTCATCCCGAATGACATTGTTTGATTCAATAGCTCGAATAGTGGTAATGTATAACCCACTAGAGAGACACATAAGCTTCTCTAAGATGCGCTTTCTACCGCAGTCATTAGAGCTAATGCAAAGGGATTCTTTTCCATTCTCATCATGCATCTTAGCATGGAAACCATTGGCTCTTATATCTTTAAAGCTCAACAGAGTTCTATTTCCTCTTGGAGCGTAGAGAGCATTTGTGACATCTATTAAGGTGCTATCAGGCAAGAGGAATTGGGCATATCCTCTTCCTTGCACAAGATTTGATGGTCCTGCCATCGTAGTCACAGAGGAATGTGTAGGCATCATGCCTATGACGCAATATGACATGCGTGGTTCTGCTATTTGCGAGACTTTCAAGTTCTCCAGAACTCATTCCTAAAAGCTCATCATTAAAATCGAGGCTACGAAAACAACTCAGATTTTATTAAAGATATTAGCCAAGGCTTTACACTCAAAGTTCCATCTTGATCTTAAATCAAAACTAAATCCAATGTCTTGGCAAACATGCCATATATCATCAACTTGGAAAACATGAAGACTTGAGCAAAATCAGCTTCCAAAGTCTTTAACCCTTAAACTCGACGTCTTGATCATTGCAGTTACATCTTCATATGTATTGCAAACTATGGCCCATAGATCAGACGCTCCATATCATTAATAGACATCATGAAGAGGATTCTCCATTGATTGAGGTATACAGGCTCAGTACTCACGGTCCCTAGGACGGTGGCAGATTACCTTGGCCGGTGGCGGTGCTGCCATAACTAGTGGCGCAACAACGCTGACCAGCGGTGACCGGCGGTGTCCTTCTTATAGGGATGGCGGTCTTCTCTCACTCTTTTGCGGCCCTATGCTCGCATGATCGCTTATTCTTATGGCGATCACCTTTATAAGCAAATAGATTCTACGGACCAAAATGTCCGAGATCGTCCCAAGATTTAGGGTTTTGCTCGTGGCTTCCTCCCATAGGGGCGCCATCATTGTCATGCCTTTCCTCAAGGCAGAGATGGAGAAGGTGGTGAGAGATTCCTCAATCAATTGTTCATCTGTGATGATTATCCACAGAGATGCATCAAGTCTTTGATGCGGAGAATTTCCGAATTATATCCCATGACTTCTTCAAAGTCAGAGAAGCGGAGATTAGTCCATTATACTTCTAAATTCGGAATGATGAATGTTACCATTACATTCATGAAGCGCTTCTAGCGCTAACCTCTTTCACGAACTCAAACTGGAGTGCCATATCCATATGGCGATTCATCAGGAAAAAATAACCTGGCATTGTACATCTCAGTTTGAGGGTCTAGAGCGGTTTCTTCAAAACAACGCTCATAGATTCGAGCTAGAAGCTCTTGTGCGAATAGGTACATTAGGATATCATGAGCCCATCTCAGAATCTAATGTCCGCAGAATCCAATGGAGTAGAATCGAGTTATTCATGTTCGATATCCAAAATATGGAGAACAAGAATATGGTACCTATAGCGACGATCCGTTTGTCGGCATAAGATAGGTTACCAATAGCGACGATCCGTTCGTCGGTAAAGGGTATGTTTTGGAATTGATATTCTCACAAAACAATAGAGGGTTTCTGAGCAATATTTGCTTCCAAGAAACGTTTCCAAGGATTTTGGATTTAGGCGAAACTTTGGTGTCGTATGGTCATAACCTTAAACCTTTTCGGTAGCTCTACTCAGATATAACCAGGTAAGTTATAAGAGATGTCGGTGGAGCAAGCTCTCTTAATACCACTTATCTCAAAACTCCTTACCTAGACATCATACCTAAGCAGGTGAGCCTAGTTGGGAATAAGTCATAAACCATAGGTCGTTTCTTCTCTACGGATTCCTCATCCGGAGGTAAATCATTCAATGAACTCCTCGTTCAAGGTCTCTTCTCTCTACGGATTCCTCATCCGGATTATTAGCTCGAACCCCCACAGTTCGGCTCTTGAGGTCATCACCAATAGCATGATGACATTAGAGGTGCTCATGACTTACACATACCGCAAGCGATATGAAGCTCGATCACTCCCCTAATGCTTCTCATAGTTTGGCGAGTCTCGTATATTATCCCACGTTATAAGAAAGGTGGGAGGTAGAAGAAGGGAGGTTGCAAGTCCCCGGAGAAAAAGAAGGTTGAATTAAATTCAGAAAGCAGCAACGTTTATAAAAGCTTACTTGGATTCTTTTCTCGGATTATCTTGAGTACCTCTTCTTAGAAGTTATATATCAGGAGATCCAACGGTCGGAATTGGCTGAATTTTTAACTGGGGGTATTAGACTCACGGAGGAAGCTCTCGTCCAAATTTCAGCTTAATCCAACGGTGGAGAAGGGAGAAAATCGCTATCGAAGTTGACTGTTCTGTGCAGGCAGATTCTTGAACTAGAGGAGATTGCACGGAGGTACTATTCACGGGTACTGTTCATCCGATACTGTTCACGCGCACTGTTCCCGACCACTGTTCATCCGGCACACCCTAGGGTCTTGAGGTTCTAGGGTTTTGGCGCTAGCAGGATGCTATGCTCAAGAGTTTTGGTTTTTGATTTAGGGTTAGAGGTTCGTGCTGATAACATGTTTAAGGATAACTAAATACAATCACAATACAGAAAGTAAATACAAAGTAAATAGCACAGGAATAGATCATCTCTTTATTAATGAATAGGTGCCTCTATATATAGAGAAACACAAAGGGTACAATCCACATCCCAATAGGACTTCTATTCAATATGTAATCCATATGCTATACTAACTAATCTAATCCTAGGTTGACAAGGCACACACAAAGTAGGTTTCCTTCAACAATATATTAATTATATTCATATTCATCATATATTAATTATCTGATTATACTTTTTAAATTAAAAAATAATGCCATATTTAATTGTAGATAATAAATTATAGAAAATATGATAGAGAAACTATTGGAACTATGGAATGAAAATTATAGAGATTTTAGGGTGCGTCCGGTACCATTCTACAAAACAGTTTTTTGTATTTATAAAACAAAAACACATGAAGAACGCGTTCGTTAGCCATTTTTGAAGAATGAGATTTAGGAATCTGGAAATACAACTCCTTAATTTTAGCCTACATGTTGAAAACGATAAAAAGATGTTTTCATCGTTTTGAAGAACAACTTTGTTCTAATCACCTTTTCTCCTTCTCACTTCTCAGCTTGGACATTGGCAAATGGCCATCGCCCATAATTGTCTTGCAACCAGTCAACCACCATGAAACCCGACCACCACCCATCTCGATATCAATCCCGCCACCGACGCCCCACCACCCAAAACTGCCACATCGGGTCAGCCTAAGACCCACAGAGATCACAGCCCCAAATAACCATGACCGCATCCCTCTCTCTACAGCCATCGACCTCGCATCCTCCGCCATGGACGCAGTGGTTTGGCTTGTTGGCGGTGAGCTTGGATTGGTGGTGGGCCTTGTAGCAGTGAGGCAGAGAGAGAGGAGGAAGAGGGTGAGGACTATGAGAGAGCCGACGAGGTTTCCGATTACGACCCAGAGATGAAGGCCGAAGATTGAAGTAGAAACTATATTGCATAGGAGGTGAAAGTGTTCAAAAACTAAAACAGAGGGAAAACTGCAAAGGTCAAGATAAGATTCCTGCAAACTTGGTCTGGCTTGGGACTCTATGAGTTCTTGACAACACTCTAACCTCTACCCTCATATAGAGAGATTTCACTCCTCAACCAATCTGACTAGACTGCGCTTGTTGCATTATTTCAACTATTTTTATATTTGTACTATAAAAAAAACTATTTTTATATTTGTATCATTTTCAGTCAGTAAATGTGAAAATGTTTTTATCGAATCACAACCAAGATTTTTTGTTGGGACGAACACAACTAACCTTTTTAAACATCTAACTTTCTAACAAAATCCAAATATATTTCTCTCTAAAAAAGAAAAATTTCTTTGTATTCACTATATTTTCTTCGAATGATTATGGTCTTAGGGAAAACCAAAAGCAATCCTAATCCTATTTTAACTACGAGCATGACTACACGAGGATCCACAATCAATCTTAAACTCATATGGTTTGCATATAAATGATTTTATGTAAAATGATATAGGACGTACTGTAGGAGTGCTATCATTTGATGACTAGCCTTTATAATACACAAAGGCCTCTACACGTAGAGCTACATGAGATAGCAAAAATTAGAATTTTAAACCTCATAAACCTTCGACGGGGTCTTAAATCACTCATATAATAAGAATTCATAAATATTTGTGTATATTACAATGAATAGAAATCAAAATAGTTGTCAGTACACTTGCATTAATTTACGCAATTCACACTATAACACTTATTATAACCTAAGTAAATAAATTTCAAGAACTGTCATCTACTCAACTTATATATCAATTCATCTTAAATTACAATAACTCATTATGTAAGAATGTTTGTTAAGCATTTTTTTTTAATAGAGTAAATAATTAATCAAATAAACATTTTTTAAAGTTTCATTTAAAATTTTCATATTTTTTTTAAAATTTATCTTATTTTTCTCGAACATTTATCGATATCGAAATTTTCTCAATATTTTTATCGAAATTTCTATTTTTTGGACCGTCGAAATATTCTTGAAACTTGAAATTTTAGTCCTTGCTCTAAAGTTATATCTTAGGCACAAATGCACCATAAGACCATAGTACTGTGCGGGTCCTATCACCACTATAATGACGCCACGTACTCCAAGACCCTCCTGCCACAACTATTGGCTACAATACTGCTACGTCGTGTGAGCAAACAAGCCAGCCCCCCTCCCATCAAAACACCATAACTTAAAACAATGGGTCATCAAATTCGACCGAACCCACCGGCGTATACCTTTCTCTAAAAAAAAATATGATTTAGAATAGAAAGACATTCAATAGTTAGATTTTTAATGTCTAATCAACAAAAGCCTAATGTTCAAAAATAAAATAAAATTCAACAAAAGCATAAATTTCCAAAAAAAAAAAAATCAACAAAAGCCTAACAAATTCTCAATCCAAGTTCTCTGTTCTCGTCGTGTTGTTTCAGGAAAGGTCTAGAAATCAACAGACCGTATTAAAAATCCAACTTCTCTTTTCATTTTTCCGTCCTGCGGGCCCTCCCATCTTCCATCTTTTTAACGCGGCATTCGGAGTTTCCCATTTGCCTTTTGTTAGCGTTTTCTTTTTAATTTTTTTTCCAGGGACTTTTTGTTTTTGTTAGTGTTATTTCATCGAAAAAAAACTATCGTGTATACTTCACTCACACCTTAATCGTATACATTATCTTGTTATTCTGATACACTGCATGTTAACTCGATATTCTGTGGGACCCAGCCATGCCTCCTTCCTCGCTCTTTCTCGCATGCTATTTTTTTCTCCTCCTTTCTGATCATCGCCTAACTTGGACGATCATAGACCTTAATTTACTGATTGCCGACGTGGCAAGATCAGAGCGGGACTGAAGACTTTCTGTTGTACCGAAAGATGAGTACGGGAGAACTTCTCAGGGCTAAAAGAAAACAAAAGTGGAAGGGGGGGAGGGCGTGGCATACGACTGATACACGTGAGCGCACCGAAACCGAACCCGGACGTGTCCCCGTCAAAAAACCGGATTGGATAATCGGCGATAGGTCCGAACTTTGTAATTGGGGGATTTGGTTCTGGTTGGGTCCTCGGTCAAAAAGAAACGCAGACGCGAAACAATTGACAACAGCAGGGACGAGTAGTAGTCGGCGCGAGCAAGACTCCCTAATTTTTGTTGTCTCAGCTCCGTCCCCAATTGGTTCACGTAAGTAGGATTTGAATCCAATTCTAGGGTTTTCTTTTTATGCATGGCAATAAGGCGATTGTTGCTATTCAATCGAGGACTTGGATTCTCTGTTGGAATGGTTTGTTTACTTTTTTTTTTTTTCAGATTTTTTTTTGTTTTTATTAATTTTTCTTTTGGTTTGTTTTGGTTAGATCGATCCCTGTGGAGGCTATGTGCTGGTTTATTTGGTTAAATTAGTCCCAGAGAAGATTCTGTACTGTCTGGGCAATAGTAATTGGTGGTAAAAAATGGATTTGGTAGCTAGTTGCAAGGTATTTGGTTGGCTTTTGCAATTTGATTACTTTACTTTTTTGTTGCTTATTGTTCTAGTTGCTCAAATTTGCTGGAAAAATGTTCAGTTGGTGTTGAATTCTTATACAACATACAATTAGGTGGTTGCCCATTTTGTAGAGGATGAACTTGAAGTAATTGGCATATGGTTGAGGCATTAGCCTATAATAGTTTCCTTACAGTTGTGAATTTTGTTGTTTATGTTCCTTCTTAGTTTAGTGAGTTTAGCAACTAGTATACAAGCAGTGTTGTATGCAAAGTTCAAATAAGTTCACATTAGCAGCTTTAGTATATTGTAAAATGTAGTTGGCTGTATCTCAGTTCCAGCGACATTTTTTTTTGCTTTTGTTAAATTTTTGATTACTGTTGTTTGTGCGACTTGCTTAAGGTATGAATGGATGACATAAGAAGAGAAAGCTATCTATTTCATAATGTGAATGAAGCAAAGATTTTTTACTCCAAGACAGATGTCATGAATAGTTTCCAAGTAGGGAATTGCCTTTGAAGTTGTTTGCAAGTATTTTCTTGTTCTCCCTTGTCCCATTTGGCTTTTCCTATCATATTATAGTATCCCACACAGCTTTTAACCGCATAAAAGTGGATTTCAGGCAATCTGTTTTCATATTGTACTCTGTCATAAGCTGACATATTTTTGCTTGGATGAGTGTAGATTGTATTAGTTATATAACAGGCCATTGCTCAGATTTTACGGAAGATGCTGGTGAATTTGTTATTTCCTTCAAAATTATAACTGTAATTCATGGCATAGATGCCGCTCTTTAGAAAAATCGTTTGTATTTTTCCCTTGAAATAAATTTCTTTTAAGTGATTTTTTTCATCAAAAGGGGACCAGCCATTACCATAGGAAGTTTCTTCTTGGAATGCAATAAGATGAAATTTGGAGAAAGGAGCAATTGTGAAATTTCTCTATATTTCAGTTACTGCATGAAGCTTAAAGTTTATTAGGTGCAGATGGTTGCTCTTACTGTTGTGACGTATTTTGGTTTCTGTATTTGAACAGTGGTGGAATGTTCACTTGTGCAGTGAGTTTATGGGACCTTCTGTTTAATATTGCAGGAAAAGTTGGCATATTTTCGGATAAAAGAGCTCAAGGATGTTCTCACTCAATTAGGTCTTTCAAAGCAGGGGAAGAAGCAGGTGAGATGCCAGAAATATTGTTCTTGTGCTGCGATGCTGGGTACCCATGGATTTTGGATATTATCTATGTCACCTTGGCACTGGCCAAAGTGGTTTGGACTGGTTTTGAGTTTAAATAAAGTTATATTTCTGTGGGTACTATTGTGCCTAAAAACGCTCCTATTAAGAAAAATTAGTTTATATTAATATATGATTGTATTCTATGTTTGAATTTAGGCCTAATTTTTAAAGATCAGATTAAAATCTTCTTGTTATGTAGTTAATAATGTGCTTACGGGTTATTATTACTGATGAGTATCAGAATTTTCCATGTTAATTGGGGTCTCTTAGCCTCCCTCTCCCCACCCTGCAAAAAGAAAAAAACTGTTCGTCCATCAATTTAGTGTGCAATTGTCAATTCTATACAAATATTGCATATTCAAAGGATGGTTTATATTTCCAGTCCTTTGGATGTTTTTCTGTTATTCCATTCCATGCTTGCATCGAATACATAGATCTCTCAATTAGTTAGGTATTTTTATGGCCATAGTTTTTCTGAGAACCTAAGCTCAAGTTTCCTAAGAAATAGCGTACTTATAACAATGGTATCTTGTGAAGCCATCTTTAATAGGTTTTTGAGATGAACGTAGCCTATGATTTTTCTAATTCCGTATATCTATCATGCAGGATCTTGTTGACCGGATATTATCCATTCTTTCTGATGAGCAAGGTAAATTGTTCTATACTAATTATTATCTTCCTGCTTGGGATGCTTTGATTGTTCAATTGAAGCCCTTATTGATTATGTCTTGGGTTTTATATTTTTAAAATGACTGTAGCTTATGTGGGAAAACAGTTATATGTAATTGATAATTTCTTTTCTTTGTTTATTCCCACGGGGGCTGTAGTAAATTCTTAGACATAAACCTGTTACTTCTTATGTCATTTGATCTTTATGAGCATGGTACATCTTTTAAGCAGTGAAAATAATCCTTTTGCTGCATTAGGAGTGGCATTCACTTGCTATTTGTCCTGCATTGTACTGACCTAGAAGTATGTGGGGATCGTCTTGTATATTTTGTCTTGGAATCTTGGAATTCTGAATTCAACTCTTTTTCTCGGTTCAGGAAAAAATTGAATGCATTAGTTTTATATGCAGTAGGATTTTTGTGGTAATTACTGTCTACTTAATATTTTTTGGATAGATTAATGGGGTTGCCATCCAATCCTTTGTTCTCATAGGGATTCTCATCGTTCATTGGTGAAACAGACTCGTGATTCAGAGTTTGAACCTGATAATGTGGTTGTGCACCATAATCTTTTTCCTGCAATTTCTTTTAGCATCTATGCTTTGAACCCTTTTTTGTGCCTGGCATTTCGTGTTGTAGTTAGTTGAATTTTATGATGACACGTTTACAATATATTAATTCTTTGGTAAAGTTCTTTTATTCTGCTTCTGCATTAATTGTTTTGCTTCATAAATTTTGTCTTGATTCTTGATTTTGAATTTTTTAGAGAAATGCTACTGTATTTATTCCTATCTTTTTACAGTTTCCAAATTGTGGCCAAAGAAGAATGCTGTTGGAAAGGATCAGGTGGCAGAGCTTGTAGATGACACCTATAGGTTTGTCTTCATATATGCATTATCTTTCTTTAATGTGTTTATTAAAAGGCTGGAGTTCTCTTCCTTTCCTTTTCGTCTTATTACACTTTTGTGACATCCCTACCCCTTGTATTGATAGAATAGCGTTTGGAGCTCTAGTTTCTGACAATACACGATTAGTATTGTTATCAATGTGGTCAAGTATTGTGCTCTTACTTCTCTTTTATCCTCTGACTTGCTCGTTTGCTCTGTTTCCCCAGAAAAATGCAGATATCTGGGGCCACCACCGATTTAGCATCAAAGGGACAATGCATCTCTGATAGTAGTAATGTGAAAGTTAAAGGCGAAATTGATGACCCCTTCCACTCAGATATAAAGGTTCGTTGTCTCTGCGGGAGTTCATTAGAAACAGAGTCAATGATCAAGGTATGTCTCAACATATATGTTTTATTCCCTCAATTCTTTGAACCCCAATAGCATGGTTCTATTTGTTAGTAAAAACAGAAACAAGTGCTTGGTTAAGAATCAAGAGTCTTCTAGATGTCCTCTTTCTATTTGACTGCTATCTGTAAATGGAACATTTTGTCAATTAAGCACCTCTAATACACATTCTTTTGGTTTTTTCTTTTGGCAGTGTGAGGATCCAAGATGCCATGTGTGGCAACACATGGGTTGCGTTATAATTCCAGAGAAACCTTTGGAGGGCAATCTACCAGTTCCTGAATTATTTTATTGTGAACTCTGTCGACTAAGTCGGGCTGACCCGTATGTTTCACCAGGATTCTATTGTTACAAAAACTTTATATAGCTTAGCTGTTGATAATGATTTGCATATATTATTTTGCTCTTGTCTTTTAACTGTTAGCCTAGTCATTTTTCTTTTTCTTCCTCTCTCTTGTTTTTTCTCACAACATGTCCCCCCACCTTCTTTCTCATTTTATGATTTGTGGTAACTGGACAGTCAAATTTTCCACATTTATGATGTTAATATACCTAGTTAGGGTACCTAGAGTAGTTCTTTTTCTTTTTTATTTGCTACTTCTTGAAATTGGAGAGCTATTCCTGTCTAGTTTCTTAGAGTTTCTTGCTGGTTGCTTGGTTTTTCAACTGTATTTTCTTAGTTCGGTGGATTCCTTATCCACTGCTCTGTTCTGTAATTTCTTTTTTCTTTTAATGAATTCTGTTTCCTATCTATAAAATGACTTGTCACTGTATATGCGCATCACTGTGTTATTTTATTTTGGTGTGATGACTTCTATAAAGTGCCATTATCATCTTCTTTCCCATTTGACCATCTCAATTTTTTTTCCCTTTGGGTTTCTGATCTCTCCTAGTTGTGAACTGTTATAACCTCAGTTGATGCTTTTCTCAAATGTTATAATACTGAGAAAATTGTGTTTCATGATTTAACTTTTAGGCTCGAAGAATCATCTGAAATGCAAGTTGTCTTGAGCATCACTAGAACAATAAACTATCTCCAGTGATGAATTTATTGTAGTGAATTTACTGTGGTTGGAGGTGCAAGGAGAAAGCTGGATTGAATTGCATTGAGGTGTTAAGGACTAAGATCATTATATGTGGGGGATGATATAGTGGAGGGTGTGACTTTAGGTGGAGCTAAGTAGCAAACAGGGATGATTTAGGTCTCATGAAAAAAAAAAAAACTCAACAGTGGATTTGCAATCTTTTAAGCAATATTTTCCTTTTCTGATTATGTTCTTAATTTGAAAATAAAATTTTTACTGTGTGGTGTGCTTGTCTTACTGTCAATGACCGAAAGTTTGAAATTGACAAAAATGTTGTGGGAAGTTCTGCACATGCCTGTGGCGTAGGGGTTATGTTCGATGGCAGCTTCAATGGTCAAGGTTTTGGGAAGTAGACTTAGAATATCTCAAGTATTTTATATGTGGTGGTGATGAAGATTCTGTTAAGTAAAGGAATGAAGTATTTTGTATTTGTTATGGACATGGAAGAGTTGGTGTCATTTGATGCAATAAAGTGCTTTTGTTTTGTAAACCAAAGGATGAATGGAGGGAAAAGAGTTATCTGTTGTATTGATTGGTAGGAAGAAGCGGAGGTGTTTAGAGGGATTTTGACTAGGGATGGCATGTTGTGGAACTGGGAATATTTTGAATTAGTTGGAACAGACTGATCACATTTTCTTGGCCTTGTGTCTTGAGGCAGTTTTTTGATGATTGTTTACGTATGATGTTTCTTGGCGTTGTTTAAGTTAGACCTATTTAAACTAGTAAATGCAGTATGATGGGTCCAACCAAGTAACTAGGGTTTATGACTGAAGATATTCTATTTGATTGGGTCATTGTATTTGATTTGAATAAAATTTTGTAACTCCATTTGTTTGATGTAATGGCAGCTTTTACCTCACCTCGCATATATTTTCTTTATACGGTGCATTTTTTCCCCTTTTAAGCCGTTTGTTCTGCTTTTTTTTATTTTAATTTTTTGCATTCTTTCTCGGGCACTTTGTTTTCAGGTTTTGTGTAACTGTGCTACATCCTTTACATCCCGTGAAGTTGAATGTTACAAATATTCCGACTGAGGGGTGAGTAATTCATTTTTTGCATTGGCTTAGAAGATGTGAAGCTTATTATTTTCCTGTTTATCTTGAAGCTGTTGCAAGTATTGATGTCAATAGAGGATGTTTCGAGTAAAGTTTACTTTTCTGTAGGCCAAAAAATTTGGAAAATATTTTGTTAACACATACCTACGAAAAAGTAAACGAAATTGTTTAGGGGTAGTTGCTTTTTTATCTAGAACTCAATTGGTAGCATTTTCTAATGTGTTTGTAATGCACATATGTAGTATGCACTCAGTTGGAACTATTTCTCAAAAAAGATGGTATTTACTTCAGAGTTCATGTACATTCAAAAGAGCACTGTCTTGGGTCCTAAATCTAAGCATTGTTTTCTTTTAATCTACTATGAACAATGTTCTAAAACTCGCTAGGCGCTACTAGGGCGGCAGACCACCTTCTAGCGCCTAGTCGGCTAGGCGGAGATTAATCGGCCGCCTAGGCGGTTTTTTTTTTTTTAATTTTAATTTTATTACACCACATATAAACAATTAAATATGTACAAAATAAAAAGATATATAGCATATGTCCACATAATTATTTTTCTTCTCCGATTTGGCCCAAAGCCCAGACCCTATACAGTCTATACTTTAATTAAACAAGTTTTTGTTTAATTAAACAACACACTGACACCCACCCATTCTTCTTCTCTCTCCTTCCTTTCCTCTTTATTTTTTTCTTCTCACCCACGTGCACTCTTCCTCTCTCTTTCCTCTCTCTTCTTCTTCTTCTTCTTCGTTTTTCCTTCTTCCTTCTGCAACTTCTCTTCTCTCTCTTTTCAATTTGTTTTGGATCATAAAGTCTCTCTCTCTCTCTCTCTCTCTCTCTCTCTCTCTCTCTCTCTCTCTCTCTCTCTCTCTCTCTCTCTCTCTCTCTCTCTCTCTCTCTCTCTCTCTCTCTCTCTCTCTCTCTCTCTCTCTCTCTCTCTCTCTCTCTCTCTCTCTCTCTCTCTCGTAATCCCATCTGAAGCAGATCTTGTTCTAACAAGGTAGCTGCTCGGTGGCCGGAAACGCAGATCGAGAATCACAGAGATGCCACGCAGATCGAGAATCACAGAGACGCCCAGCCCCGCCTCGGACCGCCCGGACCCGCCTAGGACGCCTAATCGGCCCGCCTAATCCATGGCCGATTTTTCTTGCCGATTACCAATTACTCCGGGCGGCAAGCCACCTTCCAACGCCTAGGCGCCGCCTAGGCTGACTTTTAGAACACTGACTATGAACATTTAATAGTTTTCTTTAACTAGAAACAACGCTATGAACTGTATGGACTAAGAATTATGTTCATTTACATTCAGAAAAGCAGACCCTCTTTCTCCCAGTATACACATTTTTTTTCATGTTCTTTCTGCTATACTTTACATCCTATATTGTCTCACTGTTTCTGTGCAACAGTTCAAACCCAGTACAAAGTGTGGATAGAACATTTCAACTCGCAAGGGCGGACAAGGACTTAATTTCTAAACAAGAATATGATATTCAGGTTGATATATGTATTGAATGATGATTGGTGAATCATTGGCATTATAGTTAATACTAAATGTATTGACCTGTGCATTTTGACATCATTTTGCAGGCTTGGTGCATGCTTTTAAATGACAAAGTTTGCTTCAGGATGCAATGGCCACAATATGCAGATCTACAGGTCAATGGTATGGCGATAGATTCTTGGACAATGATCGATGACTTTTTTATTTTTGTTTATTTTAATTTTGAGTTTGGTCTTTCAGTTGTAGCTTTACCGGTCATGTATCAGGAAAGTGTAAATATATCCACTGAATTTACTGTGTATCATTTCGAATAATTCGTAGGTATGCCTGTTCGTGCAATTAATAGACCTGGTTCGCAACTTCTTGGAGCTAATGGTCGTGATGATGGTCCAATTGTGAGTATTCTTGTCCGCTCTTGACCCTAATTTTCTTTCCATTTTTAGATGAGTTTATGTTGTTTGCGACTGCTGGATATACTCTGATTATTCTGTGAATCAACACTTGGTTGTTTTTGGTGTTTAGTATCTTAGTATACTTCATCTTTTTTTGTCAGATCACACCATACACGAGAGAAGGAATTAATAAGATTTGCTTAACAGGATGTGATGCCCGTATTTTCTGCTTAGGGGTCCGTATTGTGAAGAGGCGCACCGTCCAACAGGTAGCTTTGATTTGTTGAATATTTGTTTTGATACATTAGTTTGCTATTATAAATCTTGCAGTTATCCTGAATCTATGCTCGTTCGAGATTTCTCTAATATGTTGATGTTCTTTGTTCTGAGACCAAGTATAAATGAGACCTTCGTTCTGATTAGGAATTGTTGGATGTAAAGCATTACTTGTCAAACATTAACAACAAACCTTCCTACACAAAAATGAAAAAGAAACTCAGCAACAAATCTCTTTTATGAATTGACTATTGTGAGGCAGGAATTTACATGGATATTGTCTTGAACTTAATATTGTAATTTTACAAGACTTGTCTACTTGTGGGAGCTTCTCTTTAGACATTGTGGATATACACATTTACATTCTTCCACCAGTACTTGCCATACTCAACTGTAATTTTGTCTGTGATAGCAGATGATGTTTATCTGTTATGGAATTGCATTGGTATTTTTTTATAGAATTTTTCCTTGAATTTTTTTTCCCTAGATTCTCAACCTGATTCCTAAGGAGTCTGAGGGTGAGCGGTTTGATGATGCTCTTGCTCGTGTTTGTCGTTGTGTTGGTGGTGGGACTGCGATGGATAATGCTGATAGTGACAGTGACTTGGAAGTTGTGGCAGATTCTTTTACCGTCAATCTACGTTGTCCTGTAAGTTGCGTTTCAAGTTTTTAACACAGCCAGAAAATATGACACAATTATCTAATGCATTAAGTTCTCAAGTATGGGACTCAAGAATGCTAAAGTTTTGAGGCATTCACTTTCAACTTCTTCAGATTCTTGCTTATGACTTTGCCTCAAAGTTAAAAGTAATTTGTCTCAATACTGGTGAGGCTGTCTTGGAAAGTTCTTCATTCTAGTTCCAATGTTATTTCGGTGCATGAAGATGCTGCACTTTCAATGTCCCAACGAGTGTTGGGACAATCTTTTGTTAGCTGTAATACTATGATACTAATTATTCTAACTCGAACATACAGTTTCATTGTAGTTGCTTAATATTTTCTTTTCTATTCATGTTGCAGTAGTTTCTTTTTAGTAAAGGGAACCAATTCAGGATAGTGGTTTTCTTATGTGGAATAATGTCTTTCATGCTTTGGCTTCTTAGTGTAATTGGTTTCTGGAACTGAATTGGCTATGTTGATAATGTGTTTTATAGATGAGTGGTTCAAGGATGAAGGTTGCGGGTAGATTCAAACCCTGTCTTCACATGGGCTGTTTTGATCTTGATGTTTTTGTGGAATTAAATCAACGTTCAAGGAAGGCAAGCTTCTTCACCCTATGCAAGAGGTGGTTCTATTGTTCATGTTTTTGATTCTATTTGTTTGAGCATGCTTTGGTTTGTGATTGCAGTGGCAGTGTCCAATTTGTCTAAAGAACTACGCGCTGGAGAATGTTATTATTGATCCGTATTTTAATCGCATCGCTTCCATGGTATGCTTTCATATGCGCTGAAGAATAATCGTGCTAAATTATATTTTAACTGATTCATCCTTATTCTTTTTCTTTTCTTTTTTTGGGGTGCCTGGATGTGTGGTTGTTACAGATGAGGCATTGTGGAGAAGATGTTGCAGAGATTGAGGTGAAGCCTGATGGTTCTTGGCGAGCGAAGGCTAAAAGTGAAAGTGAACGCAGGGATCTGGGGGAACTTGGGCGGTGGCACCTTCCTGATAGTACGCTTTGCATTCAAACAAATGGAGAAACTATCCCAAAATGTGAAGTGTTGAAGCCGGTCAAACAGGAAGGTGTTTCAGAAGGTCATACTGGTTTGAAACTTGGAATCAGGAAGAACCGGAATGGCGTTTGGGAAGTCAGCAGACCTGAAGATATGAACACCTCTTCTGGTAATAAATTACACCAGCACTTTGGAGAACATGAGCTAAAAGTTGTCCCAATGAGTAGCAGTGCCACTGGGAGTGGTAGGGATGGTGAAGATGCGAGTGTAAATCAGGAGGGTGGTGGGAATTTTGACTTCTCTGCGAACAATGGAATTGAGATGGATTCATTTTCTCTGAATATTGATTCAGCATATGGATTTGCTGGACCAAATTCTTCTGCACCAGTAGGAGATGCAGAAGTTATTGTACTAAGTGATTCAGATGAAGACATAATGCCTTCTGTTTACGGGAACAATTTTCCTGATGCTGGTGGGATTGGTTTTCCTGTGCCCTCTTCTGGAATTGCTGATTCTTATGGTGAAGATCCCGTGCTTGCTACTGGTGGGAATTCATGCTTGGGTCTTTTTAATGGCAATGATGACGAATTCCACTGGCCACCATTACCTTCTGGAACTCAAGCAGGCCCTGGATTCCAATTATTTAGTTCTGAGGCAGATCTACCAGATGCCCTAGCCGGTCTGCATCATGATTCTGTAAATTGTCCCACATCTATGAATGGATACACATTGGCTCCAGAAACTGCCATGGGAACTGCTACCCTAGCCCATGATTCATCTGTTGGTCCTTTAGATGCTGACATGAACGATGGCTTAGTTGACAATCCCTTGGCTTTTGCTGGTGATGATCCCTCTCTTCAAATATTTCTTCCCACAAGACCATCAGATGCATCAGTTCAATCCGATTTGAGAGATCAGGCTGATGTGTCGAATGGTGTCCATTCGGAGGATTGGATATCTCTTAGGCTAGGGGGTGATGCCAGTGGCATTAAAGGCGAGTCTGCAACACCAAATGGACAGATTTCGAAACGGCATGTGCCATCTAGAGAAGCTACAATGAATACTTTGGCTGAAGGTTCGTTTTCTTTTGCCAATTCATTTACAAATGTATCTTAGATTTATTTCTTAATTGGCTTTAAAGGTAGCGTGATGGTTTATCAACATTGTTGTTTTATTGTATATCCCTGTTTACATTTTTGTCTGAAAACTGATTTTGGGGCGCCATTTTTAACTTGTTCGATAAATTTAGAGGAAGGCTCTATTCCATATCCTTATATTGCTAAAAACACATCATCTTCAATAATGTTGTTGACTTTATGAAGGTTTATCAACATTGTTGTTTTATTGTATGTATCCCTGTTTACATTTTTGTCTGAAAACTGATTTTGGGGCGCCATTTTTAACTTGTTCGATAAATTTAGAGGAAGGCTCTATTCCATATCCTTATATTGCTAAAAATACATCATCTTCAATAAGGTTGTTGACTTTTCAATTTTCTCAAAATCTATTTAAAGAACAATGACAATATCCATAACGCATTAGAAGCAAAGTGATGCATATGGCATTTGCTTCCAATCCTCGCTTAACCCCTATATGACTGGTGCTTCTGGTCTGTTTAAGTAATAACATTCTTTTTATTTTGAAATTCTGATTGAATCACATGACCAAGCCTTGAAGTTATGTATCTATTAACACAAGTGTGTGTTATTTATTTATTTAAAAAAAAAACTTTTGAAGCTCAAATCCTTCAAACTGAAAGATAGGAGACTACAAAGCATAACCAAGTTTGGTTATCTTTATTATTGACAAAGTTCCAGAACATTTTTAGGTCTCACTTTTGTACCTTCTGCAGCTTCTTTGCTTCTCGGTATGAATGACAGCGGCAGATCTGACAAGACAAGTAGACCGAGATCAAATAGTCCTTTTTCATTTCCTCGCCAAAAACGTTCTGTAAGGCCACGGTTGTATCTTTCTATTGACTCTGA
Source organism: Rubus parviflorus (assembly GCA_029955375.1). Classification (NCBI taxonomy): domain Eukaryota; kingdom Viridiplantae; phylum Streptophyta; class Magnoliopsida; order Rosales; family Rosaceae; genus Rubus; species Rubus parviflorus. The sequence goes on from JARGGL010000010.1 coordinate 4,525,672, forward strand.
CTCTGAATAGAGGATCTGGTAACCCTTATTTTTTTTTTTTTGAGAACAACCACTTGCGCTTCTTTGATTTATACCTCCCTCCGATAGAAGGCATTCCCTGGCGTAGTCCTATGATTGACTCGGAGGATCTAGTTCTTGATTTAAAATATGAAGAATATGAAAGACTTATTTTGGTACAAGGCGACTGGGGTAGGACAAATTGCAAATATTCTGCGTGCTTGCAAACAATTGTACCGAACCTGCAGAATTTTACCCTGAATCTGCAAGTATAATTTCATGCTTCAGGTACCTGAGTTTCTGATGCCTATTAGGGTTCAAGTTCTCTCTTTCAATGATGATCTGCAGGTTTCAGTGCCTGTATTTGTACAGGGAATAGTGTTTTGAATCCGAAAATATGGGATTGAATCCATCGATTTAAATCGTAGATGTGGTGGGGGAACCCCATCAAAGATATACAAAATAGCTTGCCTTGTCTCGGTTTTGTAATGAGAGCAATAGCTTGTAAATATTCACTCAGATAAGTTGTTTATAGAAAGTCATTATTTTTTTTTGAAATTGATACTTTTGTTAGCCAGCTACTGTTGATACCCATTACGGTGGTGCATGATATTTGTATCAACTTAGAAGTCCATGAAGAGTACAGGTAGCATGGCCATTCTGTGTCACTTTGATGTAGTAGGTCAATAGTTGAAATTGAAGCATTACAGTTACTGTTCTAGTGATGTAACACAAGAATTCGGTTTTAGATTGTTTGTGGGATGAACTGATTTTCTAGCATTATTAAATGGAGTTTCTTGTGAACCCGTTTAATCTCCATATGATAGTCATGGGTAGAAAAGTATTGGTTACGTTCAATCTTCATTCAGTGTTTGGGTCGACGATGGCCTATTTGGGCTATCCAATGTAATAATGTTCCCATTTCTTAAGTTGTTTCATGCAGGCTGCTGAGCTTTTTGCATCTTCATTCAGTGTTTGGGTAGAGGATGGTCTATCTGGGCTATCCAATGTACTAATGTTCCCATTTCTTAAGTTGTTTCATGCAGGCTGCTGAGCTTTTTGCATTTAAAAATTACCTGTTCCCATTTCTCAGATCGAAAATTGAAGAATTAAAACTACTAAGGTTTGACGTGACTATTATTACCACCAAAAAAAATGCTCAATAATTATTATTCTTTCTATCTTCAGGCCAATAATAACTTACAATTGGTAATAATTTAGTATCAATATTTGGCTCTGTTTCGGACCGAAAGTGCTTCTGGGCAGAACTGCGCGTGTTTGGTAATCTCTTTAAAATCAGCTTTTGGCCAAAAGCGATTCTGCGAACCGGTGGAAAATGAGAAGCTGCCATTTGAAGCTTTTCTTTCGGCTTCTGCGGGTACCGTTTTGAAAACACGGAAGAATAAATGAAAGTTTACAAAATGCCCAAAGTATCCTTGTTCTTTTCTCTAATTTTCATTCGAACGCGCTCACTAGCTTCTCTCTGCAGAAGATCCGCCGAAGCTTTCCTGCTTCGAACCACCGCTATAGGTCGCCGTTTGGACCAGCTGTGACCGGAGAAAGGATGGCGTTGCCGAGACAAAGAGACCGCTACAGGTCTCGCCTGCATCTGAGCTAGGCTGATCTTGAGGGAAAATGGGTTCTTCTTGGCATCGTGTTGAGCCGCCACGATGTGTGTGAAAATTCTTCAACAAAAAAGGATCAGAGAGGAAGGGAGATTGGTAGAGGATATGTAATTAGGAACTGGGTTGGAAAACTTGGGGTTCTTGAACAAATACCAACGAAAAAAAAATTGAATTGAATAAATGTTATATTAGTTAATTGGGTTGGATTTGTATCGGTGGAGGTGGCGAATATGAAACTCACCAGAGAAATCTAGAGATATGTAAGAAAGTGAGATGAGGTCAACCAGAGCAATGGAGTTTCTCGACACAAATACCAAAAAAAAATAAAAAATTAAACAAAACAATAAAAAACAAAAAATAACTTTTTATATAGTTTACCAAGTACCTTGAAACAGGTTTTCGTACTTGTAACATTTCTAAAAATCAGTTTACCAAACACTCGGTGATTCTGCCAACAACAATTTCAAAAACAATTCTCCCCAACTACTGCGTTTGGCTACTCCCCTCCCTCCCTTTGCTCCACCTCTTCCCTCTGTCCCTGTATATTTTCCTTGACCGTTCCCAACTGTCGGGAGGGGACTTTTTTTATTTTCTGACTACATGAATTGGTTGTAAGATGTTAACTATAATGGCAATGGCAGCACCAATGATATAATTAACTGAGTTGATTTCTACTAATCTTTTTGGTTAATGATTGCTTCCTAGCACCAAGTTGTGAACGAATACAAGTATATGACATCAAGTACAATCTATTGTATATACGGTATTATTGACATCAAGTAATATATTCACAATATCACAGCCCTATAAAAGTTGGTGAAAGTTTCTCTATAAGGGTGACGCCGAGAGGGGACAAATTTGTCTAACAGAACCCCAATACTTTGTGTTTAACCGACTCTTGATGTCTCACAATAGATGTTCAACTTCTTCAGATCGAGTCAAATAGAACAATATCTAAGAAGTTACCAACAAACTAATAGGCAAAAAGATGTCAATCAATTCCAAGAGAAAACAAAGCAGTCTAGTCTAAGAAGATGGCATATCTTGTCAAACCACAACACGTTCCAATCAGATCCACATGACAAGGCTATACCTGCATTTCCAGACTTGCATCCCTACCGTATTAAGTTGTCGCTAAGAAAATCCAAACTGGAGCTGTATAGGAAAAAATACTCTTGGTTTCTTGAACTACAGTTATGGCAATAGTTATGTCTCCACATTAGAGTGGGTAGCACAAACACTCCTGAGCTGCCTCCATGTTAACAAGACTTCATCAGTTCATCCTCCTTCATTAGCAGTCGGTATCTTGGAATGTCTGGTACTCTCACAACCTGGGCAGTTATGCAAGCTCTCATGAATATATATGTCACAATCAAGGCAGAAGTGCTGCTGGCATTTCGGACAAGCAACACGAAGGCTGGGTTTGTTTCCTGTGTTGTAAACAGAAAATAATTGTAAGCCATTTAAATGATGCCGCATGTTACAAACGCAAAGAAATCAGCAGTTTATATATGACTATATGAGAGACATGCTCTTCTTCTTTTCTCCTTTGATTTTAACAAGATCTAGCCAAATTTCTGGGTTAATCACGTTTCTTCCTTCTCTTTCCTATTACTGAATCTTTTTGATGGGATACGGAAAGGCCTTGTGTTCTCTTATTATTCAACTTATTTAAATGTGGACTCATTCAACCCTAACATAGTCTCATCATTGTTCAAGTATCCACAGTCAAAAACAGCTTCATACTGCTTCCTGAGGGAGCAACTGCTAGTCTGCTAATATGTTGGAACAATTGTATTAGGACAAAGAATCACTAATCTCCCCAGGTTCTTAATGGGACCGACATAAGGTCTGTCAAACACAAGCTCACATAGTAGTAGATTATAGACCGCGTAATTGAAAACAAGCATATTTACTGGTCTTTAGATATCCTCACCCAAGACGAAGTTTAAGGTAGAGCCAAATCTGTTTAAGTTTTATCTCAAAAATAGATAACTGTCATGATGGGCAACTAATTATTTGTGAAAGTATTTGGCATTGTCTTTCAGATGCCTAGGAAAGAACAAATATGTCTCCTCAGTTGTTTGGGAGATCTCAATTTCGTAAGTTAGTGGCTTGCTTTCTTTTCATATCTTAGTGACAGCATCACAGTGCATAGAGAACATGAATGATTTTCATCGACAACATTTCATACCCTAAAAAAAAGAAGCACAGATGATGTATTGCAAAAGCTCTTAACTATCTATCTTATAAACCAAAATAACTACTAACCCAGACCGAGAAGACTTTGTTGGCAGCCAAAACAAGCTTTAGGTAATTTGTTTTGTTGATCAATGAATAGTGACAGAGAGACCTCATCGAATGGTACAATTGGGAACAGATGATGATAAGACCTTGCCAAATGAGGTGAAGAAATGAGTGTCAACCCACAAATGCGACATTCTGTAGGTAGCTCACATACGCGTGCCTTGCATCTTGGACAAGTGTATCCATCTCCGACTTTCGCCTCCTTGTGACATGAGCAAATTGCTACAGAGCTCTCTGCTGCTCTTTGTGGAAAACCCATCTTTATCAAATTAGCAATTGCAAATTCTGCTATTGCTGGAGGTGGAGGTGCATGTTCCAATATTAAGTCTTTTAAGTGCGGCTGCACAAGCAGAAACATTTCAAAATGTGTGAAAAACAATCGTGTAGATCAAATCTAATAAATTATTCTAGAAGGACATCAGATGAGTGGTGAAATTGCAGAGCTTTTTGCACTTAAAAACCGAAATATAAATAGCAGGGTATGGCTGGTTAGTTGAACTCACCTCATCCAATGCGATATAATACAAGCCACCAGTTTCTTGGCACAAATGTTTGCATATGAAAATTTCTGCTGAGAGACCAATAACTGAGCACCTAATTTTAGATTTCTTACATTTCTGAATAGTTTCCATTATATCTCCTGGATCACAGGTACTGAGAGCTGAATACAAGATCAGAACTTCTCTATGACCATAAGTTGGAATCTGATTTAAATACCCATGAACAAGATCCAGTGCATTCTGCAGGGACGCATCGCCTGAGCATTCCAGTTTACCCATCAAAGCTTTAACATGAGACTCGGGACTTCCACCAAGATCCGTTAAGATATGCGCAACCCCATCTTTTATAGACACAAGGCCTACTTGACTAAGTGGATTCTGGTAGAAAAACTCTCTAATGAAAGCCTCAACATGCTTTGCAACCACACCCATTCGGCTAGGTCGAAAATCCATTTCCGAAGCTGCCTGCAAATATTAAAAGAAACCAAAGGTCAACAATTTAACAGCCACACTAACTCACGAAGTAAATACATATCAGAACAATTGCCTTCCTATCAAAAACAAGTAACAATTGCCAATTTGGATCCATGTGTCCCAAATAAACCATTCCATTGTTGATTGAAGACAATACATTGTTTATCCTTGGTTGTCCAAGCTAGTAATTTCATGTTGGGCATCTCAGGTCTAAATTCTAACCATGCTTCAAACCCCAGGCATACAAAATAGTAATACTTTCAATGTGTGTTCAATATGAAGTTCCAGATTTTAGTAAACAAATGTTGCAGAAAAAACCCAACTCTCTCTCACACACACACCATAACCAAAATTGAATAAGTAGTCCATAAAACTCAAAAGGGTATTAAGCAAATACCTTGGAGAAGTCGATGACAATATAAAGATAGCGAATTAGACCCTTTTGAATTCGACTAGTGCTGGCGGCACGAAGGCGGCGACGGTACTGGGCATGGTGAAGGCTCTGGTTATCAATGGGCCGAAGAAGCCCAGACTCGTCCTCTTGCAGCGACTCCCATGACCTCTCATCAGCATAAGCTCTTTCCCAAGCAGCAAGCCCTCCATTGTTTTCTTCATCGTCCTCGTCGTCTTCTTCTACTTCGCCGTTTAAGCGTCTCTCTTCACCGTTGTTCATGTTTCGCTGTGGCAAGACTGCTATGGATCTTGGAGTGAGACCCAGAGCTCAGAGACACAGACCTTCTCATAGTGGGCTTTTAATCCCTTCAAAAAGTGTAGGGGGGATTGTAGGTTTTTCCGGTCTTTTCTTTTTCACTTTTCCAAATTTGTATTTTATAACAATACAAATAAGTGACCTTAATTTTTTTTAAAGTTATTTTATATTTTCTTTCCTCATAAAGCCGGTAGTTTTTTGATTCAGGCAGTAGTTTTTAAGTTTGATGACATGTTTACTTACTTGGAATGAAAATGTGAATGAATCGGAATTCATTCCTAATACCTACTCCCCACTTAGGAATGAATTCATCTTTTTTAGTCATTTTTACGTGGGATCCACAACTATTCCGATTCATATGCATGTTAGTAAACATAAGAGAACTCAGGAATGAAAATTAATTCCTTTATTCCCATATCCATTCCAAGTAAGTAAACATGTCATGGGAGTGATAACTTTTGGTTCGGGACAGTAGTCTTTCTGTTCGGGTAAACAACTTTTTAGGTTCAAGTGGTCTTTAAATCATCCAATAAAATTTATCTCGACAGAAAATTTTAAATTGGTGATCGTTTGCTTATCTAACGATATCAAATAAATAGGCCCTTTTATTAAAAGTTATGAAAAATAAATAAAAATATTTGTACGAGACCATCCGCGTTTTACATTCCACACCCCTATATTTTTGTTATTCCGGAAATGCCCCTACTCTCTCTCAAAAACAAAACAACTTAATAGTTCTTCAGGCCAAAACATTTTTTTTTTCTGTCATGGCGGTGAAAGGGTTCTGAGAAGCAAAGTTCGTTAATTTACCAATGGGTTTTTTTATCATTCATTGAAAATTCACGAACCAAGAAATTTTAGCTTTGGTAGGGCTTCAATCTCTGTGTTCTATCAAACCCATATATCAATTTTGAGAGTTGAGATGATGCAGCAGCAACAACAACAACAGCAGCAGTTGGGTTTTGAAGAACCATGCAGTAGCAGTAGCACTAGGGCGAGTCTATTGATTCGTCACCTTCCAGAAGCCATTCCTGAGGAGACCCTGTTTCGGTTACTGTCACATTATGGTGCTTCTTCTGTCCGCTCTTGCTCTGCTACTGGCCGGTCGATTCTCTCTCCTCTTTTCTTCTAGTCCATTTCAATTGTTTTTTTTTTCTCTTTTATCTTTTTCCCTCTTGTTGTAATCTTATGCTATAACCACAGGTTGAGAAACTGTGCATTTGTGGATTTTCAAAATGAAGGCTTGGCTTACCAAGCACAGCGGCAGTTGAATGGGTATAACAGACTATGTCATATTCTCCTTTTCTTGATTCATACCAACAAAATGTGTCATATTGTGGTAATGTCATGTAATGTTGCTAATTGGGTTGCTTGCATTGTTGTCTTTGTTTCGGTAGGCTGATGTTTCTTGGTAAAGTCTTAAAAGTGGAGAGGGCTACTTCCAATAGTGATAAGCCATTGCAGGATGGCAAGAAGGATTCGATTTCGAAGCCCACCACTTCCACATCATCTTTGGTGTACAATCCCACCATCAAAAGAGAGACCCAAGAAACTGAAGTTTCAAGATCAGAGCCTATTGCCCCAAGGCTTGGTGTAGATTACTGCTTTCCGCCTCACCTTGAGTATGTTTTGAATCCTTTTCACTTTCTTTGAAATTATGCGTAGTTTATGATGGTGTCCTATATATGAGTACAGCATGCATATGTTTTCTTCTGGTGATTGTCTGATGTGCTGTTTTCAAGTATGTTCTGAGTTCATATTACAAACAATTCCCTTTGTGTACCTATTTGGCTATGGCCACTGGACAGGACTCTTGCTATTTCAACCAAACTATAACTTGTATTGACGCAAGGCTTGGAGAATATGGTTTTGGGAAATGAGGCAACATAGAAACCCTACTTGTTTAAATTCAACTTTCTTGCTAATATCAGACTATAACAAATTACCTAACCTTTTTTTTCTAAATATATTATCTCACATCGTGAAGTTGTATCTATGTTGTGTATTTTCGTTTATGATTGTGTCTGTGATAGACAAAGTGCTTTGCTTATACATAAATAAATCTTCTATTACAGGTATGCTTACCCACCACCAGATGGAAACATTCTGACCAACATTGTAAATGCCCTTATTGCTGTTCCTCGCTTTTATACTCAGGTTCTCTCTAATCTCATGCAAATCTACTGTGACAATTCTTCAGCTCCCATAATTTGAATATGTACTTTGTTTAACACTTAAGCTATTTATTTTAGGTTTTGCACTTGATGAACAAAATGAATATTCCAGCTCCATTTCGTATGGCTCTTCCCTCTCCGCCTCTTCCACCCGCAGTACCCGTGCCATTTCCCCCACCTCCCCCTCCTCTAGCTGCAAAGCCTCCCCTAGCAGATTTATCAAGTGAAGAGTCTGAAATGGAGTCTTCGGATGAGGTAAATTCTTTCCACTAGATTGAAAAGTGCTCTTTTGATGATGATGTTCTCCTTTTTTGTTCCTTTTTTTTTTTTGGTGAAAGAGATATAGAGAAGTAAGGAAGAGACTAGAGGTGGAGTGGTTTTTAATAAAAGTAAACAGATAAATATTTTCACATGTATATAAAGTTCGGTATTTTCTACTCTCTTTACTCGCTTCCTCACCTCTCTTTAAGGACAAAACCCAAAGACTGAAAGCACCACCAAATGAGCACTAAAGCATCAGGATCACATATCGTTTACTTGTTTACCATGTGCAGAGAATATTTCTCCACCCTAATTGTGAAGGTTTAAAAATCAAAGGCATTCAAGGAAAAATTCCTTTGAAATTTTATGTTTTTAAATCTTTTGAACTTTTAAAATCCTTAAGAAGTATTAAATTTAGTTATTTTGCATTTTTTTAGTGGACATTGAACAATGACACATGGTTAAATTATTTCATGATTCTTCAATTTGATATGTTCATACATCCACATTTGTATTATTGATCAAACACAAAAGAGTTATATTGATTGTTTGATTACTCTACTTGCTTTATAGATCATTCTTTGAGACTTTGACTTGAATGTTATTAGGAGGTCAATGAAAAAGCCTCTAGAGGAGCTTCAAGAGGAAGGAAGCGTGTCAAACGGGAATCTATTCTTGGTCCTGCAGTTGATAAAGGTGTAGCTCATGAAGATGTTGGATTGAAACAGGCTATTCTGGTCCCAAAAGAGATGCCGATGATAAAGAAGAAGAATCCTCTGCTACAGGTCATATACTTTTGAAGATTAATGATCATAGATGATGACATACCTTCCAGTGATTTTTTATATAATTTTGTTGGATTGTTACAGATAACAATTGCTCAGAAAGTTGTTAACAACGAGCATAAAGATGATAGCACTACCAAAGATGCAGAGCTTCCGGAAACTGAGAGTTCAGTTATTAACCCTTTTGCGACTCCAGAAGAACTAGAAAGAGGAAAGTTGCCTCCAGAAGAAATATTATCACTTCCGATGTTTAAGGTACTAATTCCAAATTTTGGTTATATTTGGTAACATGAGCACGGCGAAATGATAAGATTTACTAATATTTTTAACTTACTGTTCTCCAAATTTTGGTATAATTTTCATGAACTCATTGCATTTTTATCAGATAATATGACAGTCTTAAGATACTTTGAGAAAATTAAAGTTGTTTATCATATACGTTTCATAATGTAGCGCCTTGTGCTAGTCACTGTTGATATATATATATATATATATATATATGCATGTATAAACATTGTTGGTTTTGTTTTCAGGCAAAGAAAAACTCAAGTTAAAAGTTTGACTTCATTACTAAAATGTGTGATTATTGATTATTTGGAAACTATAACTAAGTTTTAGGAGTTCATGGCAGTGGACACGAGGATTATCATGTCTGCAGTGACTTTATCTGAAGCTATCTTGTTGTCTATTTTAGTTATAATTTAATCTGCATTTTAGTTCTCGAATTCAATTGCTTTGTGCCTGTAAATTTACTACAAGGTTGGTATCGGGCCACCTACCAACCTTGTGTAGGTGTCTAGTCTAAGAGATGTTTAGCCAGCAAAAATATATACCAACTTTGAGGAGGAACATTTTTCATAAAAATAATCTTCCGAACTTGAGATTTAGCTGACTTCAGAAAACAATAGAAAAAAAGTATTTGGTATGAAGATTTCACTTGGAATCTGCAGAACTATACAGCTGGGACTCCTGCCCCCGTGTTGTATATAAAGAACTTGGCGAAGGACATTGTTGCTGACGACTTCTACTACATATTTGGTGAGCTCACAATCTTGATAAGTTGTATATTTAATTTAATTTGGAATATTAGTCTCTCTACTAATATTTTCTTTCGAGATATTCTAAGAGTGGACCGTCGAAGAAGTGATATCTTGGATGTACATTCTCTTCATATGTCTCCTGTTTTTGGTGTCAAAAAGGAGAAATGATTCTCCGGTTTTCCTGGTCCAGTCAGTTTTGAACTTACTACCCTTTCTGCCTATAATATAATGCTGTAGGGTCCTTATTTGGAAGCGTTGATGCAGCCAAATCTGGTCTCAGCGTCAAGCTTATGCAGGTAATCTCTTTTGATAACCTTTATGCTTTCACAAGGTTTACATATTATATTTAGTCTCAAGTTGTTTTTTAGATACACACCACATCGGAAAATCTTTTAAATTACAGTAGGGTCATGTTGGTGGACCTTTTATACTTCTAGTAAAAGAAGGTGGAACAAAGCTGTAAATTAAATTGCAGAAAATCTCCTTGAACTAGTATTGAAATCCCTTGAGCCAGACAAAGAAAGTGGAAAAAGAGAGAACAATGAAGAATTATGAGCACAGTTTAAGAGGAAAGTGGGGACTATGGGGTTGGGATGAACTTTAACCTTGACATGTGAAGAGTGGATCTTAATTTTAAGATAGATTCCATATCTAGATTTGAATTCCTTGCCAAAGACTTTGTCCTGAAGATGTTATTCTTCAAAAATTGTCTGTGGCATGGTATATACTTATACAGTATTGACACAAGTGAGATTGTTTCCTACTTCTAAAAGCTGAAAGTAACATGTTGGATGTCAGGAAGGAAGAATGAGGGGTCAAGCTTTCGTGACGTTTCCTTCAGTTGAACAAAGCCAATATGGTTTGGTATGCATCTTCCCAATCTTATTATGGTCTGCCTCGTTCTCTTACTTCTTAAACATTCTGATTTGTGAATTTTTTGTATAAAAATAAAATGTAAATGGTTCATCTCTTGTGTGCATTATAAGTAAAAACAAAATATAAAGCAGTTAAACAGTTTAGGCTCCTAACAAAGCATCAGAATTATAGTGACGTTTGCGGCTAACATTATTGTTCTTTAATAATGGGTAGACTTCCCAGTCTGAGCTAGACCCTTCTTCTTTATATAAAGCAGTTAGACAGTTTAGGCTCCTAACAAAGCATCAAAATTATAGAGTGACGTTTGCAGCTAACATTATTGTTCTTTAATATTGGGTAGACTTCCCAGTCTTAACTAGACCCTGCTTCTTTATGCATGTCATTCGCATCATAATTCGATTTTATTCGATTGGAGCTTGCTTCCCTGATTGTCTTTAGTCCCAAACAATTGCTTATCAATGTTCTTGGATGCCTGTCTGCTAGTTTACGGTGTTTTCATTGGTTTTGGAGGGTTTTTAGTTTTATGTAGTGTATACAATTTTGCCTATTATTTAAGCAGATCTCTTTAGTTCTTGCATTATCTTGCTCTAGAGTTGAACCTGGGATAAGTACTCACTTGTTGTACCATAAAACGTTGGTTGCAGAATCTAGTGAATGGGTATGTGTTCAAAGGCAAACCAATGATCATCCAGTTTGGCCGAAATCCTGCAGCTGCCAAAGCAACTTAAGTAGATAGACTATCAGGGGAAGATCTAAAGGTTAGATTTTACTTCTCTATTCTTGCGCCTCTTGCCTTGTATTTATAATCGAGTTTCAATTATTTTCCCTTTTCTTAAGCACCATTTTTGCAAGGCGTTGTGCCATGGGCTTGAATTTTTAACTTGTTGCTCCCAATGTTTTAAAAGGCAAAGGTGTGAGGCGAGGTGTTTTGCCTTGGCCTTAAGCCTCTAAAGCCTTGAGGCGTTGAGGTGTAAGCTTTTCGCACATTGCATTTTAATAATAAAACACTATATTTTAGGTAACAGATAGAAATAATCATCATTATTTTATCAGAAACTAATAAAACTTATAGAAGTCCGTAACATTGTCCAACTTAAATAGAAAACACATAAAGATAATATCATCTAAAGGCGTTTAAGGCAGCACTTAAATGTGTTGCTTATCCTCTAAAGAATTAGTGTCCTACAAGGATTTTTATACCTACTCTGAACCATAAAAACATATATTGTTATATAATAAATATAGAAATTGTTCGGATCTTCACGTACAAAACAAAAGAGTGGTTTCACGTTAAAAAAAAGAAGAAGCACAGTTAGCGTCCGCTTCAGATGCTTCACTGCTACTCAACTCGCCTCAGTGCGCCTTTGGCTAGCTATTTGATACAAACGCCTCCCATAGGCAGCCTCAAGGTGTTTTGGTGAAGCCTCGCATGCTTCACGCCTTGAGGCTCGCTATCTCAAACACTTGCTCCTCAGTCCACTATGTTATCACCTATCTGTTACACCGGGTTTTGATCACCGCAACACTGTGGGTGGATCAACACCCTCAGTTTGTTAACATCAATATATTTTCTGTGGCGCGTTCATGTGTTTATTGTCTCTGTCTTTTCATAACTGCCCGAGAGTTGCTTTTCTTCAGAAATCTTCAAGTAAGAATATGGAATGTCCTGGGCGAGAGGAACTTATTTCATGGAGCAAAAGCAGAGTGCTAAGAAGGTTGAGGATACATACCCCGATGTCTCAACAAGGCGTTCTTGCATCAGCTCACAAGTTTCAAAAAGTGCATGGTTTTTCTCACTGATTCCATGCTGTCTCCAAGATCTCGGTGCAATCTGGCCGACTTAGTTGGTCGTACAGGAAGGTGCATGCAAAATAGTTTTATGCTTCCAGCTTCCTTGATGCAGGATGCCAAGTGATCTGGACTTGTTGAGTCCTTGATGCAGGATGCCAATTGTCACATTTCTTTTACCCTTGGCCCTTTTGTAGTTTCCTTTCCAATTTATTTTTGATTGGAAATTGACATCACTTAATAGAAGATACAAATATGAGAAGTTTGTAAAGGCAGAAAAAAATGTATTATAAATTAGTTTAGTTGGATTTTAATTTATAATACGGGGAGTGATTTTTTTTTTTTATGAATTTTATATGTTTTAATAACACAACTCACAAAATATATTAAAACTTATCCTTCGGAGCTCAAAACACACTGTAGTATTGATTTCTTGTGATTGTGATATTTTTCTTAGCACCCGGGCCAGAAGGCTAAAAAAATTTCATAAGGTTTCATATTTACCAACGTACTTACAGAGTTAACACGATTAAGAGATAATTTTCTCAAAAAGAAAAAGAACAAATTAAGGGATAGTCACTTTCTATCGTAGTTTCTCGTTGCTAATGGAGCCTCCTTTTAACTTGTAAGAGCATCCACAATGGGGACCCAAATTTGGGTCCAAAACCTATATTTGGGTCCAAAAACACCTACAGTGGATCGGAGAGAGTATGACCTATAGTTGCCGGAGACCCAAATGTTGGACCCAAATATAGGTCCAGTTTGGACTCAAAAATTTTGGACCTATAATTGTGGGTCCCCCCATGTGCAACTAATTTGAGAGGATTTTGGAGAGAGAAATTGATGATTCATCAATGAGAGAGAACAAGTGAGGTTTTTGGGTCCAATATCTATATGCCACAGTGGAGATGACTCAAATTTAGGACCCAAATTTGAGTCCAAAAATATAAGTCCAAAAATATGAATCCAAAAATGAGTCCTGTACCACTGTGGCACCCAAAAAAGTAAGTCCTTTTATCTACTATTCCGATGGACTCAAATTTGGATTACGGCCAATTTGGACCCATATTTGGGTCCAAAAAATGAGTCCCCACTGCTGATGCTCTAAATAAGGAAACGTAGAGAGGTCGGTTACGAACCGATGAGATTCAAATTTTCAGTGTATTTGAAACACCACAGATTTTGAATACATAAGCCTGCCGATGCTAACGGTCATTTCTCCACAGACTCGTCCAAATGACCGAGTCATTCTCTGACTCACTCTTCGACCACAACATCAACAAGGACCATCATCATCATCTTGTGCCCCAAATCCCAATTGAGATTGTGAGCGACGAGGAGATGGCTCTGCTCGAAGCTGCCTTGTTCTCCGCTCGCTCGTCTTTCTCTGCAATCCATTCAAATCGACCCTCTCACGTCAGGTCTATTTAGTCCATCACCGTTGTATCCAAGAGGAGGTTGGCGGGCTCCGGACCCGATATTGAGGATTCGGGTGGTTTTAGAAGTACCCAGAAGAAGACTCGGTTGGCTGACTCGTTTTTGCGCCGGTTCAGGAAGAAGGGCTTGGCTGTCACCGATATTACTGCCACCGTATGTAATTTCTTGCCTTCGGGACTCTCTTTCTTCAATCATTTGGAAAATTGGGTTTGGGTTTGCGTTGGTCTATTTTGAAACCTTGAGTTTGATTGTGAATCATATGGGATTTCTGGGGTTCCGGACCCTTTGTTCAATCTTTTGGAAAATTGGGTTCGGGTTTGCGTTGATCAATTTTTGCTTGATTGTGAATCATATGAAATTTCCTGGTTTCGGAACTTTGTGTTCTGTCTTTTGGAAAATTGGGTTTGGGTTTGCGTTAGTCAATTTTGAAATTTTGTGTTTGCTTGTGAATCATATGGGATTTAATGAAATGGGTTTCGATGGCTCCGCTGAATTCTTGGCTTTGGGACTCCTTGTTCAATCTTTTGGAAAACTGGGTTTACTTTGCGTTGGTCAATTTTCAAGCATTGTGTTTAAGGGTGAATAGTATGGGATGATGTTTGAGACCTATTGATTTTTGAGGTATATATGAAAGCAATGGATAGTTAAATTAATGGGTATGTCAATTTAGAATCTAGATTTTCAGAGGGGCATTTTCATATAATTTCCAATTGGAAATATTGCATTAATATTCATTGGAAAGGTGAATAGTCCGAGTAGTATATCTGTTTCTTAGTCTCATGTATATGGGGATGTATTCTATAATATGCGTAAAGTTAGTAGTAACTGTGAACTCGTAAACAACCAACCCCAATAATCTGAATGCTGTTATTATATTGGGACAGGCTCTGCTTCTAAGATTTTTAACATTGAAGTAAGGAATTTGAAAGAGATTTGACTTACATTTATTCTCATCTCATGTTAATTGGAATGGTGTGAAAAACAAATGGAGTTTGTTCTCCTCCATGGCAAGAGAAAAGTAAGTAGGGCTATGAAAACCGGTAGTGCTCGCCATGCAAAACTCGAAGAAGAGGTACAGATCTGAAGCCCGATTTTACTATTTTGTAGTCTTCATGTTTTTCCCAGCATGAAGCCATGAATTTTCTGACTTCAGCATTTTTAATGGTATCAATTAAGATTTCCCAATATCACATACTGAAATAAACATCAGCTTTTGTTAGATGAACTGAATTTTCTTTTTCCAAGGAACAAAGCCCTCCTCTTCCGTACTTTTTTGGCTTCTAGAAACCCCTTACTCATACCTCCATGTTTCCCATGCACATGTAAGCCAGTGAATCAAATGCTTTCTTACATTCCTATACTAATTACAATCTGGTTATATATCAGAGCAGGTTGTAACAAGAGTTAAAGTTGATGTCAAATCAATCGAAGATAGATGGGCTCTGAAGCTTTTGAATTTTGTGACTGGCATAAATAAATTATTATTTGAAGGATTGACTCGTGAGCTGCCTCTGTAAGTTAAATCATCTGTTGTCTCTTGATTTATTCTTTGACTCCTGATCCATTATTTATGCAGCATTCAATCTCCAAAATGGCAATGGTTGATATTCTAAAGATATATATAAGGTCAAAGATTTATCATTCCTTTATAGTTTGTCTTTGTTGAGAGATTTTTGTTAAAATGAGTTAGATAGAGGTGGGTTTCTTTATCATTTGAATCCTGATGGCTCATTCTTGTTATGGGATACAGTACTTCGCATCTGTAAGGAGTGATGTCTGGGTCAAACTTACAGCTCTAATCCTTGCTTATCAGTTTCACTATAGCTTGGATCTGACTTGGATTCCTTGAAAGAATTATTGATTTTTGCACATCGGATCATGTAATGTGATAAAAAATTCTGATATACACATTGATTATTGATAGTGATCAGTATTGGAAATGAAACATGATAGAGAAAGCTTTAGTAAAAATGGATCCCATACTTTTTAAAAGTTGAGAGGATTAGTCCTTAGAAAACAATTCATGATGCTTCTCTGAAATTGATACACTTATATATTGTTATTTTGGATTGGAATGTATTTTGTTTTGTTAATACATCTCTGTTTCTCTTTGATAGAATTAGATCATGGATCCTCTCAAGTGTTAACCTTCTTTCCTCCAATGATTGCCTATACTTTGTTATGATATCAGCATAGGTTTTGCAGATGGTGTATGGATGATGGGAGTGATTGATGAGATTCAAATGCCTGCAACAGAAACTCAGAGAAATCCATTATTGGTTGACACAAAGACTCGTGTGAAAGATACACTTCCTGCCAAACCACAACGAAGAAATGGAAGGTATGCACTCGTATTAGCTTATATTTCATTGCCATTGATGAGATAAGGCATCAAAATAAAGTCATGATGTGCACATCCATTTTGGCAGGCTTCAATTGATGTGCTACAAGTATATGTGGGACGATTTAGTTGCTGATAAATTCCCCTCCAACAAATTCTTTGATTTCTTTTCCATAAATCTTGATTGTGACTTACCTGTGTCTGAGGAAATCAGGGAGATCACAGTTAACAGTGTTTCCAGCAAAGGTAAAGATACTTTCCACTTGAAAATTGGATTCATCTAGTCTGATAATTCTGGTTTTGTTATTGCATAATGTTCCCATTATTACCATTATCTTTTAAACCAAGTCACTGACTGCCTTTTGTCCAAGTCATTAGGCGAAGAGCAGAACCTCTTATTAAGTAGATTGGATTTTATCGATGGTTTGTCCAGCATGCAGATGACATGAGTTGGTGCATACATAGAAGAGGTTAAAAGACATATACATAGATATTCTCTTGTTCCTGATAATGATAACATACATATAAGCTCTATGTTATCATCTTGTCATGATAATGACAACATGGAGTTTTCAGAAAATTACTACTTCAATGCATGCAAATGACCTGAGTCATGCATATAAAATAATGATAACATAGAGCTTTCCGATAATTACTACTTTAATTTATGTTTCTATATTTTGTTTATTTTCTCTTGGTTTTGCAGACCCTTGATGACGTAGTGAGACACTATAGAAATACCTGGAGCATGCTACCCCCGGCTCATGACAAGCTTTTTTTGAGGTGATTATAAAATTTGTGTTTCATGATGGAGATTTCTTCTTCTTTGTTTGCTCATATATTTCGGAATCTATACAATTATTGAAGTTCCCATTTCATATAGATTGATAAAATTGGTAAATTTGTATATTTATCTTTTAGAGAGGAGTTTAAATAGGTACAAGAATTGAACCGTTATGCTAAGAAATTTTGCCTATAGCTAAACTAAAAGAATTGCATAATCATACATCACCAACCATATATCGAGCCTTATAGGCGTGGTACATCGGTATCCCCACGAGCACATCGAGCCTCATGGGCGTGGTACTCCGGTATCCCCAAGGGCACATCAAGCCTCATGGACGCGTTACATATGTATCCCCACAAGCACCTAGAGCCTCGTGGGCGCGGTACTCTGGTATCCTCACGAGCACAACAACCCTCGTGGATGCGGTACTCCAGCATTCCCACAAGCACATCAAGCGTCCTGGGCGCGGTACTTTGGTACCCCCACGAGCACTAACTTTGGTACCCATGAGCAAATCAACGACTCAGGTTTCGAACTTATCTCCTGGTTCGGTTTGCTCATCGCCCCGGGGCTAAGCGATCTGCCGAAGCTGTGGGATGAAAAAGATAAACTTGAGAGGCTGTTCCTAAAGGATCTAACGAATTTGGAATTTGAATTAGGGAATATTATCCTAGGTCAGAACAAGTTGATAGGATCCCCCTTATTTACGTCCCCATGTCCCTCCCGGGTGGGGATGTGGGGCCGTAAAAAAGGAAAGAGAGGGATGGGGTTTCTCTCGCTTGCTTAGCTTATTGTTTTCTATTTTTTTGGGGCCTGCCTTGCTCATGTACCTCATGGGCGTAGTACTTCATGGTCTCTCGCCCTTTATGATTATGATCCCCTCATGATCGTGACCTCCTCGGTACCCTGGTACTCTATGATCTCCGGCCCACTATGATCATTGTTGCTACCATTTTATAGCTGTCCCGGTACAAACATCCTACTGGGTCACGACTAGCTCTTTATCATTGGGCAACCCATCTTTGGACTTGATAACACAGCATAACACGGTAGGCAACCTCTACCAAAAACATAAGCCCTGGCAATACCCCAGCGGTATCAGTAAGCCCCTGACAGTACCTAAAGCACTGCCAGTACCTGAGTGGTACCGGTAAGCTTCCCTTCCGGCTACAACAGCAGACGTCCCTTGACCGCGTACCGAGATGCCTCAGCTGGCACACCTGCATGTCCACTACCTCCTGGATCGCACTAGGCGCTCTGCCCATACCGCACCAGGCACCCTTGTTCCTCGATAAACGAATCAAGGTAGTGGACCAAGGACTATTCCCTCGTGTCTGGGGATGACCCCTATGCCAGGGAAGCTTGTCTCCGACCTCAGCTCATATATAAGGAGTCTTCACTCCTCACTCAGCTCCCATATCATCTCGGGACTAACTTGAGCGTTGGAGGGTATTCTCATGTTGTTACTTTGCTTCTATATCATCTCGAGACTAACTTGAGTGTCGGAGGGTATTCAGACAGTACACACCGACCTCCCCTGACCTTGATCTTGTCCTTACAAGTATTAAAGCGCAGCCCAGGTGCGTCCCTACCGAGCATTTGGGAAACGACATAAACAATTTGGCGCCGTTTGTGGGAACTCTTTCCACTACTTCATAATCAAAAGCCCCTCACCTCGTGAGGCATCTCTACTAGTAAAGCAATGATTAAGTCAGCCGGTGATGGTAGCTCACAACCCATCAGATAAAGCAAGAAGTCCAAACAAACCAGGGGCGACAACACCCTAGCTGAACTCGAGCCTCTCCTCAAGAAGGTGCTGGTAACAACCTATTCCACCAAGTCGGAGACCCCTGAATCTCACCACATTGAACCTGCAACAACATTGGCGGGGCTCAAAGCCATGATCCGGATTCTCCAGAAGGGCAACGAGCAACTGCGCCGTGACCAGCTCGCTGCGAATGAGGTTAGTGCTAAGGAAATAAATCTCCTTAAGGAGCAACTCAGCGTTGGCTAGGGTGCTGGCGTCCGTCAAGCTCGACTCCCTTCAGAATCGAGACACCCCTCATGCCCTTGCACCCTTTGTCAAAAAGGCTCGGTAAGCAAAGGCAAACCCTCGTTCGTCCTCCACCACAAGCCGTTAACATCAAGGTCTACTTTCTTGACGTTGATGGAGTCGTGCATTACCCCGAGGAGGACACGGCCGAGAACTAGGACGAGGAGACCCTCAACCACGGTCCAAGGGGACCGGAACCAGCTTCCCAAGCCACCGTAGTTGAGAAAAGCAAATTGGCCAGTATTTTTTGGGAACTCAACGACCGTCTCAGAGTGGTTGAGACCAGTAGCACCAAGAGTGTGCTCAATCTAGGCATGGCGAAGAAATCGGTAGGTTTTTTCACCAAGAGGATCCATGTCCACAACCGGGACTTCAAGAATCTAAAGATGGATTCGTATATCGGTAAGGAAGACTCGGTCATGCACGTGACTGCCTTCTAGTCCGCATACAGCGGGGCTATACCGAAGAGGACTGGTGCCACGCCTTCATTAACACCTTGACTCAGGAGGCATTGCTTTGGTTCTACCAGCTAGAACCTGAGTCGATCGACATTTACAAGCAACTGGTTTAGGCTTTCACTATCGAGTATGCTACCAGGTCTAGGTTCTTTTACTTGGTAGTGAAGCTTACCGGTTTCCAACAAGACCCGAATGAGCGCCTTGCTGACTACATGGAGCGGTTCAAACTGCATACCAGCGTTACAGCTCCAAGGACGACGTCCGTGCAGCCCAGATATTTCGGGATGGCTTAACACCAGGAGAGTTCCTCCGTAAGGTTAACTCTACAAATGTTGTCCTTACCTATACCGAGCTCACGAACAGGGCTAATCAATATGCTCATAACAACTACTTGACCAACGAGAGGAAATCTCAGCTCAAAGCAATGGACAAGGCTAGCAAAGCTACGACCAGGACTGTGGAACCCTCCGGGGACAAGCGCAAGCAAGAGCAGGTCAATGCTGGGAGTATTGGAAGAACCGGAAGTATGATCCGCCACAGCCCAGCGGACACCGGTACCAGTATCAGGCACCTTAGAGTCACCAGGTCATGTACAAGCCAGTGTATCAGATAGATGTCGGTTATTCTGAACCCCAGTACTAGTCGTACTCTAATAATAAGTATGATCGGAGGAAACTCCGGCTACTAAGCCCAAGGTGGATACAGTGATCACCAGAACCAGGGCCAGTACGACACTTACTGCCAGCCGACCAGCGTCAGCTAAGTCGACTACTCCAATCAAGGTTGGACCGAGACTGGTTACAACTGGTACCCCAAGAAAGAGTTCTAAGAAGTTCAACAAGTTAAGAAAATTTGACAAGCTGGAAAACACTGACAACGGGCTACCAGTATGTACTATCTTCAATACCTATCTGGAGGACATTTACAAGCAAATTCCCTAACTCTTCCAAGAACAATGGAAGAAGGCACCCTAAAATGGGCCACAAGAAAATATCGGGACGTTTTGCACTCATAACTAGCTTGATACTCATAGCACCGAGGAATGCAGAACCCTCAGGGATGTTGCGGAACGATTACACCGGCAGGAAAAACTCTACCAGTATACCGGTCAAGGTTAACAGGGCTACCGGAAGGAGATCTTCACCATCAGTGGAGGACCAACTCTGTTTGGTATTTCCCACTCCGATCATAGGTCTCACATGAAGGAATACAAGCAGTACCTGCAGTGCTTCTCGGCACAAACTGTCACAACGCATAAGCAAACCAAGAGAGACCCTTGACAGATCGGCTTCTCCGATGTGGAGACCGGTATTGTGACCCCTCACAACGATCCTCTCATGATCTCAGCCAAGGTCCATACCGATCTCGTGCACAAAGTGCTCGTGGACGGTGGCAGCTCTGCCCATGTCATCTTCAAGAGAGCTTATCTCAAGCTTGTCTTGCCGCTAAACATCTCCAGGACAGTGAACCCCCTGGTCAGCTTCTCGGGAAGCATTTAGCTCAACGTCGAAGTGGGGCGATACTTAAGATCCTGGAATGTATTCGCCCACATGCTGGGTGTGGACTGTGAATCTTCTTACAACTACATTCTCGGTAGGCCAATCCTCTGCTAGATCAAGGCATGTGTTTGCCAGATCAAGGCCAGATCAAGGCCAATCCTCTACCTATTCAGGCTTAAGTTCCCTACCCCCAGTGGGGTTGCATCAATCAGGGGAAGCCAGCCAATGGCCCGAGCATGTTACACTTAAGAAACCAAGCCACGGATTGCCTCACGGGAAGTGTGCAGTGTTTCTCCCGACAACTTTGCAGCAGCAACCAACATGCTTGACGACCCCCAGGAAGACGCAGTAATCATCAAGGGCAAACCCCACGAAGAGTTAGAGCACATTATCTTGTTCCCCGAGCAACCCGACCGAGTCGTCAAGATTGCTACCGATTTGTTAGAACGCCTCCGAAATGAGTTAATCAAACTCCTCAGGGATAATGCCTCAGTCTTCGGGTGGTCCTACGCCGACTTGCTCGACATCTTCACTTCAATCATCTCCCATAAGCTCGGGATAGATCCTGCCTATTGACCAGTTCGGTAAAAGATGCGAGTTGGAGATCAGGAACGGTATGAGGCCATGAAGGTAGAAGTCGACAAGCTCCTAAGCATTGGCTTCATCCGTGAAGTTCAATACCCCAGGTGGTTAGCCAATCCGGTACTGGTAAAAAAGGCCAACGGGAAATGACGCATGTGTATCGACTTTACAGACCTAAATAAGGCTTGCCCCAAGGACAGCTTCTTTCTCCCGAGGATCGAGTAGCTGGTCAACTCCACTGCCGGTCACGAGGCGCTCAGCTTCATGGATGCCTACTCAGGCTACAATCAAATCAAGCTCGATCCACACGACCAAGAGCACACCTCCTTCATGACCGACTAAGTCCTTTACTGCTACAATGTCTTGCCTTTCAGGTTGAAAAACCCCGGTGCCACTTACTAGCTGTTGGTCAATCGCATGTTCTCCAAACAAATTGGCAAGACCATGGAAGTATATGTGGATGACATGCTCGTCAAAAGTCTAAAGCAAAGTGACCACATTACCGACCTACAAGAGATCTTCTCGGTCCTTAAGAATTACGGGATGAAACTCAATCCCAAGAAGTGCGTCTTTTGTGTCGGTGAGGGGAAGTTCTTAGGCTTTATGGTCAGCCATCAAGGCATTGAAGCTAATCCCGAGAAGATTCGGGTCATCATGAACTTCGAATCTCCCAAGACCTTCAAAGATGTCCAGAGCCTCCCAGTTCGTCTCACGGTCCACTGACAAGTGCGCGCCATTCTTCAAAATGTTGAAGACTGGGAAGAGATTTGAAGGCTGGACTACTCGAATGTGAGCAGGCCTTCACAACCCTTGAGGAGTGGCATAGCACCACTCCTTAGCAGACCGGTACAAGGTGAACCTCTATTCCTATACCTCTTCGTATTGAAGACCGCGGTAAGTTCAATCTTAGTCGGGAACAACAACAAGGAAGACTTACCGGTAGACTACACCAGCAAAGCTTTGCTTGATACCGAGACGAGATATCTAAAAATTGAAAAACTCATCCTGTCACTCGTGATCTCCGCCAGGAGGCTCCGCCCATACTTACAATCTCACCCTATTATCGTTCTCACCGATCACCCACTGCTGCTAATCTTGCAAAAGCCAGAGGCGTTGGGGAGACTGATGAAGTGGAGCATCGAGTTCAGCGAGTTCGACATCACCTATCGGCCTAGACCAGCCATCATAGGCCAAGTATTAGCAGATTTCGTCTCCGAGTTCGCACATGAATAAACAGACTCCGCACAGCAGACCCCGGCAGGAGAAATGGTCCCGGGAGAAAGTTCATCAGTTGTAACCGAGGAACCACAATTTGATTCCTCCATACCGGTTTGGCATTTGTATGTGGATGGCGCTTCAAATGCTCACGAGAGTGGGGCATGATTAATCTTGGTCACCCCACATATTGTGAACCCAAAAACGTCACGCCTCAAGTATGCCCTCATGTTCAATTTTAAGGCCTCCAACAATGAGGCAGAGTACGAAGCGCTCCTAGCAGACCTTCGTTTAGCTCAACAAATGAGAGCAAAACAGTTCCAAGTCTTCAGCGATTCCCAACTTATCGTGAACCAAGTCACGAGGGACTATTAGGCCAAGGATCCAACTATGTCCTGATACATCCTCTAGAGAAATTCTTTGTTCCTAGACTCCTTATGTGAGTTACGAGTCGTCCTAGTCTTCCAGCAACATGATTAGCTTTCAATCTTCTTGTGAAGGCTTCCACAAGACCTTCTGCTTCGGTGGGTGGGGTTCTCATATCAGCCATGTTCCTAATTGAAGAGAAATAATTTGTATAATTATTAATGAAATACCCAGGTAGTTAAACGAAATACTTCACGTCAAATACTTATTAGCAAACTAATTATACATAGGTTAGAAAAGCTTCGAGGAGCTATTTTTTTCTAACTGTGACTTGCCTAAGCACATTTATTCAAACTAGTTATACATCTGTTAGAAATGCTTCAAAGTGCTATTTTTCTCACAAAAACTGTTTAGGAACATCCTTCAGACATTAAAGCGTCTTTTAAAAGAAAGGAAAAATTAAATACAAACAATATAGCGGTAGATGTTTGCCACCATCATTCCTTTAACAACTATCGGTTCCTCCGAACTCTTTAGGATCGTAAAGGGTCAAGTCCTACTTCCCGAGATTTAGACCAGGAGTAAGCATAAAGCCTAAAGGATAGTTGGTTGTGGACAAACGCTCATACGTGGTTTGGTGCTAAAACGTGCATGACCAAGAGAAGAAGTTGCCCCCTCAGTAGAGCTGATAAATTCACCCTTAAAAGGTGTAATGAATTTCTCGGATTGGGCCATATAGGGATATTCAGGTGGTGCAAAATCTGAACACTTGAGCATTCCATTTGCAAAGGCCTCCTCCTGAAGGATCCTAAAATTTTCTAGATTGCTTAGTATCCATTTGGCTTCCGTATACATGTTAATTCTTTCATTAATTTGTATCTCAGCCATAAGACACTTTTCTTGATAGTTCATCCGGGTTGCATTCGCTAAGCGTGCGTGCAGATTCTCATCTTAGTAATTACAGTCGCAAGCGTTCGTACAAATACCGAAGTAGCCCGAGGGGCTAATAAGATACGTACTCGTTGAGAGTAGTTTGTGTGTTTGTAAATGATTGAAGGTTGTTTGTAATATTGTCTGAAGCCCCTTTATATAGGCTTAAGACTACGTGGTCATCAGGTAAGCAATCTTGAGATGAAATGAATGTTTGCGTGAATCCCTCTGTAATCCAACTTGTTGGAATATTTTAGTCACACAATCTGATCTCATTCATGAATGAATTTGAATAAATTAACTTATTTAGTTGGACTTAGTCAACAATCTTGACCTATTGACATAGGTTTGCTCATAGCCTCCATAGTGAATACTTATAATTAATCAAGGATTGATTAAGTAAATATATATGTTTGTTCATATATGCAAAGATGTCTTGGTTTCACATTTGGTTGATACCTTTCGTATCATTCTGTAATGAATAATTAATCAAAGATTGATTAACTAAACATTGAATAATATTACTCATAAGTGTGAAACCTCATTTCTTAAAGGATTTTCACACCAATTTGTCTGCCAAGATCTTTTAGAAAGATTAGATTCACTTCATCTCCCATATTTTCTTTTTGCGAAAGCGGAAAGAAGATGCGAAAAGTAGGTGATGAACAAGCCACTCTTGGCTTTATGATAATTAAATTGCTATCATATTCCTTTTCACACTGCTCTATGTTCTTGCGTCTTCTGCGAAATGAGAAATTATAGATGTTTGCCACTAGAATCTTGATTTATTGAGCCACAATCTTAATTAAAGGGATTTGATGATGCTCGGCTTTTTATGGCTATTAAGATCACTCCAGATCTCATTCCAAGAATTGTTACTTTTTATGATTATCCACCCGCTCTATTGGATGTATCCCTAGGCTTTTCGATAAATGATGAATCATGCTAATTCATTTGTCAAAAAGGCTTCAACAATGGCTGTTTTTTTTTTTGAGCAATATCAACAATGGCTGTTCAATTATGCTACAATTGAGCAATTTTGCAATTGTCTAGATTAATCAAAAAGCCTCATGTGCGAAACGTAGGCTTTGTTTATTATTTTAAAGAGTGCGAAGCAATTACCTGGAAAGCTCATCAGTCTTATATTGCTGTTGTTTTGTATTATGAATACATCTTTTCCTTCTTTCGCACAATAATAAGGAAAGAAAGTAAAAAAGAATAGATTAATCACTTTGCAATTGTAAAGAAATCAGTCTAATATGAATAAACTTTGCAATTGTCTAGATTAATAAAAAAGTCTCATGTGCGAAACGTAGACTTTGTTTATTATTTTAAAGATGCGAAGCAATTACCTGGAAAACTCCTCAGTCTTATATTGCTGCCATTCTGTATTATGAATACATCTTTTTCTTATTTTGCACAGTAATAAGGAAAGAAAGTAAAAAAGCCTAGATTAATCACTTTGCAATTATAAAGAAATCAGTCTAATATGAATACATTTTGTAATTATCTAGATTAATAAAAAAAAAGAGTAAAATCCTCATATGGTAGCTGAACTATCACGAAATGTACTTTTTTGTATCCACAAATGCTTAGGGAGTCTAGTGTTACCTAAACTATTCATCCGTTAGCCACTTAAGTACATCCGTCCAATTTTCCGTTAAAATTGCTTATGTGGCGTACACGTGGCTTGAATGTCAAGGGCACTTCAGTAAAATCGTTTACTCCAAATTTGAAAGGTTCAAAAATTAAAGAAAAAAAAATTACACCATTGCCCAGAAAAAACTTGTAGGCCACCCAGACCTCCTTTTCTTCACCATCTCTCTCTTCCTTCTCTCCGAGCCCTCTCTCTCCTCTTTCGGCAGTGCCCCAAGGTCCAACACTTCCAGCGCACAGTCGCACCGACCCCAATCTGCAATCTCCTCTCCAACCGCAACACCCACGGGCCGCGGCAACAGCAGTCGTCGTGCCCAGCAGCGCCGGTCGATCTCCCTTCCTTCTCATAATTTCTGGGTTTTTGCAGGTGGAGCTTCATTATCAAGAACACTATAATCCAAAGAAACCAAATCTAAGACCCAAATCAATAAGAACAACGCAGATCTAGAGTATGGTTCTCCTTAATTGCTGGGTTCTCCATAATTGCTTCTTAATTGCAGATCAATAAGAAGTTAAGAACAGCTCAGACCCAAATCAATAAGATCAACAAACCAGTTCACCTTAATTGCTTGGTTCTCCATAATTGCTTCACTCAAGCATGACCCATTCTAATTGCTTCTTAACAAGTCAGTGAGGAGATTGTGGTGGTGGGGCTTTGGGGGATTTGGGAGGTCGATGGTGGTGGTGTTCTTGGTTTTCATGGGGTTGCATTGCCCAGAATTCAGACGCATTTCTTTTTTTTTAGTTAATTTATTTTAATTTAATTTAGCAAACTTTTATTTAAAAAAAAACATGTGTCAAACTTCTATTGGATCTTATATGATTAAAGAGTTGTTTTACAATTTTATCCCTATATTTAACAAGTAATTGGACGGAGGTACTTAAGTGGCTAACGAAAAAATAATTCAGGTACTACCAGACTCCCTAAGCATTTGTGGGTACCAAAAAGTGCATTTCGTGATAGTTCAGGTACCATATGAGGATTTTACCCATAAAAAAAAGCATCATGTGCAAAACGTAGGCTTTGTTTATTATTTTAAAGAGTGCGAAGCAATTACTTGGAAAGCTCCTCAGTCTTATATTGCTGTTGTTTTGTATTATGAATACATTTTTTTCCTTATTTTGCACAGTAATAAGGAAAGAAAGTCAAAAATCCTAGATTAATCACTTTGCAATTGTAAATAAATCAGTCTAATATGAATACACTTTGCAATTGTCTAGATTAATAAAAAAATCTCATGTGCAAAACGTAGGCTTTGTTTATTATTTTAAAGAAAGGCGCAGCAATTTCTTGGAAAGACTTTCAATTCCATACTGCTACATTCGAAGTAATTTTTTATTCATAGTGCATTTTCCTTCTTTCGCACAATAATGAGGAAAGAAAGTCAATATCAATTAATATCAAAGTAGGCTCAGTTTAGCCACTAGTTCTTTAATTCTTAGTGACTACTATTGAACTTTCCTTTTCTTATGTTGTTGTTGTCGGCAAAGAAAAATTCAATGGTGAAGTGAAATCTCCTTGGCTTCTTCTTTATTAATTTGATCTTTGAGATCTGTGTCAATCACTTAGAGTTATTCGTCTTTGAGAAGTTGTTTCCTCTTCGGTTTCTTTTCAAAGGGCAAAGAAGAAGAGTAGAGACAGGAAAGATAGATCGAATAGTAAATAACTATTTATGCCCCTCTTGAGCTTGAACAAGTGATATGGGTCACGGGCATTAGCCTATTAGTTGCAGGCCTAAAGGGATCTGGGCCAAAATATTTTGGGCTCAAATACAAACCACTCTACCCTAAGAATATTTCATCAGCAAAGATTATTTCAATATAATTATTTTATTTTTGCCACACTTCTGCTTGACAAAACATACTAAATCTTATCCTTCGGGGCCCAAACGCGGTACACTTGATTCCTTGTGATTGTGACATTTTTTTTAGCGCCTGGGCTAGAAGGCTCAAAAAATCTCAAAAGTGCCAAATTTAACTATTATTCGTGTGTTATAAGCACACAGATTTTTCTTAGTGCCAAATCTCAAAAGTGCCAAATCTTATCCTTGTGATTGTGACATTTTTCTTAGCACCTGGGCTAGAAGGCTAAAAAAATCTCAAAAGTGCCAAATTTTACTATTATTCGTGTGTTATAAGCACACATATTTTTCACCATTTCGTCCCAAAATCGGCTTCATTCAATTTTCGAAATGCAATTAACAAGCTTCTTACATCTCTTTTTTGAGCTCAATATGAGCAAATAGTAAATTCAATTATGTTTTGAAAAGAGGAGCAAATATTAAATTGACTTATGTTTAAAAAAAATCTCAAACCACTTTTCCCGACAAATAATTTGTTGGCAAAAGTTGTTTCAATATATTTATTTTATTTTATTTTTACCATACTTCTGTTTGATGAAACATATTAAATCTTATCCTTCGGGGCCCAATATGTTGTACAATTGATTCTTTGTGATTGTGATAATTTTTTTAGCACCCATGCTCTAGGCTAAAAAAATCTTTTACTATTATTCGTGTGCAGTACACAGATTTTCTGCCATTTCGTCTCAAACTCTACTTCAATCAATTTCCAAAATGCAATTAACAAGTTTCCTACATCTCAGTTTTGAGCCCAAGAGGAGCAAATAGCAGGGCTTCTCTGTTGCGGAGCCTCCGCACTTGAGAATCATTTGAGCAGATAGTAAATTCAATTACTGTATGTTTTGTAAATCTCAAACCACTTTTTTCGAAGAATAATTCTTTAGCAAATGTTGTTTCAATATAATTATTTTATTTTTACCACAGTTCTGATTGTGCAATCGATTCCTTGTGATTGAGACATTTTTCTTAGCACCCGGGCTAGAATAGGGCTGGGCATTTTAATGTCAAAGCCCGAAAAACAGACCCAGACCCGCCTGGTCTTCGTAAAAAAATTTCAAAGTTTTTTTGGGCTTAGACTGATTTGTTTAAAATTCGGGTTTTGGGTGTGGGATCGTGGTGGAAATTACTATGATTTTAGATTGTTCGTCTGCAGACCATTTCAAGCGGTTGATCTTTGGCTTGGTTTTGAGGACATGTTGCATTTTTTAGGATGGCTCAGGTTTTCAATTTTTATTGGTAGACTTTTTCTCTAACAATATGTTTAGAATGTGATTTTATGTTCTTTTTTATGAGTCATCCTTCATAAGTAAGATTGGTTTTACTGGTCTCATTGACAACACTTGTTGAAATTTTTCTATTGGATCTGAAGATTGCTAACGACAGTGATGCACGGTGTATGTATTGTTCTACGTTTAGAATAATTGATTATGTTATTCTTGTGGTCTGTATTGCTCTTTTTCAGGATGCCCATATTAAAAATTGTAATTCTCTCTTAATTAATGAAATTTAAGTTTCTCTATAGAAAAAAAGAGGAGCAAATATTAAATTGACTTATGTTTCAAGAGGTAGGCTAGGGTACGGTGATGTATGTCATACCCCCATTTACAATTTTTTTGAACAAAAAATTACATCTAATTGAACCAGAATTACTACATTTACAACAAAGTTATCACATTCGTTTTACACTATTTACATATAATTGAACCAAAATTACAACTTTGACAACAAATTGTTCATAAACTTGTAACAAGGTCATAGATTGAGTAATTACCTCTAATAGAACAAAGATTACACAAAAAAAAGACTCTCGTTACCATAATGACAACACATTTTGTTGTTATATTTGTAAATGGAGGTATGACATGCATCTCAGTATTGTAGAACTTCCCATGTTTTAATATAACTAATTTAGTCTTTTTTTTTTTCACATAATCCTATTTTCTAACCAAAATCTTCCCACCCTCAAATCATGATTTTTAAGCACTTCTCAAACAGAAGGAACACAAAAATCTTGACTCGATTTTTTTTTACGATTTTTCAAAGTGGGAATACAAAAAAAATTGTAAAAAAAAAAGTCAAAATTTTCTAGTTCCGTTAATTGGAATACCTTCTAAAAATCAAGCTTTATAAACGGTGAGATTATGGAACAGAAAAATTTCAAAAAAAAAAAAAAGGTTTTTACAAGATTTATTTTTTCAAGTTCTAATTAAAAAAATGTTTATTTTGAATAACTTGTAGCGACGAATAGTTCGTCGCTACAAGTGTTCCAATTTTTTTTAAATTTAGTTTGACCAAATAAAAAAGAAGCACCACAAGTGCTTCAAAGGTCTCGCGTTGGGTTTTATTGAAATTCTAAAATACATTCGGACACTTGCGCAAACCGGCCTTGAGAATTTCAAGAATGTAATTTTTTTAAGGAAATTACTCAAAACTGTAGCATACGGTTTTTTTGCCAAAACCGCATAATCTTATTTTCTCACCAAAATGACACCCTCAAATCATGATTTTTAAACACTTCTCAAACTGACGAAATGCAAAAATTTCGACCAATTTTTTTTCTTACGATTTTCCAAAATTGGAATACAATAAAGGGTTATTTACCAATACCTACAACACCAACTTAAGAATTCCCACTAGCAAAATCCTTTAGGGAAAAGACCACAAAGGACAGTTCTACTTTAAGCTATTACTTCTAAGTCCCTGTTGACACTATTTCAAACAGTACCATGCAATAATAATTAATAACAAAGCTTTCAGAAGCTAGCCTTCAACATGCACCAATTTCACCTACTGCGGTTACTTCCAGGGCAGAATCACTGCTGCCTCTTAGGATTTAAGATTAAAGACAAAGCATGATAATGAGCAAAATAACATTAATTTTGGGAAAGAAGTTTGATAGAACTTTAAAGGTGATAAAAATAAGAAATATTTTTGCGACGGTGTTCTGGGCACAAATAGAATTTATTTATTTAAACATAATTACAGATAGGAACCCAGAGCCTCACTCTTGGGTAAACAGCTATAAGCTGTTTTTAGCTACTCATAACTAACTATAGACTTACTTGGGAAAATAAAGGAATGAAGCTGAACCAGGGAGCTTCGACTCACAAATGGCTTTCTACTCTCAGATATCTTAGTGATAGTTCTGATTTTCGATGCCTTACAAACTGAAAGAAAGACTCCTTATATAGGGAGCGGAACTCAAAGCGGAATTCAAAACTCAAAATTAAAAGATAAGATCCAGCTCATGTGGACCCTTTAATTATGCTATTCTTGGTGGAGTTTCCTGCTGATGATGATACTTGTCTGGTGTCGGCAGAAAAAGCCAGATTCCTTCTTGATAAGGTTTGGTGTGCTTTCAGCCTTCCATCATATTTTCAATGTTGGTTAGCGCTTCATCATTGAAGGGATAAATGGGGGACCCTGGGGACCCTGTTCCACTTGCTGCTCCTTTGTCGTAGTCTTCGACATGGAAATCTTCCAGATCTGAGTCCGGATAAATCTTATAGGGATTTTCTTTAGCTAGATTCTCTAGCCAGGTGTAAGTAGCTTTAGTGCAATCCACCTCATCTCTTACTAGTGAAGAGAAGCAATCACATGCTGTTGGTGGGGGATGATCATAGCTGGTGATCATAATTTTTTCTCCGCTGGCTAGGAGATTCGCCTCTTTGTCTTGAGGGATAAGCTTTCTTATGAAGTCAATAGTCATTGCCTTGATCCAAGGAATGCTTTGATTTGGTTTTCCATTAAAACCTGCAACTGCTGGTTTATCGTCCACTGTAGGACCATTGATTAATCTCACATAATGATATGGCGCTATATATTCAACAGAGCCATCTTGCTTTCTGATCCACTCTGGTGGAGTTGAGATGAATTTAATTCTCAGGATGCAACCATCTGGCCTGATGTTTTTGACCGTGTTGACTATGATTGCAGGGAGACCTCTCAGGTCTTCATTAGTTTTAGTCCACAGATTATGGACGAAACCATTTTCAATAAGCCAAAGCTTATGATTCTGATGGTGGTTAGCTTGAACGTTCACCACATATCTGCCAAAGAAAGGACCTGATACAGGAAACAGCGTGCCTGGTAATCCTTCATCTCCAGCTGTTCCGAGAACATTGTGGAATTCGAACCACTCAGGTTCTGTTAGGGCTTTTAGAGGAACCCTTGCACTTTCTGGTGAAATCACCATTTCTAACTTTTGTTCCTTTTGAACATTCTTTCCTCCATCATGGAGTTCTTCTGTTAAGGCGAACAGAGTAGAGAACATTTGTCTGGAGTTCTTTTCTTGAAAATTGTACAGGAGGTTGTCTAGTAAGACCTTCTGTTCTGCAGTTAAGCGTCTTCCAGTTCTGTAGACATCTTTGTCAAATGTTGAAAGTTGGTAGCCATGGACTACCGTTGTTCCAGTTGGAACATGTCTGCTTTTGGGCAAAGCAGCAGCCATCAACGGGTTTGATATGCCTTTACCGCCTACCGTTTGAGACGGGCTAGCCAGTCCTTTCCCCTGGGACTGATCAGTTGTGAAGGTTTCTTTTGGAACCTTGGTATATGTCTCAAGGACATCTTTCATTGATGAATCTTCATCATTCATTCGGCCTTTGCCTTTATCAGTTCTTCTGAACATCGCCATCTCTCTTGTGAGGGCGTCGGGGAGATAATTTTTGCTACCTGCAATTAATTCAACATTATAATCATATTGATTCAAAAATAATTGCCAGTTAGCTAATCTACCTCTATCAGCAGCTTTATCAAGTTTAAAATTTTTGAAATTTTTGACTCTAGCACAATCAGTTCTAACCGTAAAGGTTTTTCCTAAAAATGCGGGAGAATTTAAAATGGTTTTCTTGACTGCTAAAATTTCTTTTTCCCCTGTGGGATAATTCTGTTCTGCAGGGTTGAATTTACCACTGCAAAATTTGCAAATCTTTTCGATGTTAGTGCCTGGGGTTTTAGCTAAAACTATACCCGACCAGTAATTATCACTAGCATCTGTTTGTAGAATGATTTCATCATTCTCTTCAGGTTGTTGTAGAGGGGGTAAATTTTTACACAGATCTTTTATCTGTTTTACTATTTTTTCATCATCCTCTGTGAACTTCCAAGTTCTCTTAGAACTCGTCTTAGGAGATAACATTGCTGTTAGTCCTGAGATTTTGGGAATGAAATCTCTCCCATAGTTTATGACTCCTAAAAATCTCTGTAGACTCTTAGCGTCAGGGATCCTGTTTGGGAACTTCCAAACCTTTTCTAGGATATGGGGTTGGAGCTTTATCTCTCCATTTTTTATATTGATTCCGAGGAAGTCAACTTCATCTAGGATAAAGAAGATTTTCTTTTCTCCTAATATAATTCCATGCTGAACTATCAGCTTAACCACCTCATGAAGGTGTTTCATATGTTCTTCTCTGTTCTTAGAGAAAACTAATATGTCATCTATGTAGACAACACAGAATTCTGCTACCTGCTTAAAGATGTTGTCCATCTTTCTTTGAAAGATTGATGGAGCTTGTTTTAATCCAAACGGCATGACTAACCATTCGTAATGACCCTGTGGTGTTCCGAAGGCTGTTATTGGGATGCTTTCAGAATGCATCTTGACTTGCCAAAAACCTGATTTGGCATCAAACTTTGAAAAGACCTTTGCTCCTTTGAGCTGGTTTATCAACACTCTTGCTTGAGCAATCTGATAACCGTCTTTTACGGTTTTCTTATTGACATCTCTGTAGTCAATAACCATTCTTGCTTTTCCTCTAACTTCTTCTGCATGGTTTCTGACATAGAATGCAGGAGCATGATGAGGACTTGTGGATGGTCTAATCAATTTCTTTTCTAAGAGATCAGCAATGTCTTTTCTGAACTCTTTTTGATCTTCTTCCTTGTACTGAGGAATGGCTTTTACATGACATATGGCATTCATATCATGTAATTTCAATTCACAGACTACTGGGTCTTTTTCCCAGAACTTCTGAGGATTTGTATCAATGTTTTGCTTTAACATTTTCTTTATCTCTTCTAGAGTTAGCACCTTCTGTTTTTCTATTTTGTTTTGAAGGTGTTTGATGTTGTGTTCATGAATGAAGCTTTCTTCTTCACTATCTTCTTTTTCTTCCTCTGAAGAATCTTCTATAAGCAATTCTTCTTGCTTTTTATATTGCAACACAGTTTCAAATCTTGGTTTATATTCACCACGATTTTGCTGCAACTTCTGATATTGTAAGGTGAAGTTTGGACCAACAACGCTTCTTGCTTGTTTGAGTCTTTCTGTCCAAAAGGTTTTATCACCTTTCTCGAAGCCCATAACTGCTTCTTTTTGTATTATTGTCTGCTGTAATAGGAAATCATTTCCTAGCAGTATATCAGAACCTTGGCCTTCTGCTTGCCATACGGTTTTGATTGTAAAGTTTCCACCACCTATGGTGATCTTCACATCTTTTGCTACTCTTTTCATGGAAAATCTGCTTCCATCCATCTGTATTCCAGTAGCAGTTTTGTTTTTGTCTTCAGCCCAGAGTTCTTCTGGAATAGCAAATCTTTTTGCTATAGTGAATCCTGATCCGCTATCTACAAAAGCATGTAGATGATATTTTCTATAATCAGGAAACTTTAATCCAATCTCTATGTAGTTGCTGAATCTACTGGTAGAGATTATCTTAGATTGTTGAATTTCTATTGACTGTGACCCTTCATCAGTCAAAGGTTTGCATCCTTCTGTAGGACACGGTATTTCTTCCATTTCTATTTCTTCGTCGATCTTTTCGACTTCTTCAACCTTAGGGACTGGTTGAATTATTTTGCTTGGAGGGACTAAGTTTACAAAGTCTTCTTTGTTATTAGCAAACTTAGCTCTTTCCATATCTCTGGCATAAAGCTCATTTCTTTCTGCCAGTCTTTCGAAGTATTCTTCATACTCTTGTTCAACTAGTTGACTGATTGAACCATTTTTTGTTTTTCTTCTGGCTTCAGCTATGAAGCATTCTTTGTGGTATGTGAAGCCTGTGCTCTCACAGAACATTGGGAGGCCATTTGTTTCATGACATTGGCAATAGTCACAAACGAATGAACCAGGCATAATACGGTAAGAAGACATTAATTCTTCTGTAGTATTTTCTTCCCAATTTTTTACCTTGAGAACGTATACTTCTCTTTGGTATTCATCTTCTGATTCTGTATCAGATTCTGAAGAGCTACTGTCTTCTTCTTCGTATGCTGAATAGATGGATAGGGTATCTTCATCTTCAGAATAAGCTACTTCATATCCTTTGATATTAGCTTCTTCTATAATATTTATGTATTCTTCAAATAGCAAGGCTTTTGAAGTTCTTTTATCCTTCTTAGGACATTCATTGGCGTAAT
Source organism: Rubus parviflorus (assembly GCA_029955375.1). Taxonomy (NCBI): domain Eukaryota; kingdom Viridiplantae; phylum Streptophyta; class Magnoliopsida; order Rosales; family Rosaceae; genus Rubus; species Rubus parviflorus. Next base: position 4,560,753 of record JARGGL010000010.1, read on the forward strand.
GCCCTTCCGCTTTGCAGAGCCAACATCTGCATTTCTTCTTCTCTGGTTTTTCTTGAGAAGAGGATTTCTTTTTGAAGAATCTTTTCTTCTTGTTAAATCTATTATTTTTAAAATTGGAACTTTTCTTAAATTTCCAATTTTTATTCTGGTTCTTCTTGAACCCTTTTGAAAAGATTTTATCCTTTCTTCTTTTCCTTTTCTGAGGATCTATTATGTTATGACATCCCCAGTTTGTAGGAATATCTAGGATTTTGTAGCAGAAATTCTCATTTCCTTTGAGCTGCTTTCTAGCCATCTTGGACTTGTTGTTTTCTACACACTGCTTTCTTAGCAGTTCTTGTATTCTCTCGGCGACTCCTCCGACTGTAAATCTTTCTAGAGGGCGTTCAGAAATGCTCTCTGCTACAGCTATATTCCAAGGAGCTGGTAACTTCCTATGAAGTAGATTGACTAGATTTGGATCATCTAGTTCTCCAATGGTGCAGTAGTACTGTTGGAATTCATTCAGATATTCTTCAAAATATCCTATGTCACATATGGACAATTTTTCAATGTTTATCCTAGCTAATCTTCTGACTCTTTCGTCATTGCTAGTTACACTGCCACAAAATTGTTCATAGAACGGAATAGCAAAATCATATGGATTTTTTGATGTTGCTATTTGTCCTAGCCAATCTTTTCCTCTTTCTGTTTCTTTAAACGTGAGGTAGAATCTTTTGGCTATCCCCGTGAGGGTTGCTTCGTAGACAACTTGCATGTCTGCGGGTTCTAGTTTTCCCAGTGTTAAGGCTCCCATTAAAAAGAGACTTTCTACCCATTGATCTATGGTTTTTCTTTTATCTAGAGCTTTCTCTAGTGCTAACCATGTACCATGGTTGGTAATAGGAACTCTTGGTATATCATTTACTGGAATATACCTTTCGGAGTTTCTTTCTCCTTTTTTACCCGTGGGGGCTTCCTTCTTTGGAAGTCTTATCCAATCATCTTCTTTGATGATATTTGTTTTTGTTCCAGAGCTCTCTCCCATTTCCATATCTTGGAATGGTTGTATTTTTCGCTCTTTTTTGCTTATCTTGAAATTTTCAATTTCTTTGAGAAGTTGTTCTAACCTTTCTAGGTCTTCGCAGGTTTCTGCTTCTTCATAAAGCTCGTAAAGCTTTTCTGACCTTAGCATCCTTGCTGGTCTATGGAGTTCTAGTTCGAACTCTTCTTGTTCATCTAAGTAGTTTTTTGTACCACTGGTAGAGGAATCTTCTCTTACAGTGTTACTTCTTTTTAGACCCTGCAAGTTGAGGTTCTTTATACCTCTGTTTACTTCTTCAATATTCGCATCACTTTTTCTGTGACCTTCGAATCTAAGGCTGATATTTCCAGTCTTTCTGTCTTGATAAGACTTTGCTCTTGTATTTTCTGGTTGTAGTTTAGGACCAGAAAGTTTCCATTCTAATGGAAATGTTACTTCATTCCAAGTAACTTTCTTTATCTGCTCTGCGCAGTTTTTTGGATTGGTGAGGAAACCAGTAGTGAGACCAGGAATGTTTGATATCTTGGTCTTGGGTTCTACTGTTGAACTCATTAATTTGTAGTATACTCTGTATACTATTGCAAGTTCTTGCATGTTTTCTTTCATGGCAATGCCATCTGTTTTCACCCTTAATCTTAAGGATTGTACTGCGTCTTTTAGACTTGTAGAGAAATTCGGGAAACAGTTGAAATATGCAACTTGATTGCATAGGGACGCTTCAAGTGTTCCTAGAAGACTTTTCTGAAAGTCTCCTATTCTATTGTCTTGTAGGACACATAGAACCGAACAATTTATGCCTTCTCTGGCTAATAATTTTATGCCTACTTGGACTGCTCCAATGTGCATAAATTCATATTTTTTCTCTTTTGCTCTAGCAACTTCGCTTGGTGTTATCATTAGGAGATCTGTTTCTCCTGTATTTGCTGGAGTTGTGAATTCTAGCATTTTGAATTGATGGCTATCCAATAATTCAAAATTTCCTCTTTTATATATTTGTCTGAATTCAAATTTTGGTATCGAAGAGTTTTTTACTCTGCTCTCGATTTCGTTGAATTCAAATTCTTCAGCGTTTACTAGCTGAACTTCTTTTTTCTTTTTGAAGATACTTAACATTTTAGTATCTCTGATAATTTCTCTAGTTCCCTTTAGAACTTTTGATTTTTCTTGAGATATATTAGTCATTTTTGTTGACTGTTCTATCTCTGGCATGCTGAACTTAGCATGTTGTGTAGGTTTTTCCAATGGTTTAAACCTATTTGTTTTAACAGACTGTTCTGTTATTTTTGGAAAGAGAATCTGTTTCTCTTTATTTTTTGTTAGTATTGTTACTAACTTTTCTTCTTCCTTTTCTGGAAGGATTTTAATATAATCGAGTTTTTCTTCTAAGGATTCTTGATGACTTTCATCTAGTCTTTTTAATAGAGATTCCAGTTTCTCTATTATTTGTTCAGATACTGTTCCCATCTTGGGAAATCTTTGAGCTAAACAAGCTCTGATACCAGTTGGACTGCGGATCTAACCAATGCTCAGAATATCAAGTTGTTCTTGATAAACTGCCAAAGATTCTTTGGCTTCTAAAAGCCTTTCTTGAGTATTTCTTACTCTTGCTAATATTGATAGGAAATTCGGTGATAGAGAGCTGGTATTATCTAGGAGCCACCTAAGATCTTTTAACTTAGATCTTTCTCTTTTTATTTCTTCTGCAGAATCTTTGCAGTATGATAATAAATTCTCTCTAGTTAGTAGAGGAGGAAGATTGTTCATCTAGACTAAAAGTCTACTCAGACGAGATTCTATCTCTTTTTTCTCACTCAGAAGATTTCTTATGAGATCTTTTTCTACTAGAATTTCTTTTTCAAGGACTATCCTCCTTTCTTTAGCTCTGCTAATATTATTAGTTCTGATATGATCTATCAGGAACTGTAAGCTTTCAATTCTTTTATAGGTGTTAGCTATAAACTCTCTTTTTAAATCTAAACTTTCTCTTAAATGAGAAGAAATAGTGCAGTAATAAGCAATTTTATGAGAAAATATAACTGTTTACCTTCGAGTGTAGAGGATAGATCTTAGCTGCAATTGTTAGAACAAACAAATTCAAAGATATGGGCCCACAACGCTCCGCCAGTTTAAAGGGGTTTTTTTTTTTTTTTTTTTTTTTTTTTTTTTTTTTTTTAAGGGTAAGGTTGGTATATTAGAAGATAGGCACAGGGAAAGTGTACCGCATGAAAACCAATCTCAGACTTTTGTAGTTCCTGGTAATTTACTCTACAATAAAATTCGTAAAAAAAAAGGTCAAGATTTTATAGTTCCGTAAATTGAAATACTTTCTAAAAATCAAGATTTACCAATGTTGAGATTATAGCGCAAACAAATTTCAAGAAAAAAATGGTGTTTACAAAGTTTGTTCTTTCAATTTCGAAGTAAAAAAAATGTTTATTTTGTACAACCTGTAGAGACAAACTATTCGTCGCTACAATTGTTCCAATTTTTTTTAATTTTAATTTGTCGAAATAAAAAACGAGCACTTATGGTGCTCGAAAGGTCTTGCGTTGGGTTTCTTTGAGACTCTAAAACACTTTTTGAGACTCGCACAAACTTGTTTTGTGAATTTTAAAGCTGCAATTTTTTTAAGGATATTATCCAAAATTGTGGACTTTAGCACACGTTTTTTTGGCCACCAAATTTTTTCCACCCTTAAATCATGATTTTTGAGCACTTCTCAAACCGACCGAACGCAAAAATCTCGACCCGATATATTTTTTTTACAATATTTTTTTGTCGGAATACAAGAAATTTGTAAAAAAAAATATCGAAATTTTCTAGTTCCGTTAATTGGAACACTTTTTAAAAATCAAGATTTACCAATGATGAGATTGTGGCACAGAGAAATTTAAGAAAAAATGGTGTTAACAAGGTTTATTCTTTCAAATTCTAATTAAAAAAATGTCTATTTTGAATAGTTCCTCGCTATAAGTGTTCTTAATTTTTTTTTAATTTTAATTTGACGAAATAAAAAAAGGAGCACTTACGGTGCTTCTAAGGTCTCGCGTTGACCTCCATTAAGACTCTAAAATAATTTTGCACACTCGCGTTGGGTTTCCTTTCCAATTTATTTTTGATTGGAAATTGAGATCACTTACAGACTAATAGAAAATACAAATATGAGAAGTTTGTAAAGGCAGAAAAAAATGTATTATAAATTAGTTTAGTTGGATTTTATGAATTTTATATGTTTTAATAACACAACTCACAAAATATATTAAACCTTATCCTTCGGAGCTCAAAACACTGTACACTTGATTTCTTGTGATTGTGACATTTTTCTTAGCACCCGGGCCAGAAGGCTAAAAAAATTTCATAAGGTTTCATATTTACTAACGTACTTACAGAGTTAACACGATTAAGAGATAATTTTCTCAAAAAGAAAAAGAACAAATTAAGGGATAGTCACTTTCTATCGTAGTTTCTCGTTGCTAATGGAGCCTCCTTTTAACTTGTAAATAAGGAAACGTAGAGAGGTCGGTTACGAACCGATGAGATTCAAATTTTCAGTGTATTTGAAACACCACAGATTTTGAATACATAAGCCTGCCGATGCTAACGGTCATTTCTCCACAGACTCGTCCAAATGACCGAGTCATTCTCTGACTCACTCTTCGACCACAACATCAACAAGGACCATCATCATCATCTTGTGCCCCAAATCCCAATTGAGATTGTGAGCGACGAGGAGATGGCTCTGCTCGAAGCTGCCTTGTTCTCCGCTCGCTCGTCTTTCTCTGCAATCCATTCAAATCGACCCTCTCACGTCAGGTCTATTTAGTCCATCACCGTTGTATCCAAGAGGAGGTTGGCGGGCTCCGGACCCGATATTGAGGATTCGGGTGGTTTTAGAAGTACCCAGAAGAAGACTCGGTTGGCTGACTCGTTTTTGCGCCGGTTCAGGAAGAAGGGCTTGGCTGTCACCGATATTACTGCCACCGTATGTAATTTCTTGCCTTCGGGACTCTCTTTCTTCAATCATTTGGAAAATTGGGTTTGGGTTTGCGTTGGTCTATTTTGAAACCTTGAGTTTGATTGTGAATCATATGGGATTTCTGGGGTTCCGGACCCTTTGTTCAATCTTTTGGAAAATTGGGTTCGGGTTTGCGTTGATCAATTTTTGCTTGATTGTGAATCATATGAAATTTCCTGGTTTCGGAACTTTGTGTTCTGTCTTTTGGAAAATTGGGTTTGGGTTTGCGTTAGTCAATTTTGAAATTTTGTGTTTGCTTGTGAATCATATGGGATTTAATGAAATGGGTTTCGATGGCTCCGCTGAATTCTTGGCTTTGGGACTCCTTGTTCAATCTTTTGGAAAACTGGGTTTACTTTGCGTTGGTCAATTTTCAAGCATTGTGTTTAAGGGTGAATAGTATGGGATGATGTTTGAGACCTATTGATTTTTGAGGTATATATGAAAGCAATGGATAGTTAAATTAATGGGTATGTCAATTTAGAATCTAGATTTTCAGAGGGGCATTTTCATATAATTTCCAATTGGAAATATTGCATTAATATTCATTGGAAAGGTGAATAGTCCGAGTAGTATATCTGTTTCTTAGTCTCATGTATATGGGGATGTATTCTATAATATGCGTAAAGTTAGTAGTAACTGTGAACTCGTAAACAACCAACCCCAATAATCTGAATGCTGTTATTATATTGGGACAGGCTCTGCTTCTAAGATTTTTAACATTGAAGTAAGGAATTTGAAAGAGATTTGACTTACATTTATTCTCATCTCATGTTAATTGGAATGGTGTGAAAAACAAATGGAGTTTGTTCTCCTCCATGGCAAGAGAAAAGTAAGTAGGGCTATGAAAACCGGTAGTGCTCGCCATGCAAAACTCGAAGAAGAGGTACAGATCTGAAGCCCGATTTTACTATTTTGTAGTCTTCATGTTTTTCCCAGCATGAAGCCATGAATTTTCTGACTTCAGCATTTTTAATGGTATCAATTAAGATTTCCCAATATCACATACTGAAATAAACATCAGCTTTTGTTAGATGAACTGAATTTTCTTTTTCCAAGGAACAAAGCCCTCCTCTTCCGTACTTTTTTGGCTTCTAGAAACCCCTTACTCATACCTCCATGTTTCCCATGCACATGTAAGCCAGTGAATCAAATGCTTTCTTACATTCCTATACTAATTACAATCTGGTTATATATCAGAGCAGGTTGTAACAAGAGTTAAAGTTGATGTCAAATCAATCGAAGATAGATGGGCTCTGAAGCTTTTGAATTTTGTGACTGGCATAAATAAATTATTATTTGAAGGATTGACTCGTGAGCTGCCTCTGTAAGTTAAATCATCTGTTGTCTCTTGATTTATTCTCTGACTCCTGATCCATTATTTATGCAGCATTCAATCTCCAAAATGGCAATGGTTGATATTCTAAAGATATATATAAGGTCAAAGATTTATCATTCCTTTATAGTTTGTCTTTGTTGAGAGATTTTTGTTAAAATGAATTAGATAGAGGTGAGTTTCTTTATCATTTGAATCCTGATGGCTCATTCTTGTTATGGGATACAGTACTTCTCATCTGTAAGGAGTGATGTCTGGGTCAAACTTACAGCTCTAATCCTTGCTTATCAGTTTCACTATAGCTTGGATCTGACTTGGATTCCTTGAAAGAATTATTGATTTTTGCACATCTGATCATGTAATATGATTAAAAATTCTGATATACACATTGATTATTGATAGTGATCAGTATTGGAAATGAAACATGATAGAGAAAGCTTTAGTAAAAATGGATCCCATACTTTTTAAAAGTTGAGAGGATTAGTCCTTAGAAAACAATTCATGATGCTTCTCTGAAATTGATACACTTATATGTTGTTATTTTGGATTGGAATGTATTTTGTTTTGTTAATACATCTCTGTTTCTCTTTGATAGAATTAGATCATGGATCCTCTCTTATGATATCAGCATAGGCTTTGCAGAAAGTGTATGGATGGTGGGAGTGATTGATGAGATTCAAATGCCTGCAACAGAAACTCAGAGAAATCCATTATTAGTTGACACAAAGATTCGTGTGAAAGATACACTTCCTGCCGAACCACAGCGAAGAAATGGAAGGTGTGCACTCGTATTAGCTTATGTTTCGTTGCAATTGATGAGATAAGGCATCAAAATAAAGTCATGATGTGCACATCCATTTTGGCAGGCTTCGATCAATTGATGTGCTACAAGTAAATGTGGGACGATTTAGTTGCTGATAAATTCCCCTTCAACAAATTCTTTGATTTCTTTTCCTTAAATCCTGATTGTGACTTATCTGAGGAAATCAGGGAGATCACAGCTAACTCAGGGTTTCCAGCAAAGGTAAAGATACCTTCCACTTGAAAATTGGATTCATCTAGTCTGATAATTCTCGTTTTGTTATTGCATAATGTTCCCATTATTACCATCATCTTTTAAACCAAGTCACTGACTGCCTTTTGTCCAAGTCATTAGGCGAAGAGCCGAACCTCTTATTAAGTATATTGGATTTTATCGATGGTTTGTCCAGCATGCAAATGACATGAGTTGGTGCATACATATAAGATAATGATAACATGGAGTTTTCAGAAAATTACTACTTCAATGCATGCAAACGACCTGAGTCATGCATATATAAAATAATGATAACATAGAGCTTTCCGATAATTACTACTTTAATTTATGTTTCTATATTTTGTTTATTTTCTCTTGGTTTTGCAGACCCTTGATGACGTAGTGAGATACTATAGAAATACATACCTGGAGCATGCTACCCCCCGGCTCATGACAAGCTTTTATTGAGGTGATTATAAAACTTGTGTTTCATGATGGAGATTTCTTCTTCTTTGTTTGCTCATATATTTCGGAATCTATACAATTATTGAAGTTCCCATTTCTTATAGATTGATAAAATTGGTAAATTTGTATATTTATCTTTTAGAGAGGAGTTTAAATAGGTACAAGAATTGAACCGTTATGCTAAGAAATTTTGCCTATAGCTAAACTAAAGGAATTGCATAATCATACATCACCAACCATACATCGAGCCTCATGGGCGCGGTACATCGGTATCCCCACGAGCACATTGAGCCGCATGGGCGTGGTACTCTGGTATCCCCAAGAGCACATCAAGACTCATGGGTGCGTTACATAGGTATCCCCATAAGCACTTGGAGCCTAGTGGGTGCGGTACTCTGGTATCCTCACGAGCACAACAAGCCTCGTGGACGCGGTACTTTAGTATTCCCACGAGCACATCAAGCGTCCTGGGCGTGGTACTTTGGTACCCCCACGAGCACCTTTAGCCTCACAGGTGCGGTACATCGGTATCGCCACAAGCACCTCAAGCCTGATGGGCGCGTTACTTCGATATTCTCACAAGCACATCAAGCCTCACAAGCGCGGTACTTGGGTACCCCCATGAGCACCTCAAGCATCATGGGGCGGTACATCGGTATCCCCACGAACCTCAAGCCTCATGGGTGTGGTACTTTGATACCCCGACGAGCACATAGAGCCTCATGGACGCGGTACTTCGGCATCATCACGAGTACTAACTTCGGTACCCATGAGAAAATCAACGACTCAGGTTTTGAACTTGTCTCCTAGTTCGGTTTGCTCATCCTCCCGGTGCCTGCCTTGCTCATGTACCTCATGGGCGCAGTACTTCATGGTCTCTGGCCCTTCATGATTATGATCCCCTCATGATCGTGACCTCTCGGTACCCCGGTACTCTATGATCTCCGACCCACTATGATTATTGTTGCTACCATTTCATAGCTGTCTCGGTACATACATCTTACCGGGTCAGGAGTAGCTCTTTATGATTGGGTAGCCCATCTTTGGACTTGGTAACATAGCATAACTCGGTAGGCAACCCCTACCCAGCAGTATCAGTAAGCAGCAGTACCTAAAGCACTGGTAGTACCCCAGTGGTATCGGTAAGCCCAGGCGGGGTGTACCGACCGCACACTTCCCTTCCTGCTACAACAACGGACGTCCCTTGACCGCGTACCGAGAGCGTTCGGCTCAGTTTGTACTGAGATGCCCCAGCTGGCACACCAACATGTCCACCGCCCATACAGCACCAGGCGCCGTTGTTCCTCGATACACGGATCGAGGTAGTGGACCAGAGACTATTCTCTCATGTCAGGGGATGTCCCCTATGCCATGGAAGCTTGTCTCCGGCCTCAGCTCATATATAAGGAGTCTTTACTCCTCACTCAGCTCCCATATAATCTCGGGACTAACTTGAGCGTCGGAAGGTATTCGGTCGGTACACACCGACCTCCCTTGACCTTGATCTTGTCCGTACTGGTATTCAGACGCAGCCCAGGTGCGTCCCTACCAAGCATTTGGGAAACGGCAGAAACATTTGGGGCCGTTTGTGGGAACTCTTTCCACCGCTTCATAATCGAAATCCCCTCACCTCGTGAGGCATCTCTACTTGTAAAACAATGATTAAGTCAGCCGGTGATGGTAGCTCACAGGCCATCAAATAAAGCAAGAATTCCAAACAAACCAAGGGCTACAACACCCTCGTTAGACTTGAGCCTCTCCACAAGGAGGTGCCGGTAACGACCCATTACACCAAGTCGAACCTGAAACAGTGGCTGGGCTCTAAGCCATGATATGGATTCTCCAGAAGGGCAACGAGCAACTGCGACGAGCAACTGCGTCGTGACCAGCTCGCTATGAATGAGGTTAGTGCCAAGGAAATCAATCTCCTTAAGGAGCAACTCAGCTTCGCCTAGGGTGCCACCTAGTCCGTCAAGCCCGGCTCCCCTCAGAACCTAGACGCCCCTCAGGCCTATGCACCCTTTGTAAAAAAGGCTTGGTAAGCATAGGCAAACCCTCGGTCGACTCCACCACAAGCCACGGGGACCGGAACCAGCTTCGTAAGCTACTGGCAGTCGAGGAAAGCGAATTGGCCAGTCTTTTTCGGGAACTCAACGACCGTCTCAGAAGGGTTGAGATCGGTAGCACCAAGAGCGTGCTCAATCTTGGCATGGCGAAGAAACAGGTGGGTTCTTTCACTTGGAGGATCCATGTCCACAACCGGAACTTCAAGAATCTGAAGATGGATTCATATATCGGTAAGGAGGACTCGGTCATGCACTAGTCGCCTTCCAGTCAGCATACAACGGCGAGGGCTATATCGAAAAGGATTGGTGCCACGCCTTCATTAACACCTTGACTCAAGAGGCCTTGCTTTGGTTCAACCAGCTAGAACCTGAGTCGATCGACATCTACGATCAACTGGTCGAGGCTTTCAATACCGAGTATGCTACGAAGTGTAGTTTCTTTTACTCGATAGTGGAGCTTACTGGTTTCCAACAAGACCCGAATGAGCGCCTTGCTGACTACATGGAGCGGTTCAAAACTGCATACTGGCGTTACACCTCAAAGGACGACGTCCGTGCAGCCCAGATATTTCGGGATGGCTTAACACCTGGAGAGTTCCTCCGTAAGCTCAACTCTACAAACGTTGTCCTCACCTATATCGAGCTCATGAACAGGGCCAATAAGTATGCTCAGAGCTACTACTTAACGAACGAGAGGAAATCTCTGTTCAACGCAATGCACAAGGCTAGCAAAGCTACGACCACGACTGTGGAACCCTCTATGGACAAGCGCAAGCAAGAGCAGGTCAATGTACCGAGATCTAATGACTTGCATCAAGGCGACAAGCGTAACATGGGCAACCAGTAACGAGGGAATCTCCAGAACAACAACTGCGAGTATTGGAATAACAAGAAGTATGATCCGCCACAGCCCAGACACCGGTACCAGTATCAGGCACCTCTGAGTCAAAAGGTCCCGTACAAGCCAATGTATTAGATAGATGCCGGTTATTCTGAACCCCAGTACAAGTCGTACTCTAATCAGTATGACCAGAGGCAACACTCTGGCTACTCAGCCCAGGGTGGGTACGGTTATCACCAGAACTAGGGCCAGTACGACTGCCAGCCCACCAGCGTCGGCTAAGTCGACTCCTCAAGTCAAGGTTGGACCGAGATTGGTTACAACCGGTACCCCAAGAAAGAGTTCTAAGAAGTTTAACAAGTAAATGTGACAAGCAAAATCCCCAACTCTTCCAGGAACAATAGAAGAAGGGACCCTCAGATGGGCCACAAGAAAATACCGGGATGTTTTGCACTCATCACCAGCTTGATACTCAGCACTGAGGAATGCAGAACCCTCAGGGATGTTGCAGAACGATTGCACCGGCAGGGAAAACTCTACCAATATACCGGTCAAGTTCAACAGGGCTACCGGAAGGAGATCTTCACCATCAGTGGAAGACTAACTCTGTTCGGTACTTCCCACTCCGAGCATAGGTAGGCCTTATCATTTGGCTCGCGAGTCTGCGAGCCTCCGGAAGCCCGCTCGGCTCGGTCGATCCAAGCTCGGCCCGAACTCGTAGTAGACTCGCAAAGGCTCGGCATGTAAAAAGCCCGAGTTCAGCCCGAGTCCAGCCCGAAAAAACTCGGCCCGCCCGAAAGCTCGGCTCGGCAAAAGCCCGAAGGGCCCGGCTCGGCCCGGCCCGTAAAAGTTCGGCCCGGCCCGACTCGCCCAAGTATTTATATGTATTAATAAATAAATATTACGTCTATAAAAATAAGTAGTACAAGTGTACAACATTATTATTTATGAAACAAAACTACTATTAAGAGTTCCTTTTTATAAGCAAAGGAGACCCCTTCTTTTTTACATATTTCCCATGTGGGATGCTAGTACAAATTTCATAGATTATAGCTTATCCTGCAACCCTTTTGGAGAGCACGAGAGGGCTGCCTCCCGATGAGATCTTGGCCGGCCTCCACTATGGCGAGGTAGCTCGGGTTTTGGGCTATGTAATGCATGTCGTACTTGAGACCCACTATGAGCGGTGAGTCTTTTGTCCGGGTGTTACTTATGCTTGGTGGCATGGTGATATATAAGGTATCCCATCTATTTATGTGGTAGGGAGTTCTTTATAGATGTGGAGCTACCTTGTAAAAATGATATATATATATATATATATATATATATATATATATATGAAAATGGTATAATGAAGGGGACTGTAAAAGACAAATAACCTAATCCACATCTATGTTGAAATATATGTTCGTGTATCAAGCCCTACATTCTACCCATATTATGGTTATGAAATCCACATCCTATATTCCTATGGACTATGGTATTAGGAAATCTTCTTCACCAAAGTGAATGAAGAACCGAGATGCAAATATAAGGGAATTAAATAATTAATACACAAAACAAAGGTTGATGGTTGATCAATTTTCGTATCCTAGTTGTGCTATAGTTCTAAGACCATGTCTTCTAAGGTATCATTACGTCATACTATAACCCACAATAACTATTAATTCAATTAACCTAAGTTATCTAATGATTCTTAAATTATCAAATTAAAGCTAAGACCACCAAGACTTAGAAAATTAAACAAGAAAAGCCAATGCTCATATTTATCACATTCATTATCAATTGTCTAGAGTAAGTAAGGTAATCAATCTCAATTTTCACAATCCAAGCGAGGCCATGCTAGCGAGGCTAACCGTGACCAATTTTGGCAGTCCAGCCACGAGGTTTCACTCAAGAATGATGTTCTAATACCGTTGAAATTAACCGCAATATTTTTTTTTCCAAAATCATGGTTTTTCACCCAAAATTGTGGACTATAGCATACGATTTTTGCCAAAAATCTCATGTTCTTTTTTTGGAACCAAAATCTTACTGCCCTCAATTCAGAATTTTTAAGGACTTCTTGAACTAACGGAACCCAGAAATTTCACTTCCTTTCAATTCGGAAAACTAGAAAATTAAAAAAAAAATAAACGAGTGGAGATTTTCGAGCTCTGTCTATTCAAACACCTTTCAAAAAATCATTTTTTATCAACAGGAGACCAGCCAAGCGAGGCCAAAGGAGGCCAGCTAAGGGAGTCCAGCCAAAGGAGGCCTAAGGTGGGCAGCCTAATGAGGCCAAAGGAGGCCACCCACACGAGGTCATACTAGCGAGTCTAACCGAGACCAATTTTGGCAATCTAACCATGAGGTTTCATTCAAGAATGATGTTTTAACACCGTTGAAAATAACCCCAATTTTTTTTTTTTTTTCAATCTCATGTTTTTACTTTCGTGGCAAAATCTTACCACCCTCAAATCATAATTTTTAAGGACTTCTCGAACTAACGGAACGCAAAAATTTCACTACGTTTATTTTTTACGATTTTTAAAATTTAGAAAACTAGAAAATTCAAAAAATGAGTGGAGATTTTCGAGCTCCGTCTATTGGAACACTTTTCAAAAATCATTTTTTATCAACAGGAGGCCAGCCAAGCAAGGCCAACAGAGGCTAGCCAAGGGAGGCAAGCCAAGCGAGGCTAAAGGAGGGCAGCCAAGCGAGGCCAAAGGAGGGCAGCTAAGGGAAGCCAAGCAAGCAAAGCCAAGCAAACCATCCAAGCGAGGCTATGCTAGCGAGGCTAACCGTGACCAATGACCAATTTTGGCAGTCCAACCACGAAGATTTACTCAAGAATGATGTTTTAACACCGGTGAAAATAACCCCAAACTTTCCTCTAATATTTTTTTTTTCCAAAACCTAATGTTCTTTTTTTGGTTCCAAAATCTTACTACCCTCAAATCAGAATTTTTAAGAATTTTTTGAACTGGCGGAACGCAAAAATTTCACTTCGCTTATTTTTTACGATTTTTAAAATTAGGAAAACTAGAAAATTAAAAAAAAAAAAACAAGTGGAGATTTTCGAGCTCTGTCTATTGGAACACTTTTCAAAAATCTTTTTTTATCAACAGGAGACCAACCAAGTGAGGCCAAAGGAGACCCAAGGAAGGCTGCCAAGCTAGGCCAAAGGAGGCCAGCCAAAGGGGGCCAAAGGAGTCCAGCTAAGGGAGGCCAGCCAAATGAGGCCCAAGGAGGGCTACCAAGCGAGGCCAAAGGAGGCAACCCAAGCGAGGTGGTCATGCTAGCGAGTCTAACCATGGCCAATTTTGACAGTCTAACCACGAGGTTTCACTTAAGAATGATGTTCTGACACCGTTGAAAATAACCCCAATTTTTTCTCCAATATTTTTTATTTCCAAAATCGTGGTTTTTCACCCAGAACTGTGGTTTATAGCACATGATTTTTGTCAAAAATCTCCTGTTTTTACATTTGTACCAAAATCTTACCACCCACAAATCAAAATTTTTAAGGACTTCTCGAACTGACGAAACGCAAAAATTTCACTTTGTTTATTTTTTACTATTTTTGAAATTAGGAAAACTATAAAATAAAAAAAATAAAAAAAATAAAACAAATGAAGATTTTCGAGCTCCCTCTATTGGAAAATCTTTCAAAAATCATTTTTTATCAACAGGAGGCCAACCAACAGAAGCCAACCAAGTGAGGCCAGCTAAGCTAGGCCACACGAGGCCAAAGGAAGCCATCCAAACGAGGCCTTGCTAGCGAGGCTAACCGTGACCAATTTTAGCAGTCCAACCATGAGGTTTCACACAAGAATGATGTTCTAACACCGTTGAAAATAACCCCAATGTTTTCTCCTCTTTTTTTTTTTTTTTTCCAAAATCATAGTTTTTCACCCAAAACTGTGGACTATAGCACACGATTTTTGGCAAAAATCTCATGTTTTTTTTTTGGTACCAAAATCTTACTACCCTCAAATCAGAATTTTTCAGGACTTCTCGAACTGACGGATAGCAAAAATTTCACTTCGTTTACTTTTTACGATTTTTAAAATTCAAAAAATTAAAAAATTCAAAAAAAATAAACGAGTGGAGATTTTCGAGCACTGTTTATTGGAACACCTTTCAAAAATTATTTTTTATCAACAAGAGGCCAGCCAAGCGAGACCAAATGAGGTCAGCTAAGGGAGGTCAGCCAAAGGAGGCCCAAGCGAGGCCAATTGAGGGCAGCCAAGCGAGGCCAAAGGAGGCCACCCAAGCGAGGTCATGCTAGTGAGTCTAACCGTGGCCAATTTTGGCAGTCTAACCACGCGGTTTCACCCAAGAATGATGTTCTAACACCGTTGAAAATAACCCTAATTTGTTCTCCTATTTTTTTTTTTCAAAATCGGGGTTTTCCACCCAAAACTGTGGACTATAAACGATTTTTGGCAAAAATCTCGTGTTCTTTTTTTGGTACCAAAATCTTACTCCCCTCACATTAGAATTTTTAAGGACAACTCGAGCTAACGGAACGCAAAAATTTCAGTTCGTTTATTTTTTCGATTTTTGAAATTCGGAAAACTAGAAAATTCAAAAAATATAAATGAGTGGAGATTTTCGAGCTCCCTTTATTGGAACACCTTTCAAAAATCATTTTTTATCAACAGGAGGTCAGCAAAGCGAGGCCAACCAAGCGAGGCCACATAAGGCCAGCCAAGCTAGGCCACGCGAGGCCAAAGGAAGGCATCCAAGCAAGGCCATGCTAGCGAGGTTAACCGTGACGAATTTTGGCAGCTCAACCACAAGGTTTCACTCAAGAATGATGTTCTAACACCGTTGAAAATAACCCCAATTTTTTCTCCAATTTTTTTTTTCCAAAATCGTGGTATTTCACCCAAAACACACACGGTTTTTGCCAAAAAATCTCATGTTCTTACTTTCGTGCCAAAATCTTACCACCCTCAAATCATAATTTTTAAGGACTTCTCGAACTGACGGAATGCAAAACTTTCACTTCGTTTATTTTTTACGATTTTTGAAATTCGGAACTAGAAAATTCAAAAAAAAATAAAATAAACGAGTAGAGATTTTCGAGCTCTGTCTATTGGAACACCTTTCAAAAATCATTGTTTATCAACAGGAGGCCAACCAAGCGAGACCAACAGAGGCTAGCCATGCGAGGCCAAAAGAGGTCAGTCAAGTAAGGCCAGCCAAACGAGGCCTAAGGAGGGCAGCTAAGCATGGCCAAAGGATGGCAGCTAAGGGAGGCTATGTAACGACCCGTATCTAAATTAAGTTAATAAGTAAATTTTATTTGGAATTTATGTTAATTCGAGGAAGTTTTTAACTTCGGAAATACATTTTAGTAGGAGTTCATAGCAAAAATTTTAAGCAACGGAAGCGAGTTCACCGTTATTAGAAAATTTCTATCGAGAAATCGGAAGTTTCCTTTTATTTTTCTTTCCTCTTTCCTTTTTCCTTTTTCCTTTTTCTTTCCTTTCTTTTCTTTTTATTTCCCTCTTTCTTTCTTTCTTTTCTTTCTCTCTTTCCTTCCTCTCCCCCGCGTCCCCGTACCCGTTCGGACTGCCGGCCTTTCGCCGGCTATTTCTTGGTCGTCCGGCCACCCCAGGCCGTGAAATCGGTCTTGTTTTCTTCGTGTCTTCCTCCTCTTCAACCCTATACCCATGGTTTGCCACGAATTTAGCCGTAGGAGGAGAAAACACAACTTGAAAATCACTCGAAATTGCGTCAGACTACCCTCGTTGGGCTTTGAAGCCCTCGTCACCACGAACCCATAGCCACTGGCCTCACCCCCATTGGATGCCGGAGGAAGAAGAATCGAACGGTCAAAATTCCGGCCACCCGAATGTTTCGAGGCCGATTTCGGCCAATCCACTTGGAATTAGTTTTCATGGCATGTATAAAAGTTTATTCTTATACCTTGATGTACATTGTGGTGAAATTTGGTGACCATCGGAGATGGTTGGATGGCGGCGCGTGGGCCCACGGGCAACAACTTGTGACGGCACGTGGCAGAGCGTTCGGCCTCCAATGGTGGTACATTTTGGTCCTTTAACACGTGTTTTCATTACCAGCATAACGGTACATAGTTTGTAGGAAGTTATCGATGTTTGAGATTTAATTCGATTATTTTTGGGTTGTTTTTCGTACTAGTTACGAATTACATTAATGCGTGACCGTTGGATGGCCACCAAATTTGATTAGGGTGTTAAGATATTAATTTGGAGATTATTGTGCGGTTGGATCGTTGAAATTAGGTCAGTGGGTTGATTAAAGTATAATTACGATTTGTGAGTTCGAATAAATTAATTTACGTTCGTTCGATTTATCGAACCGCGACAATCCAACGTTTGAGAAATGTGGTTAAGTATTTTGGATAATTAAATGTATCGAAGAGTAAATTTTGAGGAGTTCGCGTTTCGGACTTTGTTGATGGGTTTAGGGAAATGAGAATTCAAGATGGAAACCTTAATCGAGTTAATTCGTCAATTTTCTAATTAATCGCTCTGTCGCCAAATTAATCTTTCAGCGTAATTCGTTTTGTTCAGGAGGACGAGTTGAGCCATCTATCGAGGGGAGAATTGTGCTAAGCAGGAGGGTTAGCCGACAAATCAGTGAGTGGACTTTTGTTTTAAATTAAATGTGCATGCAAATCTGATTATCAAAATATTTAATTTCTCGTATTAAATTCTTGTTATCATATTCCATTCATGATATTGAGTCTCGAGCATGGATTTGGATTCTCGTATTTCGATTTCTCGTTTTATAGTCTTTCCTACTTATGTGAAACTTTATAGTTTCTAAAAACTAGGCTCGAGACTTGGACTATGATTCTTCACGAGAACCTTCTTGAATTCTTTGAGGCTCGAGATAATATCGTTGCTAATATTTGAGACTTGCCACTTTATGAGAGGATCTTTGGGGAAATCTATTATTTTAGGCTTAATGGTTTTAAGTGGATATTTGAGGAAAAGATTTTTCCCCTCCGAACTACTCTTTCTTCGTGATAAGTTACGTATTAAGCCTCAATGTTTTATGAGCTGATTTTAGGGAGAGTTTTCGATGTTTTCTATGAGAGGCTTCGGTGATTTTTCCCTATATTTGATTTATAATCACCATACTGTTACCGTAGCTGCATGCATGCTTGTTCTTCTGCCTTCGTGGCGAGGGGTGCGTCCTCGGAGCCCTTCCGTCTGTGTGACGAGGTGAGTCTTGTCTGTTGTGATAAGCTCACTGGAGCCCAGTGTTCGATCTGCCTCTGTTGCGAACGAATACGTACGGGAGATTGGGAGACGTTGATTGTTTGTATGGTGTGATGGAAATATTGATTGACTAGTATGGTGTGATTGCCTCTCCTCCCCATCATTTCCCCAATATCTTTACCGATTGAAAGTTCATACGTTTGAACTCTTTGATTTAAATAATTGCATGCACACTGTTTAATAAGAAAATTTGGGAAAGCATAAAATTATTTTCTGATAATATTATTTTCGTCCACTCACTCTATCATTGTCATTAAATACTTTTTCCTGGGCCCTTCGGTTTTAAATTGCCCAGATTGCAGATTTAGTTGAGGTCAGGCCATACCATGCAGTCGAGGCATTAGTTTACCATCACTTCTCTTTTTTTTAGTTGTCTCTTTTCTTAAATTTGTATTTATGAAATTCTTGATGAGCAATTAGTATGCTTTGATTTACCGAACTATGTTGAAATTGAATTCAACTGTTATAGATCCTTTTGAGTTGGAGACCTCGTTTATTTATATTATTGTGGAAGTTTGTGAATTGTTGTGGCGAGCAAGTCGGCTCATAAATGTGGTTGATTTGTTTGACTTTTAGAAGTGTTAAAAATGTGAAATTGCAGGTTTTGGGTAGTCCATTTTAAAGGAGGTTATGCCGAATTTTTTGGAAGAAATTTCTCTTAATGTGGGACCCACATGGCCACCTCGGATTCCAGGGTGGAGTCTGGGTCGGATCCTGTCAGTCCAGCCAATCGAAGCCAAGTAAGCCAGCTAAGCGAGGTCAAAGGAAGTCATCCAAGCGAGATCATGCTAGCGAGGCTAACCGTGACCAATTTTGGCAGTCCAACCACGAGGTCTCACTCAAGAATGATCAATGTTCTAACACCGTTGAAAATAACCCCAATATTTTCTCCAATTTCTTTTTTTCAAAATCGTGGTTTTACCCAAAACTGTGGACTAACTATTCAACACCATTTTTTCTTGAAATATTCGTATGCCATCATCTTACCACTGGTAAAGCTTGAATTTTTGAAAGTGTTCCAGTCTCCAGAGCTATAAAATCTCGACCCATTTCTTTTGTGAGAATTTTCTGTCCTTCCTACTTTGGAGAATGGTCAAAAAAAAATTGGGTCGAGATTTATGCGTTTCGTCATACTGAGAAGTCCTTAAAAATCATGATTCGAGTGTGAGAATATTTTGGTGAGAAAATAAGAAATTACTATTTTGGGTGATTTCCTTAAAAACTTGCATCTATTTAAATTGTAGAGGCCAGTTTGCACGAGTATCCAAAAATATTTTATAGTATGAATGAAACCCAACGCGAGATCTTACATGCACCGGACGTGCTTATTTTCTATTTCGACAAATTAAAATTAAAAAAAAATTTAGGAACATCTTTTAAATTTGAATTTGAACAATTAAAGTTTGTCAACACCCTTTTTTTCTTCAAATTTGCGAATGCCATAATCTCACCATCTGTAAAACTTGAATTTTAGAAGGTGTTCCAATCTGCAGAGCTATAAAATCTTGACCCATTTCTTTCCTACGAATTTTTTTCTCTTCCGACTTTAGAAAATGGTATAAAAAAATCTGGTCGAGATTTTTGCGTTTCGTCAGTTGAAAAAGTACATAAAAATCATGATTTGATGATGGCAAGATTTTGGTGAGAAAATAAGAATATGCGATTTTGGCCAAAAAACCGTGTGCTATAGTCCACTGTTTTGAGTGATTTTCTTTAAAAATTGCATCTTTTAAATTCTCGAGGCCGGTTTGCACTAGTGTCGGAAAGTATTTTAGAGTCTGAATGAAGCGCAACGCGAGACCTTGCAAGCACCGGAAGTGCTTCGTTTCTATTTCGTCAATTTAAAATTTAAAACAAAAATTAGGAACACTTGTAGCGACGAATAGTTCGTCGCTACAGGTTGTTCAAAATACATATTTTTTATTTATTTAAAATTTAAACAAATACATCTTTTCAACACCATTTTTTCTTGAAATTTTCGTATGCCATCATCTTACCACGGGTAAAGCTTGAATTTTGAAAAGTGTTCCAGTCTTCAGAGCTATAAAATCTCGACCTATTTCTTTTGTGCGAATTTTCTGTCCTTCCTACTTTGGAGAATGGTAAAAAAAAAATTGGGTCGAGATTTATGCGCTTCGTCAGACTGAGAAGTCCATAAAAATCATGATTCGAGTGTGAGAATATTTTGCTGAGAAAATAAGAAATTACTATTTAGAACTAAAAACCGTGTGATATAGTCCACAGTTTTGCGTGATTTCCTTAAAAACTTGCATTTTTTTAAATTGTAGAGGCCAGTTTGCACGAGTATCCAAAAATATTTTATAGTATGAATGAAACCCAACGCGAGATCTTACATGCACCGGACGTGCTTATTTTATATTTCGACAAATTAAAATTAAAAAAAAATTTAGGAACATTTTTTAAATTTGAATTTGAACAATTAAAGTTTGTCAACACCCTTTTTTTCTTCAAATTTGCGAATGCCATAATCTCACCATCTGTAAAACTTCAATTTTAGAAGGTGTTCCAATCTGCGGAGCTATAAAATCTTGACCAATTTCTTTTCTACGATTTTTTTCTCTTCCGACTTTAGAAAAAAGTAAAAAAAAATCTGGTCGAGATTTTTTGCGTTTCGTCAGTTGAAAAAGTGCATAAAAATCATGATTTGCGGATGGCAAGATTTTGGTGAGAAAATAAGAATATGCGATTTTGGCCAAAACACCGTGTGCTATATTATAGTCCACTATTTTGAGTGATTTTCTTTAAAAATTGCATCTTTTAAATTCTCGAGGCCGGTTTGCACTGGTGTCGGAAAGTATTTTAGAGTCTGAATGAAGCCCAACGCGAGACCTTGCAAGCACCGGAAGTGCTTCGTTTCTATTTCGTCAATTTAAAATTTAAAACAAAAATTAGGAACACATTCGTCGCTACAGGTTGTTCAAAATACATATATTTTATTTATTTAAAATTTAAACAAATACATCTTTTCAACACCATTTTTTCTTGAAATTTTCGTATTCCATCATCTTACCACGGGTAAAGCTTGATTTTGGAAAGTGTTCCAGTCTCCAGAGCAATAAAATCTCCACCCATTTCTTTTGTGCGAATTTTCTGTCCTTCCTACTTTGGAGAATGGTAAAAAAAAAATTGGGTCGAGATTTATGCGTTTCGTCAGACTGGGAAGTCCTTAAAAATCATGATTCGAGTGTGAGAATATTTTGCTGAGAAAATAAAAAATTACTATTTAGAACTAAAAACCGTGTGCTATAGTCCACAGTTTTGGGTGATTTCCTTAAAAACTTGCATCTTTTTAAATTGTAGACGCCAGTTTTCACGAGTATCCAAAAAAATTTTATAGTATGAATGAAACCCAACGCGAGATCTTACATGCACCGGACGTGCTTACTTTCTATTTCGACAAATTAAAATTAAAAAAAAAATTAGGAACATCTTTTAAATTTGAATTTGAACAATTAAAGTTTGTCAACACCCTTTTTTTCTTCAAATTTGCGAATGCCATAATCTCACCATCAGTAAAACTTCAATTTTAGAAGGTGTTCCAATCTGCGGAGCTATAAAATCTTGACCAATTTCTTTTCTACGATTTTTTTTCTCTTCCGACTTTAGAAAATAGTAAAAAAAAATCTGGTCGAGATTTTTGCGTTTCGGCAGTTGAAAAAGTGCATAAAAATCATGATTTGATGATGGCAAGATTTTGGTGAGAAAATAAGAATATGTGATTTTGGCCAAAAAACCGTGTGCTATAGTCCACTGTTTTGAGTGATTTTCTTTAAAAATTGCATCTTTTAATTTCTCGAGGCCGGTTTGCACTGCCGTCGGAAAGTATTTTAGAGTCTGAATGAAGCCCAACGCGAGACCTTGCTAGCACCGGAAGTGCTTCGTTTCTATTTCGGCAATTTAAAATTTAAAACAAAAATTAGGAACACTTGTAGCGACGAACTATTCGTCGCTACAGGTTGTTCAAAATACATATTTTTTATTTATTTAAAATTTAAACAAATACATCTTTTCAACACCATTTTTTCTTGAAATTTTCGTATGTCATCATCTTACCACGGGTAAAGCTTGAATTTTGGAAAGTGTTCCAGTCTCCAAAGCTATAAAATCTTGACCCAATTCTTTTGTGCGAATTTTCTGTCCTTCCTACTTTGGAGAATGGTAAAAAACAAAATGGGTCGAGATTTATGAGTTTCATCAGACTGAGAAGTCCTTAAAAATCATGATTCGAGTGTGAGAATATTTTGGTGAGAAAATAAGAAATTACTATTTAGAACTAAAAACAGTGTGCTATAGTCCACAGTTTTGGGTGATTTCCTTAAAAACTTGCATCTTTTTAAATTGTAGACGCCAGTTTGCACGAGTATCCAAAAATATTTTATAGTATGAATGAAACCCAACGCGAGATCTTACATGCACCGGACGTGCTTATTTTCTATTTCGACAAATTAAAATTAAAAAAAAATTTAGGAACAACTTTTAAATTTGAATTTGAACAATTAAAGTTTGTCAACACCCTTTTTTTCTTCAAATTTGCGAATGCCATAATCTCACAATCTGTAAAACTTGATTTTAGAAGGTGTCCAATCTGCGGAGCTATAAAATCTTGACCCATTTCTTTTCTACGAATTTTTTTCTCTTCCGACTTTAGAAAATGGTAAAAAAAAATCTGGTCGAGATTTTTTGCGTTTCGTCAGTTGAAAAAGTGCATAAAAATCATGATTTGCGGATGGCAAGATTTTGGTGAGAAAATAAGAATATGCGATTTTGGCCAAAAAACCGTGTGCTATATTATAGTCCACTGTTTTGAGTGATTTTCTTTAAAAATTGCATCTTTTAAATTCTCGAGGCCGGTTTACACTGGTGTCGGAAAGTATTTTAGAGTCTGAATGAAGCCCAACGCGAGACCTTGCAAGCAGCGGAAGTGCTTCGTTTCTATTTCGTCAATTTAAAATTTAAAACAAAAATTAGGAACACATTCGTCGCTACAGGTTGTTCAAAATACATATATTTTATTTATTTAAAATTTAAACAAATACATCTTTTCAACACCAATTTTTCTTGAAATTTTCGTATTCCATCATCTTACCACGGGTAAAGCTTGAATTTTGGAAAGTGTTCCAGTCTCCAGAGCAATAAAATCTCAACCCATTTCTTTTGTGCGAATTTTCTGTCCTTCCTACTTTGGAGAATGGTTAAAAAAAAATTGGGTCGAGATTTATGCGTGTCGTCAGACTGAGAAGTCCTTAAAAATCATGATTCAAGTGTGAGAATATTTTGGTGAGAAAATAAGAAATTACTATTTAGAACTAAAAACCGTATGATATAGTCCACAGTTTTGGGTGATTTCCTTAAAAACTTGCATCTTTTTAAATTGCAGAGGCCAGTTTGCACGAGTATCCAAAAATATTTTATAGTATGAATGAAACCCAACGCGAGATCTTACATGCACCGGACGTGCTTATTTTCTATTTCGACAAATTAAAATTAAAAAAAAATTTAGGAACATCTTTTAAATTTGAATTTGAACAATTAAAGTTTGTCAACACCCTTTTTTTCTTCAAATTTGCGAATGCCATAATCTCACCATCTGTAAAACTTGAATTTTAGAAAGTGTTCCAATCTGCGGAGCTATAAAATCTTGACCCATTTCTTTTCTACGATTTTTTTTCTCTTCCGACTTTAGAAAATAGTAAAAAAAAATCTGGTCGAGATTTTTGCGTTTCGTCAGTTGAAAAAGTGCATAAAAATCATGATTTGATGATGGCAAGATTTTGGTGAGAAAATAAGAATATGTGATTTTGGCCAAAAAACCGTGTGCTATAGTCCAATGTTTTGAGTGATTTTCTTTAAAAATTGCATCTTTTAATTTCTCGAGGCCGGTTTGCACTGGTGTCGGAAAGTATTTTAGAGTCTAAATGAAGCCCAACGCGAGACCTTGCAAGCACCGTAAGTGCTTCGTTTCTATTTCGTCAATTTAAAATTTAAAACAAAAATTAGGAACACTTGTAGCGACGAATAGTTCGTCGCTACGGGTTGTTCAAAATACATATTTTTTATTTATTTAAAATTTAAACAAATACATCTGTTCAACACCATTTTTTCTTGAAATTTTCGTATGCCATCATCTTACCACGGGTAAAGCTTGAATTTTGGAAAGTGTTCCTGTCTCCAGAGCTATAAAATCTCGACCCATTTCTTTTGTGCGAATTTTCTGTTCTTCCTACTTTGGAGAATGGTAAAAAAAAAAATTGGGTCGAGATTTATGAGTTTCGTCAGACTGAGAAGTCCATAAAAATCATGATTCGAGTGTGAGAATATTTTGGTGAGAAAATAAGAAATTACTATTTAGAACCAAAAACCGTGTGCTATAGTCCACAGTTTTGGGTGATTTCCTTAAAAACTTGCATCTTTTTAAATTGTAGAGGCCAGTTTGCACGAGTATCCAAAATATTTTATAGTATGAATGAAACCCAACGCGAGATCTTACATGCACCGGACGTGCTTATTTTCTATTTCGACAAATTAAAATTAAAAAAAAATTAGGAACATCTTTTAAATTTGAATTTGAACAGTTAAAGTTTGTCAACACCCTTTTTTTCTTCAAATTTGCGAATGCCATAATCTCACCATCTGTAAAACTTGAATTTTAGAAGGTGTTCCAATCTGCGGAGCTATAAAATCTTGACCAATTTCTTTTCTACGATTTTTTTTCTCTTCCGACTTTAGAAAATGGTAAAAAAAAAAATCTGGTCGAGATTTTTGCGTTTCTTCAGTTGAAAAAGTGCATAAAAATCATGATTTGATGATGGCAAGATTTTGGTGAGAAAATAAGAATATGCGATTTTGGCCAAAAAATCGTGTGCTATAGTCCACTGTTTTGAGTGATTTTCTTTAAAAATTGCATCTTTTAATTTCTCGAGGCCGGTTTGCACTGGTGTCGGAAAGTATTTTAGAGTCTGAATGAAGCCCAACGCGAGACCTTGCAAGCACCGGAAGTGCTTCGTTTCTATTTCGTCAATTTAAAATTTAAAACAAAAATTAGGAACACTTGTAGCGACGAATAGTTCGTCGCTACAGGTTGTTCAAAATACATATTTTTTATTTATTTAAAATTTAAACAAATACATCTTTTCAACACCATTTTTTCTTGAAATTTTCGTATGCCATCATCTTACCACTGGTAAAGCTTGAATTTTGGAAAGTGTTCCAGTCTCCAGAGCTATAAAATCTGGACCCATTTCTTTTGTGCGAATTTTCTGTCCTTCCTACTTTGGAGAATGGTAAAAAAAAAATTGGGTCGAGATTTATGCGTTTCGTTAGACTGAGAAGTCCTTAAAAATCATGATTTGAGTGTGAGAATATTTTGGTGAGAAAATAAGAAATTACGATTTAGACCTAAAAACCGTGTGCTATAGTCCACTGTTTTGGGTGATTTCCTTAAAAACTTGCATCTTTTTAAATTGTAGAGGTCAGTTTGCACGAGTATCCAAAAATATTTTATAGTATGAATGAAGCCCAACGCGAGATCTTACATGCACCGGACGTGCTGATTGGCACATATTTGTCGTGCAAATTGCATTCCTAATCATGAGAATTAAGCTTCTCCGAAGGCCTTTTGTTGTGTTTAATGTGTGTTTTCATGTTTCTAGGTTATTTATGTGAGTTGATGTAATTCGGCACAATATGGTGCATTTTGGCGCATTTGAACCACTTCTGAGAAAAGGACGAGAAGTCAACCGTGACTCTTGGACATCAAGATCATATGAGTCAAAGCTTCGGGAGTGGAACACACAAAGATTTCGGAGAAAGAAGAGTATAATTCCGAATTTCGGCGATTTTCCGGAGAACCACCACAAGCGGCGGCAGCACCGCCGGAGAACCACCAACCGTGGTGGTGAGACAAAGGGGCAGCAGCTCACATGTTTTGCTGCATCAATTCCATGTGGCCAAGTCAGAAATCCATCCCCTCACATGCCAAAATCTGCCATATTCCCCACTCACTTCCCTCCACATCATCATTCCATTTCCCCCATCATGTTCCTTTTGTTTTTCATTTGTTTTATCTTTTCCCATACCATTTCAGATCACAAGCTCTTTATATATGTCTACATTTGATTCAAAGGGGGATCAATCAATCAATTCAGAAAGTCACCTCCCATTCAGCTGAGCCAAGAGCTCTCAAACACTCTAGAATACGTCCTCTCCGTCCGGACTCCACTAGGATGTCCGGACGGACACTACCCGTCCACCTACTGTAATTGCCAGTTTTCTCATAGTTCTGTCCATTTTTTGGACTTTCATCCTTCACAAAAGTTGTTCCTAAGGCCCCCATTTACCTTACGGACTAGCTTTCACAATCGTTTGTACACTTACATGCTCTGGAATCATCAAGAACAACAAGGACCTGCAGGAATCCTGGAGGTTTTGAGCAAGAAGGAGTGAGGAGAAGAAGAGGATACATGGAGCAGCTAGCCAACTCTTGGGACAGCAAGGACCTGCTAGATGTCTTCATGAGAATCTCTCAACCTATCTTTACTTATGTTTTATTCAAGCATGTGTGTATAAATTCTTATGGTTGGGGACTAGGGTTGTATGCCCTATTTCATTGATGTTGGATTGTATAACTTTGATGTTTTATGCATGTTGGTTGATTCTTGGATATGTTTATTGTCTATTTGTGTTAGATGCTTGCTTAGGGATATGACAAATTCATGAGCATGTGTTTAATCCATTTTTGTGAGAGTTTGTAAGCTTGAGAACCTTATTAATTCTAGACAAATGACAATGAGCATGATGAATCTAAGTAAGGAACTTGATTTGTTTGAATCTTGATTCTTGGAACTCTATGCCTAGGAAGTTTACTTGGGGACCTTGGTAAGGCTTGGGTAAATGGATTAGGAGTATTTGTGTCCATGGTATGGTACAAAATAGGCCTAGAAGAATCACATCCTTGACTATGGTATGGTTGGGATATGGGGTTTGATCCACTATCAACTTGGTTTTGTGTAAATCCTTGCTGCATTTGTTCTTCACCTCCATTCACGTTTGAATGTGAGACTTGATTCTCATGACCATAACTGGACATGATGACATTAGATTGCATTCGCTTTCCATACCATAACATGGGTGGAATGTGGGGATTGTTACACAAACTTCTTTAACATGTGCACACATTAGGTTGTTAATTCAATAGATATGAAAACTCAATCATTCTACCATTCCTATATCTTTCCATATTCCACTTTACACTTTTGTTGGGCTTGTCACCTCAACACATTCACATATGTTTCTTTTGTTTACTTAGATATGCATGCTCACTTTGGTTACTGTTTTGGTACTTGTCACTTGGGAGTGACACAACTTTGAACACTACACTCACATGTTGCACATACTCCACATCTAAGTACATAGTCCATTTCTTGTCTCATCATTTTAGTGCTAGAAACTTGGTTACCACATAATTACCGAGTGGATTTTGGGCCTTCCAATCCCTTGGGTACGACAACCCCCGGTCCTTAATCTATACCATCCCCTATCTTTGACGATACGTAGACATGTTTTCAACGCGAAATTATCGTCTCGTCACGTGCTTATTTTCTATTTCGACAAATTAAAATTAAAAAAAAATTTAGGAACATCTTTTAAATTTGAATTTGAACAATTAATGTTTGTCAACACCCTTTTTTTCTTCAAATTTGCGAATGCCATAATCTCAGAATCTGTAAAACTTGAATTTTAGAAGGTGTTCCAATCTGCGGAGCTATAAAATCTTGACCCATTTCTTTTTTACGTATTTTTTTCTCTTCCGACTTTAGAAAATGGTAAAAAAAAATCTGGTCGAGATTTTTGCGTTTCGTCAGTTGAAAAAGTGCATAAAAATCATGATTTGATAATGGCAAGATTTTGGTGAGAAAATAAGAATATGCGATTTTGGCCAAAAAACTGTGTGCCATAGTCCACTGTTTTGAGTGATTTTCTTTAAAAATTGCATCTTTTAAATTCTTGAGGCCGACTTGCACTGGTGTCGGAAAGTATTTTAGAGTCTGAATGAAGCCCAACGCAAGACCTTGCAAGCACCGGAAGTGCTTCGATTCTATTTCGTCAATTTAAAATTTAAAACAAAAATTAGGAATACTTGTAGCGACGAACTCGCTACAGGTTATTGAAAATACATACTTTTTATTTATTTAAAATTTAAACAAATACAACTTTTCAACACCATTTTTTCTTGAAATTTTCGTATTTGAAATGCAACAAGCTTCCTGCACCTCTATTATTTTTGAGCCCAAGAGGAGCACATAATAAATTCAATTATGTTTTGAAAAGAGTAGCAATTTTTAAATTAACTTATGTTTTGAAAAAAAAACAATCTCAAACCACTCTACCCGAAGAATATTTCATTGGCAAAGATTATTTCAATATAATTTTTTTTTAGCACACTTCTGCTTGAGAAACATACTAAATCTTATCTTTTGGGGCCCAAACGAGGTACTATTGATTCCTTATTTCCTTGTAATTGTGACATTTTTCTTAGCACCTGGGCTAGAAGGCTAAAAAAATCTCAAAAGTGTCAAACTTTACTATTATTCGTGTGCACCGATTTTCCATCATTTCGTCCCAAATCCGGCTTCATCCAATTTTCAAAATGCAATTAACAAGCTTCTTGCATCTCATTTTTTAGCCCAAGATGAGCAAATAGTAAATTCAATTATGTTTCGAAAATAGGAGCAAATATTAAATTGACTTATATTTTTTTTTAAATCTCAATCCAATTGTCCCGATGAAAAATTTAGGGGTGGGCGAAAACCGACCTAAGCAGCCCGGTTTTCCGGGTCGAAAACCGAATAGGAAAAAAAGAGTTGAGAAAGATTTGAAACCGAACCAGAACCGTTTTTATCCGGTTCGGCACCGGTTTTGTCTTTTAAACCGACCGTTTTTTAACCAACCGACCGGATTTTATTATATATATATTTTTATATTCTTTTCTGACCCTCTCTCTCCAACTTTTCTATTCTTTTTTATTATTTTCTAACACTCTCTTTCTCTCTACCTCTCTCCCTCTTCACGTGTTTTTGACTCTCTATCCCCAACTTTCTATCTTTTTTATTATTTTTTAACTCTCTCTCCCTCCCACTTCACGTCATTTCTGACTCTCTCCAACTTTTCTATCTTTTCTTTCTCTCTCCCTCTCTTCCTCTTCACGTGCACGCCTCTCCGGTTTTTTTTCTTTTTCTGACCCTCTTTCTTTCTTTTTCTCCCCCATGACGCACCCACCACTATTTCCTATGTTTTTTTTTCTTCTCGTCTTCTTCAACGACTCATCTTCTTCTTCTTCTTCCTTTTCTTCTATCTTCTGCAACCTGCAACTCCTCTTCTTCTTCATTTTTTTTTCTTCTTTCTTTCCCTCTCTTTGAAACCGAAACAAAACTGGACAGAACATATAATTTGGCCCAACCGAATATTTCGGCACAATAAAAAAAAATCCAATTCCGGTTTGAAGATTGAGCTAACTGAACAATTTGGGCCGAATACGGTTTGGGCCTGGAACCGATCCGACCCGACATGTGCCCACTCCTAGAAAAATTCGTCGATAAAGGTTGTTTCAATATAATTATTATATTTTTACAATACTTCTGCTTGACGAAACATATATATATTAAATCTTATCTTTCGGAGCCCAAAACGTTGTACAATTGATTCCTTGTGATTGTGACTCAAAAGTGTCAAACTTTACTATTATTCGTGTGCTATAGCACACAGTTTTTCCACCATTTCGTCCTAAACTTGGCTTCATTCAATTTCCGAAATGCAATTAACAAGCTTCATGCATCTCATTTTTGAGCCCAAAGGAAGCAAATAGTAAATTCAATTATATATGTTTTGAAAAGTGGAGCAAATATTAAACTGACTTATGTTTTAAAAAAAATCTAAAACTACTTTTTCCGACGAATAATTATTCGGCAAAGGTTGTTTCAATATAATTATTTTATTTTTATCACAATTTTGGTTGACGAAACATATTAAATCTTATGTTTCGGGGCCCAAAACGTTGTACAATTGATTCCTTGTGATTGTAACAATTTTCTTAGCACCCGGGCTAGAAGGCTCAAAAATTTTCAAAAGTGCCAAATTTTATTGTTATTCGTGTGCTATAAACACACAGATTTTTCACCATTTCGTCCCAAAACCGGCTTTATTCAATTTTCGAAATGCAACAAGCTTCCTGCATCTCATTTTTTAGCCCAAGAGACATAATAAATTCAAGGACTAAATTCGTGTTAATACCCTGAACTTTAGAGGTCTAATCAGTTCAGTTCTTGCACTTCTAATTTCATCAAAACGGTCCCTGAACTTTCAATTTTCATCCAATAAGTCCCTCCGTCAAAGTTCCGTCAAATTGGGACGTTAAATGCTAATGTGGCACACCCAAAAAATATGAAATGTTCATTATACCCCTGCCTTCTGTTTAGTCTTTTTTTTTCAATTTTTTTTTTGCAGTATTTTTTTTTCTTCTTCTCCCTCTCCCCGACCCCTCTCATCTCTGATCTCTCTCTCTCCCCGACCCTCTCTTCCTCTCCTTTTCCTCCTCCTTCTTCTTCTCCGTTTCTTTCATCTCTCTCTCTCTCTCTCCCTTCTTCTTCCCTGCAAATTCACAATCAAATCACAACCATAGTAGCAGCTCCACCACACTTCTACTAAGGACACCCACGGCAACCAAGCAGCGCCTTCGCGCCTCGCCGAGCAGCCGTGCTTCATCATCTAATCAGTGCCACCACCACAACACTCTGGCGTCCCCAGATCGACCCTCGGGTCTCTCGGACTGCCAAAAGCCATCAGAATCGTTCCACCGCCACTGGGTCCAATTGATTTGGATACCCAGTAGCGCCGCCACACCACGACCAAGCCCAGAACCACCACTCGAGCCCAGCTCGGATTTCCCGCTCAATGTCGCTCCACAAACCCAGCCGCGGCTACCAGCATACCACCGCGCCTCACCTTCGATCCCAACAGAGCCTAGCCATGCCCAGCGCCTCCGATCAGTTCCGACTCCTTCAACCTCGAGCCCGTGCTCCCATTCCACCGCCGCTGAACGCAAGGGCAGCCGCGCCTCTATCACGGCCCAGCTCTCTCCGTAGAGAGAGAGAGAGAGAGAGAGAGAGAGAGAGAGAGAGAGAGAGAGAGAGAGAGAGAGAGAGAGAGAGAGAGAGAGAGAGAGAGAGAGAGAGAGAGAGAGAGAGAGAGAGAGAGAGAGAGAGAGATCAGAGATGAGAGAGAGATGAGAGGGGTCGAGGAGAGAGAGAAGAAGAAAAAAAAATTGAAAAAAAAAAAGACTAAACAGAGGTAGGGGTATAATGGACATTTCATATTTTTTTGGGTGTGCCACATCAGCATTTAACGTCCCAATTGGACGGAACTTTGACGGAGGGACTTATTGGATGAGAATTGAAAGTTCAGGAACCGTTTTGATGAAATTAGAAGTGATTAGACCCCTAAAGTTTAGGGTATTAACACGAATTTAGTCCTAAATTCAATTATGTTTTGAAAAGATGAGCAAATATTAAATTGACTTATGTTTTTTTTTCTTTAAATAAAATCTCAAACTACTTTTTCCGACGAATAATTTTTTTAAAAAAAGGTTGTTTCAATATAATTATTTTATTTTTACCATACTTCTGCTTGATGAAACATATTAAATCTTATCATTCGGGGCCCACAATGTTGTACATTTGATTCCTTCTTGTTATTGTGACATTTTTCTTAGCACTCGGGCTAGAAGGATCAAATATTAAATTATGTTTTGAAAAGAGGAGCAAATATTAAATTCAATTATGTTTTTTTTTCGAGAAGAATATTCGACTGAAACCAGAATGAAGTATACATCAAATCTCAAGACGTACGCAAACATTTTTTGCCAGGCACTACAAGAAAAGATAAACCACACTCATTAAAATCAATATATCTCAATATTTAATCGAGCCTACAAACTAGGACAAACTTCCTACTCACCTAGATAAACTAAATGATCATCAATCCGCCTGAGCACTCAATTGTGGTACCCAAAGAAGATTCTCATCCAACTAATTAACAGAAATTCACCAAAACTTGTTGGCGGGGCATATGAGTCAAAGTACCTCCCACTCCCAAAACCCAAAGAGCTAAGTCATAGGTGAGGGTGTCAAGGCAACCTCCTCATAAATCTGAAACAACCTAAGACCCGCTGCCATTGAGGCCTTCAAGCGACAGCAGAGCGCCATCCTACCTGAATGAATCCGAAGTCAAGGAGACTAATGAGTCCCACTGAAGATCTATGGCTACCCAAGATAACCAAGAAATAGAACAAGGATAAACGTCATTGAACCCGACTCGCACTACTAACTTTGCGAAAGTGCGAAGAAGAGAGAGATCGCCAATCAGAGATGTTGTTGACAACAGATGTTGTCGATAGATTTCCACCCAAGGGCCGCTAGGGTTTGAGAGAGAGAGAGGCTCTCATATTGTTAAATTCAATTATATTTTGAAAAGAGAAGCAAATATTAAATTGACTTGTGTTTTGAAAAAAAAAATTTATAAACACTTTATCTACTGTTTGGTTTTCTTCAAATTAGGGTTGGGCGTTTAGACCCGAAAACCCGAAAAATCGAACCGGACCGATCCGAACCGGCAGGTTCTGTCCGGTCTTTGCGAAAAATACTCCTGAATTTTCAGTCCGGTCCTGACATAATATTTTTTCGGGCCGGTCCTTGTCCTTGCCTTTAACTAGTTTTAGGGACCGATAAGGACCGAACTTAACATGTGTCTTCGATCATCAGGCGAGAATCGCGACCTCACAAACAAAAAAATCCCAAGTGCAAACCCGGTGCAATCACTAGGATTCCAATCAATCCATCAACGAAATCCTCTCCTCGATGTCTTCTTCTTAAGATCATCGGCGTCTCTCTCTCTCTCTTCAAATCTTCGGCGTCTTCTTCTTCAGATGTTCGGCATCTCTCTCTCTCTCTTCAGATCTTCGGCGTCTTTTTCTTCAAATCTTCAGCGTCTCTCTCTCCTCGATCTTCAGCGTCTCTCTCTCTCCTCGATCTTCAGTGTCTCTCTCTCTCTCCTCGGTGTCTTCTTCTTCTCGGCGTTTGGACCGAAAACCCGAGAATTGGGCCCGAAAATTCTCAGTCCGGGTTTCCTTCGGTCCCTACAATGGCTAACACACATTTTGGGCCCGACCCGAAAATTTTGGTCCGGTCCTGGTCCTAGCAACATGGTTGTCGGGTCCTACTTCAAATGATCCACAAGTAATATGTTTACCGTTTTTATTTTATTTTTTACAGGTCAAGGATGTATTTCTTCCTTGGTACAATGCATTATGCATATATATAGGTTCCTTGTTCAACAATCCAGAAGACTCGAGTCGCCTTTCCTCCCTCTTGACCAGATAACTACTGTACAAAAAGTCATCTAACGAGCTTGACGATCAACTCAGCCACACAGAGTCTGGTGCCATATCTTTTGAAGTTTCTTGGCAACTTGACAAATATATATATATCTAAAGGGTCGTGGCAGTGGCACTGATGAAGAAGATTGCAGGATGGGACTCTCAACTCTATACCATATCCTTTTATTACTGCAGCCTTCCTCAAGAACAAGGAAAGAGGGACGCTCGTATTGAGCAAAGTGTTGCAAGGATGAAGACAGTAATTGATCTTGCTCGTAATATTCGCGAGCGTCAGAACAAGCCTTTCCCTAAAACAGATGGTTATTGTTCACCCTGATGCAGACTTTCGTGAAGACATTGATGGCAAGCTAAGAGAGTATGTGCTGGAAGAACTTAATGTGCAATCTCTAGTCCTGTGCATTGATACACTGAAGTATACTTTGTTCTGTGCCGAGCCTGACTTCAGTGTGTTAGGTAAGCAGCTAGGAAAATCTATGGGACTTGTTTCCAAACAAGTCAAGGCCATGTCCCAGGAAAGTATTATAGAATTCAAGAAAACTGAGAGGTTACTCTTTCTGGTCATTCTTTTAAGCTGACTGATATTAAGGTTGTTAATTAGGGACTTCAAACGTCCTGATGGGACAACCGAGAAGGAGATTGATGCATTAGGAGAGATAGTGATGTTTTGGTGATGTTGGATTTACATCAAGATGAGTGGTTGTTTGAGGCCGGTGTTGCTCGTGAGATTGTTAGCAGAGTTCAGAAGTTAAGGAAGAAATGTGGCCTTGAACTTACTGTCATGGCGGTGGTGTAGTGTGTACTTTGAATATTTGGACGAAGATAAATCAGTCTCAGACCGGGTTTTGCATTCGCAGGAACAAATACATTAAGCTTGTTGGGGAGGAGAGTATCCATGGAGTATCTAGCATGTCATTTAATATCAGTTTGGTCCGATCGACCTGTCTAGTGTTCAGTAGGGGAAACGCAGACATGGGAAGGGATCAAGAAAATCAGGGTAGTTCTCATTTTGATTTTTTTGTCATTGCAAAACTGAAAATTGTAATCTTGTGTAGCTGATAAAAACTAGTGTTTTGAGATATATTACATTGATTTCAAGTATCAATATTATTAGAATTAGCCGCTCTTATTTTATTTGATCACTCTTTTCTTACTTAATCAATCACTAATTTCACAAATTCCAAATTTCATAAACCTAAGACTGAATATCTCTAATCTGAGAACTATTCCGTAGCCAGGTGATACACAGACAATATCAAGATTTGAAGTACCCCGAATCTTTTGTACTTTTTATCTGCTCCAGTGCTACTTTGATGTAGCAAACCATTAAGCATATACAAGCTAGCCTCTAAGAGCGTCCTCCATATCATCAGGAAGCCATATTTTCTAGCCAGTGCTACATAGTGCTTGCTGTCTAGTGAAATTTCAACCCATCTGCCCGAAGAAGTTGAGCCCCTCATCAAATAGTCCTCCATGGTTAACTCAAGAATGTGACTCGATTTGGTTTATCACTACCATTTTTGTACTTGTGAAATTCACCACGGCTACTTTCCCATTGCATGCATTGCAAATCCACAGAGTATACTCTTCCTATGGACTATCTTGCTCTATATATGCAGCCACATTTTGCATAGGAGTACTCGAAAAGCTAATTCTTGACACACAAGTCGGATGCAACAAGTCCTCTTTTTTCTCCATAACCATGAATGAAGTGATTGGAAAATCATAAGCGCCCCAACAACTGAAACGGCTGGAAATGCAGCCAAAAGTATTATTGTTCTTCGAGACAAAGCCACAGCTTCATGGGGCTGATTTCTGAGTGTGCATTGATAATAGCAATCCCGGACTCAACACTAGATTCTGGCATCTGATCAAAGAGCCAATTTAAAGCTCACCCATTTGATCAGACCGACCAGTAATCATGACATTCCACATTCCTCTCAGGCATTTCATCAAACAAGTTCTGAGCAAGGACCGCCCACGCCCAGTATGGAAATGACAACCGAGGAGTTCAGTGTGGAGGAGGAAAAGATAGCTAAGATGCCTTGGATGAAAAACGAAGAGCTTCTGACCCAAAACCAAAAAAGAATTTCAACGCCCACCGTGGGGCTCGAACCCACGACCACAAGGTTAAGAGCCTTGCGCTCTACCAACTGAGCTAGACGGGCTTCTTGTTGAATAGAGGTGAGACTTCCTATAATAATAATTTCTGAATGTATATTTCACATCTACCACATCGGTAACATGGAGAATTGGAGATGACTAGATGAGTAATTGAGTACAATGAGTAATATCATATGCAGATATGCCCATAGCTATGGATGGTACTGTATCAACCAAAGGGGAGGAAAATAAATTGGAGGAAGAGTTTTGAGGGCAATAGCGATATGGCGCCGGGAAGAGATTAAACTAGTACCAAAAGATTTGAAATTTTCCAGTCAAGAGCCTTGCGAGGACCTGGGTTCAAATATATCCTCCCCCAGTATAGCTAAAAAAGTAAAAGTAAAATCCAAAAGAAAAGGTAAAAAAAAAGACCATTAATGAAAAATGTGAGATCATGAAAAAACTTTGGTGCCAAAATGCTTCCATTAGTATTGTCTAAAGGCTAGCCAACCTAGTCTGGATTATCAAATTATTAAAAATCGGCAGATGAACTGCAATGTGGCTACAGATATCACAACAAGTTCTGTTAACCTATAGTTATGAGAATACTAGATTCCCGATTACCCGAGTCAATCATCTGCAGTCTGAAGGAGGCATCTCCAGCATAAGACGACAACATCGTAAGAACACCATGGAAGTGATGGAACAAGATTTGAAAAGTCTCGTATCACCGGAAGAAAAATTCTAACTGGTCTTGTCCTTTATGAGCCGATGATATGATGGTTCATGGAGTCCTGTTGGTAATAAGAAGGAAATTGCAACGAAATATTTGGTTCCGTCAGCCTTCAGTTTCCGAATCAAGAACAGGGAGGATTCTCAGGGCTGAAGAACTGAGATGCATGCCACGAACAATTCCCCCACATCCAACCCTAATGCTGTGGCACAGAAGCAATATGGAATCCCACAGTGCCGTCATTCCCTGAAATAAAGATTATACATCTTTGTCAATTTTATATACCATTTCCAGGGATTTTGCATATTGTTGGCAAAATAAAATACATCTACAAGTGCAGATGCGAGTAAAACTTAATGGTTGGAACAATAGAAAGATTAGATGAGCAATAACAAACCAGTAATATAGAAGAAATTCAGACAAAGACAGAAGTAATGGAGAACAATTTGGCATAAATGTGGCATTAACCAGCATATAGACTAGTAAGCACTAACCTGAAGAGAAAATTGCAATTTCTTATCCAAATACAAGGCGAAAATTGGGGGGCTCTTCCGTCCAACAACAAGAACACAACCTCCTGGGTGGAGAGCAGAAGGGACACCAGATACAACAGCTATGTACTTCTCAGGAATACTTTCTTTTTGAGGTAGGACTCCCAAGAAGAGGGGATTTTTGCTAGAACGAGCTCCAGCATGAGATGTAGAATCCCCATGCAGCATCCACTTTGGGTGCTCCAGGAAAGCACAGAACAAATACAAGAGCAAGTGAGAATCAGTTGGGAGTTCAACAGTCCACTTCTTGTTCTTTTTATCATATACCTCTCCACTTCCAAGATATTCATAGTTCTTCAAGCACGTTCCTTCAGCAAGCTCTGTGAAACACCCCACGAAAGACATAAAGTTCAGACACAGGTAAATAAATGTCCATAATATTTATTTCAAATTATAGTCATCTCATTTGGAGATTTCTAGAAGTCAGACCTTGAAACTCTAAAGGTGAAATAAAAAAAGAGGCAGATTTATCAACCGCAAGCTAGGAGTTCGTGAGATAATTCTGATCCAGGTCTAACACAGTACAAAGTGTGATTTCGATTGAAGAGACTTACTCCTGTCATGCTCGTAGTTAATCAAATTTGACCACTCTTTCTTAATTAATCAGACCCTAGTTTCACAAATTACACTTTCAACACCCTAGGACTAAATATCTCCAAGCTGAGAACTCTTTCGGTCTTTCCCCTAGCCATCCTACATCAGATACCCACATATGTATAGTGAAAAACCAAGATTTAAGTACCTCGAATCCTTTGTACTGTGTATTCTGCTCGAATGCTGCTTTGCGGTAGCAAACCTTTAATTAACTCTCCCTTCATCAATGCATGAAGCCTCTGGTGTTCAGTGATCGCATCTACACACTCCTGCATAATAGGGACCAGTGAATTCTGCTGTGGGGTTTGTTGGAGACTTGCTTGAGGCAGCTGGGCTGCATATGATGGGAAGAATCACATAAAAAAGAAAACAGTGCATGCCAAAACCTTCAAGAAGAATTTTAAATGAAATGTGATAATAATTGAAAACCAACTTACAGGTGGAAGCATTAATATACTGGAGGAGAGTAGCTCGTACTTGATGCATAACTCCATCTTCATCAAGAGTTAATGTCTGTTGCCATTCCTTAGTCCTGTCGGTTGAAGACACAGAAGCAGTTCCAGTAGTTGTTAAATCACTTCCAATTTGACTAATTGTGATTGATACCCCAAGTTTGGCAGCTGCTTGCATTACCTGTAAATTAAAAAAAAAAGGTTTATGATGATTTAGTAAGCCTTAACTAAACTTAAAAAATATAATGCCAAAATGCCTTTCAGTAGTTAATAGAATAAACTTTATACAGAAGCAGTATTCATTATGTCATCAGATTTTAACTCTTGCAGTTGAACCAGAACGCTCTTTTACCAACCACAAACCATCAAATAGCTCAAGGTGAATATAAGAAGCGAAGGATGACAGTGGAGGAGGTGACAATGATGAATACATACCTGAATATGACTGGTTTCAATCTTATGGAGTAGGGGATTAAGCAAAACCGAAGAAAACCATTGCCTGAGGCTGTCACGCCACTGCTCAATTTGAGGATAGATGCCCAAACGCTCATATGCATTAATAGATTCTTCCATGGACATAGGTGGAGGAAGCTCACCGTCCCCTTTCTTTGGGGGAGTGCTGAACTTCTGGGAACCTGGAGACATCCTCACAGGCCTCAATGGTGTACTCCTAGTAGTTCCAGATGTATTAGCTGAACTAGGACTGGCTACACCAAAGCCTCTGATAGTGGGTGGTGGAGTTGCCAGTTTTCCTGCTGATTGTGTGATTTTCTCATCAACATCTGCCAAGAACTGTTCAAACTTTTCTTCTGACATTATCTCTCTTCCAGGGGTTCGCTTACTTGACCAAGGGGAAGAGACCACTGAATCCACTCCAGGTGAATTATGAACAGAAGACATTGGTGAAACAGCTCCTGGGACAAGATACAAAGAAGACGAAGAACTGGGTGATTTAGAAGGACTGCTGATTGATCCCATCTTATTTCCACCACTGGTGTTTGATTTATCTGAGCCGATTCGAGACAAACGACTTGAACTGATGATTGGCTGATGAAGTGGAACAAGGACATCTGAAGGGGAAGACAAGTAGGGTTTGGACTTGGGAGGTTTCTTTGAAGACTCAGATACAGCTTGTTCAACCTTTGGCTTAATTCCCAAAAATCCTAGTTGACGATTTGTGAGGCCCGTTTTATCCTTAGTTCCTTTGGAGGGAGATATAGTTGGCACAACAGCGGCATTTCTAAGTGAGATGGCTCTGAAGAGTGCAAGTAGAGTTGCCAAAAATACCAAGCCCACAACGGTATGTATGGCTTTGACAAACAAAACTGCAACAAAATATAGGACATTCAAAACGAGCCGCATGAATCAAAGCATCCAGTTCAAACCATTTAAAATTATGTAGATTAAATTTAACAACTTACAGGCTGCCTCTTGGGAAATACTTTTGAGCTTCAAACTGTTAATAAACTCATTCTCCCTTCAAAAATTCAAGATAGTATATTGTGTTAGGCACATATAATATGGAGCCAAAACAGATTCCTATAAGCCAAGAAGACCTAGCAACGCATTTCTTACTGAAATTCTTCTTTCGGTAGAAAAAATTCATATAATATGAAGTGAATGCTTTAGATAAACAAGCTCTAGTAAGTTAGGATTGAACATTCAAGTCTTCAAAGACCCAAAAGAGCTCAACATTATGAAGCTCTAGTAAGTAATAGAGGGTTTTTGTTTCCCATAAACCGAACAATGAGTATTCAACTTAAAATCCTTATCCCCATTCTTCTCTTCTATTAGAAAAGAAAAGAAAAAATGTTTGGGTTAAACCCTGGAAAAACCCTAGTTTTGTCAAATTGAGCAATTGGTACCTGGAGAGAATTACAAACAAGGCGACGGCGGATAGGGTTGAGAGAGAGAAGATGAAGAGGAGTGCGTGCTTTGGAGGTTGGAGGCTGTTGGCGGTGAGGGCAGCGGACAAGGTTGGGTTCTGATACACCGAGAACTTGAACGGCTTCAGTGGGGGCGAGCCCTTGTCTCTGCCTTCCATGCCGGTGCAGTGGTGGTGCTTCTGATTAGCTTACTTGGGTCCTCCGGTCACCACTCACCGGCGCTGAGTCTACTGACAGAATTTATGACATTGTTGTTTGAGCTTTGCGAGTTTTCGGCGGTATAATCAGACTCTCGGGCTTTGCTGGGTTTTGAAAAATAAAATAATATTGGCCCCAGAAAATGAAAAAATAAATAAATATTTCTCTTTTTTTTTTTTTGTAAAACACATATCTACCATTTTACCCTGTAACAAGATGAGAATTACGCCTCATCATTGGGCCATCCGGCCTGCTGCATGATTTGAACCCACCCGGCTTATAGGGCCAAAGCCAATTCCAGCTCGTAAGGTGAGGCTTGACTTGCCCGACCCTTTGTTTCGTAGAGTAGGGTCTAGGCCAAGTTTTTTAAGCCCGACCCCACCCTTTTGAGCCCATTAAGCCCAACTTTGAAATTGGAGGTATTACCTAATTAGACTTATCCTTTTAAAACTTTTGACGATGGTCTTATCCTCTCTCTCTCTCCTTCACAAGTTGTCGGCAAGAGTTCCTCCCTGATTCCGGCTTGAAGCACTCTCAAATTGAATTCAATCGAACCTTGGAAGACCGCTGATGATGTTCTCCTCTACTCGAGGATCGGAGTCTAGGTTCTTGTTATTTTTTTGGTCTTGGTGTCTCATGTTCCGATTGGATCTTCAAATCGCAAGTGTTTTTGAGGTTGTTTCTGGTGGCCGTTGGTACTCTTTTGCAAGGTGATGGTGTTGCACACAGCTGTGGCGCTTTGAGTTGGTTCAAATGCATGATATGGGATTCGGGTCGATTTCGACGAGCCGGCCCCACTGATCAGCCCGACATGTCTGGCTCTAGCCCTTAAAGCCCGACCTTGTGCGCAAGGCTAGGGCTCAGTACTTGTGGCCTAGCACAGCTTGGCCCGCAAATATCTCAAGCCTGATTAAACCCGACCAGTATCCATTATCCAACCTCTTATCAAAATAAATTTAGGTTAGGTGTAAGAAGGGAAAAAATCACCTTTAGTCTCTGAACTTTGACTCGTTCGACACTTTCGTTCCTGAACTTTGAAATATATCACTTTAGTCCCTGAACTTTGAAAAAGACTATCACTTTCGTCCCTGACCGAAGTTTTCACCGAATAAACCTCCGATTCCGGCCAATTCGAACGACACCACATACTGGGCTTTGAAGCGCTCCTTTAGGCGAGTTCAACCCCGCCTCAAACCGTCGCCGGACAGCGGAGAATTTTACAATTAAAGTTTCGGCCACCACCGGCTTTCAAGCTAAATTTGAGCCATTCTAGGACGAATTGAGCTTAGCTCCAGTTATAAAAGTTACTCCTCTCATCCGTGTGAACATTTTGGCATAGGTTTTGCACCATTTTTTTCCGGTCAGGGACGAAAGTGATAGTCGGTGTTGAAGTTCATGGAGTGATATATTTCAAAGTTCAAGGACGAAAATGTCGAACGAGTCAAAGTTGAGAGATTAAAGGTAATTTTTTCCCGGCGTAAGAATGCAAATTGTAGAGGTATTATTTCATTTTTTAAAACTAATGATATGTTTCTTATTTGAAATGAAAATGAGAATGAATTAATTGTTTCCAATTCCTAAGAGCATCCACAATGGGGACCCAAATTTGGGTCCAAAACCTATATTTGGGTCCAAAAACACCCACAGTGGATCGGAAGGAGTAGGACTTATAGTTGCCGGAGACCCAAATGTTGTACCCAAATATAGGTCTAGTTTGGACTCAAAAATTTTGGACCTATATTTGTGGGTCCCCCCATGTGCAACTAATTTGAGAGGATTTTGGAGAGAGAAATTGATGATTCATCAATGAGAGAGAACAAGTAGGGTTTTTTAGTCCAATATCTATATGCCACAGTGGAGATGACTCAAATTTGGGACCCAAATTTGAGTCCAAAAATATGAATCCAAAAATGAGTCATGCACCACTGTGGCACCCAAAAAAGTAAGTTATTTTATCCACTATTCAGATAGACTCAAATTTGGATTACGGCCAATTTGGACCCATATTTGGGTCCAAAAAATGAGTCATCACTGGTGATACTCTAAGTTCTCATGAATTTACTAATACGTACATGAATCAGAATAGCAGTTAGTCATACATAAAAGTGAGTAAAAGTGAAAAATTTATTCCTGAATATCCGAAGTTTGATAATAAAAAAAAAAATTTAAAAATAAATTATGATTCATTCTTATTTTCATTCCACGGGAACTTCTGGATTGCACCGTGCTTTTATTGCACCGTGCAATCTCAGCCGTTTATTCCATTTTAAGTTTTTTTTTAATTGCAAATAGATACGCGAATTGACAGTTCTGCCCTTACTTTTTTTTTTGTCTCCCTCTTTCTTCCTCTCTCCCGTGCGACTCCTCCTCTCCTCTCTCTCCTCACTGTCGCCGGTGCTGCCACCACAACCGGCCACCCCCGCAAGTCACCGCCCCCACCAAAGGTAGCGGCGTGTTCCGGCGACCCTCCCCACCCGATTTCAGACCGAACCTTGCCGAAAATAGCCGCACGCATGGCCGAAAACGGCTTGCACCGAACTGTTCATCGTTCCCGTTCACAATCCC
Organism: Rubus parviflorus; assembly: GCA_029955375.1. Taxonomy (NCBI): domain Eukaryota; kingdom Viridiplantae; phylum Streptophyta; class Magnoliopsida; order Rosales; family Rosaceae; genus Rubus; species Rubus parviflorus. The sequence continues at coordinate 4,603,325 of JARGGL010000010.1, forward strand.
GGTCGATTCGACCCGATCTACCTACTGGGCTTTGAAGCCCTCGTCCTTGTGAGTTCAATGCCACCGGTCTTGGCTCAATCCGTTGCCGGACGGCGGCGAATCGTCGGTTTGAAATTTCTTTCACCGCTAGCTTCCAAGGAAAATTCGTGCCTTTACACTTCGAATCGGACTTCGTGGCAGGTATAAAAGTTGTTCCTTGCGTTGTGTTGTACATTGTGGTAAAATTTGGTGACCATCGGAGGTGGTTGACGGCGGCGCCGACGGTGGTGGCCGGTCGTAGTGGTGGCCGGCTACACTGAGGAGAGAGAGAGGGACCAAACAAAAAAGGGCAAAAAAGAATTTTTACCCCCCGGTGCAATAAAGTGTTGGTGCAAAGCAGCCGCTCCCTCATTCCACATATGTCATAAACATTTAAAGTTTTAAACTGGTCTAGCCTGAAAAAGGATAAGTCCGTATAAAGGACGAGTCATCATCGATTTGATCGAAACAGATTATCGTCTGACACAAACCCGAGTCAGTCTCCTAACAAACCACACCACCAATCAATCCCTCGTGATCAATCTCCCCACGCAACTTAAAATTGGCCAATTAATTTGAATAATACTTTGTCCAAAAAAAAAATTTTGAATAATACAAAAGCTTAGACCATCTTCTTCTTTTCTCTCTCTCTCACAGAACGAAATTGTGAATATGCAAAGGCTAGTTGCAGCGAGGTCTGTATTTACAACTCTTCTCAGAAATCAGAGACAATCTGCTTCTTTCTCTACAGCTTTACTCTTCGATGATACTCAAATTCAGGTCCCTCTCTCTCTCTTTCTTTTGTATGAATCAAATTCACAACTAGAAGAGATCAATGGATTAAGCCTTTATTATGTTAGTTGCATATCTCTGCCTAAATTATAACCAAAAAAAGTTGCACTCTTTCTATTAACTGATCAAGTTTGCAGCACCAGAAGAACAAAACAGTAGATTATTTGGGAAATTTACTGTTTTTAGTGTGATATCAAATTCAATAATGGGCGCGATGACAATTTTACTTTTAATTTCATGCATCAATGCAGTTTAAGGAAAGTGTGGGTCAATTTGCACAAGAGCACATTGCCCCTCATGCGTCAAAAGTAGATCAAACAAACAATTTCCCAAAGGAGGTGAACTTATGGAAACTCATGGGAGACTTTAATCTTCATGGAATTACCGCCCCAGGTAGCATTTTCATGACATGAAGTTCTTTTCTAATTATAACTTAAATTCTACTGGAGATTTCACTGCTCTATGTTTTGGAAGTTGGTCATAAATTATAATGTGTTTCTGTACAGAAGCATTTTTCTTTTTAACAGATTCTGTATCTCAACTTCTGGGTGTGTATGTGATGCTATGTGCTTCTTTTATTGACAAAAAAAATATATCAAAAATGAACTTCTGTTTGCCCTTCAGTTGTTGAGGATTAGAGGGTCTAGTTTTGCATAACAAGTTTTTAGTTATATAAATTGGTAATCTAGGATGCTGTAAGATAGGCAAAATTATCTATTGCAAAGAACATCTTAACATGTATCATGTATGTAGCATGTGTCGGCTCCCTCATCTCGTTTGTCATACCTATTTTCCAACTCAATTTAAATTTGGACATGCATTTGCAGGATACAGCCATCATACACTACAAATTTTTTATTTTTCCCTTGGTTGGTACTGAGTCTACTGACTACTGAGTGGCTTAGTATTCATTCTCAACCTGTTGTAGAGGAAATTATTTAAATTTGTCTGGTGGGATGGGTAAGATATAACGGGAATGAAAGAAATGGGAGAAATGAAATATACACGGTTCTATTGATCTTTTTGGTAGAAGTAAATTCTTAATATTCGAAGCTTGACTATTGGTTTTCTTGTAGAGGAATATGGAGGTCTTGGTCTGGGTTACTTGTATCACTGCATAGCTATGGAAGAAATAAGCCGTGCTTCAGGATCCGTTGGACTCTCTTATGGTGCCCATTCCAACCTGTGCATTAATCAATTGGTAACAAAGGAAATGAGTACATTTGTGACAATAGTTGCACGGATATGATAAGTTTTAAAGTTTTCTTTTTTGTTCTTTGTTTTGTAGGTGAGGCATGGAAATCCTACTCAGAAACAGAAGTATTTGCCAAAGGTTCTACTTTCATTTGAATCAATATTTATGTGTAACCCTGTAAAGACGAAAAGGAGAAGAAAAAGAGTAGATATAGCCTGTGATATGCATGACATGATATGTGTTATGGGACTGTCAGCTGATTTATTTCGGATTCAAACATTTATCAACTGTTTTTGTATCATAAAACTGCAGACATTACATATCTTGGTGATTTTATTGAACTAAATATTGATCTGAAAACTCATGGGTAGCTTGACTTCCATTGTTCCATTCTTCCTTCTCCTTCCTCTCTTATTTCCAGACCAATAAAGTAGTTACGTTATATGAGATCATCTATCTTGCGTTCATGATGCTTTCTTAATTAGTTCATCTTCAATTTTTTTTTGTCCTTTTTAACTAACAAACTCTCTCATTTATATGAAGCTTATTAGTGGAGAGCATGTAGGGGCTCTTGCAATGAGTGAGCCCAATTGTAAGTTATGTGTACTATTTCACTTATTTCATTTTGTATTTATGAGTTAAGGTAATAAGACTGATCTTTCTCTCACTCACACAGCTGGTTCTGACGTTGTTAGCATGAAGTGCAAAGCTGATCGAGTAGATGGGGGTTATATCTTAAATGGGAACAAGATGTGGTGCACCAATGGCCCTGTTGCTCAAACATTGGTATATATGTTAGAATACTGATATGCTTCTCTCTCTCTCTCTCTCTCTCTCTCTCTCAGTCCTTTGTAGATATAAAATAAATCACGTGCAACACTACACACACACACAAACACATATATATGCATGAATAAAAAAATTTCAAGTTAATTCTAGGTGGAATATAAGTCAACCAACGTACACTGTATTGTTCTTTGGTGTACTTTGTGCTTTCAACATATTTTTCCTACAAATGTCAGGAGTTTGAGATTTCCTACCACTTCCTATAAGAACCTAAGAATATGCCAACACACGAGATGTTTCTTGATGCTAGATAGCTTTACTGAAGCGAATTCCATGAATGCTACGAAGATTTGTCTCATAATTGAACTGCAGCAGATGTGGACCAACCTTCTGTCACCCTATAATCTTTAGCATTTACGTCGGACCCACATTCATTTGGGACTATGTTTCCATGGCTGTAGTCTTTAGCGTACTGTTTGAGTGTAACAGTATACCAAAGAATAAAGTGCAGGACACTGCAATCTGCATGTATATAAATTTCTAATATTAACGCGTAGAGTTCAGGTAGTAAATCTGTCTGTATGTATGCATGTATTTTTGCTATAAGATTTAACTTACAGTTATGATACTTTTTTTTTGGCTGCAACTAATATTTATATGGATCAGGTTGTTTACGCAAAAACGGACATAACTGCAGGCTCAAAGGGAATCACAGCATTCATCATTGAGAAGGGAATGCCCGGGTAGTTGCATGATCACACAGCTATTTTCTGTTTGAAACAGGTCATATATGTGCATGAGAAAAAGAACTGTCAAGTTAGGTTATACCCAGTCTAAATGTGACCAAATGCGTTGCTCGGATTTTTGAATCATTAAACTAATTTTTTCACACTTTTATTGAATACGATTTCTATCTTACATTCTTACCAAGACTTGTGCATTTTACTAAAACATAAAAATGTAATACAAAACGCAAGAGGAACATCTTGAAATTCCTCATGTTTATTGAATTAATTATACCTCCATGCAGATTCAGTACTGCCCAGAAATTAGACAAACTCGGCATGCGAGGAAGTGATACGTACGTCTGCCATGCTTTAAGTGAAATTATCTATATCTTAGTCCGTCCCCTCTTGTTTTTCCCTTTTTTCTACTAACAGTGGCAATGGTCTGACCAGATGTGAGCTTGTCTTTGAGAACTGCTTTGTTCCGGAAGAAAATGTTCTTGGCCAGGAAGGAAAAGGTGTAGTGATACTTATATTTCACTAATTTCATGACTAGCAGAAGATCATTTGGAATATGTTGCATATCTTACTACAGCAAGTAATGTTATGTTGTATAGTTAGAACCTGGTTGCTTAGCGATCTTATGGCTTATTGAACTTTCGGAGCTTTTTCTTAGTATTAAGGTGGTCAAAACTTTACCTTGAAGCGGAAAGTTGCAATATGACTTATTGTTGTCTCACTGTAACAACTCAACTGGACATGTATTGGCATTTGCAATACATGATAAATTCAACTGTGGCAAGAGCTGTCTATAACATCAATCATCTCCATAGTGTCACATGAAGCAATTATGACTTTCTGCCCCTAATTTGAATGATAACCCCTTGATGATGAAAAAAGCATTTGGAAGAGGAATTAATTGCTTCCCATGACAATTCTTGTTGGGGGAAGGTAGAACATCTTTAGGAGCTTTTGGTGATTTACCGTATGCATTTAATGCTGGTAGAATCAATGTCTTCTGTTTTCATGATTCTAATTCAATTGCGAAATAAACTGCTTCAATCACCGTAACATTGTTATAATGCTCTTTCTTTCAGGAGTCTATGTCATGATGTCAGGGTTAGATTTAGAGAGGCTTGTTTTAGCAGGTGGGCCCCTGGGTATTATGCAGGCATGTATGGATGTTGTCCTTCCTTATATTCGACAGAGAGAGCAGTTTGGCCGTCCGATTGGAGAGTTTCAGCTTATACAGGTCTATTGTTTTGTCTAGACACTCGTATTTCTTTCTCATTTTCTAGCTCCTTCTATGTGAACTTTAACCCTTGTGCTGTTAATGGACTACAATTACAGGGGAAAATTGCCGACATGTATACTTCTTTACAATCTTCAAGGTAAATGATTTTGATTCCTTTATGCACTGCTCTATCTTCTAATGTTTACATGGTAATAGAGGTAACTGTCTCTGGCTCTCTCCCCTTCATTTTCAGGGCCTATGTGTATTCTGTTGCAAGGGAATGTGACAATGGAAGAGTTGACCCTAAGGTGCTTTTGCTTTCTGATTATATTTTTCTTCGTCAGTCTTAGCATTTGGCAAAATAAATTCTTGGCAAACCATAACCCTTGAGGATACAATTTTCAGGATTGTGCTGGAGTTATACTATCTACGGCTGAAAGAGCCACGCAGGTTGCTTTGCAGGTAAAAGATTCTTCTCTAATTCCATTCTATCCTTACTTTTGCACTTGATTAATTTGTCTGTTCAAACATAAACCTCATTCTGGCCAATCAACTTAGTTTACATATTGCGTATTGCTTGAATGCCCCAGATTGAAGTTCATAATTTCCATTTGCATGATTTTGCTGAGAGGTTTATATAATTAGAACTGGGATCTGTATATCCATGTGCTTGGAAATTTGGAATAAACACTTAAACAGGTTAGGAGGCACATATGATATGATAACTTAACATATCCGGATTTTGCCATGACAAGTTTGAACCTTGCAGGCTATACAATGCTTAGGTGGTAATGGCTATGTAAATGAGTACTCAACTGGCCGTCTCCTTCGAGATGCCAAACTTTATGAGATTGGAGCAGGGACTAGTGAGATCAGAAGGATGATCATTGGTCGTGGGCTATTTAAGGAGCAATAAGAGGTAAGATATACATTTTCAGTTGCTGGACTGAGATATCTGCAGCACCCCGTGCTTTTTCACGATACTGCCGATGTTGTGTTCAGCCTTTCTGACTTTACTTCACTCACATATTCCGGAACACAGAATCAAGGGATCATACCATCATACCGGTATCTATGTGTAAATTGCCGTATCCATTAAGAACACAAATGGCCAATCGATCTTACTCGGTTGATCATCTTTACGTAGATTGTCAACTGGGGTCAAACGAGACTCAGACTTTCTAGAGGTGACGAACTTATTTTCCCTTATAAATTTTGGAAAATCATACTTGTTGTCTGTAGAGGGGATTTGTTTGATTTTCCTTTTGAGCCTTTGACAGGGAAACATAAAAACTTGGATTTTAACTTAATCATCAAAGAACCACACTCTGCAACGCCTCGTCTTACTGTCATTGCCTTGTCTCCATACCTCTTTTGTTTCTGCCTCGTCTGGTATTACTTCTGTAACTCATGCATACAAATTCTGCATTCTGCATTGTTCCTTTTCACGACTGAGCTTCCTCACTCTATCAATTAAGAATGCGATTTTAATACATAAAATTGTAGGCATTTTAGAGCATCTAAAAAGATATTTAATTTGTTAGCTTTAAACCTTCACGACCATCAAATTTGCACATAAATACAGATAGGATACAGAGTGCCAAGCGTTTTTGGAAATATCATCCCCCATCCATATGACCATTTCCATCCCGTTCAATGTATTTGTTGTTTTTATTGGACAACATCCCCGCTTAATGTGTACCTGCTTAGAAAACAGACATCCCACATCGGAAACAAGCACATAGGATGATGCTTTATGTACTCTTGTTTTCAGCATAAGCTTGTCCCTTCGGGGACATCCGATAAAATTGGAACGATACAGAGAAGATTAGCATGGCCCCTGCGCAAGGATGACACGCATAAATCGAGAAATGGTCCAAATTTTTTTTTTCAAACGTGCCGATTATTTTGATTATTTCTTTTCAAGCCATCAATTTTTCAATATTAAACATGATTTATTTTGCGAGTCTTTGAGAAGGAAACTTATACTTGCGCTTGCAGATGTATTGAAAAATTGGATGAGTGGTTCCCCCATTTTAATTTCCTTTTGAGGCTCAGCATTCAACATATGTTGAAGTGCAAAAACTAAGGTCTGAATTTGCTCCTAAATTTGTAAAAATAAAGGAAAAACTAACATATTATCAGTTTAAACTTAGAAAATACGAGTCAGAATATGAAAAGTTTAAGTCTGAATTTGTACCTAACTTTGTCGAGTCTGAATTCAAAAAACTTAAGTCTGAATTTACTCCTAAATTTAAAATTGTTAATGCAAAACTTGAATATCATAAGTCTGAAATTAAAAAATACGAGTCCGAAAATATCAAGCTTTCGGATTAACTTTTTAAACTCGAATCAAACATTCTTAAACTTCCTAACGGACGTTGAACAGCTTGCTCATCTGCTTACTACCCTTCATAGAGGTTCGATGTGAAGGTTGTCTTGTATTTAGCAATTTTTCTTTTAATCACATACTGATTTTGGTAACCTTTTCGTACATATATAACTATAGATGCAAGTGTATGAGGTGTTTTTTTTTTCAACTCATCATAGTTGATGAACCATGAGAGTGTCTCTAAGTTCGCATGAGTAGTGGCAGATGAAGGTGTCAGTAAGATTAATTTTTTTTTCTTTTTTTATTAATATATAATTGTGCTGCTTAGTCTACAATGTGTGTTATTTGTTAGGGATTACTCCCCCATTATGCCGAATAGGCAAAAGGATTTTTGTTTGTAACTTAAAATGTCGACCATGATACCTAAGCCACGAATATAATAACTCAAGTCCTCACCCAAGAGTGTTAGTCGAAATTACTTTGTAATTACTAGACCTTGCTATAAATAGTCCAAAAATCTCCCAGCACATTGATTAGTTCTGAACTCTGTTGAATCCTTAATTGGGATTATTTGTTTTCTTGCTGGAGAATGAAGAAACAAACTTCTATCATACTAAGAACTAAAAAACGTTTGCATGTCACAATTTTTCAGTAGATATGTTGCAGCTGAAAGAATAAATCTTCAGGTTCCTAATTAATTCTGAAATTCTCTTCTTTTCTCCACTATTGCTGGAAACCTAGAGACTAATACCATATTCCAACTATGTATTATACTCATTAAAAGTCACAGTATACAACTGAATTAGAAAGTGGTCAATCGACAGAATGCCAAACAATGACAATTACAGAACTTAAGCCGGAAAATCCAGAAAACGGCGCCTACATGACTGAGTTCTGGTGTGCATAATGACATCATCAGATTATAACATAATGACAACATTGAAACTTTCTCAGACCCTGATTACTGTTGGGGAAGAATCTGGTTGCCCCACTGATGAAGACTTTGACACTTCCAGCATGGGTGGAGCTTGTTCCAAACAACTTTGAGTATCATCGTTGATCATTCCGATTGTCATCTTCTCCACTTCTTCCTGGGTATATATGTGAATTTTGGAAACCACGTTGCAGAACTCACTGCATCAAGAACACATCATTTCCAGAAGGTCATAAATAAAAATTAAAAGTTCAAATAAAAACTATGAAACTATATTTATAAGACTTATTCAGAAGCATATTCCGAAATAAAATTTTCAAGCTTGTTATATCCACCGGATAGAGAGGCAGCAGGCAACTGAAGTTAGAGATACAGTTATGCTATTGCTTCCAAACTTGCTAGGCTTTATCATGTGAAAGTTAAATTTAGAGAGAAAGACTTACTGCCATGGGTCATCCCCAACAACCATGACATCATTCTCACTGTCAGTATACAAGATCCGCCATCCTTTATTAGGATCTCGTAGAAGGCCTTCCATGCTAAATAGCCGCTCTAGTTCGCTCAGCAGGTCACCATATCCATTCAATTTTGAGAGATCAATGGCTCTTCCTACTAAGCTGCCTTGCTTGTGAACCTTCACTCAACACATGTAACATCAGTTGGCAAACATGACCAAGACATGGCAAGTGACAACCCAACTTGGTGGTAATTTTAGCTTACCTTTGTACAACTCCTCTTACTGGAACTCTGACTTGGAGTGGGATTTTCCCCCGACAAGGAAAAACCGAAAAGTTTACATCCACTAGCAGTCCCATCAGTGTTGACCTCTTTCGGATTTTTTACATTTGAAACTGAAGTAGGAAGAGCAGAAGTACTTTCCTGTGGCTTATGCTCACTAGATTTGTTTGGCCTTGGAACTTCATTTCTTGCAACTCCCATCTGAATAGAATATGGGTTCACTTTGATATTCTCTCTGGGTAAGTTGGAAGTATTAGAGCACATCATGGGACCTTGGCCAGCTTTGTGAATGTCACCATAAGGAAAATACATGTTTAGAAGGGATTCAGAACCCAGTGAGAATGAATTCGGTTTGGGTGCTTGATAAATGTTGAAAGATGTGCAACCAAGATTGGATTCCCAATCGCCCAGATTGAAATTTGCTTTTCCTGTCAAAGATCTCAATGGGCATATTTCTTGACCTTGCAAGACTTTCGGAAATCTATCAGATTCCGCAAATCCTGTGAAACTGGTGTGGTGAGCTCTCATGAACTCACCAATAGTAGCCTTCTGGGTTACATTTGACGCAAGATTTTGATGAGCCGAAGGCTGCATCTCAAAATCCACAGGGCTGTTTATAGTATCACATCCATAGTGGGGTGATATGAAACCCATATTTTCTTGACCTTGCAAGACCTTAGAGGATTTAACTGTCTCCTCAAAGTCCATAAACCCACAACCTCCAGCTGCAAGAAAATTCAGATTCTGAGGACACAAATAGGGAAAGAAAAATTTGAAAACGCTTCTGCTATAATATTGAAAAGTAAAGTACCAGGAATGGAGTGGTTAGGTGGGAATGCCTGCAGACTTGTCCGCAGTTTTTTCAGTCTTGGAGAAGACTGAATGCTCAAAGGTGGGAGAGAAACAGAAGGATCAATCTCCCACGGAGAGACTCGTTCTTGATGATCAGTTCCTATATCTTCATCCCATCTCACCTGATAAACGTTGAAAAAGGGCGTAAGTATTAAAATTTTCACCACTGCAATAAATGAATTATAGTTCCTGAATTTGTCATTTCTTTACTCCAAGTGCATATGTAGTGTATGTGTAGATACATTTTAATAACAAAGCAACAGATAGAACCCATTTGAAACCCATATGAGAAAACACTCTCACGTTTAAAATCTGCCCGTTAGTACTCTTCTCTACCTCGAAAAGATTCAAATAAAAAATTAAAAACATTCATTTTCATGCAAAAAGCAATTGGAAGTGGCAGGTATAATGACAATAGTTCAAGCAAAATTCAGGGACAGCAAAAATTTATGATTGTTGTAGCATGCGGTTTATTATATTTTTCGAATTAAGTAATATAAATATACGGCATACCATCAAGCATCTCCATTTTGAGTTGGGCCATCGATAGGGATCCAAGTCACTGATGCCAGTCACTACACCACTACACCTACAAGAACCAAGAATCTATATCAACAGAGATCTAATAAGAATAACATGCTGGTCATGCCATTTATTCAACTTATGAGAGACCTTCTCTCAGGTGAATCATCCCTATCAATTCTCATTTTGAATCTTGTCCCCAGGGTCACTGGATTAGTAGTGCTTCTGACATATTTTTGATAGGGAATGACAAACTCCGCATGGCTGGCCCTGCATTTCAGCAATTAAAAACAGTTAAAAAGGTTCTCTTCAATGCATATGCGTAACCAAGAAGTTTTCAAATCTCCGAGGAATCAAACTACAAATAGGATGCTATTTAATGCATATGCACCTAACACTATTATACACATGAGAGGCTTGATATCATGTGATGATTAGTTGATCAGTTGTGAGAAGATATATCCCCTGTTTTAAATTTAGTGAAAGAAAATGAATCTGATGGATTACTTGATGTGAGCAGTAGAGAAGTCATCACGACTAAGCATACAAAAGTAAGTCTCATCTAAGGAGAGAATCACCCTTAAAAGAACCGAATGTTCAAAACCATGAGAAGAATTTTGTAGGTTCCGAAGTGAATAGATTATTATATTTATTGGTAGCTTGACATGCAACTCATACAAAACTATTGTCAGATCCACAAGTGGAAGTTCCCCAACCCACTAGCACTTGCAGAGTTGCAGGCTTGGCAATGAGAATCATACTGAAAAAATAGTACTAAAAAATTTGTTGATAATTGCCTACCCATTTCTAACTGGTAATATGTCTAGTCAAAAACCATAAGCAGAAACATGTATGTCAACAACCAATAATCAAAACCAATCACGTTCATGGAGGTAAAGTTCATGATTTGTAGCCATTTTCTGTGCTCTATAATGTACTTCCCTTGAAGTCCTTTCACGCCCCCTCACCCCAATAGATTAGTAATGTTGCAGTACTTCTTTATTTTCTTTTTTGGGTGTTGTTATTAACACACCCTAGTGTGTTATTAACACACCCTTCCTCTCTCTCTCTCTTCCTTTAATGTACACACCTTAGAGAGAGAGAGAGAGAGGAAGGGTGTGTTAATAACAACACCCTTTTGTGGTAAAGTGGGATAGGAACTTTATCCACGTACAAAAATCACAAAGTTAAGTATTTGACACATGCACTGGGATGAGTATGTAATAAAATGTTTAAGAGATCACAAAGTTATTTTCCATCTTTTTTTTGACGGCAGAGTTTCATTAGGTACATACAGACTTGGCCAAAAATGTTTGGAGTTAACAGGAAAGTATGCAGTGCAGAGATTAAATAATAGGTTCTTAATAACATAAGTAGATTTGCAATATACTTCGACTGAAATGAAAAGCATGAAGAGGAAGATAGATAAGGTCCTAGGAAAACCAATGAAGGGAAAATGCACCCAATAGGCTCATATTTCTATTGATTTTATCAAATTACCACTAGAGAGTCAAATACTTTTATTGCCCAAAAAAAAAAGTCAAGTGGATTTACAACGCAAAGACACATTACATGACAATGTTTTCAAGTGACCATAGTAGTACCTTGGACTGTAGAATACATGGAACATGCTCTTGGTGGATACTGCATTAGCCACAAGAGAAAGAACACTAGAATAAGAATTCTGGTTGCCAAGAATCGAATCAGGAAGACCATTTCTAGGTCGAACAGCTCTTCTAATTCCCAGCCTCAGGTCTCCATTTTCACCCCTACAAACACCATCAGTCACAAGTGATCTAAGATATCAAGGGGCATCAGACAATGAACACAATCAAGGACATTTTTGTTCCTAGGACATAGGTTCCCTTTTTTGTGCAGATATTTGTCATCAAATTAATTGTTATTCAGAATAATACACATAAGTTTATAGCCAATCATGTGTCAAAATCTAATTTTGGCCTTTGGGACATTATACATTTGTATTCCAACAGCACGAGAGTACTTTTTTAAAAAATGTAGATACAATCAACAGATCAAGTACTATATAAGTGCAAAGCAACCCTATTATAATCCCTGGTAATATTAATGGCTCCCCAACAAGAATAGCTCTAAAACAAACGGGAAAACATCATATCTATACATAACTGGATGCATTACACTTTGTACCATTTAAAAGAACAACAGGAGCCTTCAGATTGGTAAAGAAACAAATGTGACTGATTACTGAGGTTTGATCAATTGCCACCAAAATATTCAATTAAAAGTAAATACCTCAAAAAGAGCACAGCATCCCCTGAGACAAGATTCTTTTGGCTTATAAAAATACTCCATCCTGTGGTGAGCAGATGCCGGCGCGGCTGACCTGATAAGTAATACACAACAAATTGTATCATTTTAATCACCAATGAAACTAGAGTGATGATAAAGTATTTACCTCTATAAATATGTCGAAACCTCCACTCTACCCCATGTAGGTCCTTTGCAACAAGCTCTTGAGAGGGCCTCTGCTGCTTATAATCCTAAAAAATAAAAAAATAAAAAAAATAAATAAATAAATAAAGAAGAAAATTGAAATCTAATAATCTATGTAATACTCATTATAATAAAAATCTTAATTTTCTGAGAAAATTAAATACAGTAATTCACACCAGAGGAGGAAAACAGTCTTCAGCAGCTCTGCGAGGAACCGAGAACCCTCCATGGGTACTAGTATCGGAAGCTGTAAGTGTTTTGCAAAACATGTGAGGGGTTGATTTTGTAGGTGATCCTCCATCCCCCTCATCCACTCCTAATTCTTCAAGCTCTTTGCCTTCCAAATTCATTCCTACCAACTACAGCCCAAAATTGAACCTCATCATAACCCATAATCAAAGATAAAATTGAGAAGTCACCAAGAAAAATATTATTCCATCATAAACCCTTTAATTCCACAGCAATAAAAAAAAAACTTAAGAAGTCAAATAGAATATATATATATATATATATATATATATATATATATACACACATACATATATGTATCCAACAAAACTACATTTGTTTAAAACCAAGAATCATACCTCTGCCTGAGGTAGCAAAGAAACATGTGTATAGACCTCATCATTCTCCTTGTTAGCCTGTCTCAAGAATTCAAGACACAACAAATTTCATAACCAAATTAAAGAAACAAACCATATTTGTAAGAGGCAGAATGATTAAATATTATATGGAAGGCATTGATAAACTATACAGATTGAGTTCAAAAGGCCAAAAATGTTACTTACAAGTAGCTGGACATTCACAACCTTGCAGAAGATCTGTGGCTGGAGATCCAAGGGAGGCATCTCCATTGATGAGAAAGGAGGGGTTGATGAGGCAATTTGTTCCAAGTGACCTTGTGGGAAGTAGACAACCACATTTCCTTTCTTGGGTAGTGAAATGAGTGGGCCAGCACAAGCATGCCAAAGCTCCAAATAGATTGAAGAAACCACAGGGGATGATGATGAATTTGAAGAACATGAAGAAGTTGAAGAGGACAAACAATAAGCACAACCACCCTTGTCACAGTCCCCATTACAATATGCATTCTTCTCCACCACATCAGTCACTACTGCATGGTTCAGATCAAATTCCATGAATTGTTCCCTGGAGTTGCTCAAATAGAAAGTACAGATAAATATACAAATCCCACCAGCAACAATTGAAAAGAATAAGAAGATGGGTATCTACTACCAAGTGGGAAAGTAAGGGTAAATTGGAAATGGAGTCAAATTATTTCAAGGAATTTATATTTTTGAGGGGTACCCAGAAAGCTAAAACAGGAGAGGAGTGAGAAAACTAGAAGAAATTCATACTTGGAGGCATACCCACCAACCCAAATTACACTAACCAAACCAAGCCAGAACCAGAAGGATGAAAGTTGAGAAGCAAAAAGGTATCAAATAATATCAAGAAATTCAAAGTATGACTCCTCCACACCCATTTGCAAGTAGTGAGAAGAGGGAGCAGACATAGACAATTGCATAGGAAGTTCAAAGAGAAACAAAAGGCAAAAAATAGCCAATGTTGGTTGACGGCTTTTCGACTTCGACTGTTAGACAGAGGACGAGAGATAGAGAGATAGAGAGAGAGAAAGTGAGGGACTGTGTTGGGTGGGGGGGACATGCTAAGACAGTACATTGCCCACACTCTCCCCCACCTCTCCTCTCTCTGCTTTTGCCTTTGCCTTTGCCCTTGGCTTTATCTTTTTTGCTTTTAATTACTAATTTCCTTCTCACTGAGAACCACTGTAGGTGGAGGCCCTCCACCAAGACAAAAGGAAGGTCTGCCAAGAAAAATAAGAATGAAAAGACAAAAAGGGGTTTCCATTCCCTTTAATTTTCTCCACAAAAAAATTTCAATAAAAAGGTAAATTGTCATCTTCTTCTGACCAACTATTAAAGAGCTATTAATTAAAGAACTGTCGTCCCAGATTTTAACCTATCAGTGGAACAAAAGCGAAGAGCATCTACGTTACCCAAAACAAGGGTGAAATTGCTATCCTACTATTTTTCTCACACATTTAACATGAGCCTCTGTAATTGTCATCTCATATTTTACGTGACACGGATAGATTTTCCAACACGCCCCTTCACGTATGGTATAGTCAGAATTCAAAATTCAAGTAGGAAACTAGGGCTGGCTAAACCAGACCGGTTCAAAATTAATCAAGACCTTACTGATTTGATACCATGAATAATCTAACTCAAAATCAATTGGTTGTAAGTGAAGAGGCTGAAACCCTTATCAAACTCTTCTACACAATTACATATTTACAATGTAAAACAACACCTCACATTCTCACACGTTACCTCTTAATTAAAGTATCCCTCACTTTAGGTCACATGAGCGGATAAGTTTTCCAACATAAATTACTCTCGGTCCTCTAATTATTGTTATTTTCCATAACTCCGCTCATCTAAATCCGCACCCGAGAATTATTTATTTATTTATTTATTAAAACAGTTAGTGAGTTTTTGGGTAGTTTAGTTCCTGGATCACTTCCTCCAAAAACAAAAACAAGAGACATGGAGAGTTGTCGCTGTAAACAAGGAAAGGGAAGGGCCCCTTTTGGCAGCAACTATCGTGGGAGTGAATTGTTCGTTGTTTGGGAATTCCAGACTCTCAGTGATTCAGACCGGCCACCACCACCACCTCTCCCGCTAAGTCTAATCAACCTCTTTTATCATTAACAACCAGCGCCCATTCCCCACTTCCTTTACTGCGCGTGACGCCAACCTTTCTCGACTCAACGTCCCACGCGACCCACGAGCGACTGATTTTATCGGAGGGAAAAAGATGATGCAGGAGGCCTGCGCCTTTGCCGCTGCTTCTTTAGCCCCACACATACATTCTCTCTCACGCCTCGGTTTCCGTAAAACCAATTATACCCTCGTGCTCTCTTCAATTTACACGATGCCCACGGAGACTGGCGCGCAGGACCATTTACCAAGCTCTCCCCCTCCTCCCCCTCCTCTTCTCACAATCCAAAAAAAATGCTTCTCTCTCTATGAAATTTTTTTTTTTCATTTAATTTTCACTTAAGAATGTAAATAAAAACATGCAATAAATCTCGATAAATTTTAGGGCCAATTAGACATAAGGTCATTTTGGGTGGCCTTATTTTTCAAAAGGCCACCTAATATTTTTTACTAAAATAAGGCCACAGTAGCTTTAGTGTTCTTGGACAGTAACTTTATTGTGCTTGGACAGTAACTTTATTGTTCGTGGACAGTAGCTTTATTGTTCGTGGACAGTAGCTTTATTGTTCTTGGACAGTAGCTTTATTGGTCTTTGACAGTAGCTTTATTGGTTTTTTCGTATCCAGTATTGGACAGTAGCTTTATTGTTCGTGGACAGTAGTTTTATTGTTCGTGGACAGTAGCTTTATTGTTCTTGGACAGTAGCTTTATTGGTCTTTGACAGTAGTTTTAGTGTTCTTTGCTTTACTGTGATGTTACAGTAGCTTTATTGTGCTTTGACAGTAGCTTTAGTGGTCTTCGACAATAGCTTTATTGGTCTTTGACAGTAGCTTTATTGATTTTTTCGTATCCAGTGGCATTTTTGTAAATAATAGCAAAAAAAAAGCGGTGGCATTTTTGTAAATATTGCGGTGGCATTTTTGTAAATATTAGTGGCCTTATTTCAGAAAAAAATGTTTGGTGGCTTTTTGAATAATAAGGCCACCCAAAGTGGCCTTATGGCTAATTTTTTATAAATTTTAAGGTTCAACTTTTGATGAATAATATGTGTTATAGCAAATAAATTTTTCATTTGTTCACACAAACTATGTCATTACCAGCGCCTACTCGAAATCCTCGATTTAGAGTATTGTGTCTTTTGAGGATTTTATTTGCTTAGATGAGTAAACCCACACCTAGGGGTGGATTCACAAAACCCACACCTAGGGGTGTCTTTTCGATTTAGGTAGTCAAAAACCGAACCGAACAACCCAACAAAAAACCGAACTTTTTTGGAATGCTAGTACATGCATTTCCAAAGCTTTTTTACTTGATCTCAATAGAGGATTACATAAAATATAGACTTTATAAGAGATATTTTTTTGTAAGTGAGAGAATAAGTATGGGAGACCCTCTCTTCCTCACATGTTTTTCGGCGGAGAGGGTCTCCCATACTTATAAAAGGGATTATTCTCTCACTTGAAAAAAATATCTCACTTTTAAGAGGTCTACATTTTAAATGATCTTCTATTGAGTTCAAGTAAAAAAACTTAGAGAATGTTTATCGTGGCCCAATAAATAAACTTCTACTCATTTTTTCACAAGTTTTCGGAAAAAAGGAAAAAAAAATATTAAAAAAAAACGAAAACCAAACTGAAAAATATTTGGAATTGGACCTCACAACTAGGACTTTTTTTATTTATTGTGGAACTAGGACTTGTTTCTTATCTTTAAAACTTTGATCCTTAAACATATATATATATATATATATATATATATATATATAATGATTCTTAGGTGAGGAGGTCCGTAACTTTTTAAGTTGTGGAGTTTTTATCTCAGTCGTCAAATTCGTTTAAATGATTTGATCTGACTGCTGAAATCAAAACTCCAACTTAAAAAGTTGCGGATCTCTGCATATATATATAACTTATGAAAATATCATTACAACCATCCAAAGAGAAATATTAAAAATGTGTATTGATATGGAAATAAGTAAACAAATTAATAATATGTTTTTATGCTCTCACTCTCCTTATTGTCAAGCGGGTTTCCTATGGTGGCTAGACTTTGATTAGTATAGTTATTATGTTCAATTACTTTTTTAAATTCATCATTTTCACCTGTGTTTTTTAAATGCATGCATGGAACCGGAGTTCCTTGGTGATTGATAAAGTGTGAAGTCATGTATATATATATATATTTTTTGGGTCGATGTCTATGCCAAGTGATGGACTACAAATTCGAAGCTAGAGCGGTTTGAGAAGAAGTTTGAGCAATTACTTGAGAGGGGAGTTTGAACTATGCTCAATACATAAAGTCGACCCAATAGAGGCACAAGCCACATTGACCAAACTATACCAACCTTTTTCCTATTCAATTCTCTTGACTAATTAATATATCGACTATATCATATTTACTCACTTGGCAGCTGTTGAACCTACCCATTGCACTTAGTAAGTCAATGTGGTATCAGAGCTGTAAAATCAGAATTCATGTATATATATATATATATATATATATATGGATTCTCTATTACGGAGATATTTATTTTATAAAGTGCGGAATTTTGATATCAGTCGTCAAATTAGATTATTTAAACGGATCTAACGGCTGACATTAGAACTATATACCTTATAAAGTAAAAATCTAGCCTTCCTATTGGAGAATCCATATATATATATAACTTTGGTAGATTTCTTTCCTCTTTTTTTTTTTGAGAAATATACAATTCATATATTATCAAAACTAGAAAGGCACATACATCAAACTCTTAGGCCTGTAATCAAATCTGACGGTTAGGCAACTAAGGACTTCAACAAATACCCCTTATTTAAAACCACTGAGCTCGTTTATTCAACGAGCCTACAAAAGACAAAAAAACGTCTAATCATCTAAGTAAAATAGTGAAACTTCCGCCGCCAATGCACTCAATTGTGGTACAACTAAGAGATTCTTCGATCAAATGATTATACGAAAAAAATTTGTATATGCAGGCTCAAAAACTAAAGCATTAAATAATAACTGAGGGTGACTAGTCACCCTCCTTGATATCCCAATCCAAATGGATGACTCGCTCCAAAAAGGACCTAGAGTATGATCCACAAGTCGTACCGCGAGCCCAAACGAAGTCAGTCAGCCCAAAAGGCCCAAACTTGCTTGAAGGCAACACCAGCCAGCAAAGAGGATCCGGCCAAACTGTCGTCACCCCCCACTTTGAGTCGCCGCCACCTCCTTCCTTCACCGAATAGAACAGAAGAGAAAATCTACCTCCATTCAGATTGACAGGGATCCGTGCACCACCAAAAAAGGCCTAGATTTGTAGAGCCCAGGCGAAAGATGACCTAAACCAAGAAGACGGTATCCTCCTCCAGCAGAAGTCTCAGAGCCACCACTGAGCAAAACCCCGTCAAGATGACGCTGCCCAAGCAGCCTTGTGAAACGAGGTTGTTGAGTCATACTCGCACCAGACGAGACGAGGACGACACTCGTAGTAGTTGTCGCCGGCAAGAGACGGCGTTGGAAACCAAGCCCATGACGGCTAGATTTCTTTCCTTTGTTCTTTGTATTCTTAGTATTATTATTATTATTAAATTATTATTTATTTTTTTGTCTTTAACTTCTTTTTTTATGAGGGGGATGGTTAAGAAGATGCTTTCAAAAGATCACATGCTATGAAAGGGATAAAAGACACAATTTTAAATGGACATCACATACGTACTTGTCTCCCCGTTTCAACTAGGAATATATAGATACCAGAGTCAACTCGGCCTGGTGCAAATCAGGAGGCACCAAATTAGAGAAAAGGATAATGTAACCCCTATTCTAGCTTTCCGGCTAGGTACAAGATAATACCCGATTCTAACTTTGACGAATGCGGGTATATATGTCAAATTCATCATGCCTCTTTTTTTCTTTGTCTGATGCATGTATCATTTGTCTAAATGCAAGTTTGAAACATGTCCTCACATTTCTCATATGTAAATTAAAGGAATAAAATTGGTCACTCAGCTTTTGTCAATTCGATACTTTAGCTAATAACTTTTGAAAAATATCACTTTGGTCACTTAACTTATGCTTCGTTCTACACTTTGGTCATTTCATTTTTTTTCTTTTTTCCGTTAAAATCATCATGCATATATATGTCCTATTGTAGGGGCTAATTTCGTCCCTCTAGACCTAAAATGTCAAGAAATATATAGTAATATGAAAAAAATGTGTGGGGAGAGCAGTGTCAAAGTAATTTTTTGCGTGAAAAAAAAAAATGAAAGGTCACACCACAGTTTGTCGCTTAATATAATTAGCTATCGACTCTTAAGTGTGAATTCCTTTGCGTGAAAAATAGGGATGCACGTCCCATGATTTGTGCCTGTGACTCAGTGATCCACTTTATATATATATATATATATATATATATATATATGCTCAAAACCACAGGCTGCTGCTGAGAGATCTGATTCAGCAGTGATTACTCAGATCAGATCAGAGAGACCCTCGAGAGTCATGCCGGTAACTTTATGTGTTCACAGCTTGACAAACACTAGACACTCACTCACTAGCTAACCAGCTCCATCCATCCATCTTTATCCATCTTTATTCTCACTCACTCTCTGCAGTCACTGTTTCCATCTTTGCTTTAATCAATCTTCGTTTGTCTGTTGATATGTCATGTTGCTCTTTTTTGTTTTTTTTTTTGTTTTAACTTTAATTTTTTTATATAGTTTCGAAATTATCATCATCATGAATTCATCATCATGATCAATCATCTCTTTCTTCTTTGTTTCCCGCATTCATCGTACCCTTTTATTTAAGGCTAGCTCACACGTCCATATATGTCTCCCTCCCTTAGTCTCTCCCTATGCCCATTGCCCAAGGCTTTTCCTTTGTATAATGACCAAATGAATCTGCTTTGCTAAAGATAGCCACCATGCATCCCCACCCAAACGTGGTGAGTTTTTCCCCTTGGGGGAAAATTCGAATGGAAGAGATAATACCCTAGGAACCATCGCTCATATTATTCATTAATAATATTAACTTTTTCCGCTAGAAAAAAAATCTGATATGTAGATATGCATGGTTAAATTTTGAGGATAAATTTAAGCTTTTGTGGTGAAGCACTTATTACTTTGATACCACACGTTCGGGAGTTGCCTTTTTCACCTGTGAAATCTTTATTAAAAGGAGCTCATCACTTTGCAAAGCCACACACACGATTACCAGCTGCAAGGAATCTTTATCCAAAGGAGCTCAAGACTTGGCAAGGCCAGAGTCACACGAACGATTACCAGCTGCTGGGAACCTTGGTTACTATACATTGAAAGCTTTGCATGGCGGGTCCATTTTCAGGGGACAAATGGTATCCCCATGATTACAAGCTTGCAGCAACTGGGGTCACCGATTCATCATAATTTATGGATAGGATAATACAAAATTTAAAATCATAATTATAGATTAGAAGATCTTTAAGATCTGTACTAGTCTGCTAGAGCCTCCATTAATCATGAAAAGAGAAAGATTAGGGCGCAAACAAGATCTGTACTAGCAGGAGTCTGTACTATTTAGTCTATGCCCCGATTACGGATACAGAGATCGATATTAGTCTGTTCTAGCTTTAGAAGGGTACTGTGGAAACCCTAACCCTAAGTTCTAAACTCTAATTAAAAATAAAGATATTTACTTCTCAGGGCTGTTGGCACCTAATCCGATCCTCTTTTATCGTTTTTGTTGAAGAATCTATTTATCATTTTGATTAGTCCATAGTTTGTGGTGGATCAATCAAGGGACCATTTTGGTCTGGTCTGCCTCAACCAAAGGCCATATCTGTTTGGTACGTTGTTCCATCATATATAGTTACGAACAGGAATTAATTAGTTTCGTTCCCTTTACATGGGGTTTGTTAACAAATTAACCCTATGTAATAGAAATAACATTAATTGTTCATTATCAAGTTAGGTCATTTGACATTTGTTTTTTGGTCATTTGACATATTGATGTTTTGGAATTGATATATATAAATATATCAGACATGTAGGAACCTGTGAGCCCTTTTTATGCGACCATTATTTGGGAGACGCATGGGTAGGGAAGAGACGTACTGATGACCAATCAAATATAAACAACTCTTATTTGGAAGTGAAATAATCCAAATATCTAATCAAAGTATCATACTTGCACAAAAGAAATAATTCATGAAAGAAAAAAAAAGAAAATAGAAGTTACAACAACTAGTTATATCAGTGGCAATGTCTCGTACTACAATTGCGTGTCTTGGCCGGTGAGTGTTTTTTAAGTTTTCGATTGTTTGATGTAGTTATTGTTTTGTTGTGTATTAATTTTAGTCGCTTTTGAATGAATGATGGATATTATTAATTTGCTAAGAATTTTCTCCTATTTAGGCTGAACATGCAGGCAACAATTTGTTGCTTCGGGGGCTTAGAATTTGATGTATGTAATACTTTGATCGACATTGACCTCATAAGGTCGTTAAATGGTATATCAGTTCCCTTCATTAAAAAAAAAATTAGGCGCCGAAAGGAGACGCGGTCATAATTAAAAAAAATTCACAAAATAATCTCAAAATAATGTTGTCCCAAACCCACAATATAACATGAGCAAGTACATCAACAAATATATTACATTCTCTATAAACATTAAATAATCGTATAATTTTAGTTTTGCGGTCAAAGAACTTTCTAGTTTGAGATGAGAACATGATATAGGGAGGGTATCATATACTTTTTCAAATGTGACCGTATGATGAGTATGACCAAGTAATAAGTGGTCATTTGGGTGTAAATAGAATGAACGATTCTTATGGTATGATCGTTATTATCATTAAAATCGTCTATTTGTTTAATAGAATTGAATAGTTGAATGACATACGATTTGATTGATCTTTAGCAGAAATAATTCTTAGAGAGTTACTTATAAAAAGAAATTCAGATTATGAAAATATATGATAAGAATACGTTAACCACAAAGAATTAAGTAAACTAGAATCACCGAAGAGTAAACCTATGAATTCATTATTTAAATAGAATTACCCAAATTTTACATCTACTCTTTCCTGGAGTAGTTATAACATTAGCCTCAGAGTGTTAGACCCACCACATCCCTAGCCTATCTCCCACAGTCCCACTTTGTACCAATTGTTATTCTCATTGTCTCTTGTTGTAGTCACAAGCTCACAATCAACTCCATGGAATATTACTGCAGAGTAATTGTTCAACATCACGCCATGCATTTTCCTTGAAATTTCTGACTATCAAAGCTAAGGTAGGTTTGTCAATGCAACTTCAATGAGTACAAAATGGACATGGCCGACTGCAACATCACTTGGTCTCTATGCTTTCAGGGACCAGTGGTGCCCAAATAAGAGGAACAATCCCAGTCAAATAAGGCTGAAAACTAAGTTCCAACATGATCTTGATAATTTTTCCAAGTGTGGGTCTCCAACTATAACTATGTTTTGTCGCACCAAATGTGATTGATTGATCTTTTTCCCATAACAAAATTGAATTGTTGGTGTTTTCAATCTGTCTTTGGGCCTGTGGGTCTTGTCTTCAACAATCGTAAATGGGCATTGGTGTTGCCCTTGTCTCATATCTCCTAATGCTTCTTGATGCTTCTAAACATGTTTCTTTGTTGCCAACTTGCCACAACTGAGCATGACTTCGACACCTTAGAGGTGATTGATGTTACTTGCCTCGATGGCGTTTTATAAACTTGGAATTGGACTGGCCGGAATCCCCGAGAGAGTTCAAGGTGTAGCAAAATTATAGGTCGTAAGTCAGGCCCGTAATAGGAGAGGTCATGGATTTGATTCTCCTGATCGAGTTTTGGAAATACTCATTGGAAAATTTTATATATCGAACTATTGATGTTTAAGGGTAAGTGTGTAATACCCCGAGTCCCATATCTGTAATGTGTTGGGAAAAACTATATAGATATGGTTTAATTGTTTAAAAACTCAAAAGTAACTTTAGCTAGCACTTTTGGATGAGGCATTGAGTCATTACAAATATTGTAATATGAAAAATCCTCAAGTTCCTGAAGCTTCTTCTATTCAAGCCTAAATCTCCCACACTTTCAACCTCGATTTCATGTGCATTGATCTCCTAATTCATAAGCTAATCCATATAACCGGCATTTCACCTTTTCAACAGTTAATTTATGCTACTTCTCGTTGTATAGATCATGCTTAAAGTAGTTGAATAATTGTGTCTACTTTATTTTGGGGAAGTTCTACAATACTGGGAGGTATGACATACATCTCAATATTGTAGAACTTCACATATAGTGAGTTGGTTAAAAACCTTCTTTGCCAAAAGAGAGGGAGAAGGAGAAAAAGAGTGTCACACAAAATCTCTCACTACTATCATCACCGATGAGAGTTGATGGTGGCTCAATACCAACCTAACACATTGACGTAATACAATCAAGAGCAAATTTTGCCAGATGATGTTACATACCCTTGGAGTATATATAGCCCCAAAGGCCCAAATACTTAACTCAAAGCTATTGATCAAGCAGTAACGTTCTTAATCCCTTCCGTCAATAGAACTGAAGTCATCCATCACAGGTATCACTCAAATATTTAATCACTTCCATTGCATCACCCGCAATCTTTATCCTCTCCAACCATCATTGTCAATTAGTTTTGGTTGTGACGCCTAGATTATTTTATCAAGCTCAAACTGGAGTCTACATTTGTATATTTGTATTACACTTGCTGCTATACATTAAAATTATAATTACATGAATTGAGCTAATGAAAATAAATGACAATAACTCTCCAAAATCATATCCTAAAATTAGTTCCTAGAATAAAGTGATTGATTCACCCATGGAGCTGCATTAGTAAGTGATTTGTCAATAATTTTAATGGCTGAATCGTTACTCTTAAGTAGCTGTGCTCGAGGATCATGAAGGATTTTAGAATCCTTGATTTTCGTTGGTTTATCACACATTAGATCATGATGGATTCATCGGGCCTAGTCCAACCCAGGTGGTAGACCTAGCTGTGGTTATGTTTGGACAGTACAAGTACAGGTTTGGCGTTGGTCTCACTCATGCTTAGTTATGATCAACCAATTAAAAGATGAAACATTTTTCTATGGTCCTGTCACGCTACGTGACATATGCGACGGGCCACTATGACACATATGCCACGTGGCGTGACGGGATCATAGAAGAATTTTTCGTTAAAGAGAATTAGAAAACCCCTCAAGGAAGTAGGGATTTACGCTATATATATTTTGTATTTGCTTTAATATGAAGCTGGATTTCCACATTTCTCTTTCACAATTCCATTATTTCCTTTCTTTTGTCATTGTTAATGGGATTGAATTGAGAAAGGAGAAAGGGGGAAGATAAATACTCTATATCGATCTGAAACTTTAAGCTCTCGTAGTTCCATTGTTCTTCAAGCCTTCTCGTTCAAAATATTTAGACACTTAATTTGTTGGCCCATGAACAAAAAGATATACATGGACAACATATATAGAATTTCAAATTATATAGATAATATATGTATCCTCTAATGGGCAATCCTATTTATCATACTCCCTTTGTTGCATTTAGGTAATTTGTCAAAAAAAAATTGAGTTTAAGTTTGTGTTTCGTCTACCTCCGAAATTTCAATCTGTACCTCGGTGGATAAAACAGTACTAGATAGTTCAATTTCATTTTGGCCACCCTTATCTTGATGTTCTTCAACAATTTCTTGACCATCTTCAACAATCTCAATTTCGGACATTTCAGCAAAAGTTGGCTGCCGGTGGTGAGAAGAGAAATCTGGGGAATTCATGGTTCTCCTACTGCTGCTTCCTATAGTAGAGGAATAGTCGTGACCGGATTCTGAATTGTCTTGTCTATTCTTTTTCCTCTTTTGCTTCACGTCGGCATGCCACTGCTTTATAACTTTTGTTGTTTGGTCTTCAAGCACTGCTGCACTCTTGAAATTTGACCCCATCTGCATATAGTACAATGTAACATCAATCCATCTAGAGAAGATTCTCTTATCAGACGATTTCATATGTTATATTGTTAGACTGTCAATCTGAACGTGTACATCCGTGTCCGATGTCTGACTCAATTAATTATCTGATAGCGAGATTAATAAGTGTACATTCTCAAATATATACATGATTGTTTTCATACCTGGGTCACTAGAGCATAGAGGGGAAGAGTAATGTAACTGCACATAACTTGAACGACAATCCTACAGAAATTAACACCATTGATTCTTAATTAGTGAACAATTTTAATCAGCATTATTAGACTGATAAATGAATGTAGGTATGTTTATTTTATTACTATATGGTAAGTAAAAGATGGGGATTGGATTGGCACTTACGCTAAGACCACCCGTATAATGATAATATCTATGTTTTCATGGTAGCAAGAGTGTATCCCATATTGTAACTGAAATGATCCACAAAAGAAACGGGCAAATATTTAGCTTTCATATTCAAATACGGGCAATTTAGCAACAAAACAGACTGTTTGACAAGAGAACATTTTTCAAATTTGTTTCGAGTTGAAATAATAAGGACATGCGTACCGTGACCCAAATGAAGAAAGCAAGTTCAAATGCATTCTGGAAAGAGATGAAAAATTCACAAGTCAGTTTAAGCATAGCAATGTATAAATGATATGTTGTTAATTAATAAGCAATACTAATAACTAGCAAAGATCAGTTAATTAATTACCATGAACAAAGTTAGATGTACTAGGGTTAAAACGAACTGTGGTTGACTGAACCAGAAGTGACTGTCCTTTGGGTGCACCAGAGGAGTTCCTTTGATTACAATATTCTTGTCATCAAGTTGTTGAGCCATTTTAGCTACCACTACTTCCAGTTTGGTACCAAGAACCAGCACTATCTATAAACACAGAACTACTTAATTAGCTTTAAATTAATTAAATAAAAACTTTAGTTAAACACTTCAATAACAATGAAAAAAAAGAGCCTTCTGAGCAAGAGTACATACAATTAGAGGCACAAATGATACCCAAAGATACACCTGCCAACCTGTTTGATTAAGTTCATAATTTAAATATTAATACCCGTCAGAATTCACAAATTAACCATTAGAATTATCTACATAAATATATATCATTATATATATGAAGAAAATTGATCATAAAGGAAAGGATGGTGCTTAATTAATAATTAATTACCATGAACGTCCACAAGGATGAAGATGACGACGATAAGCCACATGAAAGGGCTGTTCATTGATGCAAAAAAACAAAGTTAGTGCAGTGCATGCATACGTCGTTTTAACTAATAGTTTGATAACATTACATATCAAACGATCTCACTCTAATAAAAAGCGGTGTATAAATTATTATAATCGACAACCTTATGCCAACAACTGCTCGGAAATCGTCCTCCAGCGACCGTTGTATGTACTGCTGGAAGTTGAATGATGCGTTGTTTGTGGGCAAATGAGTCTGCAATTTTTTTTAAAATGTACTTAAAATGTGGTCATTTTGCAGTATGTTCTTTGAGCGTTTAGATTATGATGAGGACTAATTCGAACGAATAACAATCATAATATTTAAAGGAAGATGAAATAGAAAAAAAAAATCTTAAATAATAATATAGATACTCACTGCAACGAAACCGTGGCGTAACGTGAGATAATCAACTCTTTCAACTGAATGGAAGAATTGCCTGAAGAAGCACTTCTGCATATATGTAACAATTCAAAATTTAAATAATCATAAGCAAAAAAAATTAGTTGAGAAGAAATTACAACAATAATGAAAGAAAATTAACTCACAATCCACAGTTGAATAGGTGTTCTTGTACAAGAATTCATGTGTCTACGAGCAAATGTAGTCTGTCTTGTAAACCTGAATCGATTAGGATCTATACCCAGGAGTAAGAAATTAGGGTTGAATTAGCTTCTGGGTTTTTGAAACACTTGAATAAACTTCTTGTGTGGTATATATTCCATCAAAATTTCTTACCATTTGCGACTTGATATTCTACTGTTTGGGTTTCTCTTTCCCATGCTTCCCAACGCCTCATCTATCAATTTATTTGAAACAAAATATGTCATACAATAGAAATGATTTAGTCACTAGGATTTGGAAAAAGTTTAGATGATTTCAATATTATTGTTACACAATACCATGTAAAAAAAATTATATATACTCAATTTCGTTCTACTAATACGAAAAGCACTAGTACATTTGAAAATATCAATATGAAATGTGTGATCAGAATCTTGATGCATACTTTTGCCTCATAAAGACTCGAGAGTTCCCAAGTCCTATGTTTCCATTGGCTAAATTAGGTACACAAATTGACTTGACATACCCAAGTGTAACACTTTCTATGTAAAAACCTCATAGCAGGACAATGGTTATGGCACCGACTCTTACTATGAAGTCAAAGGTGGGAATGCACTCTTAGATTGCCCAACA
This sequence comes from Rubus parviflorus, assembly GCA_029955375.1. NCBI lineage: Eukaryota > Viridiplantae > Streptophyta > Magnoliopsida > Rosales > Rosaceae > Rubus > Rubus parviflorus. The sequence goes on from JARGGL010000010.1 coordinate 4,631,092, forward strand.
AGTCAAAATTTAGAAATTTAAACTCTATTATATGGGATATGATTCTTCCATTTTAAGTAACCATATATAACTTCAGCTGAAAATCTGGTCGAAATGTTGTTGCTATGGGTGTGGTCAAGAAAATGCTTATTGGTGTGGGCTTATGGCCAAGGACAAATGGCTTCTCATTGAGGGTGATAGAAACGCAAATGGGTTGTGTATATTTTATCCTTTTCTTTTTTGGAAGCGACCGATGCTTATTGATTGCCCGGATTATGAGATTGACAACAATTGACTATTCAGAATTGGCTGCATCTTCCATCCACCTCAGTTGAGTTCAATAATGTCACGAATTGCGAATCTAGTGGACTTCAACCGGGGTGGATAGCAGAATCTTCGTTGATGAGTGTATACCATACCGTGTCAAAAAATGACAAAACCATCAACGGTAGGCGGCTACTTTTAACTTTGTGTTATGGGGTGTGCATGAAAGCCATAAAGAGACTATCCCATCACAACAAAAAGCAATTAAGGCACCAAAGATAAAATTGACTACCGTGAATAGACAGCAATAAACTATGCGGTGGGAATAGGAGGATTCTATTCAATGATGCACATACCTTGGCTCTTCCTAAAGCCATCGTCAGAACACTGTACACAATCTGCATAATTGCCAAAACAAAGATGAAGTTGTTGAGCTGATTCAACCCTCCTTGTGATATAAATGTGCTCTTCCCCTGCAAAATCAATCCCATTAAGATGAAACTAAATTTAAAAGATAAAAAATAAATATAAAATACCCTTTTTTTTTTTATCAATTACCAGATATTTGTGTTACCTGGGATTCACACTGATCCTCAGCAGAAGTGGTAGTAGTACTAGTAGCTGTTTCTGCTAGTCTTCTTTGAATTACTTCCAAAGTTGTAGATGTGCTGGTGCTCCACATGCGGTCGAAACCAAGTGCTTTGGTGGTTATAGTTGATGCTGACTTTCTGCAAGGAAGCATGGTATATGCAGCTTTTGTGGGTATGCAGATACTGGCTATCCATCTTTGTGTTACTGTCAGTATTAGAGACATGAAACCCAGAAGCATAAGAACTGCACCCAACAGAAAATCACATGTACAACAATGATTCAGCAAAAGGAAATGGGAGATAATTGTATCGATTTAGAATATACGCTTATGGTTTAGCCGAGTCCAGATGATTAAAATTAGGATAGGTCAGAGGTTCAATCTCGTTAACATATAAACTGTGTACCTGATTTGAGCTTCTCAACGGCCTCGAGCAATGCAGTCTTTCTATGTTTTTTGAGAAACTGCACAAAACACATGACCAAAACGAATAAATGGGTACACTTGGTGAAATCAATTTCAAAAACCAAATGACCATTTCTTCAAAACTTGAATGGGGGTAGTTATATATACGTACTTGGGAAAGGAGATGGATCAAGTGCTCAATGAATATAGAGAAAAAAATGAAGAAGAAGCAAACTGTTGCTAGAGCCCAAGTGGGTGTGTCCTGCAGCGAGCGACTTGTTCCTTCGGAAGTCATATTCGCTCTACTTTCTTGGCAAGAAATTGATGATCAGCAGCAATTAATGGAGGAACTGATTAATGAAGTGATTGATATTGAAGAACCACAGAGAAAGGATATGTTTAAATAGCTATAGCTCGAAATTAAGGCGTCTGGGACCAAACTACTGAAGAAGAAAAACTGATGATCGAAGAAGATGGAAATGTTCAAATCTTCTATGTTGCAGTCAGTTTGGGGGTGATTGTTCGAGTCCAAGCAACTTGCAACTTGTGAAGGTTGCATCCAAATAAATAGACTTTGACACGGTTTGTATTGAAGTTTGACTAAATTATATTGGATTTGTTTGGCTCATTTGGAGCAGAAACTTCCAAGCTAGGGCCTAGGGGGTAGTTATTTTTTTTGGACAGTCTTGCAAGGGGTGGTTAGGAAATGCTCGGTTCCATTTATTTGGGAACCACCTTTTTGGCTGTTCACTACATGAAGGCCTTGGAATCAATTATTGTTGTGGCGGTGGCGCGTCCATATAAGTCATTAGTTGACCGCTAGCTTCTAGTTTATAGTTTATAAAATATGATCAAAACTAGTCAATATGTGCACTATTCGGATATTTACGGTGTGTTTGGATGAGACAATTGTAAATTCTTTAGAATTTTTGAAATAATGGAATCTACAACTTCATCAATTAAAATTTCATCAATCACTACTAGAAAAACAGCTATTCCACACTGACATTAATCCGTGTGAAATAAGCCTTATTCACACGGATATCAGTATGGAAAAGGCATCAGCTACCGTGCAACCACGGATAGCTTTTCTGTGTGCTTCGGAAGGGGCGCTGATGCTCAATACACACTGTTTTTTAAGTCCGTGTGAACTGAGTTGACGGGCCCCACTACTTTTTCACGTGGATGATTACTTATTGTTATATCTGTGTGAATACAGTTAATATTTTAATAAATATTATATATTAGAATCTGTGTGATATGCTTCATCAATACACACTGATTTTTTTGTTTTTACCGAAACACACGGATGGTTTTCAGTGTATAGAAGGATTTTTTTAATAAAAAAAAATTGCTGGATTTTAACAAATACGTGCAAATTTATTTTTTCTGAACATTTAAATAATTGTGTTTCTGATTTCCAACCTATTCACAATAATTTACACAAAAGTAAATCTAAATCCACACCATCAAACTTGAATGTAGACTTTTCCATTGTAAAATAAACCAACTTTATACAATTGTAGGATACAATGGTAGACACAGAATCAGCTTAACATTCTCAAGCAATCTAACATCTTTATACCACAATCCAATCAAATTTGATTGCATGAGCCCAAATTACACAGAATGTATCATCATTCGCAAACGATACAAGTCAAAATCAAACCTTTTCTTCTTCAAGCGCTCGAGATCATCTCTCAACTTCATGTCCAATGCATTGGAAACAACTTGAGAATACCTTCCATCCTTGTAATCCTTCTTCCTATTCAAAAACCAATCTGGAATTTTGAACTGGCGAGGATTCGCAACAATTGTCATGAAGTTATCGAGCTCCGCAGCAGATTGTTCACCAGCTCTACAATTAGGTAACCACATCAATCCCAAAATTTCCAAGATAAACAGAAAGTCAAAAACTGAGTTGAACAAATAAGAAACTAGCTTCTTTTTATGAATTGTCACCACTACAATTACAAACAGATCCAGAAATTCCTAGTAGCCATAACAAGACATTAACAATCCAACTCCAAGCCAAATTCAAATCCGACAACAGAGTCTGTGGTCCTTACCGTATTCCATTTCATTCGAAACTAACAAGGAGTTTCATTCTGCTCCATAGTTTTCAAGCTTCCCAATTCTCCAATCCTAATTCTTAATCCAAACAAATTTTAGATTAGGTTCCGCCAATTGATTCGAAATGAGGGTTTTAACAACAACATAGACTACAGGAATTACCTGGCGGCAGTGTTGCTCGATTTTGGTTGGAGGTTGCAGATCGAAGAAAGGCAGTGGCGAGAGCTCTGGCATTTGCGCGTGCCGTGGCTAGCTAGCGAGGTTGGCAACGAGACATCCAGCTTCCTGGGTCGGAGTTCGTAGAGGCAAAGAGGAGGGAGAGAGGGGAGAGCTGAAAAAGAATAAGATATCTTTGTTTTTATTTAAGCAGAAGCTTTTGATTTTCACACGGATGTTTGTATGCACTAATACAATTCACACGGATATCCGTACCTATGCGGTTCTTTTTCACACAGAGATCTGAATCAATGTTTTTGCATGAATATATGTGTATTTCTCAATGCACACGGATGTTTGTTTGAATTAACTTACCCAAATCACATGGATTTCAGTATTCACTTATCTCACTAACACGTATTTTCATGTTTTTTTAGTTCGATAAAGTTCACAACCATGCCAATTGACATTCTCAAGTTCGTACGGATTTCTGTATGTGGTTATTTTGTTTTACACGGATGACCGTATCGAGCTTTTGCATAGATATATGTGTATTTCTCAATTCACACGGATGTCTGTTTGAAAAGTCATTAGCCACGGAAGACTGTCTCTCTCTATTTTATTTAACCCATGAATATAAATATTTAACAATAAACTAATATCTGACAGGTACGGAATTCTGTATGAATTAGTGTTCCCACAAATATCAGTGTAAAAGAATTTAGAAACATACACTGACATCTGTATCAAATATTATTTCACACAGACTTCCGTTGTTAGTATTATTGCATAAACCTTTGTGGACCCAGTTATACCTATTACACTCGGATATCTGTATTAAATGATATTTCACACAGATTTCAGTTACATAGTGAAAATCTGTATGAGTAAAATCTGTATGATTTGCTTGTTTTGCTAGTAGTGAATTGCAGTTTCCATTATTTGGTTGTATCTATATGGAATTTGGAACATGTAATAAATTAAGAATTTTTAAAATAAATTAAAAGATTAAAATGGAAAAAACCTTATTTCGGAAACTAATAAAGAAATAAAAACAAATTACAAGGGAATTCGAAATGACACCTATTTTGGTGGAAATTGAAGTGAGGAATTCGGGCAATCAATTTCTTCATTTTTTCCATAGAGAAATTTATAATTTCCAAGTTAAAAATGTCAAACGAGGTAATTGAAATCAAAAAATTATGAATTCCTCACTTTCAATTAAATTCCATATTTTTTTCCTTCATCCAAACACACCCTTAAGGTTTAGTGTAAAGTCTTTAAAATATGATCGTCGAGTAGGACTAGAGCTAGGGGTTCGAGCACCGAACAACAGGGCGCTTGAGCACTGCTCGATGGTCTTTAAATAAATATTTTTGTCCTTATTAGAAGTTTAGAAATTATCTAAATTTATTGAAAATTTTTTATATAGTTTTGAACTTATTCGAATTTTCGTAGCCATATGTGCATATGAGAAGAAAAACTAGCTTTTGTCCCAAAAAAAAAAAAAACTAGCTTTGCCGGTCTATAAGCGCGCAATAGACAATTAGACATTCCTATATGACTTGACATTCATAATGTAACTTAAATATTAAGGATGGACACTAAAATTTCTTTGTCTTATGAAAGACTTTAAGTAACTCCATAAGTCAATTCATTTGCCTTCTCCAAAACAAAATTGATTCAAGCTAGTACCGACTCGACCAAGACAATAGCCCTTGATAATTTATTGTGCATTCTTGACTATTTAATTATCTTTTGAGATAACTGTTGAGGTTGTATAACTGGATATATACAAGTCGGTTGATATTAACCCAGGTCGAGAAACATGATATTTTTTCGAGTGCATATAATTAGTTGGGTGATCTACCAAGATACTAATCTCGAATTTTAAGGGTAGTTTGTTATATACTTTTTAGTTGCTTTAATTTTTTACAAGACTAATTAAGTGTGTTTAATCTCACTACTACAAAACATGAAACTAGCTTCAATTGTTTACTAGTTCCCTTTGTGGTGACTATTATTTGTCTTCAACCACCAATAGCGACCCATGCAGCCACAAATCCATCAATGATATTTTTTATAGGAGTTTTCATTGATCTAATGGGACAATAAATCTCATTCGTCGCTCTTAGTTTGATATTTTTCATTGTATTATTGGCATACCAAATATTGTCCCTAAAACATGATCTTAGGGATACCCCAATTCATCCCTTATAGATTTGTTAGTTGAGGAACACTATTTGTAGTAGTCCCTCCATTCATCTTATTATATTAGCAATTGTCCCCAACCTTTTGATGTTTTGATTCACTCATTGGTCCTTCTATACTCCAATGAATTTTCTTGCCGATATTAAGTCTAGTTATGACATTAGTGTTTGTACTATATCAAATTAAATGAATCTTAATTGTGCATGTCTTTCTGCATAGGTTTTTTTTTTTTTTTAATCCTGAAAAATATTCTATTAATAATGTCAACTTAATTTTAACCAAGTGTATTAAGCTTATTTACACGTTTGGGACCTTCATAAGTTAAGTTAGATCGAATAATATCAATAAAAGTATATATATTCTTATCATGCACAACGTACGTGTGAAATCTACGGCACGATAATAGTTTTCGTGCTTTGAATTATTAGGGTTTGCTTTTCCCTGCACCGACGCTTTCTATGTTCCTCATCTTTCTTGGCCTTTTGCACTCCATCCAAATATAAAGTCATCATATCCCCATCCTATTTGTTTTGAATTTTTGGTGTCAAAAAGTGCTATGGAAATTCATGAATCCACGACGTGTCTTTCATGCATCTCTCTCAGAGTCTTTAATTATATTTCACTTTTTGTTATTTTTTTCATGCATTTTTGGTCGGAATATATAGCAAAGCATAGATCGATCTCGAGCTTTGACTGGGTTGGAGTTGAGTTATCTGACTTCCATGCGCAAGTCACACCTATAGCTAGCACCCAATAATATATACATTATCTTCCTCTAGAAGCAATCTGCAGGTCGTCATTCTCAATTTAATTCTTATAGGAGATTAGGAGTTCACATGGACCCTCCCCCAGCTACGTACTTTCATTAACTTGCACTAGTTTTGTCCACTCCTATTTGAAACTTCTGCATTACGTACTCCATCGAGAAAGGCTAGGACTTGATGATTTAATAATTAAACTTACTTGGAAAAACCAATAATGCATTAATTAGATATATAGAACTATATAAAAGGAATCATTTGAAGCCATATATTGAATCAAATTTCTTTTTTCTTCTTCCTTCTTTTTTTGACAACTCATGTATTTATTTCATCTAATCCAAACATATATATATATGTATACATAGAGTTTTTGTTGACGATTATTTAGTCTAGTGAAATAAGTCACATTTCTGTAAGTAAAAAGTCTTCAGTTCGATAATCAAAAAAAAATTGAATAGTTACGACTTACGACCATTAAATTAAACGATGGCATGGATTGAGAATAGAGATCCACACACGTTTTAGCTATACCACATTTATAACAAACTCTAGATTTGAAATGACTCATTCCAAAGTTACCATAAGAAAAGGAGTTGGATTCGATTATTATATACCTGGATGCTTCTTTAATTAGGTCAATAATTATTATATAACTTCTTAAGATTTTGGTCATATAAGAGACATACATAAGAAACGTGGATCGAGTAAGAGTTGGCTCGATTGGACTATATAATATTCTCTCTGTCGACTTGTCGAGTATAGTATTCTCGATCTTTTGCATTTTTTCAATTACATGTGTATATTCTTTTTCTTACACCTAACCAAATTCGGCCGTTACTACATGCAGTTTCCTTAATTTTCATTGCAGTATTTGAAACTATAGTCATTCCAGGACCACTTAGCATGATCAATCAAACTTAATTTCTTGCTTTGAATTATCTTATTTCTCAGTTTTGTGAAAGTCTTCACAAGATGACTTCGATTCTCAATCATTATTAATTAAGAAAAACAATAGAAAAATAAAGGAACATAATCGATAATGACACAGATTGTGCGCGCATATATAATAGAAAATAAAACTACACTACCAGATTTCGTCCAAGTTATTAAGGGGAAGTCATCGGATTTTTGGTCTAATGGCCAGCACTACTTATCTTAATTAACTAAGAGAAAATTCTAATGGCATGGGGAAGTACTCACATATTTATTAATTGGGGGAAAAAAATAGTTGTTCTACTTGTAGTTTACTGCTGATCGATGACATTGAGCTGTATCATTCTCTTAGGAGTAATGGTAGAATTTATTTACTCATCAAATTTGACCACGTTACGTGTTAAATCGAGACACGATAAGACTTACACACCCTCGATCAACTTAGTAAATTAATCGCACTAAGGAAGTAACCAATCAATATATTCTACGTTAGCGCAAACTCTGGTATATATTAATTAAGTAAAATTTAAATTACTACACTTACCGAATGATTGATAAAATATGATTTCATTTTATCTAAAGATGAACACGCGCGCACTTCAAATTTTATTTATTTCTAATAAGTAAGATAGCGACTACAAATAATATGCATTTACGAGTTTATGAATGAATGAATGATGACTTGTTACACTCTTCATTTTAAGTCTTAATTTTCTACCCTCTTGTCCAAGTTTGTTCAAAAGTAAAAAGTCAATGAACTTTTGTCTACAAATGTGTATGTTATTATAGAATTCTAGTTATATATAAGCAACTAGTCATGGTAGGTAGGGATTTAGCCATTTAGGGTTTCCATTAATTATTGTCTTTAATTACTTATCGATCAGTTATCACGGTCAATACATGCATTTGTTACAATTTCAATTGCTCTTTTTTGTTGCTGTAATCATCGATCACTATCGGATTATGAAATGTGGGCGAATTGACTCAATTGAATTAACTGGACGTCGATATTTCAGAAGAAACAGACATATATATCCTAATAAATATCATTAAAGAATAAAAAGTATGATTAAGTGCATCATTAGTGACACATGCAGTGACTACTATTTAAGAGTTGCTAATTAATATTCCCATAATTAATCTATAGCCATCAATATTGGACTGGTTTTGTGCAATTGGGTTTTACTTGGGGGAGTTAATTAGTACGTACTTAAAAGGTATTAACTTTATGGCCCCATAAATTGACCTTTTCTCTATACTAATCCAGTCTTATGATCCATTATATTGTTTATTATGTCCAAGCAAGTCCTTCAAGTGTGGCAAGACATCTTAAAGCTTTTTTAATTAACAACTTATAATTTTGTAACTAATTAACCTCTTACTAATTGTGAAGACTGTTTGTAAGTCAGTGTTTGAATATATTCAAGAGTTGAAATGTTCACGAAGAAGTTATATGTTATATATATACATTGTGAAATAAGAATGTTTGAATCAAAACATCATTTTTCTTTTTATAATGAGGGTGTGACATGAATTGAACTCTTCCAGTGTATCAATGTGCATGTGTGTATATAAGGGGTAAAATGTTTTTCCACTGGAGCAAGTGATCGAGAAGAAAATTATCCTTTAGATTAATAATCTTTTACCTTGTCTAATGGCCCAAATTTCTCGATGGCTTAGCAACGTAGCTCAATAACATAACTTGTTGGGATACTTTAGCTCAAAAAGCACAAATTTTGACCGTTTCGAACGAACATGGTTTAGATAAACCAAAATGAAACTTACTATCAGCTAAAAAAATTTGGACCATTTCTCGATTTATGCGTGTCATCCTTGCGCAGAGGCCATGCTAATATTCTCTGTATCGTTCCAATTTTATTGGATGTCCCCGAAGGGACAAACTTATGGGCAAGACAGTCTTATATAAAGAATACTCCATTAAGCGCATAAGCGATGTGAGACTTTTGTAACTTGCTATTCCAAGTGCTCATAGGATACAAAGAGCCGTGGATGGGGGATTGCTAGCTATTTCTTTGCTTTGATATCTCTCGGACTCTCGGTCATCATTTTTTATTATACTTATTGTCGAAAGTGATTAAAATAATGTTTGAGAGTAATTAAGCAACAACAAGGGCATTTGGTCTAGTGGTATGATTCTCGCTTAGGGTGCGAGAGGTCCCGAGTTCAATTCTCGGAATGCCCCATTCTTTTATTGTTTTCCACAATTCTTTTCCCATCCCTGCACAGTGCACACACAGCGGCCCAACCCGGCCCAAAAAAAAGTTCTGGTCATAATATATTAATTATTAACTGAGCTATTTGGTACTGATAGGGTAGAAATGAGTTATAATGGTGGTTTCAATTTGAGTTTGATTTTAATTTTAACTGAGCTATTTGATACTGATAGGGTAGAAATGAGTTCACTGCTAAAGCCTCAAGCAAGAACCAAAGATAGGATCAGTGCATTACCAGATGTACTTGTTTGTCACATACTCTCCTTACTTGCCACAAAATATGCCGTGAGAACCACCATTTTGTCTAAAAGATGGAAGAACTTGTGGACTTCTGTTCCTAGACTAGACTTTAGTGACGAAAGGGATCTTCGCATCAATGTTGATGGTTCTGATCGATTTGCAACTTTTGTCAGTCGTGTGCTTGAACTTCATGACTCGGATTTGCATAAATTCTGTCTTGTAATTTTACATCCCCACGATTCAACTCGGATTGGTGATTGGATTTGCAGTGCGGTTAGGCGTAATGTTGTTGAGCTTGATCGTCATATTTACGATGAAAATGGAAAGATGATTTTTCAGATGCGTTTTTACGTGCAAAACACTGATGACATTGAAACTGAATGTGTGGTCGGTGGTCCTGTTATGTCACTGTTGATCCTCCTACATTAGGCTGTTTCCCAAATCTCAAGTTCCTCCATGTTACGGTCTCCGATCCTGATGAGGACTATCGAAAAACTTTTTTCTATTGATGGTCAAATTGAATATGTAGTTGCTCATTTGATTTTGGTTTGCTGACACAAATTATTAAAGTAATAGTATAAGAGGATTTCAACTTTCATTCCCTTCTAAATGGACTTTTCGAAGTTTTGAGCACCTTCCTTCCTTGACATCCAATTTTAGGATGTAATGACACATCCATGCATCTCACCATTTTTATTCTTCCTGTTCTGTTTGTTGCTCTTATTTATGCTTTCCTTGCTCAGAGTGTTCTGTTGGTAATTTATGTTTTGAAATAGTATATATATTATGCTAAATTTTAATGTCTAGAGTTTTTGGCTGATCATTGCTTGTATTTTCACCAAGGATTGGCGTCTCCCTACTTTTGGTAATGTGAACCAATTGAGGCTGATTCTTTGGGATTGCAGTTACTGGAAATTGCTAGCTGAGTTTCTCAACAGTGCACCAAATCTCGAAGATTTCGTCTTAGAAGATGTAAGTGAGATCTGTTTCCACTATAATGTGATTCAGTGCTTCAGTGGAATCCACCAAAGGATGTGCCTATTTGTTTGTCATCACACTTGAGAAGACTATCTCCATAAGGGGATTCAAGGGACGGCGCATTGAGATGGAAATGGCAAAGTATCTGTTGAAGAATGGTCATCGTTTGAATAAGATGACAATTTATACAGGTTTCTTATATACGGAAACTGAGGACTTATACAGGGAGTTTTTGATGTTCCATAGGGCAACAACTTGTCAAGTTGAGTTTATTAAGATGCATTATTAGGTTTTACTAAGATTTGGTTCAATTGCATGGTTTTAGAAGGATTCTGTAATTAGATATGTAAAACTCCTCCGAGTTGATTTTATCTAAAATCTATTTGGGATTGCAATTTCTTTCATTTTCTTTTTTGATCTTAGATGAGGGAACATTTGAATTTAGACCTCATGGACAATCTATTGTTTTCAAGGCTCAAGTCCCCACCAGTATCCCAAGTTCTTTGGCTTCTATCTCTGGGGCGGCTTTTTCTTTTCCGTCACGGAAACCTAGTCGTAGTGTTTCTATTCGTGAACTTGCTGTTGTGCCGGTTGCTGAGCAAGTCTCGGGGCAGCGGCGCAAAAGGGATGTGGAGACCACCATCTCTCCCAAGAAGTTGAGGCTCAGTCTTGCTGTGGGGAAAAGAACTTTAGATAGTGCTGCAATGGGGTTGGATGCTGGGCAGGCTACTGCAGCTGCAGGCAAGAAGAAAAGGGGAAGACCGGTGGGAAGTCTTAATAAGCAACCCTATGGTTTTGCTGGGAAGGGGAAGAAGATCACTGATGGGGTGGTTCATGATCAGGTTGCGGGTCAAATGCCAACTAAGGAGGTTGCTATGTTGGTTGGTTCCGTGAAGATGCCTAACTCTCCGTAGAGAGAGTGAGTGTAGGAAGTAGTTTTATTTTTTTGGTTTTGTCCAAGTCTTTTCTAGGTGAGGTTAGCTTCTATAAGCTTTCTTTGATGTTTCTACTTTGTCTGTACCACAAATGCGTGCTGGCAAGCGGGTAGATGCCGATTTTTCCATTGAGAGCGAGGTTTTCTTTGCTTAGTTTAGGCTTGCTTTATGCGAGTTCAATTTGTACTTTAATGAGTGATATTTGCCTAGGTGAGAAGTCGGCCAAGATACTACTCTAGCTTCTTTTCTTAGGTGTATGTATGACTCTGGCCATTGCCTCTGATTCATAATGAATTAATCTTCTTATCAAAAAAAAAATACACATTTTGTTTGTTTTTATTATACCAATGGTCTATAATACCATAAATTCATTATTGCATTAAGGGTATAATGAATCATTTAAACAATAAAAACAAACAAAAAGTGTGTTAATAACAATAAGATGTGTGCTAATAACAATTCCAAAATACATAAACACATTTTCAAAAAAAAAAAAGAGAATACATAAACATAACGACTTGAGAGTCGAGAATTCAGACAAGTCGAACCCTAAGCAATCCAAGTTCAGAATTCAGACAAGTCGAAATCCAAGTTATCAGCTCTGGTTGAGGTCCTTCCTCTTCTGCCGTCTGCAAATTACAAGATCTGCATTGATTTCTGGTAAAGTTGCCTCCTTTCATCTTCCTTTATACACAGTTTCAGAGTCCGCCTCAAATCAACAACTGCTTCTGAGTTTCAATAGCGGCTTTAATCTGGGCCTGTTCTTAATTTCAACAAATTTAATTGAGTTGAGCTACTGTTAGCGGTAAGCAGAAGAAATGGGTCCGATTGATAGGATCAGTGCATTACCTAATGAACTTGTTGGTCATATACTTTCTTTAATGCCCACTAAATTTGCTGTGAGGACTACTATTTTGTCTAAACGATGGAAGAACAAGTGGACTTGTGTTCCCAATCTAGACTTCAGCGACCTAACAGATTTTTGTGCTGATTATCAAGGTTCTGATCGTTTTGCAACCTTTGTCAGTAGAGTACTATATTTTCGTGACTCATTAGACATACCCAAATGCTCTCTTCTACTCTTCAGTCCCCATGATTTGTCTCGCATTGATGATTGGGTTTGCGCTATTGTTAGGCGTAATGTTGTTGAGTTTGAGTTTAGTTTCGATATTTGTGATGAAACCGGAGATGGTCCTTTTCCGATACCTCGGAGCTTTTTGATGTGCAAGACACTGAGGGTTTTGAAGCTAAACTTGTGGGCCTCCGACTTCACTATTGATCCCCCTGCATCAGGCTGTTTCCCAAGTCTCAAGGTCCTTCATCTAAGAGTTTGTAGTCATAATGTGCCCTTAATGGAAAACCTTTACTCTTGCTGCCCTGCTCTTGAAGTTTTGACTATTGAAGGAATTATGGACCTTGGATACCTTGCACACGCTGATGATGTGGTTGTGGTTCGCAATTTCAAGATTTCTGCGCTTGAACTGAAGACGCTGAGAATAGACTTTGTATGTCAATTTTATGACACTCGTCTCGATGTTTATATAAATGCCCCAAAGCTTGAAAACCTTGATCTCAAAATGGATGGTTTCTCAAATTATTTTCTTATGGGAAGAGCGAAGTCCCTAGTCAATGCCAGTATTGATTTCACACATTTTGATGGAGAAATACCTCCTTACTTTTCTAACCAAGCAATTACGCTTCTGGATGAAGTTTCTAATGTTCAATATCTGTCTCTTTCGGCTCGATGGTCTGAGGTTAGTATATCTGAGCTTTCGTTCTTTTTCAGTATACTTGGTAGGAAAGATTACAGGATAAAACTCAATAGAAATCATTTTCTATTTGTTCAAAATTGGATAAATTGAAGGAAACATTGGTACAAATGATTGATAATTACTAATTTGGTTTGGTTTGACAGGTAATTAAGTAAAGTAATAGTGGATAAGAGGATTCTAAACTTTCATTCCCGTCTAATTGCACATTTGGGAGATTTGAGCACCTACCTTCCTTGACATTTTATTTATCTCATATTTGAAGGAAAGACACATTGATTCATCTCTATATTTTCATTCTATATTTTTTAATTTCTGGACGACTTATTGATCAATACTTGTATTTCTCACTTAGAATTGGCATCTCCCTGCTTTTGATAATCTGAACCAGTTGAGGGTGGATATTTGGGATTGCAATTACTGGGAATTGCTAGCTGAGTTTCTGCATAATGCACCTAATCTCAAAGATTTTGTCTTAGAAGATGTAAGTGAGATCTGTTTCCATTAAATACTACTTGATTCCAACATGCAACTCCTAAAAGTTTCTGTTTCATGGTCAGAGAACCGAATGTGATTCAGAGTCTCATTGGGATCCACCAAAGGATGTGCCTATTAGTTTGTCATCACACTTGAAGACTATCTCCATAAGGAGGTTCAAGGGACGGCGCATTGAGATGGAAATGGCAAAGTATCTGTTGAAGAATGGTCATCGTTTGAATAAGATGACAATTTATACAGGTTTCTTATTTATGGAAGCTGAGGACTTATACAGGGAGTTTTTGATGTTCCATAGGGCAACAACTTGTCAAGTTGAGTTTATTAAGATGCAATGTTAGGTTTAACGAGGATTTAGTTCAATTGCATGTTTTTAGAAGGATTCTGTAATCAGATATGTAAAACTCCTCTGAGTTGATTTCAGATATAATCTATTTGGTGTTGGTTTTGGCATGCCTGTAAGTTGTAAGGGATTGTCCAGAAAAGGTCATACGGTTTGAAGCTATATATGGTTGTGTCTTGCTTAATATTCGATTAGTTTCTTTAACCTTTTTCTCCTATCGCTTTGTTTTACACTTTTTCACCTAACTTTTAATTGCCTTTTACTCCTATATTGATTCATAGCTTTGGGGAGTCATTTTTCTTTTTAACACGTGAAGCCTTATTTTTGCCTAGTGTGTGATGAAGCATTCAAGAGCCATTTAAGAGCCTATGTGAATTATACATACTTCTATTTGAAAGGATAGTCGAGGCTCTGAGCAAACTTCTATTTTGAAGTGTGAAACTCTGCATTCAGAAACATTAAAATTTAACCGGAGGTGCAAAGACATTTTGGTTTAGGCCAAAAGATGTAAAAGGTCCTGCGGTTTGCTGTGGTACACAATCTTCAGTCAACGGTTCAAACCAAATTTCATTCTAGGACCTTCATTGATACGGGGACTTTTCTAGTGAGTACCAAACAATGAGGACTTGTTGAAAACTTTCAAACTCAACCAGTAGATGAGTATTTTAAATGTTAGTTGATATTTAAAAAACTTATTAAAAGTTATCCAATGGTTTAGTTTGAAAGTCCTCATTGTTTGGTACTCATTGGACCCTCTTCCTCTTTAATACTCCAAATTATATTGGCAATTCGTAACTTTGGCTTATTAATATGTTGCAACATAAATTTGACAGAATTGTAGTGTTAAACTACAAAAGTGTCGACTTGTACGAAGTTAAACCATAGGGACCGTTTGTACTAGGGGTGGGTTCGGTGCAATTCGGGTCGGTTTTTGGCCGAAATCAAACATTGAATTTCGGTTTTGTTCGGTTTTCTCCATTTTGAGTACGACAACTGAAACCGAACTAGATCGGTAGTTTTGATCTGATTTTGTTTTTTGTTTTTGGTAATTACTAATTTGGTTTGGTTTGGTTTGACACGTAAATTAACTAATTACGTAAAGTAATAGAGTATAAGAGGATTCAAAACTAATTTGGTTTGGTTTGGCACGAGTGGAGATGAAAATGACAGTATCAATGGTGGTTTTTTGAATAAGATGACAATTCGTAAACAAAGGTAGATGATTGCAGTGAAAATCTTCTTGTAGTCTTAGGTGGTGGCTAGTCTTGGCATGCTTGTAATTAAGAGACTGGAAAAAAGGTTCGTCAATTGCAGAAAAGCCTTGCGTACAGTTTGAAGCTATGTGTAACCTTGTGTCATGTGATTTGGAGTGACACTGTAACTGTAGTTTAAAAATGCCAAACACCACTCTTGTAGTTTTGCAATTTAGTCAAGTCTGAACTCTGAAGTACACAATCTCTTCGTTTTTCACACTAAAAATTGGTCACATACAGCATACAGGTACTATATATCAAACAATTCCAATAACTGCGCGCATGCAAGTATCTATTTGCTTCCATATAGAGGAGTGAATTCCTAAACTTGATAGGAAAACTGAAATAGTTGTTTACTGTGAGCCAATATTGATTATATGGAGGGTGTTATTAGACATCTAAACCGTACAGTAAACATTTATTATCACTCCAAAATTACCATTCATAATGTTAATTTATTAGCCTTTCAAGTTTTAAAGAAGTACAGTTCAGAGAAATACCGTTGACAGAGAAGTCGTGGTTATACTTAAATTTTTGGCAACAACGGATAGGCATCAGGAGGTGGCATGTCACAGTTATCACCATTGAAATAGACCCTTCGAGGGAATGCCCAAGCCTTCAACGAAGTAGAATTTGTCCCATCCTTCTGGAAAAGGAGCTCCGACTCGACACTACCAAGAGGCCCAGCTTGCATTAGGATATTGTTGTAGAACTTTATTCCCCATAGCATTGCAGTATCATCTGTAACGAAACGAAAGATCAGAAACTAGTTCATTAGAATCGACAACCAGAAACTGATAAGTCAGGATTAACATACTTATTCCTGCATAACGAGTTAATGACTTGTAGTTGAATCGAAAAATTTGGGTCAAGTTGTCAAAGTTTGGGTGCTGAATGACTAAGTTCCAATAAGTTTTCTTCGGAAGCTCTTAGGATTTATGTTTTAATAAATGGATTCACCTTAATAAAATAATGATATAATTGGAAAACTGATAGGATTTAGTTTCCTATTCCTACACAAACCAAACAATAGAATAGAAACAAAAATATACTATTGTTTGCTTTCCCAATTTTCCAAACATCGGTAGTGAAACATGGTAAGAAGATTATTTTCCCAGGGAAGAAGGTAAATGAATTACTTTCTTTATGTGAACCAAACGAGGCCTAAATGCTATGCTATACCAACATGCAAGTCCTAAAGTTGATTCTCGTTTTATGATCAGAGAACCAAAAGTGGAAAAAAATATTCAGAGTATCATTGGAATCCACCAGATCGAGGATGTGCATATATGTTTGTCGTCACACCCAAAGACCATCTCCATAAGAGGGTTCAAGGGACGGCAGGTTGAGATGGAATTGGCAAATTATCTTTTAAAGAATGTCCATCTTTCGAATAAGATGACAATCTATACAGAATTACAGGCTCTTTGTATATGAAAGAGGAAGAGTTATTCAAGGAGTTTGCAATATTCCATAGGGCAAAGACTGTTTGAGTTTATTAAGATGCAATATTAGGTTTTCCGATGATTTGAGTCCATTTCATGGTTTTAGAAGTATTCTGTCACCAAAGATGTCGAACTCCTTTGAGTTGACATGCTTGTAGGTTGTCAGGACAAAATATTTCTAACACCATGAAATGGACTCAAAGGAGGCAACTTTAGGAAAAGGGGTCCTCAATTGCAGAAAAAACGTACAGCTTGAAGCTATATATGGTTTTGTGTTTGTGACTTCTCTATTATAATTTGTTTCTTTGTTGCGAGAAAGTCTAGGATATATTCACGTATTGGTACGTCAATAGGCTACGACTCCATAGAGCTGGTATATTGCTATTTGGAGTTACTCTACTTAATGTACCGACACATTATTGTACTGTAGAATAACATGTTGCTCCGTATCTTTATAATTCTCTTGGAATTTTATTTGTATTTAGGACCACTTTTGGTCTTTGGGTGTGCTTCAATATTTTTAAGGGAAATACCCCATAGGTCCAAACAATATACACATTTTGCCTACTAAGTCTGCTACAGTAAAAATTTGCCCATTAAGAACAGAAATATCTCGAAATTTACTGCAGCGGAATAAATAGTGATCAAAATTTTTATTGAAGTCAATAAAATTTGGGTGAACAATGAATTTTATTGACCTAAATAAAAATTCTTGTTACTAAAATTTTGTATTGAGGTCAATAAAACAGGGTGAACACTGTATTTTATTGACCTCAATAATTTTTTTGTCACTGTTCATTCTGCTACAGTAAATTTTCGAGATATTTCTGTCTTTGATGGACAAATTTTTATTGTAACAGACTTAGTGGACAAAAAGTGTCCACTCTTTGGACCTAGTGGGGAAGGACCCATATTTTTATGTAGGTAAAATCTTAACTCCTACACGGAGAAATGAAAGGAAGGATTGAAGGAATCTTAAACTTAAAGCTTAGAGACATAAACAAAACGACTTGAGAGTTGAGAATTCAGACAAGTTGAACCCTAAGCAATCCAAGTTCAGAATTGAGACAAGTCGAAATCCAAGTTATCAGCTCTGGTTGAGGTCCTTCCTCTTCTGCCGTCTGCAAATTACAAGATCTGCATTAATTTCTGGTAAAGTTGCCTCCTTTCATCTTCCTCAAATCAAAAACTGCCTCTGAGTTTCAATAGTGGCTTTAATCTGGCCCTGTTCTTAATTTCAACAAATTTGAGCTGAACTACTGAAATGGGTCCGATCGATAGGATCAGTGCATTACCTAATGAACTTGTTGGTCATATACTTTCTTTAATGCCCACTAAATTTGCTGTGAGGACTACAATTTTGTCTAAACGATGGAACAACAAGTGGACTTGTGTTCCCAATCTAGACTTCAGCGACCTAACAGATTTTTGTGCTGATTATCGAGGCGGTTCTGATCGTTTTGCAACCTTTGTCAGTAGAGTACTATATTTTCGTGACTCATTAGACATACCCAAATGCTCTCTTCTACTCTTCAGTCCCCATGATTTATCTCGCATTGATGATTGGGTTTGCGCTATTGTTAGGCGTAATGTTGTTGAGTTTGAGTTTAGTTTCGATATTTGTGTTGAAACCGGAGATGGTCCTTTTCCGATACCTCGGAGCTTTTTGATGTGCAAGACACTGAGGGTTTTGAACCTAAACTTGTGGGCCTCCGACTTCACTATTGACCCCCCTGCATCTGGCTGTTTCCCAAGTCTCAAGGTCCTTCATCTTAGAGTTTGTAGTGATAATGTGCTCTTAATGGAAAAGCTTTACTCTTGCTGCCCTGTTCTTGAAGTTTTGACTATTCAAGGAATTATGGAATTTGGAGACGCGGATGATGTGGTTTACAATTTCAAGATTTCTGCGCTTGAACTGAAGACGCTGAGAATAGACTTTGTATGTCAATTTTATGACACTCGTCTCGATGGTTATATAAATGCCCCTAAGCTTGAAAACCTTGATCTCAAAATGGATGGTTTCTCAAATTATTCTCTTATGGGGAGAGTGAAGTCCCTAGTCAATGCCAGTATCGGTTTCACAGATTTTCAAGGAGAAAACCCTCCTTACTTTTCCAACCAAGCATTGACACTTCTGGATGAAGTTTCTAATGTTCAATATCTGTCTCTTTCAGCTCGTTGGTGTGAGGTTAGTATATCTGAGCTTTCGTTCTTTTATAGTATACTTGGGAGGAAAGATTACAGGATAAAACTCAATAGAAATCATTTTCTATTTGTTCAAAATTGGATAAATTGAAGGAAACATTGGTACAAATATTGGTAATTACTAATTTGGTTTGGTTTGACAATTAATTAAGTAAAGTAATAGAGTATAAGAGGATTCTAAACTTTCATTCCCTTCTAATTGCACATTTGGGAGATTTGAGCACCTTCTTTCCTTGACATTTCATTTATCTCATATATTAAGGAAAGACACATTGATTCATCTCTATATTTTCATTCTATTTTTTGATTTCTGGACGAGTTATTGCCTGATCAATACTTGTATTTCTCACTTAGAATTGGCATCTCCCTGCTTTTGATAATCTGAACCAATTGCGGCTGGATCTTTGGGATTGCAATTACTGGGAATTGCTTGCTGAGTTTCTGCACAATGCACCTAATCTCAAAGATTTTGTCTTGGATAATGTAAGTACTTGAGATCTGTTCCAATTAAATGCTATATTATACCAGCATGCAACTCCTAAAGTTGATTCTCAATCTATGAACAGAGAACCAAACGTGGAAAAGAATATTTGGAGCATCATTGGAATCCACCAAAGGATGTGCCCATCTGTTTGTCGTCACACCTGAAGAGTATCTCCATAAGTGGGTTCAAGGGACGGCGGGTGGAGATGAAAATGGCAAAGTATCTGTTGAAGAATGGTCGTTTTTTGAATAAGATGACGATTTATACAGATATTTTGTATGCAGTACCGGACTTATACGAGGAGTTTTCAATGTTCCATACAACGGCTTGTCGAGTTGAGTTCATCAAGGTTTAATTTTAGATTTTACGAGGATTTCTGTCCACTTTGTGGTTGTAGAAGATTCGTAAACAAAGCTGTATGATTGCAGTGAAAATGTACTTGCAGTCTGTAGGAGTGTAGGTGGTAGTCTTGGCATTCTTGTAAGAGACCGGAAAAAAGGTTCCTCAATTGCAGAAAAGCGTTGCAGTTTGAAGCTATATGTAACCTTGTGTCATGTGATTTGGAGCGACACTGTAACTGTACTTTAAAAATTCCAAATACCACTCTTGTAGTTTTGCAATTTAGTGGAGTCTAAAGTACACAATCTCTTCGTTTTTCACGCTAAAATTTGGTCACATACAGGTACTAACAAACAATGCAAATAACTGCAAGTATCTATTTGCTTCCATATAGAGGAGTGAATTCCTAAACTTGATAGGAAAACTGAAATAGTTGTTAACTGTGAGCCAATATTGATTATATGGCACATCAGGGTGTTATTAGACATCTAAACCGTACAGTAAACATTTATTATCACTCCAAAATTACCATTCATAAGGTTAATTTAGCCTTTCAAGTTTTTAATAAACCGCACAGTTCAGATTATACTTAAATTTTTGGCAACAACGGATAGGCATCAGGAGGTGGCATGTCACAGTTATCACCATTGAAATAGACCCTTCGAGGGAATGCCCAACCCTTCGACGAAGTAGAATTTGTCCCATCCTTCTGGAAAAGGAGCTCCGACTCAACACTACCAAGAGGCCCAGCTTGCATTAGGATATTGTTGTAGAACTTTATTCCCCATAGCATTGCAGTATCATCTGTAACGAAATGAAAGATCAGAAACTAGTTCATTAGAATCGACAAACAGAAACCGACAAGTCAGGATTAACATACTTATTCCTGCATAAGGAGTTAATGACATGTAGTTAAATCGAAAAATCTGGGTCAAGTTGTCAAAGTTTGGGTGCTGGATGACTAAGTTCCAATCTGAATAGTTCATCCTGTAATTGAAGTTTGTAATTTTGAGCTTCACTAGCCAATATTGCTTGCGGTTTTCTTTAACCTGCCAACTAATTTGGATTGGGCACATATGGCTAGTACATTGAACGAGAGGCGTATAGCTCTTCTTGTCTGAGTTGGAAACAACTGAAGACGAATGCGGCCTGCAAATTCAAAGACACAACAGATATGCTAAGGAAAGTATAAGAAATATCAATTTGGTCTTGAAATCATGTTTCTAGTTGAAGAATCGAAGCTCACTCTACGCATTTGCTTGCGTTAATGCTTTGGCAGCCACATGAACATTTCTTGCCGGGCACGCTTGTGTTATTGTAGAAAGAAGATAGTGAGACACAACAGGTGGGAATCTTCTGAGCCAAGAATTGTGAATATGTACATGTAACGTTCCATGTCACTATCACCAACAAGGGTTAAGCCGTTAAGGTTAAGCCTAAAATTCTCTACTATAAAAGTGATGGATAGTTTTGGGTTGCTATGGAGTGGAAAAAGCGGTCCTCAATTGTAAAAAATCCACAGTTTGTAGCTTAAACTTGTATCATGTGATTTGGACTAATAGTAAATCTTCCCCAGTTGTTTTAAAATGTGCAACACCCTTGTGGTCTGCAATTTAGTCAATTTTTGTTTGAAGCACACAATTTCTTCATTTTTCACACACATTAAAAACAAAGGCCTCATGGAAAAATGCAAACAATTTAAGAGTATTTTTTTTAAGTATATAGAGTAGTGAATAGCTCCCTCAACTTGAAGGAAAAACTGAAAACGTTGTTTACTACCAAATTTTCATATTCTGAAGTAACACTAGTAAAACAAGGTACAACCCTAACCATATTGTATTTGTTTCGGTTGTGAACTTTTTAAACAATTTGTTTTTCTAGTTTGAATTGCTGTATAATCACATTTTAGATGTTTAGGGTTTTCAATTGCAATAGTAAAATTTTATCATTGTATAGGGGTTAGGAAAAACTTTTACCATTGCAATTTTTTTTTTTTTTTACCATTGCAATTGAAAACCCCAAACATACAAAACTGATTTCTTTCAAAAGAAAAGGTATATGGTTTCTTTGATATATTGCTTTCGTCACTATTATTGCATATGATTTATTTTGTTTGAGTACAGTTTTAGTGTTTATCACATGTTCAATACAAGTTAGTTTAATTTAAGTATGAAAAATAATCAACAAATCAATGAAGTTGATATTGATTTTTCGGAGGACGATTTAAAAATATGTTTGCAAATATAAAATTCAGCGTGCTTGCATTAATCTTGGTCCGAATTATTACGTGATTACTTTGAAGAATTTATATATTATGACTCGGCTCCCTTATTAATAGCTCGCTAGGTAGTCCCAAAAGTTCCATCACTAACTTCCTTTATTAACTTGAACCTCTCCATTCTTCTAGTGGAGTAACTGAATTAATTTTGAAAGTGAAGTCCCAAAGAGTGCTTGTAGGTGATACAAGCTAAGGATATGGAAGTGCAAAATATTGGAAAAGAGACACAATAACATAAGGAATATAAGTAGGTAGATTTAGTCATAATAGTACCGCGGTATTTTGCCAAGGTAGTTAAGTGGAGATGTGCTAATTCTAGGCGTGGGTAATGGAATCCGAGTGGCCCACTAGAATATTGGTTCTGAGCCGAAGATTCACTAAGATACATTATTGATGGTGGAGTTAGGCAGATGGTCAATGTGACAACTCTTAGGTGCAACCAGTTGGAGGAAAAAATTCCTCGCAAGGTAGAGTGAGTTAGGGCTAGTTTGGTATTGCTTCGCTTTTATAAAAATCAGCTTTTTCATAAAATTTAAAGTCTTAAAATGTTTAGTAAATTAGTAAAAAACAGGTTTAATTAAAAATTACGGGTCAGTGAAAGCAGATTATAGAAGCAACCCAAAGGTTACTTCTAAAAGCTGCTTTAATTCACAGTTGATTTTCCTAAAAGCGACTTTTTTTTAAGTCACAGCAATCTCAAACTAGCCCTTAGACTTGAGAAAAAGTGGGTTGATTCTAATTTCCTCCAGTGGTATTTTCGTAATTTCACTAAAACCGTAACCTATATTAGCTGAGAACCCAACCCCGCTCGAGGTTCCTTCTTCCTCTCAGACTCGCCATCGTTACAAAGAAGTGGTTCTTGAACCTTCGAATTGAGCTGAGAATCCGTAATACCCACTCGATTTTTGGCGTCAATTACTTCAGGCAATTGAAACCCTAAGCAAGACATTGAGTTGTTCTTATCTCTCTGCAAATTTCAACATCTGCATTTCACATCATTTCAGGTGAAGTTTCCTCCTCTCATCTTTCTTTGAATCTTTTCTCTCAAATCACTGTTTTTAATTTCAATAAATTTGAGATGATACTGATTGGGTAGGTAGAAATGGGTTCGATATCCATTTGTTCATGATGTTAATTTTAACTTTGGTAATGATACTGATACGTTTAGAATATGTTCGATTTCAATTTGATCTTGATTTTGATTTTATCTTTGGTGACGATACTGATAGGTAGAAATGGGTTCAATTTCAATTTGATCTTGTTTTTAATTTTATCTTTGGTGATGATACTGATAGGTAGATTTTAGTTTTATCTTTGTTGATGATACTGATAGGTAGAAATGGGTTCGATTTCCATTTGATCTTGATTTTAATTGTAAGTTTGGTGATGATACTGATAGGGTAGAGATGAGTAGGATGATGCCGAACCTTCAAGCAAGAAAGCAAGATAGGATCAGTAAATTACCAGATGCAGTTATTGGTCACATACTTTCCTCACTTCGAACAGTAGAAGCTACACAGACCATGATTTTGTCTAAAAGATGGAAGAAAATGTGGGCGTGTGCTCTGAATCTCGATTTCGACAACAAAAGGGATTTTGGAAGAGATATGAATGGTTTTATAAGGCTTGTGAGTCGTGTACTCTACTTGCGTAACCCATCAGAAATTCATAAATTCCGGCTTAAAATTTCCTTTCGCAAGTATAAACCTGTTGTTCAGGATTGGATTTACACTGCTGTTGGGCATAATGTTGTTGAGCTTGATCTTGAGAGTGTGGATTATGGTTTCGAGTTGCCTGAGTGCATTTTTAAGTGCAAAACGCTAAGGGTTTTGAAACTGAATCTGTCACTGTCGGTCGACGCTTATATTCCTACATCAGGCTGTTTCCCAAGTCTCAAGTTCCTCCATATTACAATTTTTAATCCTGAGGAGCAAGTAATGCAGAATCTTTTCTCTTGCTGCCCTGTACTTGAGGATTTGACTATAGATGGAACCATTGAAGGTGACCCACCACTTGCTCACAAAGATGATTACAATTTCAAGATCTCTGCGCCGGTACTGAAGACATTGAGAATGCATTTTGAAAATAAAGATGAACCTGTCAATGGTCATATAGATGCCCCAAAGCTTGAAAACCTTGACCTCAAGCGGCATGGGTTGACTAATTGTTTTCTTATGAGGAGTGCAACATCCCTAGTCTAAGCCAGTATTGCTTTCTCAAAACGGTCTGAATTTGAAGACGGAGACCAGCTAGTACTATCCAAATGTGCAATGGAGCTTCTGGTTCAAGTTTCTAATGTTAAATGTCTATCTCTTTCGGTTCATTGCTTGGAGGTGAGTATGTCCCAACTTTTGTTCTTTCACACTACACTTGGTTGCAAACATTATAGTGTAAAGAAATGATTTTCTATCCCTTTAAAGTTGGACAATTTGAAGGAATGAATGATACAAATCAATTGTTAATTACTAATATGATTTTGGTTTGGAATGTCGATATAAAACTAATAGCATACAAGGAGTTTCAACTTTCATTCACTTCTAGGAGATTTGTGCACTTTCGTTCCTTGGTCTTCCAATATTAATGCTTTCTTTGTACCTATTATTCCCTTGGTAATGTATGATTGGAACTAGTTTATTTTGCTAAATTTTAGTTTCTGCATGAGTTTTGTCTGACCAATACTTGTATCTTTCCCAAGGATTGGCATCTCCCTAAGGATTGGCATCTCCCTGCTTTTGGTAATGTGAACCAATTGAGGCTGGTTCTTTGTGATTGCAGCTACTGGGAATTTCTAGCTAAGTTTCTCAACAGTGCACCTAATCTCGAAGATTTTGTCTTGGAATATGTAAGTAAGATCTGTTTACGTTACTGTTACTTTATAGCAACATGCAATGCCTAAAAGATGATTCTTATTTCATGATCAGAGAACTGAAGGTAGCAAAGAATTTTCAAAGCTTCACTGGAATCCACCAAAGGATGTGCCTATTTGTTTGTCATTACATCTAAAGACTATCTCCTTGAAGGGATTCCAGGGATTGCCAGTTGAGATGGAAATGATAAAGTATCTTCTGAAGAATGGTCATCTGTTGAATAAGATGGCGATTTCTACAAGTCTTCGTCTTTCGTATGCGAAACTGGAGGAGTTATACATGGAGCTTATGATGTTTGATAGGGCAACAACTTGTCATGTGGAGTTTATGCAGATCCAAGTTTAGGATTTCCACGGTTTTGAGTTCATTAACATACCTTGATCCATAACTGCTAGTTCTGTTTTATTTTGCTGAGAGAACTCAGAAGAAGATTGGAGGCAAACTGTACTGTCAATTTGATAATTTTTTCGATGGGTTTTCTGTATTTGGTTTCTAAACGAGTATAATTTGGTACTGTTATATAGTACTTATATTCTTGTATTGTACCAGATTATTGTCCTCAACCCTGTAGGCATGTCCGGAACCCCCCAACCCAGTAGGAAACTCTTTTATAATCGAGGAAACCCATTTTTAAAAATTAGTCAGTGGCTCTGCTCTTGCAGTGATTACTGGTGTAATAGAAACATAATTGAAGAAAACTCAATAGTTTTCTTTTTTTTCTTCATGTAAAATTGACCCCTACGCAAGTTTCTTATAAAAAGTGCCTTAAAATTAAGTTCAATTTGCAATCTGATGAATCACAATCAAAGTTGCATCCACCCCTAAATGTAGTTTGTCCTCGGTCTGAATCAAACTTCATTGAAAATAATATAGTCTGGCTGGGCCACTGGGATTTTTCGATAGGACATGTCAATACTCCATTGGCCGTAAAGGAGGCCAAGTCTTTAACGCGCTTGTAACAAACTCTTCTGAGGTGACAACTAATTTATTAGAATGTTCTTGTTTGTAAAAGTATGTCCTAAAAGAGTATGTCCGTAAGGATTAAAACCAAAAATAGTATCTTCATTTATAGTTTTATACACGAATCGCTACGAATTATCACGAATACTACGATTTGCTATAGTTTATGAATTGTCACTAATTGCAAACCCAGTAGACTTCAACTAAGATGGATAGCAAAATTTTCGGTGTTTTGAAATGTTATACGTATTCCTATGTCAAACTCTAATAAATAAAATATATCATGCAAAACTCACCAAAATGGGAACGTCTTGAGTGTTTTGGGTATTAGTGCTCATGATTTTTTTTATACCTCACTTAAAAGGAGCAAGATGAAGATTTACAAATTTAACGGTTCAGATTATTTCTGACATGTCTGAGAATTTTCTGACATGCCCAAACCAAAAATAGTATCTTCATTTATAGTTTTATACACGAATTACTACGAATTATCACGAATACTAGTGCTTTGGGCATTGTAGAATTTTTCGACTATGATTGATCAAATTGTAAAGTGCAAGGGTATATGTGATCAAATTAAAACTTCGAGGGCACACACAATTTTGGGTGTAAAATTTAGAGAGGTAAAATGAATTTAACTCTTAATTTTAGACTTCTACAGTGCTATTTTCGTAATTTCCCGAAAACCGTAACCTATAAAACTCCGGGTTCCCTAAAACCCTAATGCAAAACTCGATTTTAGGCAATTGAAACCCTAATGGTCCCGAGCAGGTGAAGCCAGACGTTTGAGTTCTTCTGAGGTTTCTCTCTGAAAATTTCAGGTAAAGTTTCCTCCTTTGATCTTCCTTTATACACATCGTTTTGGAGTCCTGAATCAACCCTGTTTTAGTTTTAAGAAATTGGTTCGATTTCAATGAATCTTGATTTTAATTGTAACTAAGGTAATGATACTGATTTGGTAGTTGAAAGGGGTTCAATTTCCATTTGATCTTGATGTCAATTTTAAAGAAGGTGTTGATACTGATTGGTAGTTAGAAGTGGGTTCGATTTCCATTCGATTTTGATTTTATTATTAACTTTGGTAGGTTATAAATGGGTTCGATGGCAAAGCCTGAGGCAAGAAACCGAGATAGGATCAGTGAATTACCAGGTGCACTTGTCTATCACATACTCTCCTTCCTTCCTACTGTAGATGCTGTCAGGACCACTCTTTTGTCTAAAAGATGGAACAAAATGTGGACTAAGCTTAAAACTCTAGACTTCGACAGCGAAAGGGAATTTCGGAAGTATAAAGGTGTTGCTAGTTTTGTAACGTTTGTAAGTCGTGTATTCTACTTTCGTGATGCATCAGAGATACATAAACTCCGTCTAAAAATGGAATTTCCCGAGTATTTACCTTGTGTTGAGGATTGGATTTTCACTGCTGTTGCGCGTAATGTTGTCGAGCTTGATCTTCATGTTTTTGAAACTGGGGATGATATTTTTAAGTTACCTGAGTGCATTTTTCGGTGCAAAACACTAAGGGTTTTGAAACTCTGTCTGACGCCCTGGTTCTGCACCGCTGATCCTCCTACATCAGGCTGTTTCCCGAGTCTCAAGTTCCTCCATGTATCAGTTTCTGATCCTTGCGCTACAGAAATGGATGCACTTTTCTCTTGCTGCCCTGTACTTGAAGGTTTGACTATAGATGGAACCATTGAAGGGGACACTCGTGATCGTGTTAATTACAATTTCAAGGTCTCTGCACCAGAACTGAAGACACTGAGAATAAGTTTGGAAAATATATATGAGCCTATCGATGTTTATATTAATGCTCCAAAGCTTGAAAACCTTGATCTCAAGCGGCTTGGTTTGACTAATTGTTTTCTTATGGGGAGTACAAAATCCCTAGTCAATGCCACTATTGCTTTCAGAGAACAATTTGAAATAGAAGGACAGTTTGATCTTTCCACCTTTGCAATGGCGCTTCTGGATCGAGTTTCTAATGTTAAATCTCTATCTCTTTCAGCTCATTGCTTGGAGGTGAGTATATCCCAACTTTTGTTCTTTTACAATACATTTGGTTTCAAATAATATAAAAATAATAATTTTGTATCCTTTTAAAGTTGGATAAGTTGAAGGAATGAATGAAAGAAATCAATTGTTAATTACTAATTTGATTTTGGTTTGAAATGGAAAATATAAGACTAATAGCAGATAAGAAGATTTTCAAGTTTCAGTTACTTCTGAATTCACTTTTACGAAGCTTTGTGCACTTTCCTTCCTTGGCCTTTCAATTTATATGACACATCCATGAGTCTCTCAATATTCATTCATCCTAATCTGCTCGTTGCCTTTACTTATGCTTTGTTTGTACTTATTATTTCTTGGTAATTTGTGATTGGAACTAGTATATTTTGCTACTTTTTTATTTCTGCACGAGTTTTTGTCTGATCCATAATGGTATTGTTCCCCAAGGACTTGCATCTCCCTAAGGATTGGCATCTCCCTGCATTTCCTAATGTGAACCAATTGAGGCTGGCTTTTTGGGATCGCAATTGCTTGGAATTGCTAGCTGTTTTTCTTAACAGTGCACCTACTCTCGAAGATCTTGTCCTAGAAGATGTAAGTTCTGTTTCCAGTAAATGCAAATTTATACCAACATGAATCTTCTAAAAGTTTATTCTTATTTCATGATCAGAGAACTGAAGGTCACAAAGAATTTTCAGCACTTCACTGGAATCCACCAAAGGATGTACCTATTTGTTTATCGTCACATCTAAAGACTATCTCCTTGAAGGAATTCAAGGGATTGCCGGTTGAGATGGAGATGGTGAAGTATCTGTTGAAGAATGGTCATCTGTTGAATAAGATGACGATTTCTACTGGTCTTCGTCTTTCATATGCGAAACAGGAGGAGTTATACACAGAGTTTATGATGTTCCATAGGGCAACAACTTGTGTTGTTGAGTTTATGCAGATGCAAGTTTAGGTTTTACAAAGGATTAGAGTTCATTTCATGTGTTTAGAAGCATCTACAATGAAAGCTATATGATTGTAGATAAATTCTGTTTGAAACTACTTATGGTTGTGTATTACATCACCTATCAACCTTCCCTCCTACATCTTTCTGTTAAGATTTCTTCACCTTTCTCTTGACTTGCCTTATGATTTTATTCAAAACTTTACACAGCGGGTGTGTTTTATTTTTTGTTTCTTATTTATGTAGAAATGTTGCCTTATTTTTTCCTCTGCTCTAATTTCCTTCGAATTGCATTAGTTAAGAATGAATAAAGAGCCTATTTGTTTTATACAAACTGCCCTATTAAAAGTTTGAAAGTTTTACCCAGAAATCAGAAGCATCCAATTCAATTGGAGGAAGATGAAAGTTTCATTTTCTCTTTGCTCAGACGTTGAGAATAGGTTTGTATGATTGTTAAGAGAACATAAAGAAGACGCTGGATTTTGAATGTTCTTTTACAATGGTTATGGTGCATGTAGAAATGCCACAACATATTAGATCTGTTGAATCACCCTCCACTTCTGTTAGCAAGCGCATGAGATTAGCCTTCTTTAAGAGCTTGGCCTTTAGCAGACAACTGATTACATTTGCTCTGATGAGGTCTACATTGTTTAAAAACCAAATCATTTATTCCCAACTCTGCCAGAATTGCATTTTGTGGCACTCCCAACCTCAATGTAACTTAGGATTAAGTAATAATCCCAAAGTTAATAGGGTTCCGAGTAAAACGTAGAAGAAGAAATTCAAATGCTTCAAAGTTCATATGTCATTTTTTCACTTTTTCAATTTAGTTATTTGTACATTTGTACCTCATGAATGTAATTAGGCAGCGTATAAGCTGAAAATGTGTTTTTGTTTCTTGCATTCAGTGTTTGGGTCAATGATGCTTCATCTTAGCCATCCGATGTACTAATTATCTGATGTACTTTAATTTCACTTATTTAATTAAATTTTCTTTTCTTCGGCAAAAAAAAGAGTAAAACATAGTAAGAATATATCAAATTAATTAATATACTAGTGTTTTCCTTATTGGTAAATGACTAAGAGAACCTTCAGTATCGGTGAAAATTTTTGGTACTTAGAGATAGCAACTTTGTGAAACACTCGTATAATACCCCAAATCTAATGTGAAGAAATAGGAAGGTGAAAAAAGCATCATCTTGTTTTTTTTTTGTTACCAAATGTCATCATCATTTGCCAAGTCTAGCGGCATTAGTCTCTTATTTATAAGTAGAAGGTCCTAATTTTAACTCATGGAATAGTTGTTATGTAATTAAAAAAAAATACCTACATCATTTTAGTCGGCGGACTATGAAACCAATTTTAATTTCTCCAGTGCTATTCTGGTAATTTCACCAAAACCATAACCTATTTTAGCCGAAAACTGTACTCAAAGTCTGCAACTCATTTTGGTCCCTAAAACCGGAGGTTATCGCTTTCTCTCGGACCCGCGATCATTACAAGGAAGGAGTTGTTGAATTTTTCGAATTGAGCTGAGAATTCCCAATACCCATTCGATTTTAGGCTTTAATTTCAAACCCTAATGGTCCTGTGCAGTTGAAGCCAGACATTGAGTTCTACTATTCTATTCTCTCTGCAAATTACAACATATTACTTGTTTTCAGGTAAATTTGCCTCCTTTCATCTTCCCTTATACGCACAGTTATAGCGTCCTGTATCAAGTCTACTTCTTTTGAGTGCCAATTGCAGACCTGACCCTGTTTTTAATTTCAATAAATTTGAGCTGATCATGATTGATGTTATAGGTAGACAAAGGTTTTCTTTCCATTTGATCTTGATGTTAATTTTAACTAAGGTATTGGGTATTTAGAAATGCGTTCGATTGCCATTGGTTCTTGATTTTATGATTAACATTGGTAGTGTAGACATGGGTTTCTTTACATTTATCTTGATGTTAATTTTAACTGATAGGTTATAAATGGGTTCGATGGTAAAGCCTCGAGCAAGAAACCAAGATAGGATCAGTGAATTATCAGGTGAACTTGTTCATCATGTATTCTCTTTCCTTCCGACTGTGGATGCTGTCAGGACTACCGTTTTGTCTAAAAGATGGAAGAAAATGTGGACCAAGCTTGAAACTCTAGATTTTGACAGCAAAAGGGAATTTCGGAAGTATATAGGTGTTTCTAGTTTTGCAACGTTTGTCAGCCGTGTACTCTACTTTCGTGACGCACCAGAGATACATAAATTTCGTCTCAACATTTCCTGTGACTGTCAGTATTCACCTTGTATTGAGGATTGGATTTGCACTGCTGTTTGGCGTAATGTTGTTGAGCTTGATCTTCATATTAAATTTCCGAGTGGGGAAGAAACTTTTATGTTGCCTGAGTGCATTTTTCGGTGCAAAACGCTTAGGGTTTTGAAAATGAATCTGACGCCGTGGATGGTAACCTGTGATCCTCCTGCATCAGGCTCTTTCCCAAGTCTCAAGTTCCTCCATGTATCAGTTTCTGAACCTGAAGATGATGTAATGCAGAAGCTCTTCTCTTGCTGTCCTGTACTTGAAGGTTTGACTATAGATGGAACCATTGAAGGTGACACTCGTAATGGTGTCAATTACAATTTCAAGATCTCTGCGCCGGAACTGAAGACGTTGAGTATAAGTTTGGAAAATATATGGGAGCTTCTCGATGTTTCTATAGATGCCCCAAAGCTTGAAAACTTTGATCTCAAGAGGCTTGGTTTGACTAATTGTTTGCTTATGGGGAGTGCAAAATCCCTAGTCAATGCCAGTATTGCTTTCAGAGAACACTTTGAAGTAGTCTATGACTATGATCTTTCCAACTTTGCAATGGGACTTCTGGATCAAGTTTCTAATGTTAAATCTCTCTCTCTCTCGGCTCATTGCTTGGAGGTGAGTATATCTCAACTTTTGTTCCTTTACAATACATTTGGTTTCGGATACTATAGAATGAAAGAAATAATTTTCTATCCCTTTAAAGTTGGACAAGTTGAAGGAATGAATGATAGAAATCAGTTTTAATTACTATTTTTTTTAATTTGAAATGGAAAAAAAAAAAAAAACTAATAGCATGTAAGAAGATTTCAAGTTTCATTCAATTCTAAATGCACTTTAGGATTTGTGCACTTTCCTTCCTTGGCTTTCCAATTTATATGGCACATCCATGTGTCTATCGATTTTGATTTCTTCATTCATCATATTCTGTTTGTTGCCCTTACTTATACCTTCTTTGTACTTATTATTTCTTGGTAATTATGATTTGAACTAGTATATTTTGCTACTTTTTTTTATTTCTGTACGAGTTCTTGTCTGATCAATACTTGTTTCTTTCCCCAAGGATTTGCATCTCCCTAAGGATTGGCATCTCCCTGCTTTTCGTAATGTGAACCAATTGAGGCTGGATTTTTGGGATCGCAGTTGCTGGGAATCGCTAGCTGTTTTTCTCAACAGTGCACCTAATCTCGAAGATCTTGTCTTAGAAGATGTAAGTAAGTTCTGTTTCTATTAATGCTACTTTATACCAACATGCAACTGCTAAAAATATTGTTTCTTATGTTATGATCAGAGAACCGAAGGTTGCAAAGAATTTTCAGCACTTCACTGGAATCAACCAAAGGATGTGCCTATTTGTTTGTCGTCACATCTAAAGACCATCTCCTTGAAGGGATTCAAGGGATTGCCGATTGAGATGGAAATGCTAAAGTATCTGTTGAAGAATGGTCATCTGTTGAATAAGATGTTGATATCTACAGGTCTTCGTCTTTCATATGCCAAACAGGAGGAGTTATACACAGAGTTTATGATGTGTCATAGGGCAACAACTTGTCACGTTGAGTTTATGCAGATGCAAGTTTAGGTTTTAGAAGAATTTGAGTTCATTTCATGTGTTTAGAAGCATCGGAAATCAAAGCTGTATGATTGTAGATAAAATCTGTTGCAGTATGTTAATGATGTTTTTGGCACTCTTGCTAGGGATTGTGGAAAATGCAGAAAAGCCGTACAGTTTGAAACTACTTATGGTTGTGTCTTGGTAAATACTCCAGTATTATACCACCTAACCTTTGCTCCTACCTCTTTCTCTTTAGATTTCTTCATGTTTCCCTTCAGTTGCCGTATTATATATTTCTTATTTTATGTAGAAATGTGGCCTTATTTTTTTCTTTGTGCGCTAATTTCCTTCGAACTGCATGAGTTTTCTTTTTTGGTCATAAGGGGGGTCATATAGGCCTATTTGTAAGGAGTTAAGAATGAATAAGGAGCCTATTTGTAATATAGAAACTGCCTTTTTAAAGTTTTACCCAGAAATCGAAAGCATCCAATTCAATTGGAGGAAGATGAAGTTCCATTTTCTTTATGCTCAGACGTGAACATGAATAAGCTAGATTTTGAATGTGTTTTACAATGTTGATGGTATATGGAGAAACCAACCGTACAATTGCCACTGCACACAATGAACAATGAGATCACCTTCTACTGTGACGGTAAAACCTTTAGCAAGAGCATGGGATAAGCCAACTATAAGAGCTTGGCCTTTGCCAGACAACTCATTACTCGGACTCCGGCAACCTAAAGCTGCACCGTTGGTTCCTAAACCGAACCATCAAAGTTAAGCTTACTCTTGAGATAAAGAGGCTTTTTCATATGATATATTAATATAACTTGAACCAATTTGAGCTTTCGTATAAGAAACATTGGTCGGATGGGCTCTACATTTTTAGAAACTCAATTATCCGATATTCATATATCTACCAACATTGAATTTTGTTGCACTCCCCAACCTTAATGTAACTTAGGGTAGTGAAACGAACATAGCAAGATTGGAGTGTTCTCTTGATTAGTAGATGATTAAGAAAACCTTGGTGGGTCTCCTTTAGTTTAAAATTTACATCGAGGCCTGAAGGCACAACGGCCCAATAATAAGGCCCAGTTCGTAGAAAGTACGCAGAAGAAAAATACCAAATACAGAACCTAGTTCCTTCCTCTTCCGCATACTCTAATAAGAGCTACAGGATCTCTGCAGCAATATTGGCTTCACCGTCAAACTTGAAGTTGCTAAATTTCGCAGGTTGCACCTAATTTCATTCTCCTCTCTTCTCATTAGGCTTGCTTTTTATACGCACATGCAGTTTCAGAGTCTCACATGTCGTCTATATATCTTTGTTTTTATACGCTGCTTTAATTTAGAGTCTCAATTTTGAATTTTGACATTGATAGGGTAGATATGGATTCGATCCCAGGTCCTCAAGCAAGAAGCAGAGATAGGATGAGTGCATTACCAGATGAACTTGTCCATCACATACTTTCCTTGCTTCCTACGGTAGATGCTGTCAGGATCACCATTTTGTCTACACGGTCAGCGTGTTTACCAAGTCTCAGGTTCCTCCATCTTACACTTCATTTTCCTAATAAGAACTCAGAAAGACTTTTTTCTTGCTGCCCTCTAGTTGAAGACATAATCATTGATGGAATTATTGGGAAAAATTACATTTTCAATGTCTCTGGGCCTCAACTGAAGACCTTGAAAATAAGTTTGGAGGAACGTCATTCTTTACGCAACACTTTTTATATTAATGCTCCAAAGCTCGAAAACCTTGATCTCAATCGGGTTGGTTTGTCAAAATACGAACTTATGGTGAATGCAAAATCCCTTGCTAATGTCAGTATCGTTTGCCGAGACCTTGAAGCTGGAGAACAGCCTTCCTTTATGAATCATGCAACTTCTCTTCTGGCTGGAATTCCAAGTGTTAAATATCTGTTTCTTTCCGCAGACTGTCTGGATGTAAGTATATCCTAAGTTCCTAACTCTTAAAGTAATGAACCATCATTCTTCTTAACCTATTTATTGTTCTTATTTATGTCCTGAATACGCAACTTAGGACTTGATATAGTATATATTATCCATCAGGAAACTTTTCATTTCTGCATGACTATATGTTTCATCGATACTTTCGTGTTTCCCCCAGGCTTCATATCTGCCAGCATTTGGTAGTTTGAACCAACTGAAGCTAATTCTTTATGATTGCAATTACTGGGAATTGCTAGCAGTCTTGCTCGACAGAGCACCGCGTCTGGAAGATCTTGTCTTAGAAGATGTACGTAACATATGTATACACTTATGCTATGATACTATTCCAACTTGCAGCTCCTAACGTCAAATTTTCATTTCATCAGAGAAGCAAAGGTGACAAGGAAGATTCAGAGCTTCAATGGAATCCACCGGAGGTTGTGCCTATTTGTTTGACGTCACACCTGAAGACTATCTCCATAAGGGGATTCAAGGCTCTGCGGGTTGAGATAGATGTGGCAAAGTACCTACTGAAGAATGGTCAGGTTTTGAATAAAATGACAATTTATACAGGTCGTTTGCTTAACAAGGATTTACCACACGGAACTGTTTGATAGAGCAGGGCCTTGTGAAGTTGATTTTATCAATATGAACATTCAGGATCTACAAAGACTAAGTTCAATTGAGGTTTTAGAAGGATTCTGTTTTCAAAGTTGTAAAAACCATCCTCTTAGCTAGTTAATACTATAGATAGACGTCGTATGTTATTGGAAGCTATACAGCAGGCTGTTGTTTCTTAGGAGGGTGGCTATGGCGTCCGAGCTGTATATGGAGTCCGGAGGAATTGATCGGGTGAAAGCTACTGGAAGTTTCATAGCTATTGGGAGTCTGGACTGTATGTGGAGTCCGGACGGATCAGTCGATTTATAGCTACTGGAAGTTTCTCTGCTATCGGCTGTCCGGACAGTCTGTGGAGTCCGAACGGCAGGTTCCTTTTCCCTTGCCGACTACAGCTGTTAAAGTCAGCCTCCCATTTGTGTGTGATATAGAAAATAGTGCAGGTTTTATTTTGGTTTTGTTTGTAAGAAAAGTTGTTCGTAACAGTAGCATAGATTAAGTTATTTATTCTCCTCTATCTGCTTGTAATCAATTAATCAAGTTTGAATCAATTCAATCTTTCAACATGGTATCAGAGCAGAATTTCTCATAGGATCTGCTTCTGCATTTTTCATTTCTTAACCTTTCCTTTTGTTCTTCAAGATGTCTGGAGATACTTCAGTTTCATCCTCTTCCATTGTTTCCATGACTGAGGGTCCTGATAGAAATCCATATCAGAGACTAAGCTCAGTACTCTTAAATGAGTACAATTATCATCCATGGTCAAGAGCCATCACTCTTGCCCTTGGTGGAAAATCCAAGCTCTCCTTCATCAATGACATAAATCACATGCCCCTATTGTCCTCACCCGATTATCCAACCTGATTATCCCAAGACCAACTTGTCATGTCCTGGCTTCTTAATTCTATGGAGCCAAAAATTGCTGAAATTTTCAGCTACTCAGAATCATCTAAGCATCTTTGGAAGGCTGTCCAAGACATGTATGGTGACTTGAACAATGCAGCTAGGGTGTTTCAACTCAAGAAGGATCTTGCTGGAATTCAACAAGGTAATCTTTCCTTTGTTCAACATCTTGGTAGTCTAAAAGCAAAATGGAACGAACTCGACATGTACAGGCCTCATACCACTGATGCCATCCTTTTGATCAAAAGAGCCGAAGAAGACAAAGTGTTTCAACTTCTTGCAAGCTTGGGAACAGAGTATGAAGACCTCAAAAGCCATTTGCTGATGAATCCTGACTTGCCTTCTTTTCAAGCAGTTTGTAATGCCATCCAGAGAGAAGAAGTACGAAAGAAAGTGATGAGTGTTGATCTAAACACCAAAGATTCAGAATCAAGGGCCTTTGCTGCAAACAGAAGGGCTACAAGTGACAGACCCTACAAAGGGAAGAGACCAGATTTAAAATGCACTCATTGTGAGCGAATTGGTCGTACTGGTATTGGTTACACCAAGGAGAGATGCTGGATCTTGTATCCTGAACTTAAACCCAAGTTCAATGAAGATCACAGGAACCAGAAGAGCTCAATGAAAGCCTCTTTCACAGGAACCAAAGCTCATCTCAGCAATGCTTCAGAAGATATGTCATCCTTCACAGCTAATCCAATAACACTTATTAATGAGTTTGCTACATATCTTCAGCAAAAGCAAGACAATATGGATAGCAGTGGCAGTGGGAACACAACTGCCATGCTCGGCAAGTTTGCTGGGTTCTTGTCAAAATCAAACATGGCTTCATCTGAGGACATACCAGGTATTATTTGTGCCATCTCTACTGCATTAGACCTTGGTAAAGATCATGATTTTTGGATAGTGGATTCAGGTGCTACTGATCACATGACAAACAATGCTTCTTTTTTACATGACTTTCAAACCTTTTCGCAACTTCCTCATGTTTCAGTTGCAAATGGCAACAATGTTCCAATCTTAGGAAAAGGAAAAATAAGGTTGTTTTCAAAGGATAAAGAATCATGTGTTCTCTATGTTCCTTCTTTTCCTTTTAAACTTCTATCTGTGGGAAGAATAACACATTTGTTGAATTGTCTAGCCATTTTCTCTCCTCATAATGTCATATTTCAGGATCAAGTAACCAAGAAGAAGATTGGTGAAGGGTTCTTTCTAAATGGTCTCTACTATATGTCAACATCTTCAAGTTTCTCAAAGAGTCTGGTTGCAGCTTCTAATCCTGCACCTCTTCAACTTTTGTGGCATAAGCGCCTGGCTCATCCTTCCTTTCATGTGTTGTCAATGATGTTTCCAAGTTTTTGTAAAATTTCTCATGAATGTGAAACCTGTCACATGTCAAAATCTACTAGATTAGCCTTTCCTATTTCTAAGTCTAGAGCTACTCTACCATTTGAAATTGTGCACTCTGATGTATGGGGACCTGCATCCTTAGACTCATTTGATGGTTATAAATTCTATGTCACTTTCATTGATGATTTTACTCGGACCACCTTTGTGTATCTCTTGAAATTTAAGCATGAAGTTTTCCAATGTTTTAAAGATTTCCATAAGCTTGTCACAAATCATTTTTCTTCCAAGATTTGCATATTAAGATTCGACAATGGCACTGAATACACTTCCAAAATCATGTCAAATTACCTCGGTGATCAAGGTATTATGAATCAAACCAGTTGTGTGGGTACCACAGCAAAATGGTATTGCTGAACGAAAAAACAGAGATTTACTTGAGAAGACAAGAGCCTTAATGCTGCACACAAATGTTCCAAAACGTTTTTGGTCTCAAGCTATCTTAACTGCTACATATGTTATCAACAGATTACCTAGCAGTGTATTGAATTTTAAATCTCCTTTAGAGGTCTTGAAAGGCAGAAAGATTGACATCAACCATCTTCGTATATTTGGTTGCACTTGTTTTGCTCATGTTCAGTCAAAAGACAGAGACAAATTTGATTCTAGAGCTACTAAATGTGTGTTCCTAGGTTATTCCTCAACTCAAAAAGGGTACAAGTGCTACAATGTACAGACCAGGAAGTTGTTTGTGTCTAGAGATGTCCAATTTGATGAAGCTAATTCTTTCTTTCAGTCAACTGATCATGAATTTTAGGGGGAGCTCATCCGTGATTTGTTTCCTACACCAATTCCAATTGAGCCTATTGATAACTCAATTTCACCTCAACAACCGGTTTAACTGCCAGCACCCAATGAGGAGGAAACATTCGATGTTGGACATTCTCCAGAAGAGTTGGAGCCAATTGTTTTTCAACCAAGAAGAAATCCACCAAGAGAGAGATTGCCTCCCATAAGGTTTCAAGAATATGACACCTATGCTCCTCGTCACCCTCTCGGTCCAACTGTGATTTCTAATCAAGTTTCAACCTCTCACTTTGCCTTCCTCAGTAAGCTTTCTAATGAAACCGAGCCAAGGACTTTTGATGAAGCAAATCAGTCTTCGGTTTGGAGACAAGCTATGTTTGATGAGCTTCAAGCTCTTGATGAAAACAAAAATTGGAGTATAGTTCAGCTTCCTAAAGGACAAAAAGTGGTTGGAGCAAGATGGATCTACAAGACTAAATTTCACTCAGATGGATCAATTGAGAGACACAAAGCAAGGTTAGTTGCCCGTGGCTTCACTCAAACTTTTGGAGTTGATTACAAAGAAACTTTTGCTCCTGTTGCTAAGATGAACACTGTTAGGGTGCTATTATCTGTTGCAGTAAACTGTGGTTGGTCCCTTTACCAAATGGATGTAAAAAATGCATTCCTACATGGGGATTTAGAAGAGGATGTGTACATGAGAATTCCACCAGGCCATGGTCGTGAAAAAGAGCAAGGGATGGTATGCAAACTACATAAAGCTCTATATGGCCTCAAACAATCTCCTCTAGCTTGGTATTCCAAACTGAGTTCAGTTCTCATTGCTTCTGATTTCAAAAGGAGTCATGCTGACTCCTCCTTGTTCGTAAGAACTGGTAAGGTTGGTAGGTTGATTGTCCTTGTGTATGTCGATGACTTGATCATCACTGGAGATAACATGGATGAAATTCAATCTCTCAAGTCAAAATTGCATGAAACTTTCTCAATCAAAGATCTTGGTTTGCTAAGATACTTCCTTGGAATAGAAATGGATCACTCCTCTAAGGGTTTATTTCTAAACCAACGGAAGTATGTGATTGATCTTCTACATGAGATTGGAATGACTGACAGCAAACCTGCTCACACACCTTTGAAGAGCAACCTTAAACTTGACATTTAAGGAGAGCCTCTTCCTGATATTTCGGTGTATCAAAGATTGGTGGGAAAACTCATTTACCTCACCATCACCAGACCAGACATAACATATGCAGTTAGTTTGGTGAGTCAATTCATGCATTCTCCTACCTCTCATCATCTTACAATTGTTAAGCGAATTCTGCGCTACCTTAAAGGTACAGTCACTAGAGGCATCCTCATGACAAACAATGGTCATTTCAAGCTGGAAGGGTACTCTGATTCTGATTGGGCAGGTAATGCCATTGATAGGAAGTCTACAACAGGCTTCTGCACCTTTATTGGCGGTAATCTTGTTACCTGGAAGAGTAAGAAGCAAACAGTGGTGGCTCGCTCAAGCGCTGAAGCAGAATATCGTGCTATGGCTTCCACAGCATGTGAACTCATTTGGTTAAAGCTTTTATTGGGAGACTTAGGCATTCCATGCAATGTGCCGATCATTTTACACTGTGACAATCAAGCTGCCATGCACATTGCTGCCAATCCTGTCTTCCATGAGCGCACAAAGCATATTGAAGTCGATTGCCACTTTGTTAGGAATCAAGTCCAATCCAAACTTCTTCAAACAGTCTACACACGGTCATGTGATCAGTTGGCTGACATATTCACCAAGGTTCTCTCTTCCGCTCAGTTTGAACGTCTTCTTTCCAAGCTTGGCTCAAGACATTTCCTTGATCCAGCTTGAGGGGGAGTATTGGAAGCTATACAGCAGGCTGCTGTTTCTTAGGAGGGTGGCTATGGCGTCCGAGCTGTATATGGAGTCCGGAGGAATTGATCAGGTGAAAGCTACTGGAAGTTTCATAGCTATTGGGAGTCCGGACTGTATGTGGAGTCCGGACGGATCAGTCGATTTATAGCTACTGGAAGTTTCTCTGCTATCGGCTGTCCGGACAGTCTGTGGAGTCCGGACGGCAGGTTCCTTTTCCCTTGCCGACTACAGCTGTTAAAGTCAGCCTCCCATTTGTGTGTGATATAGAAAATAGTGCAGGTTTTATTTTGGTTTTGTTTGTAAGAAAAGTTGTTCGTAACAGTAGCATAGATTAAGTTATTTATTCTCCTCTGCTTGTAATCAATTAATCAAGTTTGAATCAATTCAATCTTTCAACATATGTGCTCCATTGAATGGTTTTGGTTTTTTGGTGGTTCTGATTATAAAAATATAAGGCGAGGATTCTAGAAGTTTTGGAAATGTTTGCAACGAACAAGTAATTAGCTTATCTACAAAGCTAATCTACTCGAAGACAGTGTCAAATTCTCTCTCCTCTTGGCCAGCCACAGAATAGATTGAGATTTAACTCCAATCCACAATCGGCATGATTCGAACCCGGGTAGCCCACCACACCTAGAGGCTCTACCAACTCAACCACCAATAGTGGTTACAGTGTTTTTTGTTAAACAACATATCAAATTGGCCGAACTAGATTGTAAAACTTCCTACAAATGAACAATTTTTAGGTTCACTACCAATGTGAACATGTTGTTCACCCGAGTTGTCCTCGCCTTATATTTTTATAATCATAACCACCAACTTTCTAAACCAACTCTTTAAAGATCCATTAAATCGAGAATTATTTAGTCATTTAACTGTATCAAATAAATGAAAAGTTTTGATACCAATTATAATCTTCCTGATGAACCGTTTATTTATTTGATACACATGAATGACTAAAATATTTTCGGCTGATTGATTTTGTGGAATGATGATTGGAAACTAAAGATTTGGATTACGAAAGTGTAATTAAAGTGAGAATTCATAAATCACAATTGATGTGAACTTAAAAAAACTACCCCTGCAAATTAGTCAATACAGATTGCCCCAACTTTGGTTACTTTCACAGTTTCACATGGTGAACGATAATTAATTTCACTCATAAACAGAATATCAAGTATCAATGAATG
This sequence comes from Rubus parviflorus, assembly GCA_029955375.1. Taxonomy (NCBI): domain Eukaryota; kingdom Viridiplantae; phylum Streptophyta; class Magnoliopsida; order Rosales; family Rosaceae; genus Rubus; species Rubus parviflorus. The sequence goes on from JARGGL010000010.1 coordinate 4,672,804, forward strand.
AATTCTATTTCACAATGAATGAATGGGGTCCAAACAATTTTCAAGGCACCACCAAGCAAGTCCTGACCAAATGAATTTTGATCTTCTGCTTTCAAACTGAAGATCTAGATCTCCTTTCCAATTGATTATAATCAATTAGAACCATTGAATATCTCAACTTTGGCATTAGGATGAAAAGTACTGGACCTTCTGTACCCTTCCATTAGGACCAAAATTGTGACCCTTCTCAAATTAATTTAGTCCCTCCCCTTTGTAACATCATGTCATTATAACTTCTTTGCCAAAATCAAATAAAGTCATAATTTCCTCTCTTCAATCCGGTCTAACGAGTCAATGGGGGTAGGAAGATTGACCCCCCCCCCCCCCCCCCCGGGTGTGTGCCCACTTTTGATAGTTGATCAATCATTCACACCATGCTTAATACCCTATTTTACATGAATTATTTGATTAAAAGAGCGTAAAAAGAAAAAGAACGCATGGCGATCCATCTACGAAAGAGTGAGCATGAGACCGAGTTATAAAATTTATTATTTACGAGTACAAAGAAGGGCGAAACCAAGGGTTGATCCCCTAGCTCACTTTAAAAAAGTTCATTGTATACAATTTAATTTGTTATATCAAAAAATACAGGACGAGGCGAGATAAGTTACCCGGAGTCAATTGTTGTATGACACTATGCCCAACCCTCAATTCCGAAGGGCAAGAGATCGTCCCACTTTAGGAACCCTAACATGTCCCTTATTAAGAAGAAAAAAAAGATAAATATACTTAATACTTGACCCCTCAAGGGACTAGAATTTATTTTTTTGTGTAGAGAAGGTTGCAGTGCCACAAAGTTTTAAATTACAAAGTTGCACAGTTACGAGAATCGAATTCAGGGCCTCTTTTACAAAAAAAAAAAAACATATCTCACTAAATTAAATGGTTACATGATCGCTAATTTGCTACTCTTGTTTGAAACATACATATTAGTTTCAACAAATTCAATGGATATTGAAATGTAAAACTTAGCCACACTAATCCAAAGAATTTGCATTTAGTTTAATTAGATCCCCCTAGGTCGTTATAGATGAAGGACCTATTCTCTAATATACGGTCCATTAATAAGTATAATTATTGAGACAATTAATGGCTGTGAGACTGACTTTTCAGTATTAGGGTGGTGCCAGTTTTGGTGATCAAACATTGTAGACTTTTTCCTGGTTGTAGGAAAACCGCAATCCAAGTAATTAAATGACACAAACTATCAAAATTAAAGCAGATCGATGAAACTATATATGGCTTCAACAATTATGAAATGTATACATACTACGTACCTCAACCACATAGATTAAATATTTGGATTCACATTTTCTCGAGTGTGGACTCAAACTTGAGGAGCCTTAGAAAGGAAAAACCCAACAAAAATAAATAAATAAATCAAATCAAATCAAACCATGGTGTTCTATTTCGAGTATGAAACAGTGTATATAGGAAATGGACGATTAGTCATGTTTACAGGTCTCAGTTTGACATGCTACGTACCTGTCTAGTTGCCTTCGTCTCCAGTCGGAACCTTGTTGGCTTATAATTTCAATGCCAGATTGATATATATATATATATATATATATTACCGTCGACATTGTAACACGTACTTGCAGTACAATAAATATGTTGAAACTCGATCTCGTCCTACGGTCTTGCCCCTCTATATATATATAGAGCAGTCACATGGTTTGATCCTTTTGGACTATGTCAAAGTGGTGTTCTAGTTAAGATGAAGCTGAAATTAATGTAAGTTGCAACCTAAGAGCAGTGATGGATTGATTAGAACAATCAATTATTTCCAAATTAATATATACTCGATCATTAGTTGATTTAAAAAGAAGGTCGGTGGAGGGTCTAGGGTAATTTCTCTCAAACTTTGGGTCATCTCGTTTTGTTTCGCCGGCTCTCGTCCGATGGCGCCCCTGCGTCGGCGCTGTCCTATATATATCGTCTCCTTTCAGAGACGATTTCCTCTTTTTTAAAAAAAAAAAGTGAGGACCTTCCCGATCAATTGACTTTATGATTCAATCATCAGAATCGTTCATCACTTAGTTTATTTTTTTTTTCTAAATTATATTTGCAAAAATTAGTTCAATCAGAGATTGTTTAGTCATCTATTTGTGCAAAGTATACACACAAATACAGTCCATTGGATAAACCTAAAACAATGAATATAATAACCAAATGGTTAAATAAATTATAATTTAAATAATTTCCTATCAAAACTATCCTTGAAAGAAGACTTGAAATATATATAGACGGTTCTAATCATTATAACTTACACGTTAATTAGAATGATGAGATCCACATTATTTTTTTTAAAAACGTCATTTTTTAAGAAATATATATATATAGCTACAGATCGTTTGCTTTGGCCATGGGTAATTTTCCTCTTGATTGGACATTAGTAAACGGAATGTTTTGAGATGAAATTGGTCACCGATCCGATTGGAAATAATGGTCACCAAAAGCTAAACCAGTGTGACTGAGGATTTGTTGTTTTTCAGTTATAAGTATTTACACCCTCTTTCTTAGGAAATTTAATAGTAGGCTACGTCATTAGTCAATAGTCATTATTTTGTCAGATTTCAAAAAAAAAAAAAAGGGAGTAGGAAGGAAGGACTTATAATAACACGACGTAGATCAGTCACTCCCGAGATCGATCAATATTTATCATCCAACTGATGCCATATTGAAAATAAAATGGTAACTCTTCCTTTATGTAAGAGCTTGGGCAAGAAGACGCTTGACGTAAAGGAATCCCATAAACTAACTTGGGCACACACAGAGGGGATTGGGTGATCCCACATTAAAAAGTGACCAAAAAAATAGAGGAAATGCTTTAAAATCCCCTATTTTAAAATACATAGTCCAATAAACCCCTCTTTTTTTTTTTCATTTCTTTTGAAACCCTTTTTAAACTTGAGTATGGTGTCTTTTACAATTTTAACCTTGGGTTTGATTTGATAACCCCTCTTATGCTTGGTGACTCAGGCGCTGCGAGTGTGGCGGAGCTCTCAGAGCAGAGGGCTGAGAGCAGCGGGGGAAGAGGAGCAGCGGTCTCGTCTGGGCTCGGTGGTGGGTGGTGGGTGGTGGGTGGTGAGAGAAGACTTAAGACAATGGCTTGAGGCGTGGGCTTGGGAAGCCAGCGGTGAACGACGCTGTCTATAGAGGCGTGGTTCTGGGTGTCCAAAGCAATTGGACGGATGGGAATTGAAGATTGGAGAGGCCGTGTGCGGCGGCTGTGAGCTGTGGTGATGAACTGATGATGGTGGTGATGAACTGATGATGGTGGTGATGATGGCTGTTGTTGTGATTGATGGGCAATCCAAGAGACCCGAGCGTCGATCTTAGAAACCGGATCTCTCTCTCTCCTCTGTGATTTCTCTCACCTCAATTTCAAAGAAACCAGATCTACTCTCTCTCCTCGCTTCGTTTCAATCTCTCTCTCCTCCAAGACGAACTCAGAAGCATTCTTTGCTTGATTTTAATGTGGATCTAAGATGGATGCGGACTCTGGCTCTTCCGCCGTGAAATGATCCCCGCTCTCTGACTCTAGGATCTCCGTACATTACTTGAGCCAAGCAACGTCGAAAAATCAAGATCGGTGCCGCCTCTCTGATCGAAAAAATCAAGATCGAGAGAGTTGCCATTTCCAAAGAAATTGGAGCAGCTGGGACCGAAAAGATTGTCAAAGAAGTACTTGGAGCTCATGCTTGGTTAATTAGAATTAGTGTGTAAAACTGTAAATCTCATGTGTTTTTTTTTTTTTTTTGTAAATCTCATGTGTTCGATCGACGTAGTTCCTGATAGTGTTTTTCCTTGACATATATATATGGTCCATAATTGCTAGCTTCACTTCACATTTTTGTTTAAGTCAAGTGTTAAAAATGAGTCTAGCTCATATAAGTCCTTGATAAATGTGGAAACCAAGCTTGGGAGTAGGGGATAATTCAATTTTGAATGCCCCAAAAACTTGACCATCGTGTATCATAAGAGTCTCACCTTCTTGAGTAGATTTGTTGTCACCGTCCTTGATACTGCTCACACATGTGATACAGTTGGGCTACAGTTGTGATACAGTTGGGCTACAGTTGTGATACAGTTGGGCTACAGTTGTGATACACGTGTGATACACATGTGATACAGTTGTGATACACATGTGATACACGTGTGATACACGTGTGATACAGTTGTGATACACGTGTGATACACGTGTGATATACGTGTGATACAGTTGTGATACACGTGTGATACACGTGTGATACAGTTGTGATACACGTGTGATACAGTTGTGATACACGTGTGATACAGTTGTGATACACGTGTGATACCATTGTGATACACGTGTGATACCATTGTGATACACATGTGATACCATTGTGATACACTTGTGATACACATCTGATACAGTTGTGATACACTTGTGATACAGTTTCTGATACACATGTGATACACTTATGATACAGTTTCTGATACACATGTGACCTCCCAAATGAAATGATCAATTTACCATTAGAATTTGTGATACACATGTGATACACATGTGATACACCTGTGATAAACATGTGATACACCTGTGATAAACATGTGATACACCTGTGATAAACATGTGATACACCTGTGATACACATGTGATACACATGTGATACACCTGTGATACACATGTGATACACCTGTGATACACCTGTGATACACTTGTGATACAGTTGTGATACACATGTGATACACGTGTGATACACTTTGATGTGGCGGGTCAGAGATCCCGATGGTGATTTTTGAAAAAAAATGAAGTAAAAATGTGTTTTGGTGATACTGTGATACACATGTGATACAGTTTGACGTGGCAGGCTCGGGGTCCCGATGGTGAGTTTTGGGAAAAATAGAATAAAAATGTATTTTGGTGATATTGTGATATACATGTGATACAGTTTGATGTGGTGGGTCCGGGATCCCGATGGTGATTTTTGGAAAAAAAAAATGGAGAAAATGTGTTTTGGTGATACTGTGATACACATGTGATACACCTGTGATACACATGTGATACAGTCTAACATGGCGGGCTCAGGGTCTAGATGGTGATTTTTATGAAAAATGGAGTAAAAATGTGTTTTAGTTATATTGTGATACACATGTGATACACGTGTGATACAGTTTGACGTAGCGGGCCCAGGATCCCGATGGTGATTTTTGGATAAAATGGAATAAAAAGGTGTTTTGACGATATTGTGATACACATGCGATACACGTGTGATACAGTTTGACGTGGTGGGTCTGGGATCCCGATGGTGATTTTTGAAAAAAATGGAATAAAAATGTGTTTTGGTGATACTGTGATACACATGTGATACAGTTTGACGTGGCGGGCCCGGTATCCCGATGGTGATTTTAAAAAAAAAAGGAGTAAAAATGTGTTTTGGTGATATTGTGATACACGTGTGATACACATGTGATACAGTTTGACGTGGCGGACCCAGGATTTCGATGGTGATTTTTGGAAAAAATGGTATAAAAATGTGTTTTGGTGATACTGTGATACATATGTGATACACGTGTGATACACATGTGATACAGATTGACGTGGCGGGCCTGAGATCCCGATGGTGATTTTTGGAAAAAATGGAGTAAAAATATGTTTTGGTGATATTGTGATACACATATGATACACATGTGATACAGTTTGACGTGGCGGGTCCGAGATCCCGATGGTGATTTTTAGAAAAAATTGTATAAAAATGTGTTTTGGTGATACTGTGATACACATGTGATACAGTTTGATGTAGCGGGTCCGGGATCCCGATGATGATTTTTGAAAAAAAAAATGGAGTAAAAATGTGTTTTGGTGATATTGTGATACACGTGTGATACACATGTGATACAGTTTGACGTGACGGGCCCGGTATCCCGTTGGTGATTTTTGAAAAAAAATGGAGTAAAAATGTATTTTGGTGATACTGTGATACATATGTGATACACGTGTGACGTGGCGGTCCCAGTGTTTAAGTGAGTAAACATGTTCCATAAGAGAAAAGGGTAATTTAGGTAAGTAAAATTTACATATAAGGAATAAAGGGTTTAAAAAGAAATGAAAAAAAAGAAGGGGTTTATGAGGAACAATCTTATTAGAAATGAGCCTTATAGGAAGTGGCCCAAAAAAATATAATTTATAAGTGGGTGGTTCACTGCTAATTGTATCGAGATCTTTTGTAATAAAACTCAACATCTAATAGGTAGTTAAGTTGTGATAAACTCAGTACAGTAGTGGGCCACGTACAGTCCACGCTTGTTGCTGTTTAACATGGTACCAGAGCCAAGTTTCCCTGATCTCACATCAGAAAAGTGACAAAAAAAAAATATAACTTATAAGTTAGTGGTTTACTACTAATTGTACAACACTTGTTGCTGTTTAACATGGTATCAGAGCCAGGTTTCCTTTCTGATCACGTCCTGAGCTTGAATTACTAGGCTCGAAACAAATAACTGGGCCTTCGAAAAAATGCGTTGGTTCCAGTGAACGAATTGTCAATTATGGTCGGGCTCTCGAAAAAATACCTTAGCCCTGGTCTACGAATTGACAACCAGTTTCTGATGTGGAAGTTAGTTGCCCGTGCAGACCTAATAGTTAGGTTACACGTGAGGAGGCGTGTTGAGGATTGCGTGATCTCACGTCAGAAAAGTGACAAAAAAAAAATGTAACTTATAAGTTGGTGGTTCACTACTAATTGTACCAAAACTTTTTGTGATAAAACTCAACACTTAATAGGAGATTAAATTGGGACAATCTCGGTACAGTAGTGGACCAAGTGAAAACCGATCAACATTCCAAGTACATAGATAACTTTTCCATTAATTATATATATATCCGTCAGGTTAAATTAACCGGTTCAACTCTTTAACTCACAGTCAGTCAGTCTCTATCTCACCAACTGATCATCATCTTATGTACTCGAGTGGTTCTATTCTTGTATTTGTATATGTATCATTTCGTCTCTGATTACATCAGTGATTTTGTTCTAAGTTTATATATGACCCTTAGAGTATTTTATATAATTAATATAACACACACACACACAGAGGCTATTCTAAGTGCAACTGTACAAAGGAGTGTACCCTAAGTAATTTTCTCCATTTCATACGGCAGAAAATGCTTCAACGGCCTTAAAAGGATTTCTAGATGCCCTTTTATGCAAGGTAAAAAATAAAAAATAAATGATTTAGAAGAATCCAAAATGGTAGGCATAAATATAATCAGAAGAATAATTGCTTCATTCCACATCGAAGAAAAACTGCGAGATACGTTTTCCCTTTCTGTATTGTTAATTACTGCAGTTTGTAGCTACCGAAAGTTATAAACTTATAATTATATCAAGGCCAATCAACAAACCAAGTCAATACTGCATATATTGTAGTTTATTTGAGAACGAGAATATGTATTGTATTGAACATAGGTTGCAATGGCTTATGAAAGTGATCATGATTGATTTTAATAGCTGTAATTTTTTCTCCGATTAATGAATGGTTACTTCCGTAGTTTCTTATTCATAAAAAAAAACAAAAAAATTCAAGTCAATACTGCATATAATAAGTTTATTATTACGTGTGAATTATTGACTGGGCACTCGTTCTATGATTTGTCATATCTCTTTGTCGCCCTCATTCAGTCAAATCCATATCCCTAATGAAATGGCGGTTTCTTATTGGAACTTCTGCATAATTTTAATTTTAAGAGAGCCATACGTATCTAGTTCTAGTTAGGTTTATGTGAATACATAATATTATCGGATTGAGTCGGAACATGCACTATCAAATTTTGACCTAGGCAAGCTTCAGTTACTAACCGTTGGATTGGCGATCCAAGGGCTGGGAAAGGAAAAGAATGACTTGGGCATTCTTCGGCTCAAGGAAATTTCTGAAGCGAAGTGTTGACTCAAGATGTGATTAGCGGGGTGCTAAATAAATACAATAATACTTATAGTCATTAACTCTGTCTATTGAACTGTACTCATTATTAATTTGATTTATAAGAACGCCTCACCTAGACTAATGCTAAACAAATTCACCGGCCATCTTTATTGATTAAAAAAAATACCGGACACATTTGGTTCTTCTAGTTTGTAAAAGTTTTTCATTAATTCATGTAGTTTCAATGTTTCATGATGATTTGGAATTTTTTTTTTCCAGTTATTTAGTTTACGTTATTATGAATTTTTATCACTCGAATGTATTATTATTTTTTTGTTATAATGGAATGAATCGAACCGTGATCTATTCTAATTCTAAGTTTCTAACCAATTCTTCTTCCTTCCTTCCTTTACCACTTGTTACTTGTATAAGAATTATTAAATTATTTCTTAAAATGATACAAAATTCTTAGGCCGGTAATATGATCAAGATGACCAATGATGGAGCCAAGATTATTAAATTGGGTGAGCTAATTTGGACACAATGGATCAGATGCATATAAAATGAGGTGGGCTAAAAGCCTAAATTTATTAAAATTTATCTAAAATAAGTAATTTTAAGGTAATAATTTTTTTTCCCACAGGTTAACTAACAAGTAGCTCCGCCCTTGAAAATGACGAAAAAATAGATGTTCTTGAATTCTAATTATTAACATCAACAAATCATGCGGGTATGATTGCTACAGTCGAAGTAGCACTAGCAAGAGAAATTTGTCATTTAGTTTTAAATAAAACAAACACTACATCACTACCACATCATTTAGTGGATGAAAAACCTCATTAATTAACAATCCAGTTTAATCAAGGGTTCAATTAGTCGATTAATCAAGGGGTACAATTATTATTCAGTCAAAAAAACTGTGTTTGAAAATTTGATCATAGTCAAGGACTCGTTCAAGTCTCTCTCTCTCTCTCTCTGACTCCCTTGCCGCGTTTCAAAAGTCAGAATGTTCCACTGAAGTCCTTCCCATTATTCGTTCCTTGAGTTCATCATAAACTCCCTTATAACTACCGCAACCTCAACGCACCTTCCTCTCAACATTTCATCCTTCTCTCTCTCTCTAACTTCTCTCTCCTTCCCTATTTGCTCTGTTGGAGTTGTTTCATTTCATATGTTGAGGTTGTTTCATTTCGATTGGGAAAATTGATCGGAACAATAAATGGCGGCATCAACCTCCGGAAGATCGTTGGAGCAAACTCCGACATGGGCCGTCGCCGTCGTCTGTTTTGTTCTGGTTCTAATCTCAATCATCATCGAACACATAATCGAACTCATAGCAAAGGTACGTGATTAAACCAAATCTAAAACGGTTCGAATAATCTTCAAATTAATGACCAACGTCTCTCTGTGGTCATGAAACTGAAAACCTTGCACCAAATCTTTTGCAGTGGTTGAAGAAAAAACACAAACGAGCTCTTTTTGAAGCACTAGAAAAAGTCAAATCAGGTACAACACAACCCATTTCATCATTTCAAACCTTGAACTTTCATCAAAGATCAAGTTTCTAATAAGCTTTGTTGTTGGGTGCAGAGCTTATGCTATTGGGGTTCATATCGCTGCTGCTGACGGTGGGGCAAGGTCCGATATCGAACATATGCATATCGAAGAAAGTGGGGAACACGTGGCACCCGTGCAGCAAGAAGCGGGAGGAAAAGGAGACGGAAGTAGTAGAAGATTATGAAACCCCGAGTAGGAAGCTGCTTGCGGCGTTTGAGTCTGGTTATGGGCGTGGAAGCGTACGCCGCGTTTTGGCGGAGGCGGCTGGCACCGACAAATGTGCCGCCAAGGTATGAATGCATGTTGACCACTTAAAATAAATATCTAGTATTTAAAAATTAAAGAAATATCCAGTACGAATTCTATGTTACTGTTTTCTTTCTCTTTTATTTGTTTGTCTTTTTTTTTTTTTTGGACAATCTTTCATTTGTTCGTCAAGCCCAAAAGTACATGACCCCGTTCGACAATTCAATTCCTTTTCACCGGCCAAATAAAAAAAAATCAATTCCTTATCTTTTTCGTGTATACCACCTGATTAAACAGGTAGCAATTGTCAGCTAGCATTGCATTGTCTATCATTTAGATTCATGGGATCATATCAGACAAAAGCATGGATTTTCCATGCAGATAAACATCTTTTAATTATTAGGGAACTGAATCAAAGTTGTTATTTCAAGAACCCAAGTTGGTCATCTCGTTTGGGTTTTTTTTTTTTTTGGGTATCTTAGTAGTTGTAAAATGCAAAGAATATGCATGCATGTTTATGTTAAGGATTAATTACTTTTCTGAGAAGTACATGAAAAATTAGTAAACTAAAAACTCGACAGTTCGATCATTAGCGTATGATACATTAATTCTAATATTTGATTCGATCCAATCGTATATCAGCTGTATTCCCTGGCATGGATTGAGCTGGTATACTGCTGTATTGAATTATTTACTGGTATATGAAATTAGTAGGTCTACCACTTAATGTATTACTACGTAAAAGTTACCAATCAAGATATCGTGTTTGGAAGTTCTCTTTTAGTTTATTTCGAAGGCGTTTGGCACTTACATGATTAATTAAACATATAATTCTCAAGTAATTTTTTGTATATTAATTAACTTTTTAAGTGTAGTATTTCGGCGTTTGCTTAGCTATATTTTGATCGGTTAATAGACATGTAAGAATTTTAGTTTAAAAAGTATAAGAAGCTTCAATGATCATTCTTCATTGGAAACTTGCAGGGACAAGTTCCATTTATATCTGCGGATGGTATTCATCAACTGCATATATTTATCTTCGTCTTGGCTATTTTCCACGTACTCTATTGCATCCTTACTATGGCTTTAGGAAGAGCCAAGGTAATTTACTAACAAGTTACAAATCTCATTAATTCTTTATTACTTAATAAAATTAATTATCTAATGGATTAATGAGTAATTAATGATGATAATGATTTCAGATGAGAAGTTGGAAGAGGTGGGAAAAGGAAACAAGAACAGCTGAATATCAATTCTCACACGGTTAGTACTACTCCTTATTAATCTCCAATAGCCATTGATATGCATGCAATAATATTTAAAAAGAATATTAGTTAATTATTTAAGGTATCCACTATCCACTAATCAATTAATTAGTGTTGTACTTCTCTAACTTTGGTTTAATGGGGTTTCCTCTAGTGAGTACCAAACAATGATGACTTGTTGAGGACTTTCAAACTCAACCGGTAGATGAATATTTTAAAAGTTAGTTGATATTTAAAAAATTCATTAAAATCTCATCCAACGGTTGAGTTTGAAAGTACTCAACAAGTCCTCATTGTTTGGTACTCATTGGAGCCTCTCTCTTGGTTTAATATTACAATTAAAAAAGACATAAATGGTTAAAAACAACATCTATAGTCATACAAATTTGACAATAATTTGTAATGTATATGGATTAACAGTGAGTTTTTGCATGTACGACAGACCCAGAGCGATTCAGATTTGCAAGGGACACATCTTTTGGGAGGAGGCATTTAAGTTACTGGACCAAAACACCTTTCCTTATGTGGATTGTAAGAGCTTCTTCCTCTTTTTAACTTTAATATTTTTTCCCTTATATATGATTAAGAGAGAGATGTTGTTTTGCGATACAAACCAACTGATTTATAGTCTATGCATGTTATATTATCAAACTGTCGAAATATTTATCATGAATTCATAAATTTTTGTTTAGATACTGCATTGAGTTGTAGAAGAGGTCTTAGATAGTTTTGAGCCAAAAGAAAAATTTACACTTCAAAAATTGCATCATCACCATTTGATTGTAGAAGTGTCTCTATGTTCTTGTCAGAGAATAATAAACAATCTAAATGTTTAATAATTGTTAGTTGGGTGTGGACAATCATTTTTTATCAAAAGTAAACTAATCTCTTGTGATCATGATTTCCGTGCTAGAGATTGTCAAGGAAATAAATCCTTTTCACATATAGATTCCCACAAATAGACCCAAAGCATTCCACTGTGTAACACAAACGAAGAAATTCTTAGTAAGAATAAGACAAAATTTGTTGATCTAAAATAAGCATCTGATTAAGATGTTAGGGTTTATAGCTCCTATGGTAGAGCACCTTAGCCTATCAAAATGGCTCCACATTCCTACTTAATTGTCAATTAATTATAATTAAGGAAAAAAATTAACGGTGCCCATGAGAGACGAGAGTGACGGCTTTGGTATATATGCTTCCTGTATTATTATATTATTAGGTATTATTAGTGTGGAACCAATAATCTGAGGCCACGTACAAAAGCATTGCAATGCGAAAGTGCTTTTCATAGTGAAAGTGCTTTTATTTCTTAGTGAAAGTGCTTTTTGCCCCTTTTGCGGGGTGGCAAGAAAACTGGGTCAACATGAATGTGAATAATCATTGCATGCACGTATCAAATTATGATCTGATCGTCTCAAAGTTCTCAACCTCGATGGCTTTTTGCTTTTAAATTCAATATACAAGACTAGCTAGCTCCCAAAACCCTGGGCTTCTAGATATTCCCAGAAAAAAAAAACACAGAACCCAAAACTAGAAGAAGCTTCCGAGAAAAAAACTAGCAGATTTCTGGAAACACCCTCCACCGTAAGAACCTTGATCATGGAGTCAAAAGGTGAATGACCTTAGACCGAAGACCCGAGTATGATAAAACTAGCTTGGTCTAGTTTATATTTATTTGTCCCAACAATACTTGAAAACTGTACCAGTGATTGACCAAAGAGGACAGTGACGGTACAGCAATGGCACTTGAGATAAGGAGAGGATCGTGCCCGAGACATAATCCTCCTTTTTCTTTTAGTTTGACTTTTTCCATGGGACACCTTATTTGATCTTCTATTTTTCTCAATGTTTTCAACTTCCTATTTTTTATGAGGTGTTCAGATTTGAAACGAAAATCTTCGTGTCGATCATTACTCAATGATACAGTTTTGTTTGGCCCAAAATTTTGTGTTTTATTTTATTATAGTTATCTTTCAAAAGTGTTGACTTTTTGCTTCGTTTTGTGGTTGACCTTTTTCATATTTCCATTTATTTATTTAATTTGATTTCATAGGTTATTTATTGTTGTTTTATATGTTCTTGCAGGTTTGTTTTTTCAGACAGTTTGTTAGATCAGTTCCCAAAGTTGATTACTTAACCTTGCGGCATGGATTTATCGTGGTAAGCATTTTACAAAGGTTTTTTTTTTTTTTTTTTCAAATAAAAAAGTAATAATTTATTCAAAAAAAAAAATTAATATATTGTCTACATAATCTTTCATACAAATTTGACATAGCAACTGATAGGGTTTTAGGTCACGAGAATTCACTGATAAAACACAGATGGATGTGACTGATAATATGATACACATGAGTTGGTAATTAAAATAATTATTGTAAATAATATTTCAGGCACATTTGGCACCCCAAAGCCATCAGAAATTCAATTTCCAAAAGTACATAAACAGATCTCTCGAAGAGGATTTCAAGGTGGTCGTGGGAATCAGGTCAGTAGTTTTGGTCTTTTCTTTTCTTAATTACTATAGAAACTTGTTATTAATTAGTTTCCGAAAAAAAAAATTAGTTTCTTAAAATAAATAAATGTTACATCATTATTGGTACTTCCTATAATGTAACATCATCTTTGTTCTTCACATTTCAGCCCTCCAATTTGGTGCTTTGCTGTTATATTTCTACTCTTTAATACTCACGGTGAGTAAAAAATAATCTCTATCTCAAGTATATTTTTACTTAATTTTTATGTTGTTAGACTATCAACTGAAAATTTTCATGCATTTAAGCAAGTATTTACGTTGTGATCATAGTGATTCTCTCGTAAGTATTGCCACATTATTTTTTGACTGTGTACTCTTTACATTTCTTTTGGACAGGATGGTATTCGTATCTTTGGTTACCCTTTATCCCACTAATTGTAAGCAAAATCACCTCCTTCCCACATATATACTCTAATTGATTCAAACCATTACAACATAATAAACATATATAGTTGGCGAGCCACAAGATAGATCTGACGATTGACAATGTACTTGATTAATGCAGATCATTCTATTGGTGGGTACCAAGCTACAAGTGATCATAACCAAAATGGGTCTTAGAATTCAAGAAAGAGGAGAGGTTGTGAAGGGTACACCAACTGTTCAACCTGGTGATGACCTCTTCTGGTTCAACCGCCCTCGCCTCATTCTCTACCTCATCAACTTTGTTCTCTTTCAGGTACCTAGCTTAACGTACAACTAACCTACAATGTTAATTAATTAATTAAATCTAAAAAATATGAATATAGAATTCACAGTTAATCATGTCACATTAACTTGATTGATTTTTGTCACTTGCAGAATGCCTTCCAACTTGCTTTCTTTGCATGGAGTTGGGTAAGATACCCTTTTTTAAACCTTTGATTAATTGCTTGACACTAAGGTTATGTCTCTCAGCATTTGAGAAAAATGAAAGAATATGGACTAGCTAATTATTAGAAAATGAAATTAACCCTTTTTTTTGTCCTGAATAATTTCAGTATGAATTTTCCTTGAAATCTTGTTTTCACGAGCATACTGAGGATATCATCATCAGAGTTTCAATGGGGTGAGTCTCACTTACTTGGCCTTTTAATTAAGCATTTCTGATTTCGCTAACGTTAAAATAGTGTTCTAACACATTCAATTATTGTGGATATTTCAGGATCCTCATACAAATTCTCTGCAGTTATGTCACTCTCCCACTCTATGCACTTGTGACACAGGTAATTAAGAATCACTATTAATATCAATACGCGTTACATGCATAGAAAAGACTATCAGTAAGTCAAACTATGAATCTCAATTATTGATCAATGATCTTGATTCATAGTCGGAAAACGATATGATAAAACGGTTGGCATGTTATAAATGCTAAATATATATATATATTGACTTTTGTCCAAAAAAAAAAAAATATTGACCATATATGTTTTGACATGAGCAGATGGGCTCAACTATGAAGCCGACAATATTCAACGAGAGAGTAGCCACAGCTCTACGCAATTGGCATCACACGGCCAAGAAGCACATTAAGCAGAACAAAGGCTCCGTAACACCAATGTCTAGCCGACCAGGCACTCCATCCCACCATGCGTCCCCTGTCCACCTCCTCCGGCACTACCGCAGCGAGGTGGATAGCTTCCAAACATCACCGAGAAGATCAAACTTTGACGTTGAACAACGTTACGAGAATGACTCGACCTCCCCCTCGCACCACCACCACGGAGATGGTTCGTCCTCTCACCACCAACAAGTTGAACTAGGGAATGTGGAGCATGATCGAGTGGATGTCAACGAACCCAACTCGGTTCATGCGGCTCCCGCTACAATTAGAGGTTCGCAATCGACTCGTGGCCAACACGAAATTAATATCGGACCGCCCAATGACTTTTCATTTGATAAGAGGCAAGGTACTGTATAAATATGTGGACATATACGTACGTTGACAATTTTGTTGCATTTGCCATTAGAGATTGGTGGTGATAACGACGATGACTACATCACGACGACGGCGATGCTATAATTGGAGACACTTAAATAGCCATAGATTTTGCAATACCTTGTATATTTTCATTTACTTCGTTTCTTCTTTTATGTGCTTCAAAATTTGGCAGGAAATGGAGATGCATACTATAGTGAACATTTCAATCGTTTTTCTACTACTACTACTTTGATCATTTGTTTTGTAAATAAATGCCTCTAAACCCTACTTACAAAAGTTACTCTCTAAAGCTAAAAAAATTACTTTTTACCAAGTTTCTGGTTCTGGGCCTCGTCTCATCATTTGGACTGTTTGGTTAATGCACCAAACCAATGCTTGAATTCCAGCGAAGACCATCAACAAATGGTTACTAGCTAGCAGATATGGGTAATCCTCAACATGGAAGTGTGAGTGTGTTCACACCCCAAGAAACCAATTTTGCTGTCGTATTAGACCATGAAAAACCGTAGCTTTCTGTTTCGGAATTAAAGTCTGGTGCAAAACGACAATCACTGCCTCCAGTCCCTGGTTTTATTCTGTTTTCCAGCGGCTTCTTCCTCCCTATGCCCCTTGTTTCCTGTCTCCCTGTTCCAACTTCCATGTACCCTAGCCTTCTGGGCCTTCTCCTTATATAACATCACAAACCAATTCTTATTCACACAGGCAAAACTTCGAACAAGGTAGAGAGCGAAAGGATATGGAGACAATGGAGGGATTGCTGGGCAGGCTGGGTCGTCGATGCTATGCGGTGTTGTGTTTGGGAGTGCTGGTGGTGTCGGTGACGGTGGCTCACTACGTTGGAGCTATGGATCAGCCAAAGGAGCCTAGAGAGCGGAACATGCGCCGTCTTCGGGCTTTGCATGGTCCAGCTCGATCTTCGTCCCAGCCGAGTCTAGCTAGCTACTGAATCTGACTTTGCTTCTGCTTGATCTCACTATATATCTCAGTGCATCTTGGGGAAATTTGGGCTACCTGTGTGGCAATATAGTGATCTATATATAACTTGTTCTTGTATTTCTACGGAGTGATCTGTAAATGTCTTGCTGAAATTTCTTATGCATGTAAGAGATCATTAGGTGAAGTGGCTGGCAGTATACAAAATTCAAATATTCTAGTGTAACTATCTTTTCTTTTTGGGTCGACTGAGAATTCATGAGAGCCAAGAAAAGGTTACGATCGAAAGCCATAATATTTTACACACACATAATTGTAAATTGAAATAAATTGAGAAATTTTACATACACATAATTGTTTGCAAGATACACAATCTCTATTTGCTTGATTGATCTCTAGAATCGAGCTCGACAGAAATTAAGTGGTTCCCGAGATAATAGATCTTACTGTGGACTCTCCTCCCTCAAGAACGACTAATCCGAAACCTATCATCTCATCTTCATAAACAAAAGCATCTTCCACAGCTCATGTTGTTGCTATATATGAAATACCAGCTCGGCACCTCAAAGTGCTAAAAATTTCCGAATTGGTGGAGCTAGCGCAAACAACAACACCGGTTGGCCCGAGGATTCAATAATTTCAACGGATTTGAAACTGAAAACAAGTAATGCTTTATCAACTTTGTGGGAGTTATTAAAGTTTCACTTCAGAGACAGAGAGAGAGAGAGAGATAGAGAGAGATCATAATGAATAGTGAAAAATAAATTTGGAACAACAAAAAAAATAATAACATTATTCCTTGAATTAACATAATGAACTGTGACACCATTCCATAATCTGGTAAATCATGAATCCGATTGGAATAGATCGCTTTGTCACTATCTTCTACAAAAAAAATCTTCTAAATTTGCTGCAATTAAAAAAAATGTCAGATAGGCTGTGCCAAACAAAGATGCAGTAGATAGGCCCTACCAAAGAAAAAAAAATAAAAAATAGATGAAGTGAATTTTTTATCAATTGGGGAAGGGGTAGTCGAACTAAGGAGCTCTGCTAGCACTATGTTGAAAATGAATTAAATACTAGTTGGCAAATAGATCCAATTAATTCACACATTCCGCACATGATATATATATATTTTTGGACTAAATTCAGTTTATTATTCTGAATTTTAAACCGAAAATCATGTTAGTCCCTACTCTTTTAATTTCATCAGTAACACCCTTGTACTTACCAATTTGATAAGTCTAGTCCAACCGTTAGCCAATCCGTTAATTTTGACCGTTAAATGCTGACGTGGCACAAATGAGACCCATATTTTGATGATGTGATGATGACATGAAAATTTCAACCGTTAGTCAATTCATTAATTTTGACTGTTAATTAGAGATGACTGGACATTCCATATCGCTACCAAGTCACCAATTAAAGAGAGACTCCTATTTATGTCACGTCAGTACTTAACGGTCAAAATTAACGAATTGACTAACGGTTAGACTAGACTGATTAAATTGATAAGTACATGGGTGTTGCTGATGAAATTGAAAGAGCAGGGATTGACATGATTTTCGGTCATAAGTTTAGGATGGTAAATTAAATTTAATCCTATATTTTTTTTGGGCATAAGTTCAAAATGCGACCAATAGAGTTTTAACTTCTTAATTCACACGAAAAGAAAAAGTAAAAGGAAAAAGGTGGTAGAGATCAAATACGTTTTGAGATATTTAGGGTAAAAAAAAAACTAACACAAAAAGGATTAGGGGGAATTTCAGATAAAATTGTAGGGAGCGGAAATTAAATATAGGTTGACATGCTTCACAAACATAATTAAATGAAGGATATATGGGAAAGATGGAGAGGAAGAAATAAAAGTTGACAGAGAGGGACGTGGAAAGCTAGGACCAAAACAAACCAAAGAAAGAAGCAAAAACTAACACAAAGAAGGGAAACTAAATGAAAAGAGAGGCAAAAAACACACTGAGAGAGGGTAGGGAGAGAGGATCCTCCTTCTTTCTAGACTCTTCTCTCCTTCTCTGAGCAGCCTGCACCTTGAGAGTCGGTGGCGTGTCTCAGTTGCCGGCTGCTATGTCTGCCTTCCTGACGGCTTTGTCTGTCCTCTTGACGGTGTTATTCGTCTCTCCAGTGGCGATGCTCGTCTTTTTTTTTTTTTTAGTTCTCTTCTCTTCCTCTCTCCCAGATCTGTTATGGATCTACAATCTTGAAGCCTTGGAATCAAGCTTTGCATGCCTCATCGGATTTCTTCTTCCCCTTCTCCAGATCGACGACTTTGGGTGGTTTCCCAAGGTGGAATCTTGTTGCCTCGCTAGCTCCTATGCATTTCGATGCTTTTGGTAAAATGGAGGTGTACAGAGCAGCGTCTCCGGTCTTCGTACCGACACGTCTGTCAGGTTCCATGGTGGTTTCCGACGACTTTAGCCTCGTTGTTTGTTTCACGGTGAAGATTCTCTTTGTTGATCAGTGTGTTGGGAGATAGAGATTTGGGTTTGATTTTGTTTGGATTGGGTGATTTTGAGGCTTTTTGGTGTAGATCTATTAGTTTTGGGTCAGTTTTTGGCCATCGGAGCAAATTTTTTTGGTTGGTGTGGCGGCAAGTTTGGCGGCGGCGACGGGTGGCGGTTGTTGTTGTCTCCGGCTTGCCTTATTACTAGCTAGGGTTTTGTTTTGATTTGGGCTTTTGTTGTTTGGGTCTTTTCTGTTTTTGATTGTATCTTTCAATTTTGGGCTTGTGTCCATTTGTATTAGGTCTGCCACTTTTTGTGGTTTTAAATGAAATTTCATTTAATGGCAAAAAAAAATGAAAAGAGAGGCAAAAAGCCTTAGATCTGAGACGGAATCCAGGAAAAATTTCCCATGAAGGGCAAGAGTAATCGCCATCGACTTTCAACTTTTTGAGAGGAAACCTAGAGCGAGGGGAAATATAGTTATGAAGGCCACTCCTTGTGGTTATTATTGTGACCAAGGATAATAACCAAATTAACCATGGCATTACATTGTTTGCAAATACTATGTCAAATGTTTTCAATCATAGGTGAACTATATGTCTACAAAAAAAGCCCTTAGAAGCTTTGCTACGGTTTTCTTTAGGAAGCAACGATGGCGGCACATTTTTGGGGTTTTTGGTTGTGAGTAGATATCTTTTTTGGTTCCTCTGCGTTGTTAGGTTAGTTTTAGCATAGAGGGATTGTTTCATTCTTTACTTAGTTGTGTACCTTCATGATTTTTTGTTGTGCAACGCTTTTTTGCCCGATTTTGACCCTTTTTAGGTTTTATGGATGTATGTGCTAGGTTCAATTCATTAGGGTTTAGGGTCTGACTGGCTGGGTTGTTGGGGGTCTGACTGGCTGGGTTGTTGAATCGGTTAGTTCTGGTGGATGTGGAGATAACGACTAATTCTGGTATTTGAGTTTCTTGATTGAGGTCATAGTCTTGTTATTGAGTGGCTTCGGTGGCTGGTTAATCGGTGGGTTAGTTATGGTGGCTATGGCAGGGGTGGTTTATTTTATTTCTCTCAGAACTTGTCTCTGGTCTAGATGATTAGGTTTGGGGTTTGAGGTAGTGTGGGGGGTGGAGGCCGGGGAGGCGGTTCGATTTGTCCGCTAGACATATGAGAAGGGAAGGATGGTGGTTCTCCAGAGGGTGGATTGGCGGTGATGGTCGAAAAAGCTATTGGTGGTGCAAGCGGAGTAGGGTGTGATGGCTATAGTTGGGTCTTGCTTGGTTGGCCCATTTGGGCCTAACTTTACTAAAGTTGTGTACATATTTTGGTAGGTTTCTCTCAATGGTTAGATCATGCCAAATGGTCTGTTTACGTTGAATTGCTTCTACTTTTGGTGATTGGGGTGAGTTCTCCTCGGGTTATCTAATTTCACTTTTTGGCATAGCTCTCATGTCCAGGGTTGCTTCATCCCACCTTTTCTTCGAGGCTCTGCTTTTTTTTTTTTGGTTGAAGGGCATAGGATGCTTCATGCTCTGTGTTCAAGCATTTTTTATTTTTTCGTTCCAGGGTCTGTAACTACGATACATTAGAGAATGTGTGAAATTAATTGGGTGATGGTTTTATGTCGCGCAAAAGATCATAGCTGAACAATATGAAATGTACTAATATCGTATCCACTTATACGACAATTTCAACATGAGCAAAAGATTTTTTGGATTAGATTGTTGGGCATGTTGGTGTTGGATTATGCTTGAAATACAATCGACGTGGCAACATGCGATTGGATCTTACGTAGCAATCCAATGTCGAGTAATATACTACTCAAAAAGGGCAAGTGAAAACGTTAAATTTGTCACTTAAACGCGCGACCAAATAGAGACTTTAGGGAGGTTTGATCGATCCGAATTAGTCTTAGAAAACCTTAAATCGTAGGGATGAGATCGTAAGGAAGTTATAATCTCAATATACGTACCATACGGATAATTAACTCCTAAATTACGTTCATAGCTATACGATGATTTATTAGGGCTATAGATTATCCATAAAGGTCGGTTCATGTCGCATCAAGTAGTATACCTTGGACTAAGCGTGTAGAGACACGAGATAGATGTACAGGTACTCGTATGAGAAAGCGAGTTCACTAAACATGACCAACCTTAGGAATATATGGATGGAATATTACCTACTTATCAATCAGATTACATACCTAAATTATGGATGCAACTAGTTCTTAGACCTGAGGCATCATTGGTTACTTGCATTCATAGGAGAGATCTTTAACCACACCTTGAAGCTCACACATGCAACATAGTGCATGGATTTGGGTCACGTATATGCATGCGATGATACGTGATTTCACAATAAGGGATCTGTCACCTTTCAGGTAATCGTAAAGTTAAATATTCCAAGATCCCCGCGACGATTTAATTTTAGAAGTTTTGGCCAAAGCATTACATGGAAACTAAATCATGGCGATCATATGAAATATTGTAAGGGCAAAATATTTGCTATTGGCTATTTCCTATTTGACAAAACCTCTTCCCTTGTATTAGCATTTCTTTTGTATTCAATGCTAGATTGTTTAGGGATTAGGTGTTGTGGCTTAGGTTGTTCTTACTCGAGATGGTTCGTGAAGACGCCCTTCTTATCCGGTCTTTTCTCCGGACTTCGATCATTGGTCATCGAAGGTTTCGTTCAAGCACCTCAAGGTATGACTCATGCATATGCACATGCATTTCATTGACATTATGTCTTCCTTGTTGTCCTAGGTTTATCTAGGTATGCTTGTTAAGCCACTCTTATGTTGTAAATCACATAAGTATAGGTTGCTTACTTGTCACACTTGACACTAAGTCTTCCTTGTTGTCCTAGGTTTATCTAGGTTGTTTTCCTTTCACTTATGATGTGAATCACATAAGTATAGGATGCTTGATTGCTCTTGTGTCGTAAATCACACAAGTTTCGCGTGCTTATTTTATGATGTTAGGTTTGCTAGATCTTCACTTAGATTTATTTTGATTAGCTTTTCCTTTATGTTCAAGGCTGTTTTGAGCCTTGCGATCGATCGTCACTGTTCATGCGATCGATCGTGGCCACGTAGGACAATATGTCCGTTTGAAATGTGACCGTTATGTTCGAATATGTCCGTTGGGACTTTTCGTGCGATCGATCGCAACATGTTATGCGATCGATCACAAATAAGGGTTTTTCACTTCCAGTAGCTTCTATCTCTTTATTTTACACTGTGCGATCGATCGCATAATGTCGTGCGATCGATCGCAAATGCTGCTGGGCTGTTTTCTATAAATAGAACCCTTTGGTTTCATTTCGGCCAACTCTTTCCCTATAGTCGAAAATCATCTTTGAGAGAGTTCTTTGATATTGTGAGTGATCCTAGTTCCATGTTGTAGGTTCCTCACCTTAATCTCCATCTATAATCCTTTGCTAAACACTTTGATTTGCATATGTATGCTTGTTTAGCCTATGTTTAGGATTTAGGAGATTCTATTCAACTCTAGCAATTGTTTCTTGTTGAATTGCTGAGTTGAAGGATTGAATCATTAGTTTCAATCTTCTTTGTTGTTTGTTTGTTTAGCTAATGATCCTTGTGATTAGTTAAACAAACCCTTGAATCATATTCAAGGCTTTTCAATTCGGTTTGGTTAGTGCAAGCAATGTTCCTTGTGATTTGCTTGTGTTAATCGAATTGAATTCATATTCATTCATTCATACACACACACACTTGCGGTTGGAGGTTCTTCGCGTCGGTGAAGCCAATCGAAGTAGCTTGAGGAGGTTTCGCTTGAAGAGCAAACGGGACTACACAAGGTTAGAGCTGCCACTAGTCTATAGGTAGATAGTGTAGAGTTTGGGACCGAGTGCCCCCTTGTACGTGTTGCCGATTTGGCTTTCATAGTGTTACTCAAGAGCGTGGGGTACGGCTCCCCTCCGGTTTTTCTCTAGTGGTAGAGGTTCCGGGTGACCAATCTTGTGTGTTGATTGTGTGTTTATTTATCTATTGTATTGTGCTTAATTAACTAGCATATTGTGTGCTTGTTCATACATAGATATATATATAGTCCGTGGTGTGCTAGTTTGATGCACATTTTGGGATTGTAGGTTGTGCAATTGATTGTGCTTGTTGCATATATATTGTAATCAATTGTGTATTGCTTGTGCAATAGTTTGAACCTAGGTTGTTTATTGTGAAGCATATTTGTATTGCTTCCTATTGTTGTTCACTACTTAGTAGAATTGTGATTATAATTGTTGTGCATGTTAATTGCATTATATAGTGAACACTAGACCGTGGAGTGCTACTTTGACGCACTCTTTGGGTTTTAGGATTGTTTCAATCAATTGTGTTTATTGCATAAGTAATTGTATTGATTGAACAATTGTTTGTTATAGGAGAGTTAATTTTAAATTGGTATATACTCTCCGATTAGTGTTTAAGACGACTACCATTATTGGGACAATCCGGCGAACCGGATTTTCAAATATATATTAAGATTTCACAAAAGTTTCATGCCCTAATTCGTATGATCTGAATATCGCTTGACGAAAGGAAAATTGATAAGAACAATTAAAGGGAAAGACTGGGCCATTTTAAAAGGCTCAAGTCGTGTTATGATGACCAACCTGTAGGTCAGCTTGGAGTCGTGCTGAGTTGATGGCCAAACCTAAACCCTCTAAGAAGGGTGTTGCGAGTTCCAGAGCTTAGGATTGTTACTGATCATAAAAAAGCATAAAAATGTCTTCTTCTTTTTTTTTTTTTGATAGGAAGCATAAAAATGTCATTGCACTAGTGAATAAATTGAGATTTAGCCAAAAAAAAAATGTGAATACTTGAATCACTCACAACCCAAATCTGAAAAAAAAATGACATGCATCCAAACTCTCTTTTATTTTCATATATTCGGTGATATAATTTCATGATTTGAACCATTCATCTTATAACACAACTTTTATAGATCAATTCTGCACAATTCTACAAAAAATCAACATAATCAGAAATCATTTATCCACGCAATTGTATCAAACAAATGGACGGTTAGTCATGAGAATGTTAGCTTTTACCAAAACAGTTTATTTGTTTGATATAGTCGGATAAGTTAACGATCTTCTATTTGAATTATTTTTTTACATAGATGATCTTTAAATGTTGTTTTATAAGATCAACGTCATAAAATTACACTATGGTATGCATGCAAATAAGAAAGAGTTTGGAAACACAAGTCAGACCAGAGTTTTTTCCCCCCAAATCTCCATGCCAGTACACTCAAAAGCACTCAGTGAGGAATTTTTTTATTTTTTTTCTTTTCAGCTTCAAGGTTTTTTCAATGGTTGACTCTTGTCAAGTTCACCAAGTAAGTACAGCAACATTAATTTCATGAACAATGACAAGGAAATCCGCATTAATTGGAGCAGCTTCTAAGAGATTGGTGCCATCAAGAACCAAATAATGCATAAATGGTTTTGAGGTGACAATTAAACTGCCATGCATATATATATATTGGTTGTTCAATACAAATCAAAAACGTTCAAAATCAGTACATAATATCCCTTAACCTCTCTAGAATTAAACTGGAATCATTAGTAAACTGTTGACTCTCCTCCTCCCTCAAGCGCGACTAATAATTCCAACCTACCATCCCATCCTCATCAATTACAGGAGCTTGTTTTGTTGTTTCTGCTGCTGCTTCTGCTCCCTGAACCGGTGGATCCCCGATAGTCCACTGAACCAACACCGGTTGGCCCGAAGCCGCTCTGAGAATAACGTCGATCATCGAATCGATCTGAAACTCGAAACAAGTACCACTTTTATCAACTTTGTGGGAGCTTATCAAAGTTCCACTTCAGAGAGAGTCAAAATGAACTGTAACAAACAAATTTGGAACATAAAAATCTTGAATTAACAGTGACATCATACCATAATCTGGTAAATCATGGATCCGATTGAAAATGTATGACATAGTAACAATATATACTATAATTTTTCTCATTATCTTCTTCATAAAAATCGTCTAAATTTGCTGCAATAAAAAAAACAAACAGATATGTTAGATAGGCCCTGCCAAAAATAATAAAAATAAAATACTAGTTGGAGATAAACTAAATAAAAGCTGGAAAATGTGATCATTAGTTTCACACTTCACTAACTAATCGAGGCACTAGCTGATATATTTACAAATTCAAAATGCAACCAATAAAACATAAATTCCAAATAAGATGGTTCTATCTGACCTCAAAAATTTGCTCCAAGGGAGCGTAAGACTAATAAATATAAAGAGGATCAAAACTTAACCAAAAATAATCAACAGAGGAAACAGGATTGAGTATTAATTAGACAGAGAAAATAAATAAAGGAACAAATGAGCTATATTTCTTACAATGAGTAGATGTCATAGTGATTGAAAGAACTTCACTGTATTCAAGCACAATCATACCATCGATCTCAAAACTCTCTCTCAATGGCTTATTGTTTTCTCTTGATTCCATTCTAATTCTTGACTAAGCAAAGAATTCTAATTCATTTATAGTCAGAATTTGATGTTTACATTATAAAGTTGTAATTAATATCGTATCCAATAGTGAGATTTTTTACATTACATTTATAGAGTTTTATAAAATTAGCTAGATACGATTTCATAATCTCGTCAAATCATAAATCATAAATAAGTATTTTCTTAAAAGCAAAATCCACTGAGTTAACCAATCAGCACAAAATAAGGAAGGGCCAGGGTAGCTGCCTTCAAATCTTGATTAGTAATGAAACTGCATAAATCAATGTTGGCGGGGGGGGGGGGAGCCTAAACCCCATATTTCAATAAGCGTCAAGAGAATATGTCCCGAATAATAGCAATTAGAGTCTCCACTAATCCTATGTATTCTAACTTGTATCAACTAGCAAAAAGTGCTCTACTGGTTAGTTCATTTATTTTACAGTAATGTTGTCAAACTAGAAAGATAACGCTCATACATAGTCATAAGACAATTAACACAGTTTTCTCACTATGTTGTCTACCGGAAATAAATCCGACAATACTTCGGTTTATCTTACCACTAAGAGGTTGCGTCCACTTGATAAAGCAAACAACTCGTCACCTTCTTAGGGCAGACAAGGTACATAGAGGTCGTAGAGTGGAACCAAGCCCACCTGGCCCTATCATGCCTTAATAGGGACTAACTTATTACTGACATATATAAAACCACAAACTAGATTTTATAGACTTGTACTTTCTATATGTATCCCCCCCCCAGGTGGCTCTGGCACTATCCCTATATGCCACAACCATCACCATCACACCACCACCACCACCGTCGAACCACCATTCCCGTTTGACCACCACCGTCGCACCGCCCACTAAGGTTGCCGCCTGCCATCGCGACCATAGTCCCAAAACCCAAATCCCGTAACCAGATTTGGACACTTACTATCGCCTTTATTTGTTTCTCATGATAGGAGTTTAGATTGTAATGTTTGATTATTATTTTTTTATCTTAGGGGAGAGATTCGAACTTGAGACGGATCTCATCCACAGTTATAGAGAGAAATGTCATCGAACTAACTTGATCTCTGTGGAAAAAAAGTAATTCGATTACGTTTAATTCCAAGTGCTAAGTCATAATTAAAAACAAAACAAAAAAACATTACAATCAATTATAATTTATAAACAAAAGAAAGTGAAACTTGATCTGGTTCCATTGATCCTATTATTTGATTTAGGGACTTAGCAAGAGGTATGATAAAACTGTAACGGTAATTCCAACCGAAGTTTCCATCATTATCTTGGCACAGTTTAACTAACCAGGCATTTTTGTTTTCTTTTACATAGCACCCAACCATAGTTAAAGCTTTACTATATAAATCCAACATTCATTTAATCACAGTTCCACATTACTCGTTTGCCCTCTGCTCTCTCTCTCTGTTCGAATTCTTCCGACAATGGCTCGAGGCTCATCTCAGTCCCAAGCGACGTCGTCTTCCACGACTTCACGACCCGGCGTCGTGGCTCCGCGCGGTTCAGCTGCGGCCACAGCTGGAATGCGCCGCCGTCGTCTAGGCGGAGGCGGCAACTCCAGCTCCGGAGGGATGGCCGCCGGCGGCGGCCCTGGTGCCGGAAACATGCTGAGGTTCTACACCGACGACGCTCCAGGCTTGAAGATCACTCCGACCGTCGTGCTCGTCATGAGCCTCTGCTTCATCGGCTTCGTCACCGCCCTCCACGTCTTCGGCAAGCTCTACCTCCACCGATCTACTGGCGGAGCTTGATTTCCGGATCGTGATACGGATCGTCCTAGATCCGGAGCTATTTCGAGGCGGAGTAATTGGTAATTTGAATGCTACGGACTTTTTCTTTTGCTTTGCTCTGTAGATTTGCGCAGGGTTGACGTTTTTAGGGTATCACTTTTGTTTAATGTTGAATTGGTTTGATGACTTGATCTTACTTTGAATGAAAACAGGTGACTTAATACACCGTTATTGATTTTTCTTAGATCTTCTTGTTAATAATTCATTTTAGCTCCTGAATGATCCGATAGTAGTTGTTAATTATGAAGAATAAAATGAAAGGATCAACAGGATTGGGAGAATTGACCTACTTATCATTAATTGCTCTACGGATCATACATTAAATTGCATGATATACTGGAGGTAGAGATGGAAGTGAAAGCTAACTGGATTTGGAATGGTGTACATAGTTTCAGGGGTAGTTATAAAAAGCAAGTAGCCTTTGGCTAATTGGGAAGGTGAATCCTTAAAAAAAAAAAAAGGAATAAAGCCTTGTAAAAGAAGTTTAGTCATTCTACGAGTCTGCTTTTTCTGAAATATTCCTGGTTTTCTACTTTTTGTTCTTGACTGAGTTGAAAATATCTCATAAGTCTGTTCAATTCAGATATATCTCTTTTTGTCCAAAAAAGGAAAAGGGTAAGCATCTTGATGTTCTCAGCATGTAAATGATCTTCGATAGTATATTAGTCTTTTAACTGCGTATGGGGAAACAACGTTCAAGTTGTTTTTAGCATCAATCATGGAAGTTTTGACCTCATCGTGTAAGCAAGATAAAGCAATTCTTTTTATCTTACCCTTAAGAATGACCATTTATCTGCTGTATCACCTGTTCAGAAAATAAGTTAGGAATAGCTTATTCCAATTAGTTGTCCATGATCCTTTTTTAAGAGTATTCATAAATTACCACTTGGCTTGTATGTTCTTCAATCTTTTAACTGCACCTTGTTCCCAATGAGGTTTTCATTGATAATTATTACGAAATTACAAATTCTATCGGAGAGAATGGAGGACCATAAGTTTTATAATGCAGCTGAGTTTAGCTACAGAGTTTTCCATTTGGGAGTACCGATCAACAAGCAGTAGCTTAGTTGGTAGATTCAGCAATGCTGGGTGAGCACAGGAAAAATGGTATTGAGTCTGTCTAGTGTCTACAGAAGTGGTCATTTGCATGTGTTGAATCTCTCCACAAGCCTTGAGTATGAGTTGAGCCGTAAGTTTATATTTGAGTTTAGTTTTGAAAACAAGTAACATTAGATTTTTTGTACCCTGGACATTAGATTGGTTTTGGGATCTCTGGCGTCACTGTTAGTGGGATAAGTTTAGAGAACAGAAAGATTCTTACTCATTGTGAAGCAAAGTATGAGTGATTTTTAGGATCTAGTGAGTAAGGATCGCTGATCACTGATGCATGGATGAATATGCCAATACTTGTACAACCTCCCATCTCAATTTTGAGAAGATTTGCAACATGGACTCATAGAATTTCAGCTTATATGGTTGAGTTGTCAAAATTGTGTATAGGTTGTGCATGTGTGTGTTGTGTTGTTCTTAACATATGCCTCTGGGATCCGAGGTCATTAGAGCTTAGTTGTCTGTCAATTCCTAATGGCGAAATGTTTGAATGTGTTGTTAAGTTGTGCGTAATATGCGTTGCTTGGTTGGTCTTCTAGCAACTTTGTTAGATTAGTATTTTCTTGATAGTTTGCACCTCTTGAGTTTTCAAAGAGTATTCCATGAGATTGCATTGGCTATGGGAAAGGGTTCCTGTGGGCTTTCCATAGCAAATGGAGCTGCATTAGTTACAGGTTGAAGCTATGATCTGTTTGGTACTAAGATCTTTATGCCTCTAGCTTCGACTGTCTGTTTCTTTTCCTGTGTGCATATTCATGTTCAATGAAGATGACAATCCTTCATTAACAAGCCGACAATTAGCCCTCAAGTGTGCTATCATACAACTTGAGGGATATAATTCCAGTGAATTATATACCCAGCACCTTTTAGAAGAAAAGTGATAATAGGAGCGAATTCAGATTTCGTTGAATTCCTTGTTCGTTGTTCCAAAACTCCAGTGAATTATTTACCCTGCATCTTTAGAGGCTTAGAGAAGCAAAGTGATAACAGGAGCGAATTCAGACCGTTGAATTCCTTGTTCGTTGTTCCAAAATGCTGTCTCTTCTTCTTCAATACTATCTATGGAATTTACAAAATAGCAAGCCTTGTCCTCACTTATTCATCCTACAAATCATATAAACAAACATTAATGACAAAATTAAGCTCTCCTAATTCAAGTGGTTAGAGACATACTTTGTGCGCAAAATACATATAAATCAGTTCATTAATGTCATTTTGATCATTAAGCCCAACTCCCCTATAAAATTAAAAATTGTTTTTAATTCTTTTAAGTTTCTAAAATTCGAAATATTTATGCACATATATGGGACGACCTTTAGCGACGAACGATTCGTTGGTAAAAGTTGTTTTCAAAAAATTTTATTTTTTATTTTCATAACATAAGCAATTAATTAAAACCGTGACCCTTGAATATCAAACAAGCGCGTTGTAGGTGTTCTCAATGTTGTATTTGCCATATACCCACTTCACAAGCTCTTTGATATTTTCGAATTCATAAAAAGAGCGAGCTATAATAAGGGATTTTTTGTCGGATTGGCATGCCTAAAAAGCGGAAGTTTCCTAAAATTCATTAATGTCATTTTGATCATTGAGTTCAACTCCTCTATAAGATACAAAATTTGTTTTGAATTCTCTCAAATTTCAAAAATTGAAAATAATTATGCACATATATGGGAAGACTTTTAGCGACGCATAATCCGTCGGTACAGGTTGTTTCCAGAATTTTTCATTATTTATTTTCATATTCTAAGTAATTAATTAAAACTCCGACCCCTGAAGGTCAAACAAGCGGGTCGTAGGTGCTCTCAATGTTGATGAATTTACCATATACCTACTTCACAAGTTCTTTGATATTTTCGACAATGTCTAATTATCATAAAAAGAGTGAACTATAATAAGGGATTTCTTGTCAGATTGGCATGCGTAAAAAGCGGACTCTCGAAGCTTCCTATAGTTCATTAATGACATTTTGATCATTGAGCCCAACTCCTCTATAAGATATGAAATTTGTTTTTAATTTTCTTAAATTTCCAAAATTCAATATATTTATGCACATATATGGGATGACCTTCGTTGATAAAGGTTGTTCCCAATTTTTTTTATTAATTATTTTAATATCCTCAGTAATTAATTAAAACTCCAACCCCCTAAAGGTCAAAGAAGCGCGCCGTAGGTGCCCTCAATGTTGTTGTATTTAACTATTTATCATATACCCACTTCACAAGTTCTTTGATATTTTTGACAATTTTGAATTCATAAAAAGAGTGAGCTATAATAAGAGATTTTTCGTCAGATTAGCATCCGTAAAAAATGGACTCTCAATGTTTTTGGGATTAAGGGGCTGATATGTATGATTAGTGTAGCTTTCTGGAGGTAAAAATTGAGAGAGGTTTATCCAAAGTGAAAAGAAGTTAGGTGGAGGTGAAATTTGGTGCAATGATATTGTCATGATGATCATGATTCAAGTTGAAGCTTACTCACAAGGCATTGCAGCTGCACTTTGCTAGTTGAAGCTTACTCACAAAGCAATTGTAGCTGCACTAACAACAATGGAAGTCTACTCGTTTGTCATTTTGTGTTTTGGATGCATTCATCACCAAGAGGCTATATAAGGAGAGTAAGTCCTTCTCCAAAATCACACCAAGAGAACACAAACTTCTCTTCTTCTTCTTCTTCCTCCGTTCTTCCTTACTTATGTATTTCTTCTGTTTTGCAATAATAAGTATGTGTAACTTTTACCTATATTAGGGCTTGGTTAAAGCTCTAATCATGATTGCTAAGTTCAATTAATACAAGTTTGATTCATAGACGCTTTGTTGATGATGAGTGATTAATTATTTCTACTTTCTCTCCATGATCACTTGAGTTATTTATATGCTTGATCACCCTATATTTATCTCTACAATTGAATGTTACATAAACCAATTTAGATGACCGAGTCTTGGGTTTATAATAAGTAACAATGAGAATCTAGATAATAGGTTCTTTGAAATTAATCACTATAAATAACCGGAATAGATACCATGTTCTAGGATTTATGTGTTTGTCGATTTTCAAAGTGCATATACTTGCCTAAGAAACAACCTAGTAGATACCATGGTAGATCCCTTAAATTTGAAACGAATAAGCTAGAGGAGGACCAATCTCTAGTTCATTGTTTAGGAAACTCAATAGTTTAAAGAGGAGGACCAATCCTTTTAGGTTGACAAACTTCCATCATCAATAAGTTGTCTTGTGTCATATATGTGTTGATTACTTGATTGCTTAGGAGGAAGATTAGAGGTGGATACCTTTGTTAGTTTGTCCTAACATTCTCTATATTATTGTTTACAAATTTACATCGATCATATCTTCTTCATACATTCATAATTCTATTTTCAGACCCCAAATAGCTAACCCAAAAACAGTCATGTGAAAGAGGAAATACAAGGCTAAAATGTCAAATCTACATGTGTACATCAGTCCTCTACAATAGAGTACTGAGATCAGCTCATAATGAACCAGAGAATGTGCTTTATATGGATTGAAAGCCTCATATGTCTATTTTCCAGAGCTTTTTACAGTTCATGAATCTTATTTCTCTAGAAAAATTTATGACTATTTTAGTGTAGGAAGATCAAGCTGCGTGCAAATCTAAAAATGCTTGGAAATTAATGTTGACTTTTGAGGCCCAAATTGCATCACGGATCCCTTGAGGGGATTTGGACGAGTTTTCCATATGTTTATGGGATTAATGGGCTGATAAGTATGATTAGTGTAACTTTGTGGAGGTAAAATTGTGAGAGGTTTGTCCAAAGTGAAAAGAAGTTAGGTGGAGGTGAAATTTGATGCAATGCTTGTAATGATCATGATTCAAGTTGAAGCCTACTCACAAGGCATTGCAGCTGCACTTTGCTACTTAAAGCTTACTCACAAAGAAATTGCAGTTGCACTAAGAGCAATGGAAGCGTACTCACTTGTCATTTTGATTTGGATGCATTCATCACCAAGAGGACACAAAATGACAAGTGAGTAGGCTTCTATTGCTCTTAGTGCAGTTGCAATTGTTTTGTGAATAAGCTTCAACTAGCAAAGTGCAGCTGCAATGCCTTGTGAGTAGGCTTCAATTTGAATCATGATCATGACAAGCATTGCACCAAATTTCACCTCCACCGAACTTCTTTTCACTTTGGATAAACCTCTCACAATTTTACCTCCACAAAGCTACACTAATTATACACATCAGCCAATTAATCCCATAAACATATGAAAAATTCGTCAAAATCCTCTCATGGGTTTGGCGATGCAATTCGGGCCTCAAAAGTTGAATTCTCAAGTGTTTCTAGATTCGCACGCAGATTGATTTTCTCACACTAAAACAGTCATAACTTTTTCTAGGGAAATCAGATTTATGAATCGTAAAATGCTCTGAAAAATAGACATCCGGGGCTTTCCATCCATATAAAGCACATTCTCTGATTCATTATGAGCTGCTCTCAGTACACTGTTGAAGTAGTCACATGTAGATTTGGCATTTTAGCTTTTTATTTCCTCTTTTGCTTCTTTCTTCACCTTTGCTCCAAAAATACCTAAAAACACAAACCCAAAGTAAATTACTCAAATAAACAAGGAACTAACCAAAAAAAATATAAGGAAATAAGATTTAGGAACTTTGCCATATATTTTGAAGACATCACTTTCAAGCACATTTATAGAGAAGCCAACTTTGCTGCTGATTCCTTAACAAATATGGGTTATATTCTTAGTGCAAATCGTGTGTGGAACCGGGTTCTTCCTCATTCTACAGCTACTAGTGCTTCGTTTGATAGGCTCAATTAGATGCCTTAGATGCTCTTCTACTTAGTTTCATGTATTAGTTTTTATAGAAAACAAATAATTCATAAAAGGATATAAATGTAAGAAGAAAAAAATTATCTAGTAACTTGCCCTTGAGATTTTGCCTTCTTAGGCTGGTTGTGTTTTGACTGGGCCCACGTGACCCAAAAAATGATTTAAAAGAAAATGGTGGGAAGAATGAACGTCCAATGGAAGTTGTACCCGCCAAAAAGACAGAGAGATAATCAAAGTCCACACTGTGTTTGCCCTTTTTTCCCTGCCCCGGTCTATGCGCTCCACCGTTGGTTCCGCCACCACTCCTCCGAAAATTCAGAGAAAGCAATGCCCCGAGAAAACCAATGCCTCCTCCTCCTCCGTCACCGACTTTCTCTTTCGGCGAGGAAAAATGAGCGTCATCGACCTCCTCTCCCGAGTCGACTCAATATGCAAGAAATACGACAAGTACGACATCGACAAGCAGCGCGAGCTCAACGCCTTCGGCGACGATGCCTTCGCTCGCCTCTACGCCCACATCGAAGACCAAATCCAAGCCTCTCTCCTGGTTCGTCTCCGTTCCTCCGTTCCATTCTTTCTTTCACTGCCCACACAAAATTAAATTTCTGGTGTTTGATTGTGTTCAATTCATGCAGAAGGCGGAGAAGTCTTCGACGGAGAGTAATAGGGCGGTTGCGGTGGCAACCAATGTGGAGATTCGCCGGACCAAGGCCCGATTGATGGAAGAAATTCCTAAGCTGCGCAAATTGGCTCAGAAGAAGGTCAGTGGAAATTGTTTGCAATTCAAAATTTTCTCATTTTTTTATTTTAATTTTATTTATCAATATTTGTTTGAGGTGATTGTGTTTGGATGTGTTGTGTTGTAATAGCTCCAAAACAATGTCATATTCTTATCTGCTAGGCATTTAGCTGGCTAGCTTTCTCTCCAAAGCCCATTGTTTCTTGGTTTTGGGAAAGTGGGGTGGATTGAGTCTGACTGTTACTGTGTCTACTAAGATGAAACAAGATGAGCAAAACAAGAGTGCTTGTTTTAATGGAACAAAACAATCATGACCACAGAAATGTGGTACTGTAGAAGAATCTACAAGGAACTAAACTAGAAAGTTGAGAACTTTGGCCAAAATAGGACAGGAAGAAGCCTACGAATGCCCAAAGATGAGGCGAAAAGGAGACAACTGTAACCTTGGTAGATATCTTGCATTTCCTTTTTTCTTAAACAAGTTCAATTCTGTAGCAATTGGCATAAGAGCCTGCATTGGACAGAGCCGGGCATTAGATTCCTCAGCAGATACAAGAAACCCATTTTGATAAATTCCTAGTTGGTTGAATGACATCATTCCTATACTTCAATTACTTGGCATGCATTAGCTTCTCTTGCTTGATAGGCATGGGTTCTCTGATATTCCTGGGAGGCCCTTTACTTTGTCATACTTCCATCTCTCCATTCTCGGAGCAAAGGGTTGCAGATCATCTTCCTTTTATTAATCCTTTCTAACCTGATTTGAAATTCTTTAGCCATTTGATTTTAATCTCTTCCTAATTACCTCTGAAACATCTCCTGCTTACATTTTACTCTGAAACAACCTCCTACATGATCCAGCTTCAAAATTATACCAGCCGTGCCACCTTATGATGTTTCCGCTGAACTTTTGGTGGTCCTTTCTTTAAGACAATTTTTTTTTCTTCTTTTGGCTACTGATGTGATTTTACTTCCAATACAGACACTGCACACCTAACCAATGTATGTGGCCAAACCAATGGCTACAAAATTGATGTGCAAAATTTGTTCTTCATAATATTTGCGACTGCAATATATATGAGAACCATTTTCTCAGAAAAAATTCTTGGGAACATTAGTCCTCCAACACCAGAGCATGACTTGGAGTAGGAATGGTACTTCGTATTCCATAAGAGTGTGCCAAGCATATCCTTAGTATATCTGGCAACCAACTATAACAACTATTGTCCATGAAGCGCACAAAACATACACACATATATATAATTGGGTCATACTTGTTGATGATTATCACAAGATGATACATGGTTGGCATGCGCAAGATAGGCTCATACCAAGAATTTTATCTTTTGAACCTAGATTTGTTGTATAACACTATAACCACTATTATCTGCAGACATGGTGTAGGAGCATTTTGTTTTGCATCCTGGCCAAATTTGACAAACTCCAAAAGTTATAACCACAAGCTGTTTGACTTGTATATCTAATGCCATCCAACAACAGGTTAAAGGGATTTCCAAAGAAGAACTAGAAACACGTAACGATCTGGTTCTTGCACTGCCAGAGAGGATTCAAGAAATACCAGATGGGACAGAAACTGCTGGCACAAAAGCTGGGATTTGGGCACCTTCAGCTTCTCATAAAAATATCAAATTTGACTCATCAGGTAACCAGTGTTTTTTATGCTTTTCTAGGGTCACATATTTTAATGAATCTCGGCCCTTTGATCAATTGTTAATGCTAGTGTGTTTCCTTACCAATCAGATGGAAATTTTGAGAGTGAGTTTTTCCAGCAAAATGAAGAGTCAAGTCAATTCCGGCAGGAGTATGAAATGCGGAAGAAGAGACAGGCATGTAACAACTCCTGATTAATTTAGTGAATTTTACATGTTCTCTGTAATCAATAGAGGCAATTGCTTTTAATCTCGTGTCGTACAACTGTGAGTAATTTGATTCAGTTGGTCTTTCGTACAGGATGAAGGTCTAGATATCATATCAGACGGATTGGGTACACTGAAAAATATGGCCCAGGATATGAATGAGGTTGGTTGCCATCCACATAACTCTGTTTCCTTATGCTATTAGAAGAATGTAGAGATTGATCAATGTTTTCACCATGTTCAGGAATTGGATCGGCAAGTACCGCTAATTGATGAAATAGATACAAAGGTGAGAGTTTCTTCTGTTACTCAAATAGTTGTCTTTTAAATCACACCGGGAGACAAATAATGTTGCACACGTTTTATAAGTTCATTCTTAGTGATGCCTTGGTGCTTTTGCAGGTGGACAAGGTGACATCTGACATAAGAAGTAATAATGTGAGGCTTAAGGAAAATCTTTACAAGGTAGCTGAAAGCTGATCTTAATGATCAATTATAGTTCTCACATTATACATGCTACCTAGATTCTGGTGTGGCTCCAATATTGAGTATCTTGGTTTTCTTGCAGATGAGATCGAGCCAAAATTTCTGCATTGACATTGTTCTGCTGTGTATAATTCTGGGAATTGCATTATATCTATACAAGTAAGTATCTCTGTACGTGTGCATACTGTAAAAAAAAAAATATATATTCTACGAGGCTTATCTCATAAAACATGGAGATCTTACTGTCATCACACATTTCTTTCTTTTTTTAATCAAATGGTTTGATTATCTTAATGCTTCAAATCTGTTAATAAATATTTTGTGGACATGTCTTACAGACCAAATAGTCGATCCATCGCTTATTATAAATCTGTGTTTGCAAATTTTTTACTTAAAAGTTTTATTTCCCTATAGTAAATGAAGTTTTCTACTTTTTTCTTTTTTGCAGTCTACTGAGATGAAGTTACTTTTAAATTGCGTAAGCAGCTTCTTGGACCATATCTGGTTTGGCCGGTACTATATTCTTCCAATTTTTAAGGGCTTTCTTTGTATCTTTTTAACATCTTTAGTTCATCTGGCTCTTGAATATCAAATTACTTTTGGCTACTTGAAGATGATTATAATATAATTTCTTAATTTATAGTAGTTCTTTCTGTCAACAAATGAAGTTCAAAGTTATTTGATTCTGTCTGTACTTATCGTGTAATGAATTTTTTGAGCATCAGTTCTCCTAATTTGTCAAATATGTATTTAGAAAATTCTGTTGTCTTGACCCTAACCCAAATTGATTGGAGGGCAACAAGTGTGTTGCTCATCAAAGTGTAGTTTAATGATGACAAGTTTGCTTTCTGTATATGGAAACAATCGATTACCTTATGAAAGGAAAACAAACTGCAATCATATGATAATGACTAATATAACTGAAGTATTGGGGAATTGCGATTTTCATAACATTGCATTATTAAGGATCATTAGGCATCTGTAGAGTTTTTCTTTTCCCATCCCTGCCTCCCTGGTCAAGCATAACTTTTATCTCTAGCCATGAGACTATTTATTATTGCTAAATAGCAAATATACACACCCTGGTCAAGATAACTTTTATCTCTAGCCATGAGACTATTTATTATGGCTAAATAGCAAATATACACAACCTAGGCACATAAGTAGAGTTACCAAACTATAGATCACTGATTTTGGTTATATTCATTGTCCAGTCTTGGACGCCAATCCACGCACTGTACACCTTGTTTACATTTCATGCTGTACAGCCTGAAATTTTGCCTGCTGACTATGTCGTTTCAGTGAGGACACTTAGATTTCTGCAAAGTATCTACCAAGGATGGCCATTTCATTAAGCTCTTCAAAGTTGGTGGTATCTGTTGCATTAGCTTTGAGTATGTCGTTTTGAGAGTGATTTGGGTTGTAGCAGTTGATATAGTTTCCTTCCAGTCGCTTGCTAGGAAGAACATCCTCATCATTGTTCTTGCTGTCTAGATTGTTGTCAATTCGAAAGGGATTTTCTTTTGTAATTTCTTCTATACTTTTCCTTTGTGGCATGTCAGAAATAGTGCCCAAAGAAGAAATGGATATCGTGGAGTTTACCTTATAATTAGTACCAACTTCATAGCCATCGTTGGTCCCTTGACAGCTCACACCTGAAATAGGTGGAGCTTGACCAGCTAGGATGGAAGCTAATAGTCTACAGTCTTTGTATAGGAAATCTTTGATTATATCAGTATTAGGGTTTGCATATGCAGGCTGTGTCAGCTCAACTTTCGGTAGGCAGTTCCAAAATTCTGGGTTAGAGCTGTCTTGGCTGTTGCATGTACTCTTTGATGTGTTTCCTTTCTGTTGAACCCGGCATAGTACCCAATTATCCAACTGTGAGAGCAAGAAGCAACTTTTATCAAAATGCATTTAATTATATTCTTCTATTTGTCAATCACCTAATCATATCGTTCTTATCAAAATTGATACCTGTAATACATGGGAAATGAAGTTATATCAAACATGAAGTAGACTGAAATTGAGGCATGGACTCAAGTGAGGTTCTAGATGATAAGCTGTTTAGATCCTCTACTATCTTTTTTTTTTTATCTGGAAGATCCTCTACTATCTGTCTTCCTAAAAATACTATATCTGTTTGACTAGTTTAGCCGTTTAGGTACAATATGTCTGCACAAGATTGAATATCTTGAATCTTGATGAACAATTAACGTGCTAATAAGCAATATATATATATATCACACTAATTGGTTCTATTTGTTAGAGACTGATCAGGATTGTGTTGTGATCCCCAGCCATTTTAGAAGATTGTTGAAATAGAAATTATTTGTAGGTAAAGCTTGTTTTGTTTTTGAATATCGTCTCAAAGAATCTGTGAGAGTACAGTCAATTGTCAAGCTCTCGTACCTATTGAAATCTGGAATGGCAGACACAAATTGTGAAGAGAAAACCCAAACTTTTTTAGCAAACAGGAAAAGGTAACTTCCTAACTGCATGCCTATATTTGGATCTTGATAGGGTGTCAAGATGTTGAATCTGAAGTTCATTTTATACTATTCCCAGGTGCAACTGTGCAAGTGTGTTTAGAAGGAACCTAGGCTAGCATCAGAACCTTCTAAGCTTGTGTGCATTGACACGAGTTGGTACTGTTGGTTAGCTCACATTCGACTCTGAACCGTTGGTAGGGGTGGTTGTGAGACCCGCCCTGAGAACGGTTATCAGTCACCCACTCATACATGAACGACTGAATAGTATTTCCTAGGAATAAAACAAAGCAACATATTGGATAATTAGAACAGAACCAAGGAGGTTCTGGTGTTGGACACCTTTATATATATATATATCTCTAAGGTCTCCCACAGGTTTAAGCTTTTTCTTCAATTTAACATGGTACATATTAGTAGTCCTTTATTATTTGCAACTGGTTTGCTCCATGATTTTGAGATACACATATATGCAATCTCAATAGCTCATTGAAAATTTCACTTACTCTCATAGACCCTTTTGACCTTGAGGGTTTAGTTAGTAGTCTATACTCGTTCATGATCCATTCTGACTTAACTCCCTTTGGAGCTCGACCTGTGTAAAAGACCAAAGCCTTCTTCACTCCTATCCGCTTCGATATTCCACAAGATGTGAGAATTGGCTTGTCACTTCCAGCAGCCTTCCAGTAACCTGAAGCTGCTGCTCTATTAGGCCTATCCCCATTTGGATACTTCCTGTCCCTCGGACTGAAGAAGTACCATTCATCTGCCCCAAACAAAGCCTTCTCTGCACAAGCCAAGCCATGAAACAAACAAAAATACATTCAGATATTATTGTTTGATCTGAATAGAAGGAACCAGGAAGGAAAAGAGTCAATGCTGCAGAACTGACTAGGTAGCTCCCATGGATTATACTTATAGAGATCGATTTCTGTGATCAAGTGTGCTGGAAGTGGCTGCGAAGTGACTTTTTTTTGTAGGTAGTGAACAATGAGTTCTTCATCAGATGGATGGAATCTGAAACCGGGAGGTAATTGGAAATTAGGTGAAGCACTAAAGGTTGGTTCTATCTCCATCGAAGCAGAGAAGTGTTCTTGGAGATTGGGGGAATATAAAAGAAGCAACGATAATATCAAGCAAAACAGTTGGAAATGTAAAGCAATATTTGTGGAGGAGGCATTATATATATATGCACTTTCATGCAGATACCGACATTATGTAAGATAGTTAACAAAGTGTTGATCTCTCTCTCTCACGTAAATGCTTGAACTCTTGAAAGAAAAGGACCGAGAGACAGCAACCTATTTGGATTTACATATTGGAATTACAGTCTTCGAACCAGCCTGTTTGGATAGTGTGATTCTCTGGCAAACTTAATTTAAGACAGAGCATTTGGTGAGTAGGGTTTCAATTCGATGTAATTTATCCATTAATTATAAACAATGAGAATGGACTTTTTAGACCAATATTTTTACATGTAATTAGCATTTGGTTAATGTGCATTATGGATATACCGAACGGTATAACAGATGGATGAAATGGCAAGACCAGAATCTCATGAGGATATCTTGTTTATCATGCATGCTGTAAGAACAGTTCTCTTGGATTCTGCCGACTTGACGTAATTTGCTTTCTCTTAACAGTAGTAACGTAGAGTAGCTTTAGCTTTATTAGACGATCATCGCACAACAAAAGCTTTAAGATATTAGAAAATGAGTGAACCATGTACAACCATGTATAGCAAGTTAACACTTTTCTTTCGGTGTAGTCCCATCATGCATGTGGATGTGGAGTGAACGAAAAATGAAGTGGAGTATGGAGATTGGTGATTTGCAACACATGAACTCTTGGGATTGAAGCTTTGATACCATGTCGGAATTTATGTCGTTCGGGAATTGGCACTTCACACGATTTGACACAAAATCCAACTCGCCTGGTGGGCCTTATATCTACTTAATTTATGCTCGATTTTTACAAGAGTTTGATCCATTCTTAGCCTTTTTTCTGAATAAATCTTATGCGAAACGGTATACTGTAATCATCTCTTAGAAGAGAAATATTAATCGGAGTTTTTGTTACATGCATGGCTACAAACAGTGCAATATTTATTAATTTTTTTATAGTAAAAACTATAAACTCTAAATAGTACGTTGTTTCGAAAGTCTGAATCTTAAACTCTAAACTCTAATTATAACTATACATAATAATTTTTTTTCATGCATAAAAAACATGGGAACCATAAATTTTGGTGGGTCCTACACCCCACAAATCGTGGATCAGTCATAATACTTAACAATTGTGGATCAATTAAATTATTTTTCTTGTGGTGGTAGCTACTGGCTAGTAGCAAAGTGATTCTCTTTTTCATTGTTATATAGCTTGAAACTAACACTACTGTAGAGGCGGTAAAAACACAAAATATTTTACTACATGTTTTTTGACCCAACCATTAGTGCTCAAATTTGGCTGGACTCCGGCTGGAATCAGTCAGATTATGACAAAATAATTCCATTGTCACTGCATGCATCATATATTGTCTTGGTGGTTCTAAATCTTCAATTGGATTATGAAAAGATGCTCTTAACAGTTCAATGCATAGTTATCCACGAACCAAGCTTATGGGAGAAGCTGTACACGTGTCCATGCCGTGTCGCGCAAGGAAAGCCTAGGGTTTTCCGGGTTTTCACTTCAGAGTATATATAAGCGTTCACTTTTTTAGCTTAGAATTTGGTATTTAAATGTTAAAGTCTAAAACTACGTAGTTTTGTATATTGAGATTTAGAATTCACATTTTCCTTATAATGAATATCTTTAAAGAGGAACTATGTCTTCGACCAGATTTTTGCATGCATGCAAAAATATGTTCACCTATCCCTTCATAGTTTGACCATTCTACGTGCATGAGGCACTTCCTATATTTAATTAGTTGGGAAATCAAACTTATCGATACCCATTTGACTAAAATTAATGGTTTGAGTTAGCTAAGCTGCAAGAGTTTTTTTATTATTCTATTTAATCCGAAGCTCTTATTTTTCCTTGGCCGGTTATTAGAAGCTACCTATTAGAGTCCAGAGAGTTAACTTAATGTAATAAAAAAGTATAATTATATGGAAAAGCTAGCTAGG
This sequence comes from Rubus parviflorus, assembly GCA_029955375.1. Taxonomy (NCBI): domain Eukaryota; kingdom Viridiplantae; phylum Streptophyta; class Magnoliopsida; order Rosales; family Rosaceae; genus Rubus; species Rubus parviflorus. The sequence goes on from JARGGL010000010.1 coordinate 4,714,619, forward strand.
TTCCATTATCTTGGATGGAACAACCCCGATGAAACCCAGGTCTTGCTTTGTTCCGGCATAATCTGTATAATATTCGAACTCTATCGATCTGCTGTTATATAAAGATGATGATCGAACCTTGTTAGAATCGACTGACTTATGTCAAGTTATACATGTGGGGATTGATTGAGATCGAATCCTAGGTGGGTTTTTGTCTTTCTATGTCTCACACAAGGTCAACGTTATCTTGTTTGTTATGAACGTGAACGTGGGGACGGTAAATGGTAAAATAAAACAAACATCACATTAACCAAAGTGATCAGTAGTACTAGGGCTGTCAAATGATCGTGGCGTGTCGGGTTCGGGTCATGTCAAGGTATTAAACGTGTTGGAATATGCAAACTCAAATCCGACCCAATTAATAAACATGTCGGAAAATTTAAACTCAAACTCAACACATGTATTAAACGGGTTACCCGACCCGATCTGCATACCCATTTAGTAAAATAATAGTGCCAATATAAATAATCATTCATACAAAAAAGTTTGGTTGACCCATTTAACCAATTTTAGGCTATAAAATGCACAACATATGACTTCACAAGAATTATCACTATAGATTTTTGTATATGACTTACACTATAAGTAGAAAAAAAAAATCATATAAGCATATAAACAGTTAAAAATTCTTGAATTTTGACCTAATCTAATAAAATAAACGAGTTAAGCGGGTGATTTGACAGGTTAATCTTAAACCCACCTGTTTATTAAACGTATGTTGGCGGGTTGACCCTCAAATGATACATTTTTTAATCGTGCGGGTTCAAACCGTTGTATTTCGTGTCGAGTCGTGTTATCGGGTTGTGTCAAAATTGATAGCCCTAATCAGTACTACCCTGTTTACTAGATTTTAGGGTTTTTTTTTTCATTTTATATTTTTGTGGATTACAAACTTGAAATATGATTGGCTACTTACTAAATTGTAGCTATTTAGTGTAATTCACAAACCACCCAAGTGTAAATTGGTGGCACGTAGAATAGTTCGCTTTAGTGTTCATAAGCAGGGCTTCACTACTCCTTCGCTCTTATATTGTATTAGGCATGATAATCATGTAACCTCTATTTTCTAATGTTCAAGTTTGTATTAGCTCTTAATTTTTGCTAAAGTCTAGCTAGATAAGGAAGAGAAAATAACTAAACCCCAAATGCTCCAATGTTTCAACTTTTTCAATTTCAGCGTTCTTTTTTTTTTCTTTGACTTACAAATAGTTAGGCTTGTTGGAGCAGAAGTTAAAAATTTGCAAGTTACATATATTTAACTTTTAGACAATGAGCATCTTTAGCAATGCTAGCTATTTTTTAACTAAATTTTAGCTAAAGTAGCTAAAAAATTATTTTGGCTAGCCAGTTTGAAAATATGTCTGCACTAATGCTCTCTACTTTAGCTAGTATTGAATTTAAATTATTTTTTTAATGAATAAAAAATAGGTTAAGTGTATTTAATAATTACACAAAACAACTAAAAAGGAATGTTTTTAATTAACATAAATAATAGAGAGCCTCATCTTGCTCTCTATATTTAGGAGTCATATAGTTAAAAGCTAAAATAGAGAGCCACTTAGGAGGCTGGTGCAGCTGCTAAAATAGCTGAAAAGCTAAACAGACTCTCTAAAATAGCTAAGGAGCTAAGATAGAGAGTCTGCTAAAGATGCTCGCTATTGAAAATAGCTATTATTGTTGGAAATGCTCAATGGTAGAATAGTATGGCTAAGCTATTTTTAGAATTCAACTCCACCAATGCTAGTTATTTTAAGTGATTTTTTTATTTAAAGTAAATTCTACTCCTGATTAGAGATGCTCTAGTCCAATTGTGACGTTTTACTCAAAAAAAATCTAAGCCTCAAGAGAGGCACAACACAAATTTCAGACGCTTATCAGCTATATATATGCTCAAAAAACCTATCTAACCATGAAAAGCTTGATAAGAAAATCTTCACAAGAAGCCCAAGAAGAGTGAGATACTGTCCAATTAAGCCCAAATAGCCATGCCCAAAGTATAAAGTACCCTATTATCCACCAACCAAGGTTTTGCGCGCTTAGTTGACCAAAATTCAGCCTTAACCGAAAACAGTCCGATAAACACCATGTTGCTACCACCAACAGTCAAACCAGAGCACCGCTAATCCATAAGTCGACCTCTGACCTAAAAAGCTAGAAGCCAACCAACAATGTCGCTTTTGTAACGCAGGAAACCCAATGATCGAATCTCCCATGGAAGAGAAAAGGGTGCCAGAGACAAACAACACTAGCTAGCTCCTAGTTGTAGATCAAGAGCGATCCAATTTTAAGTGAAATTTGATGTTCTATTATTGTACTTTCAAATTAGATACACAATATAAACAAAGTTAGAATAAAGGAAAACAAAAACATAAAAAAAGATTTTAGCTTCAAGTTATTTTCTCTCTCTTTCCTAGCTAAAAAAAAATATGATTATTAGTTTTGGTTAAATTGAAATTTCACTTTACTTTAGATTTGGTCAGTCTGTTGGAGATACTCATAAGATGTTTCAATTATAATAAGGGTTCTTGACCCATAAGGACAAATTTTGACAAATATTTACCATCAAGGACAAGGCAAAAACGCGGTGCCCTCCCGGTCCATTAATTGACCAATTTACGTTTTTGTATTATACATTTTACAAAAATTACGAAACTGCCACTGACAGATTTTATTGACCACAATAATTTTTTTTTAGAAAACGATACTTTCAGTGGTAGGAGAGAAAGAATAAAGAAGCATCACTTTTGTGTATTTTATTGACCTCAATAAAATTTTATTGAGGTCAATAAACTGTTGATATTTTCCGTGGTAGGAGGGAAAGAACAAATGAGCATCACATTTGAGTATTTTATTGACCACAATAAAATTTTATTGAGGTCAATAAACTGTTTTCTTGAGGTCAATAAACTGTTTTCTTGAGGTCAATAAAATTTTATTGAGGTCAATAAACTTTTATTGAGGTCAATAAACTTTTATTGAGGTCAATAAACTTTTATTGAGGTCAATAATTCTTGTGTATTTCCTTGATTTGATCATGTACAGGACCTCAAGTTGCCAAACAAATTTTATTGAGGTCAATAAACTTGTTTATTGAGATCAATAAAATTTTATTGAGGTCAATAATTCTTGTGTATTTCCTTGATTTGATCATGTACAGGACCTCAAGTTGCCAAACAAATTTTATTGAGGTCAATAAACTTTTATTGAGGTCAATAAACTTTTATTGAGGTCAATAAACTTTTATTGAGGTCAATAAAATTTTTATTGAGGTCAATAAACTTTTATTGAGGTCAATAAACTTTTATTGAGGTCAATAATTCTTGTGTATTTCCTTGATTTGATGTACATACCAAACAAATTCAAGTCATAAAAATAAGAGCCAATTGACTGTTGCCTATCTCAATCAGCCCAACCACAAAATATATACAAAACAAAAGATTGAGATTCATATTAAAAATATTATACTACCATGACACTGAACAAGGACAAAGAAAATGAAATTATTATATACAAAGCGCATAACTAGTTTTCTCTGATCATTTACACAACTTCCTTGTTTGTATATTTTATTGACCTCAATCAACAAAGAACAAAGGAGCATCACCTTTGTGTATTTTATTGACCTCAATAAAATTTTATTGAGGTCAATAAACTTTTTTATTGAGATCAATAAACTGTTTTATTAAAGTCAATAAAATTTTATAAGATCAGTGAAATTTTAGTTTCTGGGTCTCAATCAACAAAGAACAAAGGAGCATTACCTTTGTATATTTTATTGACCTCAATAAAATTTTATTTAAGCCATATAGATTCCAAGAACTCAGGGAATTTTCAATCCAAACATTATTTGTAAAGATCTCTACTACACTTTTAATTGCTAGATATTTTGCAACGTCTTGATGAAAGTGATTATGTGCTCAAAATTATGAAATGGCTGGGGCCATGCCATAATTACCAAGCTCCTTTGCCACTGATTTGTGTTACATGGTTGGTGTTTTTAGAAATCACTGCTGAAGTATAATGTGAAAATTAGTTTTATGTAGCAATCACCGCCAAAGATAAATGTTTGTGTTTGCTGTTCTAGATGGTAGTGTCACATACTGCTATAGGCAGAGCTAACAAAATCGGTCATTTATAGTCAGTTTAAAAGGTGATTTGAGGTGAAAAAAGACACTAGTGGTGGTTCAAGCTGATTTAATATTCTTTCTAATCACCTTTCAACAAAAGCGATGGAATAGATCTGCGGTGCTTAATATCCATCTTTCAGTGGACAACTCAAAGAAAGGAAAGGAAAAAAAAGAAGAAGCAGGTGAACGAAGTGAAATTATAGGTCCTTTAGAGATTGAACCAATGTATCTGGGATTGAACCATTGATTGAGCAGTTCCTCAGTATCCTGTAGAAACCATAGAGGTTAGAAAATGTAAGGGTAGAAATTACACACTGATTACAAATCACTGAAACATTAAACTGACCACTTCTTCAATTGGTTCATATGCACTCATTAAGAATAACATCTGTAACTTAATGTGCAGGTGGAAATTCAAATATCATGCACACCTTTACTGCAAACGAAACTTAGACTACATCTACATGATTGTCTAAGAGTTCGAAGAGGCTGGAACTTTAATATTTCTAAGTTTAATTGCATACAGCAAACCACTCACAGAGTATCAAATTTGGTGTTTGTCATCTCTGATGGTAACTCGAAAGTAGCATTTCCCAGGTATTGACCGCCACACAGCTCATTCATTTAGGCACCCAATTCTGGACACCCAACCAACACCGAGCCCGTGCTCGTCTCTGCCGCTTCTCAGCTGCACCGTCGTTGATCTCAACAGCCCAGACGACGTCGCTCCACCATGCCCAGCTTTCGGCGTCTCTCTCTTGGCTTCCCCCGAGCTCTCTCCATCCACGACCTCAAGCCCAGGCTGCACTACCAGTGTTGCGATCGATCCTAGTCCTTCAATGGACACCCACACCTCCAATTCATGGCAGCAAACTCATCACCATCTCACAGTCCTAATCGATTTTTGAAGAAATTGATATATGAACATCGATTTTTCTTCGTGCAGGTCGACCTGATGAAGCAAAGGGCAAAAATGTCCGAAAAAAAATAGAACAAATCAGGCCTTGCATATTTTGTCCTTGATGGGAGTAAAACAAGCCCAACTCAGGCCTATTGGGAAAAATTAAAAACCCCCAAACTTAATGGGAAATATAAGGTGAAAATTAGGACCTATTGGATATTATTAACCTCTAGTGACGTTATTCACGAAGATTGTAATTGATTCTTTTATTATTCCAAATCAAATTATATCTAGAAAGAGACTTTTTTATTTTTAGGGATACTTTGAGTACGAAGAGTGCCAAAAACTAGCAAGTGAAAGAATTACTTTGTTTTCCTTCAAAAAAAATGACTTTGTTAGATTGCATACCTACCATTACATAGCGAAGCACTTTTTTTGTGTTATAAGCTTCACCAAATAATTATGAAATACTTAAAATACCTTTTAGAATAACAAATAAAGACTCATAAGAGGGTCATCCAAAAGAGTTTTATATTATTGTGAAATAGAAAACAAAACGAATTAAATATGAAAAAAAAAAAATGTGGGTGAGAACCAAATTTCCCATGTTCAATTCAATTCAAACAAGTATCTATGAGTTAGTTATTACGACACATGAACAAATTAATGCATCAACTTCATATCCCACTTTTATGTGGACGCACGAGAGGAGGCTCTCTAGGGTTTCCCTAGCAGCTGTCTTCTGTTGTGCGTTTGTGGCGCATCTTCATCACTTTGTGAAGGTTGCTTTTTGCCCCTTTGCTCGTGCGGTAGGAGAAGTATGGAAGGGGAGTCTGCGGTTGCCTTTCTGGCAGGCCTTGTGTGGCGTTTTGACGGCGGTAAGGATAGGCGAAGCTCTCTAGGGTGGAATCTCGGTGGGGCTGTCTGCGGTGGTCCGTTCGGTTGGCAAAGGTTGACTAGAGGTGTCTTGCGGGTTCAAATCCGTTGGCTTTGGGATCCAGGTATTGCACTGGAGATGTGCAGCATTGTTTACGGTGGTGTCCGCTAGTTTTGGCTCAGAGGAAGCAGTGGAGGAGGGCGACGGTTGTGGTTTTGGTAGTGAGATTCGCCTCTTGGTTTGGTGTAGGATGTTGACTCTGGTTTCAGTCTTTTCTCCATGGCTAAGGGACACCGTCACGCCGCCGACATTCATGGCGTCGTTTTTCTTGCTGCTGCTGGTTTGGTTCGGTGGTTAAAGAGGAGGGAGTTTTTTTGGATTTGGGCTTTTGTGCTCAGGTCTAAGCTATTTCTTTTCTTTGCTTTCGGATTCGTAGTATCCCTATTTTCACTTCATTCATATCTGTGGCAGCCCGTTTTTTTCTCTTGTGTTGTCGTACCACCAGGAGTACTTAGGCAACCTCATTTGAGTAAGTTCGGGTGATGTGTTTGTTATGATTTTATGGTTTTTAGTTTTTATTTTTTTAATTTTAGTCACTTGAATAAAGTGTGTAACTCAAGCTCTAATAGGTGTTTACTTACCAGGGTAATCTCTGAGTCAGGCCGTTTGTGGCTTAGACATTATGTAGGAGCTAGTCTTTGGCGTATGTATCACTTTGGTATTGACCTAGTACGGTAGTATGATTTTACAATCAATGAATTTATTCATTTCCCTAAAAAAAAGTATCTATGAGTTATTACTCCCACTCTAATTCATATTTCTCATTTATTCACTATGCTTTATCATTTCACACGCATAGCTTCGTCGCACAGACTAGTAACAATTTACGAATGAGGTCATTATAACAAGCTTGATGATTAAAAAAATATGTCATATGTTCCCTATAGTTAACCATAAACGTCATTAATTTACATATAAATCTTCCATATCTTCTCTCTTACTCCGACTCTCATTTTCTCTCCTCTCATTTTGACTCTCTCTTGATTCTAAATTGTCCCGGTGGCTTGCAGGGCATGCAATCGTGATTGAAGAGTTGTTATGTTGAGACGAACAGCCTGTCATTTAGGAACGGATCAAGGATTGAAGGAATGAAGGAGATACTTTTTTGATTCTGTAATTACCCTTAATGGAATGAAGGAGATACTTTTTTTATTCTGGGCATCACTTTACACACACACACACGTATCCTAGAGGAGTCAAACTCATAAACTCTCTTGGGACAATTTTGGTGTCAAACCAATGCACCAAGTACCTTGAATAATTAAGGAGATACTTAAAAATTCTTTATATTGTCTTTGATCATAATATAAGTGAGAATTCTGTTTATGTAACAAATTAATAATTTGTATACTTTGATCCAAAATTGACTAATTTTCAAACTGTTGAAGAAAAGAGAATCCTCTATATGAAACATAATAAAAGAAGGAAAACAAAAGGAGGCAGAAGCTTGCCGTGCTGGTTTGCTAGCTTATTGCCATCTATTTTTGGTGGGCGGCTGTTGACATCGAGAGTAACTGTGCTATCCTTGTTAGTGGTCTATCTACTGAAATAGAGGATTACTCGGAGGTTGATCGGATTATCAATGATTGTCATTCATACCGGAGAGCTATCAACTCATGTCGGGTAAGCTATATTTATCGAGAAGCAAATGGTGTGGCCAATAGGCTTTAAATTAAATGTTGATAGCTATCAACTCATGTCGGGTAAGCTATATTTATTGAGAAGCTATATTTAAATTAAGTATTCGATGTGAGAATAAAGAGTCTCACATCGAATACTTAATTTAAACACCGTACCATAGCTAATTAAAAATTGTAATTAAGCGAGATAATATCAGTACGCCAAACCAATTAGTAGTGGACGTGGACACAAACCACAATTGTTATCAGGCATTTGTAACCCACAAGGCCATGTATAGATTATCACCCAAATGTGGAGGAAATTAAGTCTCTACATCAAAAAAGATGCACAACAATTTACAGAATCCACCAGTAGTACCAGGAAAATTCTATGGTTAAATTATTACACATCAATATATAAAAGTAGATCAACTCTCTACAGTGCTATACTAGTTGTGTGAGAATGTGGAGTGTGGTCCCACATTGGAGATAAGGGACCTTGCAAATGTGCTTATAAAGATTTGGGCCTATCCAACCATAGCCAATTGGTTTTGGTTGTGACGCCCAAATTACTTTATCATGGTATCAGAGCCAGGTTTGCCCACGTGTGAAGCCAAGTGGCCACACGTGCTCCACGTCACCCAATATAAGTTGTCCACGTGTTTGGCTTGAAAATTCGCCACACGTGCGGGGGCGTGTGAGAATGTGGAGTGTTGTCTCACATTGGAGATAAAGGACCTTGCAAATGTGCTTATAAAGATTTGAGCCTATCCAACCATAGCCAATTGGTTTTGGTTGTGACGCCCAGATTACTTTATCAGTTTCATGTAATAGTAGATCACTAATTAATGGTAGAATATTTTACTAATAAATGGAGTCAGCAAATATATTGCGCACCACATATTATTAAAGGAATGAGATGTGTTTTCTCTTTCCCAATGTCTTTTTCCATTAGTACTCTTAGTTAGGTTATATTTCTTTTCACAATCCTCTCCTAAACTACATTTCAGCACATCGTACCGATTGTTATTCTAGCTAATTACATTTCAGTATTTTTCGTGTTAAAGGCTTTGTCCAAAGGTAAGTGACTAGTGAAAGTTTGAATTATAGCCTTCCTCTGTTTGTTCGTGGCTTGGTGTTATTATAATTTGAGATCCTACTTTATGAAAACCTAATCAAATTGTTTAGGATTAAGAGAAAAATTACCTCTTAGAGCAGCTAAACTCTAATAAAACAAACACAAATAATAAAATATTATGAGAAATATAATAGTTAGACTCATTAGGATATATACCAAACATATGAAGATTTGGTAAATCCGATCGAACTGCATGTCAATATTAATTGAAAAAACTCTTGTCTGACCTAGGTTGACACATGCATCCAAAGTTTCTCTTATTTTTATATACATTCGGCATTGTAATTTTATGATTTGAACCATTAATTCTATAAAAACAATTTTAATTAATTTATAGAACAATTTTGCAAAAAAAAATTAACGTAAACAAAAATAGTTTATTCATGCAATTACAAAAAACAAATGGGCGGTTTGTCATAAGAATGTTAGATTTTACAAAAACATCCATTTGTATGATATAGTTGGATGAGTTAACAATCACCTATTTGAATTATTTTTTGTAGAGATGATTTATAAATCTTGTTTTATAAAATCAAAAGTTTAAATCATAGAATTACACTGCCGAATGTATACAAATAAGAGAGAGTTTGGATGCATGCGTCCGACTTAGGTTGAACCAGAGTTTTTTCCAATATTAATCAAGTTTGTAGGGAATGAGAGTCTAACCAAAGGGAATTTATGAATAGTTGAGGAAGTCCAAATTAAACTAGCATTGTAGCTAGCAGAGGTAAGTATGGTTGCTCCATAAAATCATTCATTTTCTGGATTTGTTCTTACTATAGATGGTCTTTAATCTAAATATATAACCTACCTCGAGGAGCTCCTCCATTAACATAGGTATAGCATTGCTGTAATAAGTTGAGAGATATATTAAACATGTATTATTGAGTGTGAATGGACATTGGAACTTAACAAAACAATTGCTTCAAAGAATAAAATGAATAAGAACGAAAAGGACTAAAATGGTTGTGATATGGATAAATGATGCATTTTAAAGCAATTATACATTCTTTTTTTTAGGAAAGCAATTATACATTCTATTCTTAATTAATTTGATCAACATGAACGCTCACTCTCGATCGGCTTCTGCACCAGGTCTATTTTGGGTAGGTGGCTGATGATTGATGAGGACCTTCTTTCTGAGGGAAAAATTGAAAATTTAATTATAATTAATAATTAAGGCAGTGACAGATTTTGGACTAGGCCGGTGATGATATGTATGGGTTATATCTGCTTAATTATTGGTTTGAAGGTGGTTGTCGAAACTAATATGAGTACTGTTTTTTTTGTACCGCAAAAGAAAGTTTGGGGACACAATGCATGCAGGTAATAAGAATGATTCAAGCTCAAGGTTGCTGATTTCGCTTGGAGGATGAAGAAGATGAAGCGGATCGAAGAGGGCCAGGAAACCGTACTCATGGCCTCCATGCTTAAGTGGAGAGGTGTCATACAGTTGAAAGGGAGGTATGAGATAGTTTGATTCTATAGTAATTTCTTGTATATATCTAATTAGCTACGCCCAAAAAAATATCAATAGCTGACTTTAAGAGTCTCTTTTAGACGGGAGACCTGTGAGTCTCTTATGCTACATTACCATAGAGACTATTCTTCATAAACAAACACAACAAGAATCAAAATTGGATTAAATCCAACTTTTTTTTTTGTTTCTTCGGAACCCTAGACAAACTAAAATTCCACAAGAAAACATGTGAACAAAATATGATGAGCAGTAAGACTGTTAACCTATTAGCCATTACCTCAAGTAAGACTGTAAGAGTGATGAGCAGTCAAACGAACTCGTGAAAGATTCTCCACCTCCTCAGTAGCCACCAGAGTGGATCGAATTTCTAGAGAACAGTGTTGGAGGTACAGGTACGTGTGTGTAGGGGGAGACTGACTGATCTCTAGAGAGAGAGAGAGAGCGAGAGAGAGAGAGAGAGACCCGTGGGTTTTGGTCGACATATCAAGCGGTACTAGTCATCTCTTGTCTTTGTATTATCAACCTTCTCTTCACACTGTCACTACTGACAGTCTTTCCGGGCCCCACTCTCTCGCCTCTCACGGACGGCACCACCCTCTCTCTTTTTCTCTGCATGCATTCCCTTTTATTCTCGGTCCCAACACAATTATGGCGTAATGATTTTTCACCTCATGTCAATTGCTGGCTGTAAAGGCCACTCACTTTTCACTCATTAGGTTTACCTTTTTGGCCTTTTTAACTCGACCTTCATTTCATCGTGTAAATTATTGTTATTATATTGACAAACAAAGGAGAGAATGGTCCAGCTGAGTCTATGGCTGACCGACTTTGAGAGAGAAAGCAAGCAGCCCTATTAGATAAGGAGGAGAGACAGAAAGAGATAGATAGAGAGAGAGAGAGAGAAGAAATATTCTCTCTTGCTTTCATTTTCTGTTTGGTATTTTTCTTTTCCAAGTTTCAAACAAAGACCTTCACCAATTCTGGGTTTCTTAATTTCTAGCTAGTTCTCTCGGCTGGGGGATCGATCCAATACACAAAAGGCTAGCTCGATTATCAGATTGTAGTTGTATATTGTCTTCTACACAACTACAGATTTTGTCTTTTCTTAATTTTGTGGATAGTTCTAGCTACCTTTTGTTTTACATCTTTGTTTTAAGCAAGTTATGATGTCATCTGAAGATGGGCTTTCAGTTCCCTCCACCATTAGTAGAGGGTTTCTTCATCAAGAACCAAATCCGACCCCTAACCCTAACCCTAATACTACTAATCAAGCACTCAAGAGGAAGCGAAATTTACCCGGAACACCAGGCAAGTATTGCATGTATTTAATTTCAATATAATTAGTTTAATTGTCTGATAATTAATATTCCATGGTTTTTCTTTATTATGAATTATTATTTCAGATCCAGATGCAGAAGTGATTGCTTTATCCCCGAAATCTTTAATGGCCACAAACCGATTCCTCTGCGAAATCTGCAACAAGGGATTCCAGAGAGACCAGAACCTGCAGCTCCACCGACGCGGCCACAACCTTCCCTGGAAGCTGAAACAAAGATCAAAACTCGAAGTGATTCGGAAGAAGGTCTACGTCTGTCCCGAGAAGAGCTGCGTGCACCACGAGCCTTCTCGGGCCCTCGGAGACCTCACCGGAATCAAGAAGCACTTCAGCAGAAAGCACGGCGAGAAGAAGTGGAAGTGTGAGAAATGCTCGAAGAAGTACGCTGTCCAGTCGGATTGGAAGGCACATAGCAAGATTTGCGGGACTAGAGAATATAGATGTGATTGTGGCACACTCTTTTCCAGGTACTCATTCTCTTTCTCGTTTCGGAAAAAAAAAATAAAAAATTCATGTCTCACATCGGAACCAGTCATGTCACCACTCTACCAGAGATGATTGTATGCAAGAATTAATTAATTTCTTATCCTTTCTTGTAATAAATTAGAAAGAATATGCAGTTAATGCTCTCAATATCTGAATTTAATGCAATATGACTTCTCAATGTTTCTTGACCAAGTTGAAATGGGATTTCCCTTTTTTCCAAAACAGGAAAGATAGCTTCATAACTCATAGAGCTTTCTGTGATGCATTGGCGGCTGAAGAAAGTGCAAGGTTCGGTTCAACTTCAACAACCACCAACATGAATATTCCCTGCTTCATAAATGGATCGATTCCCAATAATCATCAACATCAACAACCGAGAAACATCCCCCATTTCTTACCAATCTTCCAACATCAGCAGCAGCAGCCCGAATACTCGGGCTCAGATCAGCTTTCTGCAGCCAATTTAGGCTTGCCTGAAATGGTGCAAACGGCGTCGTCAATGGATATGTTTGGACAGTCATCCTCGCAGAACCAGTGGCTCAACAAGTTCCCCGAGACATCATTTACGAACGGGAATCTCTCGATATCGTCATTAATGCCGCGGGGACTCAAGGAGGAGGAAGACTCCAAAGCAAATTTAAATTTGTCCGGATCGATGAATTCGAGCTCTTTCTATAACAATAATCAGAGTCCAAGTCACATGTCAGCCACCGCACTCTTGCAAAAAGCAGCTCAAATGGGATCTACGACAAGCAACAACGACGACGTCGTTCCGGCTGCCTTTGGCTTCATGAACTCGTCACCATACAGCCACAACAAGAACGATGACAACTTCAATGTTTTGCTCAACTCTCTATCTTCTTCAACTCAAATCGGAGACGGGTCTTCGTCATTGTTTTCGACTTCATTCTTGAGCAACAAGATTAATCATCTAGATCACATGATGAACATGCCTCTAGCCAGTAGTTCTACTACTTCAGTGAATGAGACCGAGAAGAGTCGTTTAACGAGGGATTTTCTCGGAGTAGGTGGAATGACCAGAGTACCCTTCTTCCAACAAGATCTACGTGCAGCGAGTTTAGCTTCATTGGGTTCTGCTATGGATCACATGACCCAGTACAGTAGCAGTACTAGTGGTGCTACTCAGCAATGAGAGACCTTTTGATTACAAGGTAGAGTATCCTTTAGCCTTGGTTTTTGTGGTACTATAAGCTACTACTAGTGCTTAATTAATTAGATGAAAACTTGATTATACCAATTATGGAAAGTTGAATAGCAGAGAAGGATCGAGGGCCAGTGCATGTTTTGGCTTTATGTCTTTATGAACAGAGAAGGTGAATTATCGGGGCCTTCATGCATGCTGTAGATTTTTTTTTTTTTTGGGTTTAAATTTTAGTCTTTTTTGTCAATGATAAAGGCTAAAGCCTAAAATATTGATTGTGTCATCTGTGGGTAAGAATCGATGAGCTTCGTCACTGCCCAGCTTTCTTCTCACTGTCAACAACATTTTCCACGTCAATTTAATAAAGGAATCTAATGTGGACCACATTACTTACCCTAGCTCTTCTTCAATTTTTTTTTAGGCCAATAACTTTAATTAAGTGCTAGATGTGAGGTACTGTACGTAATTTGCATTCCCAAGTTATGTTAGGTAGTGTTAACTATTGAATTATTAACAAAAGAATATTGTTGTGATTTGTCAATATATTGTTGGTCACACCTAATATCCCCGAGGCTATTCCTGTATTCTGTTTTGGACTTTGAACCTACCAAATATCCTAATGGTTTATAACAAGGACAAAGATCTTCTTCCTATTTATATCAAATTTGTTTATAATCATATTTAATTATCTCTCTAATGGTTTATAACAAGGACAAAGATCTTCTTCCTATTTATATCAAATTTGTTTATAATCATATTTAATTATCTCTCTAGTTCTTTTTCTTGTTTATTTCATTAGATCTAATTTGGTTTATAAATTAACATTATATGCCAAGGAAAATTACCGACCTTTTTAGAAACTTTTCAATAAGGAATGAATATATTATTTCTAATCTGTATTGATGTATATATGATTATTTGTAATCCTTGTTGGTTACATTGAAGGAGAAGCTAGACATAATTACATACCGCTAATAGGAATTAGTTTCATGTTCGGTGAAGAAATCCGATATCTTTGTGCCTATAAAGAGGTGTTGGAGTCTTTATTTCAGCGGGCTAGTAGACAACGTGAGCGACAGGCGGGTAGCCATGCAAGGATACCACTCCAATTGAGGTGATGGAATACCATTATAAGGTTTAAAGTGCTGGCTAGCACGAGGGAATTCCACCCGCATTAGGGTGAGAGAATACTGCTCTAGGAGTTAGAGCAAAAGAATATATTAGAGGCACAGAGATAGAGAGAAAATTGTATTCCGTTCTCAAAGAAAGAGAGTGAGTTAGGGTAAAGAAGAGAGAGTAAAAGAATAGGAGACAACAGGGATTGGCGGCCCTTTTGGGTCGACGACTCCAACAACTTCTCCCCATAGAGATCCTTGTAGGCTACTGCCTACTGTCTATTCAACTAATCTACTATGTTGGCGGAAGTATGTACCCTATTTTCGACTTGAAGGAGAGCTTTTGTGATGGAGTTTGGTCGGTAGAAGTTGGTGGTGGATCGGATGTGGTGTTTCTGGATCAAAGGTTGGAAGTGGTGCATTCTTTTCGAGGCGGTGGCCCTAGTATTCCAGATAGACTTAGCAGGGTCCTCTCCTTGACAAGGTCGAGTCGAATGGATCTGGTTTCATTTGTGTTAGATAAGAGCGTTTTAAATTTGGAGCCGTTGTCACTTAACTTATATTTCTTGTAAAGCGTTGAAATTAAATATTGATTTCCTATATTTTTAGAGTTTGCTGTAAGTTTAGGGAACCAAAATCTCACTCTCTCTTCACTTTCTATAAAATAAAGAAATGATTTAGGGAATCTGTTGGAGCAAAAAATAGCCTATTTTTTCATAAACTAAATAAAAAATAGCTTATAAGGAAGTTGTTGAAGATACCCTTACACTTTAAATTATAACAATATTACTGGATTGCACACACTCTCTCGGTATAGGGACATGTTTATGCGGATATTATGGACGGATTGTCCACGATGCCGGATTCTTCCTTTCATCATGTTTCTCGTCAAGCCAGTATGGTGGCTCATTGTCTCGCTTGTTATGCTTTATTTAATAATGTTTGTAGCTCGTGGGGTTCTTCACCTCCTAGTTTCATTTTTGATATACTTTTGAAGGATGCTAATCCATCCTCTTAGTTTTCTAATAATGCTTTTGACTGTTCGATCCTCTAAAAAAAATCATATACATTTCAATTCATACGGGAGGTCACACATCTTTCAATTCATTACAGAACTGCCCACCAAATTTCATATAATAGTTTTTATTTACTTTCATTTTGCATGTTTATGTTTCTCAATACAAGTATAGGGCTTTACAATTTTTTTTTTCTAAAAAAACCCTAGCCCCCATGAGAGTCCTCTCTCTAGCAAAACCCTAGCCCCCATGAGATTCCTCAATAGCGTCTCTGTGCGCATCAAATCCAGCAGCACCTTCGTGTGCTTTCCTCCTAGCCTCTGGCTTCTTTCTATACTGTTTATCGTACAAATTCTAGTGCCGTCAGCAATCGCTAGTGCGGCTTCCTATGGTGAGGATGGTTTTTGCCTCTCTCACTCACAAGGACAGCTCTGTATGTCATACTCTTTTCAGGCCTTTGGTGATTATGCTCCTGCAGGGCGTCTCTTGGGCTATCAAAGATGGTTGGCATCCCGATTAGATCTGATTTTCTGCTTGTCGTTGCCGGTTCTTTTGGGTGCCAATCAAATCCAAGGATTCAAGGTCTGGGATCCAGGTGAGTTTTGGGTGCTTGGTATTGGAGGCTCAGCAGCCTTGGTGTTCCAAGTCGGCGACCTTATTACTAGTGGGGAGCTGCTAAAGTTTAACCTAAATTAGATTTGGTTATTTGATTGGGGTTCTTTTAATTTCTTATTTAAGAATAAGCATGATCAGTTGTGCAAGTTTCGATTGTGGTTTTACTTTCTTTTTTCATGGGTTCTTCTTGAGCTAGATTGAATTTATTGGTCTCAATGGCAATACTTGCCGGAATTTTTCTGTTGGTTGTTGACAGCAGTGATGCACGGTATATGTATTGTTCTAGGTTTTGAATCATCGATTAGAGTTTTAAGTTTAGACTCATCGATTATGCCATTTGTGTGGTCTGTACTGCTCCTTTTTAGGATGCCCATATTAAGGATTGTAATCCTCTATTGATTAATAAAGTTTATGCTATTTTCAAAAAAAAATAAAAAAATACAAGTATAATTTTTACTTTAAGTTGACACTTATTTAGTTATTTATATGTTGGATAATATTAAAATAAAATAAAATAACCGCCTAGGAGTCCGATTAGTCTCTGCTTAGGCGCTAGGCCCCTCCCCGCCACCCGATTAGCGCCTAGCGATTTTTAGAACATTAAAAGACTCACAATTTATGACTTTAGAAATTAAAAAAATCTGGCTAGTACTCTAGACTTTCATTAAGATATTGTTTTTTGAGAGAAACAAAAATTTCATCAATTAAGAGGGGATTACAATCCTTAAAATGGACATCCTGAAAAGGAGCAATACAAACCACAAGAGTGACCTAATCAATGATTTGTAACCTAGACCAATACATATGTCTTGTATCATTGTCGTCA
Organism: Rubus parviflorus; assembly: GCA_029955375.1. Taxonomy (NCBI): domain Eukaryota; kingdom Viridiplantae; phylum Streptophyta; class Magnoliopsida; order Rosales; family Rosaceae; genus Rubus; species Rubus parviflorus. The sequence goes on from JARGGL010000010.1 coordinate 4,731,416, forward strand.
GTAATCTCCATCTCCAACAAAAAAATTCTGGCAAGTACTGTCCTTGAGACCAACAAAACTAATCTTGATAAAGATAAAATATGATAAAAATAAATCAAACATAAAATCCACAAGACAAAGAATTTAACGTGGTTCACCCCAAACTCAAATGGGCTACTTCCACGGGTGGAGACGGCGAAGAAATTTCACTAACATCAAAAGGAGATTACAAGGTGTTTAACACGCAAACCCCAATCCCAATTACACCCTTATACACTCACTGATCAAAGAGCTAAGAACACACAAATGAACAAATATATTCTTGCTCCAAAGGAGTAGGACCAAAGAGATAGCACTTCTAATGTAGCACACAAATATACATACATAAGAGATTAATCTTCACTTACAAAGATGTGGCTGTTCCATATGCAAAGAGAAACACTAAGTGCAAGAGCTTGTCTTCTTGCCAAGTGGGTTATACGGCACCACAAGCAAAGAGCTTTGCTTGTCTTTCCTTGTCTCTCACAAAACAGTCCACCCATTGATACAAGTATTTGCAGTTCCTCTCTATCTCAATTCTCTCTCTATCTCTTGCTGCACCAATTATATAGACATAGCTACTTCAATTAACCTAGCAGCAACCACGTGCTTATCATGTGAGTATATATAACAAATTGGCCATGGGCCAATCAAGTTAAGCCACAATTCAACATCCGCCGCTACTAAGCGAAGTCGTTCCCAACCAAACCGAAGATAGACTCCATCTCCTTCTTCATTTTCTTCATTTGCTAAGTTTCAAATTTCAATCTCTGTGATTGAGCTTGAGGAACACAGAGTCTGTTGTTGTGCTTTTAACGCCAGGAACTAATATGATGATATTGTTATTGTAGCACTAAATAGGAGCTTTTATAATCATTAAGAAATATCTTCTCCCAAGGTTTCGGTTTTGATTTCCTATGAGATCAGGATTTCCACTCTTCACAAATTCCTTACGGTGCGTTTGGATGATACAATTGTAAATTCTTTATAATTTTTGAAATGATGGAATCTACAATTCCATCAATTAAAATTTCATCAATTGCAATTTCTATTGTTTGGTTGTATCTATATGGAATTTGGAATATGTAATAAATTAAGAATTTTTAAAACAAATTAAAAGATTAAAATGAAAAAAAAAACCTTGTTTTGGAAACTAATAAAGAAATAAAAACAAATTTCTGCAAAGGAATTCAAAATGACACCTATTTTGGTGGAAATTAAAGTGAGGAATTCGGGCAATCAATTCCTTCATTTTTTTTCCACAGAGAAATTATAATTTCTAGGTTGAGAATGCCAAAAGAGATAATTGAAGTCAAGAAATTATGAATTCCTCACTTTCAGTCAAATTTCATCTTTTTTTCCTTCATCCAAACACACCCTTAAATTGTAGTTGTCAAACTTCTTTAATTTGTTCCAATATCTCAATGTTGCGAACACAATTTTGGATAAGAAAATTGTTGGTTAACTTGCTATTTTTTTTTTATCAAATTTGCTATTTAACTTAACTCTTCCAAGTTTGGGAGAAAATATGGGCAACAAAAATTCACTAAAGACTTATATTTCAACTGTATGAGGAGATGTATGTTGAAGATTTAAAATAGAACTCCTATTAATTTTGACTGATATTTTAAATCTTCATCATACAACTCTTCAAACGATTAAAATAGAAGTCGTTATTTAATTCTTAAATTTTTTTTAAAAGCGGAGATCGATTCTAGAGTGAGCCTAGAATGTCACAAACGGTGCACTCCATGGTCGCTCTTAGAAGTCAACATAAGCCTAATAATAGGAGTCGTCATGGACCTGGCTAGGGCCGGCCCAACTCTAAATTTTAGGGTTTAGGGTTGGGCCAAGCCGGGCCTAGTCAAAGTCAACATAATTTAGAGTCGGGCCGGGTCAGTTTTTACTGGTCTGGCTGAGTAGGGTCAACTTTTTTTTAATACTAAATAAAAAACAATTTAATAATTATTTATATTAACAAACAAACTTCTAAATTAAAATAATTTAATAAATACATGAAAAAATTGAAAGATTTATACATTATTGTATAATTATATATATGTGTGTGTGTGTGTGTGTGTGTGTGTAGGAGAATAATTATTGTTGGGCTTAAAAGGGTTTTTAGGGCCGGACCGGGCTAGGTCTTTACGGGCCGGATCGGGCCAGGCCTTTACGGGCCGGGCTTAAATATTTTAGTCCAAGCCCTACCCTAAAAATAAAGGCCGGGCCAATCGGGCCTATAGTACGAGCCAGATGGGCTCGAAATGGGCTTAAAGCCCAAGGGTCAAATGATGACCCTTATCTAATAGTGGCCCCCTTAGGTCAAGCCTAATGGTGGCCCACATTAGGTGCCTTCGGGCTTCGCCATACAAGGAGAGTTTTGTATTGCAATGGCACACACGCTAGGTTTTCCAACTTAAAGAGTCTCAAATTTTACTTTAATACCCCCACATCGAGTTACAAGCCCACATTACAGAGCTCGGCAATCGTTATTTAATTCTTATCGTAAGGTTATTATTGGAGAAGTCTCTATGAGGGCTACTAAACTTGAACTAATTAATCACTTATAGAGCGTACCACAAAATGTTCTTATCAAGTTTCTTTTTTTTATTAGAAGATGAAATTTCATTCAATACTTTGAAGAAACTTACAACCCAAAGTGATACAGGGGCTTAACCATGGCCTCATCAAGAACGTTAACCAAAAGGAATTTCTCTTGGAAAAGGATAAAAAGAGTACCAAACACCTAGCTTGAAATACAACTCCAAACTACGTATCATCGAAGAGAATAGATGTGATCGAGCCATGGAGGTCGGAAGAGGAAGAAGAAGAATTAGTTCAATGTCGGCTTGGTGGTGTCAAATCAATATGATGTTAAGGTCTACCTTGATGGCTTAAATGGTTGCGGTATTTCTTAGCTAGTCAACTATTTCAACGATGTAAATCATGGACAATAGCTAGCTAAGTTTCTGGATCAACGAAAAGACAATTTAATCACCAACTAAACACTTTGCAATATGTTAAAGAAACGAATAATAATGAGGGAAATCATCATGTCTTAATTTAATACAATTATTCAACTAAATAATAAAGAAGTTTTAAATAATCATTATTAGATCGAAAGTTAAGTTATCAAAATTCAGAAATTCATTACATGATAATATGCACGTACTTGAAATGATGAGGGTATGTTGATTTTTCTAGTGCTCCCTCCCGGCTAGTCGTTGTGCTCCGGTCCGGGAGGATATGGCAGTCACGAGTAGCGGACGGGGCAATCTCAACGGTTTTTCAAGCTGTGGTTGGATAGATTCGAGGTGGCTAGCGAAGTGGCTTTTGGTGCTCTGGCATGGAGATTTGGTCAAGGAGGTCGATGCCTTGGCGGGTCAATCGTTCTTCCAAGTGGAGGCGGTGGTTTGGGTCATCGATGAGGTGGTGGAGCGGGTTAGCGTTGGTGGTGGGTTGGCGGTTTGGATCCATTATGTTTTCGCCAGAGATCCGAGTTCTTGATGAAGCTGATGGAGTGTAGTGGATGTCGATCAAGGGGAAGGTGATGGAGTGGATCGACATCGGGAGAAGTGTCGGGTTTGCTTTGGTGATTTAGAATGAGGTTGCAGGTCGGATCCTTGTGGCGTTGCAGGTGTCGGGTTTTGGTGGGGCGCTGGCCATTTTGGTGTAGTGGGCGGAGCTACCGCCTGCATGTCCGGCGTTGCTGGGATTGCCGATGCTGGTCCGGTGTGGGCTTGTGTGTTGGATTTTAACTAGTTTCTCTCTTTTTGTTTATTTGTGTTGTTTTTTGCTATAGTTTGTGTTAGGTTTTGGACTTGTTCTCATATTTCAAATAAGTCCTACCTCTTTCGAGTCTGGGTTGTTGTCAGGGATCCTAACAGAGATTTGGTTTCGGATAGTTGGTCCTTTTTCCATAAGACTCAATCTCTTAGCGGCTTTTAGCCATGCGATTGATTATCAGCCTGCGTTGATGACGTTGACCTTGATGTCAATGTCAAATTCTCGGAAGGGTTGTCCAAAAGGTAAGTCTAACCAGTTATGCTATTTATTGGTAATTTTGACCTAGTTAACTGCCCAATTCTATTCCTGCTTGGATCTCTTGACTGGTCAGCATCTCCTCTTTCGAGTGAGGATGATTAGTTTTAGTTTCTTGATGCATGTTGTTGTTGATGTATGTCGTTGTTGACGTATATCTTTGTCGATGAATGCCCTCTGGGTATTGTACTTGATGCAGTTTATAAAATAAAAATTTTCATCTTGATAAAAAAAATTTCACTAACTTTTCGCATAATGAAATTTTTTATCATTAAAGTATCTGAAGTATCACTCTATCAATCATGCTAATTGATGGAAAATTCTTTAGTACACAACGTGTATATACACGATGTAATCTTAGCCGTCCAAACCTGGTCAGAAAGATGAGTTAACATTTTTTTCTAACATTTGGACGGCTGACGGAAAGCCGTGTAGCTACACGCCGTGTACTGAAGACTCTCTGCACTTTGATAATTCTTTGTTAGTTTCTCCGATACTTGCTTATGTGGTGCAGGAAGAAATTAACTACACCTATCTTAATGTGGATGCCAAAACATCACCATGTTGGCAATTAAAAAAAAAACAAAGAATGCCACCTAACATTTTAAGAAATTGATATTTCAAAAATCAAACTAAACATATTTGAATTAGGAGAAAATGATTATTAGCCTCATTTAAGGTCTAAGAATTTGTGGCCTTAAACTGAGTGGCATGCCATGTTAAGCACACATCACTACCATTTGTCACATCATGCCATGTCATTCATGAAAAAAGACTGTCTTATCTGTCCAAAATCTAATAACTCTAAATTATTTTGTTTTTTTTCTTTTCTTTCGTTATAATAATGCTTTGATTAAAAAAAATTGTTTCTTCGATCTAGAAAAAATTCTTCCTTCTTTTTGCGCTGGATTATTAGTAGAACTTCAAAAGTCGATGAATTGCTAGTAGCATTATTTTAATAATTGTCAAAAAAAAAGAAAGACAGATGAGATTTACTTCCTATAAAAGTGATAAAACCCTATTTCATGGTTTCTAGTCTGATTCTTCAGTTGCAATTTCTCCTTCGCCTTCTCGATCTCTGTGATCTAAATATCTAATACCCCCTAACAATGGCCCATTGGCCCGCTACAATCAGGAACAAGCAGATGTTTAATTAGGTATAGTACTTTGTACAGGAAAAAACCTATGATCAATACATTATTTTCTAATACTGTTCCAACACTAGATCATGTTTCTCCAATCCCAGTTTTCGAAAATTGTTGAACGTGCATATAAAAAGAAAAGTAAAAAAGTAAAGCATAATTAGAAATGAAAAATACTCTAATCCAAATGAGTTTGGATGAGCCTGTCCAAACTCATACAATTTTTTCCACCTTACGCATTATATTTTCATAATCTAACAATTCATCTTATAAATCACTCTTTAAAGATCATCTCTACAAAAAATAATGAATTAGGAGATCATATGTTCATCCAACTATATCAAACAAATGAACGGTTGTAATGAGAATGTCAACTTTCACCAAAACCGTCCATTTATTTGATATAATTAGATGATCAAATAATCTCCAATTTGATTAAATTTTTGAATAGATTATCTTTAGAGGGTGATTTAAAAGATAAATGGTTAGATTATGAAAATACCAAATAAAATATATGCAAAAATGTATAATAGTCCATCCAAACTCATTTGGATGAGAGTATTTATCATTGGTTCCAATTGTCAAATTAGGGTTAGAAGAAAAACATATGGGTACAAATTATTGGTTTTACAAAACTAGAACGTGGCAAAAGATATTGGAAATAATAGAGCACTCGAATAATATAAATTATAAATTAATTTATATGACATAGTATATATGCCATGTAAGATTAAGGCCACAAAATTTGGCCTTAATTAAGGCACCTAGCATTGCACTTTGGATAATTGTACTTTAAACTCTAATCAGGTGTAATCCACATGCATTTCTATAAAATAAAAAAAATGTAATCCACATGCATTTTGTGCTAGGTCTCAATTAAATTGTTCATGAGCTAGTACATGAATACACGTACAGACTCACAAATAGCTTGCGTATCACTTGGTTCATAAGCAAACGCTGATGGCATATTAAACTTTTCCAAATCCAGCACAAGTCAAATGTTCGTGTACCTTGTTTTACAAGCAACATAATTAAGCATGCATGAATAATACTTTGGGATACTTAATTTTGCTGAACGGATGCTTACCCCCCACCAAATTTCTAGCTTGTTCATAAATCCTCAAAATTTTAGTTTCCTGATACTGAAGTGTTCATGTTCATTCTTATTCCAAAAAAAATTCCAAAATCCTAATTGAAACTGCGTAAAAGCAAACTTTCTCCTGGAATTGTACACAGATTTCCCAAAATTACACAGATCAAAGCTTGAGATCGATGAATAGCAAAATACAAATGCATATGATACAAATACAAAAGAAGCAACAGATTAACAACCTCAAAAATTATATATGATCACAAACTGGCATGCAAATCAATATATTCCAAACCATACTCACCATCTTCTTCAATCAATCTCTTTGTCACAAAAACATTACCGCTGCAAAAACCACAGCAACTCCAATGGAGACCAACCCATTTCTGGAGAGATCACAAACTACAGACCCTGCAGCAGATTTCACAGCTGCAACTGGGCTATCCTCTGAACCCTTCTTCTTACTCTTAGCCTTTTCCGGTGCCGGAGCTGGCGTAGGGGGCATTGGCTTCGGAGCGAAAATCCCATAAGGCTGGAGCACATCGTCGACCTGATAAATCGCCACTTGCCCATCCGAGTACACAGTGCCGGAAATTGAAGTGTTGACAAGTCCAGTAGTAATGTTCACTGAATTTCCCGATGTGGTGATGTTTAGCGGGAACTCGAAGCCGTCTCCGCCTTGGGTCCGAACCGGGTTGCTGAGGGTTTGGAAGTTTGAGATGGTGAGAAAATCTGGGATAAGATGGAACTGCAAGAGCTGGTCTTTTTGAGAGTCGCTGAGGGAGTTGAGAGCCCCTGTTTTGAGCTTCGAGAAGGCGGAGTCTGTTGGGGCCAAAATGGTCAATCGGCTGTTGGAGTCGTTGAGCTGGCTGTAGAGTTGCGTGTCGACTTGGGTGGTTTTCAACAGGCGGATGAGGAGGTTGAAGTTGCCGGATTTTTCAAGGATTTTGGTGACGTTGGTTGGTCCTGGAGGTGCCGGAGCGTCGGCTGCTGGGACTGGGTTTGGGCTTGCAGCTGGGCCTTGGGCTGAGATTCTAGTGCAGTGGGAGAGGAAGAAGAGGAGGAGGAGTGGGAGTGAGAAGAGAGGTTGTAGCTTCTGCTTCATCATCTTGCACACAAGTGTTTGATATGTGTTCTGATCAATGAATGTGTTTTAATTTGATGTGTTCTTTGGGGAGGAAGAAGAGGGTTTTTATTAGAGGTGGGAGAGATGATGAATTAGGTGAAAGAGTGCAATTAACATGTCTGGCATATTGTTGGGAATGAATGGAGGGAGAGTTGGATTAGGTGTCAGAGCTACTAGTTTGCTTGGAAATGCAGGAAAAACAGAGGAGATTTGATCAAGTGGGTGTGGGTATAAATAAGGAAGTGCATGATTGCTTTGTTTTCACTTATGTTATGTATGCACTTTAGGCATTTTGTTTTCACCCATGAAATCAAATACAGAGACAAACACATGCATGATTTGCTTGCCACAAACTTTAAGTAATTAAGAAGGGTACAAGAGCATATGAAATGATTTGCGAGTTGTACAAGAGCTATTGGTATGGCCCAATTTGGATGAAATATTTGCTCTGATTTCATGCTTCACGTTCAAGTGGGACACCTTCCCTTCACAAATCAGATCTTGTTTTTCATTTCTTCTTTCTGTTGGGGGTTTAACCCCCCATCAGTTGAACTTGCTATGTTTATTTATTTTTTTCATAATCAAGGGAGAAGGAGTCGAACTTGACATGTTTGCCAATACTTTTTTTTTTTGGTCAAATCATCAATAACGCGAGAAAAATTTATCTAAAAGAAAAGATAGTATACAAAAAAAGTGGGGACATAGACTTCACTCCGCAAGAACAAACAACAGAAACCTATAACTATTGACAAAGAAACCAACATAAGCGAAAATTAGGAAAACCCAACCAATCATGATTACAAAAAAAGGGAACAGAATCCGGTAGCAAGTCCCACAAAATCAAGCATGATGAATCCGGTGGCAAGTCCCAGAATCCGGTGCAGTGATTTGTCAAAGTATCTACAACTCGGTTACCCTCACAAAAAATATGAGAAGTGCGAAATTGCATTTGAAAAATCGGGTACAAGTGTTGAAGGAAACCTACTTTGTGTGTGCCTTGTCAACCTAAGATTAGATTAGTTAGTATAGCATATGGATTGCATATTGAATAGAAGTCCTATTGGGATGTGGATTGTACCCTTTGTGTTTCTCTATATATAGAGGCACCTATTCATTAATAAAGAGACGATATATTCCTGTACTATTTACTTTGTATTTACTTTCAGTATTATGGTTGTAATATATATTTACTTAAACACGTTATCAGCACGAACCTCTAACCCTGAATCAAAAATCAAAACTCTTGAGCATAGCATTCTACTAGCGCCAAAACCCTAGAACCCCAAAACCCTAGGGTGTGCCGGATGAACAGTGTCGATGAACAGTGCGCGTGAACAGTACCGGATGAACAGTACCCGTGAATAGTACCTCCGTGCAATCTCCTCTAGTTCAAGAATCTGCCTGCACAGAATAGTCAAATTCAGAAGCGATTTTCTCCCTTCTCCACCGTTGGATTAAGAAGAAAATTTGGCGATTGATCCCTCTGCGTGTCTAGAACGCCCAGTTAAAATTTCATCTCGTTCCGACCGTTGGATCTCCAGATATTCGATTCTGAAGCAGTGGTACTCAAGATAATCCGAGAAAAAGAATACCAAGTAAGCTTTTATAAACGTTGCTGCTTTATGAATTTATATTCACCTTCTTTTTCTCAAGGGACTTCCAACATCCCTCCTCTACCTCCCACCTTTCTATAACGTGGGATTCTTGATTCGAACCTATCCAAACTATGAGAAGTATTAGGGGAGTGATCGAGCTTCATATCGCTTGCGGTATGTGTAAGTCATGAGCACCTCTAATGTCATCATGCTATTGGTGAAAGTTCAAGAGCCGAATTATGGGGATTCGAGCTAATACTCCGGATGAGGAATCCGTAGAGAGAAGAAGAGACCTTGAATGAGGAGTTCATTGAATGATTTACCTCCGGATGAGGAATCCGTAGAGAAGAAACGACCTATGGTTAATGACTTAGGCCCTACTAGGCTCACCTGCTTAGGTATGATGTCTAGGTAAGGAGTTTGAGATAAGTGGTATTAAGAGAGCTTGCTCCACCGACATCTCTTATAACTTACCTGGTTATATCTGAGTAGAGCTACCGAAAAGGTTTAAGGTTATGACCATACGACACCAAAGTTTCACCTAAATCCAAAATCCTTGGAAACGTTTCTTGGGAGCAAATATTGCTCAGAAACCCTCTATTGTTTCGTGGGAGTATTAACTTCGAAACTTACCCTTCATTGTTTCGTGGGAGTAATGACTCCGAAACACACCACATTCTTGTTCTCCATATTCTTGGATGTCGAACATGAATGAACTCGATTTTACTCCATTGGATTCTGCGGATATTAGATTCTGAGATGGGCTCATGATATCCTAATGTACCTATTCGCGTTGTTTTGAAGAAACCGCTCTAGACCCTCAAACTGAGATGTACAATGCAAGGTTATTTTTTCCTGATGAATCGCCATATAGATATGGCACTCTAGTTTGAGTTCATGAAAGAGGTTAGCGCTAGAAGCGCTTCATGAATGTTGTGGTAACATTCATCATTCCGAATTTAGAAGCATAATGGACTAATCTCCGCTTCTCTGACTTTGATGAAGTCATGGGATATAATTCGGAAATTCTCCGCATCAAAGACTTGATGCATCTCTGTGGAAAATCATCACAGATGAACGATTGATTGAGGAAACTCTCACCACCTTCTCCATCTCTGCCTTGAGGAAAGGCATGACGATGATAGCGCCCCTAAGGGAGGACGCTACGAGCAAAACCCTAAATTTAGGGACAAATCTGGATGTTTGATTCGTAAGATTGATTTGCTCAGGAAGGTAATCGCCATAAGAATAAGCGATCACGCGAGCATAGGGCCGCAAAAGAGTGAGAGAAGACCGTCATCCCTATAAGAGGGACGCTGCTGGTCACCGCCAGTCAGCGTTGTTGCGCCATTAGTTATGGCAGCACCGCCACCGGCTAAGGTAATCTGCCACCGTCCTAGGGACCGTGAGTACTGAGCCTGTATGCCTCAATCAATGGAGAATCATCTTCATGATGTCTATTAATGATATGGAGCGTCTGATCAATGGGCCATAGTTTGCAATACATATGAAGATGTAATTGTAATGATCAAGACGTCGAGTTTAAGGGTTAAAGACTTTGGAAGCAATTTTGCTTAAGTCTTTATGTTTTTCCAAGTTGATGTAATATGGTAAGTTTGCCAAGACAATGGATTTAGTTTTGATTTGAGATCAAGATGGAACTTTGAGTGTAAAGCCTTGGCTAATATCTTTAATAAAATGTGAGTTGCTTTCGTAGCCTCGATTTTAATGATGAGCTTACATTCATCTGTGACTACGATGGCAAGACCATCGAATCTTGTGCAAGGAAGAGAATATGCCCAATTTCTCTTGCCTAATGGCACTCACATTGATGTCATAAAAGCTCTCTACGCTCCAAGAGGAAATAGAACTTTGTTGAGCTTTAAAGATATAAGAGCCAATGGTTTCCATGCTAAGATGCATGATGAGAATGGAAAAGAATCCATTTGCATTACCTCTAATGACTGCTGTAGAAAGCGCATCTTAGAGAAGCTTATGTGTCTCTCTAGTGGGTTGTATGTTACCACTATTCGAGCTATTGAATCAAACAATGTCATTCGGGATGACCTCTTGGATTCAGACACATATTGGCTTTGGCACGACAGGTAGTGACACCCTGGTCGTGATATGATGATCCGTGTATTGAAAACCTCACACGGTCATCCATTCTTTCGAGCTAATTGAAGCATGAATCGAAGGACGATTCAAGGAGATGAGACAGTTATGAGAAAGAGCAAATTTTTCACTGTCCGACGCCGTACGATCGATCGTACAATCCTTGCGATTGATCGCACCTGTCCAGATTGCGTCGTTAAGGGAACCCGAGAGCTCAGACGATCGATCGCACCTTCCGGCGATCGATCGCACGGGATTGAACGAACCCGAGAGCCCGGGCGATCGATCGCAACGTCCTGCGATCGATCGCATGTCCCATCCTGCATTGTTACAGGAACCCGAGAGCACGGGCGATCGATCGCACCCCCCTTGCGATCGATCGCATAGAACAAAATCTTCTCTCTCGGATGTAGACAATTCCTCCTATGCTTCTAAAGCTCCCAAAGCCAAATGCTCATTTGCAAAGCTTGTTCCTTCGGGAAATAAGGACTGAGACCGTCCTATGTAAAGGATTCTAAAGTACTTCTTCCATTCTTACAGATAATCCAAGGGGATATCTGTGGACATATTCAACCACCAAGCGGGCCATTTATGTATTTTATGGTGTTGGTTGATGCATCGACATGCTGGTCACATGTCATGATGTTGTCCATTCGTTATGCTGCTTATGCTAAACTCCTAGCACAGAGTATTCGCCTGCCGGCTCACTACCCGGATCATCCCTTTAACTTATCAGGCTTGATAATGCTAGGGAGTTTACATCGAAGACTTTCGATGACTACTGCATGGGATAGATGTTGGGCATCTAGTATCACATGTGCATACCTAGAATGGTCTTGCAGAGATTGTCATTAATAGAATACGAATGGTCACGAGGACGTTGGTAATGCGCACCAACCTTTCTCTCTCTGCCTGGGGGCACACAGTATTGCATGCAGCTGTGCTTATTCGTCTGAGGCCCATCACCACCCAATCTTTTTCTGTGCTACAGCTAGTGACTGGGTACGAGCCAAGCATATCGTACTTACGCATATTTGGGTGTGTTGTTTATGTGCCTATTATGCCGCCACAGCGTATTAATATGGGTCCTCAGAGACGAATGAGTATTTATGTTGGAATTGAGTCTCCAACCACAATCCGCTATGTAGAACCCTTGACAGGCGATCTATTTGTCACTTCTGTGAGACAGTCTTCCCGTCGTTAGGGGGAGATAAGAACGTGAACGTTCAGCAGGAACGACTGGAATTGTCGTGGCCTGTCCCCACTCTGTCTCATAACGATCCCCTACTGCAGAAAGTGCGTAGAATTATAGATCTTCAGAAAGTCAGAGATTCTCTTCCTGACGCTTTCTTAGATCTTAGTGATTAGATCATATATACCAGTTGCAAACATGCCTGCAAGGATGCAAGTGCCTGAACAAGGACTTGGACTCAAAGTCGCTATTGCAGCTAACCCTATGGGAGGGACAGCTGGTGGCGCCACTGCTAGTAATGGTGGTGATGTGGCTTAGGCCGTGGCTCCGCTGAGGAAGCGTTGGAGGCCACCAGGTTCGAGGGATTCGCGCCCTAGGAAATGGGCTGCAATGGCACCAAATAAACCTCTCATCATTGATACTCAAAATCCGTCTATGAAAACGTTCCGGATTATGGTTATGTCCAAAATACATCTTCGGGGGACGCCCTGTTGCTAAGACCTATCCGTGGGAACCTAGAGATCTCGATTAATTATACTAGTGTACATGAGACTTGGGATAGAAACTCCATCACTATTGATGATGTGTTTGCATATGCTTGTGCACAAGAGTTCATTGAGAATGATGATATTGAACCTCGCTCCGTTGATGAATGCCAACGTAGAGCTGATTGGCCTAAATGGAAATATGCGATCCAGGTTGAGTTGGACTCACTAACAAAGAGAACGGTATTAGGGCCAATTGTGCCAATACCTTCTGGAATAAAACCTGTTGATATGAATGGGTCTTTGTTAGAAAGCGTAGTGAGAGAACGAGATATAAAGCTCGCCTTGTGGCGCAAGGCTTCTCACAACGCCCTGGAATCGACTACGATGAGACATACTCTCTCGTAAAGGACGTCATAACGTTCTGCTACCTTGTCAGTGGTAGTTTCCGAAAAACTGAACATGCGGCTTATGGATGTGGTCATAACATATTTCTATGGGGATCTAGATATGGAGATTTATATGAAGGTCCCGGATGGGCTTCATTTACCCAAGTCAAGTGGCTCTAGACCACAGAGCACGTTTGCAATAAGATTGCAACGTTCACTATATGGATTGAAATAATCCGGACGGATGTGGTATACCCGTCTAAGTGACTACTTGATTGGAAGAGGGTATGTGAACAATAAATTATGCCCCTGCGTGAAAACAAGTTCCGGATTTGCAAGTGCCAGTGAATACTTGAAATCCGTGTTTGAGATGAAAGATCTTGGGAAAGGATGCTCAGGCGATTTAATATGGATAAAGTCCATCCTGTTAGCACTCCCATGATTGGTCACAGCCTAGATCCAAGAAGGGTCCGTTTCGCCCAAGGGATGATGGTGCATACATTTTAGAGGCTGAGGTACCGTACCTAAGTGCAATAGCGCATTATTGTACTTGGCACAGTGTACAAGACCCGATATCTCCTTTGTTATCAACTTGTTAGCTAGATTTAGCTCTGCGCCCACGCAACGCCATTGGACTGGCATAAAGACTATCTTTCGTTACTTGAAGGGTACGATTGATATGAGCTTGTTCTATCCCTACAGAGAGTCGAAACTAGGTGAGGAACCTATGTTTGCTGCGGTTGAACGACCCGGGCATCCGGACGAGGACTTACCGGCCGGATGGAACACAAAGCGCACGTTACCTACAGAAAGGCATGAAAATATGGCAAAATGGGTGAAGAACCCGTGCCTTCTGCCATCGGGCGATCGATCGCAGGATATGCCACGATCAATCGTACCGAGCTTCTGCCGTCGAGCGATCGATCGCAGAATGTCACGATCGATCGCACGAGTGCTGCTGCCCATTATTCCGAAAATCCTTGTGATGTTTTGGTGGGTTTTGCTGATGTTGGGTATCTCTCTGACCCATATAAAGGTTGTTCCCAAACTGGTTATGTCTTTACCATGGGTAACACCGCGATATCTTGGAGGTCTACTAAGCAGACCCTTGTCGCTACTTCTTCGAACCATGTTGAGATTATTGTTCTCCATGAAGCGGTTCGTGAGTGTATATGGTTGAGGGCCATAGCTACACATATAAGAAGTACATGTGGTTTGAGGTCAACCACTGATGAACTTACATCCATTTATGAGGATAATGCTGCCTGCATTGAGCAGATGAAGCAAAGTTTCATCATAGCCGACAACACCAAGCATATATCGCCTAAGTTCTTTTGTAATCAGCAATAGCAGAAGTTCCTTAAGATTAAAGTGAATCAAGTCCGTTCTGAGGACAATGTGGCAGATTTATTTACTAAGTCACTGCCTAAATCCACATTTGAGAAGCATGTGAAAAGCATTGGTTTGCTTAAGTTATCTGACCTCCCATGATTGTGGAAATCAGGGGGAGACGCAGACATCAGGGGGAGTCTGGCGTCCATGCTATACCAAATGTGAAGGGTGTGTTGTACTCTTTTTCCCTTCGACCAAGGTTATTTTTATCCCACTGGGTTTTTGTTACTTGGCAAGGTTTTTAATGAGACAACGCGAGGAGCACCACCTAGTGTTGACGCCACAAGGGGGAGTGTTGAAGGAAACCTACTTTGTGTGTGCCTTGTCAACCTAAGATTAGATTAGTTAGTATAGCATATGGATTGCATATTGAATAGAAGTCCTATTGGGATGTGGATTGTACCCTTTGTGTTTCTCTATATATAGAGGCACCTATTCATTAATAAAGAGACGATCTATTCCTGTGCTATTTACTTTGTATTTACTTTCAGTATTATGGTTGTAATATATATTTACTTAAACAACAAGCAATTTCTCTACTCTACACTTAATTGTCAAGGCACTAAAGCAGGAGAGCGAATAAAAGACATAATTGATAACACTAGACTAAATGCTAATTTGCTAGCTATGTTGATTATGAATCTCTTTTTACCATGTGTTTCATTGACGGCAAGAGTGTGACTACAAGTCAAAAGTGAGACTACATGACAGTTAGAAAATGACGTGACAGTCATGCTAACATAGCGGCATACAAGGGCGGAGCTGGGCTTGGGCTGCCCTGGGCTACAGCCCGGGTAGGAAAAAAAAATTATGTATAGTTAACCCATTTTAAGTCAGTTTTGAACTTTAGCCCAACCTTTATTTTGAGTTTCAGCCCACCACTAGTCCACTACACAAGTCCAAAAGGAGAAGTCCTTAACCAAAAAGAAAGAAATAAAAAAATAACAAGAAAACAAGGAGACGTGAAAACTGAAAAGCCAAAGACAGAACAGAAGAAAAGGCAGAGGAGACGAGTTCAACTTCCAAGTTCCAACGGCAATTCTAGTTCTTCAATTCTCTAAAGAAAAACTAGTCATCAATTTGCAAGTAACTTTCCTCAATTCATTGTTGTTATTTAACTCTATTAATTTTTATGGTTAGATGATTTGATTAATTTAGATTAGAATTTGGGGTTTTGGTGTAATCTCCATAGAAGTAGAAGTTTTATATTCAAGTTTACAATGAATGAATGAATAAATGAGAATATTGAGGATGATTTTTGTTTCATAGCACTATGGCAGAAGATTTCAAAATTTTTATGTTCATCTATACAAGTTTAGATTTTTACTTTGGAAGAAATTGTTCTGTTAATAGGTAAGCAACCAAAAGAAAAATTTAGTTATTCTTAAAAAAAAAAAATTTAGCCCAACCTAATCGAAATTCTTGGCTCCGCCATTGGCGGCATAATTAAACAAGTGTCTCTACCTATGTACCCACCCCATGCTGCTCTCATGGCCGGGATTTCTAGTACGTGATGGGAAGCCCTCTATTCCTCGCCACCTTCATTGATCTCATCTCTATCCCTGCATCCCCCATCCCAATAACCCGAATTTTCTCTCATAAAACCAAATCTCTTACCCTTCAACCGAGATCTACTTCCAAATTTGTTCATTCTGTCTTTAGATTGGGTTGGCTACATTTACTTCCAAATCCACTCTCTCCTCCACTAGCATTAGGAAAACTTACGCCCGTTGACAAATTTTTGTCTCCCAAACAGCGGGTCGTCTCATCGCCTTGGCGATCACACTCTTCTAGTTTACTTGTTGTTTATTGGGCATTCTTGAGTCCAGCGTGTGTCCAAACCGGTGGAGGAGGCGACCCGATATGGTGCTTGGGTGGCAGCTTCTGTTCAAGCAGTGACATGGTTGTAGTAGCTCTGCACAGATAGAGTGAATCTCATCTAGATGGCTCTTAGTTAGAGCATGTCCACCCATGGACTAATTGACATGCCAAAGGCAAAAAATGAGCACTAATATCAATGCAGCGGGGGAGAATTGATCATGCCAATCTGTGGGGCCTACATGGCAATGCCAATATGGATGTCAATTCTTGACAAGGCTTTTAGCCGTGCTAATTGTTGGGAACCACCAACGCTGCAATGGTCACATGCTGCCACCTTTGTTTTTTTCTTTCTCTCTTTCTCCAATGGACAATTAATTTTAGCATTATATTGTAAATGTTTTGGGATCCGACGGCTATACTAGGTTTCAATAGTATATTGATAGCAGATTTGTCTTTAATTGCTGCATTGACAAACTGAAGACAATTGTAAAAAATGATAAATAGTGAATTTCCTTGATCAATAAATTGACAATTGCCCTCTTCCATGGGTGCATTTGCACTTAGAGCATCAGCAATGGGGACTCATTTTTTGGACCCAAATATGGGTCCAAATTGGCCGTAATCCAAATTTGAGTCCATCGGAATAGTGGATAAAAGGACTTACTTTTTTGGGTGCCACAGTGGTGCAGGACTCATTTTTGGATTCATATTTTTGGACTTATATTTTTGGACTCAAATTTTGGTCCTAAATTTGAGTCATCTTCACTGTGGCATATAGATATTGGACCCAAAAACCCCACTTGTTCTCTCTCATTGATGAATTATCAATTTCTCTCTCCAAAATCCTCTCAAATTAGTTGCACATGGGGGGACCCACAAATATAGGTCCAAAATTTTTGAGTCCAAACTAGACCTATATTTGGGTCCAACATTTGAGTCTCCGGCAACTATAAGTCCTACTTCCTCCGATCCACTGTGAGTGTTTTTTGACCCAAATATAGGTTTTGGACCCAAATTTGGGTCCCCATTGTGGATGCTCTTAGAATTCTAGGATTTGCTAGTTTTCCTTTTGGGTTTCTGTCATGTATGGGGCCAAGCTCGTTATGGGCTTTATTTTGTTTTTACTGGGCCTATGTGCCTCTTTTGCTGGGGTCTTATACACCTCTGGTATTTTGCTTGATCCTCCAGGTCACGTAATCCAATCCTATCTTTGACCAAAAAAGAAGAAGCAATCTAGCGAATAAGTTGAATAACAATACTCGTTCTCATATATTAAATAGAAAGGGCGTATGAAATAGATTCATTGTTAGCACAAAACAAGCACGGAACCACGTAATCGGCAGGAGTAGCCACTGAATTCGATTGTTGATTTATATAATGAATAAAATAAACATTAACTTTTGATAATAACCCTTTTTAAAAAAAAAAAAATCAGAGATAATAACCCACCGTTTAACAATGGGATAACAATGACCATGAAAAAAGCAAAGAGACACATATACTAGACGAGTGAAAATAAAACGGTGCCCTTTGGACTTTGTTGTAGTGAATATACTGTATTTCAGGAGGTTATATATATATATACACACTACGGAGATCTTTATTTAAGTTTAAAGTGCAGAGTTTTGATCTCATTCGTTAGATCAGATAATTTAAACGGATCTGAAAGGTGAGATCAAAACTCCATAGCTAAGAATCATTATATATATATATATATGTTGTATGTTTGTATGGCTCTTCCACATTGAGAGATTGTCTCAAATAATACAATTTAAAGTTTGTTATTTTCATTTCTAGCAACCCTTTTGAAGAGTTTAGCAAATTTTTCCATTCAATGGCTAATGGCAATTGTCACACAAAAATTGAAGGCTGCATTTTCATTGTAACAGTAACAAGTTTCATAATAATCTGCGGATTCGCTGACTGCAAAAAACTTGAGACCGAGAAACCCAACGATTTGGTCAAAACCATAAAGGTTCTGATAATTTATATCGTTTCCCACCCCATTTTTATGTTAGCATTAAAAGATTTTAGCCATTTTAATATATTCATTAGCCTAGCTGAAGCATAGTCTAATATTATTATTTTTGAGAAGTGGGTGGTTAAGATCGAGCCGGTTGTTTATAGATATCAACACAATCAATTACATCACCTCCATTGCCCTGGTAATTAAATATTACTCAAAATTATATTAGAATTAATGGAGAATGTCCAGAAGCAACAATCCCCATTGTTCGGAAACAGAAATTTGAATCTGATATTCATAGGTCTAAATCAATGCCACAGTTTAATGGCAGCAAGATTGATGAGATTATCAATCCATCTGATCATGAGGTAGCACATCAACTATGTCAGAACCATTTCGACCTCCCCGGCCTTGATATGTAATCAAAAAATTAAAGTATGTATGATTCTTGTGTATAACTGGTGCGTATACTTTAGATATTCTACTCTTACATATTAGCTTAATTGACTTAGATTTATTTATTTATTTATTTTATTTTAGTATGCCCTAGCTAGTTACTATTTCAGCTGGTGGGAATGAGAAATACTATGGAGCACAAGCATATTTGAACGTATGGAGTCCAATATCTTTGAATAAAGAAAATAGTACGTATAGCCAAGATATGGATCACAGATGGTGAAGGAGAAGCAAGAAGCACATTAGAAGCTGGGTGGATAGTAAGTTTTACCCTCGAATATCTATGAAATTCAATAATATTTCCAGCTACAATCTGTGCTAATTAATCGGCCTCTGTGCTAATTGGTAAGGGTAACAATTACAAATTAAGATGGTTGCTACAATCTGGAATGTCCTGGTTTCGTCCAAACAAACAGAAAACGGGCCATTCATTCTATCCTAAAACCAGTTTCCAGCTACAAGGGGAAGCAATATGAGATATCCATAAGCATATACAAGGTACATAACTGCCAGATTAACTTATACTAGAAACTTATACAAGGTATTTAAACGGATCTGATCGCTGAGATCAAAATTCCGCACCTTAAAAAGTAAAGACCTCCGTAGTGGAGAAACCATGTACATATATAGGCATCCTTCAATACAGAGCACCACATTTTTAAAATTTGCGGAGTTCCAATGTCAGTTGTCATATTAGATCATTTAAACAGATTTGACGGCTGGTATTGGAACTCTGCAAATTTTAAAAATATGAAGTTCCATAGTGGAGAAAAATCCTATATATATAGTTTGTTCACTAAATTAAGTAATATTCGTTAATTCTATGCTTTAGGACAAAGAGCGTGGACAATGGTGGCTTAAAGTTCAAAATGAGGTATTAGGGTACTGGCCAGACACCATCTTCAGAAGTCTAAAAGATGGTGCTTATAGAGTTTGTTGGGGTGAGGAGATTAACAATTTAAGAATTGAGGATTGTCACACATGTAATACCCCGAATTTTCGTATTTAATTTCAAGAAAATTCTTAAAATTAAGTAAGGGTTGGATGTTAGTTTTCTTGTCTAATTTTGTGAAGTGAAAGTATTTCGGAACAAATATTTATTCGAAATGTTATATTTTTGAGGGGTCAAAAGTTGACTTTCTTATTCATTAATTTTCTCTGATAACTTCCTTCATGAAAGTTGTAGAGCTTGTCGATACGAGTTCGTAGACATGTGACACGCTAATTTCTGATATCATACGAAGAAGTTATGGTCAGTGGAAGTTTTAATGTATTTTTTAAGCTTATCTGACGCAGTTGCCTATTTCGTAAAAACTGCACCAATGTGTTTATTATTTGAAGATATGGTCTTCTAATAATTTGTAGTAGATATCTTAAGGAAACTCTCAGAGTTGGAATCACCTAAAAATCATATTTTTAGAGTTAGTTATGATTTTTACAAGATACATAGAGCACAAGAAGAAAGGGAATTAAGCAATTGTGATGATAGCATGATCCCACAATTGACCCCACTCTTCTAGAGCTGATCTTAGAATCTCCAGCATAAGATATTCAGCCTCAAAATCCTTATTCTTTAATCAACAACTTGTTTATTAAGTAGGCTAACCAACCAAGATTAGAGTTTAACCTTGGTAAGGTTAGCTAAATCTCTAGCCTTTATAAACATGTGTTCTCTACCACATTTCTTCAAGCTTCAATCAGATTGAAAGCTTCCTTAGTTGAAGTATAAACTCAACTAAATCCCTCCTACTTCAGCCTTCCCAATAGCATAGAGATTTCATCTAGAAAGGCTATGAAAATAGAGCAATCTTTAGTTAAAAATTCATTGCTCAAGAACTTATGTTCTTTCAATTGTGAAGCTAATTCAATCTTCCAACCAACAATTCAAGTAAGTACAGAATACATCCTTATAGTATTTTATCTTTAAGATTTATCAAAGTGCATGATCAAGAAGGAAATAGAAAAGAATAAGTTTTATAGAAAACTTAAATCCTATTTTCTGGAATTTTCCGACAGCCAACTTGGGGAGCTTTAAACTCATATTTATGATCATTTTACCATCTGGACTTCATCATCAAAGTTGTTCCATATTGTGTCTATTATTCCGTATTCAAATTTCATGTTCATCTAACCGGTACAACTTTCTGAATCTAAGTATTTAACCAGTATACTCGCTGGAAAACCTCCAAGTTGTTCATAACTTCAAGTGATCATATCTCACTCACTTCTTAATCAAATTTGATGATCTTTTTATCAAAACAAAGCTTAGAACTTGAAATTCTAATCTGGAGAATATCACAACTAATTTTCAAGTTTACAGTAACGAAATAATTTAAGTACAAAGGGTTAAAATAGAGTATAACTATTTCTGGACTGTTTGGTAAATCCTGATTTCTGGACTTAAACATTCTGGACATGTTTACTTGGACTATACCATTGGATTTCTTGTGAAAATCCCTTCGAGATGGTGTACTCACTTGCTTCAATCGAACTTGCGATGGACAATTTAACGAAGTTTGAAGTTCGATGATTCTAATTGGACAATCATTGATAAACTTCTATGGTTTTGGACTTAAGAACTGAAAATATTAATAATAACCTGATTTTCCTTATAATATAAATAATTTTTCTTTAATGTTTGTTCTTTATTTCTGCCTATTACTTTAGTTTTGTTGTTGGTAATTTTGTTGTTACATAAGTTTAAGTATTTATGTTTTACATTTATGTACATATGTATATATTGTTCTACATATGTTTATGATTATTTGCTATAGATTATGTTCTTGTATACTACGTGAGTTCAAATACTTATGTTTTACGTTTATGTACATATGTATATATTGTTCTACATATGTTTATGCTTATTTGCTATAAATTATGATCTTATTTACTACATGAGTTTAATTACTTATGTTTTACATTCATGTACATATGTATATCTTGTTTTACATATGTTTATTTGCTGCAAGGATTATGATATATGCATGTCTTAATTAAAGACTATATTTGTGAACCTAATTTTCATTATGTTCAAGAAGTTGTGAAGCCGGGTGGATCGTACAACCCCCGTGCTTAATTAAGTGAATTACTGGTAGATTTTGTGGTGAGAGAGTTAAACTGTGGGCTCACGTCCCTTCAGATAGTGCACTATTATACTCATAGGAAGAAATTGTCGACCTTGAGTGTACATGCCTTGGTATTGGCCTTGGTATTGGCCTTGGTATGCTGCGGCTTACCCGTACTTAATTCGGGTCAGGGGGACCCTAGTACGCGGATTTTTACCCATGCTTGGTAATATAAACCTTGGCTTGGGATTTATATTGAATTGTTACTACCAGTCATTCTAAAATATTCACTAAAAAGGGGAAACACATATTATTTTGATTGAATTTCTGTTTGCCATATATTGTTGGTATGTGAATTTGTGATTATTACTCATGTTTGGTATTATGAACCTCGGCATGTAGATTTATGAATTATCAGTCAATCTGAAATATTCACATAGAAGAGATGTACATTTTCGAATATTATTGCATATCTATTTGGGATATATTGATATTGTGATATGTTGATCGACATATATATTATTTTGGGTTATACCTATGATAGATTATCAGTCAATTACATTTGAGATTGAATTATTTGGGTCAAAGATGTTTTTGATACATATTCGATAAAATTGGTACTAAGTAATATAAAATATTCTTAATTAGTATATTTTTGATTGGTTGTTCAATTTTGATGTCTTATAAGATACATTAATATAAGAATGTAAGCTGTACTTATTGGGCCTGTGTTGCTCATGATGCTACACTTTCTTGTTTTCAGGTTACGAACCTTGGGGGAAAAACGGGAAGAACATATAAACGAATGTTTTTCCACTATGATTTTAATAAATGTAATGTCTTTTATTCCGCTAAACTCTGGTATTGTAAAATATAATGATTTTGTTTTCAAATAGAAGTATCATTCAGACATTGTTTCATTTGATTTATTTTTGTTTTAAAATTTTAGTCACACCGCAAATTCGGGTACCATATTCCAATATAATATCGGTCTCGGGTTTGGGGCGTGACAACACATCAACTCAAATGGGGAGTGGTCATTTTTTTGGTGAAGGCTTTCACAAAGCGAGCTATTTTCGCATGATTCAGTAATTGGACACCGCTGGAAACTTCAGTGATCCTAAAAGTCTTGAAACTTATGTCACAAAGCCAACATGCTACGACGTACTTCTTATGAACAAAACCCGCTTCTTTGGTACCAACTTCTATTTTGGAGGTCCTGGGTATTCATTATGTTGTCCTAATTAGTTAGAATATTGTACGATATTTCTAATCCATAATGTTTGATGAGGTCTAGAGTTCTCAGATTAAATATAAGTACATGATATCCTATTATTATCCATATAGATTAAAGAGTATTTAGTTTAATTGTATAAAATTTATATTCCTCGCTTAATATCCATTGGGAGTTCTAAAAATAGACGAGGTTCGATGGGCATGCCCGAGCCCGCCCCTATTTTTCAGGCCTTAACTATTGGGCGAGCTTAGTTTGGCCCATTGTACAAAGGGTAGGACCATGCATATTAAGTCATGGATTAGCCTATGGCCCATCCCAAGCCCGGCTAGCATTAGTAAAATATAAGGCTAGTCCGGCCGGCATGAGTAAATTAAAAATTAGCTTTTATTGTAATGAAATATATAGAGTAACGCTCTAAAACTAACATGTTAGCTTTATAATATGAAGCTAACCATACTCTAATGACTATGATTAAATTATAATTAATATACTATATTTGACTTAAAATTACAAAATGTTGAAAAAGAAAACCTACATAATACCAAAACGCTAAATCCTAAATCTCTAAACCCTAACCCCTATTCCCCAAACCCTAAACCCCTATCCCCCAAACCCTAAACTCCTATCCCCCAAACCCTAAACCCTAACCCCCAAACCCCAAACCTAGGTGTTGGGTTAGGGGTTAGGGTTTGGGGGATAGGAGTTTAGGGTTTGGGGTTAGGGTAGGTTTAGGGTTTGGGGTTAGAGTAGGTTTAGGGTTTGGGGAATAGGGGTTAGGGTTTACGGTTTGGGGTTTGGGGTTTAGGATTTAGGGTTTAGGGTTTAAGTTTTGTTATAATATTTTGTATTTTTCTTTTTTTAACAATTTAATGAATTTTGAATTTGATATAATTAATATTTATATTAAATATTAATTCTGGTCTAATTTAAATCATTAGATGAATCTAAGGGTTTATAGTGTGGTTAACAAGTTAGTTTTAGAGCGCTACTAGGGTTTGACATTGCAATCACAGACGGTAGCCTTGTTTAAAATTTTGATGGCAACTCTGGCTCCTCCTTTGAATCCTTGTTGGTTATGGGGTTAAGCTGATCTCTTTCTCCTCTCTTTTAGGGATCTCTCTGGTTTGGTGATGCGGTTCTCACGAAGTTTTTATTATAAGGTCTTCATTAGAGACACTCCAATAAAAGTTTTATAGATTGAAATCTAGCTTTGGCTGAAGTTATTACTCATAATCCTCATTTATTAAATCAAGCTGTTCTTCTTCTTGGTTAAAATGTTGGGTCGACTTCTAATCCAAAAGGAATGCTAATCAGGCTTAGGCTCGGTAAACTCAGTAATACAATAATGAACTCTGGATGCTCTCTTTGCGAGCCACCATGTATTCTCCAAATTTACTTTGCTTTGCTTTCTACTATTTTTGAACTTTTATGACATACTGCCCCACCTATTGGGTACTCTTTTTCTCCTTGTTGAAATTAATGGTTTGATGAAAGGTCTTCTCACACAAGTCCAAAATTTGTGTAGAAGGTGACTCCAAGTTGTTAATTGATTACATATTGAACAAGTAGTGTCATTCCCCAAAAGATCAAAGACCATAATAACAACATCTTAACCTTTAGCTTAATCTTTTGATAAAATTAATTTCAACCATATGTTTTGGAAAACAAATTTTACCACACTTTACCAAGAATCCTTCTTCTATTGTATCTTCTGCCTTCAACTTTGACCGCTTATAACCATACCATAGACTTCGTTTTGTAAATTGTTTTTTTTTTTATATATAATTCATCCATTCATGTTTTATTTTTATAAGAGAAACGATTATTTTTATCTTTACCCCACTTATTCCTAGATAAAAGTGAAATTCGAATATGTGATCTCCACAATATTAATTAACAGGCCACATCTCACCGGCAAGTCCTATTGAATTGATTTTTTCATTTATTGTAACGTCATGAAAACCTATTAAATTGGTGTTGGATTATTTAGTTTAGACCCATTGGAATATTAGGGGAATATATTTTGAGCACGCCTAATTTTTTTCATTTTTGTACAACACTACTACACACGTGCGCGCACCCCCACCGTCGGCATTGCTGACCTCGAAAGTCCAACCTCTAAAGTCAACTGTCTTCCAGAATCCAAAGACCAAGTCTTTTTCAACACTTCCTAATCTCACCGGAGACACCAATACAGCGCGAAGCACCCGATCCCGCCTCTCCCCCCATAAAACCACACCAAAAACCAAACCGAGGAGAAATAAAAACCCAGTCAAAGACTCTCCGATGATGTGTCTGTGAGTGACTCTGACTCTCGATTCCCTCAACCATGTACATGAACAACGGCTACAGCAGCAGCGCCAGCACCAAAAACGGCGTCAATTTGATGTCGTCTTCGTCAACCGCAACGACGTCGTCTCCGTCTCAAACCCAGTCCCTCATAAAGGCGTATTTCAAGACCCCGGAGGGCCGGTACAAGCTTCACTCGGAGAAGACCCGCCCCGCCAATCTCCTCCCCTATTCCTACGCCAAGACAATCTCTCAGGTACTGAAAAACGCGTTTGATTTCAATTTAGATTCCAAACACGGCCCTGTCGCCTCTCTGTTGACTCGGAATTAGTCAGTGTTTGGTTGTGAATTTTAGGTCACTCTAGCCCACCTCAAGGACAGGCCCAACCAGGCTGCGCCGGGACCCGTCCCCGGGAACATCGCCAGCGGAAGTGTGCGGCACGCGGCGGCGAGGCTGTTGGGGGTTGGCGCCGGAAATGGTAGCAAAGCGCTTAGTTATTTAGGGGGCAGTAGCAAAACCAGTAATGGAAGTAGTAGAAGTCATTTCGGAGGACTAGGATCAAATGGGTATGGGGCCCATTCGACGCCTAATTCCAGTCACGGCGGAAAAGGGTCCTACTTGGTGTTCAATGTTGGAGATACTATCTACATCTGCGACCTCAATTCACCAGATAAGGTAAATTTTGGTGTCTTTGACAAGTTTATGTATTTGGGTTTTTAATGTGTAATTGGGTTTGGGGAATTTATGTGTAGGATCCCATCAAAGCTTTGCATTTTAGCAATTCGAATCCCGTGTGTCATGCATTTGATTCAGAAGCCAAGGACGGGCATGACTTGCTTATTGGATTGAGCTCTGGAGATAGTAAGAATGATTTTCTTTCTAGTTTGTCTTTGATATGATTTAGGGGGTGTTGCCAAGATGGGGCTGTTTAACTCTGACTCTGTGTTATTGTAGTTTATTCAGTGTCTTTGAGACAGCAACTGCAAGATTCTGGGAAGAAGCTTGTTGGTGCCCAGCATTATAACAAAGAGGGTTCTGTTAATACCAGGCAAGTATAATTCTTTCCTTTTATAAGCTTATTGCTGTGCCTTTTTATGGAGAATCCAGATTATCAACAATGCCGTAGTTAAGTAGATATAATCTCGATAGTGTTACAAAATGAATAGGAATCTATTTGGCACAAGATAGATAGAACATTAGAACTTGTTGCATAAGTGGAGTTGAATTTCCATTTAGCCAGTGTGATTTTCGTACCAGAGACGCAAACTAACTAGGGGAACTCGTCTTTTTCCTAGTGTAATTAGGGGAACTTATCCGAATGCTTAGCCTTCTTGATATGCAAACTAACTAGTTGTTTTTAACAGTCGCTGTACCAGTATTGCATGGGTTCCCAAAGGCAATGGTACTTTTATTGCTGCACATGCTGATGGAAACTTGTACGAGTATGAGAAGGTGAGTCTTATTGTTCAGTGTGTTTTCTTTTAATCTTTTTTTTTTCCTTTATTGCCTGGTTTCCTTCTTTTCTTGCTCTACTACATGAACTGAAGTCTATTTAATTTATTTTAGGGCAAGGATAGTACTGGTGATACTTCTTTCCCAGTTATAAAGGATACTGCTCAGTTTTCAGTGTCTCATGCAAGATCCAGTAAGGTAATATCAATACTTCAAAATTTCTTTGCATTTTATAAGTATTTCATTGTTACACACAACCAAGTTCAGAATCAACAACACATCACATTAATAATGCTGCTGGTGATTGTAACCAACATCAGTTACATTCTTGTTTTGGCTGCTTCTGACATACTCAAATGTAGATTCTGCCATTCAGCTAATCAAAATTGGAACTTTTGTTATTTTTTAGAGCTTATTCAAAGATAGAACAAATATAGAACTGCTGGCCATCTTTATCATGGTGTTTTTTGTTAATGTATATGCTTTATCTGCAGAGTAATCCAATTTCCAGATGGCATATTTGTGAAGGTTCAATAAACAGCATTGTTTACTCTGCGGATGGGACATATTTGGCCACAGTTGGTAGAGATGGTAATTGTCAAATTGTTAGGCTTATGATTTTTATGGGTGAGTGCATGTGTTAATTGGTGCTGATATTAGGTGTTATATGTAGGGTACTTGCGAGTATTTGACTATTCAAAAGAACAACTAATAGGTGGTGGCAAAAGTTATTATGGTTCTCTTCTATGTTGCGCTTGGAGGTAAAAAGTTAAAATAAATACTTCTCCTCCATTGCTATGTGCCAAATGCTTGTTCAAGCCTTGCATGTCACGCGATGTCTTCATACTGCTTTCTTCATAAAGAATGTTTATGTGTTTCTTCTCAGTCCGGATGGAAAATATGTTTTGACTGGAGGGGAAGATGATCTTGTTA
This sequence comes from Rubus parviflorus, assembly GCA_029955375.1. Lineage (NCBI taxonomy): Eukaryota > Viridiplantae > Streptophyta > Magnoliopsida > Rosales > Rosaceae > Rubus > Rubus parviflorus. Next base: position 4,759,221 of record JARGGL010000010.1, read on the forward strand.
CAGTATGGAGCATGGAAGATAGGAAGGTTGTAGCTTGGGGTGAAGGACATAACTCATGGGTACAGTTTCATTGAAACTATATGAGCATATTAAGTTTTGATTTAGCATCATACATGGACATCTTACACCTTTTAGCTTTGATGTTTGCAGGTTAGTGGTGTGGCTTTTGATTTGCATTGGTCATCACCAACTTCAGATGGCACAGAAGAAAATCTGGTTTATCGTTTTGGCTCTGTCGGTCAGGTATTTACTTTTCCCCATTCCCTTCTCTCCCAAAAGAAAACACCGATGACATCCCATGTTTTAACAAATAAAACTATGTAAGGAACTCCTACCTTCAACACAACTAAGCTGCTTATTCTTCATTTTCTCTTGTTGGTGAGTTATTTCGAGATGACTTGAGTTATTGAGGAAGAAAGTATTTGATGAGCACTTATGGCTATAAAGTGACTGGTTCATGATTTACTTTTATGTATCTTAAAGTTGTCTAGGAAATAGTGTTGTTTGCTTGTTTTGTTACTTCCCAACTTATATGCGTGTTTACAGGACACAAAACTGCTCCTATGGGACCTCTCAATGGATGAGATTGTAGTGCCACTTCGCCGGTATTCAGTTGGTGGGTCTCCAACATTCAGCACTGGTAGCCAGTCATCCCATTGGGACAGCAGTTACCCGGTTGGCACTCTCCAACCTGCTCCAAACATGCGGGATGTTCCCAAGCTCTCCCCACTAGTGGCTCACTGTGTTCATACCGAGCCCCTGTCTAGCTTAGCTTTTACCCAGGAAGCTATTCTCACTGCTTCTTGGGAAGGGCATGTGAAAATTTGGATGAGACCAGGCGAACCTGAAAGTAAATCCAACTACTCAGAAGCTCTGCCAGGTGCTAGTTCGAGGGACCAACTACCACCGACAGGAAAAGGTTATTCAGAATCCAACTACTCAGAAGCTCTGCCAGGTGCTAGTTCGAGGGACCAACTACCACCGACAGGAAAAGGTTATTCAGAATCATCAAGAGGTTACCCGTTGCCTGAAAGTAAATCAAACAACTCACAAGCCCTTCTAGGTGCTAGTTCAAAGGAGCAACAGCCATCGACAGGCAAAGGTGGTGCCTATAGTTACAAAGACTTCTCAAAAAGCAACCGATACCTTCCGTAGAGCTGAATCACAGTTTGAACCTGTAATTACGGGACTTCAACTCACTTGTTTCCTTCAGATTGTGATATGTATGCATGCCAGGTCAGAGTTTGTTTTAGTTGATGATTATGCACATAGGTATTAATCTAGCTCAATGTTAAGTTGTTAACAACTGTAGAGAGTGAGTGAGAGAGAGAGATGCACATGTTATAATTGTAGTAACCATATATATGGGAACTAGTGAAGTTGGTTCTAGGAATTTGTCAAGGGTAGGTTTACAACTTACAAAAGGAAAATACATGCACAAGTGCCCCATTATTTTTCGGCAGCAGGGCCAAAATCTTTTCATTTACTACTGAGAATCAGCTTTTGTGTAGTGTTCACTATTGCTAATACTTTTCTTTAAGGTATTATTGACTAACAGTAAAATGAGAGGAACACGTGTACTATCCAATTGTATTATGCAATCAATGAAATAGCAAACTTGATATCAGATTTCAGAGCCAACTCTGGAAGTCGGAGACGAGACATTGGAGGAAACCAAACAAGTTGTGTGATGTCTCTGTGAATCTGTTTGGTGCCCTCCAACTCTCGCGTACGACTTTTAGATGGAGGAACAAATACGACTTCGATGTAGATGCCGAAGATAAGATATGGAGGAAACTAAACAAATTACTTCCTGTTCAAAGTTTAGTTTGTTCAGTTCCCACCTATTCATTCTAGCGACTTCCAAATGAGCATGAAACCACCAACTAGAAATTTCACTTGATGTCGGAGATAAGATATTGGAGGAAATTAAACAAATTACTTCACATTCAAGGTAAATTTGTTTAGTTCCCTCCAATTCTTACTTACGACTTCCTAATGATTATGAAGCTTTAACTAGAAATTTCACTTTAGATGCCGGAAATAAGATATTGGAGGAAACTAAACAAACTATTCTCACCTAAAGGTATAACTTTGTTTAGTTTCCTCCAATTCTTACATACGGTTTCTAAAAGAGCTTGAAGAAATTACTAGGTGTTTACTTTACATGCCGGAGGTGAGATATTGGAGGAAATTAAACAAATTACTTCTCGTTCAAGGTCAATTTTGTTTAATTCCCTCCAATTCTCACATACGACTTTTAAAGAGCGATGAGGAATATTTAGGAGTTTTAATTTAGATGCCGGAGATGAGATATTGGAGGAAACTAAACAAATTACTTCCCATTTCATAGGTTAACTTTGTTTAGTCTCCTCCAATCCTCATGTACGAGTTCTAAATGGAGAAATAACTGGGAATTTCAATTTAGATGTCGGAGATGAGATATTGGAAGAAACTAAACAAATTACTTCCCATTCAAAGGCGATTTTGTTTAGTTCCCTCCAATTCTCACCTACGGCTTCTAAAAGAGAGCATGGATGTTGGAGAAGAGGTGGGATGGCTTTCTTCTGTGGAAGGTGTTGAAGACTGAGAGGAGGAATCATGTATTTATAAGCATATGCTCATATCTCAGTGAGAGGCTCATGTTTCATTCATGCATTTGGTGCCCTTGACTAAACAGCATCGGACAGTACTATTATGTACAGGTGTTGGGTATAAAATTTCCAGTCTTATCTGAACCATCAACCATCCAATTCTCGTTTCATTCTATTTATTTAGAAGAAAAAGAAAAAGAAAATCACAATCTCAAACATGCAATTGATTAGAGTTTAGAACAGTGGTGCTACCAGAAATAAGTTCTAATGGAAGACCTTTTGAACTCTTGAAGAAGAAAACTGATGCAATCACATAATCATACCATATTAGCTTTGGGAATCATCCAATGCCGAGGGATTAAAGCTAATTCAATCTGACTTGATATACTTGCATCCTAATTTTACAGTGCTCAAATCGAATGCTTAATAGTATAGATATTTGCAATTAGACAAGTCAAATTTGATAATCCGAATACGCTGCAAATTTGCAAATTAGATATTTTGAACCATTGATATAGACCAAACAGTGCAAGGGCTAACCAATGATACTACACCATAATATTACAAAACCATCTAAGAAATGATATCAAAAATAGAAAAATTGACAAAACTACTTTGCTGATCGAACCCAGGAGGCCGACTTTGCACAATATTATAGCTGTAGCATGCCGATCAATAAGGGTCATGACCCCAGTGTAGTTGAAGCTCTCTGTGAATATGCCATGATTTGAAAGTTCAGGCATTCACGCCAAAGATGAATACATGACGAAGCAAACATAAAACAACTACATAGTGGTCTCTGGAAAAACACCTACCATGGTCCAAAGAAATGGAAACTGGAGAGTGGACAAGAGAAAAACAGCTGGTTCAAGAATCAACCGCCAACAAATACACATTGACTGCTCCTTCTCCAGCATCTGCAATGGATCCATCTAATCGAAAACATCCTAAAATATCCTAAAACCGAACTTTCTGTAGTACAGGAAATTTTGATCTTGCAACCAAAATTGTGCATAATTCAAGACTATGCACCTATGCATGCTTAATGCACTTGAACGTGTGTACAACAAATGCATACAATACGCAGTTGAAAATTTTCTACTGGTCAGTAGTCTCCATTTAGCATGTTCTGCAACTCCTAGCTTGTTCCTGCTTCAGATTGTTTTCTCTTTGCCAATGCATCCTCGGCTCTTACTTTCTCAGGAACGAAATCTATGTACAGAGTCAGTTATGCATTAGAAAATATCCAATATTAGTTACAAGAAGCAGTCAGTGGAAGCATAAAAGATACCTGAAAGAAAGTCGTATCTCTTCTGCTTGCAAACAACTGAGGCTGAAACACGAAGAAAACACATTTTATGACAGAAAATTAAAATAACTTAGAATAATCATTTACAATTCTAACAAAGGGAAAAGCAGGTTGATAATAATCTTTCGAGTAGCTTTCCCTATTGACATCATTTGTATGCAACAAGAATTGTGAAAACCCAGTCTCTACTACACTGAGATGAGAAAATGGTCTGTTAATATGTTATGCAAAGTTGATATTTAATAAGGAAAAACTTTTTAGCAAGAGCTAGAGGGCTTTTCAAACAGAAATGCAACCAGGAATGAAAAGGATGCCAGAAATATCAAACTGAATAAATTTCATTTTTCTCATAAGGAAAACAACTGCAACAGCTATATTCTGTTTGAAGAACAACCCAATTATCCAAAGCGCAGAAACTGATATGCATATATCTACTCAGAGGTCATTTTGAACTCCAACCAACTGAGCAGTGCTGTCATTCCCTTTCAAGTGGAGAGATCCTATTCAGGACACCAATGGATAATCTATTTCCACTAGTCTTAAGTCATAGGTAACTCTTCTATGAAAGAATTTAGTCTTAACAAGGGAAAAATCATAAGGCCTAAAACCCCATTTCGGTTTCTAGCTGAGGATGCAATTTTTTTTTTTTGAAATAAATCCTTAGACCATGGGTATGAAATAATTTAGTCTTTACAATGGACCAGACCATGAGGATGCAAAATCAAAATTGTATTAGATAAATCATAAAATTTCTGAATACCATTTCAAAGCTTAATAATGATCTGCAAACCATAGTGTTCAACTGATCATAATCAGAACACAAAGTACCAATAGTAACAAGTATTCCTTCCATTACAGAACTATAAACCTAAACTTGATGCCATTAGCTCCAAATGCACACTAGTCATATTTGTCACTTCCAAACAGATTAAAAGAAAAAAAAATGAAACTTCACACATATTTAATTCGAAAAACATAAAAGGGATAGAGGAAGAAAACTTACATAAGTGCTTGTAAGCAATAGCCTTCTTGCGATCCTTAACACAACATTTATGGGCATCTTCAGAAAACTTCCCCAGGAACTTCTCCTGCAACAAAAATTAAAAACTATGTTAAAAAAAGAAAAAAAAACCCTGAACAGAAAACTGGGAGGCGGAACTTACGGTGGCTATGTTGACGAGAAAAATGGCGTCAGAGCTAATGCGCAAGTCGGAATCTTCGGCCCTGATAATCCTCTTAATCCGCTCCATCGGAAAAGTATACGACTTGACATCTTCTTTCTCTTCGACCTCTTCCTCTCGCACTCGCTTTCCCTTGTTGGATTTCGGGGTGGGTGTTTTCGTACTTTTACCCCCATTTTGTTCTCTGTTCTTCTGGGACTTAGCGCTCGGGGATCGAACAGCCGCGACGGTGCCATTGCTGGTCTTCTTTTTGTTGTTGTTGTTGTTGTTGTTGTTGTCTTTCTTCTTGCTGCTCGGCTTCTTGGTTTCTTTGGTTTTCTTTGGCGGTATGGCTTTCTTGGGGGTCGCCATTGTTTGGGAGCTTTGCTTCTGCAAGCGCTTTTGATCGATATCTTGGGCTGCAAAAATGCTTTGCTTTTGGGCTAACAGTTTCAATTTATAAAAGGATTAGTGACCCAAGTTTCATATTTACACAGCCCAATAAAGAATTCTAGTCTCTACAGTCTAGACACACAAGTAGTCTTTCTCGTTTTATAACTGCCTCAAACTACTAAAGTAGCAAGCATTTCTATAAAACCTCAAATATGTTGACAAGGATTAAAATATCTACCGATATTTCGATATGAGAAAAACCTCCATATGGTACCTGAACTATCACCAAATGTAATTTTTGGTACCTGAACTTTCATAAGGAACCTGGTGTTACCTGAACTATGCCTCCGTTAGCCATTATAGTACCTACCGTTAAATATTCCGTTAAGTCTTTATGTGGCATTTTAATATAGTTTATTTTTATTTTTTAATTAATAATAAAATTACCTACATGGTAATAAATTATATTAAAAACATAAAAATTGGTAATAAATTATATTATAAAAATAAAAATAATTTTTCTCATTTTAGTCTTGAATTGTGGATAAATTATCTAAATCTTTTTTTGTATAATTTATTTAAATTTTAAAATCAAAATAAATTATCATTGTTTTTTAATATAATAAAATTTAAATTATTTTTTTGAGTATAGTTTATTTTTATTTTTTAATTAATAACAAAACCACCTACATGGTAATAAATTATATTAAAAACATAAAAATTGGAAATAAATTATATTATAAAATAAAAATAATTTTTCTTATTTTTAGTCTTGAATTTTGGGATAACTTTTCTAATTTTTTTTTGTATAATTTATTTTGAAAATTGAAAATAAATGAAATTACTGTTTTACCCATGCGACATAAGCACTTAACGGAATATTTAACGGTATGTACTTTAATGGCTAACGGAGGCATAGTTCAGGTACCACTAGGTTCCTTATGAAAATTCAGGTACCAAAAATTGCATTTGGTGATAGTTCAGGTACCATATGGAGGTTTTTCTTATTTCGATATATCATTTTCCGACTCTTTCTAACAAATGGTCCTTATTACCAATATATTACTAATGTATTTGCAAAATCTATACTATATTTAAAAGAAAAGGTTTTGTCAATCATAACAGATTTTTTTTACGTTAATACTCGCATATATTAAAATACTTTGAAACCAATTAATCATAAAAGGTAAAAAAAATTATAAAACCCTATGCCTCTCGCTCTTGAGAGCCCTAGCGGCGCCGTCTCTGGAGGCGCTCCCATTGCGCACGGCTTAGGCCGGTGTTGCACTCCCCTTGGTTGCTCCTTGCGATCGCGACAGTTGCTCCCTTGTGTGGTGTTTCGAAGGTGGTCTCGTCACTCCTCCTTCTCTGAAAGATCAGATCTAATCTTCTATGGCCGTGTGTTTCTTCTATGGCTTGCGGGTGTGCTTTGGAGCTTGTTTACCTGGTGGTCCAACGTCAGAGATGGTCAAGAGGCGGCTGGTTTTGGCGGTGGTTTCAGGTTGTGTCCGAGCAGAGGTCACCTTAAGTCTTGTGCGACTTTAGTCGGCGACTTGTGTGCATCCTCGGATCACCGTGTTCAGATTGTTGGTCGTGATTTTAGGTGCACATCGGGTTGGAGCAAGCTTCTGGTGCCGCCTTGAAGTTGGGCATTGATGGCGATGGGAGGTAGCGCTGATTTGTTACCTCATGATTTTCTTTGGGTGTCCTAGTTTTGGGTGCCCTTAGTATTTGGAGTAGCCAATGTTTTTGGGTTTGTCTCTCATTTGGATTACATCTTCACTGGATTATGGTATGGATTCCATGTTTGGGATCCAGGTGGAGCATATGGTGATTTGGGGTTCGTTTTTCTCCAACGGATCTATCTATCGGCTTGGTTAGTAAATAAGGAGGCTGATTTCATCTTGAGACTGAATGCTTTGTGGTTTGGTGTTGAAGATGGCTCAAGTTTCCTATTCAATTTTCTATTATTTTTTATTCCCTGCAAGATGATGTATATTATTTTCTATTTTTACAATGAGTCTCAATTGGACAATTGCACTGTGAGCACCACAATTGAGTGCATTGGCGAGCAGCGCAACTTGTGTTTCTGGGATGAGGATAGTCTACATCAGCTTGTAGTTGAATTGTTTTTCTATTTCCAAGAAGTGAGCTCGCACTCTGTAATTGAACAACCAATTCGACAACTTATGGTTTGTTCTACATTAGGATTTCATATTAACCTTATTAGGTTAATTATTGCTCATGCTATTGTTCAAGATGCCCCTATTAACGATTGTAATTGTGATCTTATTTAATACAAGTTTACTTTCATAAAAAAAACAAAAAACAAAAACGGTAAAAACAACAAACTACAAATAGCAAAAAAATTCAACTAATTAATTAATTCATAGTAGACATGAAGAGAGAGCTCTCTTCTCCAAACCCTAGTGGTCATGGCTTGGGTGCCTATTGACGTTTTTTTAGCGTCGCAACCAGCACCGGTCGTGGCTTGCTCCTTTGGACATCAGTATCCTGGCAGGCTCTTTTGTTTGTCCAGGTTTTTCACTTCAGTTTTCATTGTTATCATGAGGGGTGTTGGTCTTTCTTTGATCTTGGTCGTCTGGGGTGTTTGGATTAATTTCGGTTCTTGGGTTTATCCTCCACTTCGAGTGTCAGGTGCAAAGGGATTATCCTTCATTTGTTATGAAATCTGGTTTAGATTTGTATGAGATCCAGGTGGTAAGTTTGGAGATTTGGGGTTCTTTGTTTTTCGCAGACCCTACCTTGTGGCTAGCTCAATAATTACGGAGATTGAGTGCGTTTAGAGGTTGAAATTGGGCTGCCGATAGCTCTGATCTTCGCCTAGGATTTCTTTTATTTTTCATTCCCTGCAATTTAGTGGAAGTCATTCTCTATTGTTTCAATGAGTTCAGTTGGACTACTGTCCTGTAAACACCACAATTGAGTGAATGGGCGAGTTGCACAGCCCGTTTTTCTGGGTCAAGGATAGTCTACATTAGTTTGTAGTAGTATTGTTTTTCTATTTCCAAGAAGTGAGCTTTAACTATGTAAATGAATAACAAGTTATACAACTTATGATTTGTTCTGCCTTAGGTTTTCATATTAATCTTGCTCGGTTAATTATAGCTTATGCTGCTCTTCAGGATGTCCTTATTAACGATTGTAATTATGATTATATCTAATATATACTTCTTTTCTTAAAAAAAAAAGCTACAAATAGCAAAAAAAGTATAAAAAAATAAAGAAAAAATTTGTATAACTACCTACTCTTCAAGTAACTACCTCCACTTCCACACCAATCAGGTGTGTGGATATTTCTTGTATCAGTTTATATATCTTTAAATTTGAGTGCAAATATATATGTCTATATATCTTTAAATTTGAGTATATATATATATACTCAAATTTAAATTTAAAAAAAATATATTTTTTGCAAGAATAATTCTTGAAAATAAATATAAATGATGAGCAGTTCCGATGATTGAGTTAGGTTAACATTCTCGTCTTGACGTGCAATTTAATGATCAGAATCATCCATATTTTAGGTCCTCCTTCAAAGATTATTTTGATAAAAAAAATATTTTCAAATTGAAAATTATTTAACCATTTGATTACCACATTTATTATTTCATTTTTATCTAATGGTCTATATTTGTCTGTAAATTATACAACAACCAAATGACCAAATAATCTTCAATTCGGCTGATTTTTTGCAAAGATAATTCTTCAAAATAAATCTAAATAATGAGCAGTTCTGATGATTGAGTTATGTTACCAATTGGTCAAGATGAGAATGTTCACATTTTAATATAATGACTAATATTTTAAACCTTCCCTGCAACACTAGACAGTCTAGACTCTTGCCTCATAAAACAAAGAACAAGCATATACAAGAGAAACATCAAGGAAATGTATCTGTTGTTATCAAGAATATACAAGTTTGAAATGATTTTAATCGAATGTGGTATAACTTGATAAACAAACTCATAGTTTTACCAATCTCATTGAACAATTAAATAAATTTAGTCAAATTGTCGAAAATGATAACATCAGAAATTTTTAAATAATCATTTAATATTAATTAGAGGAAATGAACTAAAACCCCCTCTTTTAAAGTTCATAGTCTATAAAGCCCCTCTTTTTTCCTGATTTCTTTTTAAGACCGTTTTTTTAAGTTTGGTTGTGTAATTTACAATTTTAACCTTCTTCCTCCCTTCTCATTGCACCGAATGAGATCGTGAGATTGTCGTTCTGTAAGGAGGCACGCCTGAACGTTGTCTAGTGTTTGAGAGCGATGGGAGCTCAAGTTCGTAGGTCGTGTCCCTGCGATTATGATGGTGATAGAGGTGTACTATTGTAGTGTTCGGAGACCGGCGCGGCTCGACGATTGGCGACGCCGGTTGTGATCTGGAAATCGAGCACGGCTCGAGGAGCTTTGAGGATCGACTGGGTTTGCTGTAGTGGTGCCGGCTTGATTGGGTGCCATGGAAGAGAGCAGCGACGGCTAGAGAGCGCTGGGTTCTGGGCAGTACGGTGGAAGTGAGGCGGTGATCCTTGAATTGCAGGTGATTTGGGCCAAGGAGCCACGAGAATTGCAGTGTGGTAGTGTCGTTGGGTGCCCAAAGCAGGCGCAGCAAAATTGGGATTGAAGAGTGGCTTTGAGCTTGCAGGTACAGAGAGGAATTCTGAGCTGGGTGTGCACGGTGGAGAGCTCAGGAAGCGGCGTTGCTGGGCTGTGATTGATGATGGCCATCAATGGCGGCAGAGAAGCTCACGGTGGATTGCAGATGTGGTGATGGTGATTTGGGTGTCCATAGTGGTGGCTTAAAGGCTGGAATTGATGGGTGGTGCTTTGAATTGAGCTCATGAGCTGCTAACATGGTGAATGGGCAGGGAAGCTGCAGCGGTGAAGTAGAGAAGCTCGTGGGAGCTTGGTGGCCATAGCAATCTGAAATTGGCTGCTGCGCTGGTGATGGGTGCAGCGGCTGAGGTGGAGGTCTGGTGGACTGGGCACAACTGCAGTTGTACGTTGATCATGTTTTCTATTCTAAATCCAGTTAAATTGCTTGATTTGATAATTTTGGATTGTTGGGATGAATTAGGATTTGTGATCGCTTAATTGCCCAAGATGTAGAGACTTGATTAGTGCTTAATTGAAGCATATTTTGTGTAATTGGTGGTCAATAGTCGAATAGAATACAGATAGGTGTGGAAACTCAGTGGCTAGATCGATTTGAAATGCCGGTAAGTTTTTGTCACATTTCTCTGTTGAGATTCCTTTTGTTTTTGGTAGTTGAGAGTTCTTTCATCAATTTTTGGTTGAATGTATGTGTTACTTTTGCTTTTGATCATAATAGATAAAGATTTTGGGACTTTCTTCTATGTTTTGAGACTTTGAGATTGTGATTGTGGTACGGATTGTTGTAATTGAAAACTAAAGCATTATATTACTTAAATAATGCTTTCAGGTTACTTGTGTTTAAGTGAGTTTGAAGAGATTTTGGTATATACTAATGGTGTTGGAAAACTTAGCTAGTGTTTATGCTTTTCTATTGGTGGGCGAAAATGTTATGAAATTCTTTCAAATGCAAGTAGTCGATATGGAGACAAAAGAGAGAAGTACAGGTGATACAATTATGATACAATGATGATACAATAGTGCGATACAGAAGTGATACACATGCGATACACTTGTAATACACATCTGATACACTTGTGATACACATGTGATACACTTGTTTGTGATACACTTGTTTGTGATACACATGTGATACACTTGTTTGTGATATAACTGTGATATAACTGTGATACACATGTGATATACATGTTATACACCTGTCATACAGTATTATGTGGCAGACCATCATACACCTTGTGATACAATGATACACTTGTTTGTGATACAACTGTGATACACATGTGATATACATGTGATACACCTGTCATACAGTATTATGTGGCAGACCATCATACACCTTGTGATACAATGATACACTTGTTTGTGATACACATGCTTGTGATTCAGTTGTGATACACATGTGATACACCTGTGATACACTTGTGATACAATATTATGTGGCAGACCATCATACACCTTGTGATACAGCGATACACATGTGATACACGTGTGATACACATGTGATACACGTGTGATACACATGCGATACAGTTGTGATACACATGTGATACACTTGTGATACACATGTGATACACTTGTTTGTGATACACATGTGATATACATGTGATACACCTGTGATACAGTATTATGTGGCAGACTATCATACACCTTGTGATACAATGATACACTTGTTTGTGATACACATGCATGTGATACACATGTGATACAGCTGTGATACAGTTGTGATACACGTGTGATACACATGTGATACACCTGTGATACACTTGTGATACAATATTATGTGGCAGACCATCATACACCTTGTGATACAACGATACACATGTGATACACGTGTGATACACGTGTGATACACGTGTGATACACGTGTGATACACATGCGATACAGTTGTGATACACATGTGATACAATTTCTTGAGAAACTCAACGAATAAAAAGTCAACATTTTGACTCCTCGCAAACTAAGATTTTCCAAGTAAATATTCATTTAACAACAAAACATTTCACTAACAAACCACAAAAACCTACAAACAGTCAATAATTAATTTTAACAATTTTAGAGAAATCAATATTGAAAATTCGGGATATTACAGAAGAAGGGTTGCAAGTTTGCGCAAAATGAACAAGCGAAGAGAGAATAAGTGATGGCTTGGGTGCCCGGAGAAGATCTGGGTAATGCGGGTGTCCAATTGATTGTAAATTTTTGAGAAATTGAGAAGAATTGGACTCAAACCTTGTGATACACATGTGATACAAATTATGATACACATGTGATACAGTTGTGATACAAATTGTGACACAGTTGTGATACGCATGTGATACAGTTCTGATACGCATGTGATACAGTTCTGATACGCATTGATACACATGTGATACAGTTCTGATACAGTTGTGATACACATGTGATACAGTTGTGATACACATGTGATACACATTAATACATATTGTGATACAGTTGTGATACACATGTGATACACATGTGATACAGTTGTGATACACATTGATACATATTGTAATACAGTGATACACATGTGATACAGTTGTGATACACATTGTGACACAGATTGTGATATACATGTGATACACTTGTGATACACATGTGATACACTTGTGATACACATGTGATACACATTGTGACACAATTATGATACACATGTGATATAGTTGTGATACACATGTGATACAGTTGTGATACACATATGATACAGTTGTGATACACATGTGATACAGTTGTGATACACATTGTGACACAGATTGTGACACAGTTATGATACACATGTGATATAGTTGTGATACACATGTGATACAGTTGTGATAGACGTGTGATACAGTTTGACGTGTTGGGTTCGGGATCCCGATGGTAATTTTTGGGAAAAATGGAGTAAAACTGAGATTTGGTAATACATGTGTGATACACATGTGATACAGTTTGACGTGGCGGGCCCGGGATCTCGATGGTGATTTTTAAAAAAAAATCGAGTAAAAATGTGTTTTGGTGATACTGTGATACACATGTGATACATTTTGACGTGGCGGGCCCGGGATCCTGATGATGATTTTTGAAAAAAATGTGGTAAAAATGTGTTTTGGTGATACTGTGATACAGTTTGATGTGGCGGGCCCGAGATTCCAATGGTGATTTTTGAAAAAAATGGAGTAAAAATGTGTTTTGGTGATACTGTGATACACATGTGATACAATTTGACGTGGCGGGCCCGGGATCCCGATGGTGATTTTTGAAAAAAAAAAAGTAAAAATGTGTTTTGGTGATACTGTGATACAGTTTGACTTGGCGGGCCCGGGATCCCGATGGTGATTTTTGAAAAAAATAGAGTAAAAATGTGTTTTGGTGATACTGTGATACACGTGTGATACAGTTTGACGTGGTGGGTCCGGGATCCCGATGGTGATTTTTGGAAAAAATGAAGTAAAAATGTGTTTTGGTGATACTGTGATACACATGTGATACACATGTGATACAGTGTGACGTGGCGGCCTGAGATCCCGATTGTGATTTTTTGAAAAAATGAAGTAAAAATGTATTTTTGTGATACTGTGATACACATGTGATACAGTTTGACATAGCGGGCCCGGGATCTCGATGGTGATTTTTAAAAAAAATCTAGTAAAAATGTGTTTTGGTGATACTTTGATACACATGTGATACACGTGTGCTACAGATGTGATACAGTGTGACGTGGCGGGCCCGGGACCCCGATGGTGATTTTTGGAAAAAATGGAGTAAAAATGTGTTTTTGTGATACTGTGATACACATGTGATACAATTTGACGTGGCGGGCCCGGGATCTTGATTGTGATTTTTGAAAAAAAATAGAGTAAAAATGTGTTTTTGTGATACTGTGATACACATGTGATACAGTATGACGTGGCGGGCCCGGGATCCCGATGGTGATTTTTGAAAAAAATGGAGTAAAAATGTGTTTTGTTGATACTGTGATACACATGTGATACAGTTTGACGTGGCGGGCCCGAGATCTCGATGGTGATTTTTGAAAAAATTTGAGTAAAAATGTGTTTTGGTGATACTGTGATACAAATGTGATACACGTGTGACGTGGCCGGCCCAGTGTTTAAGTGAGTAAACATGTTCCATAAGGGAAAAGAGTAATTTAGGTAAGTAAAATTTACATATAAGGAATAAAGGGTTTAAAAAGAAATGAAAAAAAAGAAGTGACTTAAGAGGAACAATCTTATTAGAAAGGGGCCTTATAGGAAGTGGCCCTATTAATTACCCACGACAATTTGATTTAATAGCATAAGTTTTCTCTCTTTATAAGGGGTAACACATAGCAGGTTGTCATAACAAATCTCACAAAAAGAAGAGGAAAAAAAAATTAAAAATCCTAAGATCATGAGTTCTACAACCCAGGCCTGACAAAAAAAAAAGCCTTCATGGGTTCTTCGAGCCAGAGTATGAAGCAAATTTGCCGTATACCAAGGCTAAGATCCTTGGAAGATGAGTGATGGATGATGAAAATATCATACAATTATGCCTCTGTTGCATAAAACCCAGAGGAAGAACCATGCTTGCGTCATGAATACGGAAGAAAGAAGAAGAACCGTGAAGCAGAAAGAAAATAAAAATAAAAATAAAAATAAAGAGAAAATATAAGTCTTTTTCTAATGAAAATGTGAAATGTCAAATTTAGCCTTACATTTAACTAACCATTAACGGAAGACATACGAAAGTATCACATTGATACGAAATTTTAAGTTCTACAATCACATTGATCGTTTTTAATAGTTGGATATCAAAATAACTGGAGCAAAAGAATTCATACACGTAAAAAACTCTAATAAAAATAGTGTCATATATACCAAAGAGTTGTTGGTCTAGCGGTCAGGCCCTTGGTTTGCTCCCAAGAGGTCTGGGGTTCGACCCTCTCCCATGGTACCCACCTAGCAAATGTTAGAATTTCCAGTTCCCCAAATGTTGTGGGGTCAGGCGGGGAGCCTAGGGATTAGTCGGGTCAAAGACTCGGACACCCTAGTTTCAAAAAAAAAAAATAGTGTCATATATAATATGATCATTATGATCTCAATGATTGATCCTATTAAATTAGTAGTACGTACTACGTAGTGATCCAAATATATATATTTTCCATTATCGATCCCACAATAGTGCCCGTACTACGTAGTAGATTATATTATTCGTGTAGTGTTAGTTAGGTAGAGTTTAGGATATATATATATGTTTCATTTACTAGATATCTAACGGAGTAGTCATATAGATAAGCGGTGTCTCTTTCAGAGAAGATAATAGATTCATTATAATATTATGGTGCATGTCTATTTCAATTTTTTATTCGACTAATTTTTGTTAATGGGACGTCCACCCCTTTAAAAAAAGAAGAAGAAGAAGTCCTTAATGGATTGATATCGTTGTTTCCGATCATTAACGTCAATATATATGGTACCAATAGAACTAGTAGTACTAGCTTAGTGTGGTGGCTTTTGCCAGTTGGGTTGGATCATATATTTTATGTCCCTAACAAATTAAACCCTACACGCATGCACCATGCAAAACATAATTTTCCACTAACGATCCATGAACATGCATGTAAATATGCGCTTTATCGTTCTACCAAACTTCCAAACATGTAAACAAAGATATCGAGTAGTTCAACATGAGGATCTCCTACTTTAACTAGATAATCTCATTGTTTGAGCCAAAATTAATATTTTTTCAGCTTTATTCATATTTGATGCAGCCCATGGGCCGAGACTTGCGGCCTTAATATCTTGGAGATATTCTCTCAGTAGATTTGCTTCGTATCTGCCTTATCTCTCAAGGAAACCTAATTAATCAAGGTTATTGATTAACGATATCAAATCCTTTAAGGAAAAGAAATCTATAATCATTTTACGACAAGGAACTGCCAAACCCTACTAGTATAAATAAAGGGGTTTAGAGAAATTAAAGAACACACATCTTTACAAGCAACCTTTGCAAAACTCAAAGCCTCCTCGAGCAAAACTTACAATCTAAAGCCTCCCCGGAGCATCCTTCAGCAACCTAAGCCTCTCCGGAGCAAACTTGCATCTTTACAGCGAAGCTAAGATCACGCCTTAGCAAAATTCTCTTCTTCTTCTTCCCAGTTGTTAGCTCTGCTTTCTCACCCCGTGAGCGAGTATCGACTTTTGTGTTCACCAAGGATCACTTTTGAAGCCCTAGACCCCGTTTAGGCCTTTCATGTACGGACCTTGACAGAGTTAGTTCTCTCTCTGTCCACATTCGCTTGATCCAAGAAGCAAGTTTGGAGCGCATCCTCTACAACAACGTACCCCGTGGTACTGGCACGCCCGCACTCTACAAAAGAGACTGTTTGACTCTCCCCTGCGGTTTCCAGCGCAAACATTTTGGCACACCCGGTGGGACATGTCGAAAGTGGTTCCTTGTGAACCAAGATTGGGAGAACAGAAGAAAATCCGCATTCGCCGGTAGCTACAACAATGTCTAAGAACTCGGATGTTTTACCATCTCCTCCTTCAGATTCATCCGCTTGGATTAGAGGGATTGACGAGGCCATTCAACTTTTTGAAGCGGCCATGAAGACGCAGGCCGAAGCATTCCAGCAGGCTTTTCAGAGGACTTCAAAAGAGACTTATGCTGCATTTCAACTCCTCAAAGAAGTTGTTTCAGAAGTGCACCAGAAGCAAGTCGAGGAGATTCACCCAACGATGGCAGATCACTCTGATGCCAATAATCGCACTAGCGAACGAGTGGATACAAAGATAACTAAGCCTATTCCAGAGGCTTCAGCTGTGGTTTTGTGTTCACGCTGCAAGGTGGAGTGCGGAGTACCAGTCAGTTATGAGGAGTTTGAAAAGACTTTAGCAATGCCTGCCAAACCATTCTCAGAATTGCGTTCGCCACCAGAGAATTTTCAGCCTTCTAGTCCTAAGCATGTTCGCAGTCAGCTAGAGGTCACAAAAAAGATTAAGGAGTCTAATCTTTTTGCGCGAATGAAGGCAGTAGAGAGGTTTCGCAAGGAACCTGAAAAGTCAGTTCAGCAACAAGCTAGCATGACTAAGCCATACATACCACCAGCACCACGCGTAGTCATTAAAGAGGACAAGTGGTATGTGCAGGAAAGCGGGAAGGCGGTAGAAATCACTGCTTCTCAAAAAAGAAATCTGCAGCGACGTTTTGGTCAGGCTAAACGTGCCCTAGAAGCTTTAGACATGGGGTTAGTCAAACCTGAAGAGCTAGTTCAGACACCAGAGCAACTACGACGAACCGTGGAGCGGTTGTCTGTTAGACAGATTATCCCAGTAGGGAGGCAAGGCAAGCAGCGAGAGTTTGTTCGCCATCGACCTAGTGTGTTCGCCAGGAAGACAAGTAACATCCGCGAACCGGTTCCCAAAAAGCTACAATGGCGGCCTAAATAAGTCGAGAATAAGAACACTGTAGCAAAAGTGGTTTCCAAAAGTCAACTAAGGGAACCAGAGCTTATACTTACAATGGCCAATTCCGTGGCCTTGTTGTTGCCATTCGCCATCACCTTTGCCCGGATTGGGGGGCTACACTTATTTATCTTTCGTCACCTTTCATCAAGCCAAATTTGTGGCTTTTTCTCCATTCGCCGCACTTAGTCGAACTAGGGGGCACCATCACCCCTATGTCCCTTAGCGAATGTGGGATTTTCAAGATTTTATTTGCATCTATGCGACCAGATTGTGGTTCCAGAACTCGTTTTGTCTTCAGGCCTATTTTGAGGCCATTCACGATATTCACATGCACATCCGCCATACAGATCATGCAGAGTTGAGCCTGACTTAGCCCTCTTCAATCATGGTGTACCTGGGCCTGATTTCGAGGCCTGGGGGGCTATGTTTGAGCCAAAATTAACATTTTTTCAGCTTTATTCATATTTGATGCAGCCCATGGGCCGAGACTTGCGGCCTTAATATTTTGGAGATATTCTCTCAGTAGATTTGCTTCGTATCTGCCTTATCTCTCAAGGAAACCTAATTAATCAAGGTTATTGATTAACGATATCAAATCCTTTAAGGAAAAGAAATCTATAATCATTTTACGACAAGGAATTGCCAAACCCTACTAGTATAAATAAAGGGGTTTAGAGAAATTAAAGAACACACATCTTTACAAGTAGCCTTTGCAAAACTCAAAGCCTCCTCGAGCAAAACTTACAATCTAAATCCTCCCCAGAGCATCCTTCAGCAACCTAAGCCTCTCCGGAGCAAACTTGCATCTTTACAGCGAAGCTAAGATCACGCCTTAGCAAAATTCTCTTCTTCTTCTTCCCAGTTGTTAGCTCTGCTTTCTCACCCCGTGAGCGAGTATCGACTTTTGTGTTCACCAAGGATCACTTTTGAAGCCCTAGACCCCGTTTAGGCCTTTCATGTACGGACCTTGACAGAGTTAGTTCTCTCTCTGTCCACATTCGCTTGATCCAAGAAGCAAGTTTGGAGCGCATCCTCTACAACAACGTACCCCGTGGTACTGGCACGCCCGCACTCTACAAAAGAGACTGTTTGACTCTCCCCTGCGGTTTCCAGCGCAAACACTCATAATCTAGTAAAGGGGTTTGTTGGTTATATGTACATATTTTTTTATCAACTGTGGAAGGGAAAATCCAACTCAAAATCTCTATCAACCGTACATGTATGCCTTACTACCCTTTTTTTTTTTTTTTTTTTCAGAGAAAAGAAATCATTAAGGATGAATATGGAATGGTTGTACATCGAGGGAGACGTAACACCAGAACCTCGAGTAAGTTTTTGAATGTTTACCAAAACTCATGTTTTGGCATTATATATATATATATATATATATATATATATATATATATATATATATATATAGGGAAAGACTCTAATGATGACTCTTATAATAAGGACTTGGTGAAGACTTTTCGATTAGACCTACTTTTTTATTACATCTCGACAAATCAACCGTTCAATATTTAAATATTTATGAGTAGATCACTTCTACAAATTTTCAATGAAATCGGAAATCGTTAAGTCATCTATAATTGTGATTTACCATTTATGAATATGAATGGTTCAAAATTGACAGATTTGGTTCGTCCATTTATTTGGTCTAGTTCGGTACCTTAACGATTTCAAATTTTGTTGAAAATTTGTACGTAGAAGTGATCTACTCATGAATATCTTAACATTGAACGGTTGATTTGTCGAGATGTAATCGAAAAATAGATATCACAACCATTAATAAAAAAGTCCTCATTATAAGGGTCCTCATTAGAGTCTCTCACATATATAGTTACTAAAATTCTCCACTACGGAGGTATGTAACTTTTTAAGTTGCGGAGTTTTGATCTCAGCTGTCAGATCCGTTTAAATGATATGAAATGACGGCTGAAATCAAAACTCCGCAACTTAAAAAGTTGCACACCTCCGTAGCAATGTTTGAAAAATCGCTAGGCGCTAGTCGAGCTGCGAGGGTGAGATTAGCGCCTAGCCGCCTAGGCGGGAATTCGTAGGGGGATTAATTGATTTTTTTTTTCTTTTAATTTTATTTATACATTTTAATTTTAATTGTGCATGTCAGCACTTATCTGCGAAAATTAACGGATTGACTAATGGTTGGACTAAACTGATCAATTTGGTAAGTACAAGAGTACGTGTTACTGATGAAATTAAAATAACAGGGACTAACATAATTTTCGGTTTAAAGTTTAAGGAGGTAAACTGAATATATTTAGTCCAAAATAAATAATAATATGTAATTATATGTTTCACTTGTCGTCCTTTTCTCGTCTTCGTCATTGTTTAACCCACCTGTGTCTCTCTCTTCTAGTCTATCTCAGGGACCAGTGTGTCTATCTCTCCTCCCAAACTCTACCCACACCCTCAGGCACACACATATATAGAACCCTCCAAACTCCCACCACCGCCGTCATGAGACGAGTCTGCACCTAGACCGTAAAGAAGTCCTCTCGCCAGGCCATCGCGCATGACCTCGACTACCATAACAACAAGAAGGTCCTTGAAGAAGTCGCCATCATCCCCACCAAGAGGCTCTGCAACTAGATCGCCGGTTTTGTGATCCATCTTATGAAGCGGATCCGCCAAAGCTCATAGTAGATCTAAAAGAATGATTTAAAAAAATCGCCACCTAGGTCGCTTAAGCCGCCTAATCGACCACTTTTCTCTGCCTAGGGATTTGGCCGATTTTTCTACTGATTGTCCATTAATCTGGGCTGAGGAGCCACGCCTTTTTAGAACTTTTCTCCGTAGTGGAGAAGCCATGTATATAGTTATATACTATGTATAATAATATTGGACAAATATTTTGTCATATAAATATGAAACTAGCGAAAGTATTTGGCTAAGTACGTACATTTTCCAATATAGGGCTTGACGCCTTGACAACATGTACAATAGCTCAAGAATAGCATATATCGAACAATAAAAATAGTGTCATATATAATATAATCATGATGATCTCAATGATTGATCCTATTAAATTAGTAGTACATAGTGATCCAAATATATATATTTCTCATTATCAATCCCACAATTCAATAAGTAGTAGATTATATTATTCGTGTAGTTGGGTAGGTGGAGTTTAGGATATATACGTACGTGCTTCAGCTATTGGCATGGATATCTGATGGAGTAGTCATATAGATAGGCAGTGTCTCTTTTTTTTTTGGTCGTGAAAACAAACTTCATAGAAGGCACAAATAAGCCAGTAGTGATACAGGGAAAAGGCACTCATAGTCTTTCAGAGAAGATTAAACTAGTAGTACATAGTGATCCAAATATATATTTCCCATTATCGATCCCACAAATCAATGCGTACGTAGTAATATTATTTGTGTAGTTAGGTAGGTGGAGTTTAAGATATATAGATGCTTCAGCTACTGGATATATATCTGACAGATCGAGTAGTCATATAAATGTGTCTCGTTTAGAGAAGATTAAACTAATAGTACGTAGTGATCCAAATATATATTTCCCATTATCAATCCCACAATTGAATACGTAGTAAATTATATTATTCGTGTAGTTAGGTAGGTGGAGTTTAGGATATATATATAAAGATTCTCCGATGCGGAGGTCCTTACTTTGTAAGGTACAGAGTTTTGATCTTAGTCGTCAGATCTGTCTAAGATAGTGGAGAAACCATATATATATATATATATATATGCTTTAGTTACTGGATATCTGACGGAGTAGTCATATAGATAGGCGGTGTCTCTTTCAGAGAATATATAATAGATTCATTATAATATTCTGGTGCATGTCTATTTCTGGGTTTGTTTGTTTTCAAAGTCCGGCCATGCATGTATGCATGCATATGACTATGACTCCCTATATTCAACAACAAAGGTCAAGGGAGTCAATGTCGGACCCACATGCAGACTACCCTGGGCTGTAGCCCGGGTAGCTTTTAAGATTTTTTCTATTTTATTTATATATATAAGGTACTTAAAGTTTCTAATTAAATTTGAAGTCTACACATATATTTTAGCTACAAGTCTCTAGCTAATTCAGTCAATTTCTAATTCCAACTTCTCTTAGTTCTTCAATTCTTTCGTTGTTGTTGTTTTTTAAATTTTTTTATTTTTTTTATGTATATTGAAGTTGTTGAAAAATGGCCAGATTAAATGTTTTAACAATTTTATTTAGGAAAACTAATGTCTTAATGTATGTAGATGCAACAAAAAAAATTAGAGTTTTTATCATAAATGGTACGTGAACTTTATCTTCATTATATACATGATACCTGAACTTCACTTTTGGTCACAATCAGTACCCAAACTCTTCGATTTTATCCTAAATGGTACTTGTCGTTACATTCCGTCAACTAACGTAAAAAAATCTAAAAAATTGAAGAATTTTTTTTTCTCTCTCACTTCTCTCCCTCTATGCCTACGTTAACTACCTCCAAACACCACAAATTTTATATCAACATGTTGAGCAGAACCCAATGATCAAGTTGAGTAACTACCTTAAGGTGAGATTCGAAGTGAATAGAGATATCTATGCCGGAAGTTCCGAAACCCGAAAAGTCAACGACATTGATCCTCCACGTACGGCGGTCGACGTTGAAAACCGAGGGTACCACAAGCTTTCTGGGATGGAGGGCTTCAAAGACCAAGTAGTTTGGAGGATCGAAAATGGCCGGAGGAGGTCGGAACGAAAGCTTGAAATTTCAAGCTTTTCCAGCGGTCCTCACCGTGGCTTTCCGACGCGTTTGGCTTCTAACCCAGGTGGGTTTATCTCGCCGGCACCTTCTGCTTCTGTTGGTGTAGGCGGTGAAGCAAGGTGGTGGCCGGAGCTGGTGGTGTTGTACGGTGCAGAGGGAGAGGAGAGAAGAAAGAGAAAAAAAAAACTAAATTGACGAAATTTCCCCTAAAATAGGGGTTACATGTAGCTCACATGCCATTTTTTGACGAAATATGGATGAAATGTAACGATAGGTACTATTTAGGATGAACTCGAAGAGTTTGGGTACTGGTTGTGATCAAAAGTGAAGCTCAGGTACCATGTATATAATAGAGGTAAAGTTTAGGTACCATTTGTGATAAAAACCCAAAAAATTATTATTTTAGCCCACCATACTATAAATTCCTGGCTCTGCCATTGAAAGGAGTAGGCCGGTGACGATGAAATTCTCTTTTAGCATCCACCATAGTCTTCATGCTTAATTATTTATTCTGCTAGTCTCCTCTTCTCTCCTTCACAGGTCTTGAGTCTTGACGAAGATGGTCATCACTTTCACACCCAACAAACACTAAACCACTCACCCTAGCTGCGACTAAATTACAAAACCCTCACTTTGACTAACGTTACTTGCAATGATGCCATAATTTGTAATTTACTTAGTACTAGAATTTGTAGTGTAATTCATTCACTCGGTAAGTTCGTCGATCGGGGTCGATAGGCCGATAGGGTTTTTTTTGGGGGGGGGGGGGGGGGGATTGTTGGAGATATTTGTCTTACTGCAAATTAAACCAAATACTATATATATTGACTACCTTTTTATTTTAAGTAGAATGGTAAGTCTATTGTGCAGTGCTCCATATATAGTTTTTTGTGGTCACGTTTGAATTGCCATTGCATTCAAAAGGACAATTCGTTGTCATTGAATAACAATTGCAAATGAAATTATCAATTATTCAATCCAATTGTCAATTATTCATAACTGAATTTTTTTTTTAAGATGTAGCCCTCAAATAGTAAAATCTTAAAACATAATTAATTAATAGGGACAATAAAGTCAATTCACAAAATAGAAATAAAAATGAAGATGAAAGCTAGTAGGAAACAATATTAGAGGTGGGCATTGAGTGGGTTGGTCGGTTTGGGCTTCAACCCATTAGCCAACCCAACAACTTCGGGTTGACATTTGAAGAACCCATTTTCGGCCAAATTTACTCACAAACCAACCCA
Organism: Rubus parviflorus; assembly: GCA_029955375.1. Taxonomy (NCBI): domain Eukaryota; kingdom Viridiplantae; phylum Streptophyta; class Magnoliopsida; order Rosales; family Rosaceae; genus Rubus; species Rubus parviflorus. The sequence continues at coordinate 4,782,729 of JARGGL010000010.1, forward strand.
CCCAACCCAATAATATTCGGTTGGGTTGGGCGGGTTATACGGTTTGGAATTCTTATATTTTTATTCTTTTAATTATTTTTTAGTTAAATATTTAAGAGGACTAAAAATTAATAAATTTTAGTCAGTCAATAAATGTAGAAAATATATCAATCAAGTTTGATAGATAAGGAAAAACATTCGTGTTAGTGAGATAGAGAAATTAATTTTAGATTTTATTCATTAGTATATATACATAGTTGTATAATTAAATATGAGATCATCAATTTAAAAAATTACAAAAAGAGAGAAATGCTGAAAATTATTTAGGCTAGATAGTGCAGTTAGTTAAAGTTTTAGCAAATCTTAACATGCCACGAGTAAAATAAATAAAAATATAATATGTATTGGGCGGGTTGGGTTTAATGGGTAGAGTAATAGTTGAACCCAATTTCACCCACATATTGATCGGGTTGGACGGTTTTTAACCCAATTATTTTATTTTTATGTGACAAACCAACCCAACCCGCCCTGGGTTGGGCGGATTGGGCGGTTGACCCACAAAGATGCCCACCCCTAGGAAACATGGTGGTTTTTCTATGAAAAAAATACGTATATATCCACTACTTTTAACTCTCCACACACAAAGTGGTTACCTTTTTAATGTCAGTAACTCGGTAAGACGTCTTGATAAATTGAGATAAAGTTTTGTTTCTTTGATAATAAGGGATAAAGTTTTTCAAATTTAGAACTAGTCCAACTTCAGGTGCGTTGGATTTCCTATAGAGTGGAGTTACCATATAAATCTGACCAAAAAAGGAAAAAAAAATATCTGGCCAAAAACGCAAAAACCGTAAAACGACTAAAAAATCATATAAAATAGAAACTTTTGTTTTTGGCCAAATAGAAACTTTGTGTCAAATAATTACTGCGTACACGATGACATGGCAGGCAAGGCAAACCAATCCCTTCTATATTTCAGGCGCTCATTACTCTCCTCTATAAATTAGGAGAGCACTGATAGAGTAGCTAAGCAAGAAGAAGAAGAACCAGACGACGATAGTGCTGAGTTGCTGACGTGTTAAAAGGCCGTGGCTGTGGCAATGAGAGGAAGCGAGTTTAAGATGGTGGTGCTTTTGGTGCTCGGTGTTTTGGCGACGGCGTCGTATTGTGCTACTGTTAGCTACGACCACAGGGCGCTCGTGATCGATGGCAAGCGCAGAGTGTTGGTCTCTGGCTCTATTCACTACCCACGTAGCACTCCAGAGGTTCATTTCTCTCTCTCTCTCTCTCTCTCTCTCTCTCTCTCTCTCTCTCTCTCTGTGTAAGTGTTTTCCTTTTGAATCAATGTGTGTAAAATTTGGGTGTTTGTGGTGGTTGCAGATGTGGCCGGACCTTATTCAGAAATCGAAGGACGGAGGATTGGATGTGATTGATACCTATGCTTTCTGGAACTTACACGAGCCAGTTAGAGGCCAGGTCAGTTTCTGCCTTTCTGGCATGGGTTCTTGCATTGCATGAATGTGGGAATCAATAAAAATTACAGCTTTTGCCATTTGGGTTTTCTTTACTGTACAATTGTCAAAAAAGTAACCAACTTTTGCTAGAATTTTAACTTTGGTTTTAGGATTTATACTTGGGTTTGTGTTATCAATCTAATCTTTAATTAGGAACGAGTCATGTAGGCGTTAATAAGGGATTACTTTCCTGCTTGGTCTAGGAAAGTGTCCGTCTGTGCATGGCACATGTCGGTCACGATGCCTTGATTTCAGAATCAAAGGCCGTTAGGGTCAGTAGCTGTAATCGCGGAATGGTTGGCATGTGTCTCCTTCCAGCTATCCGTAGCTGTAATCAAAGAGTCATTTTTTTTCCTTTTCTTTTTGGATTCTTGGTGATAGTGACTGATTGCACGAGAATTTTGCAGTATAATTTTGAGGGAAGGAACGATTTGGTTAAATTTGTGAAGACAGTGGCAGAAGCAGGACTGTATGTGCATCTTCGAATTGGGCCTTATGTATGCGCAGAATGGAATTATGGGTATGATTTTTTATTTATTTATTAATTTTTGTAGTTCTTGTTCAATTGCTCTGACTGGTCTTTTTGGCTTCCCTTTTTGTTTTTCCTTTTCGGGGAATAAAGCGATAGCTCGGTTTACTATTTTTCTGAAGAATGTTTCCGTTATTGAACAGTGGCTTTCCTATTTGGTTGCATTTTATACCCGGAATTGAGTTGCGGACTGATAATGAGCCGTTCAAGGTCTCTAATCCCTTTCATCCCAATTGCCCAAATTTGTGTGTTTCTTTCTTGTCTATTGAGAATTTTCTCAACTTCATTAGTTGATTGAAATATTTGTGGTTTCAGGCAGAAATGCAGCGATTCACGGCCATGATCGTTGATATGATGAAGAAGGAGAAGCTTTATGCATCTCAGGGTGGACCCATTATTTTATCCCAGGTTGAATTTTCTATTTGATTTCATTGTTTTACCCAATTTTGGTGTTTGAGACTTTGGTTCTTGTTAGGTTTTTGGAGGAAATTAATTGTTGGTTTCAATTATCCAGATTGAAAACGAGCATGGAAACATTTATTCAGGGCCTGCTGCAAAAACCTATATTAACTGGGCAGCAAACATGGCTGTGTCTTTGGATACAGGGGTGCCATGGATCATGTGCCAGCAAGCAGATGCTCCTTCTTCAGTGGTTAGACTTTCTTATTCACTTTCCATTTGCATTGTATTGGCCTTGTATAAACATAGCATTCTTTCTCACTATGAATTCTTACAGATTAACACTTGCAATGGATTTTACTGCCATAAATTCACCCCAAAATCTAACAGCATGCCCAAAATGTGGACCGAGAATTGGAGCGGATGGTAAGGGGCCTAGACAATCATGTGTTATTTGATAATTTGAGCTAGTTTTCTGTAAACTTGAATCAACCTTCCTAATGTTTGTGATCACTAGGTTTCTTTCCTTTGGTGGTGCTGTACCTCAGAGACCAGTGGAAGACCTCGCATTTGCTGTAGCACGCTTCTACCAGCGAGGTGGAACTTTCCAAACTTATTATATGGTACTGCAATTATAAATGGAGTTTATTCTCATTTAAACGACATTATAGGAATGTTTTGATGCTTTAGGACAGAATTCAGTATTCTTTAACCAGGAAGAAAACATGAAGTGATTTGTTCTTTGTTGATCATTAACAGTACCATGGTGGAACCAACTTTGGGCGGTCTGCAGGAATCTTTATTGCTACAAGTTATGACTATGATGCTCCACTCGATGAGTATGGTATGCTGTGTCTAGTATTCCTATATTAATGCTTTACTGCTGGTGATGGTGTTGGCCTTTTTGCTATGTATGTATATATATGTAAATGAACTGACATTTGCTGTCAACCTGATGCCTTAATCTTAAAATGAAATTTTATTACGAGAAGACATACTAATTTAGACCATGAACGCTCGAATATATATACGTTGCTGGACTTCTTCGGCAGTTTAATATAAGTTGCTGTCAACATTATGAATGCTATAGAGAATCAGCTTAACAATTCATTTATGTTGCAGGACTTCTTAGGCAGCCAAAGTGGGGTCATCTAAAAGATGTGCATAAGGCTATCAAGCTTTGTGAAGCTGCAATGGTGGCCACTGACCCAAAAATTTCTTCTCTTGGTAAAAATGTGGAGGTAGAATCCTTTCTCTTGTTAGAGACTGATTCATGGCTATCATAAGAACTTTTAGATGAACTTCTTCTAGGCCGCAGGACCCTCCAGCCTAGGTGAATGCTCCATATGGTCATATCCAGTGCGGATTTGGCACGAACTAGTTAGTATTTACCAGCGCAACAGAGGAACTTATAACTTAGACAAGTTAAACATCTTAGAATATCTGAGAAGAAATATCTGGGAACCTGAAATGAAGAGTAAAAAGTTGTATGGTTGTTGGCTTGTTGGCTTGTTGCTCCCGAGACTCATTCTTAGAGATCTTGAAAATTTGATCATAGTGATCGTACAGTTTCTGGCCTTCACCTTTATGCTCAGTAACACAGCATATAAATTGTAGTCATTAACATGTATTCCTTTTTTATTTATTTGTATGTGCAGGCAGCTGTCTACAAAACAGGATCAGTATGTTCTGCTTTTCTTGCCAATGTGGCCAACGAATCTGATGCCACTGTGACTTTCAATGGCAAATCATATCAATTGCCTGCATGGTCTGTGAGCATCTTACCAGACTGCAAAAATGTAGTGCTTAACACTGCAAAGGTTTGCCTCCTTAGCTTCTATGCACATGATCTTATTTGAAGGTGTTCAGAAACGTGTATGTTCGCTTCATAAACAAACTATATAACAATATCTTGACAGATTAACACTGCCGCTATGATTCCAAGCTTCACGCGTCAATCAATTATAGCTGATGTTGAGTCCACTGAAGCTGTGGGCTCAGGCTGGAGTTGGATAAATGAACCGGTGGGTATCTCAAAGGGTGATGCATTTACCAGGAAGGGATTATTGGAGCAAATAAACACTACAGCTGATAAAAGTGACTATTTATGGTACTCTACAAGGTATGCAAGCTTATTGTTTCTACTATTGCTTTCTCAAGATGTAATTATTGCCTTTTCAGCTAGTTGTCTTGATTTCTTTCAACATTTAAACTTCCTTTCTAAACCAATTTGGCAGCATTGATGTCAAAGATGGATATGAAACTGATCTTCATGTGCAATCACTTGGGCATGCCCTTCATGCTTTTGTCAATGGAAAGCTTGCAGGTGATCTATAAATTAAGTACTTGAATTACACATTATTTGGTTATACCCATCCGCTCTTCAAACGTTCCAATTTCGATTATATTATTTCCAGTATTTGCATGGGTTCCTTAGTGTTAATCTGGTGTCTGCTTGGGTTACACTGCAAACAGATTGATATTATCTTGAGAATTCATTCCCTAAACCTTTTTCACTTTTGAGTCTTCAAGTCTAAGATAGGAATCTTCTTGATCGAGAGGTTTGAGGAATGACCATTACCTTTTGCTGAAGTTAGTTTAAAATCCTATAAGCAATTCTGTGTTGTAAACTTTAAACCATTAAATCTTGTGCCAACTACACTGCAACAGAGCTTCAAAATTGTGCCTCTCATAGGTCACCATGTAAACTGAGGTTTTGATCTCAAACTTGGTGATCGAATGGTTAGATACTTACAATCATGAATTTCAAAGTTAAGGGAGTTCTTGACTAGCAAGTACCACTGTCACTTAACTGTTTGGCTGTTCTATTATCGTATTTTTCTATAAATTTAATCCTTTTCAGGGAGTGGAACCGGCGACAGTGGCAATAATGCCAAGGTTTCTGTGGAGTTTCCTGTCGAATTTGCATCTGGGAAGAACAAAATTGATCTTCTGAGTATGACTGTTGGGCTGAAGGTTTGGACATGTTGATTATTCTTTCTTTTATGCATGTATTCTAAATTGAAACTCATGTATATTATTCTTTATGGTAGTTCTCATCTTATTATTTCCTAACCAATAAATTTCCGATCAGCACTTTTCAGCTTTCTTTGACTTGGAGGGAGCTGGAATCACTGGTCCTGTACAATTGAAAGACTCAACAAATGGCACTACTATTGATCTTTCTCCTCAACAATGGACATATCAGGTCAGTAGATTGAGTAAATTTTGTCCAAATCAAAGGGAAGATAGTTTACTAAAAACTTGGCAAACTGAGAAAAAAAACAATCCCAAATTCTCATTCTGAATAAAAAATCCCAAATTCTCTTTCTGAATAAACAATCGTTCATGTAGTAAATTAACAATCTGTCTCCATTGTTGTGAGTTGTGACTGCAGATTGGACTTAAAGGTGAAGATCTAGATCTTCCCAGTGGAAGTTCTTCTCAATGGGTTTCACAACCAACCTTGCCCAAGAATCAACCGTTGACATGGTACAAGGTAATTTATTAAAATAATCTTTTAACTATGCTCCATTTTAGTTCTTCTCAATTATGCTCAGGAAGATTTGTTGCCTAGTGCTGTAGTGGATGCTAATCAACCTACTGTATTTGTATGATTCCATTCAATAAATTACCTTTTCTCAAAAAATTTAAAAAAAAGGCTCCATTTGATAAATTTTTAATGAAGAGAGGAGAAAAACATGAGAGAAAGGAGAGAGGGAGACGGTTTCTGAGAGGTGAGGAAGAAAAGAGGGAGAAATGTGGCCTTTTGCATAACAGGAAATGATGAACTCAAGACAAGCTAGGGTTCTGTAAACTTAGATTAGGATGATGATGGCTCTCACAAGTGACCACAAGGAGGGAGAGGGAAGGAGAAAGGAGAGGTTATTTCTTGTCTAGTATGTTCAATTCCTATATTATTAAGTTCAAGGTGCCAGACTGCCAGTCATGTGTCTTAGCTGTGCATTTTCTGTCTACCATTTTAAGGGATGTATCAATTTGATCAACTTGAAACCCTTGAGATAAATATGTTGAAATTAGAACTACAGGAACAAATGTGAAGTTCGGGTGAAACTGCAGGCATAAAAAGTGTATTTAGCAAGTTGTTTGCATATGCTGTAGGCTAATCACAATCTATGGAAACGATTACTAGGAGTGCTGTGATAAAATTCTATTAGATACTAACCAGTAGAAGTATTCTTGTTATTCAGGCCCAATTTGATGCCCCTGGTGGCAGTAGCCCTGTTGCACTAGACTTCACAGGAATGGGGAAGGGTGAGGCATGGGTGAATGGACAAAGCATTGGACGTTACTGGCCGACTTTTATTGCTCCAGAAAGTGTTTGCACAGACTCTTGCGATTACAGAGGACGTTATAAACCAGGCAAATGCCGAACGAACTGTGGCAAGCCATCTCAGGAACTGTGAGTTCTAGATAATATAAGGAATTACATAACTCGAATTGAAACTTCGATTCTGATATCATTAATCCTACAGGTACCACGTACCTCGTTCATGGCTGAAATCCAGTGACAATACTCTTGTATTGTTTGAGGAAATCGGGGGCGATCCGACACAGTTATCTTTTGCCACAAGACAGGTAGAAAGTTTGTGCTCTCATGTATCAGAGTCTCACCCCTCACCTGTAGATATGTGGAGTTCAGATTCAACAGCAGGAAGGAAGTTAACGCCTACGCTATCACTTGAGTGCCCATTTCCTAATCAAGTCATTTCTTCAATCAAGTTTGCAAGTTATGGAAGACCTAGTGGGACTTGTGGGAGCTTTAGCCATGGCTCGTGCAGGAGCACTAGCGCTCTATCCATTGTACAGAAGGTGTGATCTTGCTTGCTATATTGGTTAAATTCAGTACACATCTATGTTTAACCTCTTCTTTATATGATTAATTGGTATTGGTTTACTGACAAGTGGTACCTTACAGGCTTGCGTTGGATCAAAGAGTTGTAGCATTGAAGTCTCAGCAAATACATTTGGTGACCCATGTAAAGGAGTAGCAAAGAGTTTAGCAGTAGAAGCTACCTGTAAATAGACATTGTGGGAGATAAGTAATACGTTATCCCCAAGTATGTCTCTTAGCGAATAAAGTCATTCTCATGAATGGTATTAATATCAATAATGTTCTCAATATTTCTTCCATATTTCTATGATCAATCTTACTAGAGTTGTGCCTGTTTAGAGGTGTAGGAAAAATGAAAGTATTCTCAAGGAAGGTAATTCTCTGTTTGCCTACATTTTTAGCCAAGAGTGCACAAGTTTTGGTCAAAAGATTCAGTTTAGAAGACAACCACTACCATGAAAATACATATCAAATAATTAATTAAACATGATACATTAATTTCAAAGTACAGATTAATGATACAGATAAATAAGCAGCAAAATAATATGTCCTGTACAAGCTTAATATGCAGCCCTTATTGTTTATTCATAAATTTCTCGTCTGCAGTGCTAAACTTACCCAAACCCAGATATACGCGAATAGAATGAACATTTGATTCATTGATTGTTCAAAACCAGAAACGTACAATGTTTTATTTCTCTTGTAGAAGGACTAGTACGTAAGTTTCATATTTATACAGCCCAATAAAGAATTCTAGTCTCTAAAGTCTAGACACACACAAGTAGGCTTTCTCGTTTTTGAAATGCCTGACACTACTAAAGTAACAAACATTTCTATGAAACCTTAATCCGTTGACAAGGTATAAAATATCTATTGATATTCCGATATCTACTCATATGTCCTTTTGTTAAGGGTGAATTAATATTGTTGAAGGAAACTTACTTTGTGTGTGCCTTGTCAACATAGGATTAGACTAGTTAGTATAGCATATGGATTACATATTGAATAGAACTCCATACATGATATGGATTGTACCCTTTGTGTTTCTCTATATATAGAGACACCTATTCATTAATAAAGATACTCTCTATTCCTGTGCTATTGACTTCGTTATTTACATTCAGTATTGTGATTGTTTGCATATTTACTTAAACACGTTATCAGCACGAGCCTCTAGCTCTGTATCATAAACTCCTAGAACCCTAACCCTAGGATCCCCCCCCCCCCGTGTTTTCTTGCTGCTACTGGACGACTCACGATCGATCGCAACTTACCGCATGATCGATCGCAAAAGGCTCCTGCCGAGAATCACATTCTTCTCCCTGCTTGCTCCTGCTCCTCCTACTTGTTGCCGCTGCTTCTGCTTGCTGCTGCTGATCTTCTCTACCTTCTAAAGTTCAAGATTCAAGACTAATCTAGAAAAAGAAATCCAAGTAAGTTTTTATAAAGGTTGCAGCTTTATGAATTTATATTTACCTTCTTTTTCTCAAGGGACTTCCAACATCCCTCATCTACCTCCCACCTTTCTATAACGTGGGATCCTTGATTCGAACTTATCTAAACTATGAGAAGCATTAGGGGAGTAATTCGAGCTTTATACCGCTTGCAGTATATGTAAGTCATGAGCATCTCTAATGTCATCATGCTATTGGTGAAAGTTCAAAAGCCGAATTATGGGGATTCGAGCTAACCCTCCGGATGAGGAATCCGTAGAGAGAAGAGACCTTGAACGAAGAGTTCATTGAATGAGTTACCTCCGGATGAGGAATCCGTAAGAGAAGAAACGACATATGGTTCATGACTTAATTCCTACTAGGCTCACCTACTTGGATATGTCTAGGTATGTGATTTGAGATAAGTGGTATTAAGGGATCTTGCTCACACCGACATCTCTTATTATGTATCTGGTTGTATCCGGGTAGAGCTACCGAAAAGTTTTAGGGTTATGGCCATACTACACTAAAGTTTCACCTAAAATTCAATACATGGAAAACGTTTCTTGGGAGCATAGCTCAGAAAGTATATCTGTTTTCGTAGGAAGAGTCTACACTCCGAAAACTAACCTCAATTCTCTTGTTGTTTCAGATGACAAATAACCTGAACAAGTTAGACTTCGCACCTTTGGATACCACGGGCATTGGATACCATAAGTGGGTTCGCGATGTACGCAACCACCTGAAAGCTCAAGGAAGCATCTCTGCTATCCGTGAGCCTCCTGCAGCTGCACCTACTAATGCCGCCGCACCTGTGGAAGGACCACAAACTGCCGCCGCCGCCGCTGCTGTTGCTGCTACAGCACAAGCCACCGCTGATGCTTTAGAGGCTAAGAATGCCAAAGCTATCATCTTGATGATTCGTCATATGGATGAATTTCTACAAGCTGAGTACCTCAATGAGGAGAATCCCAGAACACTATCGGTTGCACTCGAAGAGCGGTTTGGCAACGTTCGAGAATCCCTGCTTCCTGAACTAGAGGTGAAGTGGCAACTGCTGCGCTTCTGTGATTATGCCTCAGTCCTAGAGTTTAACTCGGAAGCACTCCGCATCAAATCTCTCATGGAATTCTGTGAGAAGAACATAACTGATGCGATGATGATTGAGAAAACCCTCTCTACCTTTCTCGTCTTTGACTTGGTAGTTGCAAAGAACTATCATATTGAAGTGCAGAATAAACGGATCACAAGATTTCATGAACTCATATCTGCTCTCTCTGTTGCTGAAAAGCACAAGAAGATACTTGTGAAGAATTATAATGCAAGGCCCGTGGGAACAAAGCAAGTTCCGGAGACCCATTATAATGGTGCCCCAAAGAGAGGCCGCCGCGGGCGAAACCCTAATCCTAGGGACAATTCTGGACGTCCTAGTCCAGATGATCGCCCTGCTCAAGAAGGTAGTCGTCAAACCAGGCGAAGGGGAGGCCGAGGAGGCCGCCCAAGGGGACATGGTGCTGCCGGTTTTAAGCAAGCAACAGGTGCTAATTCCGTGCCACTCAAGAGGAGTGCACCACGCGTGAACAACGCCTCTCAATCAAATGATTCCGATCAAACATCTTTGTGCTTCAGGTGTGGAAAGACTGGACATTGGTCCAAGATATGTAGAGCCACTCAAAATGTAGCTAATGCATACAAAGCGTATCGCGAAGCCATGGAAGCTCACAACATTGAACAAGAGGACGACGAAGAGAACGTCAAATTGAAGGTTGATGACTTTAAAGCTGGGAAGAGTGATGATACTCCTGATTTCGCTTAAGTCTTTTATTTTTCCATTGTGGTGTTGATTTTAGTTTTTGGTTAAAGACCAAGTTGGAACTTTGGATGTAATTCATTCGGTTTATATCTTTAATAAAATTTGGAGTTGTTTGCTATACTCAATTTTAATTATGAGCTTTATTATTTAGGAATGAATTCCGGAGAACTTGAATGTCTCGCAGACAGCGGAACCACGCATACCATATTGCGTCATAGGCAATTGTTTTTAGACATGATGCCATCACATTCCTCTGTGACTACGATGGCAGGACCATCTAACCTTGTGCAAGGAAGAGGACATGCCCAATTCCTCTTGCCTAATGGCACCCTAATTGATGTCACCAATGCTCTATATGCTCCAAGAGGAAATATGACTCTGTTGAGCTTCAAAGATATAAGAACCAATGGATTCCATGCTGAAACGCATGATGAGAATGGAAGAGAATTTCTTTGCATTACCTCTAATGACTGCGGTAGAAAACACATCTTAGAGAAGTTTATGTGTCTCTCTAGTGGCGTATATGCTACCACTATTCAAGCTATTGAATCAAACAATGTCATAAGAGATGACCTCTTGGATTCAAACACATATTGGCTTTGGCACGACAGGTTGGGACACCCTGGTCGAGATATGATGATCCGTATATTGAAAATCTCACACGGACATCCATTCTTTCGAGCTAATCGAAGCAAGAATCAAAGTATGATTCAAGGAGATGAGACAACCCTGAGAAAAGGCAAAATTGCCTCTGTCTGACGCCGGACGATCGATCGTACGACAAATGCGATCGATTGCAAGCTTCCAGGCCTCGTCGTTGAACGAACCCGAGAGCTCGGGCGATCGATCGCATCCTTGTGCGATCGATCGCAGGATCCTTCCTGTACGATTTTCGGAACCCGAGAGCTAAGGCGATCGATCGCACGTCCCTGCGATCTCGTATGTTCCTTCCTGTATGATTTCAGGAACCCGAGAGCACGGGCGATCGATCGTACCCCCCTGCGATTGATCGCATAGAATAAAATCCTCTCTCTCGGATGAAAACAATTCCTCCTATGCTTCTGAGGCCTCTGTGGCCATTCGCTCGTTTTGCAAAGCCTGTTCCTTAGGGAAACTTGGACTAAGACCGTTCTATGCAAAAGATTCTAAAGTACTTCTCCCATCTTACAGAGAATCCAAGGGGATATCTGTGGACCTATTCAACCACCCAGCGGACCATTTAAGTATTTTATGGTGTTGGTTGATGCGTCAACACGTTGGTCGTATGTCACGCTATTGTCCACTCGTAATGCTGCTTATGTTAAACTCCTAGCACAGATAATTCGCATGCGGGCTCAATACCCGGGTCATCCCATCAAATCTATCAGGCTTGATAATGCTTGAGAGTTTACATTGAAGACTTTCGATGACTACTGTATGTCTATTGGGATAGATGTTGAGCATCCAGTTCCACATGTGCATACCCAGAATGGTCTTGCAGAGGCTGCCATTAAGAGAATACAAATGGTAACAAGGACGTTGGTAATGCGCACCAACCTTCCTCTCTCTGCCTGGGGGCACACAGTATTGCATGCAGCTATGCTAATTCGTCTGAGACCCACAGCTACCCAATCCTTTTCTGCGTAACAGCTAGTGACTGGGTACGAGCCAAGCATCTCGCAGTTACGCATATTTGGGTGTGCTGTCTATGTGCCTATTACGCTGCCACTACGTATTAAAATTGGTCCTCAGAGACGAATGGGCATTTATGTTGGGTTTGAGTCCCCGACCATCATCCGCTATGTAGAACCCTTGACAGGTGATATTTACCGCAAGATTTGCGGATTGTCACTTTGATGAGACAGTCTTCCCGTCGTTCGGGGGAGATAAGAATGTACACATTCAACAGGAACGACAAGAATTGTCATGGCCTGTCCCCACTCTGTCTCATCATGATCCCCCTACTGCACAAAGAGAAATAGAAGTGCGTAGAATTATAGATCTTCAGAAAGTAGCAGACTCTCTTCCTGACGCTTTCTCTGATCTTGCTAAAGTGACTAGATCTCATATACCAGCTGCAAATGTGCCTGCAAGGATGCAAGTACCTGAACAAGGACTTGGACTTAAAGTCGCCACTGCAGCTAACCCTATAGGAGGGACAGCTGGTGGCGCCACTGCCAGTAATGGTGGTGATGTGGCTCAGGCCGTGGCTCCGCTGAGGAAGCGTGGGAGACCACCAGGTTCGAGGGATTCGCGCCCTAGGAAACGGACTGTGATGGCACCCAATAACCCTTTCATCATTGACACTCAAAATCCGTCCCATGAAAACGTTCCGAATTATGGTTATGTCCAAGAGACATCTTCGGGGGAAGCCCCGTCGTTAGAACCAATCCGTGAGAATGTAGAGATCTCAATTAATTATACTAGTATACATGAGACGTGGGATAGAAACTCCATCATCATTGATGATGTGTTCGCATATGCTTGTGCACGAGAGTTGATTGAGACTGATGATATTGAACCTCGCTCTGTTGAAGAATGTCAACGTAGAGCTGATTGGCCTAAATGGAAATATACAATCCAGGCTGAGTTGGACTCACTAACAAAGAGAATGGTATTCGGGTCTGTTGTGCCAATACCTTCTGGAATAAAACCTGTTGGATACAAATGGGTCTTTGTTAGAAAGCGTAATGAGAGAAACAAGATTATAAGATATAAAGCTCGCCTTGTGGCGCAAGGCTTCTCACAACGCCCTGGAATCAACTACGAGGAGACATATTCTCCCGTAATGGACGTTATAACGTTCCGCTACCTTGTCAGTTTGGTAGTTTCCGAAAAACTGAATATGCAGCTTATGGATGTGGTCACAGCGTATCTCTATGGGGATCTAGATACAGATATTTACATGAAGGTCCCGGATGGGTTTCAATTACCCAAGTCAAGTGGCTCCAAACCACGGAGCGCGTTTGCAATTAAGTTGAAACGCTCACTATATGGATTAAAACAATCCGGACGGATGTGGTATACCCGTCTAAGTGACTACTTGTTTGGAAGAGGGTATGTGAACAATGAATTATGCCCCTGCGTGTTTATTAAGAGAACAAGTTCCGGATTTGCAATAGTAGCTGTTTATGTTGATGACATGAACCTTATAGGCACTCTTGATGAACTAAGAGAAACCGTTGACTACTTGAAATCTGAGTTTGAGATGAAAGATCTTGGGAAAACACGGTTTTGTCTCGGTTTGGAACTTGAGCACCGTAGTAGTGGGATTCTGATTCATCAATCAGTGTATACCCAAAAGATGCTCAGGAGATTTAATGTGGATAAAGTCCATCCTGTAAGCACTCCCATGATTGGTCGCAGTCTAGATCCAAAGAAGGATCTGTTTCACCCAAGGGATGATGGTGAAGACGTTTTAGAGGCTGAGGTACCGTACCTAAGTGCAATAGGCGCATTATTGTACTTGGCACAGTGTACAAGACCCGATATCTCCTTTGTTGTTAACTTGTTAGCTAGATTTAGCTTTGCGCCCACGCAGCGTCATTGGACTGGCATAAAGACTGTCTTTCGTTACTTGAAAGGTACGATTGATATGGGCTTGTTCTTTCCCTACAGAGAGTCACGAAAATATGGCAAAATGGGTGAGGAACCCGTGTCTTCCGCCATCGGGCGATCGATCGCAGGGAATGCCACGATCGATCGCACGAGCGCTGCTGCCCGCTATTCACAAACTCCTTGTGATGTTTTGGTGGGTTTTGTTGATGCTGGGTATCTCTCTGACCCATATAAAGGTCGTTTCCAAACTGGTTATGTATTTACCATGGGTAACACCGCGATATCTTGGAGGTCTACTAAGCAGACTCTTGTTGCTACTTCTTCGAACCATGTTGAGATAATTGCTCTTCATGAAGTGGTTCGTGAATGTATATGGTTGAGGTCCATAACTACACATATAAGAAGTACTTGTGGTTTGAGGTCAACCACTGATGAACCTACATCTATTTATGAGGATAATGCTGCTTGCATTGAGCAAATGAAGCAAGGTTTCATCAAAGGCGACAACACCAAACATATATCGCCTAAGTTCTTTTATAACCAGCAACAGCAGAAGTTCCTTAAGATTAAAGTGAATCAAGTCTGTTCTGAGGACAATGTGACAGATTTATTTACTAAGTCATTGCCTAAATCCACATTTGAGAAGCATGTGAAAAGCATTGGTTTGCTTAAATTATCTGACCTCTCATGATTGTGGAAATCAGGGGGAGACGCGGACTTCAGGGGGAGTCTGGCGTCCATGCAAAGTTTCCAAATGTGAAGGGTGTGTTGTACTCTTTTTTCCTTCGACCAAGGTTATTTTTCTCCCACTGGGTTTTTGTTACTTGGCAAGATTTTTAATGAGACAACGTGAGGAGCACCACCTAATGTTGACGCCACAAGGGGGAGTGTTGAAGGAAACCTACTTTGTGTGTGCCTTGTCAACCTAGGATTAGACTAGTTAGTATAGCATATGGATTACATATTGAATAGAACTCCATACATGATATGGATTGTACCCTTTGTGTTTCTCTATATATAGAGACACTTATTCATTAATAAAGATACTCTCTATTCCTGTGCTATTGACTTCGTTATTTACATTCAGTATTGTGATTGTTTGCATATTTACTCAAACAAATATATCTTTTTTCGGCTCTTTCTAACAAATGGTTGTTATTACCAATATATTACTAATACATTTTCAATATATCAGTTTATATATCTTTAAATTTGAGTGTAAATATATCTGTCATGGCTAATATTTTAAACCTTTCATGCAACACTAGACTCTTGTCTCATAAAATAAAGAACAAGCATACAAGAGAGACATCAAGGAAATGTATCTGTTGTTATCAAGAATATACAAGTTTGAAATGATAAATTTTAATCGAATGAGGTCTAACATGATAAACAAACTCATAGTTTTACCAATCTCAAGTGAACAATTAAGTAAATTCAGTCTAATTGTCGAAATTAATAACATCAGAAATTTCTAAATAACCATTCAATTTTACCCGGCCACGACCATTTGATTTGATAGCATAAGTCTTATTTTATAAGTGGTAGCACATAGCAGGTTGTCATACTAGATCTCACTTGAAGAGTGGCGCCTACCAATGTGCGAATTGTTTCCATGAAATTGTGACTTTAAAGGATGATATTGCCCCTCATGTGAGTGTCATGTGATAAGAATTTGGATGTAAAACGTTGAAATTCACATAAAAGATGTAATTTGATCTCTAAGCCCATTCACATGCACAACACATAACAAGTTGTCATGCTAGATCTCACGTGAAGAGTGGCGACCACCAATGTGTGAATTGTTTCTATGAGTGAATGACTTTAAATAACGATATTGTCTCTCATGTGAGTTACACATGACAAGAATTTGGATGTAAAACATTGAAATTCACAAAAGAGGGTGTACTTTGAAATTTATGCCCAATTTTGAAGGGTCAATTTCATTAATTGCAAGTTTGTAGTGTAAATTACTGATTACGGTCAAATTTAGAGAGTATTGTGACATTTGAGCCCTCTTATTTAGATATTTGAATGATTTCCAATTTTGGCTATTTACTTATAAAGCGAGTTAGCAATAGAAATGGTAGACTTGTTTCGAAAAAATGGCAAATGAACTCCGTGTGTTCTCCTAACACCAAACTTAGGGTTTTTCCTTCTTCTCTTCGAATGTGGTAGCTAGATCTCTCTCTATATACCATGACCGGACAATCGAACATCTTTGGTCTCCTTGCATCATATCTTTGGGCTTTCTATACCCTAGTTCCATGAAATCTTTTCCATACCATCTCATATTCTAAGGGCATTGAAACTGTCATCTTCAACAACTTTTGCAAATTTTGAGGGAGGAATCTTTAAGGAAAAAGCTATGGTCCAAACCAGTTCGGACCTATATGTCCAAACTCTCTCTTATTTGCATACATTTAGCAGTGTAATTCCATGATTTGAACCGTATATCTTATAAAGTGTTTAAGGGAAACGTAAATAACAGAGAGAATGAGCAGAGAATATGATGTATTTCATTAATAAATAAGGGCCTCTATATATAGAGGAGTACAAGATAGAATATGTATTGATGTAGGAAATCTATTCTAAATACAATCCATATCCTAGAAGGATTTATCTTCCATAAACCTATTCTAAAGTCCTAGTTTGACAAGGCACACAATAATGATATCCTGAAACACTCCCCCTTGTGCCGGTCACAACTAGGTGATGCTTTCCATGTTGTCTCATTAAAAACATTGCCAAGTAACAATAAAATCCCAGTGGGAAAAATAACCTTGGTCGAAGGGAAAAAAAGTACAACGCACCCTTCACATTTGAAAGTGACATGTATGTGTCAGACTCCCCCTCAAGTCTGCACCTCCCCCTGATTCCTACAATCATAGGAGCTCAGATAACTTAAGCATACCAATGTTTTTCACATGTTTTTCAAATGTGGACTTAGGCAAAGACTTAGTAAATAAATCTGTCACATTCTCCTCAAATCTAACTTTATTCACTTGAATCTTGAGGAGAGTCTGTTGTTGCTGATTATAACTTTGTGCGGGTCAGAGAGATACCCGGCATCAGCACAACCAACCAAAACATCACATGAATTTTGGTAAAGGGGATACCAGCATCGCATGCTCAGCGACCGGTTGCCCGGCGGTAGCAGGCATATGTTTGCCATGTTTTCTCACTACTAGAATTATGTCGTTAGACATCACCTCAAAGAAATCAGTTGGAATTGCACCTGATGTTATAATTTGTGTTTACATCGCTTTTTTAATAATCGATTTTTGCTCCAGGCATTAACATCGGTTCTTAAAATAATCGACGTCTGCAATTTTTTTTCAATTTTGCGGAAACCTCCAAATTGTCAAAACACGGAGCACTAAGTTTTTCAAAGTAAGGAGGCTGAACAAAATTTCAGCTTCCCCCCTCAATTATCAGGACACTTAGAATTTTTCAGCCCTAAACCCTAGTCTCCAAAACTCCACAACCCAGCTCGAGCCCCCCGAACTAAAAATCTTCTCCTCCAAAACCACAGAACAGAAATCTTCTTCTCCACAATCCTCCATCTTTCTTTCCATCTTCTCCAACACTCATACCTTCTTCTCCAGCGTCGTCTATCTTCAGGTTGAGAGAGGAGGAGTTTCAGATCTCGTTTCGTGCAGTGACGACCCGGAGACGATTCCGATCGACGCCGCTAAGAGGATTATCCTCGACTGTCTGGCTTCCTCCCTCACTGGTACTCACACCCTTTCAGATGCGATCATTGTGTGAGCGAGCAGAGGCGGTGATAGTGTGTGGGTGGAGCAGAGAGCGGCGGAGTCACTGTACCGGATTGAGAAGCAGAAACGAAAGGAGCGTTTTTCCAGTGCAATTTTCAACTCAAAAACCTCAGCTTCTGAAACATAAACCCTAGAGAATTCACTCCAAGCCTAAAAGCTATAGCCTTTTTCAGAGCTCTGAAAGCTCTATGGCTGGTTCTGCTTGGCGCAAACTTTTCACTCGTCGCATTTCAACTTCGCTTGATCCCCCTCCACCTCTTCATTCTCGTAGAGTCGTCGTCACTGGTATTCTCCGTTCCTCTTTCTCTCTGTGATTTTATGTATGATTGTGTTCATGAGGTTATCGTGGGCTTTAGGCTTGCAAGTTTGGGCCTGGTGACTCCATTGGGGTGTGGGGTGGAGACTACATGGAAGAGACTCATAGAAGGCGACTGTGGCGTTAGGGGATTGACCCTTGAAGATCTCAAGATGAATGGGTTTGATACAGAGACTCAATTGCACACTTTCGACCAGCTCACTTCCAAAGTCACCGCAATTGTGCCCTGTGGAACCAATTCAGGTGAATTCAACGAGGACTTGTGGCTCAATTCTAAGGTAATATATTCAATCTGGAACGTTCAGATGCTTAACCATGCTATTTAGCAGTGTATATGGTGTAATGTGGTTGCTCAAATGTGTAATTTCTCCCAGGAGCATCGTTCAATTGCAAGGTTTATAGGCTATGCACTGTGTGCTGCTGATGAGGCACTTAAAGATGCTAATTGGATGCCCACTGAGCCTAAGCACAAGGAAAGAACGGTAATTTGGAAAAAAAAAATACTACTTTTTGAGTATGTTTAAGCGGGTAATCATGTTTTAACTTAAAGAATGACATAGTGTCTCAGTTGGTGGGGGAACTGGAAGCATCAGTGACATATTGGATGCTGCACAATTGATTTGTGAGAAGGTTGGCTTTTTTACCACACTGTAAATATTTTGTATTTATAAAGAAATGTGGCTATTTGTTACAGTTGATGGAGTTGGATTGGGGATTATAGTCTTAACAAACCCAAAATTAAGACAATGTATACTATTCTTTGTTGCTATTTTAGCCTTAGCTGCTAGTTATTCTTTGTTGTTGATTTGGTCTCCTTTGGTCTCTCCTCTTGGTTGTTGATTTGGTCTCCTTTGGTTAGAAATTGTCCATGGTTACAGATAAGCCTCAAACTCCTCTTGAACTATACATCCTTACAACATGCCTCTTGAACTACCCTATCCTTTTTGGTTGAGAAATTTTGGTTACCGAATGAATTTTAGACAAAGAAAGGACTCGAGTCATTTTCTGGTTTTCTGAATTTTCTGACCCAGCAGCATTTTCCCTGAAAACTGTACTAAACCGTGCTGAATCTGAAAATAATTTCTTCAGGACAATTGCAGTACACAAACTAATGAATCATTCAGAACTGGAATCACCTTGAAAGCATTTTTCTAGAATTAGTTATGTATTTTACAAGTTAGGTTTCTGTTACAATGATTTCTGAAAAATTCACTGCACTATTGCTTAATGAGATTAAACGGTAGTATATGGTTAGGTTTCTCTTAGACCAATTTTTGATAACCATATATGTCACATTGTCAGATGAAAGAGATAATTTGGTTGCAATCCTTGATGAGGTATATTAAGTTGCTTAAACGTTTTTCATTTCTCATTTTTTTTGGACGAATCGTAACACTGTCATTTGTTATTTTCTGATGGGGTTTTTTTCTCTATATTCTTGCAGATAGATAACATAAATGCCATGGTGAGGGCAACTTGACGAGATGCATATCGAAGTGGCCGATTACTTACAAAATCTGTTGAAGTAATTGACTAGCAAAGTATGATGTTGGGAACATCTGCGAAAAAAAAAGTATGATGTTGGGAACCGCTAGCTTTTGTCTAGGTATTTTTTTTGTAGGAAATCCCTAAGTAGTCAAGGATGTATGGCTTGCTGTAGTTTGTGGTTGCATTATATTTTGTGGCCTAGTCAATTTCTAGTTTTTAAAACTAGTATTTTATTACAAATACAATGCAATGCAATAATACAATTAGTCTTGCGATTCTTGGTTTGTTGAGAAATGTAGATTTGATTTGCTATCAATTGTTTGATGGAGTTGTGGACTTCATGCCTATATACAAGGTGTGGGGTATATTGATATATAGGAAATCATATTCACCAACAGAACTGACTTTAAACAAAACAAATGCATTAGTTCTAGCAAAAAAGTGATGTATCATAAACCAATGGACATTAAATGTAATGGAAAGAATCGATGTCCCAACAACCCGTGGATATTGACAATTATGAAAGAAACGATGTGTCATAAATCCATGGACATCGAAAATTATAGAAAGAAGCGATGTCTCATAAATCGATAGACATCAGAATCTATTGAGAAATTTTTTTTAATAATGGAAAACAATTTCGATTCTTTTGAAGTAAAACATGAAATACATGTAGTACTTCATGGTTTACGATGTTTGAAATCATGAAAGACATCAGCTTAAACAGTTAAAACGATGTACAACCGGTTAGTAGACATCGGCTAAAAATCGATGTCCGAATTTTCTGGATCTTTCTCTACACCCACTAACCCATCGGTCGAAATTTTTTTTAACATCAGTTTTGGGCCGATGTATATGTGGAAAATTCTATTGTACCCTTTAGGTATCGAAATATTGTCTTTATGCCATTCCAATGGCTTTGCGTGGGCGCAAAGCTAAATCTAGCTAACAAGTTCACAACAAAAGAGATGTCAGGTATAGTGCATTGAGGTAAGTACAATAATGCGCCTATTGCATTTGGGTATTGCACTTCGGCCCCTAGTAATTCTTCGTCATCATCCTTTGGACGAAATGGATCCTTCTTTGGATCTAGGGTCCGACCGATCATAGGAGTGCTATCTGGATGTACTTTGTCCATGTTAAACCTTCTTAACATCTTGTGGACATAAGCCAATTGGTGGATTAATATTCCACTATCTCGGTGCTCTAGCTCAAGGCCTAGAAATCGAGTTTCCCAAGATCTTTCATCTCAAATTCGGATTTCAAATATGTAGTAGTATCTCTCAGTTCTTCGAGAGTGTTAATTAAATTCATGTCATCTACATAGACAACAATAATTGCAAATCCGGAACTTGTTCTCTTTATAAACACGCATGGGCATAAATCATTGTTTATATATACATTCCCAATCAAGTAGAAAACGCACTCCGTGGTTTAGAGTCACTTGACTTGGGTATTTGAAAGTTCATCTGACACTTTCATATATATCTCAGAATCTAGATCCCCATAGAGATATGCTGTAACCACATTCATAAGCTGTATGTCAAGTTTTTGTGGAAACTACCAAACTGACAAGGTAGCAGGATGTAATAACATCCTTTACGGGAGAATATGTCTCCTCGTAGTTAATCCCCAGAGCGTTGTGAAAAACCTTGCGCCACAAGGCGAGTCTTATATCTCAAGACTTCTTTCTTCTCTTTACGCTTTCTAACAAAGACTCATTTATGCCCAATTTAGCAATACGTACCCAAATACCTTTTTCTTTGTTAGTGAATCTAGTTCAATTGGGATTGCATCTTTCCATTTAGGCCAATATGCTCTACGTTGACATTCTTCAACAGAGCGTGGTTCGATGTCATCATGCTCTATAGTCTATTGAGCAATACATCATCAAGAATTTCGTCTCAAGCATGCATGCATTTATCGAGATTTATTTTATTCTCTGAAATTGATTCAATCATTGAGGTGTTCCCCAATATTGATTCATGGACATAACTATAATCAGAGATAATCTCATGAGACGGGTTTCAGGTATTGATGATGAATGGATTAGGCTGTGCCAAACTCGCTTTTTTCCTTTGGCGAGTATCCATCGAACCAAGTGGTCTCACCCTCTTCCTTTAGGGAACCACGGCCTCAACCACACCTCCACTATGTGTGGTTGTGGTACCATTATTGGCACCATATCCCCTCTTCCTTTAGAGGATTTCCAACCTTGCAGGCACGTTTGCAGCTAGTATATGTCATCTCATCACTTTATCAATATCAGAAAAGCATCAGGCATCGAATTTGCTACGTCCTGAATATTGAGTATACTTCGCACTTTACTATCACATTGTGTGTCACGCCCCAAACCCGAGACCAATATTATATTGAAATATGGTGCCCGAATTTGCGGTGTGACTAAATTTCAAAAACAAAATAAATCAAATGAAACAAATGTCTGAAAATGCTTCTATTTGAAAACAAAATCATTATAATTTTACAATACCAGAGTTTAGCGGAATAAAAGACATTTACATTTATTGAATTAAAATCATAGTAGAAAAATATTCGTTTATATGTTCATCTCGTTTTTCCCCAAGCATCGTAACCTGAAAACAAAAAGGTGTAGCATCATGAGCAACACAGGCCCAATAAGTACAGCTTCCATTCTTATATTAATGTATCTTATAAGACATCAAAATTGAACAACTAATCAAAAATATACTAAGAACATTTTATATTGCTTCGTATTAATTTTATTGAATATAAACCACATATATCAAGAACGTTTTAACCCAAATAATTCAGTGTCAAATGTAATCGACTGATAATGCATCATTGATATAACCCAAAATAATATATGTTCGATCAACATATCACAATAACAATATATCACAAGTAGATATTGATTATCTCTAAACAAAGTATGCAACATAGCATATTATCAACATTTCACAAATATATGTTGGTTATCTCTAACCAATGTATATATGCTCAATCTTATAACAAAATCACAAATACATATTCCAATATTAAATATGTGTTTTCTCTTCTCAGTGAATATTTTAGGATGACTGGTAATAACAATTCATAGACCCCCAAAAATTCCCAAGTCCAAGGTACAAAATACCAAGCATGGGTAAAAATCCGCCTACCAATTGTACGGGTAAGCAACAACATACCAAGGCTATCACCAAAGTATGTACACTCAAGGTTGGCAATTCCTTCCTATGAGTCTAATAGTGCACTATCTGTATGAACTTGAGCCCATAGCTTAACTACTCACCACAAAAATTTACCAGTAATTCACTTAAGCACGGGGGTTGTTCCATACACCCGGCTTCACAACTTCTTGTTCATAATTATATTCACAAATATAGTCTTCAATTAAGACATGTTATAGATCACAATATATATGACAAATAAACATAAATATAGATCAAAATCTATATATCAAATATGCATGAACATATGTAAAACAAGATATACATATGTACATAAATGTAAAACATAAGTAATTAAACTCATGTAGTAAACAAGATCATAATTTATAGCAAATAAACATAAACATATGTAGAATAATATATACATATGTGCATAAATGTAAAACATAAGTACTTGAACTCATGTAGTATACAAGAACATAATCTATAGCAAATAATCATAAACATATATAGAACAATATATACATATGTACATAAATGTAAAAATAAGTAATTAAACTCATGTAATAAACAAAATTATAATCTATAATATATGTAGAACAATATATAAGTAAAAATAAAAGACAAGCATTATATAAGGAAATCAGATTATTATTAATATTTTAGTCCTTAAGTCCAAAACCATAAAAGTTCATCAATGATTCTCCGATTAGAATCGTCAAACTTCAAACTTCGTTAAATTGTCCATCACTAGTCCGATTTAAGCAAGTGAGTACACCATTTCGAAGGGATTTTCACAAGGAATCCAATGGTATAGTCCAAATAAATAGGTCCAGAATGTCCAAGTCCAGAATTCAAGATTAATCAAAACAGTCCAGAAATAAGTATACTCTGTTTTAACCCATTTTACCTAAATTATTACGTACTGTAATATTGACCATTAATTGTGATATTCTCCAGATTATATGTTCAAGTTCTAAGCTTCGTTTTGATATAAAGATCACAAAATTTGGTTAAGAGATGAGTGAGATATGACCACTTGAAATTATGAACAACATAAGAGGTTTTTCAGTGAGTATACCGGATTAAAACTTAGATACAGAAAGTTTGGCTCGTTAGATGATCATAAAATTTTAATACACAATAGAAGACACATTTTGGAACAACTTTCATGAAGAAGTCCAGATGGTAAAATGATCGAAAATATGTGTTTAAAGGTTCCCAAGTTGGCTGTCGGAATAACTTCAGAAAATAGCATTTAAGTTTTCTATAAAACTTATTCTTTTCTATTTCCTTCTTGATCATGCACTTTGATGAATTTTAAAGATAAAAGACTATAAGGATGTATTCTGTACTTACATGAATTTTCAAGGGTAGGAAGATGGCCTCAATATGAATACATAGGATTTTGCGGATTCTAAATCGGAGCTACGGATTGTAAACTAACAATTTTCGGAGAAGAATTGGAGAGATTAAGCAAGAGAGGAGCTAGAGAGAGTTGTGAATTAGCAAAGAACACAATGGCTGAACCATCCTATTTATAGGCTAGAGAATACACTAACCCTACTTAAGTTAGTTTCTAATCTAGCTAGTTAACCATAGTAAAATAGGCAAGTGTGAATATGATAATAGAAATATGAAAAGGAAATGTGAACATGATAATTTCTCCTTCTTTTTCTATTTCAAAAGTTTGCTTTTAGTGCAAATAATTCAAGCAATCAGACCTCTATCTCCAAAGTATGATTCATGTGGGATTAAGTCAAGTAATCAGATCATGCTAGCAACACCAGCTTAATTCCCTTTCCCCTTGTGCTCTACGTATCTTGTAAAAATCATAACTAACTCTAGAAATATGATTTTCAGGTGATTCCAACTCTGAGAGTTTCTTTAAAATGTCTACTACAAATCATTAGAAGACCACATCTGCAAATAATAAACACATTGGTGCAGTTTTTACGAAATAGGCAACTGCATCAGATAAGCTTCAAAAATAATAGGTTAAACTTTCGCTGACCATAACTCCTTCGTATGATATCAGAATTTAGTGTGCCACATGTCTACGAACTCGTATTGACAAGCTCTACAACTTTCGTGAAGGAAGTCATCAGAGAAAATCAACGAATAAGAAAGTCAACTTTTGACCCCTCGAAAATAAAACATTTCGAGTACATATTCGTTCCGAAATACTTTTTCTTCATAAACTAGACTAGAAAACTAACATCCAACCCTTACTTAATTTCAGAAATATTCAAGAAATTAAATACGAAAATTCGGGGTATTACATATATATTGTTCATCATGATCGTGTCATGTTTTTCAGCTACTTGCAGAAAGCTGATTGAACGTAGTAAGTCGCTTGACATTATACTCCAATCGATATTACTTGGACAATATAAGTGCCAAAGCTGGGAAAGTAGAGATGGTATTCTCTATTAAGTTAGCTTCTGTAAGAGTCACCTTACAAAACTTGAAGCATAGTCCGTAGTTGAAGCATCTCTGAATTATATTCAGCAACGGTTTTGTGAAATTACTTTATCACTTGTGAAATTACTTTATCACCATAAGATGATATTTTAGTTTCGCAGTCTAAAAAGACATCCACAAACACTAAATAAAATTCCAAGATAATTTGGATTAGAACAAGACCAAGATGGTGTATGACTATAACTTAAACCGTTCGGTAGCTCTACCCAAGTATGACCAGGTAAGTAAGATGAGATGTCGGTAGAGCGAGGCTCACTTGACACCACTAATCTCAAATCACTTTCCTAGACATCATACCCAAGTAGGTGAGCCTAGTAATGAGTAAGTTATAACCAAAACTTGGTCGAATTCGATGCTTTTGTGAAATTACTTTATCACAATTCTTTTCTTTGATGCTCATGAAATTGCTTTATCATAGCATATATTATGAATCCCCACGATTCAATTAAAACTCATAAAGTCCCACGCCATAAGAGGGGTCGGGATGAAGAAGAAGGGAAGCTTTGAAATCCCCGAGAAAAAGAATGCGGAAATTAAATCAAAGCAGTAACTTTTAGAAAATCTTACTTGGTTTTCTTTTGTTGCAAAATCGCAGAAAATTTCGATCCTGAGTTCTGCTCCTTTGAAACTGAATATCTGAAGATCCAACGATCTGAATTGCGTGAAATTTGAACTATGAATAGTAGACACACAGAGAAATATATCAGCAAAATATCTTCTTAATCCGACGGCTGAAAAAAGATAAAAATGAATGTAAAGTATCCTATTCTGCGCAGGCAGATTCTAGAAGATTGGTGGCGGTGGAGCGATGGAGCTCGCAGCGTCGATGATGTACGGCAGCAGTGGTGCACGGTGGTGATAGTGCACAACAGCAATCAATCTTCGACGGATAAACGATGAACCTATGGTTTAGGGTTTTAGGGTTTTCTGTTTATCTCAGGGCTAGAGACTCGTGCTGATAACGTGTTTAAGGGAAACGTAAATAACAGAGGGAATGAGCAGAGAATAGGATGTATTTCATTAATGAATAAGGGCCTCTATATATAGAGGAATACAAGATACAATATGTATTGATGTAGGAAATCTATTCTAAATACAATCCATATCCTAGAAGGATTTACCTTCCATAAACCTATTCTAAAATCCTAATTTGACAAGGCACACAATAATGATATCCTGAAACATAAAGAAACTTTTAAAGATCATTTCTGCAAAAAATAATTCAAATAAGAGATCGTTAACTCATTCAACTATATCAAACAAATGGACGGTTTTGGTAAAAACTAACATTCTTATGACTAACTATCCATTTGTTTTATGCAATTGCATAAATAAACTATTTTTTTTTTATGTTATTTTTTTTTTGCAGAAATGTGCAGAATTGATCTATAAAGATTGCTTTATAAGAATAACGGTTCAAATCATGGAATTACACTACCGAATGTATGCAAATAAGAGAGTTTGTATGTATACGTTTGACCTAGGTCGGACCATAGTTTTTTCCAACCTTTAATGGTCCTATGAGTTTTGGAGACGAAATATTTTCCTACCTTGGACCATAGAGTGACAAAGCATATCAATGGCTTTGGCTACTATGATGGATCTACAATGTTTTGTTGCAGTGTTCTTTGCGTGTGGATGTGTTTAATTGTGGTGTTTTGTCATGGGTACAGTGGTGGTCATGGTGGTTTTTCTCTATGGATGGATAAGTTGATTGTTGCAATGGAGAACTTCCAGCAGGATAAGTTTTTCTGTTCTGGTGGCAGTGGGCAACATGTTTCTCTCTATTTCGGTGATGGTCTTCGTGGTAGTGGTGCTGGGATTTCCGATGGCGGTGCTTCGATTGCATAGGGTGACTGCATAAGGTTAGGGTGCAAAACCTTAGTTGAATGGGCTTGGGCCTATTTTTTTAATTGGGCTTGGGTGGTTCTTTTTTCCTTTCCTGTTAAATTGGATAACAGGTCTACGAAGGGTTTAAACTCTCTTCCTGCACTAGAGTCTAGTTATATATCATGATCAGGGTCATGTCCGATCTTTTTTTTTTAAGTAGGAAAAAGTCGCAGATAGTATGATTCTTGAGTTCCTAAATTCTAGTGTCCGGTTCTAGGGTTGTACTATCTGTGTTTCTATACCCTATAACCATGCCGGTAAAGCAGATGCAATTACTTTAATCAAGACTCATACTGTCGTACCCTCTAAGTATCTTATTATTTGTAATCTTCACTTTTAATGAAATAAACTATCGTTTTCCGCTTCAAATTTTTTTTTATTATAAAACATTAAAGCAAGTTGCTTTCCTCCACAAACAACTTTTGCCCTACTCATTCTTCCAATCTTCCCACAGTTCAAATGAGGTGCTTGTAAAAAAGAAATGATGAGATTGAGAATTTGAGATGATGATTTTTATTTTGTCGATGGGTTGGTTACCTTTGCAATAATAGATAACATTAAGGCTTAGTGAGGCATGTGACCATGCCAAATTGTAAATAATGTGGTTGGTTTGTGGCACCAACATTAATTAATTCGTCAATTTCCCATAACATAGAATAGAAGCCATCACCATCTAGATTAAAAACCCCCAACCACCCACTCGAATAATGCACATGGTATTCTTAATCACCATTGCTTTTACAATTAAATGTCGAATGTTTTGTGAGATACTCAGTAGATAGTGCATAACTAACTGCCTCCTATAGTCAAATTGATTTACGAGTGATCCAAGTCAACTTTCTCAGGTTACTAATGGGATATTATATCAAATTAAAGACCAGAGATGTCGTCAATCCACATATTGATTCTAAGTGGTTGGAAATTGATGGTATATAACTATATATATATATATTTATATATATATATATATATATATACAGTCCCCTTCACATGCGGACGTCTGCACGTAAAGTAAAATGCGAACATCCTTATTGCGAGTGCAAACCAACGATCAAAACCGTCTATATTTTAGGTCATCCTTCAAGGATCATTTTGATAAAAAAAAATTCAAATTGAAAATTATTTAGCCATTTGATTACCACATTCATCGTGTTAACCTTATCTGACGAACTATATTTGTTTGTAAACTATACAACGAACAGATAACCAAACAATCTCCAATTCGGCTAATTTTTTGCAAGGATAATTCTTGAAAATAAATCTAAACGATGAACGGTTCCGATGATTGAGTTATGTTGTCAATTGGTCGGAATGCATATGTTCGCATTTTACTTTACATATGGACGTCCGCATGTGAAAGGGACTGTATATATATATATATATATTGATTGTTTGGCAATTGCCACTGTCAAGCATTAAAACCTCGTTTGGTTCACGGAAAAGAAATGAAAGTGTTTGGCAACGATGAGAAAATAGTCAGAATATTTTGTAATAAATGCATAAAAGTATAAAGGAAAATGAATCCCTTTGGATATGGAGGGAACCATTTTCCCCCTTATTTTCTTTTCCTTCAAGAAAACGTTTCATTTCCCTTCGCACCCCAAACACAAGAAATGCTTAAGTTTCCTTTCTTTTAATTTTCCATGGCCTAAAATCCGTGAACCAAATGAGGCCCAAGGGTCTATGTATGTCACTTATTATGTAATTTTGTTTCGACAATTCAATCATACGGTTAATGGTATACATGCATTGATAGAATCAAACATATATTATATTTATATCTATGAGTAGTGATCAACTCATAGATAGAATTTACAAAAAATTGTCCAAATTATAAATATTGCAAGGTATTTTAACTAGGGATTAAAAAGGCCAGGGGAGCACAATGTGTGATTGTGATAACGAACAACTAAATGAATTTCTGATTTAGCTGAATTTTGCAAATATGATTATACACCATGAACAACTCGATCGGTTTGTATCACATGCATAATGCATTCCCTCAAATTGGATAGAAAATAAAGATCGAGATCTCGATCTTAGTAGAACAATCCTATATATAGGCTTTCATTGCTAATGTTGAACTTACAACCGTATAAAAAAAGTGCATTCATTCTAACTTCCCCTAAATATGTAATTAGAACTGTCTATCTTTTAATTTATTTATTTTTGTAAAATATATCCATATCAGGAGTTATTTGATCATTCAAAGATGGTTAAATTGCTCAAAGAAATATAGTTTATCGGATCAAGCTAAAACGATTGATCACTGATATCGGTGCTAAACATTTTTTTATTCTACTAATTTTTGTTTTTATAAAAATAGTCATTAGTGGACTGATATCAATGGTTCCGATCATTAACGTTGTTGTTATTATTGTTATTATTATTATTTTTTTAACGAGGATGAATGCAATTTTGCAATGGTATGATATATGTGATGGCCACATTTGCAAGGTCCATTTTCTCCAATGTGGGATAACACTCCACATTCTCACACGTCTTCGCACGTGTGGCGAATTTTCAAGCCAAACACGTGGACAACTTATATTGGGTGACGTGGAGCACATGTGACCACTTAGCTTCACACCTGGGCGAACATGCAGTTCTGATATCATGATGAAGTAATCTGAGTGTCACAACCAAAACCAATTGGCAATGGTTGGATAGGCCCAAATCCTTATAAGCACATTTACAAGGTCTATTTTCTCCAATGTGTGACAACACTCCACATTCTCACACGCCCCCGCATGCAGCTCTGATATCATGATGAAGTAATCTGGGTGTCACAACCAAAACCAATTGACAATGGTTGGAGAGACCTAAATCCTTATAAGCATATTTGCAAGGTCTCTATTATCCAATGTGGGACAACACTCCATATTCTCACATGCCTAACAAAACTTGCACCGTCCAAATTTCGTGTTGTGCCAAACACGAAGTAGGGTTTAATCCACTAAGGACTATTTTAATCCAATGTGCACTAAGGACATGATAAAATATGTAAATATGCGCTTTATTGTTCTACCAAACTTCCAAATTCACATGTAAACAAAGAATTCGAGGTAAACATAACGATCTCCTACTTTAATCTAGTCAAGATTTGTTGGTTATATGTACATATATATTTTTTTAACGGAGGAAGGAAAAATCGAACTCATAATCTCTGTCAATGGTGCTTGTATGCTTTATTACCTTACTAAAAGCTAGATAGCTAGTGCTTTGCACTAGTTAAAATAGTGGTTTCTATATATGTATCTCTGCATTTTAAGGGTATGTATATATGTGTAGTACGAACACTAATACAGTAATACATGGAGAAGAATAATACCACAAATAAAAAATAAAATAAAAATTTGGAAAAAGAATGGTCTTAAGTCATGATGCTTATTAAATATATAATATCAGTAAGCAGACCAAGATATATATGATGAGAAGATGTAGAATTCATTAGGGGTGTCACATGCTTATATACTGATCGAGTAGATTTAGGGTCAGATCACAATCTGAATGACCAACCTACTCATTAGGGTTTAATTATTTTCAACTTTCAACAGGCCAGGGAGATTAATTAGGTTAGAAAAGTAAGCATGCAACCTCCCTTCAATACTTCAATTTTCCTTGGCAATATTCAGCCATTGTCCACAGTCCACACAATTAGTTATGCACACCTAAAGGACTAGAGTACTGGTCCATACTAAACTTAATAACAAGTTTGAAACTCTGAACCACAAACAAGAGATAAGGAATAGGAGCTAGCTAGCTGGAAGAGAAGGCTTTTGTTTCGACACGAAACTCTTAATTGGACACTATATATAGTTCTTTTCACGTATGAACGTTTACAAGTATATATACGATCAAATTGGATTAATAGTTTGTCATATACATGTGAAACTAGCGAAAGTATTTTGGCTAGTTACGTACATTTTCCAATACATGGGTCGACAACATGTACAGTAACTCAAGAGTAGCATCCAATAATAAAAAGAGTGCCATATATAATATGAACATGATGATGTCAATGATTGATCCTATTAAACTAGTAGTACGTAGTGATCAAAATTGGTGCTGTGCCAAACACGAAGTAGCTAGTATTAATTAGTTCTAAAAATCTGGTCCAATTAATATAATCCACAATAATAAGCCCTAGCTAGCTGGGTTCTTCCTCTGTCGTCGCATGAAGATGGACGTACGTGTTATATATGTATATCTGTGAGATCAATACGTAGTAGATTATATTATTGGTGGAGTTAGGTTGGTGGAGTTTAGGATATATACATATGCTGGGATCATCTACTGGAAATCTGACAGAGTATATAGATTGGCGGTGTCTCTTTCAGAGAAGATAATGGATTATATTCTGGTGTCTGCATGCATATGACTATTATTCAACAACAAAGGTCAAGGTGGGCCGGTGACTATAAATGACATTCTCCTTTACCATCCACACTACGTACGTACTCTGATCGATTATGCTTAATTATTTATCTCTTCTTCACGGGTCTTGACGTGTACGTAGATGGTCATCACTTTCACACACAACAACTGAACAAACACATAACCGCTCACGCTGCGACTATATTACAAAACCCTAACTTTGACTAACGTTACTTGCAATGATGCCATATAACATTTCCAATTTAATTTGTACTAGAATTTGTACCGTAATTCATTCACTCGGTAAGTTCGTCGATCGGGGTCGATATGCCGATACGGTAGTCTATTGTGCAGCGCTGTAGGATGCATTATGCTTTTTATGGTCACGTTTGAATTGCAATTGCATTAAAAAAGACAATTTGTTGTCTTTGAATAATAATTGCATTTGAAATTGTCAATTAATCAGTTCCACTTTTCTGAACAACAATTGCATTTTTCTGAACAACAATTGTATTTTTCGTGACCACCAAAAGCAAGCTGCATCTGCACATACAATATAATTTTTATTCATAATAAGCGAAATTATACATAATGACTCAACTTTAGAGCACAACAAAAATGAGTCGCTATCTAAGTAACATCACCTTAGACTATTATTTAAAACAAAAAGTATAAACGAAAAGTAACTTCACCTTAGACTACCTCACCTCACCTTAACGTCGGTGAGATGTCTTGATAGATTGGGATAAAGTTTTGTTTCTTAGATTTACAATATAAATCTGACCAAAACAGAAAAAATAAAAAATATCTCGTCAAGAACAGAAAACCATAAAAATCATTGTGTCAAATAATTACTGCGTACACGATGACATGGCAGGCAAGGCAAACCAATCCCTTCTATATTTCAGGGGCCTCATTTACTCTCTTCTCGATAAATTAGGTGAGCACTGATAGAGTAGCTAAGCAAGAAGAAGAAGACGAACCAGACGAAGAAGACGACGACACTGCTGAGTTGCTGACGTGTTTCCGATCGTCACCCTCTTCGTTTCCAAGCGTTGGTTTCCGGAAGCGGCCAAGCAAATCAAAACGTACAGTATTATTATTATTATCAACACAACAAAACAAAGAGCATCAGAAGCAAACCAAATGCTGCAAGAAACCGTGTTTTAACTCCATCAAAATTTAACCATTGCTTCAAGAAATTGTTTTCAAAAACCAAAAGCTCTGTGTTAAATACGAGCTGACCCAGAAAGTGGGTTTTAGTATATTCTCTGTTAAAAGGCCATGGCTGTGGCAATGGGAGGAAGCGAGTTTAAAATAGTGGTGCTTTTGGTGCTCGGTGTTTTGGCGACGGCGTCGTATTGTGCTACTGTTAGCTACGACCACAGGGCCCTCGTGATCGATGGCAAGCGCAGAGTGTTGGTCTCTGGCTCTATTCACTACCCACGAAGCACTCCAGAGGTTCATTTCTCTATCTCTCTGTTTTGATTTCTTTTTGAATCAATGTGTGTGGAATTTGAGTGTTTGTGTTGGTTGCAGATGTGGCCGGACCTTATTCAGAAATCCAAGGACGGAGGATTGGATGTGATTGAGACCTATGTTTTCTGGAACTTACACGAGCCAGTTCAAGGCCAGGTCTGTTTCTGGGTTCTTGCATTTCATGAATGTGGGAATCAATAAAAATTGAAGCTTTACCGATTATTCATGTTTTTTGCCATTTGGGTTTTCTGTACTGTACAATTGTCAGAAAAGTAACCAAAAAGCTACAATCTTTAACTTTGGTTTTAGGATTTATACTTGGGTTTGTATTCCCAGCAACCAAAGAGTCCATTTTTTTCTTTTTGGATTCTTGGCGATAGTGACTGACTGCACAAGAATTTTGCAGTATAATTTTGAGGGAAGGAACGATTTGGTTAAATTTGTGAAGACAGTGGCAGAAGCAGGACTGTATGTGCATCTTCGAATTGGGCCTTATGTATGCGCAGAATGGAATTATGGGTATGATTTTTTTATTAATTTTTGTAGTTCTTGCTCAATTGCTCTGACCGGTCTTTTTTGCTTTCCCTTTTCTTTTTCCTTTTTTGGGGAATAAAGAGATAGCTGGGTTTACTATTTTTCTGAAGAGTTTTCATGTAACTCTGTGTTTCCGTTATTGAACAGTGGCTTTCCTCTTTGGTTGCATTTTATACCCGGAATTAAGTTGCGGACTGATAATGAGCCGTACAAGGTTTCTAATCCCTTTCATCCCAATTCCCCAATTTTGTGTGTTTCTTTCTTGTCTATAGTGAACTTTCTCAACTTCATTAGTTGATTGAAATATCTGTGGTTTCAGGCAGAAATGCAGCGATTCACGGCCATGATCGTTGATATGATGAAGAAGGAGAAGCTTTATGCATCTCAGGGTGGACCCATTATTTTATCCCAGGTTGAATTTTCTATTTGATTTCATTGTTTTACCCAATTTTGGTGTTTGAGACTTTGGTTCTTTTTAGGTTTTTGGAGGAAATTAATTATTGGTTTCAATTATCCCAGATTGAAAACGAGTATGGAAACATTGATTCAGCATATGGGCCTGCTGCAAAAACCTATATTAAGTGGGCAGCAAACATGGCTGTGTCTTTGGATACAGGGGTGCCATGGGTCATGTGCCAGCAAGCAGATGCTCCTTCTTCAGTGGTAAGACTTTCTTATTCACTTTCCATTTGCATTGTATTGGCCTTGTATAAACATAGCATTCTTTCTCACTATGCTTTCTTACAGATTAACACCTGCAATGGATTTTACTGTGATCAATTCACCCCAAATTCTAACAGCACGCCCAAAATGTGGACTGAGAATTGGAGCGGATGGTAAGGAGCTTGGCCAATCATGTGTTATTTGATAATTTAAGCTAGTTTTCTGTAAACTTGAATCAACCTTCCAAATGTTTGTGATCACTAGGTTTCTTTCCTTTGGTGGTGCTGTACCTCAGAGACCAGTGGAAGACCTCGCATTTGCTGTAGCACGCTTCTACCAGCGAGGTGGAACTTTCCAAAATTATTATATGGTACTGCATTTATAAATGGAGTTTATTCTCATTTAAACGACATTATAGGAATGTTTTGATGCTTTAGGACAAAATTCAGTATAGCGTCTTAAACCAGGAAGAAAACTTGAAGTGATTTGTTCTTTGTTGACCTTTAACAGTACCATGGAGGAACCAACTTTGGGCGGTCTACTGGAGGACCCTTTATTTCTACAAGTTATGACTATGATGCTCCACTAGATGAGTATGGTATGCTGTGTCTAGTATCCCTATATTAATGCTTTACTGCTGGTGATGGTGTTGGCCTTTTTGCTATCTATGTATATAAAACTCGTGGTCATTAGTACATAAATGAACTGACATTGCTGTCAACCTGATGCTTCGACATCAAGGGTATGGGTAATACTATAATCTGGAAATGTAATTTTATTATGAGAAGACATACTAATTTAGACCATGAATGCTCGAATATATGCTGCTGAACTTCCTCGGCAGTTTAATATAAGTTGCTGTCAACATTATGAATGCTATAGAGAATCAACTTAACAATTCATTTATGTTGCAGGACTTCTTAGGCAGCCAAAGTGGGGTCATCTAAAAGATGTGCATAAGGCTATCAAGCTTTGTGAAGCTGCAATGGTGGCCACTGACCCAACAATTTCTTCTCTTGGTAAAAATGTGGAGGTAGAATCCTTTCTCTTGTTAGAGACTGATTGGTGGCTATCATAAGAACTTTTAGATGAACTTCTAGTGCTCAGGATCCTCCAGCCTAGGTGAATGGCTCCATATGGTCATATCTAGTGCAGATTTGGCACGACCTAGTTAGTTTTTACCAGTGCAACAGAGGAATAGAACTTATAACTTAGACACGTTAAACATCTTAGAATATCTGAGAAGAAATATCTGGGAACCTCAAATGAAGGCTTCCCAAGTAAAAAGTTTTTGTATAGTTGTTACTCCCGAGACTCATTCTTAGAGATCTTCAAAATTTGATCATAGTGATCCTACAGTTTCTGGCCTTAACCTTTATGCTCAGTAACACAGCATATAAATTGTAGTCATTAACATGTATTCCTTTTTTATTTATTTGTATGTGCAGGCAGCTGTTTACAAAACAGGATCAGTATGTTCTGCTTTTCTTGCCAATGTCGACACCAAATCTGTTGCCACTGTGACTTTCAATGGCAAATCATATCAATTGCCTGCATGGTCTGTGAGCATCTTACCAGACTGCAAAAATGTAGTGCTTAACACTGCAAAGGTTTGCCTCCTTAGCTTCTATGCACGTGATATTTGAAGGTGTTCAGCAACGTGTGTGTTCGTTTCATAAGAAAACTATATTACATTATCATGGCAGATTAACGCTGCCGCTACGATTCCAAGCTTCACGCGTCAAGCAATTATAGCTGATGTTGAGTCCACTGAAGCTGTGGGCTCAGGCTGGAGTTGGATAAATGAACCAGTGGGTATCTCAAAGGATGATGCATTTACCAGGAAGGGATTATTGGAGCAAATAAACACTACAGCTGATAAAAGTGACTATTTATGGTACTCTACAAGGTATGCAAGCTTATTGTTTCTACCATTGTTTTCTCAAGATGTAATTATTGCCTTTTCAGCTAGTTGTCTTGATTTCTTTCAACATTTAAACTTCCTTTCTAAACCAATTTGGCAGCATTGATGTCAAAGATGGATATAAAACTGATCTTCATGTGCAATCGCTTGGTCATGCCCTTCATGCTTTTGTCAATGGAAAGCTTGCAGGTGTTCTATAAATTAAGTACTTGAATTACACATTATTTGGTTATACCCATCCGCTCTTCAAACTTTCAAATTTCGATTATATTATTTCCTGTATTTGCTTGGGTTCCTTGGTGTTAATCTGGTGTCTGCTTGGGTTACACTGCTAA
Organism: Rubus parviflorus; assembly: GCA_029955375.1. Lineage (NCBI taxonomy): Eukaryota > Viridiplantae > Streptophyta > Magnoliopsida > Rosales > Rosaceae > Rubus > Rubus parviflorus. The sequence continues at coordinate 4,819,206 of JARGGL010000010.1, forward strand.
ACAGATTCATATTATCTTGAGAAATCATTCCCTAAACCGTTTTTACGTTTGAGTCTTCAAGGCTAAGATAGGAATCCTCTTGAGAGGTTTGTGGAATAATGACCATTACCTTTTGCTTAAGTTAGTTTAAAATCCTATAAGCAATTCTGTGTTATAAACTTTAAACCATTAAAAACTTGTGCCAACTACACTGCAACAGCGCTTCAAAATTGTGCCTCTCATAGGTCACCATGTAAACTGAGGTTTTGATCTCAAACTTACTGGTCGAATGGTTAGATACTACAATCATGAATTTCAAAGTTAAGGGAGTTCTCGACTAGCAAGTACCACTGTCACTTAACTGTTTTGACTGCTCTATTATCGTATTTATCAATTAATTTAATCCTTTTCAGGGAGTGGAACAGGCAACAGTGGCAATGCCAAGGTTTCTGTGGAGTTTCCTGTTGAATTTGCATCTGGGAAGAACACAATTGATCTTCTGAGTCTGACTGTTGGACTTCAGGTTTGGACATGTTGATTATTCTTTCTTTTATGCATGTTTTTTAAATTGAAACTAATGTATATTATTCAGTATGGTAGTTCTCATCTTATTTTTTCCAAACCAATAAATTTCCAATCAGAACTATGGAGCTTTCTTTGACTTAGCGGGTGCTGGAATCACTGGTCCTGTACAACTGAAAGGCTCAACAAATGGCACTACTATTGATCTTTCTTCTCAACAATGGACATATCAGGTCAGTAGATTGAGTAAATTTGTAAAAATCAAAGAGAAGATAGTTTACCAAAAACTTGGCAAACTGAGAAAAAAAAAATCCCAAATTTTCTTTCTGAATAAATAACCGTTCAAATAGACAAAATTAATAATCTGTCTCCATTGTTGTGACTGCAGATTGGACTTAAGGGTGAAGATCTAGATCTTCCCAGTGGAAGTTCTTCTCAATGGGTTTCACAACCAACCTTGCCCAAGAATCAACCGTTGACATGGTACAAGGTAATTTATTATTATAATCTTTTATTTTGGTTATCATAAGGCTCCATTTGATAAAGTTTAAATGAAGAGAGGAGAAAAACTTGAGAGAAAGGAGAGAGGGAGACGGTTTCTGAGAGAGGTGAGGAAGAAAAGAGGGAGAAATGTGGCCTTTCGATGCTAACCAGTACAAGTATTCTTGTTATTCAGGCCCAATTTGATTCCCCTGGTGGCAGTAACCCTGTTGCACTAGACTTCACAGGAATGGGGAAGGGTGAGGCATGGGTGAATGGACAAAGCATTGGACGTTACTGGCCAACTTTTATTGCTCCAAAAGGTGGTTGCCCTGACTCTTGCGACTATAGAGGAGCATATAGTGCAGACAAATGCCGAAAGAACTGTGGCAAGCCATCTCAGGAACTGTAAGTGCTAGATAATATAAGGAAATAACTCCAACTGAAACTTTGATTCTGATATCATTAATCCTACAGGTACCACGTACCTCGTTCATGGCTGAAATCCAGTGACAATACTCTTGTATTGTTTGAGGAAATTGGGGGTGATCCGACACAGTTATCTTTTGCCACAAGACAGGTAGAAAGTTTGTGCTCTCATGTATCAGAGTCTCACCCCTCACCTGTAGATATGTGGAGTTCAGATTCAAAAGCAGGAAGGACGTTGATGCCTAGGCTATCACTTGAGTGCCCATTTCCTAATCAAGTCATTTCTTCAATCAAGTTTGCAAGTTATGGAAGACCTAGTGGGACTTGTGGGAGCTTTAGCCATGGCTCGTGCAGGAGCACTAGCGCTCTATCCATTGTACAGAAGGTGTGAACTTGCTTGCTATATTGATAAAATTCAGTGCACATCTATGTTTAACCTCTTCTTTATGATTAATTGGTGTTGGTTTACTGACAAGTGGTACCTTACAGGCTTGCGTTGGATCAAAGAGTTGTAGCATTGAAGTCTCAACAAATACATTTGGTGACCCATGTAAAGGAGTAGCAAAGAGTTTAGCAGTAGAAGCTACCTGTAAATAGACATTGTGGGAGATAAGTAAGACGTTATCCCCAAGTATGTCTCTTAGCGAATAAAGTCATTCTCATGAATGGTATTAATATCAATAATTTTTCAACATTTCTTCCATATGTGTATGATCAATCTTACTAGGAGTTGTGCCTGTTTAGAAGTGTAGGAAAAATGAAAGTATTCTCAAGGAAGGTGAGTCAGAATTTAACATTACTATAACTAATTCTCTGTTTGCCTAAATTTTTAGCCAAGAGTGCACAAGTTTTGGTCAAAAGATTCAGTTTAGAAGACAACCACTACTATGAAAATACATATCAAATAATTAATTAAACATGATACATTTCAAATTACAGATTAATGATACAGATCAATAAGCAAAATAATATGTCCTGGACAAGCTTAATACGCAGCCCTTATTGTTTATTCATAAATTTCTCGTCTGCAGTGCTAAACTAGTTACCCAAACCCAGATACACACGAATAGAATGAACATTTGATTGTTCAAAACGAGAAACAATGTTTATTTCTCTTGACCGTATGTTATCAGTATTGAGCAAGTCCAGATTGCCTTTGGAACCTGCAAACCTTGCAGAGAGGTGAAAAGAGTGATGGAGTTTCGTACTTGTCCTCTCCGCCCATCATTGGCATTGGAACTCCAACCTTAACTGGACTAACATAACCTGGCCTGTAAGTCTTGCCCAAAACTCCTTCCACAAGATCAGATAAGTTGGAAAATCTGAACTGTGTCTCTAAGTGAGCAAAGGTATCATCAGAGGGGATTTGGTAGTTGTGAACCTTGTTTTCTTCTGCTCCGATAGGCCTAACCCTTATGTCCATCTCTACCAGCCCTGTAACTGTAACTCTTACGTAGTTCGTATCATCTGTTCTTTCCACTATTACTTCTCTTCCGTCGGCAATAATCCTCCATTCGGCTTCTCCATCAGTAGGGACGTTCACTGATTCACCTTCCCACTTTACCATGAGAGCATCAGCTTTGTCATCCCACTTTGAAACCCTCTTTGCTGCAATCACAAGGGTGTGACTGTCGAACATGATTGAGAAAGCTTGAACCCATGTGAAATCGCGAGTCCTTCCTGTTGGTCGAGTTCCAATGAAGTGTGCATTGATTTGGAGGTTGTTGTCTGAAACAATGGCAAAGTTTCCTCCTTTCGCTCCGTGAAAGTAGAACATTACACCATCACCACCTACAAATCTTGGATCGTAGCAGAGAGAACCATACCCATTACAGTTGGCTTTCCTATCTGTCGAAAACCAAAATATAATTATTAGTTAAAGTTCAAACTATATGATCTGTTTCTCTTAATGAGTTGACTCCGATCATGGCAATATATAAAGGAAAACAAATTCTCTTAATTTGAGGGAGTCCTCTCTATGATGGGCCTATATATATGTATCTCGACTATTGATCATGGTCAAAACTGATATGCAACATATTTGAGAACTGCTTAAGTGAAGAAGAAAAAGGGTGAGACAAAGACTAGGTAAGGAGGCTCTTACACTTGCAAGTGACTTCACATTTGCTGCCGCAGTTGATGAAACAACCCTTGTGTTTTTTGTTCTTCTTTGGCTTTCTCTGAGGGCATTCTGATGGACACACAAGGGTCTTGTAATAGCAGGCACCCTTTGCTTTGCAGAAGCCTCTCTCCTGTCCTGATGCCAACGGTGTCAAATCATCGTAATGGGAGGCAGCAGTGTCATCAGATTCATTGCCGTTGCCACTGTTGCCGTTGCCATTGCCATTGCCGTTTCCATTTCCATTTCCTTGGCCCAAAACAAGGGACACCGCTTCCATGGAAAGGAGCACTACAAAGAGAGCTACCAATGTATGTGACATTCTTATTGTAGCCATTTCTGGCTAACTCTTCTCTATGTTTTTCTTCTCCTTCTGCTGATTTACTTGAATTATGAGCTAGAAGGGATATATGAAAATGGAATGGTGCAAAAAGAGATATATAAAGAAGCTAAGGGATCTCAAGCCTTGGGATTCGGCTTAATCCTTGTGCTTATTGCTTCTTCATGTAATTAAACAGCTGAGGACCAGCTCTTCTGCTATTATTCTACAAGTCATTTGTTTTGACCTAGTGCTTGTTGACCATATTTTAGTCACCCCATACGAAACTTCATCATCAATCAATCTTTGAAGATCCCTAAAGCATTGGTTTTAGCTTTGGATCCAAAGTTAATGAAGTTATAGCTTCATAACCAGTATTTTAGTTCTGTGGCCGGCAGACGACTTAACACGACTTTTTAGAAATGTAATAACCTTCAACTCCTCGATTGCTTCTAGTTTAATGGTGCATTTTGCATATTTAGCACCCTCACATGCATGAGCATTGCTTACGGCTTCATCAAAGTGATATAATAAACAGAGAATTGCAATTTGAATGACAGGTTTATTAAAGTTTGTCCAAAGCCACAGACCATAATATGATTCTTTGCTTCACTTTGTTACCAGTTGACATTTGCATTCACATTTCAAGGAGCATAAGTTAATATGTACTACATGACATTTACTAATTACATGTTTCACAAGGTGTGGGTAATAAGTCTCAGTCACATTACCATATATGTGCTTGATTTCCTCCGTTCTCCCTCGCTAGTCCCTTACCCAAAGAGATTACTTGGGGCTTCCCAATTTCCGTTTTCGATGAGTTGTCGCTCTCTAGCTTTTCTTGTTTCGTTGGTGTTCTTGTTCGAGAGGTCAAACGTATATATGAAATCACTTGAGAATGTTATCAAACTCAGATACTCAACCGACTAATTCTCCACTGTGCCAGTCCATCCAGTTCATCCAGGATTTTGTAATTTACAGACCTAATTAGTTGGACTTCCAATGTAAAATAATTATGTACGTACAACTATTTTGACATAGGTAACGTAAGACTGAAAGACCCATGGGATGCCACATGAAATCTAATTGGGTTCCTTTAATGATTTTAGGGTTAAATTAGTGAGATGATTTTTAAATATAAATAAATTATATTCAAAACTACCCGTCACTCGGACGAGAGGAAGTTGTTCTGCTTGGGCTTTTTGGGCTTTGTGGGCAGTTTTGCACTCTACTTTATAAGGTTCGGAGTTTTGATTTCAGCCATCAGATTAGATCATTTAAACGGATCTGACTGTTATATATATAAGGGTAATCGCCTATATAATCCAAAGCAAGATTATTGTTAAGATCTCCAACAAATCCTGCATAGAATTTACAAAAATTTGGATTGATTAGACTTGATTAAAACAATCAGAGTTCACTGGAACAAATGGAATTACTAGTAATTGACATAACTTGGCTAGTTCCGTCATGTTTTGAGAGAAGCTAATTTTGTACCAGGAAGCCTTTGCATCACTTGATCATAGTCAGGATTCAAGTTTTCCAAATCCTTTAAGGCTCCACACTAATAAGTGCAACATATTTTGGTGATAAAGGGAAAGAGATGGACTCACCATGCAACAAACTTAGATATGTTCGCAGCACCACTATGAAGATTTCATGTCTGTCTGATTTAGAAAACGACGCACAATAAATGGGAAATATATTGAAAACTAGCTAGAAACTCTAGTATGGAGCAGATAACTACTGATAAACATGCCACATTTGAACTTCAGTATACAGTTTTAGTATAACAGGGCAAACTCAATTTGCAGCCCTTCATTGTTTATTCATAAATTTCATGTATACAATGTCATATTAGTCTCCCAAAACCAAATACATACAAATGAAATTACTACTTGATTCTTGGAACCAATTAGGAAAGAAATCTGAATTCACTCTTGATCGATGTCAGTACGATGCAAGTCCTCCTGTTGTAATTTCAAGCCCTGCAGATTGACTAGTAGTTTGAAACCTGCAAACCTTGCAGAGAGGTGAGAATAGTGAAGGCGTTCTGTACTTGTCCTCCCCACCCATCATTGGCATTGGCACTCCAACCTTGACTGGACTAACATAACCTGGCCTATAAGTCTTGCCCAAAACTCCTTCCACATGATCAGATAAGTTCGAAAATCGGAACTGTGTCTCCAAGTGAGCAAAAGTATCATCAGCCGGTATTTGATAGTTATGAACCTTGTTTTCTACTTCTCCAATAGGCCTAATCTTTATGTCCATTTGCAGTAGCCCTGCAACTGTAACTCTTAAGTTGTTAGTGTCATCGGTTCTTTCCACAATTACCTGTCGTTCTTCATCACCATTATTAGTCCTCCATTCGGCTTCTCCATCAGTAGGAATGCTAACCGACTCGCCATCCCACCTTACAATGAGAGCATCAACTTTGTCATCCCACTTTGAGACCCTCTTTGCTGCAATGACGAGGTTGTGAGAATCGAACAAGATTGAGAGAGCTTGAACCCATGTGAAGTCGCGAGTCCTTCCTAATGGTCGAGTCCCAATGAAATGTGCATTGATTTGGAGGTTATCGTCTGAAACAATGGCAAAGTTTCCTCCCTTGGCTCCATGGAAGTAGAACATCACACCATCTCCACCAACAAATCGAGGATCGTAGCAAAGAGAACCATACCCATTGCAGTTGGCTCTCCTATCTGCCAAAAACACGACCAATATTATTAGGTATAGTCTATATAATGGTTTCCTTCATATATTTGTCACAAGTAAGACACTGATATGTAAAACAAGGTGATCGAATGAAGAGTTGCTTACACTTGCAGGTGACTTCACACTTGCTGCCGCAGTTAACGAAGCAGCCCTTGTGTTTCTTGTTCTGCTTAGGCTTTCTCTGTGGGCATTCAGATGGACACACAAGGGTCTTGTAAAAACAGGCCCCCTGAGCTTTGCACATGTATCTCTCTTGTCCGGTCGCTAGTGCTGGCAATACGTCGTAGTTTGTAACATCCACATTATTTCCGTTGCCATTTCCGTTGCCATTCCCATTCCCGTTTCCATTCCCATTTCCGTTTCCAGTATTGCCGTTCCCATTCCCATTTCCGTTGCCACTGCCAGTATTGCCATTCCCATTCCCGTTGCCGTTGCCACTGCCAGTGTTGCCGTTCCCATTCCCGTTGCCGTTGCCACTGCCAGTATTGCCGTTCCCATTCCCGTTGCCGTTGCCACTGCCAGTGTTGCCATTGCCGTTGCCGTTGCCGTTGCCACTGCCCGTGTTGCCATTGCCATTCGCGTTGCCGTTTCCACTGCCGGTGTTGCCATTGCCGTTCGCATTTCCGTTGCCACTGCCGGTGTTGCCATTGCCGTTCGCATTTCCGTTGCCACTGCCGGTGTTGCCGTTTCCATTTGCATTGCCATTGCCTTTGCCTTGACCAAAAACAACAGAGGCTTCCATGGAAATGAGCACTACAAAGAGAGCCAACAATATATATGACACTCTAATTTTAGCCATTTCTAGCTACGTACTGTATGTTGATATATGTTGTATCCTTCTTTTGTTTTACTTGGTTATGAGCATGAAGGATAGATGGGAAGGGCTTAGTGAGAGAGATATATATAAGGGGAATGGGCTATTATCTTACAGTTTTATTCAGAGCCATCTGTTTGGTTGCTGAAAATATTTTAATTAGTCAGATAGGCATACAAAACTTCCATAGCCAATAAACTTTTTAAGAACGTAAAGCTTTGGTCTACCTTTTATAATTGTATTGACCTTCAAATCATCACTTCCAATTTAAAATAGGGTAACTGTATTTGCATAGCACATTATCATTTCTTACGGCCCCCTCAAAGTGATTCGAATGACTTTGGAAGTTTGATTACAAGTCGTTGGTTGCCAGACACCATTTCATCCTTCACCTTACGACCTAAATGTGTCACAGCAATGTTAAGGGCGGAGAGAGTGATTTAAATTTCCAATGGATGAATTTTCCTTTTATTTTATTTTATTTTATCGTAGATCGAACTTTGGAGTCTCATTCATCATTGTGGAAAGAAATATTATTAGAATAATTAGGTCTTGATTCCAATATAGAAATTTAGATATTATTTTATGGTTATGTAAGTTGGTTGTTTCAACCGTAATGATCCATTTACATCAAAATTTAGGACAGAAAAAAGAAATTGCATACCCTATTTTGAATCCATTAATTTCAGATACTTGGCACCCTGAATACCCACAATTTTGTAGTATTTTTGCATGTAGCTATTCCAAATTAATGTGTATTGTTTGAAATCACTTCATTCTCAATTCTGAGTTTCTGACTCAATACTTAGATTGTAAATTATTTTGATGAGAGTTAGAGATGAGCCATCCTTGCATGGGACCTTTATCAACAATAATCCAACCTTCTGTTAAACTAAAATGTCTTGCGTACTAACTACTATACCAATGCAAGTTGGCCTAAATCATGAATTTTTAAGATCGATGTAACTAACTTAAAATAGCAAGTTGGCCTCCAGGTGTGGAACCTCTCCCCACCCAAGTTCGAATCATGCCGACTGTGGATTGAAGTTAAATCTTATTCCATTTTGTGGTTGGCCAAGGGGAGGAAGCATTCTGACAAAATCCCCGACTGCATATTAGTCATTGGGCTTAGGAAGTCTTTGGGAAACCGTAGGATTTCGATAAAAAAAATTAACAAAAAAAAGTTTTTATCACATATAGTACCTGAACTATTTTTCAATTATATACTTGGTACTTGAACTTTAATTTTTGTCACAAGTAGTACCCAAAGTTTCAATTTTTGTCACAAGTAGTACCCAAAATTTTTGATTTCATCTCTTTTGGTACCTAAGACCGATTTTTGTAATATTATATGCGCGTGAGGGCACGTGTTAAAAAAAACTAAAATAAAAAACTTTGGGTACTACTTGTGACAAAAATTGAAGTTCATGTACCATTTAGGATGAACTCGAAGAGTTCAGGTACTGGTTGTGATCAAAAGTGAAGTTCAGGTACTATGTATATAATTGAGGTAAAATTTATGTACCATTTGTGATAAAAACCATAAAAAAAACCCCTAATTTTTTCCCCTAACTTAAAATAGACCGTCTTTAATCAAGATAACCTCAATTAATATGCAATTGACACCCCCGGTTATAAAAAAAAAAAAGATAAAAGTTGATGATGTTGGTTTTTTTTGTTGTCTTTTTCTGGAAACGTAAATGTGAAAAAATTACTTGAGAGTTGAGACTGTTATCATATACAACATACTCAACCTGCCATTAACTCGATCCATGTGCCAGTTCGTCAAAAATATTAGCTTATTTTGCAATCATATTACATTCATTGAACCTAAACGTAAAATGATTTTTGCTGAATCCAGAAAACTCACCTGAAATCTAGCTTATTGAACCGCCGCCTCTGAGTTAAGATTAGATTGTTTTAGGTCAATGATTTTAAAATTAGACTAGTGAGTGTTATTTACCCAAAAAAAAGTAACAATCTTAAGGTTCACTCTTTTAGAATACGGAAATAACACTTCCTAATTAATCTGGGTACACTTGTTAATAAACATGTTTTTTTTTTTATCAAAAGAGAATTTCATTAATAAACTTGTATTCAAAGTAGAGTGTATCGATCAGTGATCTTTCCTCTTTTATCGTTTAGGAAGCAAGAAGGACATTTATTGGTTCCATGAACGAACCCCATCAAGCTAGTCACAATAGGATCATCATTGAAATTGGAATTGTTTGAGGATACTAGGAACCAGAAGGAGCCATGATAGCAAGAGAAAAAGGAAGAAAGGATTTTCTTGAACTGATCGAGTGGTTAGATCGACTAGCAGCTCGGATAACATAAAACAATATTAATTGCTTAGGAGTTAGGACTAGAAAAATTAATATTTTCCTTTTGTTGATGAACTGCTGCTGATTGTCTTTGTTTTTTTTTCTTTTCTTTTTTAAAGCTAAAAAATAAGATTTTATAAAAGTAAACAAAAGGAACAGAGAGAGAGAGAGGGTTACATTAAAGCCAAAAACCCCTTTAACAAAAGCATAATAACAAAAAGCCAAATGAAAAAAGAGTAACCCTACGTTAAACATTTAGCTTCACTGTGGGCGTCCTATTTCGAGTGGGTAACGACCCCTTACGTTAAAATGATGAGGCTTAGCTTTTTGGATGAAAAGTTATATCATTGGTGGGATTGCTGCTTTTTCTGTTTTGACATCTAATGTGTAAATTCCAAATTTCCAATCCACACTAGGGTTTCGTTATTTTGTTCCAATAGCTTGTTGATCGAGGCCAAGCCATCTTGTTTATTTTCTGAAATGCTTCTATATATTTACGTTTTAGTGGTGGATGTACATGCATGAAGACATATTTTATTGGATTTGTAGAGCTATATATAGATCTAATTTATTCACACCTAGGCTATTTTTTTTTATCGAAAGGATGTTCATTCAGTACTAAAGTTCAACAAGCAGTACAATAATGACCCGCCCCTGAGGAGCTGACAAAAAGAGCCATCACTTCGAGTACATGCACCCACCTTTTCGAATCTAAGCCCAAATTACAAAGGAATACCTACAAACCCGAAAAAAGAAATCAAAAGCCATAACGAAATCCCTGTATCCTTTGCGACATCTTCAATTGATCAAAGACACAATGCTAGCTTAAAAGAGAATAAAACATGCATCTATATTTTGTGCAATTAGGCATAGAGAGAGAGAGAGAGAGAGAGAGAGAGAGAGAGAGAGAGAGAGAGAGAGAGAGAGAGAGAGAGAGAGAGAGAGAGAGAGAGAGAGAGAGAGAGAGAGAGAGAGAGAGAGAGAGAGGTATCACTATGGTGCATGCATACTCCACCAAGACAATGTATTTTGTCCCTAATAAAGCATAAATAGCTAAAATAGGTGCAAATTGATTACAGTGTGCCTCCTGGTTTTAATTAAAAGAAAAAAATAACAAAATGTAAGAGAACCTTCATCTTCGACCTCCGACCCACGCAAGAAGCTCATTTACATTGTAACATTGATTGCCTTGCATGAACATTGGGACATTGACTTTGAATCTATTGTACGCCAAGAGTCACCACATTAACAAGAGATAATACGTTTCCAGCAAGACAAACGTTGAAGCCTACGAGTACGTTGTTCAACGTCCATTAGGAGTTTTAGAAATTTTCGATAGAAGTTTTTGGTATTCAGACCTAAGCTTGTTGTTTTCAGATTCATATTTTTGAAGTTCAGATTGGTGATGTTCAATTTTTCCAATTATAATTTTATATCTAGGAGCAAATTCAGACTTGAGATTTTCAAGTTCAGATTCAAAAACTTTTGGTACAATTTCAGATTTAAGTTTTTCATATTCAGACTCATATTTTTGAAGTTTAGACTAGTCCAACCATTAGTCAATCTGTTAATTTAGACCGTTAAGTGCTGACGTGGCACAAATAGGACTCACTCTTTGGTGACTTGGTAGCGACATGGAATGCCCAGTCATCTCTTAACAGTCAAAATTAATGGATTAGCAACGGTTAAGATTTCTATGTCATCGCCACATCATTAAAATATGAGTTCCATTTGTGTCATGTCAGCACTTAACGGTCAAAATTAACGGATTTGCTAACGGTTGGACTATACTGATCAAATTGATAAGTACAAGGGTGTTACTGATTAAATTAAAAGAGTAAGGACTAACATGATGTTCAGGGTGGTAAACGGAATTTAGTCCTTTTTTTTAACTAGGTGTTGTCTTTTCTAGTTTTTTTTTTTTTTTTCACAACAGATGGAATTATGGTTGCTCGATTGACACGGTTAGATCGAGTTAGTAGAGCAGGGTTAGCTGATCTTTAGCCAGTGAGTGGCGGTGGTGTCTTGCTCTATAATGGCTCCGAGTGTCTCTCTGCTTGCGTCTGGTGGCTTTTGGTCGAGATATGAGATTTTGATAGGAAAATACTCTCATCCAAACTCATCCAATTTTTGCTCATTACACATTATATTTTCATAATCCAACCATTCATCTTTTAAATCACACTCTAAAGATCATCTATGCAAAAAATTAATCAAATTGGAGATGGTTTGATCATCCAACTATATCAAACAAATGAACGGTTGTAATGAGAATGTTAACTTTCACCGAAACGTACCGTCTATTTGTTTGATATAATTAGATGATCAAACGATCTCCAATTTGATTAAATTTTTGCATAGATGATCTTTAGAGGGTGATTTAAAAGATGAATGGTTGGATTATGTAAATACGAAGCCGAATATACGCAAAAATAGATAGTTTGGACGGATTCATCCAAACTCATTTGGATGAGAGTATTTTCCCTTTTGATAACAATTGGGGCTTTAACTCCTGATTGGGTCTGAGGCGGTGATTTGGCTCTAACTCCAAGTGACGTCAATGGTAGTGGTGTTGGTGTCTCTCGGCTGGTTCGACGTCTATTTGTCATCGGTGGGACGTGGTGGCATCTATTGACGGTTGAAAATTGGTGCATGTGATATTTTTGCAATTTTTCTACATGTGCACTCTGGTTTTTTTAGCTATGCATGGAACAAATAGCAACCCAGAAATTTTCTTTATACTTAAATTTTTCGTTTTAAAAAATTATATTTACAAACACTAAAAGTGAAAAAAAAAAAAACACACAGTAGAATATAGAGGATAACAGGTTAAGGAAACTAGTAATGAATATTAAGATGATATTGATTTTATCGGTTTTCATTGTTGTTCAGGCCAAGGAGAAGGGTATACGTTCTTCTATTCCCCACGGTGATATTTCTACAACTGATGAGACTCCAAATTTTATAATTCCTGAATTTGAAAAACTCAGAAATGAATTTGCTCCTAAATTTAAAATTATAATTGCAAAACTCATTGGTTTGAACTTCAAAAGTATGAATCCGAATATGACAAGCTTAAGTCTGAATTTTTTCCTAAATTTGTTGAGTCTGAATTTGAAAAAATTAGGTCCAGAATTTGCTCCTAAATACAAAATTTTAATTGCAAAGCTTTCTCACCATCGAGCTGAACTTCACAAATATGAGTTTGCAAATAGCAGGCTTACAACTACTGAATTTGTAAAACTTCGGTCTAAAATTCTTAACAATTCTAAGAGACGTTGAACGTCTTACTCCTAGGCTTCTAGCCTTTACAATTTTACCTACTGAGTGCAAATTGTCTCTATGTAAGCATAATTATATATATTGCTGTCAATCTTAGTGTAAATATTTTTTTTTTCTTTTAATGAAATAAGTGTAGAATTGATTCACAAAGTCAGTAATATGAATTCAGATGTCGCAACAAATGTTGGGCTACAAATTAATGGGTTGCTGAAGTGAATGATCTCTTGTTTTTGATAATTTCTCTTTCAATTAAAGGACAACTACTTCATCTAACCAAGCACAAAAGATGGCTAAATATACTTTGTCATTTACAAGTACATTGTCTTGGTTAATAATATACAATAGTGAATATTTCATATATCTTTTTATTGATGTATCGTAGATTTTTTTTTTCTTTATTAATTGAATTAATTCCAACTGAATAAATATAAAAAGCTTTCATTTCAAATTTGGCCAATAGTTACGATAAGTCCCTACAGAGTTTGGAATGATATTTAGAGTTTGGCTCGATTTTGGCTCGTTTGGAATGATATTAATATGTAAATACATTAATTGGTTTAAGAATGTGTAAATACACCTTCATTGTCTTAGTCCAAAACATATACTCTTAAATCTAACACTCTAAAACATGAAAACATTAGAACATAAAAGATCCGCGGAAGATCTTGTTCAGTTGTTCGGTGTGTTTAATGGATTTAATTAGATTTGACTGGAACCCTGAATCAATTACATAAAGAAAAAGCCCGTTAGTGGAGGCTAATTTGCTATATGTATAAAACGGGGAAATTAGATCCCCGGCCAGTTCAATTTCGAAGGAATTGTATCAGATATGATCGATCTATATTGACTCTCACTCAAAGTGTCCCTTCGTGTGTTTATTCATTATTTCACGTTTACAATTCCAGATCAGTTAACCAAACACTGATACACAAGCACAACAATTGATTGTTGAAAACAATTAGTTAAAAAACGATCTTTACTTCATATGATCATCATCAGTATTGAGCAACCTCTCCAGTTGTAATTGCAAGCCCACCAGACTGACGAGTGGTAGTTTGGAACCTGCAAACCTTGCAGTGAGGTGAAAAGAGTGATGGAGTTTTGTACTTGTCCTCACCACCCATCAATGGCATTGGAACTCCTCTCTTGACCGGACTATCATAACCTGGCCTATAAGTCTTCCCCAGAACTCCTTCCACAAGATCAGACAGATTGGAAAATGTGAATTGTGTCTCCAAATGAGCAAAAGTATCGTCACCTGGTATATGGTAGTGGTGAACCCTGTCTTCCTTTTCTCCAATAGGCCTAACCCTAACGGTTATGTCGACCAGATCAGAGACCGTAACTCTTGCGTAATTCGCGTCATCGGTTCTTTCGACGATTACCTCTCTGTCTTCTCCATTAGTCCTCCATTCGGCCTCTCCATATTCTGGGATGTCAACTGACTCACCATCCCACTTGACCATGAGTGCATCAACTTTGTCATTCCACTTGGAGACCCTCTTTGCCGCAATGACAAGGGTGTGGGTGTCGAACAAGATTGAGATGGCTTGAACCCATGTGAAGTCGCGAGTCCTTCCTTCTGGTCGAGTCCCGATGAAGTGTGCGTTGATGTGGAGGTTTTCGTCTGAGACAATGGCAAAGTTTCCTCCCTTGGCTCCATGAAAGTAGAACATAACACCATCACCACCAATAAATCGAGGGTCATAGCAGATAGATCCATACCCATCACAGTTGCCTCTTCTAACTGCCCAAACCACAACCGAGCGTATTAGTAAAGAGTACATACGTGTTGTTATTTGAACCACGTACACATCAAACACGTTGATGTGGTCAGTAAATATGGTTCAAATGATTCTTGTAAAGTTACTGAAGTTGGCCAAAGTACGTATGAGGCCTCTAGGTAAGACAGGAATGATAGTTCATATTAAGATAGCTCATGACTCTATCCAATTAATTAAGTACTGTAAATCTAGTAAGAGATATAAATTTAAAATAAATTAAGGAGAGAGGCTCTTACCCTTGCAAGTGACTTCACACTTGCTTCCGCAGTTGACGAAGCAACCCTTTGTTCTCTTGTTGTTTTTGGGCTTTCTCTCGGGACATTTCGGTGGACAAACAAGGGTCTTGTAAAAACAAGCCCCCTGTGCTTTGCACATGTATTGCTCCTGTCCCGACGCTAATGGTGGTAATACGTCGTAGTTTGTACTGTCATTCACTGCATTGCCGTCACCATTGCCATTTCCATTCCCGTTGCCGTTGCCATTTCCGTTACCGTTTCCATTTCCATTGCCGTTTCCACTGCCAGTGTTGCCGTTGCCATTTCCATTGCCGTTTCCACTGCCAGTGTTGCCGTTGCCATTTCCATTTCCATTTCCGTTGCCGTTGCCACTGCCAGTGTCGCCATTGCCATTTCCATTTCCGTTGCCGTTGCCACTGCCAGTGTTGCCATTCCCGTTCCCGTTCCCGTTGCCACTGCCAGTATTGCCATTGCCATTTCCATTTCCGTTGCCACTGCCAGTGTTTCCATTCCCATTCCCATTTCCATTTCCATCACCTTGGCCCAGAACAAAGCTGGCTTCCATGGCAATGAGCACCACGACGAGAGCCATCAACACATATGACACTCTCAGTTTAGCCATTTCTAGCTACTCTTTGGATTTATCTTCTCCTCCTGTACGTTGATTTACTTGTATTGTGAGCACAAGAAGGATTGATGGAAAGTGCAGTGTTCAAAACGATATTTATAGGGGAGCATTGAGGGGAATCCAGGCCTTATCTGCTTTTATTTTAAATTTTATTTGGACTCATCTGTATTGACCAAAATAGTTGCAGCTGGCTAATATTTTAGTTAAGATGCCATGCAGAACATCCTTTTTGAGAACCTGAAGCATTCATGTTAACTTGAATATGTAGTGAAGACTGAGCACGACTTTTTAGGACTACTAACCTTCAAGTCCTCGCTTCATTTTAATGGTTTGCTATTTTGCATAGCACATCATCATTTCTTAAGGCTGCCTCAAAGTGATACAATGGAAAATTGCAATTTGCATGAAAAAGATCGATAAATTCTCCAAGGCCAAACGCCATTAATCCATCGATCCTTAGTTAAACCTATCATTGAGAATAACACTTCAAGGAGACAAGGAGGAGACCAAGCTTAGGTTTTGTCCAGCGCTGCGTTCTGCTCTCACGTATGATGTACGTAAACCTATCATATTACGAATACGTACATAAGAATTATGTATGTAATAGCATTATGTGCTAGATCGACCCAACTTCGATCATATTACGGAGCTAACTGGTTAGCTTTAGAACACTAAATAAATATATTTATATATATAATATGCATGAATAAGTCTATAATATGTATATGAAGTGTGTATTAGTCGAATTCATCAAGCAAGTGGTCTAATGACTTAACCCTAATTAACGATAAAATTGTCCAGATACTTTGCACTGCTAACGTGTTTATCTTATTATCTTGTATATGAAAACACTTGATACTCAATCTTCAAGTACTCAACCAATTAACGACTACATTTTCTGAGTTCGTACGTCAAAAATGCTTTTGAAGCCCTACGTACAAATGCTTATTTTGCAATCTTGATACAATTCTAATTCATTGTAATTTAACGTAAAGTGATTTTATATATACAATTATTTGTGCTATATTAGATTACGAAAGATTCCAAAACCTAAACGACTTCACCTGAAATCTAGTACGTACAGGGTTACCTTTTGATTTAAATATTTGAATGATTGAGACTATAACTAGAGTAATTGAAAATATACTACCCATGCATGCAAGCTACGTTTCTTCTCTTAAGGAAGAGTATGTCCATGATATTAGGATTTATAGTCAATTTGATAATAAGCAAAAAGGTAGCTCGTCTGCGATTGAAGATATCTACCAAAAAAATAAAAGAAACCAGTTCAACTTGTCATAATATGTACAATAGGCATGAAGAAATTGCCTTGATAAGCTTAATTACAAGCCCTACAACGCTAACAAAATGTTTTGTTATCGGATATAAATTTAGTACGATTAGAAAATGTTCTATTATCGGATATTAGTACGATTAGAAAAATATTCTGTTATCGGACAAGCTCACATATACTTCATGCTACTAACCATGTATTGGAAACTCTAATTTGCCTCCTAAACTTTTCACTCATGATCGATATACGTACTCACAAAGTTTCACAGTATGTACATTGCTCTCATTTAGATAGAGGAATGTAACACATGTACATGTCGAATACGAATTGCAGTATTGCACCACCAGATTAGGATAATAGAAGAATACAATAGTAATTCAAATATCAAAATCGAAGGTCAAGGACACTCTGCATTCTGGGTATGTTGAAGGCTTGCAAAAGCATCATCAACCAAATTGGTTTCAGAAGGCACATGGTTGAAAGTTGAAACCAACACCCTTAACCTCCGCCACTAGAAATCAACCATCCCTAATTATGGTACTAAACCTCCAAGGAATATCACATTTACCCTTATCAATAAAGAATGGATCTAGTGCCAAAAGCAGACAAAATCTCTCTCCGAGTTAAATACCTGGAGTCTCTTTTCGTTAAATACCTGATCGATGTAGTACTAGGGATTCATAGCTCAAATTATTAATAGTTCGTGACATACAAGGCTCAGACAACATTATAATTGACTATAAAGTCTAATAATTTCACAAGTTGACAATAAAGGCTCAAATATCCTTAAAAAAACAAAATATCCATGACCCAACTCGCAACCCGGTTCGCGACCCGTTTTGCAACCCGCGGGTCGTTTTTTTTTTCCGCTTCTACTACAATTTTTTTCCACTTCCACTACATTTTTTTTTCCGCTTCTACTACACTTTTTTTCCGCTTCCACTACAATTTTTTTCTGATTCCACTACAATTTTTTCCGCTTCCACTACAAATTTTTTCCGCTTCCACTACAATTTTTTCCGCTTCCACTACAATTTTTTCCCGCTTCCACTACAATTTTTTCCCGCTTCCACTACAATTTTTTTTTCCACCCGGCTTCCACTACAAAAAAAAATTTCACGCCCAGCTTCTACTATAATTTTTTTCCACTTCTACTACAATTTATTTTTCCACCCAGCTTCTACTACAAAAAAAAAATTTCGCTCCCAACTTCTACTACAATTTTTTTCCGCTTCCACTACAATTTTTTTCTGCTTCTACTACAATTTATTTTTCCACCCAGCTTCCACTACATAAAGTTTTTTCGCGCCCAGCTTCTACTACAATTTTTTTCCTCTTCCACTACACAATTAAAACAGCTTCCACTACACAATTAAAAGAGTTTTCACTACAAAATTGAAACAGCTTCCACTACACAATTGAAGAGCAATTGAAACAACTTCCACTACAAAATCGAATAGCTTCCACTACACAATTGAAAGAGTTTCCACAAAACAATTGAAGAGTTTCCACTACACAATTGAAACAACTTCCATTACACAATTAAAAAGCTTCTATTACAAAATTGAAAACAACTTTCACTACACAATTGAAGAACTTATATTACAAAATTGAAATACTTCCACTACACAATTGAATAGCTTCTATTACATAATTGAAGAGCTTCCACTACAAATTCTCAATTCAAAGATGCTGCTACTACAAAATCAAAAGAACTTCTATTACACATTTCCAATTCAAAAAAAGTTGCTACTACAAAATAAGTGAACTAGTCAGAACCTGGAATAAAACTTCAATGAGCCAATTTAGAGCAAATAACTATCGATTTCAAGCAAGAATATTGAACTAAATCAACAGACAAGCCCATTGCAAAGTAAAAAAAGTTCAAAAATTTAGCATAAGCCGTTAAGAAAAGCAAAACCCATTTGCTGAATTTTGAGAGAGACTTACGAGGCATTGCAACAATAAGGCATTGCAACAAACTGGAACATACCATCTCATATTAGACTCCATACGATCTTACATTAGACTCCATAAACTATTTCTGGCATAAAGATATTGCAATGGAGCAATGAAGGAGCAGATGATCTGAGCTTTCAGCAAAGGGGATATTCACAAATCATGGTTGACAGTTAGAAAAATTCATTGGTCGAATTTAGATAAATTGGCACTGAATTACAAGTCTTACCCCCTATAGGATGGTCAAAGTTTGATTGTGAACCGTCTCATTTCAACGTTAAACAATGCCAACTTTATATTAACACTTGTATCACAGAATCAGGTTCATGTCATAATGGAGTAGGTAGTTCGATCACAACTTGTAGGGTGCTTGTTTTACTTTTTTTTTTTTGGTATTTCTATCATTCGTTTTCCAGAAACAAAAAAAAATATATTGTATATTTGATGCATCAATGTTGTCCGTCATTCTACTTCCGATTACTACGCCGAATAGAAAAAAGGATCTACATACTCTAAGATGATCTGAAGTTTACATGGGATTGAATTTGGACCCAATTCATGCTTCCTCTAATTGGAGACTCTAGGATTAAGATTGTTTAAATCGCAACTAGATGGACCAAATTGACACAAAGGAAACTACGTGGCTGACATTGTTCCAAATAAAGCTAAAGATACCAAATTTTGAGAGAGACTTACAAGGTAACGAAATCGGAGGTCACGATCGACGATCTTGGAGGAGTGGAGGAGGTGGAAGGCTCGTCGATAATGGCGGTCGAGAAAGAGAGCCTGAGCCAGCATGTAGATATCGGCGGGCTCCTTGGTAAAGGAGGCGACTTTGTCGGCGAAGAAGATGGCGGAGGAGTAGAGGTGCTTGGTGACGCATTCCCTCACCACCGCACGAAGCTTGTCTGTCTCTTGCTCTCTCATTTTCAGCCAAAGGGGGTTTGCTTTGCTTTGATTGGAATTGATTTAGGTCAGACCTGAGAGGGTTTTGGGGAGGGTGAGACTGATTGAATTGAGCGAGGGACGAGAACGAAGGGAAAGAGAAGACAGAGAAGAAAAAAAAAGTTGATCGACCCGGGTCACAACCCGTGTACCCGCGCGCGACCCGGTTCGCGACCCAAACAACCTTTATAGTCAAAATTAATCCTTTAGTGTCACAAAAAAGATATGTAAGACTCTATAGTCAATTAGAATTTTGTAAGACACTCTATAGTCATTTAGTAAATTATTAACTTTGGGAAGGGCTGCTGAGATCATAATCAAACACTACTGGAAGGTAAAACGCAATACAGTAAAACTTGATATTTAACTGGTGTACAAGATGCGCCACTTTTGAGAAGAATTATTTCAAGGAATTAAAAGAGTAGTAACCTTCTTTTCAGCTTTATAATTTATATACATGCACCATCCGAAAATTGAAATGCAGAATTGGCTACCTGCCTTAAAATTAAACCAGTCGCCCGAATCACCTGAAAAATACTTGGTCACAATCAAAGACCTTTAACGAATGTCACACATTAACATCAGTGAAAAACAGCCCAAAAAGAGTGCATAACTTCAAAAATCCAGGAAATAAACTTGATCATTTGTCTCACTGCCACTATAGAAATACAGGGAGGTCAATCTTTGTTTGTTGGTTTAAATCTAGATCTGCACCAACAGCAACAATGCTACTTGAGGCTCCTTCGGTTTCAGTTGCCATCTTCAAGAAGTAACTATGCCTGCGCAAGAAAATATTTAGAACCTCATGCCCATGTGATTTAGGTTAGAGAAATGACAACAGAAGGTAAGTATACCATCGAGTGTCTGCTGTCAGTTCAGGGTGGAAGGCAGTCGCTAGCAAATTCCTTTGTCTAACTGCTACAATCACTTTCTTCTCAGACCCAGAATTTTCCTGAAACATCCAAACCTAAGTGAGAAAATAGCAGCAAAAGATGGTGAAACATAACTTAATTTGTTGCAGCCGCATTTCGTCTTTGGTAAATTGACTGTAGAAAAATGGTGATTCGTTTTTTTGTACCTATATAAGTGCAGGTTAGCACTAGGAACAGGGCCATTTACAATAGATTTGAGTGCAAATCAAATTGGCGGCTACGAGATGAGGTTTTAATGTTATAGCACATGATACAACCAGGTTTGTGACTCGTGGTTCTAATAAACCCCAAATAGATAAGACAGACAATTGGGCAAGATGAGATGCCATGTACTGTAACTTACTGCAGGAGTGTCACTAAAATATTCTTGTGCTCATGAACTATCAAAGTATTCTCTAATCTAATTGTATTCAACAGTTTTCAATCATAGCCATAAGTGTTTATACTCAACAATGGTAAATCTAATGCCTATCATGTAATAAATTCTACTTTTAAACATCATTTGCTCCACTGTCATAAACTTCCATATGAAAACAATCTATTAAGTGCCAATCTTATCAACTCTGTCCACAAACAATAGAATTGCCAATTCACTGAGTAGAGGTGGTTAAATTCACCCATCTGTTACAAAATTCGATTTGACAATTACAAATTAATGACCAAATTTTAGGATAATGAACCTATGATGATTTAATCAGTACTTTAACTCATTAAGTGCTAACCTCATCTACTATCAGTCTATCCACGTAGAGCTGGTTGAATTCACCCAATTATATCAAAATTCGATAATTTGAAAAGGAAAAATGGTCTTTGAAGAGGCAAATAACAAGAATACAGTAATACTGCAAACCTAAATGAAACCAATACGGCCTTGACTACAGAATGATTATATCGAACTATAGACAGTCAAATTTTTAGAGTGAGGCAGAACAATCACGAACCTCTTGGCCTTCAACAGCAGGATTTGAATCCTTCAGCTTGTTAGCTGGGACAGGATAATCAGCCAGCACTTCAACTTCTGGTCCTACCTCGAGGATTGCAGGAGCACGGATGAAAACTCCTCGAAATATTTCAGGACCACCTTCCTTAGAAGCAAGCTCTGGTACTGAAAGTTCTGCCTCAAAACTTTGAATCTGTAAGTTTTGGAAAGATCAATGACAAATTGAGGAAACCAAGATTGAATATCAACAACAAACGCACCGAAATATTACAACAATAGTATAGTCCCTAAATAAGTCAGTTCCTCACAACCCTTTTCTCTATCTTTCTTTAACAGTAAAACGAAAATCTTATTCCATTAGTAATAAACCTTATGAAGTATACAGTACACGCATGTATAAATTTTCCAGGCCTAAGCTAGTAAAATAACAAGCTTAGTGCTTGTTAGCTTTTAGATATTATATATTTCATCATAATATACGACATCTTCAAATTAGCAGGTACAATGGAATTCATTAATTATAGTGTGCATAACTTTCAAGATAACATGAATGTGGCCATTAGAATAACGGATTCTGCCATTGCAGTAAATAGGTACATAAATAAAAAGGAGAGTAGATATATGAGGCAACAGGTAACACAATTCAAAACACAGCAACCATTCAAATTCCAAACTAAGTGCTTGACGCACTCTTCTTTTATGAACTTACAAAAGTCAAGTCTAGGACTACTTTGCAATGTTATGTACTGACAAATTTACCAATGCAACATGTGTTTTATCTTTCATCTGCATAAGTATCTATCTTGATCAACATGCTTAACTTGAGAATGTGTAAGTCATTGCAGTACCTGACTGCCAAAGAAATTTCTGTGAACCATGCAATCTAGGCCACCAACAAGTTCCTGTCCTCCTATTTTCTGTCCTGAAATCGCATTCAACTCATCTCAATAACTAACATGATCTTTGGCTGCTAAAGTGGATTGAATAACAAAATCTAAAGTACGAACTATTAATCACTTTTACAATCTATAAAATATAAGACAGAAATGCACCTGTAGCTCTGTTTGCTAAGAAAATAAGCCCAGCACAGGTCCCCCAAACAGGCTTCCCCATCTTAACAAACTCACGCAAAGCAGGAAACTGTGAACAGATTAAACAAATAATTGACAATCAAATATCCTTTGTTTAAACAATTTTCCGTTTGCCAAGTCAAAACATATTAGAGTATACAAAGAACTAATTTTTATCAATTATCTAAAAATGAGGCATATACAAGCATTTAGGAAAGTTCCTATTTCAAAATAAAAACAAAAAAATTGGCGGGTACATTTAGCCAAGTTTATTGCTTTTCTTTTTTCTGATCAAATTCTAACCATAAGAAAGTGAAACAGGATGTTCAAACAATGCTATAATCTAGTTTCTTTCTTTTACCTTCTGTGGCATTTTGTTAGTACAATAGGCAAGCCCAAATAGATCACAATTCCACCACTTCTATATACCCAAAGAACAAAACCCATATATTTAAATTACACGATTCCTAGAAAGGTCCTCATTTTCACCTAATCCCCATTTAATGTTATACCAAACCGAATATCTTACAGAAAATTATAGTTCAATAGCAAGCATATACATATTCAACCAATAAGAACTATAATGATAGAGAGAGTGAGTGATAGAGATAGAGAGACCAGGTTGTGGTACTCGGCGAGCTTAGCCATGGTGGTGCTCTCTCCTCCAGGGATTATAAGGGAGGCCACGGTTTCGAGCTGCTCTGGTTTCCTTATCTCCACACCCTTCACTCCAAGCCTTCTCAGTGCTACAACACACACAAAGACAGAGTCTTTGAAATTATGATTTACAATAAAACCCAGAAGACATATACATATATATATATGCCCAGCGAGAGAGACAGGAAAGGGCATGCCTGCTATGTGTTCGTTGAAAGAGCCCTGTAAAGCAAGCACGCCGACGAGGGCCATATTGCTCGGAGGCAAAGCTTCAAAGACTTGGGCTGACGAGAGGAAAGAGTCTCCGAAGAGTCGTAAAGCGATGAAATGCACCGGGCCTCTCGTTTGGGGAGTGGTTTTCACTTTTGGCCTTTTTAGTTTTGGTATTGTATTTATTCACTCCCTTGTCTCATTGATTCTATGAATATGCATCATTCATAGGAGGCATAAAATCGTCTGTCCCCAAAACCCTGTCTCCTTCCCTGTCTCCCTATCAAAGCTTGCCATCTGTCTCCTTCTATCTAGTCAGCTTTAACAGCTACTAACCCCGTTAGCCTTTGTTTCATCACTTCTTCCCATCTCAACTCTCTCCTCCTATTTCCCCAGTTCAATTGTCAATGATCAAAACCCCCAATTTCCGGCCGCCGGATTTTGACACCGCCACCCCCAAATGAAAGAGGAGAAGACGGCAACCATAACCCACGAAGAATCTCAGCCATGCATCAATCCAAGCCACAGCACGCGGCCTTGGAAGTTTGCACAACCAACCGGAGTTAGAACCACCACTTCCGGTCAGTTCCTCAGCACATCGCCACTACCAATGAGCTCAGATCAAGCCGGTGATCAAACCCATGGAGTCTCGTAGCCAGTCGATGTCGGACGGTCACCGAACGCGCCATCGCCGGAGCTGACGCCTGGCCTTGAATCGATCTGCGATCTCCGGCCATGTTCGAGCTACACCACCACTAGAAATGGGAAGAGGGCACAACGATCTACCTAGACCCGAAGGTCTCGTCACCTGGTTCCGCCGGATTCCGCAACACGCGCTGCATGCGCCGCCCTTGGCGCGTGGACCACCTCATCGCCGCCGTGAACGTCTCTTGGTAGTCATCGTGTATGTTTCATTCCTTCCCTGGATCAGCCTGCTGATTTACTCACCAAGCCGCTCCACCAGTCTCGTCATCTTCTCTTCACCGGCAAACTTGTTCGTCCAGAACCGCCAAGTTTGAAGGGGGGTGTTAGAGAGACTAAATCCTCTCCTGAAATCAAGCCCTTATGATTCACCTCCAGTGATTTGTTCATAGGCTGTTTTGATCTTGTTATAATTACATATCAGTTTTGATATGGCTGTAAATGCAGTTTAATTCTTGCATTGTAACCGCAGTATCTTACTGCTATATATGTGTACATTTGTAAAGAGTAATACAAGGAAAATCACTTTCTACATGGCCGGCCTATGCTTCTCGTTCTGGGTTTTGATTTCGAAATGGTGAAGGAATTCGAAGGACAAGCTTCTGGTCTTAGGTATTAGGATGATGATGAGAATGGAAGAAATTAGAGGAAGCAGTAACGATGGGAATACTCTCGGCAAAGCCAAACCAGGGGAATTCTGCAATTTGAATCTCAATCAACAATAGCCCAAGCCACTCCACCAGAACCTGCAAATCACCATCATCAACTTGCAATTCAATCCCAATCCATTACTATGGACACCCAAGGCTGCAACACCGCACCACCCTGTGCGTCACCTGCAATTGCCGAGCCGCCAATAACACCCATCGGGCTCAAGTTTGCAGGTGTTAGAACTGGGGAAATAGGAGGTGAGAGTTGAGATGGGTGGAAGTGATGAAACAAAGGCTAACGGGGTTAGTAGCTGTTAAAGCTGACTAGATAGAAGGAGACAGATGGCAAGCTTTGATAGGGAGACAGGGAAGGAGACAGGGTTTAGGGGACAGACGATTTTATGCCTTCATAGGACGTAGGCTATGGTTATCGATTCGAATATTACTACTGGCATATTGTGAATGTCAAATTGTCAAATTTTCATTTTTTTTTTATCAAGATGAATAATTTTATTCAATGAAAGTACAACACTCAAAGGGCATATATCGACAATGATATACATCAACAGCAACATACATCGACAATGATATGAATTAAGGAATTAAAACTAAATATCCTCACTCAAAAGAGATCCAAGCAAATTTTTTGTTTATTTCTTTACTTAAAAGATATATAAATGACCCCTTGAAGAGGTACATAAATTTTTAATAATTATTTATTAAAAATACAATAAATGTGTAAATAAAAAAATATGTAAATAAATGGACTTTTTCACCTTTCTACATGATAATCCACCTTTTTAAAAAACCGTGTAGTCATGGAGTCTGAAGTTTTATGGAGGGAGAGATTTTAGGAAGAAATAAACTGAATTTTTTTATGGTGTAGAAATTATGGTTGACAATATAGATTCTCTTAATAATAGTATAAATAAGGAGGCTGGAGAGCTGGTTGTGACCAGTTTGTCATGCATCGTACTTGTGTGGATTGGGTTTGACTAGTGGGCTCATGGTTCTTGGCGAGATAAGGGCTGGAGAGCTCAATGAGGCTGGCAAAGGGGGGTTGGGGATTGATGGGCAAGCATGGCGGATCGGAACGGCAACGCACCACCAACAGCGACGCACTGCTTGATTGGGTGGGACGAGATCGGAGTGGGGAGTTGTATTTTGGGCACAGGGATCCAAATTCATGGTTGCTCCTACTTGGGGTGGTAGTGGGTTTTGGGCTTCTGGGTTCGACTATCATCGTGGTTATGGCCTGGAGGGGTTTGTGATTATGCAAGGACACGCTGCAAGGGCCACACCCACAATTGGAGGTGGCTTGGTGGGTGTGGTCCAAATGTGGTGGTGGTGGTGCATTGGGGATAATGAGGTGCCAGTGGTGGTGGGGATGATATGGGGTTTGCTAGCGGGATGGACTTTCCTCTTTGTTGTCTTGGCTGGACTTTGGGCCTAGTCTCAGTCAATAGGCCCAGGCTGGGCTGAAGTTTTTATTATTTTCAATTACTTTATTTCCTTAGTATTAGTTTGTTTCTCGTTTTCAATAAGTCACTACCCAATTTTGGTAGTACTGCTAGGTGGTCTTTCTTGATTTGTGCACTTTGAGTGTTTTGTCTGGTTTAGCGAGGCGGTGGGTCGACTGCATCGTTTTGTCTGGTTTAGCGAGGCGGTGGGTCGACTGCATCGTCAAATGGATGCAACCTCCTAATGGCAAGATGAATCGAAGTGTCGTTGAATTTATTTTTGATTGATAGCATAGTGAGAAAGCTGGTTTAATTGTCTTATGGCTCTTTGTTAGCATTGACTTTCCGGTATCAACTTCTTTGTAAAGCAAATGAAGTCGGCAGTAGAGTACTTTTTGCTAATAGGTGCATGTTATAATATATAGGATTAGTGAAGACTCTTGTTATTATTTGAAATGTTCTCTCAATGCTTATTGTAATCCAGGGTTTAAGCACCATGCAGGTTTATTAATCAAGGCTTGAGAACAGTATCCAAGGTGGTACGTGCAGTGGTTTGGCACCAAAGTTGTCTCATTAGGTTCGACTTCCCTTAGATACGTGTGTGTATGTAAACTGATGTCCTATAATAAAAATTAAAAAAAAAACTTGAGAACAGCCGCACTAGCCCTTATTTAAAAAAAAAATATGCATACCTAAAATTTAGGTAATTCTTAGCTAATGTTGGTAGCTGATATGGTTTCTTCACTAAAACATCGGAAGAGAAACATTCACCTGATCATCCCTTCTTAAATTTAATATCAAGGGTTGAGATTAATGATTGTATTTTAAGAGTTAATCTCAACCCTTGATTTTAAAGCCAATTCTAGATGACCATGAATTTCTTTGTGACTTGGTGAAAACTACTGATATGGGTGAAGGCTAAATCAAGAGTAACAAGTTTAGTTACCAAGAATTGAGAAGAAATGAATGGGATTAAGAACCTAAAGTTATATGGGAATTAGATTTTCTACTCCCAATTACGTAATTAAATTTCTGAAGAAATGAGAGAACTTACTACTTTTTTATTTCCGACTCACTTAATTTTTTTTCCCTTATGTTTTAGTAAACACAAGAAACGTTCTCATGAACCGAAAGTTTCCCTTATTTTGATACCCATTACATATTTACATTTAAACTTTCAAGATTAAGTTTTCTATTCGAGATTACTTAGAATCCTTTATCATTGCAGATTCTCATTCTATTGGCTACGGGTCTCATAACAAGGTTAATTTAGGCTATGAGATTGAAACTAACAAAGTATCTAATTGTTATTTCATTAAAAGCAACACGACCTTTTTAATTGCCATATTGAGTTGAGCTTGACACGACACAAACACCGACATAAGAACACGAATCCTCTATAACTTAAGGACCTAAAAGAGATGTTGTTCAAGTCTCCTCCTTGCTTAATTAAGTGAATCACATAAATACCACCTTGCTTAAGGTTCAAAGTCATACACTATTCTCGCAAATTTTTGGTTCCTTCTCATTGATTATATGAACTTGTAGGAATTCCAGGGCTTTGGCCGGCAAGAACAAAAGTTTTCTTTCTGAAATTCAACCTATTAGTTAGAGTTTACAAGTAGGTGGAATTGCATATATACCTTCAATTTGGCCATTTCTATAACGTTTTTCCTCACAAAATTTCAATATTTCTTGGTTTAAGATACTAAACAAGGAAATCAGGGCATGTAATTTCTCAAATAGCAACTTTTTAATAAATTATGACTTTTTTTCTTTGTATCGATTCAAACCCAGTTAGTGAAATGTCTGCTTTGTAGAATGCGAACTTATCTTGACTAGGAAAAATTGTGTAGTTCGGTATGAGTTCTTCTTCCCCATATCTCGGAACAAAAATAGAAAAGCATATAAAAAAAACCCACCGGAGAGCACAGGTGAATTCGAAAACTTTCCAAAAGTATGACACATATGTCTTTCTAGATTAGTTAATGTAAAACCAAATAGATCAAATTAGACTTTCTGAATGGGGTAATGTTAGGGGATCAAATTAGGCCTAAAATTTGGAACCTTAATCTTATGTTGCATTCCAAGTCACTAATAGTAATTTTCATTTTTATTTCCATGTCAATATTTTTTTCCACATCAAAATTTCTTCCTTTTTAGATTATTACTCTTATACCAAAACAAATATTAAATGCCAAATTGTTAAACCCCATTGCCAATTTGCCATTTTCTCTCCTTACCAAACACTGATGTTGGCAAAGTCCTGGCTTCTGCATCGGCTCCCCCTCACTCTTCCCCTCCATTTCCTCTCTCACTCTTTTTCATATTTATTTTGTTTTAGATCTGGTCTCTTTCTCTAAGTCTCTAACTGTTTTTTTTTTTTTTTGGAAAAGAGAGCCACTGCCAATTGAAGCCAAACATTGGGTAGGATTTTGATGAGAAAATAGATCGATCAACTTGCCAATTAAGCAGCAGTCTGATGATATCATTACTATATTCGGCTGAGGTTCATCCCCTAAGTGAACGAGTTGGTTCACCACTCTAGTTATTAACATATTTTTGGCTTACATTTTTATAATTCAAATCGTTGATATTTTAAAACATAATGATATGATTATCTCTATATAAGAAAAAAAAATCAATCAAATTGGAAATTTTTTGGTCATTCATATATTAAATGAATGGATGGTTCATCTAGATAATCTAAAACTGTCTATTTATTTGATGTAATTAAATGGATAAATGATTTTCGATTTGATTAATTTTTTTACAGAGATGATGTTAACGTACATTATGTTTCAAAACATCAATGTTTTGAATCATAATTATTATAATTCAAAAATATGTTAATTATAATTCAAAAATATGTTAATCGAAGATGGATGAACGAACAGATTCACCATGAGGTGAACTTAAGAATATCATATCCGAATATCGCTGGTCCCTTGCTTTCAATCGTCCAAAAGCTCATGATTTCAGTAAGAGCTGGGATGCATGTGCAATTGCATGTGTACGTAATCATATAAAGCTACGATTTCATCAATAAGTATTGAAAGGAAACACTTTCTAATTACATTCAAAGAATATAACGTACACACTATGTCTTCATCTTGTATAGTCCAGTAGTACTCCAATAAGGTCTAAATCAGATTTATAGTATGTTGTGTTGTCATATATCAAATTGTTAATTGATGAAGCTGAGAGTACTTAATTGCTCCAATTATATTTATCTGTCGGTGAGAACTGAGAAGTGTAGTCACTAATTGATGTGATATATTTCCTTTTCGTTTTGCTTTGCACTGGCTTTTTTGGTGGGATATTTTTTATTTCAGGAGTATTTTTTTGTTTTCGTTTCTTAGTGAAATTTTGAATCTTTCGGATGAGTGTATATATGCACCTTGTGTATGTTGCTATTAAAGAGTTTATATCGTCTAATTCTCTATCAATCAAAAAAGATAAAATGAGAGTGCACGACCACTTCTAACTTTTTCCGGAGGTCTTGGCTTAATTGGATTCGAGATTCCAGCTCCAAAAGGAATTTATGAAAATACCAATCATGGACGACAATTTCATGCTTTAATCCCCTTTGACACGCCACATCAATATTGACAAATTGACTATTAACAGTGTCTAATTATAACTTATTCATCCCCTTAATTATGTGTTTGCAGCTAGTAACTCAATCAAGATTTCATTGTCCAAAAAGTAACTCAATCAAGAAGCATTGCTAAAACGACAGCTGCTTTTGTTAAAAGAATATTATCCAAAGCAATGGTGGCGACTTCTTCCAATCTAGCTACCCTCATCAAAACTGATATTGCAATTTACCTATTAGCGGAGCAAGATATGATTTGATTTGATATGATATTGAAGATATTGCTTTTTTAAGAGGGGGTTAGATTATTATTGAGTGACCCATTTGGAATAATGAGATGGAGGCAATATATGCCATATATGCATCATTTGCAAAATAGACTAGTAGTTCTTGTCTTCTTCAAACTGTCTAGAGAACCCACGCACTGTGTTAGATCGGACTTCTAGCTAAGTGGGGTTGGTTATATGATGATGAAAAGGCAAATCCGATCAAATATTTTGTCAAGGAAAAACTACTTTAAGTCACCTTTGCCTACAGATCGCCATAGTAAATTACAAATTTCTCTTTTAGGTATGCTTTGGTTTGATTACATCTTAAGTTTTTTTTTTTTTTTTTCTTAGGGAAGTTGGGTTGGCCTGGCTGAGTGGAAGGGATCATGTTGGTTTTATGCAGTAGCAATCTCCTAGTTTAGACCTTATCTTGGGTGGTGTTTGCTCAAAAATTGTCTCGGCCAAGTGTCATACGGTCGAGGGCTTCTTGGCTTATTGATGTGTGTGCAAGCGTACCAACTAGCGGCCGGGAGGCCAATTGAAATTTTGTTCTGGATCATTGGATTAGCAAAATCTCACTTGGCCTTCCGGCCGGGAGTTGCAGATGCTCTTGATTAAGCAAAAATCACACCAAAATATTATTTAGTGAAAACAAGCAAAGTATATGATCACAAGAGTAGTTACTCCTTTTTTATATACAATCTATACATATACTCAGGCCCACTAGGTGATGGTAGCTTGCATGCGAATTTAGGGCCTTCGACGGATGAGTTGGATTCTCTCGAGTCGGTGACAAAGAGGAAGAAACTCGGCTCACGGGGAATGGTCTTTGTGATCAAACATTGCAGGGAATAATGAGTCTTGAGTTTAGTGCATTCTATTTTATTAATTATAGAATCGTGTAATTTATGTTTTAAATATGTTATGACGGGTGCTTCTTCAGTACCCGGGGGAAGGAGGGAGGGAGGGAGGAGGGAGGAGGGAGGAGGGAGGGGGGAGGGTGGGGATGCATTTGCAGGGAGGAGGTGGGTTGGATGCTTGCCACGTGCCCGAACACTAAGTGTTCGGGTGATTGCAGAATTTCCAGTGTTATGACCAATATGAAAAGTGAAATTGACCAATATGAAAAGTGAAATTGTTTACGTAGTAACTCTTTTATGTATAATTTCGTTGATTATGAATAAATTGATGTTACGGTTTTGAATTATTCGAGTAATTATTGTCTAATGATGTTACGTGTAAGGATTCTATAATATATTCCAAAATTCTCGAATGGTAGGACCGTAGGAGTTAAAAGGACCCATGGTGTGAGTAGAACACTATCCTCCTCCTTCTGTACACAAAAGTGTTTGTTTGTGTCAGTGTCCTTTGTTCCTAACTTCCTTACCCCATAGACCTCCCACCATCAAAAAGGACACAAAACGGTCACGAAGCTCACCCACCATTCTTCTATCAACGACAAGCAAAGCAACCATTTTTAGCCTTCACAAAGCTGCTTCTTCGGACGCGACTTTTGCGTTGAATTCCCCATTCTGCCCCTCCTATACATGTACCGCACCCTCCTCAAATAACCCAGCTTTCTTCCCCCAATTTTGCTCCCCTGCCCCTCTCGTTTTCCCCAAATCCCTTCTCCTTCCCACCCGCAATCGCTTAGATTCTATTCTGGCGATTGCAGAGGCCTCTCTCCTTCTCAGGTAGTCACTCTGCCCTTTCAATTTCGTTCTGAATGTTGCTATTGGTTCTCTCATTGATTTCGAATTAGGGTTTTTTTATTATCTGAAGCACCTGCCTTTTTTGGTTTTTAATTCGTTTTTGTGTTAGTTTTCTTCTGGGTTTTGGAGTTTGATTGTTGGTTGATTTGTTTAGTGGGAAAGATTGGGTTTTTGGAATTGGGATTTTCCATCAAATAAGAGTCTGCTTATTTCTGAATATAGGTACGGCACAGATTATCATTTTATAATTTAAATGGAACCAATGGTTCGTCTTTCGTTGTTTTCGTTTTAATTTCAAACTATATGGTTGTCATACGTGCTTGATGGCGTCTGAGAGTTCCACGCAAACCTGTCCTTTTATGAATTTGATCTCTATTTTTATAGGTTGGTGTGCTGTTTTTGCTTTTTTTTTTTTAATATTTGTTGTTAATTATTTAAGATTCTGTGGCTGTGTACTGTTTCAGGACAAGGTCAACTTTTGTTGGTTGGGGTGGTGTGGGTTAGAGCCTGCATTAGTGGATATATAAACTGGAGTCATCGCTATGCTGTGTTTGAATCGTGATGGTTTCAATATTGCGAGCTTTTTTTCTCATTTGGCTGAGTGGCATCCACTTGAATAGCGGAGCTGACTTGGGCCTGAAGCCCTCCCCTCTCTCTTTGTAAAATCAGGTTTGCATTTACTGCCACAATCTCAAATATATAATTGTAATGGATATTGAAGTTTTTGATGTTTTGGGAATTAATGTTTAATCTAACACGAGGAATTTGGAATACATGTATAGGGCTTTTGCTTAATATAATTATGGGGAAACAATTCTCTTGTGTTTTATATGAATGTTGTGAAAGTTAACATGTTAAAAGTAAGTCGATACGTTTCAGTTATGAAATTATGGCCTGTCAAATAATCGGTATGTTCTTTTGCAGGTTTTGAAAAAAAAAAATTTGGTTTTGGTTGGGAGCTATAGTAACTACTTCACACATCAAGTTTCTAATGATCCATAAGAGTTTCTCTATTGCTAGAATGATGGGATGCTGCAGTTGCTTTGGTTTCTCTATTGCTAGAAAGCCCAAACGGAAGCCCAGTTATAGCTATAGTAGTCATCCTTCACAGGAGCTTTTGTTGGATGATGATTTAGAAGATGACGATGATTGTTCATATAATGATGATGCTACAAGTACCGGTAATGCTGATGAAAGTGAGCAGCAAAGTCGTGCCAAACGTCCTGATGAGATTCTATGTCTAAGAGAACAGAATGGAATGATTTGTAGGCAGTATCCTGTGAAGGAAACCCACAAAGTTGTTCGCACAGAGGTTATTTATTTTTGTCTTTTTTGTTTTCAAGTGTTCAATTGTGTGACAAGAAGCTTAAAGGTTTCAGTATGGTGATTAGTACTCTTTCAATTATGTTTGAAGTGGTCAGTCCTTATGGTGGAAACCATGGTAAACCAGTTAAAAATAAAATTATTACATATTATCTTGTCGGCCAGAAATTTGCAAGATCTGCCTACTTTGTGTATCTTTTGTTAATGATTATTTCTGGGATTTTGGTATATTTGTGAATTTCATACTGTCATTAAGGGTCAATTGTAGTCCTTCGTTGCTAATGCCATCAATTTGGAGAACAACTGAAGTTCCCTATTTTTTTTTTTTGGGGGTGGGTGATTAACCAACTAGACAGTTTTGGACAGTTTTAGTTGTCCACTTTGAAACCAATTGCTTAAACCACTAATAAACTTTTGTATGCACATTCAGGATGAGGATGGGAATAAGATGGTCAATGAGTATGTTCGTGAGTGTAAGATTGGTGCCGGCAGTTATGGGAAAGTGGTAAGTCCTGTACTGTTAGGGTTTGTTTGTTTCTGCTGCTTACTGTAAATGTTTGTTTAGCCTTTTTTGTTGTATGTGAAACAGGTTTTGTATCGAAGCCTTGTAGATGGAAAGCATTATGCACTAAAGGTACTGTTTCTTTTTCTTAAATTTCTAGCTTGGATGTTTTGGATGAAAGAAAAAACTAGTAAGATAAGGAGTAAATCAAGAAATTGTGATGCAGCAGCTTTTTCTTACTTGGGACAAGTTATAGTGCTTATTTATATGCTATTTTCCTTTCCTTTTCTTTTTTACTTTAGGCAACTCAAAATCACTTTTGATTAATGATAACTTTATAACTCTAGATTAGGTATGCTTTAAGTTAAGGTTGCTTTTTTTAATATATGCTGATGACTGATGTTCCAGGCGTTTCATAAATCTCATTTATTAAAACTCCGAGTTGCACCTTCGGAGACAGCTATGACTGATGTTCTTCGTGAGGTATGTGTTTTATGTCTTTTCATGTTCTTATTGGAGACTCTTGAACAGTGGCTTCGTAGTTGGCTCTTGCTTCTTTCTGTTAACTGTAATATCAGTTTATCTGGAAACAACATCAGGAGGCTAAACCCATTGTTCTTTTGCTGGGTCTGCATTGTATATCATTTTTTTTTGCCATGCTCATATACCACTTTAGTCGAGCTTATGCTTGTTATACTTTTTGTTTCTTTCTTTTTTTTGTTTTCATATCTATTGCTATTTATTCATATCAATTTCTTTCACTCTATTGAAGGAATGTTAATTACCTTATATTTTTCTACCATACAGGTTCTTATTATGAAACTGTTGGAACATCCTAACATAGTTAATCTCATTGAGGTGATTGACGACCCAGACACAGATCATTTCTACATGGGTATTTATATTATCCTCTTTTTTTTTTTCTTTGTTAGTGCCAATCACACTTTAAACTTATTTGCTTAATCATGAATGTTATTCTGCTTCGAACTTTTCCCTGGAAAAGAGATTTTTAAATCTTGTTCCGTAGTCTAGATGCTTATTGGGGAATGTTCTGTGTCTATAATTTAACTTTATGAATAAATGGTTCCTCACATCCTGTGGACTTCAAGGGAAAGTCAAATTAGTGCCCAATTAAACACCCGTACTAGTACAAAAGTTAACGAGGATGTTCTCTTTACCAAAAATTATGAAAACTACTGCCAGGTCATAATTTCTCTCTATACAATAATGTGATAGTAGTGTTAAGAGGATGATTTTGATAGTTATGTTTATCAATTTGACTATTCCAATGATATTACCAGAATTTTTCCAGAAAGATATATCTAATCCAATTAAAGTAGGACATAAATCATTTAATTAGATATTAAAGTTAACAAACTCAATTAGTGAAACTGTAAAAGGACCAAACTGAAAGAGATACTAAAGTTGTATTTTTGTACAAAAGAGGAAAATAATTGACTAAAGATTGCAGACCAGTTTACTAAAAGATTTTGATTTTGCGTAGTGTTGAATTTTTGCAAGTAGAATCCTGGTGTCATGTTTGACTGTAAATTTATTTTATTTTTTCATTTTGTTTTTTCAGTTCTTGAATATGTGGAAGGCAAATGGGTCTGTGAGGGTTCTGGTCCACCAGGCGGCCTAGGAGAATCTACTGCAAGAAAGTACCTGCGGGATATAGTTCGAGGGCTAATGTACCTCCATGATCATGTATGATTAAAGTCTGGTTTTGTGCATATGCTCAGCTGAATTCTCTCTCTCTCTCTCTCAATTTCCTAGAATGATATTTGCTTTCCAGTAGCTGTCTTCGTTTTGCAATAGAAAGTAATGTTTTTCACTTGTTATCTGGCTGAACAAATGCATGGATTGAAAAGATTTTAGTTAAATATTTCTATGGAAAAAGCAAGTACCCCTTAGCATAAAGATGAAAAAGCAATGTTTTGTGTCTAATAAGACAACCTGAATGAATTCCCCATTTTATATTGGCTAAAAAAAAAGGGGGGTATGACTGATGCTGTAATGTGCCTTTTATTTGCTTCAGTATGTTGCTTATATCACCAATACAAGCAAGCAACTTATCACAAATTGATAACACTACAAAGAATTGAATTGAATGCCAGATTAAGATGGTTCTTTGTATCTGGTTTGGAGCGGATGTAGTTGGTGTTTATTTATTAAGATGGTTCTATTTGATACAAAAGCTGTTTATTTATTTATTAAGAGCATGGAGGCTTAAGATTGATGTTGCGAAAAGTTTGGCCTTCTATGCTTTCTGTATGAATGCATGACATATCTCAGAAGAATTGTAGCTGTTTCCCTATATATATACATATATATAGAGGGCCCTTAGTGGTATATGTGTGTGTGTGTGTGTGCCTGTGATTGGTATTTCATTGTTACTGTGGTGAATTTTCATGTGTTTCTTTTGAAAACAGAACATAGTGCACGGAGATATCAAACCTGATAATCTGCTGGTTACTCGTAATGGTACAGTGAAGATCGGGGATTTTAGCGTCAGCCAGGTTTTTGAGGTAATGGAACTCTGACACTCGAACCACTTTAAATAGTAGAATCTCTCTCTCTCTCTCTCTCACTCAAATTTGAACGACTTTTTAAGAACTATTTAGAGTCGAGCTTGCTGTCGGGTAGTTTTACTATTTTCTTTAGAGCAATGAGTTAATATTCAGATCTTATATCTCTTTAGTTCTTTCTGATATTTGTTCAAACAATGTTTTTTGGGTATTAATATTTCAATAAGGCATATCCCTATAACAACTCATGAGGCATTGTATTGGTCTCATCTGCAGGATGAAAATGATGAGCTGCGCCGATCTCCAGGGACTCCTGTTTTCACTGCACCTGAATGTTGTTTAGGTTAGAATTTCTTCCAAGATACAATAGTGCAAAGTAGTTCTTTTTCTTCTTTTTTTTTGAATAAAAAAAGAGAAAGGAAAGTAGGCCTTCCAGTGGCCTCTGGCCCTAGTCGCACATTCTCCCTTGAGAACACTGGTAGAACTCCTGGGCCAATCCATCTAACATGATCTGTTTATGTATAATTTACCGCAAAAATATATCTCACACACAGACACAACTGATTGAAGGTAGACGTGTGGACCTGCTTCCTCTGATCTGGCCTATGTATATAAGGGGGTTCTAGTACTGACTATCAATGGGTCCATGGGCCAGATTTGTTGTAGCGTGTACAATGTTTAGATTCCAATATGAACTAGAACCCATCATAGAGTAAGATGTGATCTTGAATCTTAATATGAATTTGACAGATCTGGCCTATGTGTTTGAGTTTACTACTTAACCTTCATTAAATTATAGAAGTCCACATTCAGTATGAATCTAGCCCAAGTTAGGCCCGGAAGATTTATTATTTATATAAATTTATATGTAAATGCATACTGTTATGACTCATTTCAAATGGTTTAAATGGTATTCAAATCAGTCAGCTATGACATTTCTGAATTATACCTTTTGAGACTTCAGTTCCAAACTGTCAGGTTTTTAAACATCATGAACGAACCTTGATTGAGCTGGATTTGAATCTAGTTCAGGTTATTGCCAACCCACTTCTTATTCTGTCCATTTGTTTTCTGCTGATCAACAGGGCTAACCTATCATGGTAAAGCTGCTGACACATGGGCAGTGGGGGTTACTTTGTACTGTATGGTATTGGGACAATACCCATTCCTTGGAGACACACTGCAGGATACATATGATAAGGTATGGAAATTGCAGTATCATTTCAGGACGTCACTACTAAATTACTAATGTTGTATGCTTTATGCCCAGTGTTTATGGTGTTGCCTATATTGTATCTTGATGATTTTTTAATTCCACTGCAGATTGTTAATAACCCTTTAGTACTTCCAGAGAATATGACCCCGGAGTTGAAGAATTTACTCGAAGGGCTTCTGTGCAAAGGTTGGTGACGTGTAATAATGTTTAGCTTGAGCTAATCAAATGTTAAAAATAAAAAAATAAAAATTGTGGCTTCCCGATAGTGCCACGTTTTCACATACGTTCCTGATTATAACATTTCATTATGCAGACCCAGCAATGAGGATGACTTTGGAGAATGTTGCAGAGCATAGTTGGGTTGTTGGAAATGATGGGAGAATGCCTCATTATTTATGCTGGTGCAAGCGTCGTCGCAGGAGTTTGAGTATTAGAGAGGAATCTAATGGCACAAAAGAGGACTGTAGCATAACTCACACTGACTAGACTTGTTAGGGAGGGATTTGTTTTATGTATAGCAGAAAAGTTAGGTTTCGTTGTTTTGTTCTTTTCTTCTCTTTGGACTTGCACTCTGAACAAAAATTAGTCTCGGAGAAACTTTTGTTCCGCAGCCTGCCTTAGCTGGAAAAGGAGGCAGAGGTTCTGGCTTTCCAATTTTGGTTGTCAATTTGCCAAAATTGTTTATTTATTTGTTGGCTTTTGGGATTGTCATGGTTTGATTTGATGAGAGAACCTCTATTTTGTGTTTCTTTGGTTGGTGTGACAACCTGGAGCCCATATTGTGTAGCATCTGAATATAAGCACTACAAAAAGCTCAATTTGCAATGTCAAATAATCTTGGGGTTCAGGGTTTTGCAATTTTAGGGAATCTAGCTTTAGTGAATTTTGTGGACGACACACAGAACAAGTTCTTGTGTCATTCATATGAAATGACCTCTTGCTCGTCATTACTATCTTTTTTGTTTTTTAAATTCTTGTTCATCAAATTGCCAATGAAAATTCTTGTTCATCAACTACGTAAATCAGAGTTTTTATTTTCTCCAAACTAAAAAAAAAAGGCAGAGTTTAAGTTTGATTAGATGACAAACGCCCTCTTAGAGCATCTCTAACAATAAAAGTTATTTTCATTTGTTAAAATGCTTAAAAGTTTGATTAGATGACAAACGCCCCTTAAGTTTGACTTTTGCTCTATATATAAGTTAGATTGAAAAGAAGAACGTTGAAATTGAAAAAAAATAGACGTTGGAGTATTTGGCTTTTACCTATTTTCTCTCTCATGTCTAGCTAAATATAGGTAAAGAATTTAACAAAAGTTAAATTAAATAAAGTTTAGGTAATCTGTTGGAGCTAGGTTTTACCTTAAATTTAACTACATTTTAAATTTATTTTAAAATGGGTCATATGTTGGAGATACTCTTCGCATTCTTAATTTTTCCGACTTCGCGCGTGGTTCGAATGTAACTGTTTGGGCTTCAATTGTTGCCTAATATTGTGCTAGGAAGATTTTTATTGCATTCGGCATGTCTCTGTAATATTACATTATTATCAATAAAATTGTCGTTTCTGCTCAAACACCCCCTTGGGTTTTAATAGAAACCCAAATGATCATCAGTCACTTTATCTCTATGAAGTTGTAGTAATTGTCAAATGTAGAGAGTTGTATCATATAATAATAGTTTGGTAAATTTCAACTGATCGTAGATTGAATGAAATTTGATGAAAATGACGGAAAGAGGGGACTCAGTAGTAGAGTTATCAATGAGTCGTGTCGTGTGGGTTTCATGTCGTTTCAAGGTATTAAACATGTTACCGTTCATTACTTTCTATTCACTAAGGTAAAAAAAACTGAGAAAAATTAGACATTCACAACCACTGAACCGACTCTAAAGAAAGTGAAATTGAGCGAACAAGAATAATATGTGAGAGAACTCTAAACAATAGATAATATGTACACTAGCTTCTAACCCTATACAAGAATGATATGTGAGAGAACTCTCTCGATTTTCTAAATTTTATTATATAATAGATTGTCTAATACAAAGGTAGATTCGACCATTTACATAGGATACGAGTTCAAATCAAATTTTAAAATGGAATATTAAAGTCTTCATAGTAAGAAAACAATCCAAACTAAAACGAAAAACAAAACCCAAAAGACAAGAAAATCCAAATATGCCAAAAAACTTAAAACGTAGATTCGACTGCCTAAACGATTGTTTTTTTTTTGCCAAAATTGTCCATACGTAAAGGTGAAGTGCTAAGTCTTGTTCGTCTCCTTGTTCATGTTTCATGGGCCCCAATCGGATTAAATTACACTCTAATTCTTTGTTCTGGTTGGAATTTTCCTGATTTAAATAGTTGGATTAACTTTTTGACAAATAGGTTCAGATGTGTTTATTAAAGACTTAAGCAACAACTTTCATATTCTTCACGTCTCTAATTTTTCTTTTTCGGCGTGTGAAGTTGGAATACAAATGAATTAAGCAAAGATGATAATGAGGTTTGACGAATGGCCCTCCCAGAAATGACAAGAAGATGTAGGATCAAATTGACCCATTCTTGAGGCTGAGGCGGTTCTCAACGATCCAGAATAATATGAATTATGAATTCAATGTTGTCAAGTTATACTAGTTTCCTTTCACAGAAAATTCTTGGTGAAACTGGAACTGTTAATTTCTTTGGCAGATACACAACAAGGAGATGAGAGTAGTTTGAAACCCACATAATACAAATTCGTTTGGATGCTTGGTTTTCATTTATTTATGGTGGTGGAAACATTAAGTAAGAGGATTCTTAAAGAATCTATGTTTAATTTGGACTTAAAAGTAGCTTATATACATTACTACATTAAAGGTAAACAACGGGTATAAAAAATTATGGTTCAAGCTCTCTCTTAATTATTAGTCTATCTTATTTGTATACATTCGGCAGTATAATTTCATGATTTGTCTCGTTCGTCTTCTTAAATCAATCTTTAAATATAATCTCTACAAAAAATCATCCACAATTTTGGTTTACATTCATTTTTTGCAGAATTGATCTATAAAAGTTGTTTTATAAGACGAATAGTTCATATCATGAAATTATAATGTCGAATGTATGCAAATAAAAGAGAGTTTGGACACACAGTTTGGACCAAAGTTTTTTCCTAAAAAAATTAATCTAAAAAAGACATCCAATGATCCACGGGTTTTTTTTATTTTTTTTTGTCCTTCACTCCAAAAGGTTAACAAAATGTCTAATTCTTGGGATGCTCTCCTCGGAGGCTATTGGTGGCTGACAAATCCGATCTGGATTTGAGACTATTCTCAGTGGTGGTTAGGGTGATGTCTCCTAACGCGCGCTATTAGAGATCAACATTGCTTTTACTTAGTTCTGAGGCTAGTTTTTTCAGATTAGTTGTTTCGGGTCTAGGCTTATGGGGCCCGATGGTTTTATGTTGTGGCTGGAGTTGTTCATGATGTAGCGGGCTTCCCGAGCCAGGTAATTGTGGCGAGGTTAGCCAGCTTAGGTCGTGGTGTGTATTGTGAGATCCAGGTGGCTTCCAGATTCAATTATGAGATATGGTTGGATTCAGTTTTGAGTTTGAGATCCAATCCGGTTTTTTATTTGGGTTTGGTCTTCCGGTTGGATCTAGATTTGGATCTTGGATTCGAGTCATGGGGTTTTGTTCACCCATTGTCAGTTTTAGTTTTGTCATCTGGTTCGTTCGAAGGAAGGACAACCTTTGTCTTAGAGGTGGTCATTTCTTGTGTTGTAATTGTTTGGTCATCTGTGTCACCATTTTACATGCTCTTATTAAGCATCTAGCTTTGCTCAAGACCGGCCTGGAATTTTTATTTTGTGACCAGATCACCATCATCTAGTCATCTGTACTCTGTGCCTGGAATTTTTACCCAATGCACTTTTTTTTAGAAGTAGCTAATGAACATTTTGCTTTTTTATTTTTTTATCAGAGGACGTCAGTTTACACTTTACACACGTCAGTCTATGCACATTTTGCTTATTAGGTCTGTAATAGACAAAGTAGATAGAAAAATGTGAAGGAAAAAAACCCTAGAGCCTCGCTGCTACTATCAACGCTTTGTGCTCTTCCTAGGCGGCATTGTGATGTGAGAATTGATCATCTTATGATTGTACCCATTCTTCTGTGTAGTTTTTTGCGGCGACGCTCTACCCCAAGGCGTCCCTTTGTGTTCTACAGAGGGTTTCTTTTCTTATTCATTGGGGTTCCTGTGTTCGCATCAATCATCTTCATCTACTTGATTTAATCTCTTTTGTGTGGCGCGTCTAGGTGGTTGTGTGGTGGATCTTTGTGCGGCAGAGGGTAGATTGATGCCTTTTCTGTGAGGAAGACCACCCGAGAGGACTTTCGACCGTATTGGTTTCTTAGAGGCGTAGAATTTTTATTAGTTTTTGTAGGCTCGGTTTTGTTTAAAACGAGCATCAATGTAATCTAATGAGTTATTTGTCAATTTTTCTAGTCCGCTTAACCATCAGATGTTCGGTTACAAGCCTAGGTAGGACATTGATGTATGTGTCTGACTACGAGAATCGAAGATTAATGAAATATGTCATTTTTCTAAAAATAAAAAAATACACATTTTGGTTTAATTAGTTTTAAGGTTAATTATTTTTTATGCATTATTTATTAATTGTCTTCCGCTAAAAAAACAAAAGTAATTCTTATAATATTACTGCGCTCGGTGTTTGCTATAATGAGTCTCTCATGATTCCGTCTGCAGGAATCAACTCTCCCAACTAAAACCAAAATGATTATCAACATTTCAAACCCTAATAGATCTAAAATGATAAAAATGAGTCGGCTACCGACCAGAAAATAAGAAACCCTCGGTCAGCTTTGTATTACCAGTTTAACACACAGAGAGAGAGAGAGAGAGAGAGTAGGGACCACCTTAGGGCAGAAGAAGGAAGAGGAAGATTGATTAGTGTTTGCGGCGTGCATCGGTGATCGCAGCAACCAATCGTGTCAGACCAGACCAGACCAGACCAGACCAGCAGTGACGCTCTGCTCTGAAACTGATCATGGAAATTGCAAAACCACTTGGATTTTCTGACAATTTTTACACCCTCAGTTCCATCGTTTCCTATACTCATAGTTCCCATGTATCCCATTCCATGCCCCATCCCTTAGGGCGGCGCACATATTCAATTAATGGCGGAGCTACCCATTTTTTACAATAAAGACTTGTTGAAGACTTTTAAACTCAACCGGTAGATGGTAGATGAGTATTTAAAATGTTAGTTGATATTTAAAAAACTTATTAAAAGCTCATCTAAGAGTTGAGTTTGAAAGTCCTCAATAAGTTCTCATTATAATGTACTTATTGGAGCCTCTCCATTTTTACTTATACTCAACAAAATGTCTTACAAAATATATATACCTATATAAGAAATATAAAACCGTTGCAATCTCGGCGTCCGCTGGCTACAATTCTCGTCCTACCGTCGACTACAAGTCACATTAATTTGTTGACCAACACCTCATTGAGGAATGTGTCTTTTAATTTTGGACATTTTTTTTTTGTCTAGATTGTGTTCGTTTCCGGTGTTCAATGTTTGTCTAGGTTACTTCACTATCCAAAAAAATAAATAAATAAACTTATCACGTGGAAACCTAAAAATACCAGACAAACAAAAGAAATAAAGATAGAAAGGTATTTTGGGTCTTCTAACATTTTCGATGTCCTTTTAACATTCGCTTCCTGTACTCCTCCATTTGCTTAATGCTTTATTGGCTACTGCTGATTCATTGTACTTACGCTACACATTCATATTTCAATATCCCACATTTTTTTTTTTGTAACTGTGTTTTCAATATCCCACGAGACGCCGCCATATTGACTTGTCCGAAATATTTGACATTTGGTGATTTGACCATTCTGAATCAAACTTTTACCCTAAAATTGTTTGGCTTATTTGACCAAATTTAATCAATCACCTTACCAGCATTTGAAGCTTATCTTCAAGCCGACCAAAAGAAAAGGTCAATTACCTAAAAAGAACATCGTTCTGTCACTTTAAAGATAAGTTTTTATATGTAACCAAACAAAAAAAAGATAAGTTCTTGTAAAAAATAATAATAATCTAGGCTCTTACCATGAATTACAAGATTATGGGTTTTGAAAGCTACAACTTAGAAGGCCAATCAAAGAAAAAGTCTGATCATAGTGCATGAAATAATGCATACATTTTTTTGAGGGAAAATAGTTATATATTTTAATAATAAAGGTAAATGATTATAATGGTTGAAATGGGACATCCTGAAGACCTGAACGCAAGAGTAATGTGAGTATCTTGAGTAGATCGAGGTAGAGAGCGTACTACACCATATACTCGTTCGATCACACTACTAAACCTCAAACTCACTAAAGGCACTAAACAGACGAATATATAACAATCAACTAGCTAAAAGAACTAAAAAGACGAGTAGATAACAATCAACTCGCTTGATGAAAATAACAAAAATAGAAACCAAGAAAAAAAAACTAATCTCAACCCTAGAAGACCAAGTGCCGTCAAAACAATTGATGCTTACTAAAGGATAATTCTTGGGTTCACCCCTT
This sequence comes from Rubus parviflorus, assembly GCA_029955375.1. Classification (NCBI taxonomy): domain Eukaryota; kingdom Viridiplantae; phylum Streptophyta; class Magnoliopsida; order Rosales; family Rosaceae; genus Rubus; species Rubus parviflorus. The sequence goes on from JARGGL010000010.1 coordinate 4,863,394, forward strand.
GGGTGAACATGCATATTCACCCTCTATTGTGATTAACATATTTTCACATTATAATTTCATAATCTAACCGTTCATATTTTAAATTATCCTTTATAGATCATCTCGACAAAAAATCAATCGAATCAGAGATTGTTCAACAATTCAATTTTGTGAAACAAATCAACGGTTCTAACAATAATTACTACTATTATGATGAACCGTCTATTTATTTCATATGAATGAGTTACCAAAAGGTCTCTAAATTGATTGATTTTTTGCAGAAGTGATCTGTATATTATGTTATAATACATAAACGGTTGGATCGTTAAAATTTAAATTGAAAATGCGTTAATTGCAAGGGGGTGAACCCAATGCGTTATAGTATTTTTCTTCATTTTATTTTCTTCTTTATGAGAATGGGTTATAGCACTTTACAACCCATTGAGAAACATAACTACAAGAGTACAGCTGTGCAAAGAGTAGACCTGTCAATGAATCAGATTCAGAGCAAAATGACCTAAATATAGATTCGTTTAATAAAAAAAAAAATTCAACCTGAACTGATATGATAATCCTGCATATTATTGATAGCCAAATTCAAATCTGTATCTAGCAAATTAACGATTATCTGCTCCACTAGTCCAACCCGTTTAAATAAAGAATATGCATTTTTTTTTGTCAAAATACCCAATAAAAAATAAAAATGATTTATGACACGGAAATTGGCCATCATATCAAGCCAAATCTTCACATGATCAAATGAATAAAGATTTGGTGCAATTACCTAAGGCTTGGAGTAAATACCTATGGACTTGATGCATTCATCTCATTTATTTTCTATACTCGGTTCAAAGTTATTAAGAAGTTCATGTTTGTCATTAATAGATACATGTATGTTTTTAAAGTTTGAATACATGTATTGTCATTAATTAAGGATGAACCTCTTCATGGAGGGTTGTTCGATGACTACTATTTAAACCCATCCTCATAAATGAAATGACAATTCAGATTTTAAGAAAATACTTATAAACTTGGCTTAGTGAAGAGAGCTTCTTCCTAACCTTAAACTCTTATCTCTAGGTGGATTCCTATGAGTTGCGAGTTTTATCCCTAAGCTCTTATCTTTTTGGAGGATTCGTTGGAGTGGCAAGCTCTTTTCTATCAACTCTTATCTCTCAGGTCGATTCCCTTGAATGGCGAATTTTACCCCTCATTTTCTCGGTGTCAATTAGCTTTTTGGGATAAATGAACGGCAACATACATGATTACTATCTATTAGTGGTTAGAGAGGTCTATTTTATTTTATTTTATGGGAAGATCATAATATATTGAGACCGAATATTACACATGATGTCACACCCTTTTCGGGGCACGACAATAAGAGACATTGCTGGCGTAACTTCTGATATTCTCTAACACAACCAATACAAAAAGTGCAGGCCCTAGAACTGATAATTAAAAACCATAAGCTCATGGTCCGGAGCTATCTGCGTCGTTTCACCTATCAAATAAATGGCCAGTATCCCAAATCCAAGTCCTCAGACACCTGTGACACCACCAGCTCATTATCTGCTAGGGTGATAAGAGTCACAGAACAACCATACTTTTTGCTGCCACTCATAAAGATTATAGCAACCAGGGGAACATTCTCTCCAGCGCTAGCGTAGCCACCATGCATGAACTAAAGTATATGCTTAGCTCTAAAAAGATTAGGGCCAAGTAGTCCCAACTAGGTCAAAACTCACTAAAGCCACCACACCTTGCTTCGTCGACACCACCATCTATCATGTCGTCCATCATCATGGAAAGTAGTCGATGCACTCGTACCAAACCGTGGCAACGCAGGGGTCAAAGCCCTACAAGAATATATTCCTTCTAGACATGCTATTTTTTGTTTTGTTTTGTGGTTATAGGTCCAATCCCTTAACACTTTTAAGATAAAAATTCCAAAAAATAAGCTTACTTGCCATTTTTTATTTTTTGTCTAGTTATTTATCTGTTAGTGATTAATGTGTGTAATTTCACATATTAATAGCATTAGACTGCTTATGAAATAGCTAGCAGGGAACAAATCGGTGAAGTGGATTGTAAAGAGAAGACCTAAAAGGGTCAAAGTCGAACCCCGAAACAGACCCCAACATGCGAGAAATACAACCCTAAACAAGAAAAAACATCGGAAGATAAGAGACAAGTCCTCCATGCTAGCTAGCTCCAGTCAAAAACCACCAAGGATCCAATGGAGGAGCATGATTCACTGCTGAAAAACCCTAAAGACACCGTTGACAAGGTGCTTGCGAAACCTAAACCTAGCAGAGCAAACAGAGAGACACACATATATATTACTATTATTGCTTAAAGATTTAGATGGAATAGATAAAGGACAAGGTTAAATCTGGATCCTTTAGAAAAAATATTTTTCATCTAGATCGTTGGATGATATTCTGTGTTGAATCCTCTAGTATAGAATAATACCCCAAATTTTGGGAAGATCAAGGGTAAGAAGACAAAATTCCACAAGAACAGTACCATCACTGCAAAGCTTCAAATATTTTTGTCAAAAAAAAAAAAAAAAAAACTTCAAATATTTTAATTTTTTTTTATTGACAGTAAATAATGAGTCAAAGTAAGTAATGAGTCAATAAATGTTTATAGCCATGTGTATAAGTTACAGGTATCCACCCAGCCCTTGCTCTCCCTCTCTCTCTCTCTCTCTCTCTCTCTCTCTCTCTCATCCTTTTCACTCCATCCCTCGCCGGATTCCGGCAATATGCTCGGCGCAAAAAATTTCCGGCCCCATTATCCGGCAACTGAACCATGAGATCCGGAGCCGATTCTGCGCACTTTCCGGTAAGCATGCATTACCCTTACTTTTGTCATCATTTTTCAAGGCTGTTACTTTTCTCAGATTCCTTTGGCCGAGATCGGAATATCTATATGATTGGGATCGTTATCGTTTTATACCGGCATTGGATTTGGATCGGACCTTATCTCTTTGTATTTCTATTATTGAGTTTGTTGCTTGTTGATGTGGTGGTTGTGGTTGTGCGTTTTTCCTTCTTTGGTTTCGAGTCAAATTTTTGTTTTTGATCTTGAATTTGTTGTTAATCTTATTAATATGCAGATAATCCTCTTTGGATTGGTGGAATTCAGCGGAGAAAATTTTGTCGCAATTCTCGATCGTCAGGTGAATTAAGCAGAATTCTGAACAATATCAGCCACTTTTCTTTATATTGTCAAATCGATTGGGCGATGGCTATGGGATTGTCTGAATTTTGTTTTTGATATAGAAATTTGAGCATATTTGTTTTGTTATAGTTGGAATTTTGTTGGAGCACGAAGTATGCCATTGAATTTATACCATCATTTGTTTAATTGATGAAGACGAATAAATCCATGGAAATCAATTGCCTGCAAAGATCGGAAATTTTTTCCAGGTATTGGAAGCTGATTTAGTCAGGAACTGCGGCATAATAGAGCTTTTTGACACCTGTTTATGAAAGTTAGTTTTTTGTCTGGGAGTTTTGGTTGGGGTATATCAAAGTTTTGTTAACACAAGAAACATGACTTCTCCTTTGGATAATCATACAATGGAAGAGAGGGAAGAGGGAGTAAATACTATTACGAATGTGAATTTGAATGGGAGAATGAATGATGGTCGCCGAAGATATGGATCAAGTGATTCGTTTTTCCCTGGTCTTGTTGATGATGTAGCTCTGCATTGCCTCGCTTGGGCTGGTAGATCGGATTATGCTTCGCTGTCATGTACTAATACAAGGTTCAATAAGTTAATTAAAAGTGGGTATTTGTATGGGTTGAGGAAGCAGTTGGCAATTGAGGAACATTGGGTGTATCTGGTTTGTGATTTGAGAGGGTGGGAGGCATTTGATCCGATGAGAAAGAAGTGGATGACATTGCCTAAGATGCCTTGTGATGAATGTTTCAACCATGCAGACAAGGAGTCTTTGGCTGTGGGAAGTCAGTTGATGGTTTTTGGTCGTGAATTGCTGGATTTTGCTATTTGGAAGTATAGTGCGATACATCATAGTTGGGTTAAATGTGAGGGAATGAGCAAGCCTCGCTGTTTGTTTGGGTCTGGTAGCCTTGGCTCGATTGCTATTGTTGCGGGTGGGAGTGATATAAATGGAAATGTTTTGAAATCTGCAGAGTTATATGATTCTATATCAGGTAGGTGGAAAAGCTTACCTGACTTGCACACACCGCGTAGATTGTGCTCTGGTTTTTTCATGGACAAGAAATTCTACGTCATTGGTGGGATGTCAAGTCCCTTTGATTCACTGACTTGTGGCGAGGAGTATGATCTGGAGACAGGGAGATGGAGGAAAATTGAGGGTATGTATCCCTATGTCAATAGGGCAGCACAGGCTCCTCCTCTTATCGCAGTAGTGGATAACCAACTATATGCAGTTGAGTATGTTACCAATATGGTGAAGAAGTATGACAAGGAGAAGAACACCTGGGATGTTATAGGAAGACTTCCAGTTAGGGCTGACTCTTCAAATGGCTGGGGCCTGGCTTTCAAGGCTTGTGGAAAGGAGCTTCTTGTTGTGGGTGGCCAAAGAGGTCCAGAAGGCGAAGGTATTGTCTTGAGCTCTTGGTGTCCAAAGTCAGGGCTTACGAATGGTACCTTGGGTTGGAAGGTAATTGGTGTAAAAGAGCATGTTGGGGTGTTTGTTTACAACTGTGCAGTTATGGGTTGTTGAAGATTTTTTTTAGATTAACCACAAAAGAAGGTTCTTGTTTCTGCAATCTGACCTGGCCCTTCAGGGTACTTCCTGTGCATCCATCTGATTGACTAGAATTAATTGTTCGCTGGCTCAGAATTTGGTTCTCTTTTCTTAACATACCCGCATTTGGGGTGTTTCACACTTCCATGGACTATGACCCTGATTTGCTCCCGAAGAATCAAAATAGGGTCACATGAGTAGTATGCTGCTCCCAATCTTATCTTTCAAGTTGTGTTTATCATCTACAGTTTTTTTTTTTCCTTAATAAATTGGAAACCTTATTGTTTATTGATTTGGTTTTTAAATTTGTGCTTGATCCAGTGTTATATAAGTCAGATTTATTTCCAGTTATCTGGACCAAGATAAAGAAATATTATCTTGACTCATCGTATTGAATGTGCTTCAGAAAATATATCCATTACATGTCATGCTTTTGTTTATAGGTTTGGTTGTAATGTTATCTCTCTAGATTTTGTTTTCAGATTCGATTCAGACTATACCTTTAACTGACAAGCCACCCGATGACTCCAAATTACAGTTTGATAGCATACTATGTCAGATTGTTTGCGTAGAGAACATTTCCTTTTTTTATTTTTTATTTTTTTATAGTTTACAGTTTGACATATGTTTCTCTAGATACTTCCCCTGCAGCTTTACATCTTGCCTAAAATTCCGATGTGTACTGTGCTGTTATTAGTAGTGTGGGGATTAGTGCATGATTGTTCTGCATAGTTTAGGCCTGATGTCGATTCTAGTTTTAGGTATTCTCCTCAAGGTTTTAATGTGGTTTGCACAGTTTTCACCTATTTCTTCAGTTATATTTTCCTGGTTTGACATGTTCCCCTTTGTGTTGGTACAACATCTTTGATTTGCCTGTTACTCTTGGTTTCCTGTTTTCAATCATCAGTGTTGCAAAAATCAAGACGGGTAAATATAACCATTCTGTCCCTTTGAGCTTACCCCTTCCTCAGCTTTATTCCTAGTTTTCGTTCTTTTCTTTCATTGCTTCAACCCCTGCTGCTTCCTTATATAATTCTGAAAGATTTTGCATAGCCAAAATGTTTGATGTGGTTTGGACATGGTTATTTTAGAGAAGACACAATGTGTTTCAGAACTTGTTAGATGCAAACTACAAGGATTGGATTACTTGGTAGCTGTAAGACCTGTAGTGCATTACAGTAGTACAGTAGAGTACGTAGTAGTAATTCACTAATTAGCCTCAACCATTTTATACTATAGAATCAGCTAAATCAGAAAACTGGTTGGTCAATGTGGAGACAAAATAAACTAAACTAAAATGTTAATGATGATAACAAATAGCTAGAACATTTTCGTTTGCTTTTTGTGAATTCGATCAGCTTATTTTAATGGCAATTACACCTAAACTCTGGAGTAGTTTTGATTTTTCAGATTATTACCGCAACGAATTTAAGATGGACTTCCACAAAATTATCAACCAAATACTAGTTCAATTATCATAATCGTGTTTTGGTCGTTATTCATGTAAAATATCACCTGAATCAAGGTTTATTTATTCACAGTAAACAAACTACTAAATAATTTTTGATTTGGTTGACTTATCTCGAATATCAAATAATTTTTACGGTCCTTATTTGCATTTTGCAATTTGCACAAATTTCCAATCTGATTTACAAATCAATAATAAAATCATTATAAATGTTGAGAACAAACAAAGTCTTTCCGAAAAAACAATTTGAACAATAATATACATATATATTTAAAAAAAAAAAACCGGACTGGAGAAACGAAGTGTGCAAACGAAGGTGTCTTGCCACATTCGGTGCTAACTAGCACCTTCAGTGTTGGGGTGAAGAAGTTGCCTATTAGACTCTTCTTCATGACACATTATCCATCTTATTAGCAAGACTTCGTGACTCTTGAATCCCTATCTGACCCCACCTAGATTTGGATTAGACCCAAATCCAGAATGGGACCCGACTCGGATCCTCAATCTGAATTTGGCAACCACCTAGATCCTAGAGGCGAATCCTGAGACAAAACAGTTAGTAAGGAGCATCTCTATTACGACAAAAAGATCGCAAAACCCACCAGTTACAATGCCATCGTCACCACCTGAAACTATGAAACTTTGCTCGATATAGATGATTTTGTAGCTTTGTTGCCCCATCGTAAAAGCCAGTATTTGGGCCTTGTAAACAATGTTCTAAAAATCGCGAGGCGGTATTCGGGCGGCGGGGAAGGGCCTAGCGCCTAGACGGTTTTTGATTTTAATTTTTTTTTATTATACAACATCTAAATAATTAAATAAGTGTTTATTTAAAATAAAAACTATACTTATATTAAAAAACATAAACATGCAAAATAGAAAGATATAAAAAATACTATAATTAATTGAAAATATGAAAATTTTTTATTTATTTTTTAAAATCCGCCTAGTGCAACTGATCGAGGCTGTTAGCCTTTGCCTAACACATAAGCGGAGATTTTAAGAACAATGCTTGTGTGAGTTTTGTTGTTACCAAAACGTAACAAAAACATAAAGCAGAAACAAATAATGACGTGGTGATAGACGAAAGAAGCAAAGAGGTTTATTTTTTTGTTTTTTTTCGGAAATAGAAGCAAAGAGGTTTAAACGCTCTTTTTTTTTTTTTTTTTTCTTCCCCTAAAGGTGGTGGTGGTCGTCTTGGTTGGTTTGGGTGGGTGGATCACCCATTAACCCAATATCCAGATTCAATTTACTCAAAATTGGCAAACCTTCCTGTGCCTCTCTGGCTCCACAAAGGCAAATGACACATACCCTTTCTGGGTTTTTCTCGTAAACAAGTTTATACTGTGAGTTTCTCGTTCTCTTCTTGTCAATGGTTTTTGTGAATTGATTGGATCAGTTTGTTTGCTGATGCACATACGAAATTGCATGGTTTATTTCAATATTTTCATTGTGTTTGGACCTGAAAAGATTTGAAACTGAATTTCTGGGATATGGGAATCGGAAGCAGTAGCTCCGGTCGGCGGAGGCAGCGGACGCCGCCGCCGTTGCATCCACAGCCCCAAATTGGTGGGGGCAGGTATGTTTTTGCTGCTGCCGCACCACCTTACCCAAACGAACCAATCCCCAATCCAGCCCAGTACCACCAATACCCATCTCAATTTCCAAACGGACCAAATCCCAATCAAGCCCATTTCTACCAGTACCCTGGTTTCTATCCACCGCCGCCTGTACCGGGTCCGTATCACCGCGGTGGGGCCTTCGTGGGTCCTCCTCCTCCTCCTCCCAATTGGGTTCCGGGGGCCCAGTACCCTTATGGTGCTCCCTTTGTTGAACATCAGAAGACAGTCACTATCAAAAATGATGTTAATATCAAGAAGGACTCTTTGCGGGTTGAGCCGGATGACGGCGACAATCCCGGCAGGTTCCTTGTTGCTTTCACCTTTGATGCCTCTGCACCCGGAAGGTACCTTTGATTTTCTGTTTCATATGTTTGATCTTGAATTGAACATTCTGTTTGTTGGTGAGATATGTTAGGCAGTAGTATTTATATGTAGTTTGTAGATCAATGAGTGTAGTCTAGCTCAAAGTCCGTAGGTTGCTGAAATGCAAGTTAATGGTGACTTGAGGTGAGGAATCTATATTTCTTGAAGAGAATCAGTGGAATGTTTCTTTCATAAAAATAAGAAATAATGATTAAGAAGAAACCTTGTATGTATCTTACTAATGTTGGGTAGCTTATTTGTAAATATTTCTTTCAGTGTTGGACATTCATATGATGTTTCTTCTATAAGCATTCCTTGTTACTTATGTTTATTCCCTGTTTTGGACCTACAGCATTACCGTCATGTTTTTCACTAAAGAAGATGCCGATTGTAACTTGGTAGCGACAAAGGAAAGCTTGCTTAAACCCGTTACAGTACTGTTTGAGAAAGGTCTTGGTCAAAAATTTAGACAACCTTCCGGAACTGGGATCGACTTTTCCATGTTCGAGGAGATTGGGTTGACAAAAGAGGGCGGCGTAGAAGTTTATCCTCTTGTGGTGAAGGCTGAAGCACGCCTCGTGAATGATGGAGAACGTGAATCTGATCGAAATTCCGCTGGTAACTCTCAGATTACACAGGCAGTGTTTGAAAAGAAGGAGAATGGTGAGTACAAAGTGCGGGTGATGAAACAGATACTATGGGTGGATAATATGAGGTACGAGCTGCAGGAGATCTATGGTATTGGGAATGCAGTTGAAGGTGATCAAAATGATAATGATGCTGGAAAAGAATGTATAATTTGCTTGTCAGAACCTCGAGACACAACTGTACTCCCATGCCGGCACATGGTACGTGGAGATTCTACTTCTTCCCTTCTCTTCTCTTTGTAGTTTGGATGAAGATACCGCTCCTCTTTTTTAATATTTTTCACTCTTTCAATAGGAGTTGAACCCAAGTTCTACCCTTAAGTGCACCCTTGTGGTTGAGAGCATGACGCTTGTATTGATCGCAACATTCAAACCAACTATTTGATAAATTGAAGAGTACTTAAAAAAAAAAAGTTACTTGAGTCGGAGCTTAAGGGCTTTGGGGCAGGGGATTTCTTAAATATAACTTGGTAGACATGAAGCCAGACCGGCAACATAACTTTATTTCTTTCTGGCATTCCCTTCCACACCCCATTTACTCCCGTAGACTTCCATTTGTCCACTGTAGACATTATTTTTCCTCTTAGAAAACAATGAGTGTTGCATATGAGCAAATCCACTTTGTTAATCACTCCCTTGCAGGGAGTTACCTTCATCCAGCTTTTGTGGTCTTTGGTTGATGTTTGATTATATGAGTTGTTTTCTGAAGTTGTGTTTTGGTTTATCTTATTTTTTCAATTGTCTAATTATATGTACTTTTTTCTTTTGTGACTGCAGTGCATGTGCAGTGGTTGTGCCAAGGTTCTGAGGTTCCAGACAAATAGATGCCCCGTCTGTAGGCAACCGGTTGAACGGCTCTTGGAAATCAAGGTGAACAATGGAGGTGATGGTGCTTTAGGTTAGCATGCTATCAACAAAATGTTGTAAAAATCCATTTAACGAAAAAAAAAAAAAAAGATACAACCCAACTTTCTTACAAAGGGTGGGGTCCGACATAAATTGCACAATACTACGGTTCCTACCTTGTGTGGGAGAGTTGGTTATACTGTATTTTTTCAGAAAAGAATAAAATGGTGAAAAATAATTATGTTTTTTATGGTTTTCAGTACTCCCTTGTTTTCCCTTCAATAGATTCACAAACCGAAGTGAGATTTCCTTGTGTATTGGCTATTGAGTGCTTGACAGAGTTGATTTTAGGGAATACATTTTATTTACTTGCTAGTTGCTGTAGATGTTTGAACAGTTCTTGTTCTTGTTGACCTTCTGTATGTAAATTTAGCTTTGCAGTTAAATTTCTTGCACATCTGTTAAACTACGAGTAGAAGTACGTACATTCAATTAATATTGTGTGTAGAATGATTTAAACTCAAGAACTCGATGACCAGAAATTAAAAAGAGACACTAGTACTGCTTAACATCATATGTAATGCAAAAATTTGAGTTGATCTATGGGTGGTTAGCAATTTTGGGTTCAAGTGTATGAATTGGTGAGAGGAAGATAAACACATTGACTGGTGTAAGGATTGCAGATGAAGTAAACCCGACTTTTAGAGGACAAAACCAAGTCATAACCACAAAAGCTGGTTCTGATTTGGCTTGGTCATCAAAAGAAGAATTAGGGTGGAAACTCAGCATTGTTTGAAGCCTGAGAAAACATTAGAGTATTTTCGAAATCGGCCAACAAAATAAGGGTTCGAGATGAGACCGAGCCAACGCTTGGACGCACACTTGCATCGAACAACATATATGCAAGTAAGTCGACGAAGATTCAACCACCACAAGGTCAGGCAGATCATCCATTCTGAATTCTGATCTTTGCAAGCAAATATTTCCGAGGGACTGGGATGTAGTATGACCAACTATTGTAGCAGTTCAACGAAACTAGGGTTCGTATACAGTGCTTTTATGCGTGGCCCAAAAGAAAAAGATTATTGTGTGGGCCAGATCCGGATCCGGATCCGGATCCGGATCCAGCTTTTGGTACGCGGTCATTCGCAAACTTGAAACCTAAAAGTAGTAGCAGCAACTGAACTCTGGGTTAACTATTACGTACTGTACTTTTACACAATGGCTTCAACTGAAATCGCAAACCACCCACAATCCCCACTCAACGGTCACGATTCAACCGATCAACCACAACCGCCACAGGACGCGGAAGCCCAAGCCCCACGAGACGACGCCGTTTCGGGTGACAAGCGCAAGCGGGAGGAAGAAGGCGGCGACGCGAAGCCCGCCGGCGGCCAACACCCTCTGTGGAAGACGAGCCTCTGCTCCTTCTTCCGGCGCCAGGACGCCTCATGTGGCCACGGCAGCGGGTGCCGCTACGCCCACAGCGAAGCGGAGCTCCGGCCCCGACCCGACAACACGTGGGACCCGACCTCGGAGCGAGCCAAGAAGGCCGCGAAGAAGTCGGGGGAGGACATAGAATGCGCGGCTTGGGATGATGTGATGATGACGGAGGCCTTGGACGATGACGAGGATGGCGACGGCGATGGTGGCGATGGGTTCGGGTCGGATCCTGCGCTCAGTAAATGCCTAGTCCATTTACCCAGGAGCTGGAAGTCGGATAAATTGAAAGAATTCCTTAGTGAGCAGGCTAGTGCTTCTATTTTTGTTTTTGATTTCTTACTGGTTTTTAGTTTTAGATTATGAATTTTAATTGGTATTTGATACTGAATAGCAGGCAATTCAATATAAATCGGCGAAGAAGAAGAAAGGCATGGTTCTGGGTTTTATGAGTTTTGAAAGTGCAGAACAACTAGAAACTGCGGTTAAGGTATCCCCTGCTTTACAAACATATAATGTGCCAAAGATAAATTCTTCGAATGAGTATTGTTGCTGTCAAATATTAATATGTAATATATGGTAAACACTGGTGTATAATTTGAATGTATCATGTGTAGTAATACATTTCTTTCATGAAGATTAGACTAAGGAAATCGATAGGATTGGCGTATGTATGTCTGATAGTCTCTAGCAACGAATTGACCATTGACTGTCATTTTGAAATCTCTACGTGACAGGCGTTGGATGGAATATCAATTGGAAACAACAATATAAAGGTTGCAGATGTCCTTCCCCGATCATTTGAAAAGAAAACTAAATCGACAATGGGTTTACCATTGGTTGGGGAGAATGCAGAAGACTCTATGGTGGCAAATGGGGTCGAGGATGGTGATGGGACAAAGGGACGAAGTGCCCGCACTGTAGTGACTCCCCTTGCTCATATGCCTTATGCTGATCAATTGGAGCATAAAAAGAACTCTCTTATGCAGATTCTCAAAAGACTTGTTAGTGGCGCTTGCTTATGTTCTCTCTTTCAGTGTTGCTATTCTTACTACCATCTTTGTCTTTATACATATACACATTGGAAGATGACTTCTGAACTATTGCAACTTTTATTTTCAGAGCAAAAGTGCTCGCAAAGCTTGTCCTAATGGTATTCCACTTCCAGAATGGATTCTGAAGTGTAGGGAAATAGGTGATGTTTATACATTTGTACAGAAGCATATTTGATTCTTTATCTTATATTTTTGAGAGATAGTGAAACAAAGCTCTAATGCTATTGTATATTTCACCATTCTGCTCACGGTTTGGTTCTTGATTACTGTAGGTGGTCTTCCCTGCGTTTTAGAGGGTATACTAGCATCCCCAGTTGTAAACGGATATCGTAACAAGTGTGAATTTTCGGTTGGGCAATCTCTACAGGGAAAAACAACTGTGGGGTTTACGCTTGGAAACTTTAGGTACTTCACTTTTTATAGAAATTTTTGGTGGTTCATCTTGGCGTTGATTTTTTTTACTGAATAAACTCTTTCCAGGGAGGGTGTTACCGCAGTTGAAGAACCTGTAGACTGCCCAAATGTTTCTCCAATTTCTTGCAAATATGCTTCTATCTTTCAGGAATTTTTGCAGCAATCAAGTTTACCAGTTTGGAACAGATTTAAGAATACTGGTTTCTGGCGTCAATTGACGGTATGTGTCTCTTTGTGTATGATAAATATCATAACTGCTTCCGTGCCATGTAGAGAAATGCATAATCTACTGTTAATCACCTGAAAAGTGGTATTGTCCTTTCAATCATTGAACATGCTGTGTCATGATTTGTCTTCTAAGGTTCGAGAAGGGAGATCAGGCATAGTCTCTGATGCTGAAAATTGTGAGCCCAACATTTCAGAGGTCATGCTTATGGTTCAGGTTAGTATTTTTACGAGTGTCTTTTCTTTATTTTTTCCCCCCTCCCCTTAAAAAATTTAGTTGAAAATTGGAGAAAAAACATGATTGAATATTGACAAACCATATAACTAAACCAAAGTTAATTTTCTTACCCTCATCTCTATTTATAGGTTTCAACTGCGGGATTTGATGATTCACTGATAACCAGTGAATTTGAGAGGCTAGCGCAAGCTTTTTCTGCAGGTGCCACTGCAAATTCTCCATCTTTACCTCTATCAGTTTTAGTAATTCAGGTACTAAATCCTTGTAGTCTAAGTTTGTTATAAATTTACTTTAACTTAAGTTAGTATCAATGTCGCAGATGATGCTTAATGGTAGCTTGGGTCTCTTGGCAAGCCTCTTTCAATAGAATATGTTGGTCTACCTTATGTATGTTCTCTGTATGGTGATGCCTTTTTCAGGATCACCAAGGAATATCAAATGCAGCACCAGCTGATGCTCCATTGCGGTCATTATGTATTTCTAAAGCAGAGAATGGTTCTGAAATCCAGGCAACCAACAATGTGGCAGAACCAAAAATTCATGACTATATAAGTAGTCTTCGTTTCTGTATATCACCAACAGCATTTTTCCAGGTTGGGCATCAGGTTGCTGTATTCTTCATGCTCAGCAGTAAAAATTTGTCTTGCAATAGTAATTATTCCTATATACAATTATATTGCAGGTTAATACCCTCGCTGCAGAGAAACTATACTCACTTGCAGGGGATTGGGCTGAGTTGGGGCCTGATACCTTGCTATTTGATGTATGTTGTGGAACTGGAACTATTGGGCTGACTTTAGCACATCGTGTTGGTATGGTAATAGTCAAGATCCTAGCCTTCCCTAATCTTGTTTTTATTCCTCTAATTGTTAAACTTGCTTTCCCTGTAAATTTTTGCAGGTCGTTGGCATTGAAATGAATGCTTCTGCAGTTTTAGATGCTCAGAGGAATGCTGAAATTAATGGCATAAAAAACTGTAGATTCATCTGTTCAAAGGTGAGAATAAGGGTTGTCATTCATATCTATTTATTTATTTATGTATTATAAGATATAATATGCCCTTTGATCAATGTAAATACAATGTACTTTTGGTGCAATAAAGATAAGAATTTCATTCTGTTTTTTTTCCCCAATCTACTTGGTAAATTATTTTTGTTGAAGAATTTGTAATTTCTCGGACCAAGGTAACTTAAGGTTTTTAATTGGTTTATTTGGGTTGCTGTCATCCATGATGCAACAGGCAGAGGATGTGATGCGTTCTTTATTGGAAGAGTACCTTACTGCGCCTGAAAAACAGGACAATGATGCCATTGAAGGTAGTGACAAAGCTATAGGTACTGATGAAGAGAAAATAATAGTCACCGATAAAGAAAAGGCAATAGTAAAGGAGGATGAAAAACCCAACCCTGAAGAGAGTTCAAGCCATGAGCCTGAAAATGGTAAAACTGCTTGTGAAGGTTTAGAAAATAGCAAGCAGGAACTTCAGAAGAGTAGCACTTCTGAAAATAGGAAAAGTCCAGTCCAAAGTTTCAAGAATGTTGTTGCTATTGTTGATCCTCCACGCAGTGGACTTCATCCCACCGTAAGTAACATTCTCTCAATTCCATTTGACATTTCTCACAAATTTTTTAACCCCGATTTTTTTTTTGGCTATCAAATTATCAGTCCAATATCATGATTACCCACCTTCGATTGTGGACTGCACAATGATACTGGCTATCAACATGTGCCCATAACGATGTCAATGCTTTTAATGGCCTTTGTATTTTGATGCCAAGATATTTTCTGGATCTAGTTTGAAAGGCAAACTGTTGAACCTGATTATTGTTCCTTGATATGCAGGTGATCAAAGCTCTGAGAACTCATCCTGGACTCCGGAGGCTTGTGTTAGTTCTCATGCTTTTCCCCTTCGGTTATCAGTCTCTTGTTCATTCATTTATTGGAATCTAACTTTTATTCTTATTTGGTGTAGCTACATCTCCTGCAATCCTGAAAGCTTAGTCGCAAATGCTATCGAGCTTTGCACACCTTCGCCAGATAAAATTGAAAAGAACAAGAACAACCGAGCATGGAGAAACATGAGCAGTGCCGGTCTGGCACGGCACAGGGCAAAGTCTATGCCCGCTTCTGAGCCTTTTCGACCTGTAAAAGCAATGGCGGTTGACCTTTTTCCACATACCGTACATTGCGAATTGGTAATGCTGCTTGAGAGGTAGGTGGACTCGAGTTGGCCTAGGAAATCTTGTAACATGCTTGTAGCTGGATTAGTCCACTGATCCAAGTGAATTCAGCAGATAATTTATTTAGTTTACCAACGAAAATTTTGGCAGTAAATTAATTTAGCATCTACAATTATTATTATTTGTTTTTAAGACAGAGATTAACCATTTTTGTATTACCGTTGCCTTTCAATTATTGAACATAAAACGATAAAATGTTCTTATCCCAAATGTTTTTCTTTGTTATCTGACTATATCTATCTTGTAACCAAAAAATAAAAGGAAAGCCAACAATAAGACGATACATAATTTATTTATTTTTTCGTATGAAAATCATAAATACAAAAGTACAGTGATATGTATAAATTATACAAACTCCTATTACTGTTCAGACTTTCTCCAATATTAGGATTTTATCTTTGAAAGGGACTAATTCCAGATCAAGTCTTTGTTTCTCCTCGGTTCTACTTTTTATTTTCTACAGTCAATGGTAGTTGTTCAAACTTAGACTCAAGCCCGCCACAAGGTGGGAAATGAATGATTGCTTTCGGCACCGATCAAACCAGATAATAGTTGACACATGACGGTGGAAAAGGGCAGCTGCAAATTCCGACTAAAAGGTCCAACGTGGAGAACACAGATGAAGGTTGGTTTCATCTTCTTCACCTCTCTATTCCTATTTTTAGCCTCAAATTTCTCCACTGCAGCTGATACCATATCTCCATCACAATCCATCACCGGCTCAAATACCTTGGTTTCTTCCAACCAAAGATTTGAACTAGGACTCTTTGCCCCATCCAATTCTAGAGCATGGTATTTAGGACTATGGTACAAGAAATTTCCAGATATTGTTGTATGGGTTGCAAACAGAGAAAACCCACTTCCAGATTCAAATGGAGCCTTGACATTATTAAAAAATGGCACCCTTGTCCTTTCAGACCAAATGAACAACACAATTTGGTCCTCAAATTCTTCCAGAGTAGCCGAAAACCCAGTTGCACAGCTTTTGGTGACTGGAAATCTTGTTGTTAGAGACCAGGAGTCTCCAACAACAACAACAGCAGATTCTGAAAGCTATGTATATCAAAGCTTTAATTCCCCCTCAAACACCCTTCTACCAGATATGAAGCTGGGGTTGGACTTCAGAACTGGCCAAAACCAATTCTTGACTAGTTGGAAAAATGCTAGTGACCCGTCCCTCGGAGAATATACCTATAGGATTGATAACCCTGAGTTGCCTCAGGCTGTTGTCGCTCAAGGATCGAAGAAATTGGTCAGGACCGGGCCTTGGAATGGTGTTCGATTTACAGGTACTGCTGGTTCGGCTGTTCCAGGTACACCATTTTGGATACCGATCTTTGTGTACAATACCAATGAGATGTATTTCACGTATGAGGTTACTGATGATTCTATTATGACAAGAGTCACACTGACTGAGTCGGGTTTGGCTCAGCGGCTAGTGATCAATGAAGGAAGCAGTGAATGGGCTGTTATGTTCACTCTGCAGAACAATCAGTGTGATGATTATGGTGAGTGTGGCGCAAATGGCATTTGCAAGATTTACAAATCACCGATTTGTGAATGCTTGCAGGGGTTTGTGCCCAAATCTCAGAAGGAATGGGAGTTGCTTAACTGGAAAAGCGGGTGCACGAGGAAGACAGCACTAAATTGTGAAAAAGGGGAAGGGTTTGTGAAGATTAAAAATGTGAAACTGCCGGACTTGTTGGATTTTCGGGTGAACAAAACCATGCTCCGCAGAGAGGAATGTGAGGCAGAGTGTTTGAGGAATTGTTCCTGTATGGCTTATTCTAATTCAAATATTACCAGTGGAGGCAAAGCGTGTCAGATGTGGTTTGGCAAGCTGATTGATATGCGGGAGATCATTGAAGGAGATAGTGAACCGATATATATTCGGATGCCAGCTTCAGAACTAGGTAAGTGACCTATTTTGCTGTAGTAGCTCACGGATTTATTGGAGTCATGCTCTTTAATCTTTAACATTCAGCACACAAGGTTTTAAGAAATCCTATAGGACTAGCTATAGCTAGGTTCTGCAATCCCATTTTGTCAATTACATAGATTCATTTTTGCTTTCAATTTGTATGTTGCAAGGTTCAAAATGAATATATAGGTGAAAAGTACGTATTACGTGAGCTGTGTTCATGCTTCAATATAGGCATGCCTCAATGCATGAATAGCTGCCGATATGGAAATGAAATAAGTGTTAATATACCAGACCATAAGAAAGTAAGAAATCAGAATATTTGCATCTGTGATTCAATTTCTAAATGTTTTGTGTTACATGATCTTTTAGGTGATACCGGCCAGAAGCATAAAAGAATAGTGCTCATCTCGGTCGTATCAGCAGGTTTTGTGCTTCTCTTTCTGGGTTTGTCATGCTGGTATGTTAAACTGAAGAAGAGAGAAAAGAAAATGGGTAAGCTTGCATATTTCCCTTGCTAAATAAGTTCGAGGAAACGATATTATGACACTAACACATTGTCCCTGTCGTTAAATAAATTTGTAAGATGGAAATTTAAAACTAATCGTTTTACAGGTTCAAGAACCAGTGAGGAGGACTTGGAGTTGCCACTGTTTGATTATGGTACAATTGCAACCGCCACCAATAACTTCTCCAGCACAAACAAACTGGGCGAGGGAGGTTTTGGTCCGGTTTACAAGGTAACAGGCTGATGGTTGATCTTAATTGCCTAAGGAATTTAAGCTAATATATTTGTACTAATTTTCAGGCTAACCTAACACAAGAAGAATCTGTAGCAGTAAAGAGACTCTCGAAAGATTCTGGGCAAGGTCTTGAAGAGTTTAAGAATGAAGTCACAATGATAGCCAACCTTCAACACTGGAATCTTGTTAAACTTTTGGGCTGCTGCATTGAAGGAGAAGAAAGGATGCTAATCTATGAATACATGCCCAATAAAAGCCTGGACTGCTTTATTTTCGGTATAAGATCCTGCCCTTTAATCTGATGGACTGATAAGTAACATAGCTACTTGTCAGTGCAATTTATGCAATTAAGAATACAGGACTCTGATTATGTCAGAGTAGGAAAACTGAAAGAAATTCATGTGATGGATGACAAGTGCAGATCAAAACAAGAAGTTGTTGCTGAATTGGCAAAAGCGATTTGACATAATTGTAGGAATTGCAAGAGGACTACTCTATCTACACCAAGACTCCAGGTTGAGAATCATTCATAGGGACCTTAAGAGTAGCAACATCTTGCTCGACGATGAGCTGAACCCCAAAATATCTGACTTTGGTATAGCAAGGATTTTCGGACGCAATCAAACCGAAGCTAAAACAAAACGTGTGATTGGGACATAGTGAGTTGTTATTGTACTATCACTAGCATAGATCATGGATCATGTTCATTCTATGATCACCAAAGTACTTAAAGTGTGTTGTTGTCTACATGCAGCGGATATATGTCCCCGGAGTATGCAATTGATGGGAAATTTTCAGTGAAATCTGATGTCTTCAGCTTTGGAGTGCTTTTGTTAGAGATAGTAAGTGGCAGAAAGAACAGAGGGTTTCATCATCCTGATCACCATCACAGTCTTTTGGGACATGTAAGTATTAGCTGCTGGAGTAAATATTCTAGCATTTTCTCATTTAGGGGTTTCAAATGTGTACTAAAATTGCACATCCTAGGACCGACCCTATTGAGATGCTATAAGGGACTTAAATTGAGGCACAAGTGTGGAGCAATGCATTCAATCGTTATTTTTCCACGGTTGTTAAAATTAATTTATTGAATTCAAGTATTGAAAACATTGTCGCTCACTTGTGCCTTTCCCTAAGGTGAATACTTCTCTAATAACCATTACATGTTTATGTGTGGTTGCTACTTTTGAAGCTCTAATTTGCATGTTGAGTGACTAATTAAAGGCATATTACTTTGCTATTTCTCTAGGCATGGTTACTGTGGAACAAAAACAAGGGTTTGGAACTAATGGATCTTTGCTTGGAGGACTCATATGTTGAGTTTGAACTGCTAAGGTGCATTCAAGTGGGTCTATTATGTGTTCAAAAGCTGCCCAAAGACAGACCAGCAATGTCATCAGTGGTTGTCCTGTTGAGCAATGAGGGAGCAACTTTGCCTCAACCAAAGGAGCCTGGCTTCTTTATAGAAAGAGGTTCTATGGACTTTGAAAGCTTAATAGACCAAGGGAAAAGCCACACAGGAAACACAATTACCATTACCACAGTGGAAGCTAGATAACCACCATCATATACATGTAGAGCTGCTCTATAAATTTTTAGAGATTTATTATGGGAGTACCTCTATAAAATTGTATACCCTTTGGTAAATAGAAATAAATATTAGTCCAATTATATGCCTTTGGATTTTGGTTCCTACTCAAATGATATGCAATTCATTGTGGTTGATTCCAATCAAAAAAAGACCAAGTCACCCTTTAATTTGATTGTTGAAGCACTTGAAAGGCAAACTGTTGAACCTGATTATTGTTCATTGATAAGCAGGTGATCAAAGCTCTGAGAACTCATCCTGGACTCCGGAGGCTTGTGTTAGTTCTCACGCTTTTCCCCTTAGTCTTTTGTTCATTCATTTATTGGAATCTAACTTTTATTCTTATTTGGTGTAGCTACATCTCCTGCAATCCTGAAAGCTTAGTGGCAAATGCTATCGAGCTTTGCGCACCTTCGCCGGATAAAATTGAAAAGAACAAGAACAACCGAGCATGGAGAAACCGCTTCAGAGCCTTTTCGACCTGGCGGTTGACCATACCGTACATTGCGAATTGGTAATGCTGCTTGAGAGGTAGGTGGACTCGAGTTGGTCTAGGAAATGTTGTAACATGCTTGTAGCTGGATTAGTCCACTCATCCAAGTGAATTCAGCAGATAATTTATTTAGTTTACCAACGAAAATTTTGGCAGTAAATTAATTTAGCATCTACAATTATTATTATTATTATTGTTTTTTTTTAGAAAGAGATTAACCATTTTTGTATTACCGTTTCCTTTCAATTATTGAACATAAAACGATAAAATGTTCTTCTCCGTTATCTGACTAAAGTGGTGGTTCTTGTAAGTTGTAACCCAAAAAGAAAAGGAAAGCCAACAATAAGACAATATATAATTTATTTAATTTTTCGTTTGAAAATCATAAATCCTTCAAAAGAACAGTGATATGTATAAATATAGAAAGAAAATATCTAATAGGTACGTGATTTTATTTTATATTTCTTTCAAAAAAAAAAACTCCTATTACAGTTCAGACTTTCTCGAATATTAGGATTTTTTCTTTGAAGGGAACTAATTCCAGATCAAGTCTTTGTTTCTCCCTCAGTTTTACTTTTTATGTTCTAAAGTCAATGATAGTTGTGCAAACTTAGACTTGAGCCCGCCGCACGGTGGGAAATGAATGTTTGCTTTTGGCACCGATCAAACCTGATAATAGTTCCTTGCCGACTCCGGCACTGTGAGACGTTATATACTAGTTGACACATGACGGTGGAAAAAGGCAGCTGCAAATTCCGACTCAGATGAAGGTTGGTTTCATCTTCTTCACCTCTCTATTCCTATTTTTAGCCTCAAATTTCTCCACTGCAGCTGATACCATATCTCCATCACAATCCATCACCGGCTCAAATACCTTGGTTTCTTCCAACCAAAGATTTGAGCTAGGACTCTTCGCCCCATCCAATTCTGGAGCATGTTATTTAGGATTATGGTACAAGAAATTTCCAGATATTGTTGTATGGGTTGCAAACAGAGAAAACCCACTTCCAGATTCAAATGGAGCCTTGACATTATTAAAAAATGGCACCCTTGTCCTTTCAGACCAAATGAACAACACAATTTGGTCCTCAAATTCTTCCAGAGTAGCCGAAAACCCAGTTGCTCAGCTTTTGGTGACTGGAAATCTTGTTGTTAGAGACCAGGAGTCTCCAACAACAACAGCAGATTCTGAAAGCTATGTATATCAAAGCTTTAATTCCCCATCAAACACGCTTCTACCAGATATGAAGGTGGGGTGGGACTTCCGAACTGGCCAAAACCAATTCTTGACCAGTTGGAAAAATGCTAGTGACCCGTCCCTCGGAGAATATACCTATAGGATTGATAACCCTCAGTTGCCTCAGCTTGTTGTTGCTCAAGGATCGAAGAAATTGTTCAGGACCGGGCCTTGGAATGGTGTTCGATTTACAGGTACTCCTGGTTCGGCTGTTCCATTTTTGAAACCAATCTTTGTGTACAATACCAGTGAGCTGTATTACACGTATGAGGTTACTGATGATTCTATTATGACAAGAGTGACGCTGACTGAGTCGGGTTCGGCTCAGCGTCTAGTGATCAATGAGGGAAGCAGTGAATGGGCTGTTATGTACACTCTGCAGAACAATCAGTGTGATGATTATGGTGAGTGTGGTGCAAATGGCATTTGCAAGATTTACAAATCACCGATTTGTGAATGCTTGCAGGGGTTTGTGCCCAAATCTCAGAAGGAATGGGAGTTGCTTAACTGGACAAACGGGTGCACGAGGAAGACAGCACTAAATTGTGAGAAAGGGGAAGGGTTTGTGAAGATTAAAAATGTGAAACTGCCGGACTTGTTGGATTTTCGGGTGAACAAAACCATGCTCCGCAGAGAGGAATGTGAGGCGGAGTGTTTGAGGAATTGTTCTTGTATGGCTTATGCTAATTCAAATATTACCAGTGGAGGCAAAGGGTGTCTGATGTGGTTTGGCAAGCTGATTGATATGCGGGAGATCGTTGAAGGAGATATTAACCCGATATATATTCGGATGCCAGCTTCAGAATTAGGTAAGTGACCTATTTTGCTGTAGTAGCTCCCTGATTTATTGAAGTCTTGCTCTTTAATCTTTAACATTCAGCACACAAGGTTTTAAGAAATCCTATAGGACTAGCTATAGCTAGGTTCTGCAATCCCATTTTGTCAATTACATAGATTCATTTTTGCTTTCAATTTGTATGTTGCAAGGTTCAAAATGAATAGGTCAAAAGTACATATTACGTGAGCTGTGTTCATGCTTCAATATAGGCATGCCTCAATGCATGAATAGCTGCCGATATGGAAATGAAATAGGTGTTAATATACCAGACCATAAGAAAGTAAGAAATCAGAATATTTGCATTTGTGATTCAATTTCTAAATGTTATGTGTTACATGATCTTTTAGGTGATACCGGCCAGAAGCATAAAAGAATAGTGCTCATCTCGATCGTATCAGCAAGTTTTGTGCTTCTCTTTCTGGGTTTGTCATGCTGGTATGTTAAACTGAAGAAGAGAGAAAAGAAAATGGGTAAGCTTGCATATTTCCCTTGCTAAATAAGTTCGAGGAAACGATATTATGACACTAACACAGAGACCTGAATTTCTATATCTACTTCACATTGTCCCTGTTGTTAAATAACTTTGTAAGATGGAAATTTAAAACTAATCTTTTTACAGGTTCAAGAACCAGTGAGGAGGACTTGGAGTTGCCACTGTTTGATTATGGTACAATTGCAACCGCCACCAATAACTTTTCCTGCACAAACAAACTGGGCGAGGGAGGTTTTGGTCCGGTTTACAAGGTAACAGGCTGATAGTTGATCTTAATTGCCTAAGGAATTTAAGCTAATATATTTGTACTAATTTTCAGGCTAACCTAACACAAGAAGAATCTGTAGCAGTAAAGAGACTCTCGAAAGATTCTGGGCAAGGTCTTGAAGAGTTTAAGAATGAAGTCACAATGATAGCCAACCTTCAACACTGGAATCTTGTTAAACTTTTGGGCTGCTGCATTGAAGGAGAAGAAAGGATGCTAATCTATGAATACATGCCCAATAAAAGCCTGGACTGCTTTATTTTCGGTATAAGATCCTACCCTTTAATCTGATGGACTGATAAGTAACATAGCTACTTGTCAGTGCAATTTATGCAATTAAGAATACAGGACTCTGATTATGTCAGAGTAGGAAAACTGAAAGAAATTCATGTGATGGATGACAAGTGCAGATCAAAACAAGAAGTTGTTGCTGAATTGGCAAAAGCGATTCGACATAATTGTAGGAATTGCTAGAGGACTACTCTATCTACACGAAGACTCCAGGTTGAGAATCATTCATAGGGACCTGAAGAGTAGCAACATCTTACTCGACAATGAGCTGAACCCCAAAATATCTGACTTTGGTATAGCAAGGATTTTCGGACGCAATCAAACCGAAGCTAAAACAAAACGAGTGATTGGGACATAGTGAGTTGTTATTGTACTATCACTAGCATAGATCATGGATCATGTTCATTTTATGATCACCAAAGTACTTAAAGTGTGTTGTTGTCTACATGCAGCGGATATATGTCCCCGGAGTATGCAATTGATGGGAAATTTTCAGTGAAATCTGATGTTTTCAGCTTTGGAGTGCTTTTGTTAGAGATAGTAAGTGGCAGAAAGAACAGAGGGTTTCATCATCCTGATCACCATCACAGTCTTTTGGGACATGTAAGTATGTATTAGCTACTTGAGTAAATATTCTGGCATTTTCTCATTTAGGGGTCTAAAATTGCAAATGGAACCCAAAATAGCACATCCTAGGACCGACCCTATTGGAGATGCTATAGGGGACTTAAATTGAGGCACAAGTGTGGAGCAATGCATTCAATCGTTATTTTGCCACGGTTGTTAAAATCAATTTAGTGAATTCAACTATTGAAAGCATTGTCGCTCACTTGTGTCTGTCCCTAAGGTGAATACTTCTCTAATAAGTAATAACCATTACATGTTTATGTGTGCTTGCTACTTTTGAAGCTCTAATTTGCATGTTGTGTGACTAATTAAAGGCATATTACTTTGCTATTTCTCTAGGCATGGTTACTGTGGAACAAATACAAGGGTTTGGAACTAATGGATCGTTGCTTGGAGGACTCATGTGTTGAGTTTGAACTGCTAAGGTGCATTCAAGTGGGTCTATTATGTGTTCAAAAGCTGCCCAAAGACAGACCAGCAATGTCATCAGTGGTTGTAATGTTGAGCAATGAGGGAGCAACTTTGCCTCAACCAAAGGAGCCTGGCTTCTTTATAGAAAGAGGTTCCATGGACTTTGAAAGCTTAATAGACCAAGGGAAAAGCCACACAGGAAACGCAATTACCATTACTACGGTGGAAGCTAGATAACCACCACCATATACATGTATAGCTGCTCTAGAAATTTTAAGAGATTTATTATGGGAGTACCTCTATAAAATTGAATACCCTTTGGTAAATAGAAATAAATATTAGTCCAATTATATGCCTTTGGATTTTGGTTCCTACTCAAATGATATGCAATTCATTGTGGTTGATTCCAATCAAAAAAGGACCAAGTCACCCTTTAATTTGATTGCTGAAGCACTAAAAACAGTTGGTGCAAGATGATGCTCATTCTGCTTTTCCTCCATAGTTCTTTTTCTCTTTTTTGCTTTCTCTTCTTTTAAATTCATGGTCACTGACAGGTAACAATTTCTGATACCTTCTCTTTGAGGAACATGTAACACACTTTCTTGACAATAATTTAAGAAATAATTACTGGTCATATAATGGGGTCCTTTCAAATGATTTCAATTAGGCCAGGAATTAAGATTAGGTTGCATAATGGAAGTGCATAATGGAAGTGTATTGGGGGTTCTCTTTTTCTTCTTTTATATCATTACTTTTTTCTGTTTAAGCAGCCATTGAAGACTT
The DNA here is from genome assembly GCA_029955375.1 of Rubus parviflorus. Taxonomy (NCBI): domain Eukaryota; kingdom Viridiplantae; phylum Streptophyta; class Magnoliopsida; order Rosales; family Rosaceae; genus Rubus; species Rubus parviflorus. The sequence continues at coordinate 4,888,366 of JARGGL010000010.1, forward strand.
ATGAAGCACACATGGCACTCTGTGGGTTTCTTCTTCCGACATTTTCATGATCTCTATGGTCCACTATTAGTTCTGATGATCCTCTTTATAGTGATAGCTAGCAAAAACTATCCCACTGCCTTGGGGACAAATCATGTCATCCACCGTCTCATATGAAATAGATTGGAAGCACCAACATAAAGGATGTAACAGTGCTTGATTTGGATTATATTATACATCAAGTCTGCCTTTATTTTGATTAATTTCAATAGCCGGAGGGGTTTTCAGTGCAACACCATAAATTTGGAAAAATTGTTAGGTGTATATACACGCCGCAATCTGAGCCGTCCAAATGTTAGAAAAAAATTTTAACCCATTTTTCTAACCCAATTTGGAGGGCTCAGATTGCGGCGTGTACATACACGCCGTGTACTGAATAATTTTCCGTAAAACTGTAAGTAAACACTTTTCTCAAATTATCCTCTCTCGGTCTAGTCACGTGATCACTTATCACGAAAATGACATGTTGTGGACTCGAGCACAAATAAAAAATCAACATGTCGTATGATGTTTCTTACCGTAATTCTATTAGTGTTTGACATAACGCGTCGAACATGAGTAAGGATTTCTCACTATATCTGGAACCCCCACTTTGAAATGCCGGGTATTTAACTATTTAGGCAGCAGAAAATGTCCCTTTTAAGTTTTAACAGAACAGAATTTAGGCAGTTTTAGGCTGCAGGATCCATATCTTCTCAGCCTTAATTCTATACCCATTTTTGCCACCCAATTTCCAACTGTTATTGTTGAATCCCTTTGGTTCTAGTCATATTAGGCAAAGAGAGAATTTGACTCTAGTCTAAAGGCTTTTTAACAGCATGAAACTTAAAACTGCAGGGTGTCCTAAGCTAGGTGTAGGGAAAAAGTAAAAAGCTGGGGCTTCTATCTTTTAGACATTGATTATGGTGCCTAACTACCTAGTAAACAATTAATTGTGCAGCCAAAGATTGGTTTCGCATAAAAAAAAAAAGGAGCCAAAGATTGGTTTTGAAAAAGCATTCAATAAATATGGTAAAGAATCCTAAACCATGAGGTCCCTCCCTGATTCAGGACTCCAGTCTAGACCTAATTTGGGCAACGGAAGGTATAGATTTGAAAGTATTAAAATTTTATCCAAAATGATTGATGTAGCGTTTTGGCATCAAAGTTGTCTCAGGAAATATCCTAAAATTCTACAACACTTCAGTTGAAAAAACCAATTATAAACATTGTCGAGTACTTTAGCTCTAAATTCGAGCGACAAGAGTTTGGATATACATAACACACCGTCACTCATGTCTAATCTAAAGAGCCGATGGTAAGACGATCCAACCACCAGGATTGACTTACTAAGAACGCAGCGGGTACTCATTCGATAAAACAATGATGCCACTTGGTCGATAAGGGTCGTGGTTGATGGCTTAGGTTTTCCCCGAGCCCTTCATCTCCTAGCATTGGTGTCTAGGGTATTCATTCCTTGCAGTGCATTTTTTTGGAGAATCTGTTAAAGATGATTTTATTTGATATCTCCGGCTTTATTAGTTCAAATCGAACAACATAAAAAAATGATAATAAATCCACCGATTCAAATTATCTAGCTTGTAACATAAATATGTTAAATTTATGTGTCGGAAAATATATTTTTAACCTGTAATCGAAAAAAAGTATAAATTTAACAGGTGTACTTTTGGAACGAGGATCGTACTATATGATGATGGCACTTTGATCATATTTTAACCTGCATAGTATGAAAAAGCGTCAGTTGATCATTTACTATATAGATTATGCCATGAAGGAGCTTTTATTCCATTCCCATCTTTTCTCTATTGTTGGGTTATTCCTCCTCCAGATTACATTGGAGGTAATGTAAACAAGGATTGACGTCGATCTCATCAACTTCCCAGCTGACCGATGTGATCTTTTTTGATTCTGTGAGTCATCATTCATTATCCACCGTCCTTGCTGCTGAGTTCAGAATCACTTTCTCATTTCTACTTGAAACTTCTCACGAGATTTGAAATCTCTATTTAGACATAAAATTAAGGGTTCACGGTCATTTACTCTCCCGAACTCCACTGTTAGAACTGACCCGTTTATATGACTATATTAGACAACTATGTAAAAGTATGTTCGACTTTTTTTTTATGGAGTAATTTTCAGCTTAATTAAACGCAACAAGAGCCCCATTTAGTTGTTTGACCGGAATCGTATTTCGTCTCCGAAGGTTTTCTTCTCACTTTCATTCATGTAGTTTTATTTCATCATCACATTGGTCTTTAGTTCTTTACTATGCATAAACTCATTTCTATCCAAATTGTGCACTTCAAAATTCTAGTCTTTTAACTCGTGGCTTAAAAATCTAATATGAGGATTTCTATATATATGTTTTTCGAATGAAATTCATCAATTTAAAGGAACAACCTAATTAAGCCGATTGGAAGCATTTAAGCAACAATTAAAATTGGACGACAACTAACCAACACTTGTGGTCGAGTTGGTAATAGCCCAAGTGTAGATCTGGAACCCCCACCTGTATTCGAATTATGCCGACTGCGGATTGAAATTAAATTCCACTTTATTTTTGTGGCTGACTAAGGAAGGAAGACTTCTAACATTGCTTTCGAGTGAATTAATCCTAAAAAAAGGGGAAATTATCACAAATGGTACCTGAACTTTACCTTCATTATATGAATGGTACCTGAACTTTACTTTTGATCTCAACCAGTACCCAAACTTTTCGTTTTCATCTTAAATGGTACCTGTCGTTACATTTCGTCAATTTTCCGAACTCTAAAAATATTGGGAAAAAAAAATATCTCATCATCTTCTTCCTCCTCCTCCTCCTCCTCCTCCGGTCACTCTCTCCTTCTCTGATTTCTTCTTCATCCTCCTGGAGCTATTATCTCTCCCTAATCACAACACATCAATTCACCTCCACTGCAATTCCATCTCACAAGCCCATTCCATCTTCACCCATGGCTTCAATTCAAAACAACCTTCAATCCGCTTCGACGCTTCCTCTTGGATTGCCCAAAGAAATTCAAACCACCATGGCAACACTCAAACTGATTTGGACACCCACCAAACCAGACCCGTGCCTCCATTCACACCACCAAAGCTCCGCCGCACCTTGTCGTCATCACCACCATTTCAATTGCCCATAATCAAAGCAAACCAGTTTCACCGTGAAGCCCTGTCCTCGCCGCCTCGATTTCAGCTCACCCAGAGCCCCTCATCTCACCCACAGCCTGCAACCATACCATCGATCACCATCAATTCAAATGCAGCTCCCACGAGCTCCTCTGCCACTGCTTCAATCAACAAGACAACAACCACCATGAGCAATTGCTATGGGCGTCTTTCAATGGACACCCATGCCTCTGCCGCGTGCGTCCTCTGCAGTTCCAGCCCGTGAGCCCAGCTCGGATTACCAATTCTCGTCCTCATGATGCCCAGCCATGCCTCTGCGTTCTTTCCTCCGCTGCGTTCCCAACGCCGCCGAGCCCAGAAGACGTCGGTCTTCCTTGGAGCACCGCCGAGCCCGTGCTCAGCCCAGTCCTTCCCTATGGGCACCGCACCCATCGATCACCATGGCTGCTCTCTCCTTGAGCCGGGGATCGGGAAGAGGGAGGAAGAAGATGATGAGATATTTTTTTTTTCAATTTTTTTGAGAGTTTTTAACGGAAAATTGATGAAATGTAACGACAGGTACCATTTAAGATGAAAACGAAAAGTTCGGGTACTGATTGCGATCAAAAGTAAAGTTCAGGTGAGAGATTCTCTAGTGAGGACCACTTAAATGAGTACCACTTGAGTACCACTTGATTAATGGTTGTGATATCTATTTTTCGATTACATCTCGACAAATCAAACCGTTCAATATTAAGATATTCATGAGTAGATCACTTCTACAAATTTTTAACAAAATTTGAAATCATTAAGGTACCGAACTACACCAAATAAATGGACGAACCAAATCTGTCAATTTTGAACCATTCATATTCATAAATGGTAAATCACAATTATAGATGACTTAACGATTTCCGATTTCATTGAAAATTTGTAGAAGTGATCTACTCATAAATATCTAAATATTGAACGGTTGATTTGTTGAGATGTAATCAAAAAATAGGTCTAATTGAATGGTACTCAAGTGGTACTCATTATAATGGTCCTCACTAGAGAAGCTCCCAAGTTCAGGTACCATCCATATAATTGAGGTAAAATTCAGGTACCATTTGTGATAATTTTCCAAAAAAAAAATTGGACCACAACTTCAATATTGGGTTCGGACAAAGCTGGTCACGAAATTAAAGTACAAGAACGGAAAGTGCCAGGGATTGTAATTATATTTGACCTACCTTGTTTTAATGTTTCATGGTCACAAGTACAACCTTGATATGCTGCAGTTATTTTTTCAGTCTACCTTAAATTGCAATATTACTAGACTTCAGTAGTTCAGTACATATCAAACCTTGGAACTCAAATTCTCGCGAGAATATGGAGAGGGGACCCAAAAAAGGAGGGAATAAATGAGGCTTTAACATGTAAGTACTTGATTAGGGAGGCATATGCTGTCAGATGGAGATCGAGCGTTGTCTAATCTAATGAAGCCAAAAAAAAAATTGACAACAGTCCGCTCGCACTATGAGAATGAATTAGTGAGTGTCGTTGGAGTGGTGTGGTGGTGGCAGTGAGCAGTAGGCTCTCTCAGTCCCCACCACCTTTTGCCATAAATGAATAGAAGTAGCAGCAAGCATCTTCTTCATTTCTCTGCAACCCCCACCACCTTATTTACTACGCTTCTCTCTTCCCCACGTCTCTCCCATTCCCATAACTCTCTCTCTTTTTCTTTTTCTTTTTTGGGCTTGGGGTGGATATATCATATATGAATAGAATAGTTGCTCCTTGAAGAGTGTTCTGTTCTGGGTTTTGTTTGGTTTGATTTTTGGTGTTGTATGAGGGAATGGCAACTGAGGAAAAACATGTGGGTGAGGGGAATGATGAGAACTCATGTTCTGTTCCAGTTGTTGCTCCTTTAAAGGTACAATCTTTATGCTTCTCTGTAATTGATTTCCCTTCATTTATGTATTTCAATCTGTTCCTGGTTCTTCTCTCTCACTATTTTTTCACACACACACCCACAAGAAAGAAAAAAGATGGGATGTTTTGTTTCAAATGTTGAGTCGATAGTTTTCTTTGATTGATGAATGATGAGCTATTGGGTTCTATTCCATTCTGGTTTCCTTTATGCTTCTGGGTTTTGGGTCTTTTAAATACTGCTAGATATTCAAAACCACTTCCTTGTATTGTCAGATGTGTAATACTGTAATGTTTAATGTTTGTCTGCAAATCAAAGTGTAAAACTTTTTTCCTTGTCCTACAATCAGCAATATAAAAGTTTCCTGTTTTCAACAAAATCAGTCATTAATAGTAGGTTTGTCTACGACTCATTCTTGGGTTAATAGGCCTTCTATAATCTACCTCTGGAAATGCCTATGCACTTCCATGGTTACATAACTTACATTAGACCAACAGCCAATATTGGAATTGGTTTGACATTTCATAATTCATATACGTTAGATTTCAATACTCATGCAAGTGTTTAAGTGAAATATGAAAATTGGTTATTGGTCCATAGAATTTACAGTGAAGTACTACCACTAATCACCAAGTTCCTTTTTCTCGGTCAGCAGACCTAGTACTTATAACCAAGTAGTGAACTTGGTTGATTATTAGAACTTTATTGCTGTGGACGTCATCGGTTATGCCTCCAACTCCATAGTTTAAGCTTTTAGTACAACAATGGAAAATAAATTCATACTTTCAATTTTGCTATAAACCAAACAACAAATCAGGAATCTCATTATACAAATGAAACTGTGACAGAGACTTGTTGTAAGACAGAAAATAGTTGATTAAGTACACCAAATTTTACTAATCCTGGCATCCATTATGTTTCATCGATTCATGGTATTTACCGTTCCCCTCATCCTAGTAAATCTATGCCTAAAAAAGCAATATTTACATAAAAATGTGTGGAAAACATTTTAGACTTGTGGACACTTGTAGTTTCGAAACCAGCTCTGTCAGGTACACGTCAGTTTGAGTGAGAAATTTGTACCCCTATTCCACCAATTTGGAGAATGGCATGGTTTGGGTTACTTCTCTCTTTGAAAGCCACTTATTTTAGATTTATAATCAGATTAACTTACTGAAACTTGAAAGAAGAAAAGATTGCTTGGCTGGCAACTTAAAGAAATTGTAGATTGCAATACTTGAACCAATTTTACATCCTATTCAATTCATACTATATCCTCTCATGTTTTTTAGGTTGAAGACTCGATAGGAATAACTGAAGAAACACCCCAAGTTCATCCATGGAAGCGACTAAATCTCCACCTGGAGATACCCTCAAGAACAGGAGAAAACTGTGCTCAGGATTTTGTTGCAATAAAGATGCCTCCAACACCAAGTCCCACCCCTAGGAAAGTAAATTTTAATCTTACTCCAGGTTCAAGTGATGCAAGAATTAGTGGATCTCCAGGCCCCTCTTCATCCAAAGGCAGGTCATGTAAAAGATCTCTTTTCCCGAAACTAAGCTTCAAGAATCGAAGTTCTCCAGATGTTGAGAAGGCTGCTAACCTAGCTTTGGAAGGGTCATCTGCGGGACCACCACGGGAGAAGCCTTCCATATCAAGGTCATTGTCCCTAACAAAGCTATTTACACCACGGATGAAGAGAACAGCATCTCTACCTGTAACTCCAAATGCACATGCACTCCCAGAATCTACACATGGTGGAAGTGTTGGTGGCTCTCTAAATTCAGCAGTAGGTTCCTCACATAATTTCTCAAGAATATCTAGTCTCACCTAGTAATTCATCAACCCATCACCATTGTGATAGTTAACATTACTTGAGCTTGTTTTAGTTCTTTTCAATTGCATTTAAAAATAATTTTATGCATGGCATATGCTAACTAGGCTATCAAAACCAGTGAAGAGTACCTTTGAAAGTTTTAAGTATATTAACCTCATCTAGTAACCAAGTATCTTTTCCTTCCAATTCTTTGTTAAGTATTACTGTCTCAGCCAAGCTCATCTATACAAATAGGCATTATGTTGTCTGAGAGGACCCTTTTTCTTTATTTTTTTTTCAGAGAAAAGGAGCCCATCGACAGATAGCTCGCTCACTTTCAGTCCCGATCAACACTAAAGAAAAGGTTACCTTAAGGAGGATGGATTCTTTTTTTCGTGTAATTCCTTCCACTCCTCGAGTAAAGGAAGGGGATGTAATATCAACTACTTCCTCAACAGCGGATGCTGGTAACTATCGTGTCTTATTTATTTCATGAACTCATTGCTTATACTGATCGTACTTCATTAATAGCTTCTCTAAATTTTGGCTTTGTTGGGTAACAACTTTGCTTAGGCAATGTTTTTTAATTCTTACCCTACATATGTCCAAAATCTGCTGCATGAAAGTACCAACCATGTCTTACTGTTCTTATGGCCAGGAAAAGATGATGACAATGGTGAAGACATATCCGAAGAAGAGGCTGTCTGTAGAATCTGTCTAATTGAACTGTGTGAAGGGGGTGAGACCCTCAAAATGGAATGCAGTTGCAAAGGTGAACTTGCTCTGGCCCACCAAGAGTGTGCTGTAAAATGGTTTAGTATCAAAGGTAACAAGACCTGTGATGTCTGCAAGCAAGAGGTTCTAAACCTGCCTGTCACTCTGTTACGAATACAAAGTGTTCAAACTCGAAATACTGGAAGTAGATTTCAGCAGGAACATGCTAATGGATACAGGCAAGTGTACAATAGGCAGTAGAAAATTGTAGCTGAAAATCAATGCCGTGGATAGTGAAATTTAAGTCTTCCTCCTTGTCCTCACAAGATATAAGCTTGTTTAATTACCTCGATCACTAATGTTTTTAGTTCATATCTTTTCAGGGTGTGGCAGGAAGTGCCTGTGCTTGTCATTATTAGCATGCTTGCCTACTTTTGTTTTCTTGAGCAGCTACTGGTAAGATTAGAAATCTAAACATCAGATCAGTCTGTCTTATTGTACTTTTTCCTTGGTGATATATATGTTCATATATATACAGGTTGAAAAAATGGGTACCGGCGCAATTGCCATCTCTCTTCCATTTTCTTGTGTACTGGGTCTCCTGTCATCAATGACCTCATCAACCATGGGTAGGCTACCAATCTTAAGTAAATCTTTTTAAAGTTTTCTAGTTGTTGCAAGGAAATTGTGGGAACTTGTTGACTGAACTGCAATATAATGAGTGATGTTTATCAGTAACCACAACTTGATGGACACACTTTTAGAGTTGATGGGTTAACATTAGAATATATAGTGTATAATAGCCAGATAAATGTTTCTCCATCCATTGCAGTGATTTATCGTCCTGGTTTTCTGTTAAGGTCTAAGTTACTACTCGTAGATTGTTGATTCACTACCCTAACTTTTGGATCTGATGTGTTTAGTGAAAAGAAGATTTGTGTGGGTTTATGCGTCGGTTCAGTTTGCTCTGGTGGTTTTATTTGCACATATATTTTACTCGTTGGTAAGAGGCTTTCCTCAACAAGTTATGTTTCCTTTGTTATTTTCATTCATATGCAACAGAAGGTTATGAAATGGTTGGATTATGTTGTGGCCTCAGGTCCGGGTGCAAGCAGTTCTTTGCATTCTGCTGGCAACATTTGCGGGGTTGGGTGTTGCAATGAGTGGGAGTTCCATTCTTGTGGAGATCTTGAGGTGGAGAAGAAGATGGCAGTCTAGCTCCGAGCAACGCCATAGGTGATCCTAGAATGTTGACACGAGTGTGAATGTGGTGAATTAGAAAATCTAGGCACTTTTATTGATGCCCATCGATGGTTGATATTATATGATTTAGCTAATAGTTGAGATGAGAATGTTTATGGTTTTGTAATATATTCAGGAATTTTGGTATGTTCCCCACTTTTAATACTAGTTTGGATATGCACCAAAAATGCAAACGCATGCACGAGCGGTGGTAGTTTCGGCATCGTGATCACTGCCGGTTCAGTTCATGGTGGTGGACTATGGGATCCGTTCCGACGGGTTTAGGGTCCTGGAATTGCAGTGGTGACGTGCGGCAGATGTGGTTTTGACGGCGAGGTCGGAGTCGGTGATGTTATTGCCGCTTGTAGTTTCGTCTCTATTCAGTCTCCAGGACGGGGAAGAAGAGCATAGGCTTGGGCCTTGGTTTGTGGTTGTTGGCTATGGTGGGCTGATGATTTTCTTTGCTTTTTGGAATTTGGATGGTATATTTATGGCAGGCTCATCTCTGTTCTGCTAGTAGTTTTGTACACCTGGTTGAGATTCTAGGCGAATCTATTAGTTAAAATGTTCAATTGGTGTGAGTCATGTACTATTAGCTAGTCTATGGTCTATTTTTTTCCGGTCACTTGAGTAAAGTGTGCTACCCACGTTCAAATGAGTATTATTTACTAGGGCTTACTTTTGGATTAGGCCGAATGTGGCTTTAGGCACTATTGTTGCTTCCGGAGCTTTGACCCTAACATATGTATTACCTCGACATTGACCTAATTTAATCTATGAATTTATCCTTTTCCCTCAAAATACTAGACTGGATATTGTATAGGCTTCAAAATAGTACCAACTACCAAGCAAAGGTGTATATTTTGTTGCAAGTCAACCTTACGTAAAACACAGAATTCATTTAAAAGTTGTTTCAGTCCAACTTCACATGTTAGCTAAGTTGTAGGATATTGCAAAGCACCACCAGAAAAACTCCCGAGTCATACTTTCATTTCCATAAAAACTTGTACTCTAAAAAAAGGCCAAACGATGCCGTTTGGTTAAGTCCTCCATCAGTGAAAAGAAGGTAATCAACAAGCCAAACGATGTCATTTGGTCAAGTCCTCCGTCGGTAAAAAGAAGAAAATATAAAAATTTACATTATAAACGTCGCATATAAATTCTTCTATCAAATAATCCTTACAACATGAAGGAAACTAGAAAAGTGATCAAATTATTTTTTCTTTGGTTCGGATTATGAAAATTGATTGTAGATATTTGCAAAATGGGGTGAATGAGCATGAACCTAAGAATTTTTTATTTTCTTTCATTCCCATCTTGCCCTCTAAAAAAAAAACTGCATTTAGCCATACAAAAAAACCAATAATAATACCATATATAGAGGTCAAAATAGAAGAATATAGACTCAATATATAAGAGCAACTAATTAAATTAAACAACATTGTCTAAAATTTTCTCATTTTGTTCCAAACATAGAGAGTTAATTTAGCTAACACCGATTAGTTTTCATTGAGTAGTGAAATTACCAAAACATCATATATACTACCCTAATCGAACCACATGAAATACAATTTAGAAGTTCTAGAACAAAAGATGAAACCTCATCGGTCAAGCTAAGGAAGCTCAGAGTAGATGAAGGGTCATGTCTTCGAACAACGTCATCGCCGACTGGATATGCTGAAGGAGCTCGATCGCTTTCAGTATCACCAGCGGGGCTTCAGGTGAGTCGGTGACTGCAAACTTGCCATGCATGAAGCGACTGTCAACAATGAAACATTCCTTCAGAACTATCTTGTATATAGCAATAACAGTACTTCAAGCCCTCCTGATTTATGTAACACCCATGTCACCCATTCTAGCTTCATCTGTTGGAAATTCCAGATCACACTAAACTTTCCCACAGTTGCAACTAAATGGCGCTCCTGCTTCCCATTCTCTGAGGCCTGAACAATATATACGAAAGACATAATTATATGTTGTACCCAAACAATTCGCGGAACTAAAACTAGATGCCTGAGTTCGTAGAACGAAATGTTGTGTGCATCATTGTATGACAAAGACATAAATAGGCAATGCTAAAAGAAGAGCACCATGAGTGATAACGAACTCCCTAAGCTAAGCTTTCACAAAATGTCAATTCTCTATGCCTCAGAATTTTTACCAGCAGATGTGAACAATTCCTTTGACTTCTTTCACCACATCTCCAGTTCTCCACCAATAACAGTCGAAATTTGAAAATAAGAGGGAATTTAATTACATCCATGTCAGAACCTTCTTAGAATTAATTAATTAAAGGCAAAACAAAAACCACTGTATATCCTAGAATTTTTCCTATACCAACCCCCTCTTCAACTGTAAAACCGCATTCAGTCCAAAGAAAATAAAAATGTGAGCATCTCTATTGTTGGCCTTGATGAGGTTCTTTTATTATTTATGAGTTTTGAGCAAACAGTCCATGGCCCATGGATTTTGAAAGGCATTGTAACTATAACCACGCTCATGATAATCATAACATAGTTCAAAGTTTCAAACCAGAAAAATAACAATAGCAATGATATTACCATATGTATTTACAAACAAATATATATAGAAAATTAGAAATTTTGACACTCAAATCAATGATTAGGATCTAAACATCATCAAACACTAGCCAAAAATCCCACTGTACTGACAAGAATCCCATGCATGGAAGCTTAAGCTTATGGCTTCTTGAGAGTACGTTTAGCATTTACAATGAGAATTTACCTCACCCAACTTAGAAATAAAAACTAATAATTATGCATAACCCTCTATCTTGGTGCCACATGGAGCCAATTCAGACTATGAGAGGATTGAGAGCCTACTGAAAGTCTTATTCCTAATATTATAAGATGTGACCTTGGCGGTATGTGTAATATCATTAGTAGTCCTCTTTCTTTTCTATCCTAAATAAGAGGAAGTAGAAATGATGTACACCTAGGTTAATTGCAGGAGCAAATTAGAATTCTGCTTCACAGAGAAACAGTCTAGTGATACCTGAACTAATTAAATTCAGCAACGTCCTCAACTTGGCCGGTTTAAAATGGCAATGTAAAGGACCCAAATTAATTATACATATTTATCTAAATCCAACCAGCCACCCCAACTGAGATATTGATGCACCCTTACTTTGACCTACTATCATCACATCAACAAATAACTAACTAGCGCAGTTATAATTAAGTTCAAGGTACCATTAGATTGCTGTCAAATGCATAGGTAATTGGAACTTGTTAATACCAAATTAACATTCTTAGTTTTAACAATGAACCAACAGCAGATAAATGGCGACCGACAACAAAAAAAGCATGATATAGGAACGCAATTACCATCACACACAAGCCAAAGTCTCCATATAATGATAAGCATCTCTCCATCCAACTTGCGCAGAAGTGACTAAATCAGAGAGTTTCTTAAAGCTCTTATCCCGGAGATTATAGGAGACGACCTTATAAGGAATGTGCAGCAAAAGACATGGATTCTCTTGTTCATTTTCCTCCACATGAAGAAATAGAAATGGATAATAGCCTGCATAAATCTCAGGAAAGGCGACTCTCATGGGATTAAGATCGACGCGGTACTTGACAGACCAGCCAGAGTAGTCCCTGGCCATCTCCAGCACGTCAAACTGGTTAAGACCACTGCAATACACTTGAATAAGATGCAGATTTCCACCAGACTCCCCAAAACAAATGCAGTCTCTCTCCACGGAACGGTTGTCACCACGAAACTCATCAACCACTCCATAATGCCCTGCATCTATGTCATAGTGAACCAACCAACAAAAGCGGCTCAGCCAATTAATTGACCCATTGCAGTATACACCGGGTAGGAAGTTCCCACTTGATGGAAACCACATATCATTAGACTCACAAACCCTCCAGCTTCGAGTCTGAGACGAATATATCTCAAGCTTAATATGCAATGGGGGAGTAGTACCCCAGCCCGAAATGCAGACGACCTTGTAATGAAGCGATTTGGAAGGATCAAAAGCCAAAGCCACACTCAAAATCCTTGTGTGATTGCATTTAGGTGGAAGAGCAAGTTGGAAGTAGTGGCTAGTTGTGGGATTGACAACGTAGAATTTGTAAGGGGCTGTGAATGATTCCATGGAGGAACGACACAAGAGCAAGCCATTGCAGGACTGCAAAATCTTGATGCCTAGTGGGTCGGGAGTGAAATTGAGGGGGCGTTTAGATGGACGAAGAAGAGAGATGAAATGAGGCTCTGCTGTGCCAGTTCTGCTTAAGAAGAAAGCGGAGGAGAATTTAGGGTTAGGGTTTTGGAGGGTGTGGGAATCGCAGAATTTGGGGTTTGAGATGATAGAGAGCCACTGCTTGGAGACGCATTTGAAGCGGACCAGAGATTGAGCTGGTACGCGCACAAGGAGCTCTTTAAGGAGGTCTTCGTTGTTACCTACAGTTTCTGCTGCCATGCTTCTCTGCATTTTTACTTTGCGTTTTGCTGAGTGAGGTTGACTGGAGACATTTATTGCTCAGCAGTAACGCACAGCATTGGGCCGAGTAGACCAAAAGAAATAAGCCTGAGCGTCTGGAATGTACATGGCTACAAGCACCTTCGACCGAGCCGCTATATTGGACTTTTATGTATGTATAAGCACGTGGCCAACATCACATCACTGCAGAATCACGACAACCTATATCAGTATATCACTGCTCACTTGCTCGGGAAATTCTAGAATAACCCGAGCATGAAGTGTTCGGATTGTGAGATTCAATATTCACCATTGGATGTGATAAATTACCTATCCTATCCCTGCAACCTCCCCCCCGCAAATGCACCACATGCCCAACCACTGCTTCCCCCGTGCACTGAAGCAGCACCCTCCCATGGCTTCGGGCTTCCCTCCATAGCTTCTCAAAATTTTAACTTTGTGGGGTAACATATTTGCTTAGGCTATATGTATATATGTGTAAATCTGCTACATGAGAGTACCAACCATATCACTGTTCTTAATTATGGACAGGCCGGAAAAGATGATGACAATGGTGAAGACATGCATATCCGAAGAAGAGGCATGCGCTGTCTGTAGAATCTATCTACTTGAACTGTGTGAAGGGGGGAGACCCTCAAAATGGAATCCAAAAGTAAAGGAAAGTGTGAAAGGAAGAAAAGTGTTCCTCACTTTGTTCTCTTACTGTTTGCTACTTTGTCAAAGGGAAAACCATCAGCTGCAGTACTAGAGGAAAAGAAGGCCATGCACTTGTTATATATATTCCCTTGTTGCTGCATGGCTTTGTATGAGAAATTAGATGACAAAACCAAAACGTGCAAGATAGAAAGAAAAAAAAAACCTCATAGTCTTTTGTTATGTGAATACGTGAGTTGCACTCCATATACTGAGAGCTAGAATTCTTCTAGTTGAACAGGGCTTCTGCTACCGTTGTTCTCCTAGTATTGGGGTTTGGGTAGTGAGAGTTTGTTCATAAACTCTAATACTCTATTTGTATATTTCTTCAATTTGATCATAGTAGAATATTTTGCCGCTCTAAAAGTAGATATAGCTCAATCACACCGATTGAGTGAACCACTATAAATATTTGTGTATTGAGTTATATGTTTTTTGTTTTCATAATCTACTCACTAAGCTCAGTCAATATCATATTTAATTGTTACGTTTCCGCACAACAAAATGTGCTGTAAAATGGTTTAGTACTAAAGATAACAAGACCTGTGATGTCTGCAAGCAAGAGGCTCTAAACCTGTATGTCACTCTGTTATGAATACGAAGTGTTCGAACTCGAAATTCTGGAAGTAGATTTCAGCAGGAACATGCTAACGGATACAGGCAAGTGCACAATAGGCAGTAGAAAATTGTAGCTGAAAATCAATGCCGTAGGATAGTGAAATTTATGTCTTCCTCCTTGTCCTCATATGATATATGCTTGTTTAATTACCTCACTAATGTTTTTAGTTCATATATTTTCAGGGTGTGGCAGGAAGTGCCTGTGCTTGTCATTATTAGCATGCTTGCCTACTTTTGTTTTCTTGAGCAGCTACTGGTAAGATTAGAAATCTAAACATAGATCAGTCTGTCTTATTGTACTTTTTCCTTGGTGATATATATATATGTTCATATATATACAGGTTGAAAAAATGGGTACCGGCGCAATTGCCATCTCTCTTCCATTTTCGTGTGTACTGGGTCTCCTGTCATCAATGACCTCATCAACCATGGGTAGGCTACCAATCTTAAGTAAATCTTTTTAAAGTTTTCTAGTTGTTGCAAGGAAATTGTGGGAACTTGTTGACTGAACTGCAATATAATGAGTGATGTTTATCAGTAACCACAACTTGATGGACACACTTTTAGAGTTGATGGGTTAACATTAGAATATATAGTGTATAATAGCCAGATAAATGTTTCTCCATCCATTGCAGTGATTTATTGTCCTGGTTTTCTGTTAAGGTCTAAGTTACTACTCGTAGATTGTTGGTTCACTACCCTAACTTTTGGATCTGATGTGTTTAGTGAAAAGAAGATTTGTGTGGGTTTATGCGTCGGTTCAGTTTGCTCTGGTGGTTTTATTTGCACATATATTTTACTCGTTGGTAAGAGGCTTTCCTCAACAAGTTATGTTTCCTTTGTTATTTTCATTCATATGCAACAGAAGGTTATGAAGTGGTTGGATTATGTTGTGGCCTCAGGTCCGGGTGCAAGCAGTTCTTTGCATTCTGCTGGCAACATTTGCGGGGTTGGGTGTTGCAATGAGTGGGAGTTCCATTCTTGTCGAGTTATTGAGGTGGAGAAGAAGATGGCAGTCTAGCTCCGAGCAACGCCATAGGTGATCCTAAAATGTTGACACGAGTGTGAATGTGGTGCATTAGAAAATCTAGGCACTTTTATTGATGCCCATCGATGGTTGATATGATATGATTTAGCTAATAGTTGAGATGAGAATTTTTATGGTTTTGTCATATGTTCAGGAATTTTTGTATGTTTCCCACTTTTAATGCTAGTTTGGATATGCACCAAAAATGCAAACGCACGAGCGGTGGTACCGTGGTAGTTTCGGCATCGTGATCACTGCCGGTTCAGTTCATGGTGGTGGACTATGGGATCCATTCTGACGGGTTTAGGATCCCGGAATTGCAGTGGTGACGTGCGGCAGATGTGGTTTTGACGGCGAGGTCGAAGTCGGTGATGTTATTGCCGCTAGTTTTGTCTTTATTCAGTCTCCAGAACGGGGAAGAAGAGCATGGGCTTGGGCCTTTGGGCCTTGGTCTGTGGTTGTTGGCTATGGTGGGCTGATGATTTTCTGTGCCTTTCGGATTCTATATTTTTGGCGGGCTCATCTCTGTTCTACTAGAAGTTTTGTACACTCGAATGACTAGTTTAATTGGTTTGAGTTATGTACTATTAGATAGGCTATGTTCTTTTTTTTTCGTCACTTGAGTAAAGTGTGCTACTCACGATCGATCGAATGAGTATTATTTACTAGAGCTTGCTCCCGGATTAAGCCAAATGTGGCTTAGGCACTATTGTTGCTTTTGGGGCTTTGACACTGGTATATGTAGTAATACCCTAGCATTGACCTAGTTTAATCTATGAATTTATCCTTTTCCCTCAAAATACTAGACTGGATATTGTATAGGCTTCAAAATAGTACCAAATACCAAGCAAAGGTGTATATTTGTTGCAAGTCAACCTTACGTAAAACACAGAATTCATTTAAAAGTTGTTTCAATCCAACTTCACATGTTACCTAAGTAGTAGGATATTGCAAAGCACCACCAGAAAAACTCCCGAGTCATACTTTCATTTCCATAAAAACTTGTACTCTAAAAAAAGGCCAAACGATGCCGTTTGGTTAAGTCCTCCATCAGTGACAAGAAGGTAATCGACAAGCCAAACGATGTCCTTTGGTTAAGTCCTCCGTCAGTGAAAGGAAGAAAATATAAATATTTACATTATAAACGTCGCATATAAATTTTTCTATCACAGAATCCTTACAACATAAAGGAAACTAGGAAAGTGATCAAATTATTTTTTCTTTGGTTCGGATTACGAAAATTGATTGTAGATACTCGCAAAATGGGGTGAATGAGCATGAACGTAAGAATTTTCTATTTTCTTTTATTACCATCTTGCCCTCTACCAAAAAAAAAACTGCATTCACCGATTAGTTTGCGAGTATCAAAATAGAAGAATATAGACTCAATATATAAGAGCAACTAAATTAAACAACATTGTCTAAAATTTTCTCATTTCGTTCCAAACATTAGAGTTAATTTAGCTAACACCGATTAGTTTTCATTGAGTAGTGAAATTACCTAAACATCATATATACTACCCTAATCGAACCACATGAAATACAATTTACTGAATTTAGAAGTTGTAGAACAAAAGATGAAACCTCATCGGTCAAGCTAAGAAAGCTCAGAGTAGATGAAGGGTCATGTCTTCGAACAACGTCATCGCCGACTGGATATGCTGAAGGAGCTCGATCACTTTCAGTATCACAAGCGGGGCTTCAGGTGAGTCGGTGACTGCAAACTTGCTATGCATGAAGCGACTGTCAATAATGAAACATTCCTTCAGAACTATCTTGCAGCAATAACAGCACTTCAAGCCCTCCTGAGATTCCAGATCAGATCACACTAAACTTTCCCACAGTTGCAACTAAATGGCGCTCTGCTTCCCATTCTCTGAGACCTGAACAATATATATGAAAGACATAATTATATGTTGTACCCAAACAATTCACGGAACTAAAACTAGTTCCCTGAGTTCGTAGAAAGAAATGTTGTGTGCATCATTGTATGACAAGGACATAAAATAGGCAATAGAGCACCATGCGTGATAACTAACTCCCTAAGCTTTCACAAAATGTCAATTCTCTATGCCTCAGAAGTCAGAACTTTTACCAGCAGATGTGAACAATTCCTTTGACTTCTTTCACCACATCCCCAGTTCTCCACCAATAACAGTCGAGATTTGAAAATAAGAGGGAATTTAATTACATCCATGTCAGAACCTTCTTAGAATTAATTAATTAAAGGCAAAACAAAAACCACTGTATATCCTAGAATTTTTCCTATACCAACCCCCTCTTCAACTGTAAAACCGCATTCAGTCCAAAGAAAATAAAAATGTAGGAGCATCTCTGTTGTTGGCCTTGATGAGGTTCTTTTATTTTTTATGAGTTTTGAGCAAACAGTCCATGGCCCATGGATTTTGAAAGGCATTGTAACTATAACCACGCTCATGATAATCATAACATGGTTCAAACCAGAAAAATAACAACAGCAATGATATTACCATATATTTACAAACAAATATGTATAGAAAATTAGAAATTTTGACACTCAAATCAATGATTAGGATCTAAACATCATCAAACACTAGCCAAAAATCCCAGTGTACTGACAAGAATCCCATGCATGGAAGCTTAAGCTTATGGCTTCTTGAGAGTACGTTTAGCACTTACAATGAGAACTTACCTCACCCAACCCTTAGAAATAAAAACTAAAAATTCTGCATACCCCTCTATCTTGGTGCCACATGGAGCCAATTCAGACTATGAGAGGATTGAGAGCCTACTGAAAGTCTTATTCCTAAGATTATAAGATGTGACCTTGGCGGTATGTGTAATATCATTAGTAGTCCTCTTTCTTTTCTATCCTAAATAAGAGGAAGTAGAAATAATGTACACCTAGGTTAATTGCAGGAGCAAAAATTCTGCTTCACAGAAAAACAGTCCAGTGATACATGAACTAATTAAATTCAGCAACCTCCTCAACTTGGCAGGTTTAAAATGGCAATGTAAAGGACCTAAATTAATTATACATATTTATCTAATTAAATCCAACCAGCCACCCCAACTGAGATCTTGATGCACCCTTACTTTGACCTACGATCATCGCATCAACAAATAACTAACTAGCGCAGTTATAATTAAGTTCAAGGTACCATTAGATTGCTGTCAAATGCATAGGTAATTGGAACTTGTTAATACCAAATTAACATTCTTAGTTTTAACAACGAACCAACAGCAGATAAATGGCGACCGACAACAAAAAAAGGATGATATAGGAACGCAATTACCATCACACACAAGCCAAAGTCTCCATATAATGATAAGCATCTCTCCATCCAACTTGCGAAGAAGTGACTAAATCAGAGAGTTTCTTAAAGCTCTTATCCCGGAGATTATAGGAGACGACCTTATAAGGAATGTGCAGCAAAAGACATGGATTCTCTTGTTCATTTTCCTCCACATGAAGAAATAGAAATGGATAATAGCCTGCATAAATCTCAGGAAAGGCGACTCTCATGGGATTAAGATCGACGCGGTACTTGACAGACCAGCCAGAGTAGTCCCTGGCCATCTCCAGCACATCAAACTGGTTAAGACCACTGCAATAGACTTGAATAAGATGCAGATTTCCACCAGACTCCCCAAAACAAATGCAGTCTCTCTCCACGGAACGGTTGTCGCCACGAAACTCATCAACCACTCCATAATGCCCTGCATCTATGTCATAGTGAACCAACCAACAAAAGCGGCTCAGCCAATTAATTGACCCATTGCAGTATACACCGGGTACGAAGTTCCCACTTGATGGAAACCACATATCATTAGACTCACAAACCCTCCAGCTTCGAGTCTGAGACGAATATATCTCAAGCTTAATATGCAATGGGGGAGTAGTACCCCTGCCCGAAATGCAGACGACCTTGTAATGAAGCGATTTGGAAGGATCAAAAGCCAAAGCAACACTCAAAATCCTTGTGTGATTGCATTTAGGTGGAAGAGCAAGTTGGAAGTAGTGGCTAGTTGTGGGATTGACAATGTAGAATTTGAAAGGGGCTGTGAATGATTCTATGGAGGAACGACACAAGAGCAGGCCATTGCAGGACTGCAAAATCTTGATGCCTAGAGGGTCGGGAATGAAATTGAGGGGTTTAGATGGAGGAGAGCTAGATGGACGAAGAAGAGAGATGAAATGAGGCTCTGCTGTGCCGGTTCTGCTTAAGAAGAAAGCAGAGGAGAATTTAGGGTTAGGGGTTTGGAGGGTGTGGGAGTCGCAGAATTTGGGGTTAGAGATGATAGAGAGCCACTGCTTAGAGACGCATTTGAAGCGGACCAGAGATTGAGCTGGTACGCGCACAAGGAGCTCTTTAAGGAGCTCTTCGTTGTTACCTACAGTTTCTGCTGCCATGCTTCTCTGCATTTTTGCGTTTTGCTAAGTGAGTGTGACTGGAGAGATCGAAAGGTATACTTGTTATAGCTTAGCAGTAACGCACAGCATTGGGCCGAGTAGAAAAGCGCAGACTAAAAGAAAGCACCAAATAAGCTTGAGCGTCTGGAACGTACCGGAGATTACATGCACCTTCGACCCAGCCGCTTTATGTTCGACCTTTTTGTATCCAAGGGCTTAGGCCAACCAACCGAGTACATATACCCAAGTACATATGCAATGGGATGGGATGGGGTGTGTGCCAGAATTTCCGACTTTGTTTTTTGCACAAGAACTTGGCCAATTCACATCACATCAATGCAGAAGCACGACAACCAATAACAGTATATCACTGGTCACTGATCACTTGCTCAGAATAATTTTTATGTTCCTTTTTTGCCCTCTTTCCTACCATCAAAGTTTTGCTCTGTTTGTTTTTCAGCCTCTTCTGCTCGTCCAGCTTAATCTCTCAAAGACTCAAACTCTCAGAGCTTTCTGATCATTTCCGAGGTTTCCCTCCAATCCGTCCTAAAACCCGTCTTGCAAAACCCACATATCACTTCCATGGCTTCGGGCAGCTTCCCTCCATAGCTTCTCTAAATTTTGACTTTGTTGGGTAACAAATTTGCTTAGGCTATATTTTTTAACTCTTACCCTACATATATATATATGTCTAAATCTGCTACTTGAGAATACCAATTAACCATATCACTGTTCTTAAGTATGGACAGGGAATGATGATGACAATGGTGAAGATAGATATGCATATCCGAAGAAGAGGCATGCGCTGTCTGTAGAATCTGTCTACTTGAAGTCTTGAACTGTGCGAAGGGGGTCAAACTGGAATGCAGTTGCAAAGGTAAACGTGCTCTGGCCCACCAAGAATGTATTGAATACAAGTACTAGCTCCACTTATCGGCTTCATGTTTGCTATATTAATTTATTATTGTCAAGCCACCCAAAAGCGAAGGAAAGTGTGAAAGCTAAGAGAAGTGTTCCTCACTCTGTGCTATTAGTGTTTGCTACATTGTCAAAGGAAAAGCATCAGCTGCAGGCCTAGAGGAAAAGAAGGCCATGCACTTTTTAGGCTCGGTGAACAAGCTGCAATTGGCAATGGGGAAGTATAGTGATGCTGGTGAGAAACCATGGCTGCGTGATGATGAGCTTGGAGTGGTTCTGGAATTGCAGCTTCACTTCTGCTTTCAAAATTGCAAGGAATCTGCTTAAGAAGAAGAGAAAGGAAGAGCAGGTGAGCAACTCTCAACGACTCCGACGACCCAAGGCTCCATCCCCGACAAAGCTTAAGCAAAATCAAAAGAGAAGAATAAAATCAAACGGGAAGGGAGAAAAAAATAGAAAAACAACAAATAAATATAATTTTTTTTATTTTAAATGTTTGAAATAAATTTATATAATAATATATGTGATGATAATTTAAAATTTGAATTGTGAGGTATCGGAATAGTGTTTCACCACCTTGAATAGTGATTGTCCGGTGGTTGCGCCGTCACTTGTGGTGGTTTGCTGGCGAGTTATATATATTCTGCATGGCTTAATGTGAATGAGAAATTAGATGAGAAACGTGCAAGAGAGAGAGAAAAAAAACCTCCAAGTCTTTTGTTCTGTGAATGTGAGTACGTGAGCTGCACTCCATATACTGAGAGCTATAATTCTTCTAGTTGAAGAGGGCTGCTGCCGCTACCTTTGTTCTCCTTGTATTTGTTTTTTCTTTTGGAGCAAGAACATCTTTGTTCAGTTGCTCAATTGGGTGCACAGTATTGGGGTTTTGATAGTGAGAGTTTGTTCATAAACTCTATTTGTGTATTTCTCAGACTTGATCATAATGAAATATTTTGTTGGTTCATGTAGCTCAATCACACCGATTGAGTGGACCATTATAAATATTTGTGTATTAAATTATTTGTTTTTTGTTTTTGTAATTTACTCACTAAACTCGATCAATCTACTGTTGTGTGCTGTAAAATAGTTTAGTATTAAAGGTAACAAGACCTGTACTGTCTGCAAGCAAGAAGCTCTATACCTGGCCGTCACTCTGTTACAAATACGAAGAGTTGGAACTCGAAATACTGGAAGTAGATTTCAGCAGGACTTGCTAATGGAATAATGGATACAGGCAAGTGCACAACAGGCAGTAGAAAATTGTAGCTGAACAGCAATACCGTGGATAGTAAATTTAAGTCTTCCTCATATGATATATGCTTGTTTAATTAGTTAATTACCTCGCTAATGTTTTTAGTCCATATCTTTTCAGGGTGTGGCAGGAAGTGCATGTGCTTGTCATTGTTAGCTTGCTTGCCTACTCAGGTAAGATCAGAAATCTAAACATCAGATCTCTGTCTTATTCATTCATGTACAGGTTGAAAAAAAAAAAAAGGGTACCGGCACAATTGCCATGATATGTCTCTTCCATTTTCTTGTGTACAGTCTCTTGTCTTCAATGACCTCATCAACCATCTTAAAGTACATATTTTTAAAGTTTTCTAGTTGTTGCAAGGAGAAAAATTGTGGGAACTTATTGACTGAACTGCAATATAATTTCCAAAAAAAAGAAAAAAGAACTGCAATATAATGAGTGATGTTTATCAGGAACCACAACTTGATGGACACACTTTTAGAGTTCTTTGCATTCTCCTGGCAACATTTGCTGGGCTGAGTGGGAGTTCCATTTTTGTTGAGTTTTTAAGGTGAAATGACTTTAAGGTCATGAGAGTTTGAAATGAAAAAATTTATTAAGGAGAATACAATTCACATTCTCAGAAATTCCCATTTTAATTTTTTAATATTATTTTGTCCCAACTATTCTTCACCTCCTGAAATGAATGGTCAGAATTTTTTATTCCTCTGTCCTTTCTAAAATGCATGACTTTTCCTTCCTCACCCATGCTATTGCTGACTCATTCTCTTTCTTGCCCATTCCTTTCTATCGTCTTCAACATAATTGTTTCTGACCCATTTCTGTTCTTCACGGATCCAGACCTCCTCACCTCATGACTTTGTTTGGCTAATTTTTTTGACTCAAGCAGTGTAATTATGGGATATGTAAAAAAAAATTTGACAAAAAATTCAAGTACTTTTATATTTTTGCTATGAAAAAATCCAAATAATCTGCCCACAAACAAAGGCCAAAAAGATTTTATTCAACACTTCAAGAATAACTGAGGTGAGCTGAATCTGATGACAATCAATAAAGTAAAAATACCAAAATTGATATGAAGCTAATAAGTAATAACACATTAACACTTATAGGAGGCCAAGAGGGAATAACAAGCCACTTAAAGGAAAAGTATTAGCAAAATGAATAGTCATTTACCTAATGCAAGTAGCTATAATTTTCTATAAGGAAAACATAAGAACTACCTGACTTCTCTGGTCCTTCACAATCAATTGTAATTATGTTTTTAAAGTCTAAAGCTATGGAGTTAAGCATGTGGCATACAAATGAGAAATGACAGCTGCTTCCAATTTTAATCACATATTGAACAACTCCATGCATGATTTGTAATCTAGCTGGAGCTCAAAATTATAGATTGCAAATTGATCCTTGGAATTTCAACAACTTACATATGAACCAGTTTATAAAATAACTAACTCCCTAAACTTTCACAAAACAGAAATCCCCTATGCTTCAGAAATTTTCAGATGTGAAGAATTTCTTGACTTCTTCACCTACATCTCCACCAATAACAGTCCAGGGCTTTGTAGAGCCTTCTTGGGATTATAGGCAAAACAAAAACCCACTGTATATCTGAGAATTTTGTCTATACAAACCCTCTTAAATTCTAAGAGCATGCATTCAGTCCAATGAAAATAAAAATGTAGAAGCATATCTGTTCTAGACCTTGATGAGTTTCTTTCATTTATGAGTTTTGAGCAAACAGTCCATGGGATTTGAAAGGCATTGTAACTACAACGCCCATGATAATCATACCATAGTTCAAGCCAGAAAAATAACAATAGCATTGATATTACCACATGTATTTACAACAAACATCTATGGAATTTTAATACTCAAATCAATGATTAAGATCTAATCATTAACCACTAGCTGAAATCCCAATGCATCGATATGAATCCAGCCATTCAAACATGTCAAGAACTCATAGAATCTTATGGCTTCAGAGGTATTACTAGTTTAGCAGATACAATTAGAGTTTCCCTCATTCCTACGAATAAAAATAATGATTGTAAATAACTCTCTATCACGCAAAGTAGCGATACATGAAGTACATTCAAAATAACAACAGTCAAGAAATCAACTTGGCCAGTTCCAAATGGCATTCTAAAGTACACAAATGTACACAAGCCAACCAGCCACCCAAACTGAGATCTTGATGCACCCTTACTAGAATTATGATTATCACAACAACAAATGACTAGTCCACTCAAAAATTCAAGGTACCATTAGATTGATGTCAAATTCATAGGTAAATACCAAACATTCTTAGTTTTAACAACCAAAAGCAGAAAAATCGCAACAAAAAAAATTCATGAGATAGAAATTACAATTACCATCACACACAAGCCAAAGTCTCCATACAATGATAAGCATCTCTCCATCCAACTTGTGAAGTTGAGACTAAATCAAAGAGTTTCTTAAAGCTCTTATCCCGGAGATTATAGGAGATGATCTTATAAGGAATGTGCACCAAAAGAGATGGATTCTCTTGTTCATTTTCCTCCACATGAAGAAATAGAAATGGATAATAGCTAAAGTAAATCTCAGGAAAGGCGACTCTCATGGGATTAAGATCAACACGGTACTTGACAGACCAGCCAGAGTAATCCCTCGCCATCTCCAGCACATCAAACTGGTTAAGAACACTACTTTTCACTTGAATAAGATGCAAATTTCCACCAGACTCCCCAAAACAAATGCAGTCCCTCTCCACGGAATGGCTGTCACCACTAAACTCATCAACCACTCCATAATGGCCTGCATCTATGTCATAGTGAACCAACCAACAAAAACGGCTCAGCCAATTAATTGACCCATTGCAGTATACACCGGGTAGGAAGTTCCCAGTTGATGGAAACCACATATCATTAGACTCACAAACCCTCCAGCTTCGAGTCTGAGACGAATATATCCCAATCTCAATCTGAAATGCAGAGCCCGAAATGCAGACCACCTTGTAATGAAGCGATTCGGAAGGATCAAAAGCCAGAGCAACACTCAAAACCCTTGCGGATTTGGATTTAGGTGGGAGAGCAAGTTGGAAGTATTGGCTAGTTGTGGGATTGACAACGTAGAATTTGCGATGAGTTGTGAATGATTCTATGGAGGAACAACACAAGAGCAAGCCATTGCAGGACTGCAAAATCTTGATGCCTTGTGGGTCGGGGATGAAATTGAGGGGGCGTTTAGATGAACGAAGATGAGAGATGAAATGAGGCCCTGTTGTGCCGGTTCTGCTCCAGAAGAAGGCGGAGGAGAATTTCGGGTTAGGGTTTTGGAGGGTGTGGGAGTCGCAGAATTTGGGGTTAGAGATGATAGAGAGCCACTGCTTGGAGACGCATTTGAAGCGGACCAGAGATTGAGCTGGTACACGCACAAGGAGCAGTTTAAGGAGGTCTTCGTTGTTACCTACAGTTTCTGCTGCTCCTGTACTACTCTGCATTTTGCGTTTTGCTTCGCTCGGTGTGACCGGAGAGATTGAAAGCTGTATTTATAGTTCAACAGTAACGCACGGCGTTGGGCCGTAAATTGACACCCCTAGTTTTACTAAGGGACATAAATTCTCTATTTATTTTCCTCATCAAAGGATATTGCACTTTATTATTTTTGTACTAAATGACTATAGAGAGCCTTACAAGATTCTAGTTGACTATAGAGTCTTATACCATTTTTTGTTGACACTATAGGATTTATTTTGACTATAAAGGCTCTATGGGTCGCGAACCGGGTCGCGAGCGGGTCGACGGGTCATGACCCGGGTCGGACTTTTTTTTTTCAGTATTTTTTTTTCTTGTCTTCTCTTTCCCTTTTGTTGTCGTCTCTCGCTTAACAGCTCTCCTCCCTTATCTACATAGCTGCTGTAGTATATGTACGATTTGAAACCCTAAGCATTTCGGATCTTGAGCTGCATTTGGATGTGAAGGATTGTGCGTCACTCAGATCGGTCATGGAGGAACTTTCCGGCGACGTAGGAGCCGCGTCTCCGCTGATGGAGTTCAGGGGCAATGGACTGCTGCCAGGCTATAATCTGACGCCCCCGCCGCTGACGGTGTCGGGATCGTTTAAGGAGGGGAAGAGCTCGTCCAGGAGAAGAGCAATCAGGAGGCCGAGCATGGACGGCGACGGGTTCCTTAACCTCTTGCACGGCTCGGATCCGGTCAACGTTGAGCTCTATGCGACTCGATCCGCTAGTTTTCTTCGAGATTTGCAGTTGGCTTTGCTCGATTTGACGGTTGTTTCACAATTTTGATTGTCGTTTTGTGTAGACAGAGTAGAGAGAGAGATTCTTCTTATTCATGTCTAGTTTATGCTCCTAATTCTCGAACAGTTGAATATTGGACCTCATCCAATTTGGCTACTGTGTTGGCAATTACGTACATGATTTCTTTATTTGGCTACTGTGTTGCTTCTCTTTGTATTGTTTATGGGGTTGAGGGTTTAAAGGTGGCTGTTGTATATAAATTGTTTATGGGGACTGTTGTATATAAGCGGAAAAAAATTGTAGTGGAAGCGGAAAAAAATTGTAGTGGAAGCGGAAAAAATTGTAGTGGAAGCGGAAAAAATTGTAGTGGAAGCGGAAAAAATTGTAGTGGAAGCGGAAAAAAATTGTAGTAGAAGCGGAAAAAAAATGTAGTGGAAGCGGAAAAAATTGTAGTGGAAGTGGAAAAAAATTGTAGTGGAAGCGGAAAAAAATTGTAGTAGAAGCGGAAAAAAAATGTAGTGGAAGCGGAAAAAAATTGTAGTGGAAGCGGAAAAAAAAAAACGACCCGCGGGTTGCAAAACGGGTCGCGAACCGGGTTGCGAGTTGGGTCATGGATATTTGTTTTTTTAAGGATATTTGAGCCTTTATTGTCAACTTGTGAAATTATTAGACTTTATAGTCAATTATAATGTTGTCTGGGCCTTGTATGTCACGAACTATTGTTTTTGTTTTCGAAAGAAAAACATAATTCAATTAAACCAACGAAAAACATACAAAACATGAGACATAAGTTTAATTCTAAAACGGATTATATAAAATTAGGGTTCGAAAAATTCCCGATTAGACTCGATTAATTCCTAATTAATCGCTGAAAGGTGCTTAGCCGACTCGATTTTTGTTCTATCGGCTGGGCTAATCGGCCTCCAAAAAATGGGCCAGAAAATAGGCCGAAATCGAACAAAATAGGAAAATTCGGGAATTTTTATTTTTATTTTTAAGAAATAGTTAGGTTAGTCATCACTCATCAGACTCTCATCACTCATTCCCTCTCGCCTGAGTCGCCTCCATCGCGCAACCAAAAAAAAAGAGACGAAACTCTCTTTCTCTCTCGCGCCTCCATCGCTCTGCCTCTTTCTCTCTCTCGTGCCCAGCAGGCAGCAGCCCAGCCTTCACTCTCTCTCGGCGCCTCAACCTCGACTCTCTCTCGGGTAAGTTCCTTTTTCTTGACTCCAAATTGAGAATTTGAGACTAAGTGAAGAACTTGCTGTTAAATTGTTGATTAATTGTTGTTGAATGATTGAATGAATGAATGTTGAATTGTTGATTAATTGGGTTTAATTGGGGTTTGCACTTTGCAGCAAGAACTCGTGCTATATGCCTAATTGGCTAATTGCCTATATGTTGAATCGTTGATTGTTGTTTATTAATTGATGAATTGAATGAATGTTGATTGTTGATTAATTGGGTTTGCTAGCCTGCTATATGAGTATAATACTATAATAGGAATATAGGTTTAATACTTTAAGTCTTTAACGGCGTGTTTGGATGAAGTATTTTCAATTTTCATAGACATTCCTAAATGACAGGAATTATGATTGCATGATTTAAAATTCTAGTAATTGAGAATTCTGTTGTTTGGATGTCATCATATAGAATTTTAAAAAGCCCCATTAACCAATTAAAGGACGCACAAGACTACAAGATTGCCATAGTTTTCTTCCATGTTCATCTTTGCAGCAACCAAATAATCATCATCGATCATCACTAATGAACCAAAGCAACGGCAATAACAAGAAAAGTTAGATATAAGGTAAATAACCAGATGTCAATTTAACTGACAAGAACAAATATAACTTCAAAGGGAATTTCATGATGTACTGAAAACTGATTCATAATAGCATAGAAATCACAGAACTTATTCACAATGATTTCCTAAACTCCATTCAGAAGCCAAAATCAAAATACCCATTCACTTAAATAGTAATTTGATCCGTCCAAAAACATAAACATAGAAATAGAAAGAGATAGAGGTTGAAATATAACTTTTATCTTGTAGAAGAAAACGTCAAAACATGTGCAGAAGAACAAATCGGAGAGTTCTGTGTTAGAAGGCTTTGTTATTATTGTAACTTTATGTAGACCATGGTTGGTTTAGGATGACATCTTGCCGCCCTGCGCGAGGCTTTGGTGCGATGGAAAAATAAAGCTCCGCTCGGATGGAATTGAGAAATAACGTCTATTTTTGAGGGAATTGAAGTCGGAAATCTCGACCTCCAATTCCCTCGATTTTTATTGCGCATCATTTGCAGATTCCACTCAATATGTTACCAAACGGGTAAATTTGAGGGTTGGAATCGTGAAATCCTGAATTTTAATTAAATTCCAGCGTATTTTCCCCCATCCAAACACACCCTAATAGTATATGTATCATTGTTGAATGTTGATTAATACTTGATAGAAGTATAGAACCCGTGCTGCAGTATAGAAGATTAGAAGTATAGAACTGTGATTAATTTGATTGTTGTTGATTAATTTGATTAATAGAAGTATAGAACCCGTGATTAATTTGTACAGGTTGGAAAATTTGTGTGAATGGCGAGTAATGCCGCTGATAGTGCATCTTCTGGGGCATCTATGGAGGGATATGGAGAAGAAGAGTTTGAGGCATAGCCTTGCAAGTGTTTTTTTTGTTTTTTAAATAAGTACTCATTAAAATAAGTATGCTACTTTTTTCATGTTTTCAATCATTTGTATGACTTTATAATTTTATATATCCTTATATTTTGCATTTATATATTAATTTATATGTGATAAAATAAATAAAAATTTAAAAAATTCAAACTGATTAATCCCCTAGGCGCTAATTCCCTGCCCGCCGCTCGACTAGCGATAGCGATTTTTCGAACCTTGCATAAAACATGAGCTCAAGAAGTCCAAACTGTAAACAAACATACGCCTCAATCCATAGGCGATTGATAACTGATAAACCTAACTTGGATTGAAACTGTGATTTCACAACCCGATTTTAAAGATCTTTTCAGTTGTTTTTGGCTTTTGCCAATTTGTTTCTTTTAATTTTTATTTGTTTTATTTTGAAATTGTTTCTTTTTTGCGAGACATCTATCTCCTCCTCATAGTGGACCAAAGGAGCAAGTGTGCAGAGTAAAATGAACGTTCCAACCAGAATCGCAGGCAGACTACTCACTGCTCCTTTGCTTCCCTCCTTGTCCTCTCTTAGTCCCAGAGGTTCTCTTTAATCACTCTTCACCGTCAGTCTCTCTCTCTCTCAAATTCTTTTTTGCACTTCAAAGCTTATGAAAACCTAAAACAAACATTGAAACACACTGAGCTCAACCATTTTCTTCTTCTTCTTCTTCATTGTATTCAGGCGTGCGCAGATTTGGTTTAGCGCCAATAGTGCACAGCCAGAGATTTAAACGCCGTGTTGAACAGAAAATGGATTGGAGCTTGGAGAAACTGGACGCCGGCGTTGAAATTACTCAGCTGGGGGTGGTTCGCCCGGCGACTGAAGCTCACGCTGAGGAGGCTGTTGAAGCTCTTAGAGCCGGAAAAGTCATTGCAGTCCCTACAGATACACTCTACGGCTTTGCTTGTGATGCTTGGTATGTCACACTCCAATGCACTCCACCTGTTTGTTTAAATGCCTCAATGAGTAAATTCTTGTTTTTGTGGGTTTGGGGTTTTTTAAGAAGCCTATAGCTTTGCGTGATTTTGTGTCCCTTTAATGGTGGAGAGTAATTGCAGTTCTTTGGAAGCGGTTAATCAGATTTATGAGATTAAGGGGCGTAAGCATACGAGTCCTCTGGCCATTTGTGTTGGGGATGTACCGGACATTGAACGCTTTGCTGTCACAGACCATTTGCCTCATGGCTTGCTTGAGACTCTCCTGCCAGGACCTGTTACTCTTGTACTAAGACGAGGTTTGCAACTCATAGCTTTGCACTTTTGGATAGAGAAAGAAAAGGACATCTTTTTGATAGGCACTATCACATTATTGATGCTGCAAATGAATAGGGTTGGTTTTGTTTTCAGCTTACATTCTTTCAGATTCAGTCTTGAATAAGAAAAGCTTGTTTTGGTGTTTTGCAGGGGAGTCGAGTATGCTTGAGAAGTCTTTGAACCCCGGATTGGATAGTATAGGAGTCCGAGTGCCTGACTCTAACTTCATCAGGGACATTGCCCGTGGATTGGGGAGTGCATTGGCCCTTACAAGTGCAAACCTAAGTGGGCAGTCAAGTAGTGTTTGCATAAAAGATTTCGAGAGCCTCTGGGAACATTGTGCTTATGTTTACCATGGTGGTGTGCTTCCTTCAGGTCGTGCAGGCTCAACAGTTGTGGACCTCACCAGGCTAGGCAAGTTCAAGATTCTTAGATCCGGAAGGTAAGCATCCAATCCGATTGACTAAGATAGTTTACCTTAGTGTAAATGGCTGAGCAAAAGGACGTATTTAACATTACTCTTGATGTTTGTTGTTTGGATCTAGA
Organism: Rubus parviflorus; assembly: GCA_029955375.1. Classification (NCBI taxonomy): domain Eukaryota; kingdom Viridiplantae; phylum Streptophyta; class Magnoliopsida; order Rosales; family Rosaceae; genus Rubus; species Rubus parviflorus. Next base: position 4,919,325 of record JARGGL010000010.1, read on the forward strand.
AGCAGTTTTAAGCCAATAGTAGTTTGTATCTTACTATAGATGGAAGTGTTGTATAATCATCTCATGAGTGAATTCTAGTTTTAGGATATGTTATGTGTTTTTCAAGTGCTCCCCTAAAGATGACAGTAATAACATTTCTTTTTAATGGTTCCCTTTTTTTTGTTGGATCACCAAGGTTGGTAGAATAGATATCAATAAGGCTCATAGCTGGGTTCTTTCTCTGTGATAAATTTGGACCTCTATGAAATAAGTGTTTTAGCTATGTATCCTTTGTTTCTTGTTTCTTGTTTCTTTTGCTTTTGGCCAACTAAATTGGTTTTTCACTCCAACTAAATTGGTCCATCAGTGTACCAGTATCAAGTTTCTGAACTGTGTTATGTTTTGGCATTGCAGTGCAAGGGAAGAGACTGTTGCTATTCTTGAAAGACATTCCCTTGAGGAAGAAGGATCATCAACTTAAACCATGCTTAACTTCCATTCTTCATATGCTTTGAATGATTAAGTTTTAGAGACAAATATATTTGATGCTTAAGTTTCATGGTTGTAAAATTGTAGCAAATATCAGGAGCGAAATGATTCTTGAAGTCTTTTCTTTATGACGTTAAGATTCCTTCAGATTCCTTCTGATCTGTAAGGTAAACTGCATTTGAATCATGATCGCCATGTAGGAGCCTGTTGGAGAACAATATTTCTCAGCAGCCTCCTGTAATCGGTGTAAGTGATTTACATCGGGATGTTGTTAGAGATGCTCTTACTTACTGTTCCGATTAAATTTTCATTTAGTTTAAACCTACTTTTCTTTTTGTGCATTTATTGCGGTGCAAATACCATTGAATTGAATTACCTCACATTCTCACAATCAATCAGGATAAGCAACCCCCCTACAATCTTTTACAGGCCACCAATTTATTGAACAATTCTCTTTTCGATTCCTCTCCTCTGCTTCTCGTGTTTCTGGACTCGAATGAATCATACATCCTGTGACAATTTACTTTACAACTCGATAGAAAACACTTTTCTGTATGGAATTATGTCACACTCTGTTTTTGGGTTTTAGTGGTTAATTAAAAAAAAGAAGAAAAAAGGTCTCACTTATAAACCACAGAATAAATTGTGAAGAGGATTAGCGCGTGTACTTCACGCGAGCAAAAATTCTGGTTAGGCAGGCAGAGGCTGCAGTTTGTTTAGTTAGTGGTCTTCCCGCGACAGGAAGAGAATATCGCAAAACGGTGCTCGCTAGATTCCTAGTTGTTGACTTCTTGGGCGTGTGCTGTTGACTGTTGTGTATAGTTTCGGCACCAAAAACGTTTAATACGGATCAGAAACGTAACTTATCTTAATTCTAACTCATTTCGTCCTCGTGTTTCAAGTGGGAAACAAACTAGTTATTTGTAATGTGATTACTCGCAACAAAGTGGAGTAATGATATATGACGGTGAAAAATGATTTATACGTGAGCAAACACGTGAATTTATAGGATAGAATTTTTGCTACATATTGAGAGTAGGTGGATATGAACAGACGAAATACAACCAAGAATGTGTAACCAAAAAAAAAAGAGTCGCAATTTATGACTGCATGTTTCATATGGTTGTTAGATACCAAAAAATGGAGATTTACCAAAAAAAATAGATGCCAAAAGAAACGTTTTTGTCCATTTTGCATGAGTCCAGAAATCCCACAAAAATTCATCCAATAAAAGAAAGGCATTTCCAAATATCCAAATCCTCAGAAAAACAGAAGAATAAGAGGAGAGTCTCTGTGGCTTTGACAACTCATTTCAGTCCCAAAATCCAGAGCCTTCTTCTTCTTCCCTTTCACTCTCAGTAGCTGTCTGAACATCAACACCAAGGTACGCACAAGCACAATTACACAATCCACGTGTCCACCATTTGAGCCTCGTTTTTGAGCTCTCTCTGATTACGCTTTTGGGTTTGCATGTTTTGAGTTTAATTCGTTGGATTCTTATGTGTTATTTGCCCACAAAGAAGAATTCAGTTGGTGTGAATCAGTGAGTTTGAGCTCTATCTGATTATTGATTTGGTAAAACCCTTTTGGGTTTAATTCACCGGAGGTAATTCTGTTTTGGGTTACTTCCCTGATTTTATGAGAAATTATTTGCCGGGTGAATCAGTGAATGTGATTAGGCGATTGGATAATTTACTGTTTGGTTGCTCGCATAGCTGAGAAAACAGTGAGAAAGATCAAATTTTTTTAAATTCTAAATTTCTAAGAACTTGAATTTTTGCTATTTGTTTTGGATTTGGAAATACCAACAAACAGTCAGAGCCGATGAACTTTAGTTTGATATATGTAATGATATATCATGTGTTAATTGTGAAGGTAAAAGCTTTGGTGTTGCAGAGATGGCTACCGGAGCTGTACCAGCTTCCTTTACGGGTCTAAAAGGCAGGGACACCACGTTGGGGTTTGCTAAAAGCATGGATTTTGTGAGGGTTTCTGATTTGAAGCGGTTTAAGTCCGGCAGAACAAGAATTTCAGTGATAAGGAACTCGAATCCTGGATCGGATATCGCGGAACTCAAGCCAGCATCTGAAGGCAGCCCTTTGTTAGGTGATCAAACTCCCACATGATCAATTTTTACTATTCACCCTTTGTTTTAATGCATGTTGTTGTGTTTTAATTCTTGAAACTATTTCTGGTAGCTGAGAAATTGGGTGAAAGGGAGAGCAGATATGTTCTAATTGATATGCATATTTTTGTCAGTTATGAACAAGAAAGAATTATAGTTATTACTAGATGATTGTAATTTTACTGTTGGTGAATAATTCATTTATGGGGTAGAAAGCAATTAACTAGGCAGATGAGGAAATCTTGCTTCCATTGGATTATCTGTAAAGCAAACTTCTGAAAGTGTTCAGATTTCTCAAAATTAGAAGTCTTGCCTCAAAGCTAGCCAAGTAATTGTATTAGATTTGTTGAACTAAGCCTCTCCTTGGTTAATACTTGCTGATATGTTCACATCAATTGAATGGGATATTAGGTACCGAGAAGAAATATGGAATTGGTAGTGGATATCAGTGTATATATTTATTTCTTTCTACCTCTATGGGTTCCTTTCATTTTATCTAATATTTTTGTTTTTATTTTAATGTAGTTCCTAGACAAAAGTATTGTGAATCCATACACAAAACTGTCAGAAGGAAAACGAGGACAGTGATGGTTGGAAATGTGGCTATTGGCAGTGAGCATCCCATAAGGATTCAAACAATGACCACGAGTGACACAAAGGATGTCGCTGCTACAGTTGAAGAGGTTCTTTACTTTCCCTTTTGCTTGAGCTCTATATATATGGAGCTACTTAGTTTTGACCCAAGTCTGTATATCTATGGTATCTTTGGTTCTGATTGAGAATGAGTCACATATCATACTTCTGGGATGAGTTTATGAGTCACATATCGACTATAGCGGGATTTACTTTTCCATAATCATACCCCAATCAAGTGTATGAGTTGTCAAAATTCTTAGTCTTAGGTTTATCTTGCACATGCAAAAAGATCATGGTTTCACTGCTGAAGATAAGAAAAGTTTAAAACTATTATTAAAGTAGCTTGTGATGTGTTAGTATGAGATCCTTGATGTTGTCAGCTGTTTTCTTTGTATGAAAACTAGTTAACAATGTCTTTTCTACTGGAAATTTATTAATATTGCGACCTCTACAGAATTAGTGCAACTAAATCTGTTGAAATTTTGAAAAGTTGCAGTCTTGTTACTGGTATGAGCAATTTCATTAAAATGACTGTTCTATTGGTAGGTGATGAGAATAGCAGACAAGGGTGCAGATATTGTTCGGATAACAGTTCAAGGGAAGAAAGAAGCAGATGCTTGTTTTGAAATTAAAAATTCCCTGGTGCAGAAAAAGTAGGCCTGATTTATATTTTTCTTGTTGGTATTTGAAGTTTCTAATCTGGATATTGTATAAGGATTGACTATATTATAATATATGTGTGCAGTTACAATATACCTCTGGTGGCAGACATTCATTTTGCTCCTTCTGTTGCGTTGCGAGTTGCTGAATGCTTTGACAAAATTCGTGTCAACCCTGGAAATTTTGGTAAACAAGTTCACCATTTCACTGTTTATGTTTTCTAGATGAAAGCAGTGCTTGTGGATTCATTGAGGTGCTTTATTGCAGCTGATAGACGCGCTCAGTTTGAGAAGTTAGAGTACACAGAAGATGACTATGAGAAAGAACTTGAGCACATTGAGCAGGTTAAACCATAAGTGTATACATTTATGGTCTCTTCTATTATTCGCGATTACAACCTTGAATTCATTAAAATTTGATCCTTCTATGTATATATGATATGGTAAACAAGTATTTTTAAAAACTGATTGAATATGAAGAAAATAAAATAAGGAGATTGAAAAGGCAAGTCTTTTGCAAACTATGAAACCTATATGTATTGATCCGCCGCTATGATGCTTTCTGTTGACGAGTTGTCAATTTAGATGAACTGGGGTTTTCTATAAGCACATCATGTCAGTAGGGTTTATGAACTCTCAAAAGTTAATGACCATTTCATGTGTTACTTCATATCATGCCTCATCTTGCATCAGATTTGCAGAAAGTTTGGTCTATCTAAAATAAACCTGCTCTACAGAAGGATTTATGATTACCAGATATTGACCAATGAGCACTTGCTTACTCTTTGTTTTTGTTTAATGTAATGAAAGACCTGTTCTTACTACACCAGGTTTTTACTCCATTGGTTGAAAAATGTAAGAAGTATGGAAGAGCAATGCGTATTGGCACAAACCATGGGAGCCTTTCAGATCGTATTATGAGCTACTATGGGGATTCCCCTAGAGGAATGGTGAGCAAATTTTGTCTGTCTGTTGCTGAGAATATGCTTTGTTTGATCTAACTACAAACTCATTGGGTGTTATCTATTTGGCATTCCTCAAACAGGTCGAATCTGCATTTGAGTTTGCAAGGATTTGCCGGAAGTTGGACTACCATAACTTCCTTTTCTCAATGAAAGCAAGCAATCCGGTTATCATGGTCCAAGCGTATCGTCTTCTTGTGGCTGAGATGTATGTTCAAGGCTGGGATTATCCATTACACTTGGGAGTTACTGAAGCTGGAGAAGGTGAGGATGGACGAATGAAATCTGCAATTGGTATTGGGACCCTTCTTCAGGTACTATTGTAATCTTGGCTTTAATTGTATGGAATGGATGATTCATGCAGAATTTTAATGTTGTGATGTTTTCAGGGGTTTAAATTATAAAATGATCAAATTGAAGGATCATTCTGCTTTATGTGACAGTAATATGTTTTCTGTCTAACCTTCTTAAGGTTGTAGCCAACTTTAGGAATTAAATATTTACATTTGCTATAAACTGTAAACTGTGCCTATCATAGATAGCAGGTTAGCATCTGTGTTTGGTCCTGCTGTTCATTCTTATTAGTTTGATGTTAACAGTAAATTCTAAGAAGCATTACATTCATAAATGCATGTTTAGACATAATGGAACTTGGAATTATGTATGCAGGATGGTTTGGGTGATACAATTAGGGTTTCACTAACTGAACCACCAGAGGAGGAGATAGATCCCTGCAGAAGATTGGCCAATCTGGGTAAGAGAGCAGCTGATGTTCAGCAAGGAGTGGTAGGATTCTATGATTTCCTCTGTTTTTAAATAACTTTCTTCGTAATCCTTTATTCTAAAAGTTGGAAGACTTATCAGCTTTCTTGACGGCTTTATATGTGTCAGGCTCCATTTGAAGAGAAACACCGACATTACTTTGATTTTCAGCGGCGATCTGGTCAACTGCCAGTGCAAAAGGAGGTCAGCCTCTAAGATCTTGATTTGGAATCACTTTCCACCTCATTCTATTTTTCTTAGAAGAGATTTTAATAAATCATCAAAACACAGGGTGAGGAGGTGGATTATAGAGGGGTCCTGCACCGTGATGGCTCAGTTCTAATGTCGGTATCCATTGATCAGTTGAAGGTAAAGTTGACATCATACATTCTTTATTTCATCTTTTACGATCTATTATATCTCTCCTTTTTCTTTGGGAAAGAGGGGTTGAATTGTGTTTTGAGATTAAAGAAAGTACATTAACTTTTTCCATTCTCTATAGACACCGGAGCTCCTGTACAAGTCACTTGCAGCAAAACTTGTTGTGGGCATGCCATTTAAGGTCTATTAGTTTACACTCGACACTTTTTAGCATGAAAGATTGTATAACATCTAAATTTACTGGGATTTACATCGCTATTGTTAATTCTGTTAATACAGGATCTTGCAACAGTTGACTCAATCTTATTGAGACAACTTCCACCAGTTGATGATGATGACTCTGTAAGAACCAAATTGTCTTCATTTCTATTCGCAATAGGGCCTACTCACACATATTATGATTTACTCTTTAATATACAATTGGAATCACATGATAATATTCTTTGTATTATGATCAGCGGCTGGCTCTCAAAAGGTTGATAGATGTTAGTATGGGTGTTATAACACCATTGTCGGAGCAGCTAACGAAGCCATTGCCAAATGCCATGGTTCTGTTAAATTCAAAAGAATTATCAACCGGTGCATACAAGCTTTTGCCAGAAGGTACAGCTTTGTTACAGATTTTTGAGTTTGAACTTATTGTTATCATGTCTGTATTGCAAAGTAGACATGTTTTACCAGTGGTCTTTATAGTTGATTGATAGCTACCCTTTTAAGAAAGTCTAGTTCCATCAAGAGATAGGAAGGGTTTTGTGTTTGGGGGAAGGCTTCCCCTGATCAGATATAGCTTGCAATTCTTATCATGTGAGTCAATGACCTCCCAGGTACACGCTTGGTTGTCTCGGTACGTGGTGATGAACCATATGAAGTGCTGGATGTACTCAAAGGCATTGATGTTACAATGCTTCTCCATGACCTGCCATTCAGTGAAGAAAAAATAGGTCGTGTGCATGCAGCAAGGAGGTAAATATGTTATGAATTTTAAATTTCCATTAAATCACTATTGAGAAAAAATTGCAATTGTTAGGGTTCCAACCAGTGAGACATTGGCCTAGACACTTAAACAATTACAAAATACTGTTTGTTTGTTTGTTTTTGTTTTTTTTTTTTATAGGGCTGTTAATTGCTGATTGGTAGTCCTTGGTTTTCATTTTTCATTTTCTGTATTGACATAAGCTGTGGTATGTTACATCTTTCTATCTACTGATTATTTGAATTTTATGTTCTAGACTATTTGAGTATCTGGGAGACAATGGCCTAAACTTTCCTGTAATACACCATATTCAGTTTCCAAGTGGAATTCACAGGTAATTACAAGGTTTACTCTCTTCCCATTTGTCAGATATGCATGGTATTATTGCTTCTGGCTTAATTCCAATTCATGCAGGGATGACTTGGTTATTGGTGCTGGTGCCAATGTGGGGGCCCTTTTAGTAGATGGACTTGGAGATGGTCTCCTATTAGAAGCCCCAGACAAGGATTTTGATTTCATTAGAAACACATCTTTCAATTTACTACAAGGTTGTAGAATGCGGAACACAAAGACGGTAGGAGTTCTTTCAGAATGCAATAAAATTGGACATATCATGAAGAAGATGATGGTTCTGAATAATCGTTGTACATGCCTAAATCTCATTTCAGGAGTATGTCTCATGCCCCTCATGTGGAAGAACTTTGTTTGACCTGCAAGAGATTAGTGCACAAATACGAGAGAAGACATCACACTTGCCTGGTGTTTCGGTAATTACCTTATTCTTTCCTTTGCGACTAAATGATTCTGAATGATGAACTTCTTCTGTCTTTACTCGTTAGTAATCCAAATGGTCTGTGTGTAATTCATTCGCTATTTCCTTTGTTAGATTGCGATCATGGGTTGCATTGTAAATGGACCTGGGGAGATGGCCGATGCAGACTTTGGGTACGTTGGTGGTGCTCCTGGAAAGATTGACCTTTATGTTGGGAAGGTATTTCGTCTTTCCAGCTTGAAATTCAATGAGTTTAGTTGAATCAAATTTTTGTTACAATTAACTTACAATGGACATACTTTTCCATCTCGTATTGGAACAAAATAAGTACATATTAAGTACTTCTTTAGCTTTAGCTAGACTTCTGTATAATTGTGAGAATCTTTGTCTGCAAAATACTCCATTTTAGTCATGATTATGATTTGGTTCAAATCTTCAAAAAGGGGGAACTTGATTTGAGGTTAAATTGTGTTTCAGAACGTGGTGAAGCGTGGAATAGAGATGGAGCATGCAACTGATGCCTTGATCCAGCTAATAAAAGATCATGGTCGCTGGGTTGACCCTCCTGCAGAAGAGTAAAGTAAGAGCCGGAAATGGCTAATCCACACAGAGGAATAAGAGGAGGGTCGTCTTCATTATGTTGTATACTAAGTTCCCATAGTTGAAAGCAATACATGGTGACTGGAGCACTGAAAAATGTTCATGTAAAATGTTCCTCATCTAGTATACAGAACAACAGTGTAATTCTCCCATTAATAATTGAAAAGGTTAGGGTTTAGACTGTTTAGTAGATGGTGCAAAATAAAACTCTAAAGAAATAGGCTGTTGATATATCAGTCAAATAGTTACTTGTATCCTTTTTCTAGAGAATAGACTGTGACTAGTAAATTTCATATGGGCATAAAATGTTTACCTGTGCTAGGGCTAGGACCTAGGATGCAAGTTGGATTGGAAGATCCAATCATAATCGGAGAGCTTCCAAATTTGACACACCTGAATGAAATCTGAAATGCCGAAAATCAGAATTCGTGATCAGATGGTAAATGGCTAAATGGATTGCTTGTGTAAATTCTGATTCCAGAAAAATTCCAAATCGTAATTATATGTTGAATTTTCTATATTTTGGAATCCGAATGGGAACCGTTTCAAGCTTTTTGGATTGGAAATGGGGAAATGACCATCATTGGATCGGTCCAATGATGGTCATTTCCGATCCAATGTGGCAACACACACTCATACCTTATACTATACTAAAAAACAGTAGTAGTCTCGAGTCTATGTGCCACCCACAGCCAGCCTCACCTCCCCCGGTGTTCTCTCACTCACTTTTTCTGTCTGTGCAGATGTTGAACCCGTTTGGCATCTATGATCTGATCCATAACTCATAATGCCTAGTGTAGCCATCAAATTTAAGAATATATGGTTATAAGGATTGTTGTGTTAGTGTTTACAAACGCTCAGCAAGGCCAGTCTAAAGCCCTTCTGCCCTTGTATTGTGTTAGGCCATCTCCAATTGAGAGGGGTTAAAATTGACCTAGGCTAAAATTTTAGCCCCTCAAAATTCACTATTTATCCAAATAGCATAGGGGTCAAATTTAACCGTCTCCAACTGGTCGGGGGCTAAATTATAGTCATTCAATATTTCATCAGCCATTTCACATGCATTGGGCCCTGCCCCAAGGGCTTTATGGGCTACTAGAAGTGTTAAATAAAGTCTAGCCCTTGACCCATATAGCCCTTCAAAAAAAAAATTTGTTTTGGCATAGCCCTCCTTTGGAGATGGCCAAAGGCTATTTTGTGCTATTTTCAAGCCTTTAGCCCCCCATTGGAGATGACCTATGCCTAATGTAGGAGCCCATGTATTATTTTATTTATTTTTTATTATTATGTAATTTTACTGTTTTATCTTTAGTATATTTAAGTTTATATATTGTCTAATATAGTTTAAGAGATGTAAATATTGGACTTTTAAATGTTTATCAAGAACCCAATTTTTGGCTTTTATTATATATAGGATTCTCCAATAGGGAGATCCTTACTTTATAAGGTGTGGGGTTTTAATGTCAGCCGTCAGATCCGTTTAAATAATCTAATTTGATGGCTGACATTAGAACTTCACACCTTATAAAGTAAGGATCTTCTTATTGGAGAATCTCATATATATATATATATATATATATAGGGAGATGCTCTAATGAGGACCCTTATAATGAGGACTTGGTGAGGACTTGGTGAGGACTTTTCGATTAGACCTACTTACTGATTACATCTCGACAAATCCACCGTTCAATATTTAGATATTTATGAGTAGATCACTTATACAAATTTTCAATGAAATCGGAAATCGTTAAGTCATCTATAATTGTGATTTACCATTTATGAATATGAATGGTTCAAAATTGACAGATTTGGTTCGTCCATTTATTTGGTCTAGTTCGGTACCTTAACGATTTCAAATTTTGTTGAAAATTTGTAGAAATGATCTACTCATGAATATCTAAATATTGAACGGTGGATTTGTTGAGATGTAATCGAAAAATAGATATCACAACCATTAATCGAAAAGTCATCACCAAGTCCTCATTATAAGGGTCCTCATTAGAGCCTCTCCCTATATATATATATATATATATTCTTAGCCAAGTATAAAGTCTACTTGGCTAAGAACATCATAATGGCTGGTAATGTGGATTGATACTGAGTAAATGACTGGACTTGGGCATATAATTCTATTGATTTTTGGAGGGGTTCAGGGAGGAGAAGTTAACAGGACATATATACCACCAGGGGCGGTAAACCGGCCAGTCTGGGGTTGTAAACAAGACTGATTAGAAATGAAGTTAACAAAACATGTATATATATACCACCAGGGGCGGTAAACCGGCCAATCTGGGGCTGTATACAGAATGATTAACTACTTTTCTGGTATCAGAGCCAGAATGATTACGTTTCTGGTATCGGAGCCGTAAGTGTTGAAGAAGTAGTTAATCATTCTGTATACAGCCCCAGATTGGCCGGTTTACCGCCCCTGGTGGTATATATATACATGTTTTGTTAACTTCATTTCTAATCAGTCTTGTTTACAACCCCAGACTGGCCGGTTTACCGCCCCTGGTGGTATATATGTCCTGTTAACTTCGTTTCTCTTATTTAAATAGTATATCGACTAAATCATACTTACTGGATTGGTAGCGTTTGAACCTACCATTGCACTCAGAAAGTCCCTGTAGTCACGTACCATTTAACTAGCTAGTCTGAATTTTCTGCTTATCTCTTGAATTATTGATCTATCTTTCTATCCCATTGGTTCAAGTAATTTGGTTTTCTATTCTAACTCTGTGAACCTATTCCTATCCTTGATAATTTTCTTCTTGCTTTTTGTTCTAAGATCTTCCGATCCAAACAAGAAGTCCAGGACCAAACAGTAAGTCCCGAGGTGAGGCGTGAGCGGTTGCGGCATGAGCGGTAAGGGAGAAACCTAGCGCAAACGGTAAGCCAGAAACTCTTTCTTAGATAGTAATAATTCTAAGTCTTAGATCCGAAAACCTAATTGTTTGTAAAAATGAGTAGACTTTTTAGGTCTAATTCCTCGATTAGTAGTTCCTCCAGATCTAGTTTAAATAGGATCTCAGACATAGTAAACGAAGAACAATTTGAATACCAGTCAAATGACAATGTTGATCTTAATGAGTAGAATATACCTAAAGTTCCAGATAGTGAAATCTATCAGTCAAAGAAAAAGAAAAAATGGTCAATTTCTTCATTTAAAAGCGAACACCATGTTAAAACAGTAGAACAAGTCTACGCACTTAGTAAACAACATGAAACATGCCAATTGTTCAGCCCCGAGTCAATTAGAACCCATAAGAAAGATGGTCATAACTTCCTCCATATCGGTTTAGTCCAAATTGGTGTAAAACCATTGACAAGACGAGGTCTCAACGCCTCTGTTCTTTTATGTCTTCGAGACGCTAGATTCACCAATTTTAGTGATAGCACCCTCGGTATTATTGAGTCAAGCCTATTCAATGGTCCCATCCATTTTGATTATTACCCAGATTTCACAATTAGTCTAACCGACCCTCATATATTAAAAGCTTTAACTTTGAACATTAAAACTTCGGGCTACAACGTTCTAGAAGGAACCCAGCCCTTAGCCCTAATCTACAGAATCCATTACAAAGTCACTGGAACAAACATGAATTTCCAAGCCATAAGTAAAAGTCCAAAAGACCAAACTCTATTGATCCAAAGTAGTCAAGAAAATGCCAATATTAGAGTCCCTCATACAATTCAATGGTCTGACATAACCTTGCCAACTGAGTGGACCTTAATTAGTGAAAGTCGACCAGTAAATATACAACATAGTTTAACAAACCTAGACTGTATACAACAAGACCTTAATGGCACAGTAAATATTAATTTTGGTAATCCTAGACCAAGACCAGCCTTGAGAATTCAAGAACTAAGTCAATCTTCAAGACATTCTTTTGCAGATTCTGCCTCTGCCGAAAATATATCAAGAAGAGATTTCGACCTAGACAAAGAAATAAAAAATATTAGAATAAAAGAATTAGAAGACGAGTTAAAAAAGTTAAAAATAAAAACAATAAAAACAGTCTCACAGGTTAGTTACCCTATGTATGCAACAAATGCAACAACTTCAATAACACAAGAAGAAGAAGAACAAACCTCACCTACAGCTACAGATTTTCAAGTCTTTCCTCCAGAAAATCCCCAATTAAATACACTCAGTCAACCATTTCGAATCAATTGGGAAAAACTAGATAAGAATCTTGAATCTGTTGAAAATATTGATCGAAGAAATATTTACAGAAAAAAATTATCCCCAAAGAGACCAAAGAGAAAAACTTTTTCAAAATTGGAAAAAATTTATGATAACAAACCAGTCAGAAATATTCTTTCTAGATTTTGTTAATCAACAAGAAAACAGTGTCAAAACTCTAAACAAAGAAAAGTGGAAAAAATTAGATAATACCACTATCTCTTCTAGTCACCCCCCTCTGGAAAGTATAATTATCAACCACCAAGGGACTTCAATTCCAGCCAGCCCTTTCAAAAAAATAGGTGAAGATGCTGAACTTAAAAAAGTAATTGAACAAAATAATTATACTAATCAAAGTCTGGTCACCATAGGAAACCAACTTGATAAAATTGAAACTACAATGGAAAAAATTGAAATCAAAATCAATCACCTCCCGCAACAAGAACAAAAACAAAGGGAAAAACCTTTAACCTACTTTGGAGAAACTAGTAAAAATTCTGGCCTCAAAATCTCAAATACAGTACAAAAAATAGAACGCATGATTACCAATGTTAAAAGAGAGGTCTCTTCCTCCACCGGACAAAAATTGTCAGTCATTAACATACAAAATTCAAGTTTGGACCTAGAAACATCTGAAAGTGACTCCAGCAATATTTCAAAAATTGAAAACGCTTTCAAAGAACTTCAAGTCAAAAGAGTTGTTAAAAATTCATTCCCTACTACACGAACTTGGAATACAAAACCTTTACCTCCAGATATCCAGCCTAGTGAATATAACAATAATCAATTTTCTGTCTCCTCCGACAAAACATATGAATGGAATATTGATAATTTATCTGAACAAGAAATTTTGAATAAATTACACCACATGTCCATGGTAGCCAACAGTTACATCACGAATCATAATCTCAGTCAAATTGAAATCATTGACATATTAGAAACTGGCTTCACTGGAACACTTCGTTCTTGGTGGGAAAAACATCTCACACCAGATACTAGATCTGCCATTAAACATGCAGTAAAACATGATGAAGATGGTATCCCAATATTTGACGAAACTATTAATATGGGAATCCCTGATGGAGTCAATACTTTGTTTTTTACAATTATTGAACACTTTATAGGAACACCAAGTAATGTTACATCAAGAATTCATGATCAACTTAGTAACCTTAGGTGTCCAACCCTTAGTGATTTCAAATGGTACAAAGATGTTTTCATCTCCAGAGTCATGCTTAGAGACGATAGTAACCAACCATTCTGGAAAGAAAAATTTATTAATGGTCTGCCAAATTTGTTTGCTCACAAAATTAGACAAGTTTTAAGCAATGAAAATGGTCAAATAAACTATGATAGTTTAACTTATGGAAATATCATTACAACCATCCAAAAAGAAGGATTAAAAATGTGTATTGATATGAAAATAAGTAAACAAATTAAAAATGAAACGAAAACAGCTAAATACGAGTTAGGTAACTTTTGCGAACAATACGGTCTACCTTCAATTGCACCATCACAAAAACACAAAACTAAAAATAGAAATTTTAGTCATAAATATCGAAAACATTACAAGGACAAAAGAGGTTTTGAACCAACTGAATATTATTCCAAAAGAAAACTTAGAAGAACTTGGCCCAAAAAATCGGGTAAACCTCATAAAAAACGATTCACAGACAAAAACAAAATTAAGTGTTTTAAATGTAATAAATATGGTCACTTTGCAAATGATTGTAAAATAAAAAATACCATTAAACAATTAAAAATCAGTAATGAAGAACAAGAAAATCTTATCAGAATACTAGAACTAAGAAACACTGACTCAGAAAATGACGAACAAAGTGATATTTTGATAACAAGTTCTTCTACCCCTACTGATTCTGAAAATGATTCTTCCCCATACATAAATTTTGGTTGTAAAGATTATTCTTGTTGTAAAACAGTCAATACCCTCAACAGAAAAACAGTCAATGTTCTTTCTAAACAGGAAGAACAGGAAGAATTATTAATGGACTTAATCACAAAAATTGAAAATCCCGAATTAAAATACGAATATCTAAAGAAATTCCGAAAACTTATTATACAAGAAAATTCTAGTAATAGTTCTAAACAAAAAATATGTCTAAACACGACTTTAGAAAAATTCAAAAAACCCAAGACAGAAATCACAATACAAGACTTACAACATGAAATAAAAAAACATTAAAACAGATATCGCTTTGCTAAAAGAACAGAATTCAGAATTAAAAATTGATTATCAGGAAATTAGACAAGACCTGCATAGTTTTAAAACTGACAGTCAATCCCACAAACCTATTGAAGATTCGCTTCTTCAAGAACAAAATAGTGAAAAATCTAGTCAAGATAAAACCTTGAACTTAATTAAATACATCTGACTCAAAAAATGGTATACTAAGGTAAAAATTACAATAGAAGATTTTGAACTAATCACAACTGCCCTTGTTGACTCAGGAGCAGATTTAAATTGTATTCAAGAAGGATTAATACCCACAAAATACTATAGCAAAACTAGAGAAGTTTTAAAAACAGCAAATGGCGGAAAAATGGATATGAAATATGAAATTCCAAAAGCCCATGTTTGCCAAAATAGTGTCTGTTTCAAAATATCATTTGTTTTAATAAGAAATCTGACAGATCGAGTAATTTTGGGTAACCCATTTATCACATTACTATACCCATTCATAACAGAATATAATGGAATAACTACCTACCCTTTTGGTGAACCAGTAAAATTTGAATTTTTATCTAACCCAGAACTTCATACCCTTAAAGCATTCAAAGAAGATTCAATTTCAAAAACACTCAATCTTATTAATTGCAAAAACAATCAAATTAATTTTCTCAAGGAAGAAATCAATTACAAAAGAATTGAAAATCAACTTGAAGACCCTGTTCTTAAACAAAAAATTGAAACTTTCGAAGAAAAACTTAAAAAAGAAATCTGCTCTGACATTCCTAATGCTTTCTGGCATAGAAAAAAGCATATAGTCAAACTTCCTTACATCAAAGATTTTGATGAGAAAAATATTCCCACGAAAGCACGTCCAATCCAAATGAGTCAAGAAGTCATGGAATTTTGTAAAAATGAAATTACAGAATTACTTAGTAAAGGAATAATTCAAAAAAGCAAATCTCCATGGTCTTGCCCTGCCTTTTATGTCCAGAAAAACGCTGAACTTGAGAGAGGAGCACCACGACTGGTAATAAATTATAAACCACTAAATTCCGTTTTAGAATGGATAAGATATCCTATTCCCAACAAGCGAGATTTAATAAATAGATTAAATGGTTCAGTTATTTTTTCAAAATTCGATTTGAAATCAGGATTCTGGCAGATCCAAATTAGTAAAGAAGACAAGTATAAAACTGCCTTTGTCACCCCTTTTGGTCACTACGAATGAAATGTAATGCCATTCGGTCTTAAAAATGCCCCTAGTGAATTCCAAAATATTATGAATGATATTTTCAACCAGTATAGTGAATTCGCCATAGTTTACATAGACGATGTTCTCATTTATTTTAAGTCAATAGATCAGCACTGGAAACACCTGAATCAGTTTTTAACCATAGTAAAAAATAACGGATTAGTAGTTTATGCATCTAAAGTCAAATTGTTCCAAACAAATGTAAGATTTTTAGGATTTAATATCCACCACTCAAAAATTACTCCTATAGACAGAGTCATTCAATTTGCCAACAAATTCCCAGATGAAATCCTAGACAAAAATCAACTCCAAAGATTTCTAGGATCCCTCAATTATATAGCTGATTTCTATAAAAATCTAAGAAAAAAGTGTAAACCTCTTTTTGATCGTCTCCAGAGCAATCCCTCACCTTGGACATCAGTCCACACCTCTCTGGTCAAAGAAATTAAACAGTACGTTCAAACACTTCCATGCCTTGGCATTCCTTCAGTCAATTCTTTCAAAATTGTTGAAACTGACGCCTCTGAAATTGGTTACGGAGGTATTCTTAAACAACAAACTTCTCCAGATCAACCTGAACAAATTGTTCGTTTCCATTCAGGAGTTTGGACTCAGTCACAAAGTAATTATAGTACTATTAAAAAAGAAATTTTATCTATAGTTTTATGTATTTCAAAATTTCAAGATGATTTATTAAATCAAAAGTTTTTAGTCAGAGTTGATTGTAAAAGCGCAAAACATGTTTTAGAAAAAGATGTTCAAAACATTGCTAGTAAACAAATATTTGCCAGATGGCAAGCGATTTTAAGCATTTTTGATTTTGAAATTGCATTCATTAAAGGCAGTGACAACCATATACCAGATTTTCTAACCAGAGAATTCCTACAGGGAGCAAAATGTCAGGCCCAAGGCCAAACATGAAGTCAAACACTGCATCATCTGGAAGACAGCTTCCAGCATCATTCAACCCAGTCAAAAAAGAAGAACCAGAAATTAAAAAAGAGTCACCTTCTTCTAGTATTGTCCCTTACCCAGGACATCCACCACTCCCAATTAGTAACAGATTTACTACTATAGGTAGTATTCGTCCCAATTACCAGTCAGCCTTAGTCACCCAGTATGACCCATTTAAGTCTGATTCTCAAGTATTTTCTCAAAATTCAGTCAATTATAGTAAGACTTCCCCTTATGCTCCAAAAACTAGTATTAAGCTTTTTTATATTGAGCCAGATTTCAGTCACTTAAAGTCTCCCCAGACAATAGTCAAAGCCTTTTTTCCCCCTGGATTTCATTGCCAGCCAAGTTATCCCTCTCACAACCTAAAATTCTATACAGAAATCCTTTTTAGAACAGGATCAGTCACTATAAAAGCAATTCCTGACCAAAGAAACCCATCAAAAATCCTTTATCATTCCCTTCACATAGTCAAAATCATTAGTCAAGCCCAATGGGGCGATCCTCCTTTTGTTCTCCACAGTATGGAAGACCTCTCCTTTTCTTATTATGATTATAAAGAAGCCTGGTCAAAAGTCTTTCTCCACCAGACGGAAGATTTTAGTCACTCATGGTTCATTAATTTTGATAAGTTTTTTAAATCAGAATTCCCCATATGGTTTCTAGGTTGGTGGACATGTCATGGTATGTCCCTTAATCTCCTCCCTGAACCCCTCCAAAATGTTGTATATTTACTGGTCGACTTTCACTAATTAAGGTCCACTCAGTTGGCAAGGTTATGTCAGACCATTGAATTGTATGAGGGACTCTAATATTGGCATTTTCTTGACTACTTTGGATCAATAGAGTTTGGTCTTTTGGACTTTTACTTATGGCTTGGAAATTCATGTTTGTTCCAGTGACTTTGTAATGGATTCTGTAGATTAGGGCTAAGGGCTGGGTTCCTTCTAGAACGTTGTAGCCCGAAGTTTTAATGTTCAAAGTTAAAGCATTTAATATATGAGGGTCGGTTAGACTAATTGTGAAATCTGGGTAATAATCAAAATGGATGGGACCATTGAATAGGCTTGACTCAATAATACCGAGGGTGCTATCACTAAAATTGGTGAATCTAGCGTCTCGAAGACATAAAAGAACAGAGGCGTTGAGACCTCGTCTTGTCAATGGTTTTACACCAATTTGGACTAAACCGATATGGAGGAAGTTATGACCATCTTTCTTATGGGTTCTAATTGACTCGGGGCTGAACAATTGGCATGTTTCATGTTGTTTACTAAGTGCGTAGACTTGTTCTACTGTTTTAACATGGTGTTCGCTTTTAAATGAAGAAATTGACCATTTTTTCTTTTTCTTTGACTGATAGATTTCACTATCTGGAACTTTAGGTATATATATATATATATATATATATATATATATATAAATTCAGTTTACCCCCCTGAACTTTACACCAAACATCATGTTAGTCCTTGCACTTCTAATTTCATCAGAAACACCCATATACTCTTCAATTTAATCAGTTTAGTCACTCTGTTATTCAATCCGTTAACTTTGACCGTTAAGTGATGGCGTGACATGAGTGGGGCTCATTCTTGGCTGACTTGACAGTAACGTGGCATGCCCAGTCATCAACCAAAGCTGACTAGGCATGCCACGTCACTGACGGAGGGACTAAACTGATTAAATTGAAGAGTATAGGGGTGTTTCTTATGAAATTAGAAGTGCATAGACTAACATGATGTTTAGTGTAAAATTCAGGGGGGTAAACTGAATTTAATCATTTTCAAAAATACAATTTTACATAGAAATCATGTGTTATAATAAGAAAATTTTTCTCAATTTACACAATTGACAAAAATAAGCGAAACACCAATTTCGATAGGCAATGTGTTGCCAAAGTCCATTTGTTTTGCTTAATTATAGAGTCCAAAAGAACCCTAATAAGTAAATTCTCTTACATTTCTTCAAACTAAAAAAAAATTAAAAAAAATAAACACTTTTAGCGACGAATTGGTCGTCGCTAAAAGATGCCCCCAACAGTTTTTTTATTTTGTTTATTTTAATTTGATGAAATAGTTAAAAAAGACTTTTTCGGTCCTCATAAGGTCTCACGTTAGACTTCACTAAGACTCTAAAATAATTTTGAGAACCCGTACAAACTGTACTTGAGAATTTCAAAGATACCATTTTTCATAGAAATCATGTGCTATAAGAAAATTTTCCTTAATTTGACACAATTCACCAAAGTAAGCAAAAACTCGATTTCGGTAGATTGTGAAAACCAAAGCTCGTTTGCATTGTTTAATCATAGATTTTATGAGCCCCCGTAACTAAATTATTTTACATTTGTTCAAAGTTAATTTTTTTTTTTGGATTAAATTCAGTTTACCCCCTAAACTTTACGCCAAACATCATGTTAGTCCCTGTACTTCTAATTTTATCAGAAACACCTCTATACTCTTCAATTTAATCAGCTTAGTCCCTCTGTCAGTGATGTGGCATTCCCAGTCAGCTTTGGTTGATGACTGGGCATGCCACGTCATTGCCACATCAGTCAAGAATGGGCCTCACTCATGCCACGTCATCACTTAACTGTCAAAGTTAACGAATTGACTGACGGAGGGACTAAACTGATTAAATTGAAGAGTATAAGGGTGTTTCTGATGAAATTAGAAGTGTAGGGGAGTAAACTGAATTTAATATATATATATATATATACACACAACGATTCTCAGTTAAGGAGGTCCTTACATTTTTAAGGTGCAGAGTTTTGATCTCAGCCGTCAGATCAGTTTTAAATAATCTGATTTGATGGCTGAGATCAAAACTCCGCACCTTATAAAATAAGGACCTCCGTAGTGGAGAAGCCCTGTATATATATATTAGTTTGAACAAAGAAGATATTCATCATTCGGCTTGCATATCTGACGATTCTCATTTAAACATATACTAGAAACTGCCACACATGCTATGTATGTATATGATATAAGAGAGAAATGATGATCGTAAATAGTTCAAACGACGGATATTCTCATTATCCTTAATGTTATTGACTCGAAAATGGAGTTCCACAAATAACCGATCCCATGTTGCCATGTTTATTGCTTTACATACTCCAACATACCGTACCAAAAAAAACAAAAAACAAACCCAGCATAAACCCTTACAAAGTTAATGTAGCTTCCACTACCGAAAAGCAAAAAGTCGTTAAACCTACCATGTCGATTTAGGGAATACTTGGTCGGTTTCGGTCCTTTATATATACTAGCAATTGTACCCGCAAGAATTGTGCGGTTAATAAAAAATAGGTTGGCTTAAAAGAGTAGTGATTGTTTGATTATTTTTTCAATTTTACACTGTCGTCTCTTTATATTTTGTTTTAGCTTGATTTGTTAATTATGTTACAAAAGAGTATTTTTGGTAATCTGAAATTTGGTGAAGCCTTTGACACCAAAGAGGCTCTTGGGTTTATAGCATAGATAGATAGATATATTAATTTGTTTACATATTTTTTTTCAAATCGCACACGGTATTTTCAAAACCACGTCTACTTTCAAAAATAGCACATTGTTTTTTCCAAACACACAGTATTTTCAAAACCACGGCTACTTTCAAAAATAGCACATTGTTTTTTTCCAAAACCTCTATTCTAGAACCTCTTACCTACTCCCCGTTCCATCTATAAAATGAACGTATCCGATGAGTTGGTATGTGCATAAATAATAAGATATCCTTCTTTAGTTATTCATATATGATTAAGGACTTGAGATCTATCAAGGCCAAGACGAAGTGGAAAATTGCGCTAGTTGAGAGTCTAGTTTACTGTTCTCATCGAATCAATGATTTACCAGAGGTATATATACCTTTTCATCTCTTGCTCTCTCATGTTTATGATTTTTCGGCCTGCCTTAATTTGCTCATAAATATATATATATATATATATATATATATATATATATTAGTGTTTTTTCGGAAGAATTGAGAATTTTCATATTAATTTTTCAAATTGTGTTTATTGAAAAAGTTTTTAATTTTATTGCTTTCTGTAAAAATAATTCGAGTTGTAAATTAATCCTAGTCTTAGAGTGCTCATAGTGCGAAAAAGAAATTTATTAGGAACTAGCTTTAGCTATACATCTTTCAAGGAACGAGTGAAATACTTACCAAACCTATTTGGTAGTCATTTTTTTTAGCCAATTACATATAAGGTCACTTTTGTTGACCTTGTTACTTTCTAAGCCACCAAATATTTTTTTTTCTTCATAAAGCCCCAAAATATTACAAATTTCAATATTTACAAAAATGCTACCGTGTTTTTTTCTCATTATTTACAAAAATGTCACTGCCTACAAAAAAGCTAATGTATTATTCATTGACAATAGTTTTGTTGTTCTTTGGCAGTAGTTTTATCGATCTTTGGCAATAGCTTTTTTGTTCTTTGGCAGTAGCTTTCTTGTACCTTTTTTGTTCTTTGACAGTAGCTTTCTTATTATTTGACAATAATTTTCTTGTTCTTTGGGAGTACATTTTTTATTATTTGACAGTAACTTTATTGTTATTTGGGAGTACCTTTCTTGTTATTTGGGAGTACATTTTTTGTTTTTTGACGGTAACTTTCTTGTTCTTTGACAGTAGTTTTGTTGTTCTTTGACAGTAGCTTTATTGTTCTTTGGCAGTAGCTTTCTTGTTTTTGGTAATATTTTTTCGTATGCAGTGGCATTTTTGTAAGTAATGAAAATTAAAATACGGTGGCATTTTTGTAAATATTGAAATTTTTAATATTTTGGTGGCCTTATGGAAGATAAAAATATTTGGTGGCTTAAAAAATAATAAGGTCACTTTTGGTGACCTTATCAATAATTTGTTTTTTTTTTTCTTTTCATTTTTAGGGTTTTTAAGGTGCAAGTTAGTTTAGGCTTTTGTATTTCTATTAATCGGATTAAAATCCTCTTTCCCCAAATTTTCTCTTTGGCAGTGATCAAAAACTTACCATTGCCTCTTCTAAATCAAACGAGGATGGTGACGGTACCAGTTGTCCACGATGTAGATGACGATGGCCATGGTACTGACCACAATCTTGATGGTGATGCCATTTCAGACGCTGCGATATTATCTGAAGTTTTGAACATGAGCAATTCATGGCTGATGGTCTGAGAAGATGGCAATCGTAATCAACTGATTTTTTTTTTTTTTAAACCAAGGGGGTGTAGTATATAAGGATAGTCAATAGTGTAGGAATATGGTTTGCATCCAATTCCTGATGGACAGTTAAATGTGAAACAGAGTTATTAGGTTAGGAAGATATACTGCCTAATTGGACCTGAGAAAACAGGTTAACTGACAGAAATACTGGTCATCTTGAATGTTCTGTGACGAATTCTGTATCCAAGTACATAAATATGATCACCTTGTGAATGTGGACTTCTGTAACTAATTCTGTGTCATTTTGAGTAACATCTTGTGAGTACTATACATTGATAAATTTCATTGATGGTTACAAGTATATCATATGATTTTGTATCTGCAAGCGAGGAGCGTTGTTGAACGGAGAGATTTCTACGATAGAATGAAGATAGATGCATGCCATTCATGTTATCGGAGCTTGATCTGTTTGTTTTTGCAAGAGGCAAGTACAACATTTGGAGGGAAACACTAGTATATATGTTCATGTTCAAGTCGGAGAAATTTGAAGGCATTGGATAGAGAACCAAAAAGACCCACAACGACCAGAACGATGCGGAGGGAAAAGTAAAAGCCATCAAAGCATAAAGGCAATGCTCTGCAGATATTTGATGATGGATTAGGGTAGAAAGTAGGTTCTTTTCTTTTCTTTTGCTTAGTAAAGTAGATTGCAAAACAAACCTTTACCACATCCGTTACAAGCCTTCGCAAATCACAACTGATAATGGAAATTGGAAAGGAGTGGTGCCAAACAGCCAGCTGATTGTGCGAAATTTGTCATACCATCTGCGCGATGGTTAACTTCTCGAAGGATATGGAAAATCGACAGAGACTCGCAGAATGAATCAAAGAGGTTTTCTAGACAAGTATTTGATTTCACTATCAATGAGAAGTTTAGAATCTCCTTTGATTAAAAAGTATGTACAACCCCATGTATGAAAATGCAATGACTGCTTGAGAAAATGAGAAATTGACCCCAACACCAAGCAATCCCCACCCTAACCAGACACCTCCAAACCCTAGCAGAGAGACCAAGGTTTGCTTCGTTTTTTTTTTTGGAGAAGATACACCTTTTAATCTTTGGATTAATTACAAAAAACCCCCCCAACTATAGGGTCATTTTCACTTTGATACCCAAGTATCAAATTTTTTCATTTTCATACCCCACGTTTGATTCCGTTAACAAATTCATACCTCCGTCTCTAACACCGTTAAATTCCTCAGTTAAGTGATGACGTGGCAAACTTAACTATTCCTGACGAGGGCATTTTCGTCATTCCATTCATATTCGAAATAAAATGGAAAGTTTGCACCCATGGAGGATCGAAGGGAAGGCCTCTCGCGCGCATAGACCAAGGATGCTCCACTGCGCTGGACATTGCGCTCATTATATATACGGCTTCAATTATATTTATAGGCTAAGTGGCTAACAAAGTAACAAATGAAAATAAAATAGAAATAGAGCATTCAAGGGGGCTCGAACACAAGACCTCGCGTGCGCTCAAAAGATTCAACGACCACTGCACTATACATGCCAACTGTAACTGGTATGGCATTAATTATACTTATAGTCTAATAAGTGATTTGAAAATAAAGTATATATTATAAGTTTATTACAAGGGGCTATAACAATAATCTTTAAAAAAACTTATCTATCATTTTTTTTTTCCAGAAAAATAATCTACACTTCTAGTATAATTTTTTTTTTCCAGAAAAATTATCTATCATATTTTTATAATTTCCAAGAAACAAATATGACAGATAATTTATAACACTTATGACATCAATTATAGTTATAGTCTAATAAGTGATACTAATAAAGTTAAAGATTATTGTCATATTAAATTATTTTATACTAGATTATTTTTTTGGAAATTATTAGTATCACTAATTTTTTTTTTCCAAAAAAATTATCTATCATATTTTTATAAAAAGATGATAGATAACTTTATTTGTTTCTTGGAAATTATAAAAATATGATAGATAATTTTTCTGGAAAAAAAAAATAATACTAGAAGTCTAGATTATTTTTCTGGAAAAAAAAAATATGATAGATAAGTTTTTTAAAAGATTATTGTTATAGCCCCTTGTAATAAACTTATAATATATACTTTATTTTCGTATCACTTATTAGACTATAAGTATAATTGATGCCATACCAGTTACAGTTGGCATGTATAGTGCAGTGGTCGTTGAATCTTTTGAGCGCACGCGAGGTCTTGTGTTCGAACCCCCTTGAATGCTCTATTTCTATTTTATTTTCATTTGTTACTTTGTTAGCCACTTAGCCTATAAATATAATTGAAGCCGTACATATAATGAGCGCAATGTCCAGCGCAGTGGAGCATCCTTGGTCTATGCGCGCGAGAGGCCATCCCTTCGATCCTCCATGGGTGCAAACTTTCCATTTTATTTCGAATATGAATGGAATGACGAAAATGCCCTCGTCAGGAATAGTTAAGTTTGCCACGTCATCACTTAACTGAGGAATTTAACGGTGTTAAAGACGGAGGTATGAATTTGTTAACGGAATCAAACGTGGGGTATGAAAATGAAAAAATTTGATACTTGGGTATCAAAGTGAAAATGACCCTATAGTTGGGGGGGTTTTTGTAATTAATCCTTAATCTTTTATCCACTTTTTTTGTTTTTCTCAAAGTAGAGTTTCATTTTTGAGTAATAACTTTTGACCTTTTACTTTTCTATCCCCGAGATCACAACCAAAATATCCATATGCATTTCAAAAAATGAGAAACAAGAATAGATGATACAACTAAAAACAGTCTCGACTATTCGAGATTAGAGTATAGTTAATCTGAATTAATTTACTTCCATAAATATTAAATAGTATCCATCCAATTCAAGCCCAAACGGTGTCAAATCACATCGAATCTACAAGAGATTATAATTTCAACATAAACAGATTGAAGAAGACCGAGAAAACAGAACTTATTACTTATCAATCCAATTATTTATTATTCTAATAAAAAAATACATCATAATCAATGACTAGTATTGATTAATTTCAGCATCTTATGGCCAAAAAAGAAAGCAACATTTTTTTTTCCCAAGAATCTAACTACCACCACCTCCGACGCGCCAAAGAATCAAGAATCGAATTTCCCAAAACCTCAAACCAATCATATACTAAACAAACGCAATAAATAACATAAAAAACTACTACATGAATTAATAACCGCAACAGTAAAATTTCATTCGTAACCTCTGAGATAGCATTGCGTAGTTGAATCCCTCAGACTCAGAGCAACTCTCTCCTGGCGGCGTAACCGTACTGAGATCGGCGAATGTTATCCTGGCGCCTCTTGTACACAAACCCTCCGAGTGCGACCAAACCAACCCCAACGATCACTCCCAGTCCGATCCCGGCCTTCTTTCCCGCACTCATCCCTCCATCAGACGACGCCGTTGTAGCTCCTGCGGTCATATCGCTGTGGTTGACGTCGCTGGCATCTGAGGGCTCCGGCGCAGGAACATCGGCTGTAGAATCCGGCTGCGGCGATGGAGAGGAGGACGTCGGAGGCGCCGGAGGTGAAGCAGCAGCCGGTGAGTTCGCCGGAGCGTCTGAGGGAGACGGAGGGAGTGAAATCTGCGGCGAATCCGAGGACGGTGATGGCGAATCGGCTTCGGGCTGAGGCGATGGACTCGGTGAAGATGAAGCGGTGAATTGGACTAGGAGGAAAGCGAGGAGTAGAGGCAAGAAGAAGTGGAGGAGCCTCGCCATTGCTGGAGAAGAAGACGAAGCTTCGAGAAAATGTGGATCTGAGGAAATTGAGTTGAAGAAGAAGAAAGTTGAGGGAGTTGAGAAATTGAGAAGCAGTTTGGAATGAAGAGGAGGAGATCTGAATTTGAATGGAGGAGACCTAGGGAGAAGGGAAAAGCGAACGGCCGGGATTGAAGGAGAAGGGAAAGGAGCGAGCCAGATCTGGTGACACGTAGGTGGAGTAAAAGAGTGGGAAGCGGAGCCAAGTACCGGATCTTGAGAAATGCGGAGGAGGATAAAGAGGAGAAGCAATTTGAACTAACGATTTTTGGGAGGGGTGTTTGTGTAATTCTGGGATGAAGGCATGTTAAATGTGTGAGATCATGGGTTTAGTGTGGCTTGAAATTGAAATGCCGGAGGAAGTTTCCTTTTCTATGTTTCTAGTATGTTCCCCTCCCCCTCCCAAAAAAAAAAAAGAAGAAGACATTTTCAGGTTTCGGTTTTTGAAAATTCTTGTATTCACCTCGGTTGAAGTAAACCATGGTTGGTAATTCGTGACATTATGTGACATTTCGTGGCAATTCTTGGCATTTTGTGGTATTTCGTGGCAATTTCTGACATTTCGTGGTAATTTGTGGCATTTTGTGGCAAGGTTGAAGTCAATCTAGGTGAATGGAAGATGCTCCGTTCAGTTTTACACCTTTTATTTTGAATTTGACAGAATGTTAAGCACATGAGAGCCTCATTAGTCGTGCTAGGTCTTTCAGAAACCACGCAAAGAACACTGATAATCTTACTCTTCGAGTCGGACCAAAATCACCAAATTATCTCTAATTAAGACACAATTGTTAATTTCATCTACATTATTCGGATTATGTTTCGTGAATTGGCGTTATTGGCTTTTTCTCTGGCCTTACGGTTTAAGTAATTGTTCAAAATAGGACCTTCTTCTGCAATAATATGTGCACATTAATTGTCTCTCTCTTCCTTTTACCGTTTTACGTACGTCTGGTGCAAATAAGGTAAAGAAATTGACAGAAATAGAAATGGGGCCACACCACAGGGTGTATGAAATTGTGGAATTGGTAGCGATACTCATAATGATTGGTGGTATGGTTTTTAATGTGGAAATTTTTTTAGGGTATGGTCCATTTATTCTTGTAATTACTGTACCTAATGTATAGAATTATGGGTCATTTGTCATTTTCATGGCTATATAAAAATTAATATTCATATTAATATGGATTAGGGACGTCCTTACGTGTGAGAAAAACAAATTACAGAGGAATCTAAATCATAGTTGCACATGGTCTACCATGCTTAATCATATATATTAACTAACAAATTAATTTTTCCCATCCCATGTAATTTTGTACAATTATGAGTAATGACTACTGGAAATTTCAAATAGATAGGAAAGAAAATGCTGGGTTTACTAGCTCTTCCAAATCACAGAGGGCAAAAGTTGACTTAGAAAACCAGTCTTAATGCACGTCGCCCCTAGAGCTTTTGATTTTTGGCCACAGCAGGCGCTGCTTTCAATATTATGCGTGGTAATCACTCACTTAATGACACTGATTACGATCGTTTACTGTATGTCATTTTCACTTTCAAGACTATGAACCTTTTGACCAATTTGTTCGCGCTTAATAAATTATTTGAAAAACTACGATGCATTAGCACAATGATAATAAATGTAGATTAGTTTCATGCAATAGTAGACTACATGCACTTGGTCTATGTTTTTTTTTTTTTCCTTCTTTTAGGGCTTTACCCCGAAGGGAGCCCTTCCAGAAATTCTCGAGGGCATTGGGCTGAACCCATGCCCGGGAGGGGATTTGGAAATAGTTTTCAACTAGCAATAGACACGCCTCGGTTAGAACCTCATTAGCTGCGTCATTGGTCTATGTTAATGTATTAATCCATCGATATATCGAATGGACCCGAAGTAAAAGATGACAGTTTATTTCTGAACTTGGTCTTCTCACAGCAGCTTCTAAAACATGAGAGAATAGCTTCCGTAAGCTTGAGAAGCACTATGAAGTTTAGGACATGATAGTAAACAAGAATTTAGTCCAAACATTAACAAGGAAAAACCCAGATACATCCTTAAAACAAGAAAAGCACATCTTATTAAATTTTCATCATGAGTTCTTTAAATTATAGCATACAAAAACTTTCTTAGCTGAAACACCTAATCTCTTTTGCCCCGATGTTTTCCCGGCACGGCAGTTTGAGATTCTCTTTTCCCTCTCTGGTCAGGTCTCTCTATATTTCTTCTATCCGATAAACTATCTCTTTTGCTACCACACTGATGATGATGGCACATACTAGACATTTTAGCATACAACAATGTAATTCATCACAATTCATCCTTCACATCGTTTGTGCTGCTGCTCTCTTTGCTCTCTTTAGCACCAGATTCCTCGGATTTAGGAGTTGAAGTCGGCTTTTGGAGCTTGAAAGGGATTGATGCATGTTTCTTGAGGAATTTGTAGAACGCCACCACAGTTCGGTCAGCATCTACAGTAATCTGTCAACACCAAAGAATCCATAAATTCTACATAAGATACGAAACAAGGAACAAGACGCAGAAGTAGAGAGCATAATTTCACAATTCACAATTAAATGCCTTACCGGATCAAAGCTCTTATTTCCAGCTGGGAAGAATAGAAGTGTGGGGAACCCATCAGACTGCAGTATTACATGAACAGTTGATAGCATTAGACATTCAATTCTTTCCCCAAACGTGGATATGACACTTGGGTATTGGATAGAAAGATAAGTTCATATTTGAAAAAGAAACATAAGTTACATACGCATTTTCTGCCAACATAAAGTTTCGACCCAAAATTTCTAATATGCAATTTGAAAAAAAAAAGCCAAACAATCCTTTAAAACACAGCATATTTTGAATGTGAAATTACCTTTGCCCTGGGATGCTCATTTGTGGTTCCGTCCATCTTGGCTATAACAACAGACTCAATGTCTCGTAGATGTTTGGCAAGCTTGTTGTAGGTTGGTTCCAGCGATTGGCAATGCCCACACCAGGGTGCATAGATCTGAGATTATATCAGACTCAAATTGAGAACTTACAAATATAGAATTCAATCAATTAATTGTTTGTTACTTAAGTTGCTTTGTTACCTCCAGAAGAACATCCTTTGACTCATCCAAGACAATATCGTCAAAGTTATTTCCAACCACTATCTTCACATCTCCATCATTCTATGCCAATCACAAGATACATATAAGTTATAATAGTGAACCCAGAAGACAGAATTAGGAGGAGAAATGAAACTTGAAACTTACAGTTTCCGGAATCGGGTCTGACTTATAGAAAGCTTTAAGTTTATCCTCAAGGAAGTCCTCCCCAAACGCCTAACAATAAATTCACTATGTCAAGTTAGAACAGGCCCACCTTCAAACTCACCAACAGGTGCAATTAATCAACTTATGTGAATCCCAGTACTTCAGTACTTCTGGATGAATGGAAATATATACATATATGTAGAGAGAGAGAGAGAGTTTAAACCTTTATGTTAGCCAAGGTCACTTCTTTGTCAAGAACAAACTTCCTAGCATCATCATTTCCAGTGTACCCGAGAACCTATGAAAAAAAATTAATTCCACCACAAGCCGTGAATTCACTACATATATATATTAGAACCGTACAGTCCATCTTTTTAAAGGAAAGAAAATTCAGAGGTAAGGAAAAAAAAATTACCGTTGGAGCATCACCAGTGATACCAAAATAATCTGAAACTGGCTTTCCGACATCTTCATTATCCGTTTCCACAAATACGAAGATAAGCTGCAAGTAACCAACCAACAAAGACGCATAAGAAACTTATCAAGACAAGTAGCCTAAAAAAGTTGATATTTAATTTCCTCGATTTCTGTTAAAGCAATACGATTTGATCTCTTTGTCTTAGAATACTGCATATGGATGTCCTATTACCTAAAAAGGATCACATGATCATATGTATTCAGGTCATATTTATGGTTATACAGAACACATGACCAGCATATTAACGATACAATATGACCAACCTACATCAACGCATTTCTTTCTTATCAAGATAAGAAATAGTAGTTCATCAGCAAAAGGAGACGAGTACAAACTGAAAATACAAAAAGCTGCGGAGGACAAGGGGTCCACTGATAATAAAAGGAATTTCATGGATTCCAAAGAAACCAGAACCCACAAGGATGGCCAGGACCAAACTTCATCCCACAAACCCCCTCTTCCCTAGCTGTGAAAATAGTTCTTATTTTTGACTGCACCCCCAGGTTTTCCAAGGTCAACTGGTCCAAGCCCTCCCTCCCTCTCTCTCTCTCTCTCTAAACTATTTCTAAAAGCTATATTGTGATTAGAAAAGAAAACAAAAGAACAGAGCAGAGTATTCATTACAATTGTTCTTTATATAAGGTCGTATAATAGTTATCATGAATACTCTTGAAACAGTTTCTATGAAAAATTTCAAAGTAAAACATATTTAAGGGCACTTGCTGATAATAACTATACCTTTCCTTTGAATAACTTTGCTGCCTCTACAAACTCTGGGAGAACCTTCTTTGAATCATTTGAAGTGGCGAAGAGCAACACCTGAGTACACAAATGTCAATCATAAATGTTTATTACACAATTACAAAGAAGTTTATAAATTTTACTTTTACTAATTTAACCAAAGAAAGATTTTATAATTCTGAAGTACATCTATACAAAAGCAGACATACACCAAACTACCTGTTTCTTGATTTCACTTTCAAAGATGGAAGGGGCATTCTCCCTAGTAAAAGTGACAACCAAAGGAAGCTTGTTTGCAAAGACAAATTCGGCAATTGCAGACTTGTCAAATTTACCATCTGCAGAAATTAGAAGCAGAGTACATAAGTTATGCAACTCAAAATATCATATTCGAGCAATCTTACCCAATACGAAAACAATAAAGAAACTAACCAAAATAGCTTAGCTTCTCATCCTCCTTCTTGAGCAGGACCAGTGTAGGGCGTTTAACTTCAGAGTCAATGTGGAAAAGTTTTGCCACCTTAGGATCCACTGTTTGGTAGAAGTTGACATCATCTTCAAGTCTTGAAGCAGCAGCAAGCTCATCACTCTCGGGACCCTGTTATCAAGGACAAGGCATAGTGACATGAGTAACTCTCGTGGAGGCAGACAATTTAACTGGTCACTCTCGTTTGCTTTGTTTAGCTCAGCCTCTATAGATATCTATATCCTTGTATAAAGCGAAAAATCTGAGTTTCCTTTGGCCATTATCCTATACTTAGTTTTGCATTCCTACTCTAGAGTCTAGATCATTTCTGTGTGCAATCAAATAGCATGAAAAATTCAGATTTCATTTGACAACAAGCATGCTATAATAGACTGCTTCGATCTGAATCTGTAAATACTGGAGGACAAAGTCAACTAAAGCTCTCACGAAATGTTAATTTCAGATTGATTCTCTTCCTAGATCAAGAAGGATTAAATCAAAGCTCCAAGATATTTTCATTTTCCTTCACATTACTGCATTAAATTAAATGGCCACAGTATTAAGCATAGGCTAATAGATTATCATATAACATTCATAAGATCGTATATTTACATTAACAGGATTTTTAAACTTCCAAAGATTAAAAAAAAAAAACCAGGGGAAAGAAATAGAAGAACGGAGGGGAGGAAACATACCACCAAAGAATTGAGGAATCCCAAAACGAGTTTACTTTCAGAAGTCAATATGCGCTCTGCATCATCCACTGTGGTCACGTTAGAGATACCAGGTCCCGTCTTCTTCTTGATCCAGATAACTATAGCCTCTCTGATTTCACATTTTGAAAAAAGAGCAATATTAGACTTCGAAATTTTCATACTTTCTGAAGAACAGTTGGAAGCAGAAAGAGACTCACTTGGTCCTTTGGCCTGTATAAGGCTTGTGAACACCATCGCTGAAGAAGAAGATAGTCGGAAAACCCTGGACATCATACTCCTGAGACAATTCGTTCTCTTCCGTGGCGTCAATTTTGGCCAAAATTACATCCCCACCCTTGAGCTCCGTCGCGGCCGCCGCGTATTCAGGAGCCAAGGCCTGGCAGTGTCCGCACCACGGCGCGTAGAACTCAACCAGCACGAACCTGTTCTTCTTTATCACCTCGCTGAAGTTCGCCCCCTTCAAAACGACGACGTCCTTCTCGTCCACTTCCGGCTCCTTATACGCCTCCTGATCGCCCTCCTCGAAATCGGAGAAGTCTTCGGCATCGTCGTAGTTTTCTCCGTCGAATTGATCCGGATCTGGATAGTGTGTCGCGGCGCGGTTTTGCTCGGTCGGCTCTTCGAGGAAGCTGAGATCCTCGTCGTCGTCGAGGGAGTCCTTGCAGAGAGCTGAGCGGGAGAAGATGACGAGGAGAGCAGTGAGCGTGAACACGAGAACGAGTCGACTCGCCATTTTGAGTGAGTGAGTTCGGAGAATGATCAGAGACTGAGACTGAGATCTGGTTTAGTCGGGGTTTAATAGAAATGGAGGAGGAAGAGTCAATGCCCCTCCATTCGACGTCGTTTCGTGGAGTTGTGGAAAAGCCAACCGTTGCTGGATTTGGTTTTAAAGCATTTTCCATCTGACGTTGACTAGTTTGATATTTTCCTATTTTCTCTCTTCTTTTTTCCTTTAATTTTTTTTTCATGATAAATAAATGTACTGCCTCTCCACTACTACATGAAATCATTCTAAATTTTTTAGTTGTCTCTTACAATTTGGTTTGCCCAAATATGTGATTGGGCATTTTCAAAGAAAGCCAAAAGATTGATTGGTCCTATTACCTCATCAAACTTTGATGATGTAGGTTGTACACTTGTACAAGAGGGCAAGGTTTTTTTTTTTTTTTTCTAAGAGAAATAATAATGGGTGGTGTATTGTATTTGGATTTCTACGATGTTTTAAAGATTGTTGTGGAATTCAGATGTCTAGATGTATTTAATTATGATTGTTAAAAAATCTCTACAAGTCTGGATGTATTCAATTTAGATTTTTACTTTTCATCAGATGCATGAGCACTTTTCTTTTTTTGTTTGAGAGAAAGAAAGAAATTTCATTTAATTAATCGAAAAATATAGATTATGGGGACATATATCAAAACCTCAAGGAAAAGCGGTTACAAGTACCATGAGCTAAATAGGCTCAAACTTTAACCACACTACGCCTTCTTTTCATAGGCTATTGAGAAATAATCCTAAGATTTTTGATAAAACCCCCATAGTTAACATAATAAAAGAATGCGCCATCTTCTGCACCGTGTTCCAAATACCATACCACATATAAGAATTGCTTGTCAACATATTGACGATGAGAGTAAACCGATGTTAAGCCAATTCGTCCCGAGAGTGACACCATAACCATGACATTGCAACTTAACGCAATCCTAACTTAACAGAGTAAGGATTCAACCCTAGCTCAATCCTAACTTAACAGAGTAAGGATTCAACCCTAGCTCAAAAGAGTAGAGACTAATTAAAATAAAACAAAATAAAATAAAATCCTAATTAACAAAAAGAACATGCTGTGACCCACTTCCTTTCCCCAAAGAACCTACACCAGGACTCTAACAGCCTCCCTCACCGAAGAAATACGTGCACCGTCGAACTTCCTCACATCAATTCTAAGCTGCAATAAACCTCTCCCTTCCGAACAAACTCGTGAATTCCACCACCATCCCGATAAAGGGGCCCCGCTTGACGAGCACACCAAAAGAAAGTTGTCAAACAACGTATACTACAAGTCTAGGTTTTCATTGTTATTCAATTCAATGCATGAAAGCTTATTTTGTGGAAAATGGAGAGTATTTGGAAGTTTACCTAAAAGAAATATGGTTTGGTTGAATTTTAGTCAAAATGTCATAAATTTGTATGAGTTGATTGTTTTGCTAGTATTGATATATATGATTGCTCAAGAAACTTTTAATGCTCATACGTAATACCAACTTTCATTTTGATTCGGCCTATTAATTTTGTTTGGACTCTAACAAAATTGTATAATAAAACATGTTTAAATTCCAATCGACATCGTCACATAGGTAGAACTTATCCTTATAAAACCGGCTTGTAATTAAGGAAATGATGCGCGCCCTAGATAGAGTTCATATATTAGTCCAAGATATTCTACTCTTCCATTGCGACGTATTGGAACATAAACAAGGTCAAGAAAATTAATCCAGCTGCTCAAATCCTAGCTAATTTGCAAAGACAAAATTTAATTAAACTTGTTTTAATTTAAATAGTGTACGTTATGAAAACTTGTAACATATGAATCTTTGGTTAAATAAGTAAAAAAATTACTCCTTTTCTTGGAATCTGCTAGATGATAAAAGAAATGAAAACTTTCCTTTCCTTATGTTGGAGGTTTGGTTCACATTGCATGTTCAAATATTGCTTGGCATGGAAGGAAGAAGCTGAAAGTTCGGATTACTTGTAGCACGGGTTTTGCTATGCAACTTTTGTTGACCATTCATTCATTCATTTCGAGCTTAATTGGTTTAAGCATTATTTTCAGCCATCTCAAATTGCTTTCCATGAGGCACATCCTTGGCGACTCTAGCTTCTTTCTGCTCATTGCAATGGATCTGGGTTTTAGGCCTGACATGCATGATACCACACAATAGATAAAGAAAATTCCGTGATCGAGAATTGTCAACTAGTTTTAGATGGTCGAGTCGCATGGTAGTTATAATTATATGTGAGAAAAGGAATTTTAACTTTGAAATCTCATCTAATATTATTGGTTACTAAGAAGAGCTTTATGTATCGAATTGTTGAAGAAAGTTTAAATTTGAAATGTAAGATTGCTCACGACCATTTGGTCAAGTAACATAAATCGTTCATTTGTGAATGCATGAATATACTTGAAAATTTATCAAAATCTATATGTTATAGTAAAGAATTTATTGTTTGTAGCTGACAAGCTTCAAGACTATCTTCCGACCCTCAACACTGTTACCAAGATTTTTTTAGGAGCCCGTATAAAAGGCTCCAATAGCCGGTATTCAAAATCTCTTTACCTTTTCGATGTGTCAATTCTAATATTTCACAACAAAAATAATCCAAAAAATAAAAAAATGCTTCATCGGTATTGTGCATTTTTCAAAACAATCCGCTTAAAGAAACTCGAAAATTTGTCAAAATATGTGTGTTATGGTAAAGACTTTCTTGTTCGTAACTGACAAGTTTTAATACCAACTTCTGATGCTCAACGCTCTTACCTTTCTTTTCTTAGGAGCCCAAGTAGAAGGTTTACCTTTTCAATGTGTCTATATGTCTAATATTACAAAATAAAAAAAATTATAAAAAAGGTGTGCACCTTGGCGATCAAATATTTCGTTTGTAAATGTCGTTTTGCAATTTATTTTTTGTCTCTCTCAATTTAATTCAAAGGGAAACATAGTTACCTCAAGTACTTAGCGGATTGACTTCGTTAATATTGTGCATTTTTCAAGACAATCTGTTTAAAGAAACTTAAAAATTTGTCAAAATCAGTGTGTTATAGTAAGAACTGTCACATTTGTAGCTGACAAGTTTTAATACCAACTTCTGACGCTCAAAGTTCTTACCTAGCTTTTCTTAGGAGCCCAAAACGAGGGCTCCCCAGAACCTGCAGTTGAATCTCTTCACCTTTTCAATGTGCCTATATCAGCCTATATGTCTAATATTCTACAATAAAAAGTATCCAATAAAAAAATAAGGTATAACCTTTACCATGAGAATTTCGTTAGTAAAAGTCATTTTTTAATTTTTTTTAGTCTCTAATTTAATCCAAAGGGAAATATATTTGCCTCCAGTGCTTAGTGAGTTGGTGGATTGGCTCCGCTGGTATTGTGCGTTTTCTCCTAACCGGCTCAAAGAGATTTGAAAATGTGTCAAAATCTATGTGTTATAGAAATAACTATCTCGTCTGTAGTCTCTACGGAATATTAAAAAAAATTGGACCGATACAGAGAAAATTAGCATAACCTCTGCATACAGATGACACGCATAAATCAAGAAATAGTCCAAATTTGGCCTTTAGGGTTTGTCCAAGTGGTGAGAAAGGGTGGAAATTGGGTTATGACTAGATTAGGTCAGGAGGTTGATCACACTCCAATGTAACAAAAAAAAAATTTCGACTATAGTTGAGATACTTGAAGATTATCTAAAAAGAAATTTCAAGATGTATGGTAAACTGTATGTTAAAAATGTTGTGGCGGTGCTGTGTATATTACCAAAAAGGACATGAATGAAGTAGTATGTGTTCTCGTGTGTAGCCAACTCAAGGTGAAACTTCACTCATATATTGAAGGCAGATAAGTGAGCTCAAACATTAAAGGGAGTTATATAGTTGTTCAAAATAACATTAACATCGAATCATGTATTGATGCAAAACTAGTTCATAGTAGGTGGAGCCAAAATCTTCCAAAACTAGATCAGCTCCCACTAGAAATGTTTAAAACACTTGAAAAATTACAAATCTTCCATGGTTCATACAATTACAATGGTAAAGTTCAATAAGCTAATCATTGTGATAATTTAATGGGCTAAATTTAGTTTACTACCTTATAGTCTTAATCCAAAATCAATTCAGTCTTTTATCTTCTAATTTCATCTTAATCACCATTATACTCTCAAGTTTGATCAAATTGGTCCACAAATCTAGATTCTGTCCAAATTGGGCATTAGTGTGCTGACATGGCACACAACCTCTGTGCCAAATTTAGTTGTGGGTCTCACATGGAAGGCCGAAACCTCGTTATACCTATCACTTTGTTTTTTTTTTGGCTAATTATCCCTCACTTCGAGCAGACTTCCTCTAAAAAACAAAAAAACTCATCCAACAAAAAGAGGGAGCTCGCAGTCCACAGACGAGAGAGAGAGAGCTCGAAAGAAAAATTAGTAAAATGTCGGTTTCAGCCCTCCCTGTGGGCCCCATATGTAAAATGGCACCTAGATAGTCAGCCAAGTTAGCACATTGACAGCCAATTTGGACGGCTATAATTAAAATTGTAGAATTAAACGGTAATTATGATGAAATTAAAAGATAAGGGAGTGAATTGATTTTAAGTTAAGAGTATAACGTAACCAACTTTCACAATTACAGCCTCTCCAACAATTCAATTATCAATTCCATGCTTGATACATCGGGTGAGATGTTCCTCTCCACCTTTTATCAAATGAATCCGCTTCAAGTCAATAGAGAAATGCCATCATTTTAACCATAGCTAAGCTGGAACAATCTTCATCTAACTTTTAAGGCAACATACATATACACGATGGATTAATAAATAACACATTTAATACATCTATGGTTGCCTAAGCTTCAACACGAGTTTCAAAGCTTGATTACTGTGTCTTCAGACAATAAACCAACTATCCCAACACTAGACCCTTTCTAATGCAAAACCTCAACCCTTGCAAAATTGAGGTGATACCAACAAGAGCCTCTGCTGCATTAGTTGAGGTGATACCAGCCAATGGAAATGATATTGCTCCTAGTAACTGACCCTGGACGTTCCTAACAATTGCACTCACACCTGCACACTTCCTCTGAGCATTACAACGTATCAGCATGGGGAAAAGACTAATCTATATCTCTTATTCAGAAACTGTGAAAATCTTACAGAAGCAAGCATTCTTGACTTATTTCAGTCGAGATATGCTCATTCTCGACTTGTTAGCTTTTCTTAATGCATCTTTCGTTCCTTTCTGAACTACATTTTACCACATTCATAATTGCTTTCAGGTCGGAGTTGGCCTGATGGTACTGCAACAATTTGGAGGGGTAAATGGCATTGCCTTTTACGCAAGTACATTTCAACTGTTATGTGAAAAAGCGTCTTTCTAACTTCATGTATTTGAAAAGAGCCAAAAGATCGAAACAGGATGGTGAATGAAATGAATCGATGGCTTATGGCAGGGTTTTCCGATAGTGTTGGGACTACAGATTCTCTCCACCATTGTAAACCATACAGGATTTAAACACTTTAACCAAAAGCTTCATAACCTAGTAACCTAATACTCTTTATGGCTGAATCTCAAGTAGGTATTAAAATAGGTATTTGGTTTAAAACCAAGGTCATAAACAACACTACAGCTATTCACAAAATTTTCTTACCTTACAAAAATTACGAACAAAAAAAAAATGGGATTCCAGAAAATACATATCATAGCCTATAGGACTAGACCAACATGAACTAATTCATAATTCACAGTTACATTGATTCTTAGTGAACTGACCTGCTCCTACAGAATAAACCAGTTACATTACTATCACACCATTAAAAAAACCATATACAAAATGCATTGATTCTTAGTGGACTGACCTGCTCCTTTGCCCTAGTTTGTTTTGTTTGCACTAGACATCAACAGAGCTGCTGCCCTGGTTTTGAACGCACACATTGACAGTATTTGGCCCTTGTTTATCCACATTGACATCCACTCTGCCCTGTTCTCCATCATTCTCGCCCTGGTAAAAAAGAGACACAAAAGTAACCATTGTAAGCATCGATCCATTACACAAATAGCTTATTAAAAGTCGTCATAATATGATTGAGGCTCACCCTAGCTTCTGAAGCATCCCTAGCCTTCTCGGCTAGTTCAATTGGGCAGGTCCTGTTGTTATGGTCTCCTGAACCACAAACAGAGCAATTTACAGTCACATAATAACTTCTTAGCATCTTTTTGCTTGTATTACATAATGACTGGTTATGCAAATCTGGACTATAAAACAGAAAAATGAAGAAACACAGTAAGCAACCTCCATTATATTGCATCAAGGAAACTCAATGCGGTAGCCCGGTAGGGAAGGCCACTGTCACAAACCATAGGCAGGTCATTATGGTATGTCCTTTGCCCTGTTTTAAATGACGCAATGGCCTTTGCTCCGTTTAGGCAGTTTATAACAAACACGCACACAGATTTAAGCATCAACATATCAAATTGTGTAGTGATGCCTTTATAGCCACTTAAAGTCACAAACTAAAACTTACAAAAGCAAATGGCATATTGAACATAGATAGATATATATTATCAAGAGAGTGACTAGCTCAGATCAGTTACTAATGTGAAGTGTTTAAACAGGGGCTGGAAATGAGAAGCGACTAACCAAACCAAAGTAGACTCTCTTCATAATCAATCATGTTGCCATTACTATCATTCCTGCTAACCATATGTGTTTCAAGCTTCACTTCCTCATGACCACTCCTTATCAACTTGAACTCCGTCCCCCGATCACGAGATGAAGTCCCCTTCTCCAGAATTGTACTAGTTTCCATAACCATGATTGGCCTTAAATAAATTATACTCTCGGGCAGATCGGAAACCCTCAAGGTAAAGAGCTTAGTCCAGGAGTCACCCACGTCATATTCTTTCATGACCCACAAATCAATAAAGCCAGTAGTACTAGCTTCCTCATCATCAAATGCACACAGGCATCCTCCAAAAACCCCTAGTTCTCTGAAATACGAACCATGACCGTCAGGCAGCGGCATTGTTCGGAACTCCTCAGCTGCTACATCAAAAGCAACTATCTCCGCATCGAGGCCTTGGCTGACCCAATGAAGTGCCTCATTTGTGAGAATCCCTTTATTTTGGATGTTGCAATAGAGAGGGTCAGGGGCTTCAATCCTTTTCCAAGTGTTGGCTTCCGATGAGAAGACGTGGGCCTGCGTTTGGTTCTCCTCCTCCTCCTCCTGATCGCCGAGTATACGTATGGCTATGAGAAGTTTGTAGTCGTCGGTGGCGGACAAATAGCCAAAGCCATAGTAGAGTAGAGAGTACGTTGTGGAGGGAACAAGTGGGTCAGGTAATTTCTTGAAGAATCGAGTTGATGGGTTCCAGATATACGCGTTCCATGGCTTCCAGTAGTCTTGATTGAAAAGAGCTGCACATACCAAACCATTGCAGGAGGAGAGTAGGCGGACGACATGGTCCGGTTTCTGGAATGGGCAGCTACGCTTGCTGACCGTACAGCCGTCTCCGAACGACGACCACGGCGTCTCCGAGTGTAGGGATTCAAATTCAGATTCATCGGCGGCGGCGGAGAGGAGGAGTCTGCCACTTAAGGTGTGCTGCTCACAAGCCATCTGGAATTGGGATTTAGCGAAACGTGAGTCGGACAATATGATGAATCGCCAGCGTGTCGAAACGCAGGTGAAGCGGATTAAGGATTTGATCGGCAACCTCCCCAGGATTCTCACTATCACGTGCTCCGGTAAGTAATCCGCCATTTGAAAATTGGCTACTACAGTAGTGCAAAGAAACAAGGATGATGATGATGATAATGGTGTGTACTGTGCCACTGTGCAATTTCAAACTTCCCATATGGGGTACTTTCTAAGCTCCAACAATGGATGGGGTCAGGTCCAAAGGGTGACTTAGGTCAAGACTGGTGGAGACCACCACGTGCGGTGCAGGGGAGAGACACTTTCTGGTTGACGCATGCAAGCGAGGACATGCATAATTGTTTGGCGTTATGCGCAAGTGGGGGATAGGTGGCAGTTTGCCACTGGGTTTCTATGAACCAACTCACATTCTGCATTATTAATTGAATCTCCTGGAAGCTTTTGGACTGAAGAATCTTTCATCATTGTTTTGGTGCAGAGTCTGCCTGCTACTTTCAGTATGTTAAAAAATTTTGAGCATAATTGCTCTTGACAATCTGAAAAGGAAACACATACCAATCACATTCTTCATCAATAATTGAGTTCTTCATACTTGGGCATCCATCTTACATTCCAAAAGAAAGTCAGACAAATACAAGTCCCATTTGGCAGTAAAACAAATTCAAACATAAAATGTAGAGTACTAAGATGTGAAACAGGCTATCATATTGACCATTTCAATACTTGGGAGACATTTCTCGTTTGGTATTCAAATCACAACCTCCATGATGGCTTTCTGACGTCTCTTTTAGGCTGCTGTTGGAGATCGATCACAAATTGGCATATGCTTGGTTGCTTTGGTCCATTTGGTTTCTCTAGTGTCTTGTTACACTTTCTTGCTAGTCTTGGACCTCCGTGACCAACCAGTGAAAGGGTCGAATCGAGAGTTGGAGATATAGTGTTCCTTGATGATTGAGTTGGCTGTGAGGAAGATGCACGAGATGTTTGGAATGAGGACTGAGCAGTTTTCCATTTTCAGACCAATGAGTCAACCCTGCATATTTTAACTTACCTGGAATGCCCTTGACCTAATTTCAGATATTCAAAACCATTGACTTTTAGTATTTACGATAGAATTATCTTCTCTCTAAATTTTAGCTTCGTTTAATTGATTGTCTGGCTTTTTATTTTGTATTTCAATCATAATTTTCAGATTTTCCATAACTTTTGAGGAAGAAGATAGAATTATGATCCATTCAAAAGTGATCAAATTGCATAACCAAAACTCATATCATAACCAAAATTAGAAAACAAAATTTCGCGCCAAATTTTAATTGCAATGGCTACAGTGGTGGTTAGCGACAGTAAGATACCAACGCCAACAATCAACGAACCGAGGTTTCATTTTTATTTTTTTATCTTATAATTATATGCATTTTTCCACAAATATGAAATTCGTCCTACTACTGACATCCATGCCAGTACATCCCCGGACCCCGGCCATACATTAGGATACAAATGCAACTGCGGAAATACAAATACAAATGCATTGTCATAACAAATGTAAATTACTCCACAACTCACAAAAGTACAAGTTCTTCCATATTCATCAGCTCAATTAATAGCCCATTACCAATGTATGAAATTCAAGCAAAAGATAACCACTTAAAGTAATTGTTCTTGATTTTCAATACTAGAGAAGTAAATCAAAGCTGCCACTTAACATTGCTGTTTCGCATTCATAAGCATGACAAAATCCACCACTAAATGTTCTTCCCACTAGTCTTTTTGGTTGCAGCATTCTACAAAACGAAAATGAACAAGATTGAGAAAGGAAGTGGGCAAGTATGTGTAGTATACTCTTACAAGTTAAGAACTTTTATAGTTAAATTAGCTTGATAACAATCTAAATGAACAAATGTCTTCCTATTAGACAATGATGTGTAAAAGTCATAAAAAAACGTCTTTCTAACTTCATGTATTTGAAAAGAGCCAAAAGAAACTGGGTTTTCAGATAGTGTTGGCCGGGAATATAGCTACGATTGCTGTTCAGGTGCTAGATTTTTCTTAACTGCTAACTGCAATGTTGGCTTCTGATTATTTCTTCTTAGTCATTGTAATTCTAATTAATCTTCAACAGAGTCCAATCACAGCTTTGGGTGTACTTTTGATGGACAAATCAGGAAGCTAGACGTCCACTTCGTCACAAAGTTAAAGACTTGCACAATAATAATAATATTAAACTCACCAAATCAGCCAAGGAAATAATCCACACATCCCAGAAAGCAACAACACACACTCACAAGTCTTCATTAAACAGAGAATATGTCTGCATGGCATATATATGTCATTAATTTCCATAAAATGAGAAACCTAAATCA
The DNA here is from genome assembly GCA_029955375.1 of Rubus parviflorus. Taxonomy (NCBI): domain Eukaryota; kingdom Viridiplantae; phylum Streptophyta; class Magnoliopsida; order Rosales; family Rosaceae; genus Rubus; species Rubus parviflorus. Next base: position 4,961,647 of record JARGGL010000010.1, read on the forward strand.
AAAACAAAAAAGAAAGACTAAAATATGTACAAAGTATAGGCAGCAAATCATGTCCAAAATACGTTTAGTAAATAATTACTTACTGTAGAAAAGGGCAAAATTGAACAAGTAATGAGCATATCATAACCATCTTTAACCATAAGAACCATAAAAATTCAGATTCTGTCCACCATTGTAAACCATACAGGATTTAAACACTTTAACCAAAAGCTTCATAACCTAGTAACCTAATACTCTTTATGGCTAGATCTCAAGTAGGTATTGAAACAGGTATTTGGTTTACAACCAAGGTCATAAACAACACTACAGCTGGTTCACAAAATTTTCTCACCTTACAAAAATTAAGAACGTACAAAAAAAATAGTGGGATTCCAGAAAATAAACATCATAGCCTATAGGACTAGACCAATATGAACCAATTAAGTAGTAATTGACAGTTACATTGATTCTTAGTGGACTGACCTGCTTCTGCAGAATAAACCAGTTACATTACCAGCATTACAAACACGTACCATATACAAAAATGCATTGATTCTTAGTGGACTAACCTGCTCCGTTGCCCTAGTTTGTTTTGTTTGCACTAGACATCAACAGAGCTGCTGCCCTGGTTTTGAACGCACACATTCACAGTATTTGGCCCTTGTTCTCCATTATTCTCCCCCTAGTCACAAAAGTAACCATTGTAAGCATGCATATATCGATCCATTACACAAATAGCTTTTTAAAAGTCATCACAATGGCTCACCCTAGCTTCTGAAGCATTCCTAGCCTTCTTCGCAATTAGGCAGGTCCTGTTGTTATGGTCTCCTGAACCACAAACGGAGCAATTTACAATCACATAATAACTTCTTAATTGGCATCATTTTACATGTATTACATATACTCCAATTCGCAAGTAAATAATTAGAAAGATTTAGAAGAAAATCTATTACCGAATGACATCTTTTTGCATATATTACATAATGAGCTGGTTAAAGCTACTTATGCAAATCTGGACTACAAAACAGAAAAATGAAGAAACACAGTACGCAACCTCCATTATATTGCATCAAGGAAATACAATGTGGTAGCCTGTAGGGATGGCAACGGGTCGGATCAGGGCCGAATTCTGTCCACCAGAAGCTAAACCCAAACCCGAAATAATTGTTTCTACCTGTACCCGAAGCACTGGGTTAGGGTATTTACTGAACCCACAGCCGTCGGTTTATTATTAACCAAATCCAACCAGCCCGCCCGAAAAAAATTAAAATAATAATAATGCTAATTAAAAGAACTAGTAAGTAAAATTTGTTGCTGAAACTAAAAAAAATAATAACTCCAAAATTAACTATATATAGTGGTATTAAAAATTAATATTTATTATTACTGAACCCACTCAAGTTAAAAAAAAAAAAAAAAAACCAAATCTGCTACCGTCACCAGTGTTGTGCCTTCAAAAACCGACCCGTTTTGGTCAGATCGGGTACCGGAACCTGCGGATTTTTTTGCCACCCCTATATATATATATATAATATAGCGACTCAGATTAGTTACTCATGTGAAGTGAAACAATTCCAATGAATGAAGAAAACAGGGCTGCAAAAGAGAAGCGACTAACCAAACCAAAGTAGGCTCTCTTCATATTCAATCATGTTGCCCCTACTATTCCGACCAACCATATGTGTTTCAAGCTTTTCTTCCTTATGACCACTCCTTATCAACTTGAACTGATCACAAAATAAAATCTTTTTCTCCAGAATTGTACTAGTTTCCATAACCATGATGGGCATTAAATAAATTATATCCTCAGGCTGATTGGAAACCTTCAAGGTAAAGAGCTTAGTCCAGGAGTCACCCACGTCATATTCTTTCATAACCCACAAATGAATAAACCCAGTAGTACAAGCATTCTCATCATCAAATGCACACAGACATCCTCCAAAAACCCCGAGTTCTCTGAAATACGAACCATGATCGTCAGGCAGTGGCATTGTTCGGAACTTCTCAGCTGCTATATCAAAAGTAACTATCTTCCTGTCGGGGCCTTCGCTGACCCAATGAAGTGCCTCGTGTGAAAGAGTCCCCTTATGTCGGATATTGCAACAGAGAGGGTCAGGGGATTCAGTCCTTCTCCAAATGTTGGCTTTTGATGAGAAGATGTGGACCTGCGTTTCCTTCTCATCCTCCTCCCCGTGTATAAGTTTGGCTTTGGCTATGACAACTTTGTATTCGTCGGCGGCGGAAAAATGGCCAAAACCAAAATAGAGAAGAGTATAATTAGTTGTTGAGGGAATAAGAGGTAATTTCTTGAAGAATCGAGTCGATGGGTTCCAGATATACGTCTTCCATGGCTTCTGGTAGTTTTGACTAAAAAGAGCTGCACATACCAAACCATTGCAGGAGGAGAGTAGGCGGACGAATTGGCCCGGTTGCTGGAATGGGCAGCTAAGCTTGCTGACCGTAGAATTGTCTCCGAACGACAACACCGTCTCCGAGTCTAGGGATTCAAATTCAGATTCATCGGCTGCGGCTGAGAGGAGGAGTCTGCGAGTTAGGGTTTGCTGCTCACAAGCTATCTGAAATTGGGATTTAGCGAAATGTGAGTCGGACAATATGATGAATCGCCAGCGTTTGGAAACGCAGGTGAAGCGGATTAAGGATTTGATCGGCAACCTCCCCAGGATTCTCACCATCACATCTTCGGGTAAGTAATCCGCCATTTGAAAACTGGCTTGGTTGCTCTGTAAAAACCAACGTTAACCAAAGACCACAAAATGAAAGATCTTAAAGTTACTTACAACTTTATACCGGAATAACCAACGGTTTGGCCGGAATTTGAAAAAGAAGTAGGCGGAGGTCCGAAACTTCCGATCAGCGACATGAGGCAGCGGGTTTTGTAGCATTTTCAGAGTTGAACAAAGCCCAATACATCTCCCCTTTCAATTTGGCCGGAGTTGGCCGGAATTTGGAAAATACTTCAAAAACCCTCAAAAATTTCCGTTCTCGATTCTCCGTGTACAGTAAATAATATGGTGAGAGGTTGGTACAGACTTGTAGAAGGGTTAGAGACGAATAATTTGGGACCGATCTCGTCCCAAGAGGTGGCCGGAGATAGCGGCGGTGAAACTGGCCTTTGGTTCCAGAAATGGAAAGTTTCCAAAAACGTGGATTTTCCAGAAACGTGGATTTTCCAGAAATGTGAATTTCCAAGAAAACGTGAATTTTTCCAGAAATGTGAATTTTCCCAGAAATGTGACTATTCCGAAAATATACTTTCCTATTTATAGTAAACGGATTTCCAGAAAATTATGAAAATGCCATTAACTTCTAATATTTATAGTACTCCTTCGTTGCAACTCCGATTTTCGCGTTATTTATGTCGGCGTATGCGGTTCGACGAACTCTAAATTTTTTGTGAGGAAGATGCACATGATGTTTGGAATGAGCACTGAATAGTTTTTGAAGTTGATTGATATGTTTGTGATGTTTGAGTTGCAGCAGATGACTCTACAACCTTTCTTGATCGGTTTGGGGCTCTCCTGACTTGAAAAACAACAACTTTTGCAACATTCCATTATTCTAAGTGTCATAATTTGGCCCTTAGGCCCTAAGCCCATTTCAAGCCCGCCATGCCCGTACTATAAGCTTGATATGCCCGACCATTTATTTTTAAGGTAGGGCTTGAGCTCAAGTATTTAAGCTCGGCCCGTATCCGGCCTGGCCCTAAAAGCCCAATAATAATTATCCTGCTACACACACACAATTATACAATAATATATAAATCTTTCAATTTTTTACGTATTTATTAAATTCTTTTAATTTAGAAGTTTGTTTATTAATATAATAGTATGTTTATTTTTTTTTAGTACTAAAAATAAAATTTTGTCATATCCGGCCCTGTCGGCCCATTTCAGCCCTGGGCCAGTGAGCGGACTAAGGCTCGTATATTGAAGCCTTTGTCCGACCTGACCCGACCCTAAGCCCTAAAATTTAGGGTTGGGGCGGCTTTGGCTCGCCCATAACGACCCTTACATTACAACGTATTAGCATGAGAAGAAGACTAATCTATGTTGATGTAATACCCCGAATTTTCATACTTAATTTCTCCGAAATTCTTGAAATTAATTCAGGGTTAGACGTTACTTTTCTTATTTTGTTGTGAAGTAAAAGTATTTCGGAACAAATATTTACTTGAAACGTTTTACTTTCCAGGGGTTAAAAGTTGACTTTCTTATTTATTAAGTTTCTCTTATAACTTCCTTCACAAGAGTCGTAAAGCACATCGATATGAGTTCGTAGACACGTGACACACTAAATTTCGAGATCATATGAAAGAGTTATGGTTAGCGGAAGTTTATTCTCTACGTGTGAGATCCCGATTATTTTTGAAGTTGCTCACATTTAACTTTTGAGGTCACAATTGGAAAATAGACTTCACCAAGAGTTCGTAGCATTTTTTGGAGCACCGAACTATTTTTAATGAATATTAGAAGTTAGATTAGAAATTAAATTGGTTGGTGGCGTGGTGCGTTGTCAATCTGTCATTGGTGCAAGGGAGACATGTGGCAGGCAAGTAGCAGCGTAGCAAATGTTGACATCATCCAGGTGGCTATGGATGATGTCAGCATTCTGAATTATGGTAGTGATTAATAGTTGTGTACCAATCATTTGGTGACTCATGTCCTATTTATATTGATTGTCTATTTATATGTTCTTCAAAGAGTGAAAACTCTCTCAACCTTCCCTTTCTTCCGTTTCTCTCTGCAATTTCTCTCTCTTTCCTCACTTTCTCTCTCTCATTCTCTTAGATTTTCTCTATAACTCCATTCTAGTATAATTTTTTTATCCGTAACTCCGATATATGATCCGCAAAAGTCTATAAGTTCGTATTTACGCCATCTTTCTTTCTTGAAAATTTGTGTAAGCACATAATACATTTTCAAATCCTTTTGGCTTTAAGATTCATCAAATTGCATAACCAAGATAAAATGGAAAATGAAGTGTTTTCTACATACTTTAATTTTGTAAAATAATAAGTTTCGATTTAGTTGAAAATAGTCATATATTTAAACTCTACATGAAAAATTCTTCAGTTTAGCCTTTTGAATCACACAAAAAGGTTAAGAAACGAAGAAGTTATAGCTAAAAGAAAATTGCCAGTTCTCGGCAACATTTTTCAGAAACCGGCGAGTTCATGTATTTTTCGGCAGCCGTAATTTCTTAAATTTTAATTTTATCCATGTTTAATTAACTCAAGATCATAAGAATGGTTATTAAATAGTTTTCTAGCTTAATCTTACAAGATTTTCAAAGAATTAAACAATGAATCTTTCACAACGTACTTTTCCGGTGAACCTCGCCGGAAAACTCATAGAATGTTCATAACTTCAAATGATCATATCTCACTCATTTCTCATATGTTTTCAACGTTTTTTTTATATCAATACGAAGCTTACAATCTGTACTTGCAATCTAGAGAATATTAAAAGCAATTATCAAAGTGACAGTACATAGTAATTTATGCAATTAAGGTTAAAATCAATAATATCGATTTTTATACTATTTTAATTAATTCTTCATTTCTGGACTTGAAAATTTCAGACATGATTATGTGAACTTTAATATTAAATTTCTTGCGAAAAACCCTTCAAAATGGTGTACTCACTTGATTAAATCGGACTTACGATGGATAATATAACAAATCCTAAAGTTTAATGATTCTAATCGGAGAATCGCAACTTATGGATCGTTAGATCCATAATAATCTAACCGTTGGATCGTGACTAGTGTTGGTTATACTATTGGTTGCTATAATTGTAATACTTGTATGTTGTCGGATTAGGATCCCAGTTAACTTTGAACGTGAAAATAGTGGTGGAGTTTGTTCGAAATTATCGAGCGTTGAAGTCAAAGCTTAAAAGAGCATATGGGGAAACCTATTTAAATTATTGATGTTTAATTTTATAAACTTTGTTATATATGACTTGCGTGCGATATTTGAATAACATGCTTGTTTGATATTCGGTGATTGATATAACTTATATGCGAGCATAAATTACGTGTCTAAATGCATATTTAAATTGGGTTTATGTCCCTACTGAGCATAAACAATTGTTCTAAGTGATACTTTACGATGGAAAGTTAGATGATGAAATCTTGATTAGTATTATATATGTTGTGTGGACATATCATTTTTACTACATGCATTTGCATGAAAGCAAGCTAAAAGAAAATGAAATTATGGTGATGGTGGAGATAGGATTTCATGAGAAATTAGTATATCGAGTTATGGATTCGGATCCTCTCCTAATCTATATTTTACCTAACCTACCTAAGTTTTGAAGGAGATGCTGACAAGTAGATAATTAGCCAAGACCAGCCTTGATCCTTGAAGTTACCATCGGCCTTGATTTGTGGTAGATCTGCAGACGGCGTCTAGGGCATGTGGTGTTATTCCCAGTGTCGCCGGACGGAGCGCGACCCAGGGTTCTGCTCTTCGGAGGGTGCCGAACACGACGGTGGTGGTGATGAGTCGCTGTGATGTGCTCGGAAGTCGGCGACGGAGGACAAAGAGTCCAAATCGACTTTCTCTCTCCTTGAACTCTCTCTCTTTCTCTTCTCATCTGCAAGTCTCTCTCTCTTCGATGAAGATTTCAAAGGCATCACTGCTTGATTTTGGTTGTTGGGTCTGAGATAGATGTGAGAGAGGAGGGGAGAGGAGAGGTTGCAGAGAAATGGAAGGGAAGCATAGCTGTCTGCGTGTTGGTGTCGCACACGAAGAGAGAGAGGATGGTGAAGGGAGGTGGAAGGAAAAGAAAAGGGATGAGTTTAGGTTAGAGATGAGGAATGAGGACAAGTGTAGGGTTTAGGAACCCACATATAATATTAAAATTTGAATATCCCGCCTTAAAATTTAAAACCCTAAACTCATACCATTTGTTCTAAAAAAATATATATGTTTCTCAAAGGGCAATTGAATCGTGACGAGTGGCTGAGTTCAAATTTTTTACATGAATGTATGGAGCTCGGCTACGCAAGAGTGTGGGTACGAAGGGCTCGCAAACCGGAGTTGTGACAGTTACTTTTAGACTTTTAGTGGAGATGATATTTTCGTAAATGGCCTTAAATAGAGGTTGACCGCCTTGACCGAGGCCGAAATGACGACGAACGAGACTAATTTGTTCACACAGTACATATTAATCACTACAGGGTCAATACATGGGTAGTATCGAATATTGCGGGGAAAAATAACTAGGATAAAAAAACATAGCCGATTTCGTCTTCGTTTCGGCCTCGATCCACGTGATCTAATAGTTCCAATTAAACCAAAAACAAAATATGTGAACGATCCAGATCGAATAGTGCAAGATCTAGCGATCCATATCGCGTCGTGGGAAAATTCTTTTAAATTAAATAATTTCTTTTCTCCAAACTTCCGAAATTCAAAATAAATTGCTCGGGTATCCAATTTTCGTTTCCTCTGCGACCACACAGTCCCACGGCCGAGCTCTATATACTCATGTAAAAAGTTGCAACCTCGGATCTCGTTTTAGTGTAGTTGCCCTTTGAGAACTCTTATTAATAAATATAGGGGAATAAATGGCCATTTCGGTTGACCACATGGATCGAGATCGAAACGAAGACAAAATCGGCTAATATTTTTACCATAGACGTATCTTATGCCAATATTCACATCTAATGGTCCGTTTTCTCAATTTATTATTCTTCGACCTTGTTGGTCTTGATATATATACTTTTATTTGTAACCAATGAATATAGTACATAACACTAGTAGACATATCATGATTTGATGTGATCCGAGAAATCAAAGAAGTCTAATGGTATATTTGACTTTGCCCATGTATTTACTACGTAATAATAGGCTATGTGAAAAAATTGGTCTTGTTCGTCATCGTTTTGGCATCCGTCAATACCCTAAACCCTTATTTATCGACATTTACCAAAATATCATTTTCGCTATTTTTGCCTTAATGACTCTTTCTGAAATCTGATTTTCGTTTCCTCTGCGACCATACTCTCTCACGACCGAGCTCTATATACCCATGTAAAAAGTTGCAACCACAAATCTTGTTTCAGTGTAGGTGCACTTTGAGAACTCTAATTAATAAATATAGGGGCATATATGACAATTTTGGTTGACCACATGGATCGAGATCAAAACGCAAACGAAATCGGCTAATATTTTTACCATAGACGTGTGTTATGCCAATATTCACATCCAACGGTCCGTTTTCCCAATTTATTCTTCTTCGACCTTGTTGGTCTTGATATATGCATTTCTTTGTAATCAGTGAATATAGTAGACAACACTAGTAGACATATCATGATTTGATGTGATCCGAGAAATAAATTGCCCAATTTGACCGTTGGATGTGATTATTATGGGGTAAAATGGCTATGGTAAAAAAATTAGCTGATTTCATCTTCTTTTCGGCCTCGATCCATGTGGTTAACTATAGTGACATAAATAAAATTGAGAGAATATTTAATAAAAAAAAAAAAAATTTAGACAACATAAAATACTCTCCTATTGTCTCAAGATATATTGCACAACTTCAACAAAATAACTGTTGTCTGAAACAAGACCATGGCACAACAACACAAAACAATATGTTGTCTCTTTTGAACAATAAGACAACATCAAACTTACACTAGTATTTTATTAATATTAATAAAATAATAATAAAATTTTAGACAACATAAAATATGTAGCTATTGTCTGAAGACATATTGTACAACTTCAACAAAATAATTGTTGTCTGAAATAAGGCAATGAAACAACATCACAATAAAATCTGTTGTCTCTTTTGAATAATGAACTATTTCAGACAATAGAATTTTTTTTACTGTCGTCTGAATTTCTGGGACGACAGTTTTTTTGTTTGCTGTCGTTGGATATGTGTTGTCTGATTCCGTTATTGGCCTGGTGATTGTGGACTTTTTTTTGCGAACACATAAACTTTTATTTACTTTTGCTCTTCGTTTTAAGTGAGACTTGTATTTATTTATTTTGATCGAAATTACGAACTTATATTGTTTTGATGTTTTGATTTTAACGTCATATTTTTTAAATCTCTAAGAATTTTTGTATAATAAATTTGTAATATTTGTTAACGGGGATCAGGGCGGGTATGGGGACCTAATCCCCAATGGGGACTGGGACGGGGACGGAAAATCTCCATTATCTTATTATGAGGATTGGGGCAAGGATGATGACATAAAATGACTTCGGGGACGGGAAAAATATTTTAATCCCCGTACCCTACCCGTCCTATTGCCATCCCTAAATTAGACATTGTTGGTTTGTTTTTTGCTTTTGTGTTTTTTTTTTTTGCTTTTTGAATTAAATATTGTTAGTTTGTTCAAGTATAAGTATCAATTATGAATTTAATGAGGCTCTGATGTTTTTGTTTTCTTAATATTTTCATATAAGACTAAAGCTTTTTTTTTTGGAAATATATAAGACTAAAGCTTAAAGGGGTTGCATCTTAACTTTTGCATAGAGTCTCTAAAAAGTTTGAAACGACTCTGATTATGGTTGTTGGTCAGGCATTGACGGACGCAGTTAAGGACGAGTGGGGGCCAGTGGAATATTGAGTTTTCATTTATGGTATTAACTAATCCATTAATTTTTTTTTGTTACAACTAATCCATTAATTTGGCTCCCTCTCTTCATTCCAAAACTTTAGTACAAAACTCATGTTCTTTTAAACTAAAATATATTTCTTACAGTGGAATATTGACTTGATAAGAGTGGCAAACATTGTCAGACCAAAACTCAAGTTCTTTTAAACTAAAATATATTTATCTATCCCCACAATTATTAAACAAAGATTATAAACCTCTTTTTCATTCGATAGAAACAATAATGCAATCTCATTCAATGTATCTCATATTAGTTCAGACAAAAAAAAAAAAAATCTATCTCTTATTAGACAACCCCTTCTTCTTCAAGTCTTCAACACTGATTTCTGCTCCTCTCTTCGGTAGTTCAGTACTTCAGCAGACTACAGGTCAGTAAGTTCTTCATCTTATATTCTTTTGAGTTTTTGTTCATGCTTTGCTTCCTCTTTTTGCTGGAATGTTTGATTGTTATTTTTTTATACCTGGGATTCTGGAGAGTGGGAACGATTCCTATTGGCTTTTAAATTTACTTGTTGTTGTTGACTTCTTGTTGATTAGATTGTTGGTTTTCTTTAGCTGGATTGTTATTCATATTAATTAAAACTTTAATTAAAAAATGCAGTTTTGTTTTGTGAAAGAGAGTAAGAGCCATGGAAAAATTCTTTAAATTTTTGTGTTTTGTATTCATTAATTTTTTTTTGTGCCCCGTGTATATATATTCTTGCGTCTGCCACTTTGTTCAGGTGCGTGATTTTCTTAACTGCTAATACTCCAATGTTGCTTCTGATTGTTTCTTCTTAGTCATTGTTATTCTAATTAGTCTTCTACAGGTTCCAATCACAGCTTTGGGTGTAGTTTTGAATTTTGATGGACAAATCAGGAAGACGTCCACTTTTTCACAAAGTTACAGACTTGCACAATAATAATAATAATCAAATGCTAAGGAAATATTCCACAGATTTCTATACCATACCAGAAAGCAACTACTTACACACACTTACACGTCTTCATTAAACAAGATAATATGTCTGCTTAATTCGCATATATATGTCATTTACATGAAATAAACCTAAATCAAAAACAAAAAAGAAAGACTAAAATATGTACAAAGTATAGGCAGCAAATCATGTCCGAAATACGTTTAGTAAATAATTACTTACTGTAGAAAAAGGCAAAATTGAACAAGTAATGAGCATATCATAACCATCTTTAACCATAAGAACCATAAAAATTCAGATTATGTCCACCATTGTAAACCATACAGGATTTAAACACTTTAACCAAAAGCTTCATAACCTAGTAACCTAATACTCTTTATGGCTAGATCTCAAGTAGGTATTGAAATATGTATTTGGTTTAAAACCAAGGTGATAAACAACACTACATCTGGTTCACAAAATTTTATCACCTTACAAAAATTAAGAACGTACAAAAAAATATTGGGATTCCAGAAAATAAACATCATAGCCTATAGGACTAGACCAATATGAACCAATTAAGTAGTAATTGACAGTTACATTGATTCTTAGTGGACTGACCTGCTTCTGCAGAATAAACCAGTTACATTACCAGCATTACAAACACGTACCATATACAAAAATGCATTGATTCTTAGTGGACTAACCTGCTCCGTTGCCCTAGTTTTTTTTGTTTGCACTAGACATCAACAGAGCTGCTGCCCTGGTTTTGAACGCACACATTGACAGTATTTGGCCCTTGTTCTCCATTATTCTCCCCCTAGTCACAAAAGTAACCATTGTAAGCATGCATATATCGATCCATTACACAAATAGCTTATTAAAAGTCACCACAATGTGATTCAGGCTCACCCTAGCTTCTGAAGCATTCCTAGCCTTCTTCGCAATTGGGCAGGTCCTGTTGTTATGGTCTCCTGAACCACAAACGGAGCAATTTACAATCACATAATAACTTCTTAATTGGCATCATTTTACATGTATTACATATACTCCAATTCGCAAGTAAATAATTAGAAAGATTTAGAAGAAAATCTATTACCGAATGCCATCTTTTTGCATGTATTACATAATGACTGGTTATGCAAATCTGGACTATAAAACAGAAAAATGAAGAAACACAGTACGAAACCTCCATTATATTGCATAGGAAACTCAATGTGGTAGCCTGCAGGGATGGCAACAGGTCAGATCGGGCCGTGTACTGTCCGCCTGAACCCGAAATAATTGTCTCTACCCATACCCGTCGGTTTATTATTAGCCGAACCCGACTCGTCCGCCCGAAAAAAATTCATATAAAAAATTAATGCTAATTAATTAAAAGAACTAGTAAGTAAAATTTGTTGCTGACAATTATTGCTGAAACTTAAAAAAAAAATTATAACTCCAAAACAAGCGATAGTGTTATTAGGGTTGGAAAATGTGAACTGAACTATATATAGTGGTATTAAAATAGGTATTAAAAATTAATATTTATTATTATCGAATCCACTCGGATATTTTTTAAATAAACCCGAACTCAAACCCGCTACCGCCACCCGTGTTGTGCCTTCAAAAACCGACCCGTTTGGGTCAGGTCGGGTACCCCCAAACCCGCGGTCTTTTTTGCCACCCCTAATAGACTGGTAGGGAAGGCCACTGTCACAAACCATATGCAGGTCATTATGGTATGTCCGTTTAGGCAGTTTATAGTACACACACACACACACACACACATATTTAAGCATCACCATATCAAAGTGGCCATCAAAGTGTAGTGATGCCTTGATAGCTCGCCACTTAACGTCACAAACTAAAACTTACAAAAGCAAATATTGAACATATATAATGAGAGCGACTCAGATTAGTTACTAATGCAAGTGAAGTGAAACAATTAATTCCAATGAATGAAGGAAACATGGGCTGCAAATGAGAAGCGACTAACCAAACCAAAGTAGACTCTCTTCATATTCATTCATGTTGCCCCTACTATTCCTACCAACCATATGTGTTTCAAGCTTCTCTTCCTTATGACTACTCCTTATCAACTTGAACTGATCACAACGTAAAATCTTTTTCTCCAGAATTGAACTAGTTTCCATAACGATGATTGGCCTTAAATAAATTATATCCTCAGGCTGATTGGAAACCTTCAAGGTAAAGAACTTAGTCCAGGAGTTAACCACGTCATATTCTTTCATGACCCACAAATGAATAAAGCCAGTAGTACAAGCTTTCCCATCATCAAATGCACACAGGCATCCTCCAAAAACCCCTAGTTCTCTGAAATACGAACCATGATCGTCAGGCAGCGGCATTGCTCGGAACTTCTCAGCTGCTATATCAAAAGCAACTATCTCCCTGTCGAGGCCTTCGCTGACCCAATGAAGTGCCTCGTTTGAAAGAGTCCCCTTATGTCGGATATTGCAATAGAGAGGGTCAGGGGATTCAGTCCTTCTCCAAATGTTGGCTTTTGATGAGAAGATGTGGGCCTGCGTTTCCTTCTCATCCTCCTCCCCGTGTATAAGTTTGGCTTTGGCTATGACAACTTTGTATTCGTCAGCGGCGGAAAAATGGCCAAAACCAAAATAGAGAAGAGTATAATTAGTTGTTGAGGGAATAAGAGGTAATTTCTTGAAGAATCGAGTCGATGGGTTCCAGATATACGTCTTCCATGGCTTCTGGTAGTTTTGACTAAAAAGAGCTGCACACACCAAACCATTGCAGGAGGAGAGTAGGCGGACGAATTGGCCCGGTTGCTGGAATGGGCAGCTAAGCTTGCTGACCGTAGAATTGTCTCCGAACGACAACACCGTCTCCGAGTCTAGGGATTCAAATTCAGATTCATCGGCGGTGGCCGAGAGGAGGAGTCTGCGACTTAGGGTTTGCTGCTCACAAGCTATCTGGAATTGAGATTTAGCGAAATGTGATTCGGACAATATGATGAATCGCCAGCGTTTGGAAACGCAGGTGAAGCGGATTAAGGATTTGATCGGCAACCTCCCCAGGATTCTCACTATCACATCTTCGGGTAAGTAATCCGCCATTTGAAAACTGGCTTGGTTCCTATTTTAGAATTCGTTTTGTTTTGTTGACAGCCTAACTAAACTATTACAATGATTAAAAGTGTCAGCGTGCAAGGACAATAATAATAACTTTATCAAAGTTTTTTTTTTTTTAAAATCCTGAATGCCAATTTATATATATTTTAAGAGAATCGAAACCAGAATATCTCATGTGATAATTTTGACGACAAACCACTACACTAATGATTCATCAAAGAAGTTATTATTATTAATATTTTTTTTGGACAATTTATTATTATTTTCTTTTATATCCCTCTTTCTTTCTATTTTTTTCTCAGCGTCAGTTTTTTTTTTTGTCTAAAGTGTCTTTATGAGAGAAAAAAAATATTTGGTAGCTTATGATATGTGCTAAACACCCATATAATTTAACCTTGCTAACACATACAATTGTCTTGTAGTAAAAACTAAGTAAAGGTCTCCCGCAGAGGATTGTGTCTAATTACTATTTTAATATTGAAGGATTCAAACCAGAACTATAAATAATATAACCAATTGATTTGGGATTTAGATGATTTGTATTTATTGAAACCAGCCTTCCTAGCTCGTGTGAAAAACATTCTCTATTACACATGAAGTGAAAACAATTTTTTTTTTGTATCAAAGTCCATCGGGAAAATATGAAGTTTGATATATTTTTGTTTTATAATTGTTTATTTCAGCTCTTCAATTCAAGTTTTTTTTCATGGGGTTCGTCTACGCTACATTAATGTACTGATACATCAAGTAGACTAGTTCGATACAGATGTAGATTTATTCGATACAAAAGTGGACTAGATCGAGATCAAGCCAAACTAGTCTACTTATGTATAGAGCGAGTCCACCTCTATATCAAACTAATCTATTTGATATATCGATACATTAATGTATCGTATAACTTTCATTTTTCATAATGTATTTAAAAAGAAAGAATTAGCCATCATTCAACATAAATAATTATATGTGGTTGTTGATAACTGGAACAAACAGCTTTATCTGATATCTCTTACATAAAAGTTCAGACCAAAATAAAGGAACCAATTAACACCTTTAGTTGATATCTCTTTCTCATTGCTACTGAAGAACCAACACCTCTAGTTGAGGGACTTGGATTGTCCGCTATAATATTAGATGCTATAATCTGCTTGGGTTTCTACTTGGGACTGACATGTCATTACAACATAATCCAATAGTTACCAACAAAAGGTTTCCCAAAGCCCAACTACATAGTGAAGCAGCAGATCATATCCTTTTCCTTTTACTTCCTTCATCTCCTTCTCTCTGCAGTCTGCACTGTGCCTCTCTTCCTTCTTCCTTACCTAATAACCTAAAGCTTCTCTTCCTCTGATTATTGTTGACGCCATGGTTCTAGTGTTTTTTTTTTTTTTTGCAAAATTGCATTTTGGTGTATTTTGATATGTAGATCAGTCGTTGTAGATTCTTCTTCCATTGAAAGGTGATCTATTGAATACCAATATCAAATTAACACAAAGAAATCGATGGCTGAAAGCTGAAAGAGAAAGAACTTGGACAATTCCTATATGGCAAAATAGAAATTCGAAGGCATTGGGTTTGCATGATCTGGAAAGATGGGGATGCAAGAATTCACAGTTGCAGAGAGAAGAGAAAGTTAAGAAAGAGATGATCAGCTGCTTTGATGTAGCAATTGGGCTTTTGAGAATATTTTACTTCTAGCCGTCGGATCGTTATATAATGACGTGGCAGCACCATAGCAAAACCCAAGTAGATTATAGCACATAAATTATAGCAGAGGATCTGCTTCCCTAGTTGAGACACTTCCAAATTCAAAACAATTTGGATTTGGAAGTAGTCCATGACGCCAGCCATGACTTTATATGCGGCTGAAAGAACAATTGAAAAATGAAAAGAAAAATTGTACAGCGTAGGATTCTTTGCCCAACAAAAAACCTGCTGATTTCTTCAATGCGATTGGTACTGCTTCAATCTTACTCCAGTTCTTACACACCCCTGTTGCAGAATAGAACTTTCATCTCCTAAGAGCTTGGCGGAACTAGGATATTCCGGTAAGCGGGGTTGAAATAAAAATTATCATCACAATATATCAGAAGGAAAAAAAAAAACAAATTCAAATGATTCAATTGAAAATTTAAAATTAACAAATTCTGATAGAAAATTAGCTTGATGGAAGAAGCGAGGAACCTAGAGAGACTAAGAGAGGTAGAGAGAAGATCTAAAGATGGCCATGAAACTATGAAGTATGCAAGAACATCGATTGTGAGACAGCACTACACCAAATTCTGGGAGCTCAGGAAGAGAGAATGACGAAAGAAGAATATTAGAAAGAGGCCCATTGTATAAAAATATATAAAAATTGAGAGGACCATAATTTATTTTACTACTAAAACTCTATAGGCTTAAGAAATGTAGGTGGGGCCGTGACCCCCTTTTGCCATCACATGGTTCCGCTACTGCTAAGGGCTCTTTTATTCCCATCATAGGTCAGGTTAAGAAACAAAAAGGGGAAAGGAGAAAATGAACCAAATAAAGAGAGTGAGAGTGATGAGTGAAAGAGAATCTACCTTCACAGGTGGTCTAGTTCTCCCTCTCAATCCACCACTTTCCTTATGGTTTTCTATAGATTTTCAAGTCAATTTCTTTGGCTTCTGTAGCAAATTCCTCCAAATAAGAGAGGAAGTACTGTATAGTAAGAAACTTACACCAGGCCATGCATCATCAAATTATATGTCTGCCCAACTCTTAAATTGGCTAGACACCTAAACAATAGAATTCCCCAAATATAGAATTGTTCTTATACATGCAACTACAAAATAAGTAAGAGATAAAAGAGTTATGGGTAGAGCAAAATGGTTACGTCACTATCTAACCAAGTAACCAAGGCCATTGTCGGAAAAATTTCTTCATGCTGACTGACCTCCTATGAAGTCTGAGTGAACAATTTTACCTTCCTGGTGACAGAAAAAGAAAAAAGGAATTGGTATTCAGTGAATGGAAAAGATCTAATCAATCAAACACAAACCCATACAACGAACCAAATGGCAATCCAAAAGAGGTCGGGCAAGAATGAAGCAAAAGAACTGATTCAATTGATCCAAACGCCAAGAAAAAGAGAGAAGAACCAGAGTCAATTCATCGGATAAAACAAATAATTAAAACTCCCAAACTATAGGGATGCCATTATTGGTAAGCCGGAAATAAGCATAAGGTTATCAAGAACTTTTTGATTTCTCCCTTTCGAAATTGTTAGGTTAATCAATTAAAGGCATGCTATTGATCTTTGTGCAGAAAAATTCAAGATATGAAACTTGCAATCATAGAAAACAAAAAAAACACTGAAAAAGAAAAACTTGCAATCCATTTATCTATTCTTTAAAGTTTAAACCAATCTGATATGAAACTTGCAATCATATAAAAAAAAAGTGAAGAAGAAGTTGAATACCTGTGGTTTTCCATATTTAAATACCAATATAGAGAGAGAAGACATCACGCACCCAAGGAGTTGCATGAAAAGTTGAAAGAGAGAATAAAAAGAGGTGAAGGAGGGCTGGAGGGAGAAGTCTGATCAATTTTTTTAGTTTTTTTGGTCTGATCGATGTTATCTTGTTCAGCCTTGGTTCCTTCAAGGAGGCGAAGATAAACCGGAGTGGGGAAAATATCGACGTGATTAGTGGGCGTGGAGGTGGTTAGTGGGGTTTAATTGGTTGATTGATTTTTTATTTCTTTAATAACTTCCGATTTTACTTTATTATCCTCAATATATTAAATTCAGATATGCTAACTGATATAGTTAGAAGGGTATTCTTTGGGTTTTTGAACATTTACAAAGAGCTCATGTTTTGGTTTTATATACTAGCAATCTCCTATGTTGATACTACGTATGTTACATACCACCAAGTATAATCAACATAATACTTGCGGGTCCACATGACGTGTGGGACCCCGTCCATGACATGCGGGACCTAGCCTGACACTCGAGCTACCTCACTATGGTGGAAGCCGACCAAGACCTCGCCGGGAGGCGTCCCTCACATGCTCGCCAAAAGGGTTCACAACAAGCAAATGGGACTTGCGTCCCACATCGAAGAGTTGTAATTGTGAGGAAGCTCCCTTATCTATAAAAGGGACTCCTCACCTAGCAAATAGAGGATCTCTAATCTGATCTATGAGCTTGTTATCCCATCACATGGGCTTGTACTTCTCTCTCAGGCATAGTGGACATTACCAAGTGGACGTAGCCTCTCCTCACGGGAGAGGTGAACCACTATACATCTTGTGTCATCATTCATGCATGCACAACACTTAGTCTCTACACACCAAACACTCGTACTAATGCCTAGGACCGACAGTTCATGCATCAACATCCTATATGATATTTATGTCAAAATTTTCAGTTTTGATTAACAATACCTTTCCTCTTAAATAATAGTATAAATATAGATTACAAGTAAATTAAATTGTTATAAGTTAAACTTGTAAACAATAATAAAATAACATTGCAATTACGGTATTCACCACTAGTCTTCCTCCTAAGCAACCAACACATGCATGACACAACATAAATTATTTATGATGAAGTTTGTCAACCTAAATGGATTGGTGCTCTTTAAGCTATTGAATTTCCTAAACAACGATCTATGGAGTGGTCCTCTTCTAATTCTTTTCAAACCTAAGGAATTTAGCATGATATCTACTAAGTTGTTCCTTAAGTAAGCATATGCACTTTGAAAATCGACAAACACACTCATCCTAAAACATGGTAGAGATAAGAGATGTGATGCCTAGCATTCTTCCAACTGTTGATAGCTTAGCTATAAAACAGATTCCAATTGAAGATGATGTGTGCTGCTTATGTCACAGGGAACCAATGCCTGATATGCTTGGTATATGCTACCCTCCTGACCGTATTTTCTCCGACTTTTTGGATTGGCTGCTGCATTGTTTTCAAGTTCTACCTAAGAGTAATTTTCATAAACTCTTATTCTTGATTTCGTGTATTTGGCGGGAAAGAAACATACGGGTTTGGGAAGGCAAAACTCTGTCTGCTGGGGATGTGATTTTTCAAGCTAAGGCTCGACTTCATGACTTTCAGTTTCATAGAAGTAAGCCTCCTGCTTCTAGTGCTCGTTAGGGTTCTCTTAGATGGAAGAACTCGCCTGTTGGCTGGATAAAAATAAATATTGATGGTGCATTTTCAGCTAGTGAACAATTGGGAGGAATAGGTGTGATTATTCGTGATAAGGAAGGGAATTGTGTTGGTGGCAAGTGTGAAAGAGTTCGGAATGTCAGCTCACCAGAGCAGGTGGAAGCTTTAGCTGGGAGATGTGTTGTTTGTTTGGTTCAAGAGAAGGGATTATCACCGGTAATGTTTGAAACTGATTCTATGATTCTCTCTTCTGCAATCAAGAAACAGTCACATTTTCAGTTGGCTTTGGGTCCAATTTATGAGAATATTGTGGAGGTCTGTCTACTTTGTTGGGTTCTTCTTTTAATCATGTTTATCGTGAAGCTAATACGGTGGCTCATTGTATTGCTAGACAAGCTTTGCTAGCTCATGTTAGCAGCTCATAGGGTTCTTCACCCCAAGATTTTCTTTCGGATGTTCTATTGAAGGATTTTAATCCTTCCATTTAGTTTCTAATAAAGTTTTTGATTGTTCCTCTTAAAAAAAAGAAGAGATAAGACAAAGAATAAAGAAAACAAAAGAAAGAAGAGAGGCAGAGGGAGAGGTGGTGCACAACAAAAAGGAATAAGGGTAGGTTCACGAAATCGAAAATCGAAAAACGAAAAAAACCGAGCTGAAACAAAAAAAATCGAAGCCGAAAAAAACCGAACCGAACCGAAAAAAAAACGAAGTTGCAAAACGACGTCATTTGATTTTAATTTAGAAAACTATAAAAAAAATTTCTATTTTCCTTCAATCCCCCCTTCCCCTGAGTCTCTTTTGGTTCTCTTCTCTCCTTCAGTCCCCCCCGTCTCTCTTCTCTTGAATCACTTTTGATCCTCGATCTTCTAGCTCTTCTAGTATTCTTCCCGACTTTCTCTCTCCTCATCTCTTCTGGTAGTGTGAAGGAGGTGAGTTCTGATCTGATCTCAAATCTCAAATCTCAAAGTGGTGTGAAGGCAGGGGGTTTTGATCTAATCTCAGATCTCCTATTCTCTCTTATCTCAGTTTTCAAGTTACATTTGATTAGGTGGTGGGTTCCGATCTGATCTTAGATATCGAAGTAGGGTGTTTGAAATTGCCTCAATTCTTATTTGCTGCTTTTGCCCTGATTTTTTTTTTCTTTTTTACAGATGAAAAAAAAAACTTAACAGACCTAAAAATGAAAAAACCAATTCAGAGGTGTTAAAAATGCAAAAAATGAACCGAACCGAACTGAAAGTTAAGTTCGGTTTAAGGTAAAAACCAAACCACCCTAAAGAGGAAGGAAGAGAAGAAAAAGAAAATAAAAATGAAGGAAGAGAAAGAGAAAAGAATGGGGGAGAGAAGGAGAGTGCGGCTGATGTGTGGTGGGGTGAGAGACCAAACAATTGTTATTATAGCAAATTACCAATAACTACAAATTCAGTCAAACTTTTCCCATGCGCAAAGTCCAAGGAGCCTATTCCCATGCGGGATATTTTTTTTTCCTTTTATTCTTTTTGTTAAATTGAAATTGACGGAAGCACCCTTCGCATATTATCTATGATATTTGATCTGTAGATCTAGTTCATTCGGAGAGAGAGAGAGAGAGAGAGAGAGAGAGAGATCGCATTTAGAATCCTAATTCAGATATGAGATTTAGCTATGCAATTGTTAGGATTTGAGATGTGTAAAATCTATTTAGAAGATCTCTCTCTCTCTCTCTCTCTCTCTCTCATCAACCATGTTTAAGCTTCGATGGAATCAAGGCGCCGTTCTTCTCAAAAAGGCCATGACAACACTCCTCGATCTGGCCAACTACACTAGTGTCAAAATTACATTTCATCCAACTCAGCTTCATTGGTGAGGAACTCTTGTTATTAAATATTTTTATTTATTTTCTTCTTTTGGCTCTCTTTCTTTATCTACTTTCGATCTACAGGCACATCCGCACACATCATGGTGACTTGGTGAGTTAGGTTCTGCAACCTTGCTAACATTAACCGAAGATTACCTTTTCGTCTTTTGTCAGGAATTTTGATTTGCTCCATTTTCTCGCCATTTTCTTCCGATATCTGTCTGTGACTATGTGTAAACACGAACATCTTGCAAACGAATAAAACAAGGACATGTGTAGAAAATAATATATTTGTATTTATGGATTTAGGGTTACAATCTCTGTTGGTATTCTTTTACAAGAATTTCCTCTGATTCGATCTTCGACGTTGATTTGATCCAAGGGTGACAAGCACTTGATCTTGAATCGAACGGTTGTATTTTTAACTTGTCTTGCTTTGGCGAATTTTAGAGATGAGGCTGGATCAAGGGCTATAGAAGTTTGATCTTGATCGGACTTGAACCACGAATGGTGTCACTTGGTGAGCATTCTTCGGCTTTTGTGGCGGATGAATCGGCACGTGTGCTTGGTGCTTGTTGATTCTCCACGAGATTGATGAAGAACTTGAGTATTTGGGTGTTTGACCTTGCAGAGAGCTTTTGCCTTCTTGCCAGAGGTTTGCTTGTGATTTTCTGAAGGTCGTGCTTGATCTAGGGGTGATGAATACTTGGTCTTGAATCACGCGAAGGTTATGAAGTTTGACAAGTGATAATGTCCTTCGGCTTCTTGGTTGGTGAAGGAATCGGCTATTTGGCCAGCTTGATGATTCTTCACAAGTTTGGAGACTTTTGAGCTTTGGGATGATTTTTTTGCTCTGTTTGAAGTCCGTTCTCTTGATTTGAGGAGAGATATTTATAGTGTTTGCGTATCCCTCAATTTGGAATGCATTTGTGACACGACATTAATTAAATTCCTTATTTATGTAATTAAATCAATAAGTTTAATTTAATTGATTGACTTAATTATAATCATTTAATAAGAAATTTGCCATTAATTATTAATTGGCACGATTTAATGCTTGATTACAATCAATATCATTTAATTTAATCTTATTGATAATTAATTAGCCACAATTATATTTGAATTTATGGCTAATTGAAAATTTTGAGCTAATTGATATGATTTAGCTCTTGATTTAAATCAATCATATTAAATGATTAAAATTATCAATTAATGTATGATTTATTTGATTTAGTCAATCAAGCTAATTTATATCTCTATACAGCATTAATTGATTGATTGTTTGATGTAGCTCATCAGATATTGACACGTGTCGTCTGCAATGACTGTTTTGTCTTGATGCACGGGTCACCACGTGTATTTTGTGGGACTCATATTTGATTGGTCATCGAATAATTGACACCAATTTATTAGTAATTTTTTATTTTACTAATTTTTCGACGTCTACACTATGCTTATTTCCTCTTTTCAACTCCTTTTCTCTTATTTGCATTAGGATACCTACAAAACACAAAAACCAAATAAATAACTCAAATAAATGAAAAATTAGCTAAGAAAATGTAGAGATTTACAATATAAACATCGCATATAAATGCTCCTATCAGTTTAGAAAAAACAGTGGATCACCAAAAGTGGTCTTATCTATATTTTGTTATTTATATAGAGGGTCTCACACCATCTTGCTCACTAACATATTTCTTTCATTATTATTTTTAGTTTTCTTTTTTTATTTTATATTCTAACATTATTTTTTATAACAAATTATTGATAAGGTCACTTTTGGTGACCTTGTTATTTTTTAAACCACTAAATATTTTTATCCTCCAAAAGGCCACCAAAATATTAAAAATTTCAATATTTACAAAAATGCCACCGCATTTTAATTTTCATTATTTACAAAAATGCTACTGCATATGAAAAGCTGCTATCAAAGACAAGAAAACTACTGTCAAGAACAAGAAAGTTACTGCCAAAGAACAATAAAACTGCTGCCAAAGAACAAGAAAACTACTGTCAAAGAACAAAAAAAGTACTCCCAAATAACAAGAAAACTACTCCCAAATAACAAGAAAGCCAATGTCAAATAATAAGAAAGCTACTGCAAAAGAACTGCCAAAGAACGATAAAGTTACTGCCAAAGAACGATAAAGCTACTGCCAAAGAACAATACAGTAGCTTTTTGTAGGCAGTGGCATTTTTGTAAATAATGAGAAAAAAAAAACACGGTGGTATTTTTGTAAATATTGAAATTTGTAATATTTTGGTGGTTTTATGAGGAATAAAAATAAGGTCACCAAAGGGACAAATTATGTACAAAAACAAAATAGGCGATAATGTTTTTTACACACGTGCAGGAAGGTAAGTGAGAATAAGTTATGCTGCTGACTAACATTTTTTTTTTTGAGTGATATCTCATATGAACCCCGACGCCCACATGGACAACATCACCCTTACGCGCTCCGATGGCCACGAGAATGATATCATCGAGTTTCGAACCAAAAACCTATGGTACTACAACCAGGGTTGACATCCACCCACTGGACCACATCTTGTAGTTGTTGGCGATCAACATTTGGTGTAATGGTTAATGTATTTATGTTCAACAAATTAGGCTTAATTGCCAATACACCTCCTAAACTTGGCTATAATTGTCAATTTGCACCCTGAACTTGTAATTGCGGAAATTGACCCCCTGAACTTGGCAAAAATTGTTAATTTACACCCTCTACGTCAATTCTAACATTTTCATTCAAATGTTGGTTATGTGTCACTCATGTGAGGGGCAATATAGTCATTTCAAGTCTAAAAAATAAATATACATTATTAATAATAAATTGATGCAAAAAATTAATAAAAATGATCTCTCATGTGAGGAGAAAATAATTCATACAAAAAAAATTAATAAATAATAATTTATGACAAGTTTTTTTTTATAAGAAATCATTTATGATAAGTTAAGAATTGTTTAAGGGAAACATAAATAACAATAGAGAATGAGCAGAGAATATGATGTATTTCATTAATGAATAAGGGCCTCTATATATAGAGGGGTACAAGATACAATCTGTATCGATATAGGAAACCTATACTAATACAATCCATACTCTAGAAGGATAAACCTATTCTAAGTCCTAGTTTGACAAGGCACACAATAATGATTTCCTGAAACACTCCCCCTTGTGCCGGTCACAACTAGGTGATGCTTTCCATGTTGTCTCATTAAAAACCTTGCCAAGTAACAATAAAACCCAGTGGGAAAAAATAACCTTGGTCGAAGGGAAAAAGAGTACAACGCACCCTTCACATTTGAAAGTGACATGTATGTGCCAGACTCCCCCTGATGTCTGTACCTCCCCCTGATTCCTACAATCATGGGAGCTCAGATAACTTAAGCATACCAATGCTTTTAACATATTTTTCAAATGTGGACTTAGGCAAAGACTTAATAAATAAATCTGCCACATTCTCCTCAAATCTAACTTGATTCACTTGAATCTTGAGGAGTGTCTGTTGTTGCTGATTATAACTTTGTGCGGGTCAGAGAGATACCCAACATCAGCACAACTAACCAAAACATCACAAGGATTTTCGGTGAAGGGAGTTTCAACACCTGTGCGATCGATCACCGCATTCCTTGCGATCGATCGCCCGACGGCAGTAGGCTCGGGTTTCTTACCCATCTTGCCATATTTTTGTGACTCTGTAGGGATAAAACAAGCCCAAATCGATTATACCCTTAAGGTAACGAAATATTGTCTTTAGGCTATTCCAATGGCGTTGCGTGGGCGCAGAGCTAAATATAGCTAACAAGTTCACAGCAAAATAAGTACAATAATGCGCCTATTGCACTTAGATATGACACTTCGGCCCCTAGTAATTCTTCGTCATCATCCTTTGGACGAAATGGATCCTTCTTTGGATCTAGGGTCCGACCGATCATGGGAGTGCTAACTGGATGTACTTTGTCCATGTTAAACCTTCTTAACATCTTGTGGACATAAGCCAATTGGTGGATTAATATTCCACTATCTCGGTGCTCTAGCTCAAGGCCTAGAAACCGAGTTTCCCAAGATCTTTCATCTCACATTCGGATTTCAAATACATAGACAATAATAATTTGCAAATCCGGAACTTGTTCTCTTTATGAACACGCATGGGCATAAATCATTATTTATATATCCCTTCCCAATCAAGTAGTCACTTAGTGAACGTTTCAACTTACAAACGTGCTATGTGGTCTAGAGCCACTTGATTTGGGTAAATGAAGTCCATATGGCACCTTCATTTATATCTCTAAATCTAGATCCCCATAGAGATATGTTGTAACCACATTCATAAGCTGCATGTCAAGTTTTTGTGGAAACTACCAAACTGACAAGGTAGCAGGATGTAATAACATCCTTTACGGGAGAATATGTCTCCTCGTAGTCAATCCCCATAGCGTTGTGAGAAACCTTGCGCCATAAGGTGAGTCTTATATCTCAAGACTTCTTTCTTCTCTTTACGCTTTCTAACAAAGACACATTTATGTCCAATAGGCTTTACACTTGGGGACGTTAGCACTACGTACCCAAATACCTTTTTCTTTGTTAGTGAATCTAGTTCAATCGGGATTGCATCTTTCCATTTAGGCCAATATGCTCTACGTTGACATTTTTCAACAGAGCGTGGTTCGATGTCATCATGCTCTATAATCTATTGAGCAATACATCATCAAGAATTTCGTCTCAAGCATGCATGCATTTATCGAGATTTTTGTATTCTCTGAAATTGATTCAATCATTGAGGCGTCCCCCAATATTGATTCATTGGACATAACTATAATCAGAGATAATCTCATGAGACGGGTTTCGGGTATTGATGATGAATGGATTAGGCTGTGCCAAACTCGCTTCCTTCCTTTGGCGAGTATCCATCGAACCAAGTGATCTCACCCTCTTCCTTTAGGGAACCACGGCCTCAACCACACCTCCACTATGTGTGGTTGTGGCACCATTATTGGCGCCATATCCTCTCTTCCTTTAGAGGATTTCCAACCTTGCAGGCACGTTTGCAGCTGGTATGTGTGATCTCGTCACTTTATCAAAATCAGAAAACAATCAAGCATCGAATCTGCTATGTTCTGAATATTGATTATACTTCACACATTACTATCACATTGTGCGAGTTGGGGATCAAGATGAGACAGAGTGGGGACAGACCACGACAATTCCTGTCGTTCCTGTTGAACATTCTTGTTCTTATCTCCCCCTAACGACGGGAAGACTGTCTCATCAAAGTGACAATCCGCAAATCTAGCGGTTAAGAGATCGCCTGTCAAGGATTCCAAGTAGCGGACAATAGTTGGAGATTCGTTACCAACATAAATACTTAAGCGTTTCTGAGGACCCAATTGAATGCGCTGTGGAGGCGCAATTGACACATAAACCGTATAATCAAGTATGCATAAAATGTGAGACATCCGGCTCATATCCAGTTACCATCTGGTACGCAGAGAACGGTTGATTAACAGTGGGTCTGAAACGAATAAGTAGAGCTGCATACAATATTGCATAACCCCAAGCAGATAATGGGAGATTGGTGCGCATAACCAATTCCCAAGCGACCATTTGAAGTCTATTAATGGTGGCTTCTGCGAGACCATTTTGTGTATACACTTGGGGTATGGGATGCTCAACATCAATCCCAATAGACATGCAATAATCATCAACTGTCTGTGATGTAAACTCTCTAGCATTGTCAAAACGTAGTTGACGTAATATGATGATCTGGGTGGTGAGCCCTTAAGCATATAATGTGTGCTAGAAGTTTTGCATAAGCAGCATTGCGTGTGGACAATAAAGTGACATGTGACCGGTATGTCGATGCATCCACCAAAACCATAAAATATCTTAAAAGTCCGCAATATGGTTGGATGTGTCCACAAATATCTCCTTGGATACGATGTAAGAATGGAATAATTTCTTTTGTGTCCTTAGCATAGGATGGTCTCGATCCTAATTTGCCTAAGGAACAGGCTTTGCAAAATGAGCTCTTAGCCATGAAGGCTGCAGAAGCATAGGAGGTATCCTGATCAAGTCTGGAATCAGGATTAGAGGGGGAAGTAATAATCGTTACTATGCGATCGATCGTACGCGCTTCTCTGATCGATCGCAAATGCTCTCTGGACGTTGTCCAGGCATTCTGGAGACGTGCGATCGATCGTACATTCTTCTGCGATCGATCGCAAATGCTCTCTGGACGATGTCCGAGGCATGCTAGAGGCGGACGATCGATCGCACGTGCTTCCGCGATCGATCGCCTGACGTTTGACAGAATGTGCACATTTCTATGGCATGTCAGTGACGCAAGTCTCCTCTCCTTTAATCATCTTTTGATTCTTGGTTCTATTAGCTCGATAATATGGATGTCCGTGTGAGGTTTTCAATATACGGATCATCATGTCACGACCGGGATATACCAAACGGTCATGCCAAAGCCTATATGTGTCAGAATCCAAAAGATCATCTCTAAAATATTGTTGGATTCGATAATATGAATAGTGGTTAAGTATAACCCACTAGAGCGACACATAAGTTTTTCTAATATGCGCGTTCTTCCGCAATCATTAGAAGTGATACATAAGTATTCGTTTCCATTCTTACAATACGTTTCCAAATAATAACCGTTGACACGAATATCCTTCATTACATCGAGGAAAAATTCGAAACTTTATTAAACCATATGCCAACGATTACATCGAGGTCTTGTCCAGAAAATCTAATCCAAAACAAATAACTATGACAAAAGTCAAAATAAACTAAGGCATAACAGCCTTTACATAAACTTGGAAATAAAACAATTGCAATTATTTGAAGTCTGGAGCTTCCATGGTCTTCACTTTACTTTGGTCGACCTTAAAATATGCAATTGTGAGATTGACGTCTTTGTCATCTCTAGTATCTTCTTATGAGAAACTTCCACTACAAAATGATGACATTAGAGGTGCTCATGTCTTACATATATCGCAAGCGATATAAGGCCCGTCACTCCCCTAATGGTTCTCATAATCAAGTGAAGTATAGTTCATTATCAACACATGCTTCATTGGCGATCCGTTCATTGGTAAAGGACATGTTACCAATAGTGAGGATCCGGCCATCGGTAAAGGGCTATAGCGACGAACCCGTCGTCGGTAAAGGGCTATAGCGACGAACCCGTCGTTGGGAAAAGTGTTTGGCATCATGTGCCTTTGGAGGATGGATTGGTGCTCTTGGTACCTTATTGCCATGCTTTACTTTGCCGGCGTCGGCATGGCCTCTATGGCCCATGCCTCTTCCTCCTTGCCCTTTTTACGTGGTGCAATAGTTCCCACGGTTTTGTTCAACGTTGTTGTGATTTCCTTCCTTATTGGGACGATTATATGGATCATATCGTCCATTAGAATTACCCTTGAAATTAGGGTTTCGTCCTCTTTTGGCCATTTTTGCCATAAGTTACTTTTGGAACTCTCTTTGTTCCGGCAGGCCTAATTATTGTTGTTCATCATGATCGTGTCATGTTTTTCAGCTACTTGCAGAAAATCGATAAGCTGATTGAAAGTTGCTTGGCAATATACTTTAATCGATATTGCATATACAATATAAGTGCCGAAGCGTGGAAGGTAGAGAAAGTTTTCTCTATTAATTATGCTTATGTAAGAGTTGTCTTACAAAATTGAAGCATAGTCATAGTTGAAGCATATCTGAATTATATTCAGCAATGATTTTTGTGAATTTACTTTATCACTTTAACACTTGTGATATTACTTTATCACTTTAAGAAGATACTTTAGTTTCGCAGTCTAAAAAGACATCCACGAACATTAAATAAAATTCCAAGAAAATTTGGATTAGAACAAGACCAAGATGGTGTATGACCATAACTTAAACCGTTCGGTAGCTCTACCCAAGTATGACCAGGAAAGTAAGATGAGATGTCGGTAGAGCGAGGCTCACTTGACACCACTAATCTCAAATCACTTTCCTAGACATCATACCCAAGTAGGTGAGCCTAGTAATGAATAAGTCATGACCAAAAATTGGTCGAATTCGATGCTTTTGTGAAATTACTTTATCACAAAATTTTTCTTTGGTGCTCATGAAATTACTTTATCATAGCATATATTATGAATCCACACGATTCAATTAAAACTCATGCTCATGAATTTTCTTTATCATAGCATATGAATCTCCATGATTCAATTAAAACTTATGCTCATGAATTTCCTTTATCATAGCATATGAATCTCCATGATTCAATTAAACTCATAAAGTCCCACGCCATAAAAGGAGTCGGGATGAAGAAGAAGGGAAGCTTTGAAATCCCCGAGAAAAAGAATGCGGAATTTAAATCAAAGCAGGAACTTTTAGAAAATCTTACTTGTTTTCTTTTGTTTGCAAAATCACAGAGAATTTTCATCCTGAGTTCCTCTCCTTTGAAATTAAATATCTGAAGATCCAACGGTCTGAATTGCATGAAATTTGAACTGCGAAAATTAGACACACAGAAAAATATATCAGCAAAATTTCGTCTTAATCTGAAGTCTGAAAAGAAAGAAAAATGAATTTAAAGTATCCTGTTCTGCGCAGGCAGATTCTCGAAGATTGGTGGCGGTGGAGCGGTGGAGCTAGCGGCGTCAGTGATGTACGGCAGTAGTGGTGCACGGTGGTGATAGTGCACAACAGCAATCAATCTTCGAGGGATGAACCGTGAACCTAGGGTTTAGGGTTCTAGGGTTTTCTGTTTATCTCAGGGCTAGAGGCTCGTGCTGATAACGTGTTTAAGGGAAACGTAAATAACAATAGAGAATGAGCAGAGAATAGGATGTATTTCATTAATGAATAAGGGCCTCTATATATAGAGGGGTACAAGATACAATCTGCATCGATATAGGAAACCTATACTAATACAATCCATACTCTAGAAGGATAAACCTATTCTAAGTCCTAGTTTGACAAGGCACACAATAATGATTTCCTGAAACAAGAATATAATTCTAAATATAATCTCTCTAGAAAAAGAAATAAAATCTATGAAAGAAAATAAATATCTTTTTTTAATATATATTTGTATTTTTTGGCAGAGAATATATATTTGTTTTAAAACAAACAATTTTTTTTAAAACAATATATAGTGACCAAAATGACCATATTGCCCCTGACATGAGTAGAACTTGACCAACATTTGGATGGAAAAAGTTAGAATTGATTGAGGGGTTATAAATTGACAATTTTTACCAAGTTTAGGGGGTCAATTTTCACAATTGCAAGTTCGGGGTGCAAACTGACAATTATAGCCAAGTTCAGGGGGTATTTTGACAATTATGCCCAACAAATTATTGGTAGAGATTTCATATTTGCATCACTCTCCTTAAATCGTCATCTATTAAACAAATAATAATAAATTTAGTTTAGAACTGTTTAACTTTTGTTCTGTTTAGATCAGTTCATGTTTCATCTGGTATTTCTCTGATTAGGTCACGCCACCGCCAACCCTTTGACGTTCTTTTTGGGCGATCAGAGGTTCTGTTGGGGGCACTCATTGGACTTGGTATAGCTAGTAGCATGGCTTGTTGTTGCTCTTGGGACAAGGTACGGGCTCTGCTCTAGGAGGCCCTTGGATTCAAATCTGGGATCCTGGAAGGCTCTGGGCTAGTTGTGAATGGCTTTCGATTTGGGATTTGGAATTTTGGTTCTGGTTCGTACAGGATCGTTTGCCACTTCGACCACATTTTGACACATATGGTCGATGGTATCGATTATTTGGTTACCCAGGTAGAAAATTTTCCTCGGGTTCACGTAACATTGGTTTTCGTTCATTCTTGCGTGTGATTCTCATGGTCGGTCATACTACCGTTTACTTTGGTAGAAGTTTTCCCTCGGGTTTGCTTAGGATTGGTTTTGGTCAATTGTTGCGTTGGTTCCGCATGGTCAAGCATACTACATGTTACTTTCTCACAGTGGAGCTGACACCCGTGTTTGTTGTTTCATGCAATCTTACATCAAATTATGTCGTTCAATTTACTGGTTCTTGTTCAGTTTACTTTCGTTATTTGTTATCCATGAGTTGTAATCTTTTCTAAGTTTAATATAATTGTTGCTTTCTCTCAAAAAAACTTTTGTTCTGTGTCAAAAAAAAACAAGGTCCTTTGGGCCTCCATTTATCGAAAAAAAAAGAAGCTGTTAATCTTCAAAATGAATGGGTTTTTCCATCAAGTCAAAGATTTCCCTGCATATTTATAGCTTTTAGAAAATGTGCTAAACCCAAATAAGGGTTAAATATCAGAGTCAGACAATCTTTACTATTTTCATTTGATTTATATACTTCAAGAATGCTTTTATATATATAATCTATTTTTCTTCTGTAACTAATTACAAACCAATCAAATGTATAAAAAGAATGAAAAGATGACCGTGTTACAGAGGAAACTTTCTTCATTTGAAAAGTTCACTACCAAGAGTCACAGCACCTATCTCCTCATCGACTTCGATGTGAAAATGACTAATTTCTCTCGCTTCAATCCGTTTGAGCTCTTCAACGACAATCTTCATGTGTGGTCTCTGTTCACTAGCATCTATACTCATCAATGCTAACTCCATCATCTGTTTTATTGCAGTTTGCATTGTGTAGTCTCCTAATGTTTTATCAACAAATGTATCCAAATCCTCGCAATCCTTCGCCTTCAAATGCATACACAAACTTGTAAGAACCAAAAGGTTCGAAAAAAAAAAAAAATGTAGGCTGCAGTTCATCTAGTTGCTTTCTCTCTTTCTTCACATTAATATTACATATGCAGATTGTAAAAATGAACAAAGGTTGCATCCAGTAATATATGCATGAACTGAGAAGTATGAGTTGCGTTTAATAATGGCTATTATGAAATATTACCTGCAATATTAAATTAGCCCCCGAGTTTAACTGATTTCTGCCATTTGCTTCACGTCCGCTGATCAATTCCAGTAAGAAGACCCCAAAACTGTACACATCACCTCTTTCTGAAAATTTCTTCAATGAATCTAACCTTCGGGAAAAAGGATTAGATTAGACATCAGTAACAAATTCAGCCTAAACATAAAATCTGCAGATCCTCTTTTTATGATGGAAAATTCAACTCAAAATTCATAGCAATTTCATTACAAGAACAAAGATTGTCACTAGGTATTCAATGTAGTACTAGAAGAAAGTTGAGCCATAATAGCATAATCAAGTGCTGACAGCTTGGAATTCAACCGAGTGTCGATTAAGTAACATTATTGAACTCAATATAAGCCCTGTTAGAGATGTTTAAATTTAGAAAAGGAAGTGGAGCCGGGAAAAGTGCATTAGATGCTACAAGGAATATCTGTGAGAAATCACTTTCTGTAGTATCAGTATTAGAAGTATGCATTACTCAGATGGTAACGTTCACCTGAATTGACCTAAACAAGCATAATAGAACTTCCCAGTAGAGTGAGCAAGGTCAATATGAGGTGCTACTTTTCACTAATCAAATCACTTGGCGTGCGAAAATGACCTGTGAGAATCTTTGGTGAATAAGTTAGTGGAGGAGGACTCTTACTCTTGTTTTCCTTGCAGGCCATTCTTGCACATCAAGTGATCTGGATCGTATATTGTAGCACACAAAATATAGTGGATTGAATAGAGATTACATACTCTGGATCAAGAAAGCAGTCTATGGCTGAAGATGATCCAGCATGGTGACCCTTCATTAGCAGTCTGGTTAGTCCATAATCAGACACCTTGGCTGTAAAGTTATCATCCACTAGAACATTGCTTGTCCTGAAATGCATGTGCAGGAGAGGAGGTACCAAACTATGAAGATGTGCAAGTCCTGGTCCAAAATAAAAGTATATTTTTATGTAGAAGAGAAATTAAGGCTTGCACTAGAAGTTGAACCAGCTGTGTACCTTTGGCTGCTCCCAAAGCAACTGATAACCTTTGCCGTAAACCCAACTTTCCAATAGGTAAACCTTCAACATCTGCATAACTATGTGGTTACAGGGAGTGATAGAGATAAAGGTGTGTGCGCGAGAGTGAGTGAGTGAGTACCATATAGATGGTTCCCAACATTTCCATTTGGAAGATAGTCATAGACAAGTAACTGTTGACTAGTATCTTGACAATAACCAATGAGCCTGAGAATATGAGTGTGGTTCACACGAGCTATGTGCTTCACCTATATTTGATCAAGACAAATCAACATACTCAGAAGTACTGCCATTAAAAGAGGGTCATAGACACTGCCTCACTAAGAAAGTCAAGGTTTACTGGAGAAGAAATCTGATTGCTGACTTGTTTACCTCTTGAAAGAAATACTGAGTTGGAGCATGTAGGCGTCTCTTGATAGCCACAATAGATCCATCTTGGAGCAATCCCTTGTAGACCAAACCAAATCTACCTTGGCCTATGATATTATTTTCATGGAAATTGCTAGTAGCTTGCTCCATTTCCAATATTGTCAATTGCCTCAAGTTGTGTGTGTCATACGGAGATAGAGCAACGGCATAGGGGGATGTGTCCCCTCTTGTCCATTCAACTGAAAGAAGAAATCTATTTACTTAACTACCCAGCAAGCCATATCACAACCTTAACAGTTTGCAATTTAATTACCAATTATTCATGTACAACTTAGAAATGAAGACAGAAGAAAAGTGTACTGATAGCTAACTCACCATGGGGGGATGGTGTAGAAGATGATGTATCAGATGTTCGCCTAACAACTCTTTTGACACGCATCAAGTAGATGTAAACAAGTATCACTACAATAACCACAAGCAAAGCTGCAGCAACTCCACCAATGATGGCTGCAACTTGCTGTTTCGGTTTCTTATCACTAGCTTCTTGCACAGGTGTGAGTGTTGGAACACTGCTGTCCCCATCAACTCTGTCTGCTATCCTTCTGTTTCTTGGTTTATGGAACTCTTTTTGTAAATGAATTGAAGACTGTGTGATGAAAAGTCTTGGAGAAAACGGTGCCAAGTTGACTCTGTTAGGTTGCAGGGGAATTGAAGAGATACCAGGAAATGTGCTGTTGAGTGATCAAAAGAAGAACCGAGTTTAAAAAAAAAAAATACTAAGAATACAAGGTACTTGTAATACACTTTTAAGCTAAGTAAAATGGTAGTTATATGAATATTATTCTTGGGTAATCATTTGAAGATGTCAGAAACTTCATATATACCAAAACGAGAATTTCTGTATCCTCGGTTACAATGTAGCACACCAGACTTGGGAGCACTACAACCTACCCAAACCTTGTTCGAGGTAACTAGTAAAACATGATACATAATTTGGATTCTTGAAGTAAGAACCAGACTTACATGATTGATCATCACCAATAAAATCTACAGGACTCAAGGAGGCTCTTCATAAAACTAGCATCTAATTACAAACCAGGTGAAGTAATCAACTTTCTTAGTTAATGTAATAGAAAATCCAAGCTATATTCAACATAGATAGGTGTTTGCATTTACTACTTAAGGTCTAATTTATATGTGGTTTTGTTTGGCAAGAAGATCAAGTTGATAACATGTGTTTCATGATTAATGTTGGTTTGTTATACACATACAATAACTAGAGAGAGAGAGAGAGAGAGAGAGAGAGAGAGAGAGAGAGAGAGAGAAAGAGCTTACAGAGAAACAACACAAGGGTCCTTCAATTTATAACATTTGAGAAATGTCCATTGTTTTAGACATGGATATTTTCCAATCTGATCATTGGATAGTTCAGAACTTCCAACTCTGCTCTTGAAAGTCAGTAAAGCCTCAGCTATAGGTTTCAGGAAAAATAAAAAGAATAAGAAATCAGTATTCTTCTATGGCAATTACAATCATAATTAAGCAAAGAAAAAGTTCTACCCCAAAGGCCCAAACCAATAATGAGTAAGAACCTTACCAAACCATTCTGTACATGAACAAAAAACCGAAAAAAATACAATCCAAGTTAAAAAAGAACTCTAACAAGTATTCTACCATACTCATATGCTTTGAATCTCTCTGAATTTGGGAAACTCCAAATTTGTGACTCTACAAGCCCAAATCCAAGACAATTCCAATCACTATGTACATATTCAAAGCATTAGTAGATATGATTGCAAGTGAACCAAACAACAATATGGAGAATGTGTTTGCTAATTATAGTGAATGCACTAATAAGTAGAGAGAGAGAGAGGAGAGAGAGAGTACCATATATTTTGTAGCTTGTTCTGCTGGGTTCTAAAAGTTGAATGAGTATAAGCAGAGGCAGCTGTTGCCACCAGAACAAGCGCATTGTCAATAAGCATCAACCCATTGAAGCTCCCCAGAACCAATTTGGCATCAGACCCACTTCTCAAATACCCTTGAAGATTCCAAACTACAAAAGATGGAAACAGAAAAAAAAAAAAGAAAAAAAAAAGAAAGTCAAATATACATCAGACAGTTCAGATTCTTCTTGAGACTTGAATTACAGAAAGGGCAAAAGAGAATGGGGGTAAAAACAGAAGGAAGAACCCTGTAGAACCGACATAACAGGCTGTTTTTGTTGACATGGACTTGACCATCATTGGTTGTGTTCAACGGCTAAAATCCCCACAATTCCATGTTAGGAAGAAAAATCCAAATCCAAATCCCAAGAGATTCCCTGGGCATCTCAAAAGGCTGAGCCTAAATCACAGAAAAATGAAAGCCAGAACATCCACATGATGTGTTTGAAACTGCTCAGGTTTCAAAACCCAGAAACAATCAATAGTTTTATTAATGACTTGATTGTGAATCCCTAGTCCTCCACTTTTTCCCACTAGTTTTTTCCTTTTTACCTTAAAAAAGGTAACTTTTCTCATAGATTTTTTACTTTTCTTGTTCAGAAAAAAATCTAGGATTCTCAAAGAAAGCACTTCCAAAATCTTAAAACACATCTGGGTTTTTGATTTCTCAAGATAAGTAGAACACTAGTACAACAAGAGAGACACATAAAAAGTAAAAACAGATAGCTACAGCTAGAAGCCTAGAAGTGCTTATTAGTCAGTCAAAGTTCTTAAATCCTAGAAATTGATTCAACACAAAGCTAAGTGTAACTAATTGATGGTCCTGAACTATACAATGTCTGAATGTCAGAACATGTTACAGAGAGAGAGAGAGAGAGAGAGAGAGAGAGAGAGAGAGAGTAAGGCTAGCCATGCCTTGCAAGAATGGAGCTGATGAATTATGAAGAAAAAAGAACGCAGCTTTTTTGGGTTTTCAGCGTACCGTAGAGACTTTGTTTTTTTTTTTTTTTTCGCAGTTTGTTTGCGAATTGCATTGAAAACAAAGACTGGTTCCCAGAATAAAGCAGCACATAATTAATGGCGCATAAGATCTTCCTAGTAGGTCCGGATGTTCCTATGAGTCAAAAACAACACTTGTTCTTGAAATACCCCTTTGATTTTTGGCCTCTTCACATTTGGGATTTGGCCTACTCAATTATGAGGGTTGGAGAATATTTATAATAATTATTATTAGGTTTTCCTCTGGTGCCACTGCCATAAATCCTTCTCAAAATCTCAAACTTTCCAAGTGATTTTGAGAAAAACCTTTAATTTGAGGTTAAGAGAAGAATGCGAAGTAATAATGGTTGTTTTATGCTCCAACTACCTAATAATTGTTTTGCCAAAAATAAACTACCAAATAATTGTTATGACTTTACACATTATTAGGCTATTGAGCATAATTAAATTCAGAATATTTATACATGAATAAACTACCTAATATTATATGGGCAATGATTTCAACCTTCCACCAACAAACAGACAATCATAAACGATGAGGTCTATTGTGCAAAAATAAAAAGCAATGAGGTGTCTTTTTTCTTCCTGGGTAAATCAAATTAAATCAATGAGCTCTATCCTTTATAATTATATGTTGCTTTTCTCTTCATGTTCTTGTTCTGTCAAGCTTGCTCCATTGTATTTATTGATGGAGCAAATGGGGTTTTACATGGGAAGTACTAATGAGTAATGAGGAGGGAGGGTTTGGGACTTTTGGGCCCCAAGTCATTGTCCAAAATGGTCCAAAAAGTCTAACTAGGGACACTCACATGACACTGGCCGTGACCTTTGGCAGGGGGTCACATGCAAACACCTTTCCTATTACTCAAGTTGGGATGAGGTGCTTTGGTCTCAAGTGGGGATAATGTATGTTAGGTGCCATTGCGCCAAGTTGCCAACTCCAATAGACCAATAGAGATGACCAATTTTTTTTGTGTCAAACTTGAATTTGAAAGCAACAACTCCAATTGATGAGTCAAATCGCCCGCAATTCTTTCTCCATCAACAACACCAAATCCGTTCTGCAATTCTTTCTCCACCAAACTTTTTATATTTTTTATCGAAAGATGTGCCTATTTGAATGAATAGAAGACAACTAGCCCAGTATTACATAGAAAACTGAAACAAGTTACAAACCCATAAAAGGGAGAAATCCAAACCCACGCAGGGGTGATAAAAGCAAGAAAATGAACACAAACCAACCAAAACAAGAAAAACCTTATACCGGGTAGAACACACACAGACCCAACAAAGCCCAAAGAACCACAAATAGACCGAGCAGAGTGTGATTGACTAAACAATATGGACACTCGCAAATTGGTAGCAACGAATCCGCCAACGGGCGAAAACTTGTTTAAGGGTGGTATAGGGAGAAACCAATTTTAAGAAAAAAGGGAAACACCAGTCCTAGTGAAAATACACCGGAAAATGGTCCCTTCGACGCATTGTGTGAACAATGCACACCGATAGGCATAAAGCCCATCGTGTCCCATCAAAAGATAATCAGTTTGATAAACGTACAAAAGCCAGAAAAAAAAAAAGCCAGTACAAAAGTAAACTAAGACTAAATCAAACAGCAAAAGCCTGCTAGAGACAACCAAAGTCCAGGCCCAAGATCGGCCAAAGTAATGGTCTAGCACAACAAAGAGATAGGTCAGACAAAGTCGTCGTTGTCACCAACAGGAAGATAAGAGCCCCACCATCACTGTATAACTTTTGGCCAAACCTCATGTGCTCCACCATCTTGTGCTCCACAAAAACACAACCCACATGCCTACTAGATCGGCCTAGACCCAGATCCAGCACCCAGTTAGATACCACAATTCGCCTGGATCCTAACACCATCTTAACAGCTCGAAACATCCCTTCAAAGCCGGAGATCCACCAAACCATACCACCCACACGCCTTGGAAAGACTAGCCAAACCCTCTGCCCCGCCACAACCACTAGCCACGGAAAAAGCAGGTGCGAGAGCCATATCAGCCGTTGCACACATGATCAACAAGAATCACCAAAAATTGTAAGGGGTGGTGCAGAGGATAACAGATCCAGGGGGTGAGGGCAAGGGGATACCGATATGAAAGAAACGCTGAAGGTAATAAAAGTGTAGTAAACCGATATCACTTGGAGAAGAGAATGAGGGCAAAAAAGAGATCGCAGTGTAACCGAGACAAGCTCAGAGCAACAACTGAGACAAAGCTCGGAGCAACAACTGAGACAAAGCTCGGAGCGAACCCCAGACAAGCTTGGAGAGAACCCGAGAGTAGGCTTGGAGAGGAACAAAACTCAGGAGGTCTCATGGATCGACAGATCCATGTAAACCATTCTTAGATCTGGTTTCTCTCTCTAGATTTTTGAGAGAAACCAAAGTTTGGAAATGACCTTTAGGAAGCATGTATCTCCACCAAACTTCAACAACACCAAATCCCTTCACCTGAGAAAGAAAAAGGGTGTATATAACCCATGTGCCACGTACCCAGCTAGATATGCAATATGTGACTGGCAGAGGAAGCAGATTTTAAGATAAAGAAGAAAGAAAGAAAAGTCTTGCCTTATCAAGACATGAAAATGGGCAAAAGCTCTGGAACAAAAACAACCTCTGCCATTAAAGATGATAGGAAATTCAAACTCCCGAAAATAGAAGGACCTACGGGTAGAAAGGGAGAGAGAACTCTGAAAGGTATATCCCAGAAGATAATATACCTCGAGTTCCGATCACAACTCATGGAATATGGTTGAATCTAGAGAAAACTCTAGACAAGAGAAAAACCATAGATCAGTGGACTGAAAGTCTCACAATGGCAGGAGCCTTAACCCTTGGAAAACTTGATCCACAAAATATGCAGCTATACTATGAAGCAACACTCACTAGAATAGCCAACATGAAAGTCCGGTGTACCCGGATTGTCCCAATAACGGTAGTCGTCCTAAACACTAATCGGAGAGTATACACAACTTTCAACAAATTAAAACTTAACTCTCCTACAAACAACAATAGGAAGCAATA
The DNA here is from genome assembly GCA_029955375.1 of Rubus parviflorus. Taxonomy (NCBI): domain Eukaryota; kingdom Viridiplantae; phylum Streptophyta; class Magnoliopsida; order Rosales; family Rosaceae; genus Rubus; species Rubus parviflorus. Next base: position 5,000,574 of record JARGGL010000010.1, read on the forward strand.
CAAATATGCTTCACAATAAACAACCTAGGTTTTAACTATTGCTCAAGCAATACATAATTGATAACAAATATATATGCAACAAGCACAATCAATTGTACAACCTAGAATCCCAAAGTGTGCATCAAACTAGCACACCACGGACTATATCTATATATGATCAAGCATGCAACATGCTAAGCAATTAAGCACAATATAGATAATAGCAACCAAACAATCAACACACAATATGGTCACCCGGAACCTCTACCTCTAGAGGAAAACCGGAGGGGAGCCGTACCCCACGCTCTTGTGTAACACTATGAAAACGCCAAACGGCAACACGTACAAGGGGGAAACTCCGTCCCAAACTCTACACTATCAACCCTATGACTAGTGGCAGCTCTAACCTTGTGTAGCCCCGAATGCTCTTCAAGTGCTCCCACCTCAAGCTTCTCCAATTGATCGAACTTCACCGGCGTGAATCCTCCAACTGCAAGACACCGACTATGCAAGTGTGTGTGTGTATGTATGAATGAATTCAATTCAATTAACACAAGCAATTCAACAAGGAACAATTGCTTGCATTAACCAAACCGAATTGAAAAGCCTTGAATATGATTCAAGGGTTTGTTTAACTATTCACAAGGATCATTAGCTAAACAAACAAACAACAAAGAAGATTGAATATAGATTCAATCATTCAATTCAGCAATTCAACATGGAACAATTGCTAGAATCGAATAGAATCTCCTAAATCCTAAACATAGGCTAAACTAGCATATAAATGCAAATCAAAGTGTTTAGCAATGGATTATAGATGGAGATTAAGGTGAGGAACCTACAACATGGAACTAGGATCACTCACAATATCAAAGAACTCTCTCAAAGTGTATTTTCGACTATGGGGAAAGAGTTCTAACCGAAATGAATCGTCCAACGTTCTATTTATAGAGAACTGGACATTACTATACGATCGATCGCCCGTAAGGATGCGATCGATCGCGTAGTGCAAAAATAACGACCAGAAGCGTCTGTAAGTATAAACCCGCATTTGCGATCGATCGCATAACATGGTGCGATCGATCGCACGAAAAGTCCCAACGGACATATTTCGAACTGCAACGGTCATAAAAATCCAACGGACATATTTGCCACGTGGTGCGATCGATCGCATGAACAGTGACGATCAATCGCAAGGCATAAAACAGCCTTAAACATAAAGGAATGCTAATCAAAACAAATCTATAAGAAGATCTAGCAATCCTAACATCATAAACTCAAATGTATGAACAAGTGCATACAAAATTTGAGCCGGTCGCGTTGCGACCGGGTGCTTATAAAATAAGCACTCGAAACTTGTGATACAAGACACAAGTGTGGCAATCAAGCATCCTATACTTATGTGATTCACATCATAAGAGAAAGGAAAACAACCTAGATAAACCTAGGACAACAAGGAAGACATAATATGAATGAGATGCATGTGCATATGCATGAGTCATACCTTGAGATGCTTGAACGAAACTTTCACGAACCATCAACAACCTAAGCCACGACACTTAATCCCTAAACCATCTAGCATTGAGTACAAAAACAAATGCTAATACAAGGGAAGAGGTTTTGACAAATAGGAAATAGCCAATAGCAAATATTTTGCCCTTACACAACAAAATCTACTCTTCATTCAAAGAGACTGAAAGAGGAAAAAATTGGCTAGAACAGATAGCAAGTTCTTAAAGCCCACAAGATTTTGCAGTTCCATTCTACGAACAATTTTGTGGAAGTGTAACAAGTCATAGTGAACAAGCTAAAAATTTAGCTAGAATAAATATCGATAAAATGTTTATTTGTGACATGGGATATTTTGAAGAATTCCTAAATGAATTTCAGCAGTACTATTGTACGATTGGAGAACTAGATGATCCAAATCTAGTTTACTTACTTCACAGGATGTTACCATAACCATGCATGGAATATAGTCATGGCCGAAAGTATAGTAAAAAGACCTTTAGATAGGTTTACTGTAGGAGGAGTTGCATAAAGAATAAGAGAATTGCTAAGAAACCAATGCATAGCAAATAACAAGGCCAAAATGGCAAGAAAGCAACTTAAAGGGGTTGAAAATTGGGCCAATTACCCATAAGGTCATTTACATAACCTATATTCTTCAAAAAGTCACCTAATATTTTTATTCCTCATAAAGCCACCAAAATATTACAAATTTTAATATTTACAAAAATGCCACCGCGTTTTTGTTCTCATTATTTACAAAAATACCACTGCCTACAAAAAACTACTGCATTGATCTTTGGCAGTAGCTTTATTGTTCTTTGGCAGTAGCTTTATTGTTCTTTGACAGTAGCTTTCTTGTTCTTTGACAGTAGCTTTTTTGTTCTTTGACAGTAGCTTTCTTGTTATTCGACAGTAGCTTTATTATTCTTTAGGAGTACATTTCTTGTTCCTTGCCAGTAGCTTTATTGTTCTTTGGCAGTAGTTTTATTATTCTTTGACAGTAGCTTTATTATTCTTTGACAGTAGCTTTCTTTTTTTCGACAGTAGCTTTATTATTCTTTGGGAGTACATTTCTTGTTGCTCGCCAGTAGCTTTATTGTTCTTTGGGAGTACTTTTCTTATTCTTTGACAGTAGCTTTATTATTATTTGACTGTAACTTTCTTGTCTCTAATAGTAGTTTTTCGTATCCAGTGACATTTTCGTAAATAATGAAAATTAAAAACGCTGTGGCATTTTTGTAAATATTGATGCGGTGGTATTTTTGTAAATATTGGTGGCTTTATGAGGGATAAAAATATTTGGTGGCTTAAAAAAGAACAAGGTCACCAAAAGTGATCTTATCAGTAATTTTTTATTGAAAATTTCTGCTACAAAGTCCTTGACACTCCAACAAATTAGGGATGTAATGGACCCAAATACCAGAAGAAAGGAAAAGAAAAGGTCTTTTCAAAACGGTTTAAAAGAAACCAAAATAAAAATTGGGAATTCAAGAAAATCTCCAATTTTAGAAAAGATCAAAAATTTCCTAAGAAAAGATTCTTTAGGAAGAAACCTTCTCAAGAAAAATCAGAGAAGAAAAGTTGTAGATGTTGGCTATGCAAAGCCGAAGGACATTATGCTAGTGAATGTCCTAAAAAAGAAAAAAGAACTTCGAAAGCATTATTATTCGAAGAATATAAAGATATTGTAGAAACAACCAATATAAAAGGCTACGAAGTAGTCTATTCTGACGATGAAGAAGATAATAAGTCGACCTATTCGGCCTATGAAGAAGAAAGTTCTTCAGACTCTGATATGACATCAGAAGAAAAATATACAGAACTAAGAGAAACTTACGTTCTTAAAGTAAAAAATTGGGAAGAAAATACTACAGAAGAAATAATGTCTTCTTATCGTGTTAATCATAGATCATTTGTTTGTGACTACTGCCAATGTCATGAAACAAATGGCCTCCCAATATTTTGTGAAAACTCAAAACTAACTTGTCATAAAGAATGATTTATAGCTGAAGCAAGAAGAAAAACCAAAGAGGGTTCGATAAGCCAACTTAGCTGAAAGAAATGAACTCTTTGATAGAGAAATGGAAAGAGCTAAATTTGCTACAAACAAAGAAAATTTCGTCAACTTAGTATCACCTAATATAGTGGTTCAACCAAAGGTTGAAAAGAAAGAATCATCCAACAAAAAGATGAAAAAAAAAATGAAAGGATTGACAAAGAAATAGAAATGAAAGAAAACATTTGTATAACAGAAGAATGTAAACCTCTTATTAATGAGGAATCTCAATCAGAACTTCATCAATCAAAAATAATCTCTACTAGTTGATTTAGCAACTATATAGAGATTGGATTAAAAATCTCTAATCATAGAAAATACCATCTACATGCTTCTGTAGATAGTGGATCAGGATTTACTATAGCAAAAAGGTTTGTTATTCCATAAGAACTCTGGACTGAAGATAGTAAAAGAATTGCTACTAGCATAATGATGGATGGAAGCCAATTTTCCATGAAGAAAGTAGCGATCGAAAGATGTAAAAATCACCATAGGAGGTGAAAATTTTACTATCAAAACACTTTGGCAATCAGAAGGCCAAGGTTTTGACATACTGCTGGAAAATGATTTCCTATTACAACAGACTGTCATACAAAACGTAGTCATTGGTTTCGAGAAAAATGATAAAACTTTTTGGACAGAAATGATTAAATAAGCCAAGAGCATTGTTAGTCCAAACTTTACCACTCAATATCAGAAGTTGCAGCAAAATCGTGGTTATTATAAACCAAGATTTGAAATGGTGCTTCAATACAAACAACAGGAAGAATTACTTGTTGAACAATCTTCTGAAGAAGATGAAGAAGAAGAAGAAGATGAAGAAGCAAGCTTCATTCATGAACATATCTCAAAAACCTTCAAACTAAGAAAGAAAAACAGAAGGTTCCTATTCTTGAAGAAATAAAAAAAAAATTCAAACAAAATATAGACATAGACCCTCAAAAATACTGGGAAAAAGACTCAGTTGTCTGTGAATTAAGACTACATGATATGAATGCAATATATCATGTAAAAGCTATTCCTCAATACAAAAAGGAAGATAAAAAAGAGTTCAGAAAAATATAGCTGATCTCTTAGAAAAATGACTGATAAGGCCATCAACCAATCCCCATCATGCTCATGCATTCTATGTAAGAAATCGTGCAGAAGAAGTCAAAGGAAAAACAAGAATGGTAATTGACTATAGAGATATCAACAAGAAAACAGTCAAAGATGGCTATCAGATTTCTCAAGCAAGAGTATTAATAAACCATCTCAAATGAGCAAAGGTTTTTTCAAAATTTGATGCTAAATCAGGATTCTGGCAAGTGAAAATATATCTCGATAGTATTCCTCTCGCTGCCTTCGGAACACCACAGGGTCATTACGAATGGTAAGTTATGCCCTTTGGTTTGAAACAAGCCCCTTCAATCTTTCAAAGAAAGATGGACAATATTTTCAAACATGTGGGAGAATTTGTGTTGTCTATATAGATGACATATTAGTCTTCTAAAAAAATAGAAAAGAACAGATGAAACACCTTCATGAGGTGGTTAAGCTGATAATTCAACATGGAATTATCTTAGGAGAAAAGAAAGTATTTTTTATCCTAGATGAAGTAGATTTTCTTGGTATCAATATCAAGAATGGAGTAATCAAACTCCAACCTCATATCCTTGAGAAAATCTGGAAATTTTCAGATAAAATACTTGATGCTAAAAGTCTAAAGAGATTTTTAGGAGCCATTAATTATGGAAGATATTTTATACCAAAAATCTCAGGGTTAACAACAATGTTATCTCCTAGAACTAGTTCTAAGAGAACATGAAAATATAGTAAAGAAAATTAAAGGTTTGTGCAAAAATTTGCCTCCTTTACAACAACCAGAAGAGAATGATGAAAATATAGTAAAGAAAATTAAATCATTCTTCAAACTGATGCTAGTGATAATTACTGGTCGGGTATAGTTTTAGCAAAAACCCCAGGCACTAACATCAAAAATATTTGCAAATTCTGTAGTGGTAAATTGAACTCTGCAGAACAAAATTATCCCATAGGGAAAAAAGAAATTTTAGCAGTCAAGAAAATAATTTTAAACTCTCCCGCATTTTTAGGAAAAACCTTTATAGTTCGAATTGATTGTGCTAGAGTTAAAAATTTCCAAAATTTTAAACTTCATAAAGCTACTGATAGAGGTAGATTAGCAAACTGGAAATTATTCCTTAACCAATATAATTATAATGTTGAGTTAATTGCAGGTAACAAGAACTATCTACCAGACGCCCTCACTAGAGAGATGGCAATGTTCAGAAGATCTGACAAAGACAAAGGCCAAATGAACGATGAAGAATCATTGAAAAATGTTCTTGAAACATATGCAAAGGTTCCAAGAAGAATCTTAACAACTGATCAGTCTCAGGGTAAAGGACTGGCTAGTCCATGCATCGGGGAAAAGAAATCTTCCACGATCTCCAAGGGCTCCGACAATTAGCTGTAAATCAGCCGCTCACTTTTGCTTTTGAATTTTTAAGTCCTCCACCAACAATAAATATACACCTTACGCATCCACTAACAGATACTTTCCATTAGTGTCATAACCTCCTTTCTCTTTCAAAGAGGACTTCTTCACTCCACTTCTCAGAAATTTCACCAACTCAAACATGTCACGCAAAGTGAATTCGTTCAGTGAATTACTTCAATCTGATCCCTCTGAAAACCAATTCTTTGAGGGCTTAGATGAAATAATTTCACCAGCAATCGAATTCAACACCGATATCGACATGCTAGACATGCTTCTAGCAGAAGACGAAGCCATTGAAGTAGCCCCAAGTCCACAAGTATCATCTCCACAAGCTGAACCTGGTTCATCCAAACGTATTCCACTGAGGAAGAGCTTCACCAAGTACCAAGTCCAAGCATTGAAGGACTTCGTCGAGGCTTTTCCACAGCCAACTGTTCAACAACGACAAGATTTGGGTGACCAAATAAGGTTAACGTTTGCACAAGTCTCTGCGTGGGTGATAAAGCATCGACCCAAAACGCCTGCCCAAACAACTCGTCAACAAAATTTTCTGCTGAGACAGCAAATCAATGAGCTTCAAGCTCAACTTAGCCAGTACCAAGCAGCATTCAACAGAATCAACTGCAACCACTGTGGAAAACGAGTTACTCCCAATAGTGAGCTACTAAAAGGGATTGAAGAGACTACCCCACAACCTCAGACTCTTCCAATTCCTGCAGTCATCGGTCCAAGGGAAAAGTCTCACATGAGGAGGGATATTCAAAAGTGTATGTCGATCCCACATCACTCTTCTTCTACACAACAACCATCAGACAACATCAACCGTTCATAACCTGAAGAAGCATCTGCCGTGGCAGAAGCATCTGTCGTGGCAGACACAACTAAGATTTCTGAAATCATTGTGTCGGTCAGAGATGAGCTAATCATCATGGCATCTGCTGCTGCGCCACTGTGGATCTCTGCACTCAAATCCAACTCTGCCACGCTTCATGAGTTCCTGAATGAAGCAGAGTACAAGAGAATCTTCACTAACGGTATTGATCTTACTCCCACTAACTTCCAAACCGAAGCTTCTCGCTACACAGCCACTATTCCCCTCAGTCCTGTCGTACTCGTGAATCTCTTCATGGATGTGGACCAATGGTCCACCATATTCGGTAGCATCATCTCGAGGGCAACGATCCTTGATGTGTTGTCAACAGGGACAACTGGAAGCTACAACGAAACCATCCAAGTCATGACTGCTGAATTTCAGGTGACCAGTCCATCTGTCTCCACTCGTGTAACTCACTTTGTTCGCTATTGCCAAAGACAAACAGAACAAAGTTGGGCAATAATTGACGTCTCTGTGGACGGTTTAAGCTCAAATCTGGGTCCACACCCAAGATCTCAATGCAAGAAGCGTCCATCCGGATGCTTAATCCAAGATTTGTTCAACGGCAGCTCTCGTGTCGTATGGGTGGAACATGTTGATGTACAGGATCAAATCATGCACCAAACATACCGAACGCTAGTGGAGTCAGGCTTAGCCTTTGGAGCAAGGCGATGGGTAGAAATACTTCAGAGGCAAGCGGAAAGGTTAAATTATTCCGCGGCTGACACTTATCCACCTCAAGACTTTTGTGTCATACCATCTGTGGAAGGAAGAAGAAACATGTTGCAGATGGCATGCAGAATAGTGACAGACTTTTGCACAGACATCGGCAACTCTACTGCTCATGAATGGAAGGTAGCTGAACAAACCAAGTTCAGGGGTTCAGGGATAAGAGTCTCCACCAACAAAATCTGGAACAGGCTGAATAAGCCTCATGGTCTCACTCGAACTGCATCTGCAATAATCCAGCATCATGTCTCTCACCGAAAGCTGTTTGACTTCTTCATTGACGTACAAACTCGGAACCAGTGGGACCATCTAGCATTGGAAAAAGAAGTACAGGAGATTGCACACATCACAACTGGTCATGATCCACGCAATTGTGTCTCCTTGTTGCAAATGCACAACACCTATATACTCCAAGAAAGTTGTACTGATTCAACAGGGTCATACGTGATTTATTCCCCTATTAGTCAGTCAACGGTGCAGAAGTTAATAGGCGGTTGTGAGTTAGGTACAATTGTATTCCTAACTTCAGGTTTTTCAATTCTACCAGATATGCCTACTGCTGGAAGAACAGAAGGGATCTCAGACAATCCATACATTGGTTGTCTAGTAACGGTAGCAACACAGATCTCTACTGAGTTACTGAAGAACAAGAAAGGGTCAGTGGATCAAGTCTGTCGTTTGATCCAGGGTACGGTTGAGAGAATTAGAAATGTAGCCATGTAAGACTATTAATTTCGGAATTGTAATTTGTACTTTATATTCTTAACAACACAACAGCACTGAAGAGCACATGATGGGGATCCGCCGCGGTCGGGCCATCACTCGATAAATACTGTGCGTAATTAAGCATACGAAGTAACCATTACTTGAATGAATCTAAGAACCTAACGCCAAACCCTAAACCGATCCTAAGCTCTAAACCCTAACTTCACTTCTCAATTCCAAAACTCGTTTCATTTCCTTAGAGCGTTCCATTGCTCAATCACTTCCTTAGAGCATTGTTTTGCTCTGATACCAATCTGTCACGCCCCGATTTTCGAATCAATTAATAGGGCATTTTGCCCTTAATTACAAACCATTTCGGGAACGTGACGACATGGAATATCAAATACAAATATGCACTAGAATTTTTTTCTTTTTAATTCAAGTACACAACACCAACTCCATGCCCAACATTGTAATTTCAAACTCAATACAAGAGTCGAATATTACATACCAAATATTTATATAATAAATTGATACATCAAAATATTACATAAATAAATCTTCAGAGTGCGAAGCATAAAATAGCGGAAGTCTTATAACCCAACAAAAAGTATGCAGCCTTGCATTACTCCTGGTTATCCTAACCTGCAGGTATAACCCCTACACCGTGGAATAGTGTACCGGGTTATATCAACAAACCCGGTCAGCTTACGAAGCTGGTATGAGTTAACTCAGTTTTACTCACCCTAAACCGTTTATCAAAAATATACATATATAGTTTGTTTTAAACAAATATATGTAAGTTATATTCTTCAAAAACAATTCAAATCCCGAAAATTCATATTATAAAATATAATGAACCTACGCATCCCATAATACGTATTTTAACCCCACACGTCCCATAACGTGTATGTTAATCCCAGGGTAATTCAGAATATTAAACAATATAAACCTTCCCCAAAATCATTTCCCAAAATTATGATTTCTTTCTTTTTAAGAAAAGTAAATCATCATAATAATTACTTCAATTTTTAAAGAAGTAAAAACTTCAAAATACAATTCAATATTGTTCAAGAATTGTAATTCATTTATCAATGCTTCAAATATTTAAGAAGCAAATTCATATCATACTCACACAAAACCACAATCAACTTCAAATGATTAAAAGCGAGAATACCATTTTTCTTCTCCTTTTAATACATCAAGATAAAGCGAGAATACCATTTTTCTTCTCCTTTATTACATAAAGTATTCATCTTTGTTTTCAATGAATACATGGCTACACAGTCTAGAACTCTAACCTTCACCTTCTGGCTACACAGTCTAAAGCTCTAACCTTCACCATTGGCTACACAGTCTAGAGCTCTAACCTTCACCCATTGGCTACACAGTCTAAAGCTCTAACCTTCACCCATTGGCTACAAAAACATTCGAGTAGGCAAACACAATATCATAATTTTTGAAATATTGTTCCCACAAAATCCACCAATTAAAACAATAAAATGAATACTTTCAAATATTGTTTTAACACAAAATCACACATGCTGATATATCAAATTAAAACTGTATTTAATTTATATATCGCAAAATCATTTAAATAAATATAATTATTTATTTTCGCAAACAACACAATATGAATTAATATTCATATATAAAATATCGTGAGATTCACTCACCTCTGATTCCTGCTGCGTCTTCAAATAATACCCGGGAATCGACAAAGCTAGCCAAATGCTTCATGATTCCAAAATACCTATGAACATGCAATTTTCCACTTAGCATATCATAGTTTCCAAATTGATGATTCTAAAATCCAATCACTTCAAATATTCCTCAAATGTCTCTTAGACATCAATAACCATAAATCGGGACAGTTTGACCAAAAGTCAACCGTCGGTCAACGTGGGTCCCACGTCTACTATTCATCAACGGGTCCCACACGAAATCCAAAACTTCCAAAATCCAACAGCATGCTTATTTCTAGCATCCTAACATCATATCCAAAATTGGTGATGATCCAACGGTCGGATCATCACGGATCTAACGATCCATAACTATCGCTTAATTGATCATTGATCAAACGACCGAATTCCACAAAAGTGTAAACACGAAAGTTGTTCGTATCGACGAACCAAGCCAAACGGAGCAAAGAACTGCTCCTGGACCGGCCGGACGCGCCGCCACCGACGGTGGCCAGCCGCCGGACAAAAGTTGTCTGATTGCTATGAAATTTTAACAGCATGTTCTACACATTACCACAAACAACTTTCATAACTACCACAAGGGCCAATTCAAAGTAAAAAGTCTCGAATTTACCTCGATAGTTCCAAAACCCTAGGATTTCAAATCCAAAATTCTCCTTCGTCCGAACTCCGATTGAGGCATATTTTATGTTGCTGGAAAGCCCCTGGCAAGGGCTACAAAGCCCAGTAGGTAAGGTGGCTCGATTTGGCCGGAAACTTGCCCAGAAACTGATGAACAGTTCGGCAGCGTTTTTCTCCTTTTTCTTTTCTTGATTTCTCTTTCTATACTGAAAATCAATGAATGAAACTAGTATAGAATCGAAGAGGATGAAGAGACAAAGAGATTGGGACAAGTCTCACACAAATTGGTGGCCGGAGGAGGGAGAAATCACCGGAGGAAGTTTCTGGTACTGTTCACGGCGTGAACAGTACATTTCTGGGATAAATTCTGATTTTCGGGTGAACAGTAAATCCCAACATTCTATTTATAGAAATTCGTCAAACTTCCGACGGCCATAAATTTTTCATACGAACTCCGTTTTTGGTGAACCAAATTCCTACGAACTCGATTCGACGAGGTCTACAACTTTCATGAAGGAAGTTTTCCCAAATTCTCAACGGATGAAAAGTTACCTTAATTAACCTTGTGTAACTTATAATTACCGCCGTAATTATCGTTTTACGACGAAAACCTCTAAAAATACAATTTCACACCATTTCACTTCAAATTTCACGACATATTTTATAAAAATAATAGTGAAATTTTCGGGGTATTACATTGATGGTTCTCAATCTCAAGGTAGTGTGTGGTCGGGAAACTAAAGCTAATGGAGTGACAAGATGTGAAAATAACGGATGAGTGTGTATGTGACAATGTGCGGAGTGATGTAATGTTCGGTTTTTGGTGAAAAGAGATGGTGGAATGCCAAGACAAACAATAAGTAATGCAAGCAAGTAAAGGAAAAATAAAGTGTGTGCAATATATGAAAGTGTTGGGATTTTCGGGCAAACCCAAGTCCAATGCAACTAATGATGCTCTAATGCCAAATCATGCCAATATTATCACAAATCAAGCCCCGTATCCTAGCCATTTATGGTTCTAGGACCATGTTTTCCTAAGGTATTCGAATGCCTTATTAGGGTCATTCGAACTCTCTAGGTGTCATAGGGGATTCCTTTATGTTACCTAATACCGAATCCCCTAAAGTGCTTAAGAGGCGTAAAGTGTCGAAACTAAGGGACTCAAACAAGCAACACATGTGTAATCCACCACTCTACCGATATTATCGATATGGAGTGGATTCCTTCTAAGGTATTTCTAAGCCTTATTAGGGTCTTAGGGACTCTCCGCAGGATGGTAGAAAGAAAAAAGGCGTAAAGCACATGAATTGAGGATAACACAAGTGAAACATGTTCATCATACATATTGTCAATTGCCTAGAGAAGAATAAGGTTGCTAAACCATACACAACTCATACAAGATGGATCAAATGCATACCAAAGAGCGGCAAATCTTCAAATACACATTCAATACATATTACACTAGACAATACATATACTCATGAACTAACAAAGACATTTATTCATAAATCAAAGCATCACATAGTCATATTGGACTAGGGCACACAACCCTAGTCCCCAACAAAGTAAACTACTCACTAATCATCCTAGAATACATCATCAAATTACACAATAAAGCTTTAAACATAAGTAGAAGAGAGAGAGAGATGAGGAATGCTCAATAGATGACTCTCTAGCTTCTCCTTGGCCTTTGATGACGAACTTGGTGACTTGGTGAGCATCCCAACTGCCCAAAGTGGTGGAGGATGGAGTAGACGTCGTGATGAGCAAAGATGATGAAGGGTGGAGGCGAAATGGAGGTGAGGAAGTGGTGGAAGTAGGCTAAACCGCTGACTTTCGACCGGTCGCTGGCCTGGTGTCGACCGGTCGACTGGCGTGCAGAATCTAAATCTAAGGGAGAGGTGGAGAGGAGGAAAGGGAAAGGGAAAAGTGGAGGAATTTGGGGCTACTTCAGATTTGACCTAAAGGGAAAAATACTATGTTATTTATAGGCTAAGGGGAAAGGAAATGAAGGGCTAGGATGAGTAGGGCAAGATCTAATGGTGGGATTGAATAAATGAAGGGCAAGGGGGTAAATCCATATAAGAAACAAAGGGGAGGAATAATCAATGAGTGAGCTCATGATATCTAATGTGCTCCTTGCTGATTTGGAAGCTTGAGTGGGTGAGTCACCAAGTTGACTTCGTTTTGACCTTGACTCTCGGAGTTGACCAAAGGTTGACTTTCGACTAAACTTCCAGAATTCTTTTGCCACTCACTTCCGGGACTTCATGTTGACTCGTTGACGCTCTAAAGTCAGGGTTGACCTCGAGTTGACCGACGGTCCTCGGGTTGACTTTTCGTCATTTTGCCGAAAATCCACTAAAAGCTCCAAAATACGCCCTTTTTGCTCCCGATATCAATCCGATGCTTGTGAACCCTACAATGGTGCAAATCAAGAATTAGACTAAATGGTCATTGGATTAACATTACTAAAGTGATTAGAGACCTAATTTATATGTAAATCACATACAAATCACTTTGCTAAAAAGCAAGAATGTTTCCACTGGAACAAAGGTAGCTCATGGCTACCAACTTCTGACCTTTGAGAAGGACGTATACAGAACAGGCAGACAGTTACTTGCACATCAGAAGGTTCTGCTCGATAATCTTCTGTATAATTATCAAGAAAGAAATACAAGGCAAATGTTCTCAATCTTGTATGCCCTAACTAAAGAACTCCATGATGGAGGAAAGAACTCTCAGAAAAATAAACAAAGCATGAAGATCGAAAGGATTCAATCACCAGAAAGTGCTAATGTTCCTCTCAAAGCACTAACTGAACGGTCTGAACCTGAATGGTTTGAATTTCACAATGTAATCGGAACTGTTGGAAATGAAGGTTACCTAACACCCTTTTTCCTATACCCGGTACTTTCTACGGAAGATACGTAGTAAATGTTCAAGCTGAACACTATCAGAATCATAAGCTATGGCTTATAGAAAATGGTTTTGTCCATAATTTATGGACTAAAACTAATGATGATCTAAGAGTTCTTCCTGCAATCATAGTCAACACGGTCAAGAACATTAGGCCAGATGGTTGCATTCTTAGACTCAAGTTCATTTCAACTCCACCAGAGTACGTGGATTAAGAAGCAAGATGGTTCTATTGAATACATAGCACCATACCACTATGTTAGACTAATCAATGGTCCAACAAATGAAGAAAAACCAGCAGTAACAGGTTTTAATGGAACTCCGAACTAGAGCATTCCTTGGATCAAGGCAATGACAATTGATTTTATCAAGAAGTTAGTTCCTCAAGACTCAGAGGCTAACCTTCTCGCCAATAGTGAGAAAATCTTGATAACAAGCTATGATCATCCTCCTCCAACCAATTATGACTTTTTCTCTGCACTAATTAGAGGAGAGATAGATTGTACAATGACCACTTACCCTTGGTTAGAGAATCTTTCTAGGACAAATCCCTACAAGGTCTATCCTGACTCAGATCTTGAAGATTTCAATGTCGAAGAATTTGACAAGGGAGCAGAAAGTGGGACAGAGTCTCCCAATTATATCTTTGATGACTAAGCACTCATTAACATTGAAAATCAGATGGAAAGTTAGGTTCACCTAACATTTGGGAATCTGCTTTTTCAAGACAGCTCCCACCACCAACAGGAGAGTCCACCAAGAACAGAATAATTAGCTGGTCCACATGAGTTGGATCTTATCTTTTATTTCATGTTGTTTAATTATTGTTTGGCATCCGCTCCCTATATAAGGAGCCTTTCATTCAGTTTGTAAGGCATCAGAAATCAGAATAATCACTTAGATATCTGAGAGTAAGAAAGCCAAGAGTGTGAGTGTCGAAGCCTACTGTCCAGCTTCACTTCTTTATTTCCAAGTAAGTTTGTATTTATGTGTAGCTAAACAGCCTTTAGCTGTTTACCCAAGAGTGAAGCTTTGGGTTTTTAGTCTGTATATATGTTTGAATAAATAAATTCTACTTTGTACCCAGAACATCGTCGCAAAAAATATTTCTTATTTTTCTACTGTCTTTTTAGTTCATAAAACTTCTTTTCTAGATCTAATGTTTAGCTTTATCTTTATCCTGTTTTAATTTTAAAACAAAACCTTAAAAGACAACAATGATTTCGCCCTTGTAGTAACCACATAGGCAGTTGGCCGTTAGGTGAATTCGTGGCATGTTGAAGGTTAGTTTCTGCATGTGTGTTTTTTAATGATTACATGATATTGTTTAGGCTTATTTCAGTAAAGGATTATAAAAGTTAATAGTTTAAACAAGAGATCTATTCTAGTCCTTTCCTACTACAATACTGTCATAATGGGCAAATACGCCCTGTTCCTGCCGTTTCCCAGCTCCTCGGTAGGGACGCACCTGGAGTGCACTTGAGTACCTGAAAGGGCAAAGGAGGTCAGGGGAGGCCGGCGTGTACCGACCGAAGACCCTCCGACGCTCAAGTTAGTCCCGAGAGGATTTGAGCAGAGTTTCTAGGAATGGAGAGAACTTACTTGAATAAGGAGTGAGGACTCCTTATATATGAGCTGAGGTCGGAGACAAGCTTCCCTGGCGTGGGGGACATCCCATGACACGAGGGAATACTCTATTATTCCACTACCTCGACACGCGCGTCGAGGGACGGCGGTGCCTAGTGCGGTCCTAGTGCGGTATGGGCGTTCTTTAGTGCGATCCGCGAGGTAGTGGACAAGCACGTGCTGCCAGGTGGCTGTGCCGGTACCGACTGGACTGTGTGTCCACGGTACCGGGTCGAGAGATGTCCCTGTAAGGCCAAGGGGAAGGCTTGTTGTCGGTACACCCGGCCTGGTATTGCTGGTACCGCTGGGGTACCGCCAGGGCTTTGCTAGTAGGCTCGGTAGGGGATCCCTACCGAGTGAGTATATGCCGCTGGGGCGTTGCCTGGGCCGCTGGGGCATTGTCAAGGTAGTGCACTCGGTAGGGGATCTCTACCGAGTAAGTAGATGCCGCTGGGGTGTGGTAATGGGCCCAGAGGTGGGCTGTTCAGCGATGGTGGGCTACTCCTGACCCGTCATGGGGTCTGTACCGGGACAGATATGAAATGGTAGCAACAGAAGTCCCCCAAGTCCCGAGCAAGAGGAAGTGCTTGGTCGGGGACTTAGTCCAAAAGTTCATATCAGGACGTAGCCAAGTGTCGGTGTGGCAGCCACGGCGCTTAGGGTCGGCCCACGTAGTCCCCCAAGTCCCCGAACAAGGGGTTCCTCCCGGGAGGGAGTTGTAACCGCTCCGAGTTCCAAGGGAATTGCCAAGGTCGTGCCTGTTGGTATGCTTGGCGTAACTGCCGAGGTAGTGGGGCAATAACTGCCGAGGTAGTGGGGCGATACGTGTCGCCTCTCGGGCGGTTTGGAACTGCATGGGGAGTTCAACCGTTGCATTGACACGTGTCGTCATCCTGTGAAGCGACGGTTGGTGTCGTACGGTGCAGATGTCCCAGGTCCCGCTATATATATAGGGGTGAAGAGAGTTCACTTCACCTCATTCTTGAATTTTTTCATTCCAGAGCTCTGAAACCTGTCGGTAGAGAGCGTGAGAGCCTGTTGCCGGTAGCGTTCAATTTGACCAACCGTTGTCTCGACTTCCGCCGTTTGACAGTGTAAGTACCGAGAACTCTTGTGTTATCTTTATGTGGTTCTGCTTTTGTAACGTAGTTTGCGTACCGGTGTCCTGCCTTAGTACCGAGCTAGGTTGCATAGGCTTAGGATTGTCGTCCCGGTGAGCAACTTAGTTTATCTCTTGCAGATGTCTGATTCAGAGAGCCAGAGTGTAGGGAGCGGCAATGCCTTTTCTGGTGAAGAGCCAGAGAGGTCCCCGTCGGTAGAGATTGTGGACGTGGCCTCCAGTACCGGGAGTAGCAGCAGCGAGACTCGGTCATGTTCGTCCGGTACGGACGCCGTCCGCATTGAGAGCATGTTCGAGACGGTGATGAGGGGCATCACTACCGGTGAAGACTTAGAGCCGTTGAATACGTTCAAAGATGGCCAGTTGATTCCCGGGAGTAGCAGTTCTGTGCCGGCCACCGAGGTGGTAGGAGGAGTAGAGGCTCGGTCGGAGGCAGAGACTGCTGAGGAGGAGGTACCAGAGGAATCGGTACCTGCGGGTTTTGCGGTAGACCGCCTGAAACTCAGTGCTTCTACCGAGGATGACCTGGTGGCTCTGAGGAAAGCGTTCAGTATTCCAGACTCGGTAACCATGCGCCTACCGGAGATGGGTGAACTGAGGAGTGCCCCCGCGGTACCGGGGGAAACCTTGGTGCACCCATTCTTTTTTGGGAGGGCCTGTGGATCCCATTACCACCGTACCAGCAGAGGTTCCTGGCCGAGGTTGGCCTTGCCATTGCACAACTAAACCCTAACACCTGGCGGTGTCTCAATGCTTTGTACACCCTATACCGGCATTACGGTTTCGGCGAGCCTGACCTGGCAGTCTTCTTCAGCCAGTGGAGTTTAGAGGAGCATTCAAAAACTGACAAGGGGTGGTATAAGGCCAAGTCGGTAGGGAGGCCGTGCGCAGAGTGTCCCCGAGACACGGAGTTGATGGACATCATGCACAAGTATAAGAAGGTGACCCGGTGCTGCCTTCAAAAGAGTGCCTTGGTCCGCGAAGGTATGGCCGGCGAGGCCGATATCGAGTCTCACGAGCTTGGGAGCTCCGAGATCATAAGGGATCCGCTGGTGTTTGGCAATCCCACCTCGCAGCAGACTTGGAAACACCGATACCTCTTCGTCGGTGGTCAGTGGGAGTTTCCCGAGGGGTCTGACCCGCCGTTGAAGAGAGTGCCATGTAGCTTTAGAGACGCTCCTGGTTGATAGCCTTCCCGAGTTGATACTTGTAATTGTGCCAAGTTTTATCTCTCGGTGCTAACCTCTTGTTTCTTATGTGTTGTGCAGCTGACCAGTCTTGGAGGAAGCTTACCGAGACGCAAGAGGAAGAAATTGAGTGGATCCGGGAGAACATCTCGATAGTCCTGAGGAGGTCCACCGTTCTTCTCAACCGGTACTCGCTTCACTTCTCGGGCCTAGCACCCATCCCGTGTCCCTGTAAGTTTCTACCGATAACACACTTGTACATGTATGCCTATTTATACCTTTGTCTGATGTTGGTATTGTGCTTTGCAGTCTTGCCTCAATTCCGCCGGTACCGTCGACTTTCAGACGATCTCAGCATGGTTCGGGAGCGTCGGGACTTCTACCAGCTGAAGAAGGCCGTGGGTGAGAACCCACTTCCCGAGGCTGAGCTCATTGCTGCGGAGACTGCCGGTGCTCCGGTGGAGGCTACCGGTGCTGCTGTTGACGCTACCGGGAGGAGGAAAAAGAAGAAAGCGAAGAGGGTTCGGGCTGCCTCGGAGGCTGATGTGGAAGAGGAGGACTCGGGGGTCCCTGAGGCGGCCGAGACTGAGGTTTCCACAGTAGTTGCTGTGGCGTCCCTGAAGAGGACGGCTCGGGATGAGGTAAACCCCATACTTAACCTTTCTTGCGATTCTTATCTGTCCTGCCGGTACTTATGCTTTTGTAGTTTGTCAAACAGGTGAGGGAGCACCGGAAGAAGCAGAAGGTGTCGGTGGCAGAGACTTCTGTTGAAGGGCCCGTGGAGGGTGCCGGTACCGCCCTGGCTACTCGCAGTACCGGGTCGGATGCCATCTTTGGTAGGGAGGTCGAGTCCGAGAACGCCAAGCTGTTCTTCGGTTGTGCCAGGAAGGCATTGCTGGACCCTCTCCCGCTGTCCAAGTTGGCCACTTTGCCGGCCATGACGATGAAGCAGCAACGGGACCTCCTCTTTCAGTGCAAGCAGAAGGTACCGTCCTGCTTGTTTGTTTTTTTTTTTTTTTTTTTTTTTTTTGAGCGCCAGACACTTATATATGTGTACTCTTTGGCAGCTGGCATACGAGGAGCTGATGCTGGACCGCCGGTACTGGGAGGAGCTACGCTCTGTCGGTGGGCAGGTCGAAAATATGAAGTCCGGCTACAACACCATGTATAAGCTGAAGGAGGAGGCGACGGCTGAGCTTGCCAAGGTCAAGGAGGAAGCCGGTAGGCTAGTTCAAGAAGCTGAGGATAAAGCCAAGGCTGCCGTGGTCTCCTAGGTCGCCAAGATCAAGGAGGCCTTCGACAAGCGGCTGGAGGAAGCTGTCGGGAAGGCCAAGGAGGAGGCTGTGATGGCCTACCGGCGTGATCGTCAGCGCGCGGTCGAGCAGGCCACAGCTTACATCGAGGGAGGTGTCTACATCCTTGGCAAAATCAAGGACGCCTTTCCGGCCCAAGACTGGAGCAAACTCCCTGTGCCTAGCGTCACCGAGGACTTCGTTGATGATGAGCACAAGTTTATCCTCAAGGAGATCGATGGAGCCGTCGGTACCACTAGCCAGCCGGAGCAGCAGCAGGAAGAGTGAAGTCCCCCTGTGCGGGTGTTTTGGGCCGAGGGCCTTGTAATCATGCTTTCTGTTTTTTTTTTTGGGGTTTTTCGACCCATTGCTGAACAATTGTCCCGGTAGGGACTGCTCTCTCGGGAGCTCGTACTTGCTGGTTGGCCATAAGGCCTTTATTTCTTGTTGGATAATGGCGTTTTCGCCTTTTTTTATAAAATTGCACTTTCTGCATATATCAAGTGTTTACTCGGGAGGACTGGATTTATCAGTCTGTCTTTCGGTATATATATCTTTCTTGTTTGCATTCGTCTCACGTGGGTAATTGATACCGGTACCGTGGACGCATACATTAGGGTAGCTAGTACCGGCCGTATGTTTTGAAATTTTGCACATGGGTGTCGCGGGGATCGCGCTGCATGTCAAAACATAGGAGCAGAAACTTATGCATGGGGGTCGCTGGTACCGGCCACATGACTTAGAAGAGTTTCACATGGGGGTAGCTGGTACCGGCCTCATGTTAATATAGGAGCATAGGAGCAGAAACTTAGGCATGGGGGTCGCTTGTACCGGCCACATGACTTATAAGAGTTTCACATGGGGGTAGCTGGTACCGGCCTCATGTTAATATAGGAGCATAGGAGCAGAAACTTAGGCATGGGGGTCGCTTGTACCGGCCACATGACTTATAAGAGTTTCACATGGGGGTAGCTGGTACCGGCCTCATGTTAATATAGGAGCATAGGAGCAGAAACTTAGGCATGGGGGTCGCTTGTACCGGCCACATGACTTATAAGAGTTTCACATGGGGGTAGCTGGTACCGGCCTCATGTTAATATAGGAGCATAGGAGCAGAAACTTAGGCATGGGGGTCGCTTGTACCGGCCACATGACTTATAAGAGTTTCACATGGGGGTAGCTGGTACCGGCCTCATGTTAATATAGGAGCATAGGAGCAGAAACTTATGCATGGGGGTCGCTGGTACCGGCCACATGACTTATAAGAGTTTCACATTTCACCGACTGTAAGTGACTGATTTGATATATATGAACAGAAGTCGTTGCTCCTGGCCGGACTGTGACCGGGCTTTTACAAGAGTACCGGTGGGAGCTCTGCTCGACCAATCCGTTGTACTGATTTTTCGTTAGGGGGTGTGGACCCTCCTACCGGTGTGTTCCGGTGTTTTTACGGGCGCGACCTACGGGTAGTAGTAGCGGAGGTGTTCAATGTTCCATGGGTGCGGGAGTGTGTACCCGTTGGAGTCCATTAGCCGGTAGGTTCCAGGCTTGACAACTTCGACTACCCGGTAGGGGCCTTCCCATTTTTGGTTGAACGTCATGGCTGCAGAGTCCTTCGTACTTAATCGTACGCGGCGTAGTGCCCAGTCCCCCAGCTTGAGGTACCGGGCCTTTGCCTTTGCGTCAAACTTGCGTTTGAGCCTGTTCTTGTGTTCTGCGTTCCGGAGGTTGGCTTGCTCCCGGCGTTCCTCGAGTAGATCGCGGTTGAGACACAACTGCTCTTCGTTTTCGTTTGGATCGAAGGTGTCGATCCTGTGGGTTGTGGAATTAATCTCAACCGGGACTACGGCCTCTGCGCCGAAAGCGAGGGAGAATGGGGTTTCTCCGGTGGCAGCCTTGTATGAGGTGCGGTACGCCCATAGTACCTCCGGTAGCAGCTCTGGCCATGCGCCTTTCTTTTCGCCCAGCTTGGTCCTCATTGTTCTCTTCAGGATTTTGTTTACTGCCTCTACCTGACCGTTGGTCTGGGGGTGGGCTACCGATGCGAAGTAAAGGGTGATGCCCTTGCACCGGCAAAATTCCCTGAAGGAGTTGGAATCGAATTGCCTTCCATTGTCGGTGACAATGATTTGAGGGACACCGAAGCGGCAGATGACGTTTTCCCAGATGAATGTTTGAATTTGCTGGGAAGTGATGGACTTGAGGGCCTTGGCCTCTGTCCACTTCGTGGAGTAGTCGGTGGCGACAACCACATATTCAACACCGCCGGTACCCTTTGGCATTGGCCCGATTAGGTCCAAGCCCCATTGTGCGAAAGGGCACGGGTTGACCATCGTTTCCAGTGGCTGGGATGGTTTCGGTACATTTGGCGCGTTGAACTGGCAGGACTTGCATTTCTTGGTAAATGACACGGCATCCCGGAGGAGGGTTGGCCAGTAGTATCCAAGCCTAACGAGCTTGTGAGCCATCGCTCTTCCTCCCGGGTGGTGGCCGCATATGCCCTCATGTACCTCCCTGATCGCCTCCCGGGACTCGGTGGGTCCGAGGCATCGTAGGTATGGCATTGAGTGGGCTCGCCGGTAAAGATGACTGTTGATGATGAGGTACCGGGAGGACCGGAATCTTATTTTCTTTGCCTCAGCGTTGTCTCTCGGGAGAGAGCCATCTCGTAGGTACTCTAGGATTGGTGTCATCCAGTTTGCTTCTTCGAGACGTAAGTGGTTCACCGCCACGGGTGTCGTCTCGGTACTGCGGTGTTCCAGCATGATGATGGGTACCGAGGCCCCTGGGTTGGGGTCGATAGCGGAAGCTATTCTGGCTAGGGCGTCAGCCCGTTGGTTCTCATCCCTTGGTACCTTTGTTAATTTGAAACACGAGAACCCAAGTGTGAGGTCTTTTACCAAGGTCACGTACCGGCACATAGTGGGGTCTTTTGCCTGGTAGTCCCCCGTGACCTGGTTGACGATGAGCTGAGAATCACTGAAGACTTGGAGTTGTCTGGCTCCCATATCGCTGGCTAGCCGAAGGCCTGATAGAAGAGCCTCGTACTCAGCTTCATTGTTGGAAGCTTTGAAGCTGAACCGGAGGGCACACTCCAAGTGAGATGTGTCTGGACTCTCGGTATGTGGGGTGATGAGAACGAGTCCTGCCCCGCTTCCGTGGGAGTTCGAGGCGCCGTCCACGTACAGCTGCCAGACCGGTATGGATGGGTCAAACGCATGCTCGCCAACGGTAGTTGGGGCGTTCTTGGCGGGAGTTGCTTTCTCCGCCGATGGCTGCTGATTAGTGTTGGCGTGCTCGGGTGTGAACTCGGAGACGAAGTCTGCTAATACCTGGGCCTTGATTGCCGGTCTGGGCCGGTAGGCAATGTCAAACTCGCTGAGTTCAATGCTCCACTTCGTGAGTCTCCCCGATGCCTCAGGCTTCTGCAGGATTATCCGCAGTGGATGGTCGGTCAGGACGACAATGGGGTGAGATTGGAAGTAAGGCCGGAGCCGCCTAGCTGAGACCATGAGTGCCAAGACGAGCTGTTCTATCTCTGGGTACCGAGTCTCGGTATCCAGTAGAGACTTGCTTGCGTAGTCCACCGGTAAGTCTTCCTTGTTGTCGCTCCTGACCAGGATTGAACTCACTGCCGTCCTAGATACCGATAGGTATAGGAACAGTGGTTCCCCCAGCACTGGCCGGCTGAGTAGCGGAGCTGCTGCTAGGTATCCTTTTAGGGCTGCGAAAGCTTGCTCGCACTCGGTGGTCCAGCCCTCAAACTTCTTCCCGGTTTTGAGTATTTTGAAGAAAGGAGCACACCGCTCGGTAGACCGTGATATGAACCGAGAAAGAGCTGTGATCCTACCGTTGAGGCTTTGGACATCCTTGAAGGTTTTGGGAGACTTTAACTCCAGGATGGCTCGAATCTTCTCGGGGTTCGCTTCGATCCCCCGGTGGCTGACCATGAAACCGAGGAACTTACCCTCACCGACACAGAAGACACACTTCTCGGGATTGAGTTTCATCCCATAGTCTTGAAGGATAGAGAAAGTTTCTTGCAGGTCGGTGATGTGATCAGTTTGCTTGACGCTCTTGACGAGCATGTCGTCCACGTACACTTCCATGGTCTTGCCAATTTGCCTGGAGAACATACGGTTGACTAACCGTTGGTATGTGGCACCGGCATTCTTCAGCCCGAAGGGCAAGACATTGTAGCAGTAAAGACCTTGATTGGTCACAAAGGACGTGTGCTCTTGGTCGTCGGGATCGAGCTTGATCTGGTTGTAGCCTGAGTAGGCGTCCATGAAGCTGAGGGCCTCGTGCCCAGCGGTAGAGTTCACCAGCTGGTCGATCCTCGGTAAGGGGAAACTGTCCTTGGGACACGCCCGATTCAGATCGGTGAAGTCGATGCACATTCGCCACTTCCCGTTGGGCTTTCTTACTAGTACCGGGTTCGATAACCACCGAGGATACTGGACCTCGCGGATGAAACCGATGCTCAAGAGTTTATCGACTTCCATCTTCATGGCCTCGTATCGCTCCTGGTCTCCTACCCTTCTCTTTTGTCGTACCGGCCGATAGGCGGGGTCGATACCAAGCTTGTGAGAGATAATGGTGGTGGAGATACCGGGCATGTCTGCATAGGACCAGGCGAAGATTGAGGCGTTGTCCTTCAAGAGTTTGATCAGGTCTCCCCGGAGAGTTACCGGTAGGCCGGTGCCGATCTTGACAACTCTGTCAGGCTGTTCGGGGAACAGGGCGATGTGTTCTACTTCCTCGTGGGGTTTGCCCTGCAGGACTACTGCTCCTTCCCTGGGGTCATCCGGCCTGTCGGTCGTGGCTGCTCTGTCACCGGTAGTGACATTGCACACGTCCCGGCAGGGACGCCGTGGCTTAGTTTCTTGAGCATAACACGACCGGGCCATTGGCTGGCTTCCTCTGATGGAGGCGACTCCAACGGGAGTAGGGAACTTTAGCATGAGCAAGTAGTAGCACACACAGGCCTTGATCTGGCAAAGGATGGGCCTACCGAGAATGAAATTGTAGGATGATTCACACTCTACCACCAGCATATGGGCAGATACCTTTCGGGACCTGGGGTACTGGCCGACCTCCACGTTGAGCCAGATGCTACCGAGAGGTTGGACCAGATCTCCCGAGAAGCTTATAAGCGGGTTCACCGTCCTAGATATGTTCTCGAGCGGTAGGTCCAGCTTGAGGTAGGCACTCTTGAAAATGATGTTGGCGGAACTACCGCCATCCACAAGCACCTTGTGCATCAGATCCGTGTGAACCTTGGCCGAGATCACGAGAGGGTCGTCGTGAGGGGTCACGATACCGGATTCCTCATCGTTGGAGAATTCTACCTTCCAGGGGTCTCGCTTGGGCTTTTTCTGTGTCGGTGCATGTTGCACCGAGAAACATTGTAGGTGTTGCTTTGCCTCCTTCACATGAGACTTGTGCTCAGATCGTGAAGTGCCGAATAAGGTCGGCCCTCCGCTGATGGTGAAGATTTCCTTCCGGTAGCCCTGATTGCCTTGACCGGTGTACTGGTTAAGCTTCCCGTCTTGGTATAGCTGCTCGGCCACGTCCCGGAGAGCCTGACACTCATCGGTGTTGTGGGTCCCGGACTGATGGTGGGTGCAGAATTTACCGGTATTAGTCCTGTATGCTTGCTTCGCCCATGGTTGGGGGAAAAGCTGGGGGTTTTCCTTGTAGATGTCCCCCAAGGGTTTATTGAACGTTGTACAGACTAGCAGCCTGTCGTCGGTACCGTCCTGCCCACTGGACTTCAGGGGGCGGTTGCGCCTCCTGGGGTTTTTCTTCTTGGGGTGCCGGTTATACCCGGTCTCGGTCCATCCCTGGCTTGAGTCGTCCACCTGGTTGATACCGGCGGGTTGGCTGTACGCCCACTGACTTGGATGGGCCTGGGTTTCCTCGCGGCCCGAGTAGCCGGAGTACTGCTCCTGCTTCCGCTGATTGGAATACAATTGTTCTTCGGGCTTGCTATAGCTGGGATCGACCTGATATACCGGTCGTTGTCGGTGGCTCTGGGGAGCCTGGTGTTGGGGATTCCGCTCCCGGTTGGGGGGATCATACCTCCGGTTGTTCTCGCGGTTCTCCCAGTTGTTGCTGCGATTACCCCCTCGGTAGGAGTTGAACTTGTTGCGCTTGTCATTCTGCCGAGAGTCGTCCGACCGTGAGCCACCACCTTGCTCTTGCTTGCGCTTATCCCCGATGGGGTCCGCTGTGGTCGCGGAGGCCTTGTTTGCCTTGTGCATTGCGTTGAGCTGAGACTTTCTCTCGTAGGTCAAGTAGTAGCTCCGGGCATACTGACCTGCTCGGTTCATGAGCTCGGTGTAGGTGAGGACAGTGCTTGTTGCATTGAGCTTTCTGAGGAACTCGTCCGGCTGCAGGCCATCCCGGAAGATTTGGGCTGCACGGACATCGTCCTTGGAGGTACAGCGCCGGTATGAAGCCTTGAACCGTTCCATATAATCCGCTAGTCGCTCCCCGTCGGCTTGCTGGAAGCCGGTAAGTTCCCCCACCGAATAGAAGAAGCTGGACTTCGTGGCGTATTCGGTGGTGAAAGCCTCGACTAGTTGCTCGTAGCTGTCTATGGACTCTGGTTCTAGCTGATAGAACCACAGCATGGCCTCCTGAGTCAAGGTGTTGACGAAGGCATGGCACCACTCCTCGTCGGTATATCCCTTGCCATTGTAGGCGGATTGGAAGGCGGTCACATGCATTACTGGGTCCTCCTTACCGGTATAGGAGTCCATCTTCAGGCTCTTGAAGTCCCGGTTGTGCTCATGGATCCTCCTGGTGAATGGACCTACTGGCTTTTTTGCTATGCCGAGGCTGGGTGCACTTTTGGCACCGCCGGTCTCGACCCTTCTGAGTCGGTCGCTGAGCTCCCGGAAGAGGCTGACCAACGCGCCCTCGTCTCCTGCGCCCAAGCCGGTACCGATGGCAGGCGCACTCACTGGTATTTCAACGTGATCCTCGGTACCGTCTTCGTCCGGGAAGTGGACCACTCCCGCGGCATCGAGAAACGAGACCTTGGGCGTTGATGCTGCCGGTTGGGGGTAACTGGTCATACGCCCTGGCTTGGCTGGCAAGCGTTCTGCCGGTTTGAGAGGGGTCTCGGTCCCTAGCTGTGTCGAGACCGAGTGATTGGGCGTATGCTCGAGGCTAAGCCGCTCCCTGAGCAGGCCGATCTCCCGGGCGCTGGCTTCCTGCGCCGCAAGCTGATCGCAGCGCAGTCGCTCGTTGCTCTCTTGGAGGTCTCGGATCATGGCCTCAAGCCTAGCCATCATCGAGGATTCGTTCTGGTGGGACTCAGGAGTTTCCGACTCGGTGGAGTGGACTGTTGCCGGTGCTTCTTCGTTAAGAGGCTCAAGGCCGGTGATAGTCATTGCGTCCTTTGATTGCTTGGACTTCTTGCCTTGCTTGACGGGCTGTGAGCCATCGCCGGCTGATTTTGTCATAGCTTGACTGGTAGAGTACCTCACGGGGTGAGGGTGCTTTTGTTACTAAGTGGTGGAAAGAGTTCCCACAGACGGCGCCAAACTGTTCCTGCCGTTTCCCAGCTCCTCGGTAGGGACGCACCTGGAGTGCACTTGAGTACCTGAAAGGGCAAAGGAGGTCAGGGGAGGCCGGCGTGTACCGACCGAAGACCCTCCGACGCTCAAGTTAGTCCCGAGAGGATTTGAGCAGAGTTTCTAGGAATGGAGAGAACTTACTTGAATAAGGAGTGAGGACTCCTTATATATGAGCTGAGGTCGGAGACAAGCTTCCCTGGCGTGGGGGGACATCCCATGACACGAGGGAATACTCTATTATTCCACTACCTCGACACGCGCGTCGAGGGACGGCGGTGCCTAGTGCGGTCCTAGTGCGGTATGGGCGTTCTTTAGTGCGATCCGCGAGGTAGTGGACAAGCACGTGCTGCCAGGTGGCTGTGCCGGTACCGACTGGACTGTGTGTCCACGGTACCGGGTCGAGAGATGTCCCTGTAAGGCCAAGGGGAAGGCTTGTTGTCGGTACACCCGGCCTGGTATTGCTGGTACCGCTGGGGTACCGCCAGGGCTTTGCTAGTAGGCTCGGTAGGGGATCCCTACCGAGTGAGTATATGCCGCTGGGGCGTTGCCTGGGCCGCTGGGGCATTGTCAAGGTAGTGCACTCGGTAGGGGATCTCTACCGAGTAAGTAGATGCCGCTGGGGTGTGGTAATGGGCCCAGAGGTGGGCTGTTCAGCGATGGTGGGCTACTCCTGACCCGTCATGGGGTCTGTACCGGGACAGATATGAAATGGTAGCAACACGCCCAAATACGGACTGAATGAGAAAGCACCATAATCCCAATCTAGAGGTATAAAAACTTATACCCAATACACCTCCTATTTCGTACAAAAAACCAAAGATATCTCTACTTTTTTAAGTTATACATATAGCGAAATATGAATGGATGGTCAGATAAACTTAGTGATCCGACCTCCCAACTAAAAACCCTCTTTTCAAATGAAGGTGCTTATATTTAGAGCATGTGCATCCATAAAGTCTAAAAACTAAAGTCTAAACTAAAATTTAAGCTCCAAAAGTGACATTATTCATTAATTTAGACTTCTCATCACTTTTGTATTTCCACCCATAAAGTCTAAAGTCTATAATCTAGCTTGTTAATTTTGTTTTCAAACAAGTTTAACACCATTTAGTACCTTTAGCCTAGCTTTTGGTGAGGCTAAGTTTAGCCTCTTGGAAATGCTAGCTTAGGTATAGCCTAGCTTAAAAAGAGTTGGCTGCATGTGTGTTTGGGAAAGACTAGCTTATAATTTAGTATAAGCTAGTCTAAACACCCATGGGTGCACATGCTCCTAGATAACGTATAAAGTGTTGAGTAGGGTTGCCCTGTCACAATTGATAAAGCAACCCAATCATATATTTACACCTCAACCGTGTGACTGCATTTACAGTATTGTGAATTAGTGTTCTAAAAATCTGCCTGGGCGGCCGCCTAGGCGCTAGTCGGTGCCCGGCCGCTCGGATTAATGTGCAATCGGAAGAACAAATAGGCCAAGGGCTTAGGCGGCGTTTAGGCGGGCTTGGGCGTGCCTGGGCGGGGGCTGGGGCGGTCAGGCGTTCTATGCAACCCTCTCTCTCTAATTCTCGATCAGCTCTATCGCTCTCCTCTCCGTCTCTGTGTAGTGAAGATTTCTTCTGCCAACAGTGTTCTGTCCTCAACCTTGAGTCCACAAGGTGATTAATTTCATTGAAAGCCTCCCAAGGTCCATGGTCTGGGAGAAGAAATAGACGAGGATAAGTGGTGAGGATGAAGAATTTTGGCGATGGCTTGTGACTGCAGTAGAGAGACGAAGATAAGAGATAGAGGAGATGATTAATAATTTAATATATTAAATAATTAAATAGAGATAGATGCGATAGTCTGATAGTCAATACTCAATAGTCAATACTACCAGTACAAATTATCGTTTGGAAGACGAGCATGGATCAGGTACAGTGGTAGCATAAACTAATAAACGCAATCACTCATCAAAAGGTCTAGCACAACTTCTAGTGATAATGATTATCATCTACCGTAGATCTAAGCTTTGCCGCACCTTAAGTATGGAACTATACCATAGATAATAGTCAAATTTGATACGACGTACAATAATGACAAGGAGTATCTAGATTAAGAAGTAATTATTTCCGTTCTTGGTAAATGACAAGGGATCAATGACCAAAATATTGAGTTTCGAGAAAATATTGACGGTCAAAAAATTGAAAATTTCGACGGAAATATCGAGGAAATATCGATATTGGTAAATGTTTGAGAGAAATGAAGGAAATTTAGGGAAAAACATGGAAATTTTAAATGAAACTTTAGGAGATGTTTATTTGATTAATTATCTACTCTATTTTAAAAGAAAATGTTGAAAAAGCATTTTTACATAATGAGTTGTAGTAATATATGGGGAATCAGTATGTGCCGAGTCACTGACAATTATTGAAATTTGACTTAATACATTTCAATTTTTTTTATTACTGGAAACTGAATGGGAGACTAGACCATCACGCCTTATATACATTTTTTTTACATATCATACATTGCATAGTGAACTACATGAGTACCTTAGAACCACATAGAGGACCAAAATTTTCACTGTCTTCATCATCTCTATGTGTAGAGCCTTGAGTGTATTGCGAAGAATAGTCATTAAATGATATCTCCCCCGCTTGTTGAATGTTAGTTGAGTTTTGTTGGTTTTTGACAAAATCTACTAACTTCACTAAAAATGGATATATATATATATATATATATATATATATATATATATATATATATATAAGCTATCAATTATAACAACTAGGGTGGTTTAGTTGTTGAAGGTGTTCAATGAGGTCAAGGTTTCAATTCTTGGCATTGGCTTTTCATTTCTTTGGTTTTTTTAACAAGACAATGAGGAAATATCGAAAATATAGCGAAATATCGATTGTTTCGGTCGATATTTGTGTGGAAAGGAGATTTTATATCGACTTTTCAAAAAAAAAAAAATTTCGGCGAAATATCGCCAAAAATATCGATTTTTTAGTCCTTGCAAGGGATTACCCATCATTCAGTACATTGAGGGGGGTGTATTGTATTTGGATTTCTATGATGATTTAAAGATTGTTGTGGAATTCAGAAGTCTAGGGGTATTCAATTAGGATTGTTAAAAAATCTCTGAAAGTCTGGGTGTATTCAATTTAGATTTTTAATGACTTTTAATGAGTCTGTAAAAGTTTAGGTGTATTCGAAAAATCAATGAATTATAAAGATTCATTAAATGATGGAATTGTGTGGATTGTTTAGTGTTAATTGTAAAGACAAAAAGCTTTTAACAATCCAACCTTCAGCTTAGAGATTTCCATGGATTTCATTTTTCTATTTCATCTTGTTCTTCTATGATCTCTCTCTCTCTCTCTCTCTCTCTCTCTCTCTCTCTCTCTCTCTCTCTCTCTCTCTCTCTCTCTCTCTCTCTCTCTCTCTCTCTCTCTCTCTCTCTCTCTCTCTCTCTCTCTCTCTCTCTCTCTCTCTCTCTCTCTCTCTCTCTCTCTCATCTTGTTCTTCATTTATCTTTCGTCATTTCTCGCTTTCACACACACACACACCCATATTATTCAAGGAGGTAGTCACATACAACACAAGAAATAGACGTTACCCATAAACTTTTATAACAAGCAACAAATAAAAATGTCGCAAGATATGTTTTTTTTTTTTTTCAAACTCACATTTTTCTTAAATTTATTTTTTTCTAATATTTTTCTATTACCAAACGAAACGAATGAAAAAAAACTAAAGTTCTCTTTAAAGTACAAAGAAAAAATCTAATGTTTCAATTTCTACAACCTAATGTACTTATAAATCTAGAAACTGAAAGTATGAAATGAAATAGAGGGAAAAAATAAGTCTGGTGGTAATTATCGCAAGTAATTGATTTCTCATGAATATGAGCGGCTTCTTTCCTCTACTCCATGATCTGTTCTTGATGAGATTTTTTTTTTCCTATTTTGGTATATATGAAACTATGAAGTTATAAAGTTTTCATGTTAAACAATTTATTTATTTATTGGGCTTTTACCATGTATTTTCATTGATAAAATGATGAGTATAAAAAGTTTATCTAATTCTACGAGAGTTCTTACAAGTCTATACAAGTTTATCTTTTAAAATCTATAGAATTTTAAAGATTTGTTAAATCTGACGATTATAATTCCATAGAGTTTGTAAATCCACAGATTCCTTTTAAATCCATCACTTAAAAAAAGTTCTCATAAATCTAAATACAATACACCCCCCTGAATATGCATCAAAAGTCTTTAATATATTGACTATAAATGAGTGAATAACAACAAATTAATGTAATATTAATGAGTAAATAACAAAAAACAAATTTCGATTGGGAAAATAAAGGTAAATAACAAAAAAGTAATGTAATATTTTTCAATAAATTAAAATTAATGTAATACTTTAAAATTAAAATTAAAAAAAAAAACCGCCTAAGCGGCCGAGCCGACTAGGCACTAGGCCTCTGCCCACCGCCCGACTAGCTCCTGGCTATTTTTAATACCTTGATGTGAATGCGAAGGAAAGTAAATTAACAGTCACCTCATTCGGTCAGGAAAGGAAAGTAAAAAAAGATTACATTGTTATCGTAGGCCTGCCCATAGATTAAAACCCAGCCCACGTAGGCTGGGTGGTTAAAGAATAGAGCAAAGCAATAGTGTCCTCCATTTGCAGAGCATCCGAAGAAATCCAACAGCCAATTCATACGCCATGATAAGCGTTCTTGCTCAGGTAAAAATCCAAACTAAATTACGAGTCCTTCAATTTGATTCGTTCTTTTTTACTATGAATTAAATTCGAAATCCCTAAGACCAAATACTATGAACTAAATTTGATAATGCAGGAGCGTCTATTGGGCGCTGCGCTCGGAAGCATACTCACCGGAATCGTTGTATTTGAGCAACGAAGAAGCATCTACAACTCCATTTCTGGTACCAAACCTGAATCCGTTGCCCAATCTCAGGTAATTTCCCAACTTTTTATCTAATTTGATGCGTTACGCACCGTTTTGGTGGTGACTGAAACCCTAGCTTTAGCTTAAACTCCTGATCTTGTTGCTTTATACTCGATGGTTTTAGGCCTTTGTTAGAAACAGCATCGATATTGTTCATAACCAACCTCTATATTCCAGATTTTAACTTTTTGATGGCCAGAATTTTTTAATCTCTATAACTGGCTCATTTTGTTGGGAAAAGCTTTTGTTTTTCTAATTTAATGTCAATGTAAGATGAAGCCTCATGATCATGGTGATTTTTTGCCACTGGCTTCTCTAAAAGAGTAAAAGGGGACTGAGGGTTGGTGGTGATCACAATTGTTCTAGGGTACAAAATGATCATTAGGTATGAAAAATTGAAAATGCAAAAAAACCGATCGTTATTCTTCATTTTGACTTGGTAATTCGATCAGTTTTCTGTCTTTGTTTTGTCCGGAAACTTACCAGAAGATTACCGAATCTTGCTGATGTTCTGCTTATAGCTCAACCATGATCACTATGCCATCAAAAACTACATTTTGTTGTAAATTGTATTCTTTCAGGGCTTATAGCTCAACCTATACCTTCTAGTTCTATTAAGCTTTAATCCCAACAGGACATAAGAAGAGTAGAATAGCTAAGGCGTTTTGGCTGGAATTTATGAACAGTTGTTCTGTACACATTCATACATGGTGGTTTTAACACTGCTCTAATTTTTTCTCTTGGTTGCATTTGAGCATTTTTGTATGTGCACCACTTTCGCAATTTAGGGTCTGGATATGGATGTTCAGTCTTCCTAAGACATTTCATAGTTTAACAATAATGACAAAGAAAGAAACACAAGTGTGAGTTGCTAAGAAGTTGGGCTGGTTATTAAAGAAACATGTGTGGTTAAACAGAAAAGAAAATTTGTTCCCGTATATGTTTTGGTTGCTTGGTATTTGAAGTAGAATAGTAGATACATCTAACATCCAATCAAATCTTGAATACATGAGGAAACAGCTTTCTATGCAATATCAATTTTGAACTTACATAGAACTTCAACTGAGGAACTTAGGATTTATGCCTTTTTGTTATGGACTTTTGTGAACTTTGCATATTTGGCCCTTTTACTGGATATTCTCACGTTAAGCAAGTAGACGTGAACTTTACTGAACTTACCAATCAAGCATGCGTAACATAAAATGTAGGTTAAATAAACTACTTGGCACTTAGCTTTCCAGTGCTTGTTAAATATTAATAGTTCCTGCTTTCAACATTCTACAGATGAGAGAGCCCATATTTGGAAGGAAATCTCGCTCAGAGTTTGCGCACCTCTGGAACAAGGCTGTGGACCAGACATTTCGACCGGTGATTGAGTCCCTTAGTTCATCTGGATGGTAGATTCATTTGAGTAAATCTACAAGTCTACAAAGTATGGAAGTCTAATTCTGTAACCTTTATTACTTGCTTACAATTGTATCGTTTTACATATTTTGAGAAATCAGTACGGCTTGCACCCATATTTCCAGCAACCTTGTTTCTTGTTTTCAAATTTACATGAATGAATATGCCCGTTTTGTTCTTGCATAAAATATCTCGGGACCAAAGATGAAAAACAGTACTGGGGACCGGAATGGTTTCGGCTCAAATTGGCAAACATATCCATCATTCCCATCGGAGGTTACTCCATAACTGAAGAAGTAATTTTATGCTTACTGCTACGAATGCCTCAAATGGGACTTGATTGCAACTCAGCATTGTTTTTCATTTATAGTGAAGAATTCAATGGTTAAATTTGGAAAGAACACAACTCTTTGGGGCTTCTAGCTCAAGTGGTAAAAGACGTACTTGACATTCACAATAAGAGTATGTTTTTTATCCTCTCCGGTCCTTACCTGATTGCTCAGATTGTCAAACACAGTCCATCTATTGTTTCAGTTGCCACCATCTGTTATTTTTAGACCTCATTTTTATTGCTATAAATACTTAACCTGCAAACTGATTCTCACATTTCTTTCAGCCGTTTGTGGCACTCTTTATCTACTTAATTTGAAAAAGGAGAATTCCATCTCAAAGCTGCCACTTCAGTAGCCCGAGTATTGCTTCAAATTTGTTCATCTTCATCAAATGCTGTCATAGTAAATATGGGTTCAGTTTGAACTTCATTCAGTTTAACAAGATACTAAGATGTATACTGAGATGACCCTAGTGATTTAGCATTGCCTCGATGATTACATTAGTAATCATATGATTATATTTATCGCTTGTATGCTGAAATGTGAAATCTGAACAAATTTAATTTTAAATCATTAGTCATACATACTCATAGATACCATGCAACTACATAATGAATTATAGATACACACTACATAATCTGGTTTTACCACAATAAAACAAAGATCAAAGTGGGATAGTAGACTTGGCCAAGCTATGGGCCTTATACATCAGGTTTAACAGTATTAGCCCGAGTCATATTTGTTCTGCGTGCGACAATCACATAGTAAACACCCATTGCCAGAAACACCGCAAACCCTAAACCGAACACAATGCCGGCAATCCCACCAGCTCCAACTCTGATCCTCCCATTCTGTGATCCAGAAAATCTGCTCTCATGACCTTCAGTTGCTTCCACATGGGCTGCAATAGGCAATGGTGAGCAATTGGAAGCAACACATGGGTCTTTAGCAACCGGGTTTTGTGTGTTTGGATGAAAGAAATCATATGCCAACGGCGAAAATGCCATTGGGTTTTCTCTGGCTAGTCCATGAGGAGCTCTTTCCTGAGCACTAGCAATGGAGAGAAGGGTCAGAGAAGAGAACAAGAGAAAGAATGAAACAATGGAAGTCATTCTCACTTTCTAACTTTTGAATATCTATGAAGCTAATGTTGAAGTAGTTTTCTTGTGAAACTTTTGGGGGCTTTAGTATGGCTTTTATAAGGTTGTAGGAAGTGGTTGTTGCTTGGACTAGAATTTTGGTGATGAAAAAGAGGGTTGGGAGGAGGGAACAGAATGATGGGAATCTCTAAACTCCACCAAAAATACCCTTAGCAAGGTCGATTTTTTTAAGGATCGATCATAAGCTTCATTGAGAAAGTTCTGAAGGGAAACTACACTTCCTCCTATTCAATGCCCCATTTAGTTGGAAATTTTCTGACCAATTGTAGTGAAGAAAAATGATTTACAGGGTATGGTTGGCAAGCTTATTATGTTCACTATACTTTTCTCTAAATCCTGTTTTATCACTTGAGTGCTTTAATTAAAACACACACATGAGTGGGGACTAGGAATATGATCATCTTCTTCAATCCTCTATGTGCATCTACGAGCCTAGAATCATCATTTAAAGTTGCATTATAATGCACTACAAGTACAATGCATTTTTTTTTTTGGTCGAACAAGTACAATGCATTGAAAACACATATTGATGGTGTCTCACGGAGTGTTTTCATGTAATAGCAATTCCAAAATGCATTGTTGTACTTTTTAAATTTTGTTCACCAAATGATGTGACAGTGTTTCATTTGTTCAAATCTAAATTAACTCTGAATTTTATATAACTATAGTTGAAAATATAATACTAGCACAACGTTTAGTAAACGAATTAGT
The DNA here is from genome assembly GCA_029955375.1 of Rubus parviflorus. Taxonomy (NCBI): domain Eukaryota; kingdom Viridiplantae; phylum Streptophyta; class Magnoliopsida; order Rosales; family Rosaceae; genus Rubus; species Rubus parviflorus. Next base: position 5,035,550 of record JARGGL010000010.1, read on the forward strand.
GATAAAATTCGCTAGTCTACATCTTTCTTTAATGAATTGAAGTGTGTATAAAGACAGAGTAATGGGAGAGTGCAAGCATGCATGAGATTTCTTAGCTTGGAGGGACAGCAAAGGACACATTCACATACATTGTTCATGATGTGTGTAATTATAGTAGGTAGCCTCTCAGCTTCTGCTTCATTCACCGGCCTTGGACATTATTGCAGTTTTGGGTTAGACGCATGCCAAACCTAAAATAAATGCCACCTCCTTCTCCCCACTCCAAAGTGAGAATCATGACTTTCTTCAAAGCTTTTTTTTACTCTTATTAAATCCCACTCTCACAGTACTCTCTCTCTCTCTCTCTCTCTCTCTCTCTCTCCCTCCCTCCCTCCCTCCTTAAGGCATGCACAAGATCCTTGCTTGTGTTAATGGGCCTTGAATGCGTCACAGGTTTTACCAATGCACCTTCCACAAATCACAGGAGTTGCTTGAGTGTGATGATAAAAAGGAGTGTTGCTATTCACACTCGCAAATTTGATCACTTCACTTGGCACCCAGTCTTTACTTTCCAAATTTTTCAATATTAACCTTCATTTTCATTTGTTTTTACTTCTTAAAGCTTAAACAGTTGAAAATAATTCGGGTTGGAGGCTAGGCTAGACCAGATGCCTCCATCCAAGTTCCAACCATGTCTAGGGTTTTTGTTTTTATTTATTTATTTTCAATTTTTTAAAAATAAACTAAGGATATCCGGCCAACTCTGATGCACTTTAGTTAGAACTCATGGAGTGTTCATTTGTCATTAACTTAATTACATATTGTCAGCGTCACATGGAGCTCTAGCAACTAAAAGTATTTGCAGAGAGAGACGTTTGTTATGAGCAAGTCTGTTTGGTTTTTCCGTCTGTGGGATATGCTAATACGTACTTAGGTTCAAATCAATTTGTACCTAGCCTTCCATATTCTCTCCTCTTTTTCATCAGTACTGTCATGATCAAATCTAATTTTCCTATGTCACACTGGCTGCTACATAATGGAGTTCTTAATTAGGTGGTACCTAGAAGGTACGTAGTTCATCTAACATTATTCTTTTTAAAAACAAATCTTTATAGATCATTTTTGCAAAATATCGATCAATCGAGTTGAGGATGCATGGTTTCATCTTTCAAATGTGGCACTTAAAATAATGATGAGATATTGTATCAATCATATATATATATATGAAATTATCAATTAATACTCTTGGCTACTACTCCTATCTGGAATTTGGACGAGCACGTGTAATCTCATCACGCCAGCACTATACAAGAATACAAAATCTACATTCCAAAACCATCTGAATTTCATAATCTTAGAATGTTAATGCAGATAGAACAAACTGAAGTTAATTTCCAAATTCTCCACAAAACTTGTTCAAAAAAAAATTCTCCACAAAACACCAAAAAGGAAAAACTAGTATCCGACCAGAATAACACCGAGACATACTGTGAGCCTCTATTTTCTTATATAAAACCCAGAAAAATTACATTAACGAAATTCAACGTAACAAACAAAAGAAGAGTTGAATACTAAATTAATTTGATTAAGAAAGCTAGAAATCAAATATTCATGATGCTGTCACTGTTAGCTAACCGACCACCAAAACAGATAATTGTTTATTAATTGCTCTGTACGTGGATTAATTATCTGTGTAGTGATAGATAATATATGTGACATCAGTGCATTATTTGATAAAGTAGTATTCATACATTTACAGATTAGTATTTTTACAAAGCACTAATTATCATGTTCTAAGTGGTTAGATTTTAATACAACACGAAATCTTTATTTTATGTACTAACTGGATTTTCATTCAACAAATCAGCATATGCCAAGTACCATAAGAAAATACTATAACTAGTAATGTATCCCCCAAAACTACTTTTTAGATAAACAGAAGTAATTGTTAGTGCAAATGAAAACCATGTTTTTATCTCTATAGCAAACAAATGGACGGTTGTTATGAGAATGTTAACTTTCACCAAAACTGTTCATTTGTTTGATAAAATTGGATGAGCTAATAATCTCCAATATGATTGATATTTTGCAGAGATAATTCTTAAAGGGTGATTTAAAATATGAGTGGTCAGATTATGAAACTACAATTCGGAGTGTATGCAAATAAGAGTAGTTTGGATGAGAGTATATTTTGATTAGAAAAGGACTTTAAGTGTGTCTTGAAGAATCATCAATTTGGAAAATAATCAATTAAGGTCTCGTTTGGTTCGTGGAATTGAAGCCTTAGGAAAGGAAACTCAATCATTTAATTTCTGTGTTTGGAATGCAAAAGGAAATGAAATATTTTCCTGAAGGAAGGGAAAATAAGAGGAAAATTGGTTCCTTCCATACTTTAAGGGAATCATTTTTCCTACTTACTTTTCTGCATTTATTGCACTAATTTAGCATTAATTACATTATTTTTATGACTAAAATAACAATTTATGAAATTATAAATATTAATTTTATTTCATATATTATTATTTACTGATTCCTTTCTTTAGTATTGTTAAACACTTGAAAGGAAAACTAATAGAAATTTCAGTTTTTCATGTTTATGGAAAGAGCAAGGAATTGATTTTTTTTTCTTTTTTTTCCGTGAACCAAACGAGACTAAGTGCCTTTTGATAGCAGTGGTGGATTATGAATTTTTTTCTTGTCTAGAGTTTTATGAAGAAGCTTGCACGCTAATTTGTTTAAGGTTTAAGATCACTAAGTGCACACCAGCTTGATGATTGATCTTGCCTTGCCTCTTTCAGTTCACTTGTCAACTTAACAGCTTGCATTAGTCTCGTTGTCGCATGCCTCTTCTAAGTGTCACTCAAACCTTTTCAGCCCACAATGCTTTCTCAAAACACATAAGGTTGCTTGGATGCGAGCAATTGCCTTCACTTTCTTTTTGGGTCGAAGTTGCCTTCACTAGGACCCTATAAAGTTAATAGCTGGGAGGTTCTTTAATTTCTGAGAAAGCACTTCTAAGTGAATCATGAAACCACTACTAATGTCTAATGAAGCTTTATAAACTTTTTATCCCTTCTACTATAGTACACAATAGAGCCAACTCTCCGGAAGAGCCTTGAGCTTTCTTTAGCCAAACAACTCTCTAATCGCAAGCATAGTGCAAGAGCAGATGTCAATAGATGAAGCCAATATGTGCATCATCAAGCAGCTAAAAGCAATACCAACTTTTTCCTAGAAAACTACCGGAAAGCATAAAATATGGACAAGATAAGATAGACTAGTCACCAGAAAACTATATCCCACACCTTTTAAAAAAGCAAAGAACCTCCTCCAATCTCTATTGACCTCACCACACCTAACCCATATATTGTATTGTCCCCTTAACAACTGTGACAGATCGATAATGATGCATCATCATCCATCTCACTCCCAAGAACCACCACCACAAAAGCCAACATCGTATTATTATTATTGTGCATGTTTATCGCTCTATGCAGAACAACTATTAAACTATGCTGCTAATTTAACTATCTCATCATCAATACCCTTAATTTATGAACAAATATTTAAGTGATTAAGGATAAGAATGCCTCGAACAAAGCTGTGATTTCTATAGCCACAATCTCAGAGAGAGAGAGAGAGAACAAGCAAATGAAGTTTTGATTGAATTCAAGCTTCATTTTTATCCGAAAGAATTTAGTGGGTTCAGAAGTCTTGTTATTTCATCATCGTTTAACAAATATAGTTTTCCTTTAGTTTTTGGATTACAGGGTTGAAAATGAGAAAACTCAAGTACCACTGATTCTTTTCACTCAAAAGGATGAGAAAAATTAAGTTAAACCACAAAGAGAAAATGGGCCTAAAGGATAATTTTGCCAAATTATTTATACCTTAAAGAACATGTACTAAAGTTAAGTAAAAGTGTATCTTTCAATTGTCCCAAAAAAAAAAGTGTATCTTTCAAGGTTTCATTGTCTACCTCAAAGACGCCATTTTCAAAAGCAATGCGGGGAAAAATTTTACTTTAAGAGAGACCGATTAAACCTAATATATTGACATAAACCTAATCTGATAAGGGTGATCAGTATTAATTTAATAATTAACCATAAAGTGGAGCACTAGAAGATGATTGAGACCAGAGATCGAACACAACCCACATTCCATTATGCTGGCATCAACCAGATCATGAAAACACCCATATACAAGTGAAAACAGTAATAAATATTAAAGATAATGATACACAGAATTGTAATGACAACAGCTCATACATGTAAAAAGAAAGAAAAGAGCAGAGGGATCACAAATACACCCTTACACCCTTGCCCAACAAAGCCATGTTTATCTACAACTTTCCATTAATTTGCCCTCCAATTTTTGAGCCATGAGAGAGATAGACTTGTAATCCTCAATTTGTTCTTATTGTTCTCTTAGAAATTAAGACCATCTCCATCTTCTGAAAATCATGCATGGGTAGAAAATAAAGCTTAATTTTAAGCATTGCTCCTGAAAGATCCAAGGGCCTTAATTGCCCCTGCTCTGAGAACAAATTGGTGGTACAAGGCAGCAATGGCAGCTCCAATGAAAGGTCCAACCCAGAAGATCCACTGAATAAATGGAATACAATATTCATGATTAGAAACCCATTTTTTTAAAGTCAATTAATTTGAAAATGTAGAGAGTATTATATATACTTACTTGGTCATCCCATGCTTTGTCTTGGTTGTAGATCACAGCAGCTCCAAAACTTCTAGCAGGGTTGATACCAGTGCCAGTAATGGGAATGGTGGCCAAGTGAACCATGAAAACAGCAAACCCAATTGGAAGTGGTGCCAACACCTTTATTCAAGAACAAAAAAACATATACAAATGGTAATTAGTTAATTAATAAAAAAAAACTTTGTGAAAGGATCAATGAATAAGTAGTCTTGACCATCAAAATTGCCTCAACTAGACCCCCAAGTCGCAAAAACATGAATCATGGGTGTTGAATAATTTTCCAGACTTAAACTTTAGTTATTAGAAGCTAATTGATAAAAAGAAAATAACGTAACTTTTTTTTTCGGATATCTGAAATATTATGTTATCGAACCAAATTTCAAAGTTACGTCAAATCAATTGTCCAGATTCACGATCTGAAAACATAATATTGGTATGCTAATTAAACTATATGACCAAAGGAGAATATTGGTTTGGTGCTTACAGGAACATGGGAGTCTCTGGCATTTCTCTTAGGGTCAGTGGCCGAGAAGACAGTGTAGACAAGAACAAAGGTACCAATGATCTCAGCCGCCAATCCAGTGCCCTTGCTGTACCCAGCTGCCAACTCATTGGCTCCCCCACCATACTTGTTGTATAATGTCTTCTGGAAGGCCTTGACCAACCCAACACCACAGATTGCACCCAAAGACTGTGCTACTATGTATAGCACAGCCCTGAGGAGTGACACCTTGCGAGCCAAGAAGAGCCCGAAAGTCACAGCCGGGTTGATGTGTCCTCCTGCAATTGTCACAAGCATTTCATCAGTCACTTGGAGTAATTAAACACTCGAATTTTCTTTTCCTTCATTCATTTTCTCAGCAGCCAAACAACAAATAAAAACTTAACCAATAGCTTTGGTCCTTTTATTTTTTATTTTTTTGGTCCCTATAGTTTCAACTATTTGATAAAAAAAATTAGCTAGGTCTAAATTGACAATCTTGTGCATGAAGAGTAGGGATTAAGGTGAGAGATAGTTCAAACTACAAGTTCTATGACTGTATACTTAAATGTATGCAAAAATACCTAATTACCCCTCCATGCAAAGCACATGGGTATAATTTCTGTCGATTTCACTTGTAAGAAGATTCCCACCGAAATAATTTTGTTGAGATAATGCTTTTATTGATAGCGCTTTTGTTAAAAGCACAGGTCACTACAAGTTATGAAAAAACCAAGTGCTTATCTACCCCAACGCACTAAAGAGTTCTTCTATAACCCAAAACCATTTCTTCCAAAGATTGGTATAAGAACATATATATTATCGGAAAGACTGACATAACAAATTTGCACAAAATTACTATAGATGACTTACCGGAGATACCGGCGGTGCAGTAAACAAGGACGAAGATCATGCCACCGAAGGCCCAAGCGATGCCAAGAATCCCAACACCACCGCACTGGTCGGTGGCGCTCTGGCTCTTGTACCCAATCACAGTCAAAACCGTGATGTAAAGGAACAGAAGCGTGGCAATGAACTCCGCGATGAGAGCTCTGTAAAATGACCACTTTGTCAGCTCCTCAGCGTCAAAAAGAGGAGTCGGAGGAGGGTCATGGTAGTCCTTCGCCGCAAACTCACTGTGCTCAGCTCCCTCAACGTCTTTCGCCATGGCCTTAGCTTTGTGTGAGTAGAAGAAGGGATAAACAAGGGATCGGAGAAGAAGATAGAAGTAGTTGTGTTTGTGAGTGTGGAGAGTGGGAGTGTATAGGGGTATTTATTGGGGTCACACATAGAGTGCTGGCTAAGAAAATAATTAAGATGATGATTAGAGTCTTAGAGATAATTATATTTTTTTGCCGCCCATAATTAATCCATATATATTAGCTTGGTTTCGCTTGCAAGGGCCCCTCCTTGTCCTCCCAACGGCTCCTAAAAGCTATAGGGTTTTTGTTTTACTTCAATTTCTCACCGTTGTTCATTAATTTTTGGTACTAATATATTAGCTAAGGTAATATATAGAAAAGGTAGTTGGTGCAATAATGAAAATAACTAGGTCTAGTAGCTACTAATTAAATAGCAAACTATGTAGTAGGTAGAATAATAAAAGTGTTAAACGGGTCATCTAGACCCAAAAAGAAGGATGCAACGGTCTTATGCCACACACACATTTTTCCTTTTGGTTTTGGCTTTGCTTTGCTTTGCTTGGTGGCCACTACTTTTACATATCAAAGATTGCAACTTTTCTTCCCTTTTAAAACAGAAAATGTAAGACTTGAATTCACATTTCTAGTTTGTGTACACAGATCTTGTGATAGCTAGGGCTGACAATTAAACTTTAATAGGAGAACACTTTAATTAACGTCATAACAATCCGATTTTTTATCCTCTTCATTTCTAATATGAAAATAGGTAGTGAGACTTTACGTACATCATTCAAAGAAGTTTATGAATGTTAATTAGTCTAACAAAAATGTAATTAATGCAAATAGAGCGTTTTGTTCTATCCAACGGTGCTTCTAGCTTTTCAACCTAGCTAGCTAGCTAGTTGTTAAAATGCAGGTTTTAGGGTTTAGGATTTAGGGTTGGACTTTTACTGCTAAAATAGAGTAATCATTGTCAATATTTTGCAACCGTAAAAAAAGCATCCGATCGATCGATGATGATGGATGATTACGATCATCCGCAAGGAGCTCTCCATGTGGCACAAGTTAAGTGCAGAGAATGCAACCCCAAATTATAAAAAGAGAAAAAGAACCCTAATGACTTGGAGAATTTCTCACCTACAACATAATATAAGCAGTGAGTCTATCATTGGGAATTCAATAATCTTTGGCATATATATATATAGGACCATTATCCCCAAACGTTTTAGTTATTTTATTTGATAAAAAAGTTCTAATTATTTTATCCAAGAGTATTATATCCCTAGCTTGTATGTATTGTCATACGTTGGCTGATGATGGTTTGCCAGAAGAACTTATCTGGAATATTCTACGTACCTAAAACCAAGTTGTGAGTTGTGTTTATTGAACTCGATCATTTCGTCATTGCAATTATGAGATTGCTAATGGATTTGTTTTTGTAAAATACTTACATAGCTACAAATGCATGTTGGATTCTAACATTAGAAATATTAGGATTTAAAATGTTCATAGCAAATGAGGTTAATTTCAAGTTTAAAATGATGATAAAATGTGTATGACTAAATCTCTATGAATCATAATATTTTTAGTAAATCATAATTGATTTAAAGATTTTAGGTTAACGAGCAAGAACTTCTATCACACCTTTTTCTATCTAGCTCCCGATTGAGAGTTTAAAATAAATTTGGACTGTATACATACAATAATAATTCAATTAGCACTTAAAACTCTATAAAAATGTCAGTTTTTCATTAACTTTTTGCAAATATATATAGATAATCTATGGTCATCACTTTGGTAACTGAAAAATTTAAAACTATCACATTAGAATTTGACATTTCAAACCCGACCCAATTTTAGTACCCATTGTCAATAACTCTTTTTAAGTCATGTCCGCGTGGTTTTTTTTTCATGGGCATTTTTGTCTCTCCATATATCAACCCAGTTTTTTTTCTCTCTCTCCTTCTCCTTCTCTCCTTCTCACAGCCGTCACAGCGTCATCCACTACCACAACAACACAACTCAATACTCCAATACTCTTTTCCACAATTCCAATTATCACACCTCCATCAAATTCAATTCCAAAACCCAAATTCCCTCCAACCCAATTTCAATTCTCCATCCCAAGCAATTCCAAAACCAAAATCAGAGAAGTACCACTTCTTCTTTCTCATCTTTGCTTTCATTGCCATATTCTCACACATCCTAACAAGAGAGAGAAGGAGGAAGAAAGAAGTAGAGAGAGAGAAAAAAAAAAACTGGGTTAATACATGGAGAGACGAAAATGCCGATAAAAAAAAACTACGTGGGCATGATTTAAACGGAATTATTGACGGTGGGTATTAAAATTGAGTCATGTTTGAAATGTCAAATACTAATGTGATAGTTTTAAATTTTTAAATACCAAAGTAATAAACAGCCTGAATACCAAATATTGTTCCGTTGTTCATGATAAAAGTCATGTACTAAAATATTTAGGATCCTGAATATCCTCACAGTATATATCAATCGATCACATCCTTCTTCTTTTGGGGGTGAAATGATGATGACTAGAATTGACAACCATAGCCCCCCATACCCTAGTACCCCTAATACCCTAAATCATCAGCCCTTTGATTGTATTTTTCTCCAATTAACACTGTCCAATCCCCATCCACACTTTGTTCCAACTTCCAATATTTACTCAGTGTGGTATTCTTGACATAGATGCTATGGCTAAGAATGCATCACTTGTCCAAATCATATGACCAAGCAAATGCAAATTTTCGTTTCTTGGCCTTGTGTGGCTGAGAGTGACTCGTAATTGGCCGGTGCCTCCTTCAAATTTTTTAAGTCCAATTGAACAATGTAATATAAGTACGTGGTTGCTTAATGATCGATGGTGACCCCAGAAAATTTAGTCCCAAAAATATGTTGGCCATAATAGACTCCAGTAGGCCGGCCGGGATTGGACGAAGCAGTGAAAAGTTTCCTTGTTCTACTGGAAGACTCGTACGTTAAACGATTGGGCAGCATTAATTTGAGCAAACACCAATTTTTGAATGTATATATAGTATTTATAGCAATGGTTAGGAATTCAATAGCAACTTCAATCACCTTTGCACTTTTGGGGGAGGCATTAGGTTGTTCTATAGAATTTTCATGCTTGCGTCCACCCAATTTTATAATCTCTAAGTTTAGAATGTCAAACGAGCTTGAACTCGTAACTTTTAGTTAAGTTGTACCATTTTTTTTTTACATCCAAAGACAGTATAATTTTGTTGTACAATATCTATTTTCAGATTTTTGGTCCCCCAGTTCAAAAAATAATAAATATATAAACGTGTTATATATGTATCTAGAAAATATTACCAAACATGCATGAGAGAAAATCAAAGACGTTGTCCATGAAAGATACGGTACGTGAAGCTTCATATATGGCTAGCTATCCTGAAGTATATATCATTGGATAAGCTACGTGCGTACTCAGTGGGTTTGGAGGAGGCGAGTTGGAAGTGACAGGTAACATCTATTCAAACTTTATGCGTCTACTAAGTACGTGTAAATTCACTCTTGGCCTTTTGGGCACTACATTGTTTCGAACGGAGGGGATTCCCTGCACGGACCGTGCCAGTGCACGTACAGCGTGCTTGTCACGTGTCTGTTAAAAAACACAGGCTCCGTTGGCTTGGAAATCAAACCGATCTAAAATCAAACCGATTTGGAAATATCTGGAATCAAACCGATCTGGAGAAGGCGGCATGAGATATTTGCTACAAGGTCTGGATGCTCCGTTAGCTTGGAAATCAAACCGATCTGGAATCTGTCATCAAAACAAGGATGAAGGAATGATGGAATTCAAACCGATCTGGAAATCTTCCATCCCGCACTACCGATCCCACACTGGAAATCAAACTGACCTGAAAATCTTCAAGCCTCAAAACAAGGCCGTCAGCCGCGCCCACACCACTGACCAGCTCTGTGTTCAGGTCCTTGTCAGAGGAACAATTGACTATCTGGTAACCTTGCCGATAACAAAGCCCCTCCCTCTCGATTGCCAGAGCATCCAGACCTTGCAGCAAATATCTCATGCCGCCTTCTCCCAGATCTCACCTTGCAACAACCCAGTTTTTTTTATCCGATCTAACTTAACGATGGACGTTGACTGGCAATACAAAAATTAGCATTAAGGAACGGCTTACATTTCATTGAGTGTCCGAGCTTCCATTGAACGCTTCAGATTGCATATTGGGTATTAAACTAATACGCGTGTGTGGCTCACGCTGTCCGTGCATTTGCTCAGTCCGTGCATAGAATAATTTCCCTGTTTCGAAAGCCACTTAAAAAGCTATTTAGATTCTACAAAAGTGAGCACTGTGAGCTAATACCACCATTTTTTTGTCACTAATTGAAATTGGTGGCAACCTGTAACCTTTAGAGTGTATATTAAACTTTTTATTGTTGGGGATGTATGGCCTCACCATTGCTCTACAATGGTGGGTATGCATTTTTTTATGGGCTTTTTTATCAAACAAAAATAATAATGTTTGCCTTTTATACTCTCTCTCTCTCTCTCTCTCTCTCTCTCTCTCTCTCTCTCTCTCTCTCTCTCTCTCTCACACACACACACACACACACACACAAACATGCATGTTTCTTATCCAAACCCCCTTTCTCTCTTACCACCCTATCTCTTGGGTTCGACAACAAGAAGGCGGTGAAGGACGCGACTCAAAGCATGAGAAGATGACAACCCTTTGACGACAGTGAAGAAGTAAAGAATCAGAAAGAAAGTGTTGTGAAGAGGCAGCGTTATCGATCAATTTGATTGTTAAACAATTAAACTTTGAGTTGTCCTCTTTTGAAGAATAAATTTCAGAGGTCCTCTTTTGAAGAATAAAGTGTATCATAGCAATGAAACACTTTTAGTCGTATCACATGAGGCAAGCCATAATCGGTTATTAATTTGTGTCTTGCATCTCATTTAGGATCCTAAGAGGGTCGGCCAACATTCATGAATTGAATTAGTTTGTTATAACAAACAAGAAATTAAAAAAATTTGCACAAAGCACCTTTACCGACGAGTCTTTCGTTGTCACAAGTTATTTCCCAATTTTTATTTTACTAATTTTTATTTCCACTTTATGAAGTAATTAAACACGTGCACTTCATAATAAATAATATCGATGGTATTGGTTTTCACAATGTTCTGAGTCTCAATAAAACTTCAATAAATTTGAGAGAACCAACTTTTATAACTAATGTGTGTTATGACTTGGAACTCGGATCACGCAAGCCATGTCATAATCCATTTCAAATTTGGTTCCTACATCTCATTTTGGAAAATAAGAGGGTCGACCAACATTCAGAAATAGAAATTAGTTTGATCAAATCAACAAGATACCAAAAAGAAAAAAAATTTGAATATATCACTTTTACTGATGATTGTCATAGCTCCAATTTCCTTTTTATATTTTTTTCTTGAGAAAATAATTATAAGAGTGCACTTCCGGAGTATAGAATATTGATGAAATTGGTTTACACGGTATACAAAGTGTCAATAGATTTGAGAGATCCTCTTTTGAAAAATAATGTGTATCTATATATATATATATAATGTCAAAACTTGAGTTCTTGGTAAACATTCAAAAACCCAAGATTTACCCCTCCAATCATATATCAATCAAAATTGAAATTTTAATAAAACAAGGACAAAAGAGTAAATAGCATATTTAGAAAATAAATAAATATATATATATGGCCCCACACCCACCAACTTGCCCACTTCATTCAATTATAAATTTATTAGTCTTTATTAATTTCTTTACTCAAAATATTTGAACATTCATTTTTTATTTAATTCAAAAAATAAAATCATAATTTTGATGGATTTTTTTTTTTTTTTTGAGCAATTTTTTTGATGGATTCTTAATATAATCAATTTAGAGATCCCTACATCGATATACTGCACTAGAAATCAGGATACGAATATTTAGCACGCGCAATATAAAAAATAAATAATTAATAGATGGAGTCCAAAAATAAACAAATTTTTGGCACATCGGAGACCACTAGATCAATTTATCACACCAGAAATTAGGACACGAATAATGCGCACGCGCAATCGCGGTCTTTCGCACGCGCATAACGCGTGCTGGAAGGCTAGTTATATATAGAAATGAAACTTTTAGTTAGATCACGCAACCCAAGCCATAATCGTTTTTAATTTATGTCATACATCTCATTTAGGACCCCAAGAGGTCAACCAACATTTGAAAATTAAATCAGTTTGATTAAGTGAACAATAAATTATAAAAAAATTTGCACATAAAGTAAAAGTGATTAAAAACATGCACTTCCCGATAGATAACACTGATGAAATTGGATTTCACAGTGTTTTTGAAAGGAGGACTGAGACAGACCCTCAAATATTATTATTAATATGATTTAAACTCAACAAAGGGGAGGGATAAAGTTCCTTGACCCTGAGAGTTACTACAACGATCAATGAAGATAACATCCTGAATAATAGCAGGAATCTCTTCTAACTAACTAAAAGTCTGAACCTGAGAGCTAACAAGGTAAGCAATCCTATGTGCTACACCATTTGCTTCGCGATAAATATGACGAATAATTATAGATGGAATACCTACCAAATAAGCTCTGCAATCCTCAACTATCAGCCCTATCTCCGACAAGTCCTCTTCACGACGTGCAACTGCAATCACTAGAACAACACAGTCACACTCAATATCCACTGTTAACCACCTCCTTCGTCCCACTAACTCAAGTGTAGTACGCAATGCAACTTTTGATTTGTAATAGGTGTTATAGCTAGGAAATTTTAGTCGGATCACACGAGCAATGCCATAACGTGTTTCAAATTGAGAATTTGGTTCCTACATCTTATTTAGAAACCAAGAGGGTCAACTAACATTCACAAATATAAATTAATTTGATCAAATCAACAAAAAAACCGAAAAATAAATTTTTTTGCATATAGCACTTCTTCAGACGAATAATTTGTCAGAACAAGTTATAGCTCCATTTTTTCTTTTAAAATTTTATAAATTTTATTTTTTCTTGAGAAAATAATTATAATCGTGCACTTCCGGGGTATAGAATATTGATAGAATTAACTTATACGGTATTCAAAGTCTCAGTGGTCCTGTTTTGAAGAATAATGTGTTTCATAGAATTGAAACTTTTAGTTGGATCATGCGAGCTAAGCCTTTAATATATGTCATACATCTCATTTAGGACTCCAAGAGGGTCGACCAACATTCGAAAATTGAATTAGTTTGATCAAGTAAACAAGAAATTAAAAAAATTGCACAGAGCGTCGTCGGCCAAAGTTATTGTCCAATATTTTTTTTCTTAATTTCTATTCCACTTTATAAAGTAATTAAAACGAGCACTTCTGGATAAATAAAATTGATGGAATTGGATTTCACAATGTTCTAAGTCTTAATAAAAGTTAAATAAATTTGAGAGGTTCAACTTTTGATTTCGAATGGAGGTAGGAACTTTTAGTCGGATCACGTGAGTCATGCCATAACTCGTTTCAAATTTGGTTCTACATCTCATTTGGAACCCAAGATGGTCGACCAATGTTAGGCTCTAAAATACATGTGTATCCATGCCATTAAATTGTAAATTTTACTTGTGTTTTGTGCTTAAATGTCATACATTAATCCACTTCCTTGTTCAACTAGCTAGGGAATATAATCTTGTAAGAGAAGGAAAACACCCAAATTGAGGCTGTAAAATTATAGAAATGGAGAAAGGCCGGAGAATTAAATATGGAGTTTGAAGTGAAGAAATTGCAAATCGGAGTCCGGCTACTTTTCCGACGAGCCACCACCTGTGGAGGAGTATCACTCCGACGATGGAGGAGTATGGTGTTCGGAGTTTTCCCACCACTATTCAAATTCAAAACCAAGTCATTTACTCAATTCTCCCCCCCCCCCCTCCCCCATTTCTATTATTTTTTAAACAATAGTTTGTCCTCTTGGCCCATTGGGGGACCATTGTGTAAGAGACCTCACCTTATCCCCTCCTTGTCCTCTTGCATAGTTGATTTTTGAAGGGATAAAAAGTCTTATCCTCCCTCATTTTATGACCATTCACTCATTCCATTTCCATTTTTCACTCTATCTTCCTCCCAAAAATCCAAACACCACACCATACGTCCATACTACACCACCGTATCACCACCACCACCATAACTCCACCACTCAAAACACCAACTTAGCATCATATATCCATCTCCATTTCTTATCACCTTATCAACACTTCACCTTCTATCTACATCAACATCAAGGAGGTGTCAAAGAGCATTGAAGGAGAAGAATCAAGGAGAAATTAGCCATCATCTTGGCAAGTTTCAACTAGTTCTTTCTTTCCTTAACTCTTTTATTTTCTTTGATGTATTCATTATCTATGATGCTATTTTGTATAACTATGAGTGAGTAGTTAATTGTTCCAACTAGCCAATAACCTTGTAAAGTATTGGCATGATGCTTTGAATTATTTTTTATACAATTTTCATTGTCACATTCGCATGATAATTTAAGAAGTGAATGCTTGTACTTGAACTTAACTAACTTAAGTATAAAGAGTTTGTCATGACATGAAATTTATTTAAGGAGTAGTTAACTTTGAACAAGGAAAGCATATATAAATGCACACCATGTGTGCATTTGAAGGTAGTGAGTTAAAATCACCTAGAACTAGGATTGGTTTGCTTTTTTGGTTATCCAAACTCAAGCCTTTATGCATCTAGAACAAAAGATTGATACTTAACCGGTAATTGAATTTGTTATAGGTAGTTTATTCTAGGCTTAACCAGTTAGAATTGATATATAAAATCAAAGGAGTTTAGGCCTTAGTAATCTGAACTGGATGCTAAGAGGGTAATTGGACAATTGGGGTAGCATCACTTATAATTTGAACATCAATGCAAGCAAAGGAGGGTAGAGGTGAAAACCTTAAGCCCTAACTCACATTCATTTGATCACCAACTTAATTTAGGAGTAGTCTAATTTTCAGTTAAGTTTGAATCACAACAGTCTCAAAACAAAAACCAATTCACCACAATCCATGTTGCACATACTCACCATGATATTAGGTTCCTTAGTGAGCTTAAGATTGTTATTGTATACGATGAGCTAGCCAGATTGTGTATTCTTTTTAGCATCCCTTAGGATTTACTCTAGCTAGTTAGAGGTGAGATTTGCCAATCTCTTGGGTACGAAAACCCTTACCTCTAAATCCCCTATACTATACTTGTGTCCCGTATACTTGAGGGTGTCATATATATATGCTAACAACCAATTTCTGAACTAGAAATTAGTTTGATCAAATCAACAAGAAATTGAAAAAGAAAAAAAATTGCATATAGCACTTCTCCTGACAAATTATTCATTGGCAAAGATTATAGCTCCATTTTTTCTTTTTACATTTTTTTAGTTTTTATTTTTGCTTGAGAAAATAATTATAATTGTGCACTTCCGGGGTATAGAATATTGATGGAGTTGGTTTACACGGTAGTCAGAGTCTCAATGGTCCTCTTTTGAAGAATAATGTCTATCATAGGAATGAAACTTTTTGTCGGATCATGAGAGCCAAGTCATAATCGGTTTTAATTTGGGTTGTACATCTCATTTAGGACACCAAGAGGGCCGACCAACATTCAAAAATTGAATTAGTTTGATAAAGTAAACAATAATTTTTTTTAAAAAAAATCAGATAGCGTTTTCTCAGACGACTAGTTTGTCGGTAAATTGCCCAATTTTTATTTTTTCATTAATTTATATTTTCACATTATAAAGTAATTAAAAACATGCACTTCCGGATAGATCCTGCAAAACAAAGCTTACCCGGTGTGACACCTGATAAGACCCTCAGACGATCAAGTCAGTAGACAATACAAGCAGTAGGCTGATTGTAGACCAGAAGAATGTGTTACCTGTGGAGAGAGATCGTCTCTCCTTATATACGGGATTGAGGAAGAGGTCTTTCACAATGAATGCGTGAAGAGAATCCTAACCCAAATCAAATCGGGAAAGAAAATCCGTATCAGATTTCATGTGTAATTCTTTAGTGAGAAAGGATTCCCAAAGATATATTCGGAGATATTCTTCCTTACAAGGACTCTACCAAATTTATTGGTTGCCACAAGCCCTAAGATATGTATAAAGACGTGAATCATAAAGGATTCCTAACTGGGATGGGAATACTTATGTCGTCCAGCTACCGGTCCGTAACCTGAAGCTTACGGCTTAATAAAACCGTAACCTTCTGTCTTCATGGATACATATCTCGTTCCAACTAATCTTCTCATGAGGTCCTTAAGACAATCCGTATGCTTAAGCCCCAGAGCCGAGGATAGGGAATCGACACCCATAAGGTCATCGGAACCATCTTGCTTTACTTGCAGACCCGGTTCCGGATGTACATTTTCATGCGCCCACAATAGTGTTTTGAGTTTCAATAAAATTTTAATAAATTTGAGAGGTCCAACTTTTGATGATTAATGGGTGTTATAAATAGGAACTTTTAGTCGGATCAAGCGAGCCATGCCAAAACTCGTTTCAAATTTGGTTTCTACATCTCATTCTGGAATCAAAGAGGGTTGACCAATATTCGGAAATAGAAATTAATTTGATCATATCAACAAGAAACCAAGAAAGAAAAAAATTTCATATAGTACTCTGCCAACTACTTATCCATCGGTAAATGTCACACCTTCATTTTTTTTTCTGTTTATATTGTTTTAATTTTAAATTTTTTTCTTTTTATATTTTTTTCTTTTTTCTTTTTAATTTTAATTTTTTTCTTTTTTATCCAAGTAAGTTGACTAATATTTGAAAATTGAATTAGTTTGATCAAATAAATAAGAAATCTAAAAACACACCATTGACACTTGCGTTGAAGAATGAGATAAGATGTAGTACGGTGATGTATGTCATACCTCCATGTTACATCTAATTGATCCAGAAATTACATTTAATTAAACCAAAGTTACTATAGATATATATTGACAACAAAATTACCACATTCGTTTTATACTATTTACATATAATTGAACCAGTATTACAACATTGACAACAAATTTGTTTTCACATCAGTAAAAAGTTCACAAACATTCTAGTACTGTAAAACTTCCCTTGAAGAAGATGTGTAGCTATTGCCCTTTGACACCAATCAATAGTGTCTTTACGCTAAAAACACACCATTCTCAATTGTGAGAATGGTGTGTTTTATATCCAATTTTGTAGTAGTGATGATGTGGTTAAAATCCAAACCATAAATTGAAACACGGAATTTACATATTCGACAAGAATATATTTGGCTCCTCTAAAATTAGAGGGGTGTGAAGTTTGGTGAAAAGAAAGCTTAATTAAAATTAAGCATTGCTCCTAAAAGACCCTAGAGCCTTAATTGCTCCTGCTCTCAGAACAAATTGGTGGTACAAGGCAGCAATGGCAGCTCCAATGAAAGGTCCAACCCAGAAGATCCACTGAAAATATGGAATAAAATATTCATGATTAGAAACCCATTTTTTTTCCTTAAAAGTCAAATTAATTTAAAATTGGCCGGAGAGAGTATTATATGTACTTACTTGGTCATCCCATGCTTTATCTTGGTTGTAGATGACAGCAGCTCCAAAACTTCTAGCAGGGTTGATACCAGTGCCAGTAATGGGAATGGTGGCCAAGTGAACCATGAAAACAGAAAACCCAATAGGAAGTGGTGCCAACACCTTTATTTAAGAATTAGAACAAAAAGCATATACAAATGGTTAACTTTAGTTATTAGAAGCAAGCTATTAGTTAAGCAAGGCATTCAACAATTGATGAGGAATAAAGAATGTAAAGTTTTTTTTTTTTTCCGAATGTTTTGACACGTTATATTGTCAAACTAATTAAATAGTCAAATTGACGGACCCAAACTCTAGTATGTAATTATGTTTTTTTTTTGGCAAATAGAATTCATTAACGCCAAACCCAACAAGAACAAGGCCAAAGGAGGAGGACAGTCGAGAGAAGCAAAGACAGAAAACTAAAAACAACATCCACCTAATCAGAGGCGATCAGGGCAACGGAAGAAGCTTACAATGCAAGAAAAAAAAAAATACACAGATCAAAAGCAAACGCCAATTATGGAGAGCAAGGGAGCCCATCGTTCCTAGCCTCAAGACTGAAGGAACGATGTATGTAACTATGTATATGCTAAACAACATGACAGAAGGAGGATATTGGTTATGGGTGCTTACAGGAACGTGGCAGTCTCTGGCATTTCTCTTAGGGTCAGTGGCAGAGAAGACAGTGTAGACAAGAACAAAGGTACCAATGATCTCAGCCGCCAATCCAGTGCCCTTGCTATACCCATCTGCCAACTCATTTGCTCCACCACCATACTTGGTGTACAATGTCTTCTGGAAGGCCTTCACCAACCCTACACCACTGATGGCACCCAAAGACTGTGCTACTATGTACAGCACAGCCCTGAGCAGCGACACCTTGCGAGCCAAGAAGAGCCCGAAAGTCACAGCCGGGTTGATGTGTCCTCCTGCACTTGTCATAAGCATTCCATCAGTCACTTAGAGTGCAATAATTAAACTGTTTTACAATTTTACAAAAATAAAATAAAATGCACGTACTAAAAACTACTTTTGTAACCTAAAAAGCACACATATTTCCGCCAAAGGCAGGCTAAGCAAAAATCCTAGTTTGACAATATTAATGTTTTAGGAAGTTAAAGATGACGTACCGGAGATACCGGCGGTGCAGTAAACAAGGACGAAGATCATGCCACCAAAGGCCCAAGCGATGCCGAGAATCCCAACGCCGCCGCACTGGTCGTCTGCGCTCTGGCTCTTGTAACCGATCACAGTCAAAACCGTGATGTACAAAAACAGAAGCGTGGCAATGAACTCTGCGATGAGGGCTCTGTAAAATGACCATTTGGTCAGCTCCTCAGCATCAAAAAGAGGAGTCGGAGGAGGGTCATGGTAGTCCTTCGCCCCACACTCACCGTGCTCAGCTCCCTCAACGTCTTTCGCCATGGCCTTAGCTTTGTGTGAGTGGGGTATAGTTAGAAATTAATAAACAAGGGATCGGAGAAGAAGAAGTAGTTGTGTTTGTGAGTGTGGATGGAGAAGAGGGGGAGTGTATAGGGGTATTTATGGGGGTCGCATAGAGTGCTTGCTAAGCAAGTAATTAAGATGATGATTAGAGATAATTATATTTTTTTGCCGCCCATAATTAATCCATATTTATTAGATTGGCTTTGCTAGAGGGTTTTGTTTTACTTTAGTATCTCACCGTTTTTTTAGGGAAATAAAATATATATTAAATAGAATTACAATTACAATTACAATTACAATCGTTAAGATGAGCATCAGGAACAACAACAACAATAATTAACCTATAAAGGTTAATATGAAATTGTAAAGTAAAACAAACCATAAGTTGTCAAACTGGTTGTTCAATTACATAGTTAAAGCTCACTTCTTGGAAATAGAAAAACAATACTACTACAAATTGATGCAAGCTATTCGCATTCCTGAAAAAACGGTATGTGCTGCTTGCTAATGCACTCAATTGTGGTGCTCACAGTACAGTAGTCCAACTGAAACTCATTGTAACAATAAAGGATGACCTCCACCAATTTGCAGGGAATGAAAATAAATAGAAATACTAATAGAAAATCTGTACTATATGCACAGAAATCTTCGGCCTCCAAACACATTCAATTTCTTGGACTAGCCACCAGATAAGGCCTTTGGCAACCAGAGAACCCCAAATCTCCGAGCTTACCACATGGATCTCATACGAACCTATACCAGATTTTATCATAAAATGAGGGTGATTCATTTCACTTTGCACTCGAAAAACTGTGGGCATCCAAAGTCGAGACAGATCTGCATCCTTAACCATTGCTGCAATCACCCCCATCAGCCACAAGTGTGACCAGATCAAGAGAAGAACACCAACTGATAAGGACACCCAAATCCAGGCGACCCAAAGCATGCCACTGTTCATTACCGCAATCATTGTTAGCAAGACTGAACAAGAGCCGATCAGACATTATTGCTTAGTAACTTTGGGGACTAATCTATGAGCTAAGGTCATATAGACCCAAAAAATAAAAGGTAGTTAATTGGTGCAATAATGAAAATAGCTAGGGATAGTAATTATTAATTAATTAAATGCAAACTATGTAGTACTGTAGTAGGTAGAATAATAACAAACGTTTAACGGTCATCTAGACCCAAAAAGAAGGATGCAACGGTCTTATGCCACACTCACATTTTTCCTTTTGGTTTTGGCTTTGCTTCGCTTGGTGGCCACAACTTTTACATATATATCAAAGATTGTTACTTTTCTTCCCTTTTAAAACAGAAAATGTAAGACTTGGATTCACATTTCTGGTTTGTGTACACAAATCTTGTGATAGCTAGGGTTTACAAACTTTTTATGCTCTTCATATCTAATACAAATATATATAGTTAGAGTATGTCAAATACGTATTATGAATAATAGTCCAACAGAAATGCAATGCAGATGATGTTTTGTTCTAATGAACTGTGCTTCTAGCTTTTCAAACCTAGCTAGCTAGGCTAAAAGTTGTCAAAATGCAGATTTTAGGGTTTAGAGTTTGACTTTTAACAGCTAAAATTAAGACGGCTACAAAAACATAAATGAATAATTATTTTCATTTTTTTGCCACTGTAAATAAAGCATCCGATGATGGTGATGATGATGATGGTCACGATATTAATCCACAAGGAGCTCTGTGACACAAGTTAAGTGGAGAGAATGCAACCCCAAATAATAAAAAGAGAATGAACCCTCATGAGTTGGAGAATTTCTCACCTACAACATATTATAAGCAGTAAGCCTATCATTTGGAATTCAATAATCTTAGGCATAAGCCATGACATTATCCCCAAACGTTTTAGTTATTTAATTTGCTAAAAAAAAATTCTAATTATTTTATCCAAGAGTATTATATCCCTTAAACGTGTTGCATACGTTGGCCGATAATGGTTTGCCAGAAAAACTTATCTGGAATATTCTACCTAAAATTAAACTGTGAGTTGTGTTTATTAATTGATCTCATTCGTCATTGCAATTATGAGATTGCTAATGGATTTGTTTTTGTACAATACTTATATAACTACAAATGCATGTTGGTTTCTAGCATCAGAGTTATTATACTTTTAAAAAAGTTCAAAGCAATCCAGTGAATTTCAAGTTGAGACGATGATTGCTAATTTGAATATGACTAAATCTTTGTAAATAATTTGGCATCTGGTATTACAATCAGACTTGGCATCCGCTCACTGGACCACATCTCGTGGTTATAAATTATAAATATATGATTTAACGTTTTTAAAGCAACAAACATTTGAGCTAAAACTTCTACCGTGCCTTCCTCTATTTAGTTCGAGATTTAAAATTAATTTCCGACAACATGCAATGATTCAAGTGCTACCTTTAAACTCTATCAAAAGTGTTGTTTTTCATTTAATTGTTTTGTAAATATATAAATAATCTAGAATATATGAGTATACGTAATAAGAATTTATTTAGAAATTTTGAAAGACAGAGTTGACAACCATAGCCGCCCATACCCTAATACTTTAAGATCATCAGCCCTTATATATTTGATTGTATTTTTCTCCAATTAACACTGTCCAATTAATCCCCCCATCCACATTTTGTTCCAACTTCAAATATTTACTCAGTTGGTATTCTTGACCTAGATGCTATATATGGCCAAGAAAGTAAGAATGCACCACTTGTCCAAATCACATCAAGCATGTGATGAAATGAAATGCAAATTTTCGTTAATTTCTTGGCCTTGTGTGGCTGAGAGCGACTCGTCAGTGGTCGGTGGCTGAGAGCAACATCAAGCATCTGATGTAATCTGCAAATTTATGAATGAAAACACCCTATATAGAATTCAAACATATGTATTTGATATTCATATGTTATACCTAAGTATATTAACCAAGATGAACTTATACAAAGTCCAAATGAGGTACGTATAGAAGATAGCAATTTGAAGATAAACAATGTTATCCTCCTTCCAAACATGAAAATTCATAAACAAAAGTGTGTATTTGCTAAAAGATATTATCTGGTTATATTCACGAATACAAATTTTAAAACATTTGTTTAAAATATGTAAAAAGACCAATTTTACATGCTTAATTATATTGTTTTCTGTAGATCTATATAGAATAGCAGGAGATATAGGGGGTTGAATGACTCTCACGTATATCGTTAATACGCGTGAAAGATAAAGATCTATGGCTGGTATTAATTTATAGCGAGGCTAAGGAATTCAATAGAAACTTTGATCGATCACTTTTAGATGAGACATTAGGTTGTTCCATGTAATTTCCATAATTTTGTCCACCCAAGATTTTTTAATTTCTAATTAGTTTAGACAAATGAGGAACTCGGACTCGTAACTTTTAGTTAAGGCTTTATGTAATATATACTAGAAATATCCACACACCTGATGGGTGTGAGAGTGAAGACAGTTACCTGAAGAATGTGGGGTAGTTATTTCTACAGAGGTTGACAAATTAGTTTTTTCTTTAGAAATAGTATGGTAGTTATTTTTGTAGAGGTTGGAAGTTATTTATGTGTAGTTTTTTTACTTTTTATTTATTATTTATTATTTTGTGAATTGACTTGATTGTCCCTATTAATTAATTATATTTTAAAAAATTTTAATATTTGAAGTCTAGATCCGTAAAAAAATTCAGTTATGGTAAGCAAGCCCTCTTCTTTTAATAATAGTATAGATAGATAGATATATATATATATATTTCACATCCAAACACATGCAGCGTATATTTCACATCCAAACACATGCAGCGTAACTTACTTCAACTGGCTAGATTAAACCACTTAAAACCTGTATTTAGAGGCCCACAAATAACCCATGATTTAGTATAGTAAAAAAAAACGTCTTTGAGTTACAATTAACAAGATAGGCCGGAGAAACACATGGGATCAAGACATACATCAAAGATAAACTGCAACGGCAATTAAGGTTCCTTGTTAATTAGTTATGTTAGTTACAAATTAATAACCCTTCGTAAAACCCTTCATTATAAAAATCAAGGGGCCATAATGATGGGGTTGATGGACCGTCAAATGCCTTACATCTAGTACGTACATGATCGATCACTTTTAGATGAGACATTAGGTTGTTTCATGTAATTTCTATAATTTTGTCCACCCAAGATTTTTCAATTTCTAATTAGTTTAGACAAATGAGGAACTCAGACTCGTAACTTTTAGTTAAGGCTTTATGTAATATATACTAGAAATTGACAACATAATTTACTTCAGCGTAACTTACTTCAACTGGCTAGGAGATTAAACCACTTAAAAACCACTTAACTCATACTCATATAATATAGATAGATAGATAGATAGATAGATAGATATATCAGTCTCCTTCACATGCGGACGTCCGCACGTAAAGTAAAATGCAAACATATGCATCCCGACCAATTGACAACATAATTTACTTCAGCGTAACTTACTTCAACTGGCTAGGAGATTAAACCACTTAAAAACCTGTATTTAGAGGCCCATAAATAACCCATGATTTAGTATAGTAAAAAAACGTCTTTGAGCTACAATTAACAAGATAGGCCGGAGAAACACATGGGATCAAGACATACATCAAAGATAAACTGCAACGGCAATTAAGGTTCCTTGTTAATTAGTTATGTTAGTTACAAATTAATAACCCTTCGTAAAACCCTTCATTGTAAAAATCAAGGGGCCATAATGATGGGGTTGATGGACCGTCAAATGCCTTACATCTAGTACGTACATGATCGATCTACTAAAGTTAGTTTTGCAGCACGTACTATGAACTAATCAATTAACAAAGCTAATTAAGTAGTTCTAATTTTGTATCCTGAAAAATATTACGTACTTTGGTAATATTTTTCAGGATACATAATAATAAATCAAAGACGTTGTCCATGAAGGATATGGTGAAGCTACATAGCTTCTCGAAGTAATCATCAAATAATCAAGGATAAGCTACTTGGTGTTTGGAGGAGGCAGGTTACACTTATTCAGACTTTCTGTGTCCACTAGCCAAGTGTAAATCCACTTTTGGGTATATATGAGAGAAAATCAAAGACGTTGTCCATGAAGGATATGGTGAAGCTTCATAGCTATCTCGAAGTATCATGTATTTAACCAAGGATAAGCTACTTGGTGTTTGGAGGAGGCGGGTTACATCTATTCAGACTTTATGTGTCCGCTAGCCAAGTGTATATCCACTTTTGGGTATATAAGAGAGAAAATCAAAGACGTTGTCCATGAAGGATATGGTGAAGCTTCATAGCTATCTCGAAGTATTATCAGATAACCAAGAATAAGCTACTCAGTGTTTGGAGGAGGCAGGTTACACCTATTCAGACTAGCTTTCTGTGTCTGCTAGCTAAGTGTAAATCCACTTTTGGGTATATATATAGGTTTTCATTTTGAATGGAGGATTGGAGGAGATGATGGTTGGAGGAGATGCAAACAAGATTGCATCGCACTTCCCATACTAGAAGATGAGTACGACGTTGCTTCGAAAGCCGCTCGAGAAGCTATTGGGATTCACAAGTTTCCAAGAATAGTAGGGTTACATTTATGTGTAAACTAAATGTATGAAGTGATGTTGTGCTCAAGTTAAGAACACAAACACTAACCTGTCGCAGACATGGTTAAACTTGGTTAATCTCCTTTGATCTATCCTGAATGCAATATATCTTCAATGGGCTAAGATTTATGAATGTTTGTGATAGATAGAGCAGAGACCAAGATCATGTATATATAACCAAAGAACAAGGTACCTTTCTATAAAAGGTTTCCTAATCCTAACATACAAAGGCATAATGATATATTCCATGTACTTAGAGGATTACTAATGATACAAGTAATGACCATGAATAAATTGTATCCCTAACCACCATAGAAAAATATTGAATGTCACTGACATAGTTCAATTACTTGCTCTGCTAATACGTAGCTAATTTGTTGTTTATATGAAATGTAGATTGATGAGTTCACAAAACCTTACATTATGTACACTGATTAACACACACACACACACACACACACACACATATATATATATATATTCACAAATGTTGTTATCAATTATCAGAGATCGAGTTGCATACAGTTAATTTTAAGTATTTCTGATGCATCTCATCTACCATTTCAATTCGTCATAAGAGAAGGATTGCCCTAACCAAAACCAACAAGGTTAGCTTTCTTAGACTTAATACAGCATGTTAGCTTACTTGTGGTTGTGGGACGGAGATGGAGTCTTTATTTTAGTTTCATATTGTTTGCCGGCTATGGCGTTATCGCAACCTCAAGAGATATAGGGAGATTTTTAAAGTCGCCAGGGATTGGCATACGTACACAAGGTACACAAAGTTTTTAGTGGGTTGGAAGTGCATGGTGTGTTGATGGGTGTTTTGGCTATACCTCAAGTTGGCCGCGCTTCTTCAACCACGATCATCAGCAGAGGCACTTTCTCAGTTTATCTTATACATGGCGTCAGGTTTTCCTTCCATGTGGGCTTTGATCAAACAGTGTAGATGATTTGAGTACGTGATGAAGGTTTATGACCTTCATCACGTACTCAAAAATATGATGCCCTTTTTTAATTTAAACCATTGAGTTTGAATTTCAGTTGCAAGACAAAAATTGCCAACGACTTTAAATTAAAAAAGGATATCATATGTTTTCATCACCTTCCACACCACAACCATTTTTGTAAGCCCCAATAATGTATGTGGTCTACATTTAGGTCATGATGGCTCAACATGGCTAAAATCGAAAGTTAGAGTCTCCATTTAGCATGACAGGGTTGATGACATCGCTAGCTAGCGACTTCAATGACCCAAGCCAATGCATAATTTGTTAGTGCGCCTTTTTTTAGGCCAAACGCACCCTATACCGTTATATAATTTTTCAAGTATCTCAGGTCAAAGGGAACTGCCGACTGCACTATTGATCGTCGTCAACCTGTGGAAGGTCTAGACTGACCCACGGGTTTGGGCCAACCCGATGGAGTTTAAGCTAGAGAGATTTGTTAAGGGTTTACGTACTGATCTATGTTAAGGGTCGTTGGTGAGAAGATCGAGAGCTTAGCTTGCATGCGCTAGTATTACTTTTGGCCTTCAAATGACGATTCTAACCTTGGCTGGTTTTCTTCATGTGTTTGAGACTTTGAGGTCACCGGTTGATATAACTGGAACGTACCGTCGGAACTCCATATACCCGTGACTTCAAATCCTCAATCGTCAAACTAGCGCTAATTATCTCCAAATTTTTATCAATAAACAATTAATTAAAATTGTGAACCAGTAGGTCAGGTCAGTTCATGACGAATATGTTAGAGATCCAATTAGTGAGATTCACTGTGCATGCCTAATTGGTAAAATCATTATCTATCAACTAGAAAAAAGTATCCAATATGGTTGGTGTAGTGGTTTAATACCAAGATTGACTCAGGACAGATCATGTGTTCAACTCTCTTAAAATACCAATGTGTGTGTTCTGACGTCCAAAAGAGACAAAAAAAAACTAGTTTTTGTTTTGTAGTGCAATTTGTCACATGATAAGATAACATGCAAATTAGATAGCTACACGTACGCACGACACAACTCACAAGATATACAATTGCCTGATCAAAGCCTGAAAGTCAAGATCGGATCGACCCGGAAAGCTTTGAGATATATATGAATCTTCATATCGATCAGGAAAGTGACATCCACTGGTAAATTTTATTACTTTTTCCCTAGAAGAAGTGGAATGTATAGCATCACTTGACTATATATAATCTAGCCGTACAAGTATGAATTATTGCATTGCATAATTGTCGTTGGACGTACTGTTATTAGTCTACTAGCTAGCACGCTATGTACGTACTAGCTATAGCTGACAAACTAAACTCTTCGCACCCTTCGCATGTCGAATAAGAAAGACTGGCTCTAAACGTACACCTGAGCCGCCAGGGCGATGACTGTGTGTGTGTACGTTGCTGATAGATATGTGTGCGTGTGAGCAAGTTAAGTGACACAAACCAAATTAAGCTGCCGGCCATATCTTTCAACCCTAGCTAGCTAGCAATCTAAATAAGTTGCAATGGTTTTTCTCATTCCCTTTCTGAACCCTATCACGGCTGGATTGCTTGCAATAATAATGGCTTCCTATTGTTTAATATCAAGGAGTTGGAGCGCTTCCAAGGGCAAAATGGCTCCTGAAGCCAAGGGTGCATGGCCTATATTTGGTCACCTTCCCTTGTTAGGAGGGTCGACCAAGCCTCCTCACATAATCTTGGGAGACATGGCTGACAAGTACGGACCCGTTTTCACCGTCCGGCTCGGGGTGTATCCATCTTTGGTGGTGAGTAGTAGTGAGGTGGCTAAGGAGTGCTTTACTATCAAAGACACGAGCTTGTCCTCGCGCCCAAAAATGGCAGTTACAGAACACATTGGCTATAACTACGCCATGTTTGGGCTTGCACCCTACGGACCATACTGGCGAGAAATGCGTAAGATCACCAGTTTAGAGTTGCTCTCCAACCGCCGGCTCGAGCTGCTTAAACACATTCGAGTCTCCGAAGTGAGTACCTTCTTGAAAGAAATGTACAAAACTTGGAGCACTGGAACAAATGAAAAGAAGGGCTCGGATGGTGACCAAGTGTTGGTGGAGTTAAAACAATGGTTTGGGGACCTGACTCTGAACGTGATTCTCAGGATGGTTGCCGGAAAGCGTTACTCTGTTGCTACCGATGACGAAGAGAAGAAAGAAGCGCGTCAAGTTCAGAAGGCACTGAGGGAATTCTTTTACTTTGTGGGGTTGTTTTTGGTGGGCGATGCAATTCCTTATCTTCGGTGGTTGGATTTAGGTGGACATGAGAAAGCCATGAAGAAAACCGGAAAAGAATTGGACGCCATTGTTGGGAAGTGGGTAGAAGAGCATAAGCGAAAGAGAGCACTAGAAGGTTATTGTAAAGGGGAGCAAGACTTCATAGACGCCATGCTTTCGGTGCTTGAAGGCGCAGACCTCGGTGGTTTTGATGCAGATACCATCAACAAGGCCACAAGCTTGGTACATGTTTCATCATGCAGTGCTACTACTTAATTCTCCTTGTTTTTTTTTTGGCTAACATGCTACTACTTAATTAATTCAGTGCAACTATATATGCATCGTACTCAAATGTTAACATTTTATTTATATCTTTTCTATATAACATGTGTTCTTTTTCAGAATATGATTGCAGGAGGTAACGATACTACCATGGTCACTTTGACATGGGCAATAGCATTGCTGTTAAACAACCATCACAAGTTGAAAAGAGCCCAAGATGAACTGGACGCCGAAATAGGAAGAGAGAGAGTTGTAAGTGAATCGGATATGAGCAAGCTGGTCTATATCCAAGCCATAGTGAAAGAGACGCTACGCTTATACCCGGCAGCACCATTATCAGCACCTCATGAATTCACCGAGTACTGCACCATTGGTGGCTACAATGTCCTAAAGGGTACCCGGTTGATCACAAACCTATGGAAGATCCAAACTGACCCAAAAATGTGGCCGGACAACCCATTAGGGTTCAAGCCGGAACGATTTCTAACCACCCATAAGGATGTTGATGTTATGGGTCAACATTTTGAATTGATTCCGTTCGGAAGTGGAAGAAGAGCATGCCCCGGACTATCTTTTGGCATTCAAATGGTGCAATTTACGTTGGCCAGCTTCCTACATGCCTTCCAAATTTCTACTCCCTCCAATAATATTAATGCACCAATTGATATGACTGAGAGTTTCGGGCTCACTAATGTTAAAGCTACTCCACTTGAAGTTCTCATCAAACCTCGTTTGTCCCATAATGTTTACGGGTGAAATAAAAGTTAATATATGTACTATGTTATCGAAAATTCTGCTATCTACCTTGGTTGACGCCACTTGGAGGATACTCTCAAGTTACTATGATTTACACAATACAAAATATTAACTAATGAGTATTTACATGTACAGCCATATATAATAATATATTTACAACTGATTTCAAGTTTTGTGTTGTTTTTTAAATTATCAAAAAATATTGTACGTGAAAATAAAAAGAATAATCAAATGAAAATTTTCAAATTTAGCAAATATGGTAAATTGTCACTCTCGCTCTCTGCATGTACTGAGAGCACCATATAGAGAAAACTAGTAGAGAATAATTTAAACAGGCTAGTTTTTCTTAACATATTCTCCAAAGTAGCTAAAGAGCTTGTTGGAGATATTGTGACTTAAGTGCCAAAATGGTAATCCTATCAATTTTCCTATTATTTACTGGTTTCCAACTCATTAGAATCCATTATTTTTGGTAGACATCAAAATCCCCATAATATTGAATGTTCTTCTCAAAGTTTGTATTGAAAAATTTCCGCATGGATTTTTGTGCTAGTCGGAATCTTCGCTTATTGAATCTAGGTGGTTACTTAATTTGAGTTTGGAATTTTGGTCGCCCAGATATGGTTCTCAAAAACTTCTTCAGCTATATTTTCTCATGAAAATCAAAGACTAATGAATATGATCTTACAAATATATTTTGCTTCAAAAATGTGACGTTTGAATCTTTTTGACTGACCATTGTATAGTGGATCAATAAATGTAATCTCTGCTGAAAAGAAATTATGGTTAATAAACATCAAAAGTAGGTGGTCAACCTTAGTCACAAATTTGTGTTTCTTCAAGATAGTTAGAGAGAGTTTCTTCGATGAGATTTATTGTCACTCAATAAATTTTGGAAGTTTTTTTTATATATTTTTTTTAAGAAAGATAAATGTATATTAAATGTAACCACGATTACAATCGTTTCGTGGGGCATCCTGAACAATAGCAGGAGCAATATTAACCAAACATGGTTAATAAGAGAATCTAAGGCTACACCAACCATAAGTTGTCTAACCGGTTGATCGATTACATAGTGTTCGCGCACTTCTTGAAAATAGAAAAACAATACTACTACATGCTGATGTAGATTATCCTCATCCCAGAAAAACCGACAGTGCTGCTCGCCAATGCACTCAATTGTGATGCTCACAGTACAGTAGTCCAACTGAAACTCATTGAAACAATAGAGAATGATCTCCACCAACTTGTAGTGAATGAAATAAAATAGAAATTCTAACAGAAAACCAAACCTATCCTTAACACTAAACCACAAAGCATTCGGCCTCCAGGAAGTTTTAGTCTCTTTTATTAATAATCTGGCCACCCAGAGGTACCTGCTAAAAGCAAAGAACCATACAACACCAGGCTTTCCATCTGGATCCCAAACTTGAAACTCAAAAAGGATTTCAAAGCAAATAGAGTTCACACAATTAAAAGCAACTGACGCCGCCATTAAATGCATAAACCCAGGACTAGGCCAATCAACAACAGCACCTAGAGGAATTGTTAAGGACACCTGCACTACGTGGGGCACCAGAATCCTTAAGCGGGTGGTCAGCCTCCCATCACCACCCCATCCCGCAACCACCAGCCACCAGCCACCATAGAAACCCATACCCGACCACTGTCTTGCCAACTAAAACCAGCACCATCACCATGATCTGCCATAAAACAGACCCGGACCAAAATCTTGCCTTCAGACGACCCCTATGCGGGCGGAGCCACCATAACACGCTGATCTCTCAAATCCAAATGGCCAAGGCCAACAGATGAAAGTGCCAAAGCAGAGGGCGATTAGATCCACAGATTATCAAAAAAATCCGACCCGGATGTGAGGGAACTCTCGGCCTAAAGCCGCTGGGTTGGGTCACAATGGACACCAGTAAGCTCGGACGCCTGAGCGATCGAAGATTGGAAGGAGCAAGAGGCCCCCAAAATTGAAACAAAAGAAATTAGAATTTATATCAATATTTCTATTCCATAGTGATTTATCTAGTTGCAAGAAGTCATTCTTGCCCAAAATAATAGCAGAGAACCCTATCCATGTCCAAATATATATTTTCATTATGATAAGAATTGAAAATACTTTCCTTTGGGTGTGTAAATATTTCTAATTTTTATTATGGGAGGCTTTTAGCGATGAACGGTTTGTCAACAAAGTTGTCTCTTTTTAATATTTTTTAGAATTTTTTACCGACGAATACTTCGTCGGCAAAGGTGTGTCCCTTTTTATTTTATTTTTTTATGAGAGACTTTTTGCCAATGAATCATTCGTCGGTAAATGTGTGTTTCTTTTTATTTTAATTTTTTATGGGAGAATTTTTTTACCAATAATTAACTCGTGGGGATTTTTGTGTTCTTTAGGGTAATCCCATAAGAAATAGAAGCCCATACCTCTACATATTCTGATATTCATAATTCACCCAGAAAATAGAAACTTCTTCTCTGCCATGGCTAAAGCAATAGTACCATATATGCCTTCTTCTTTGATTTCTAATCGCAACCTTGTTAACATCAAGTGCTAACGGTTTAGTAGGCCAGGGACGGCAATAATACCCGTAAGTTTGAGTATATGCGGATATCAAACCCGTTCGGGTTGGGTTTAAATTCGAAAAATGGGTAACGGGCTTGTGTTTGGGTACATATATTTAAACAACTGGACTCGGAGTTGGGTAGGGTATAGCTATATCCATACCCATACCCTAACCCGAACCCGCCCCGAAATATTAATTTATTTGCATTATTTTCTATTTGGGGTTGTGTAATTTTTATTTGGATTAGTTCCTATGGTTGGATTGTGTAATTTTTCATTTTGAACTTTGAAAACTATGTGATATGTGTGAGGTTGTGGAGTATTTAGCTTATTGTGTACATTAATTTTTATTTCTAGCATAATTGGTTTAAATTTCTTTAAACAGAGATTAATATTTTAGCCGCAAGTTTGGATAAATTTGGGCGATATTGGATATCTGTTATCCAATAAGTGTGAGTTTGGGTAATACCCATACCCAAAAGAATGGGTTTGGGTTTGGA
This sequence comes from Rubus parviflorus, assembly GCA_029955375.1. Classification (NCBI taxonomy): domain Eukaryota; kingdom Viridiplantae; phylum Streptophyta; class Magnoliopsida; order Rosales; family Rosaceae; genus Rubus; species Rubus parviflorus. The sequence continues at coordinate 5,067,892 of JARGGL010000010.1, forward strand.
GATGGATATGGCATATCCAACCCCGATCCAACCCGTTGTCATCCCTATGGTTTAGGCATAAGCTTGCAATTACATGGTTACACCTCCGACCCAACCCTCCTCAGATTTGTTGAACGAGACCAAGCACGCGCACATAACACTTTTTGAAACGAGCAAGTCTGACCAAGATGATGGAGGAGGAGGAGGAGGAGGAGGAGGAGGAGGAGGAGGAGGAGGAGGAAGAGGCCCCGAACTTACGCCTTCCTGATCTTCGAAAAATCGTAGTTGGCCGAATTCTTTGTTTGTTGGTCCTAGACATGCCCGCGTACAACAAATACTACAAACTCACGAAGACCAAGACTACCTAGTAATTGGTAACCCACAAAGATTCATTTTAAGAAGCCCTAGCCTCTATATAGCGAGATTATTGTTCTTGGAATATTATTTTGTTAAGATGTCTAGGATTGTTGTTATTATAAAACCTTTTATTATTGCAATTCAAAGCAGGCAATATACACCTAAATTTCACACTCACAAATTGGTAAATTTATACAATTAATTTGTTCATCCCCTCTTTACTCCTGATGAACTCATAGTGTTTTTTTTTCTTTGGACGACAATTTCATTGGAAAATGTACGAGACTACATATTAATATACTCCGATAAGGCACAAAAAACAGTAACTATATATTTAAGTTATTTCATCCCAATATTGAACATGACGCAATAAAAAAAAAAATACATACTCCTGCACTCATAGGTGATGAGTATATCTTAGTTATCTATGAGGCAATCACCTCAACTAGCCAATCAATTTTCAAATTCTTAAGAGCATCTCCAACAGTGATAGTCATTTTAACTTACTAAATAGGGAAAAACTGTCATATGATTAGCCACTTTTAGAGATCCACTCCAGCAGTATTAGCTATTTTAAGTAAAAATTGAATTAGTATTATATTTTTAAATTAAATTTAAAATGAAATAAGTTAAACGAAAGAAAAACTAACGTAGAAAGATTTAACTTTAAGTTAATTTCTCTCTCCTCCCTAGCTAAATATAGCTATCAAATTTGGCTAAAGTTAAATTTAACGGTACTTTAGGTAATCTGTTTGAGCTGTACGTAAATTGCTTCAAAACTACCCAAATTTTTACTTTGGGTAGTCCGTTGGAGATGCCCAAAGCTTTGAAGATTTAATGCAACATTTGAATAATATATTAATGCAATCGACAAAAATTATTCATAAGCTTGGCGTAGGGTTTAGGGTTTAGGGTTTAATGTTTATTCCTTCATTATGGGTTTGGGGTTTTTTTTTTTGAGGATATCATTATGGGTTTGGGGTTCAAATCACTCTTGTAACAAAATTTCAAATTCGCCATCGCAAACAGTTGACACTTGATTTGCCACTTTTTAATTGTTTTTTAAAAGAAAAAAATTTCAAATTAGGTCAATTATTACAAAAACATTCCCAATTAGATTTAGGTTTCCTAATATTTACCAATAGCATTGCTGTTAAACAAGTTGAAATGAGCCCAAGATGAACTGGACGCCGAAATAGGAAGAGAGAGAGTTGTAAGTGAGTCGGATATGAGCAAGCTGGTCTATATCCAAGCCATAGTGAAAGAGATGCTACGCTTATACCCGGCAACACCATTATCAGGACCTCATGAATCCACCGAGGACTGCACCATTGGTGGCTACAATGTCCTAAAGGGTACCCGGTTGATCACAAACCTATGGAAGATCCAAACTGACCCAAAAATATGGCCGGACGACCTATTAGGGTTCATGCCGGAACGATTTCTAACCACCCATAAGGATGTTGATGTTAGGGGTCAACATTTTGAATTGATTCCGTTCGGAAGTGGAAGAAGATCGGAGCATGCCCCAGACTGTCTTTTGGCATTCAAATGGTGCAATTTACGTTGGCCAGCTTCCTACATGCCTTCCAAATTTCTACTCCCTCCAATGATATTAATGTTAACAATATGTATTTAGTTAGTTTCCTTTATTAGGAGGGACTGTAATTAATTGTAATTATATGAGGAATCTCTTTCCTTATAGAATAGGGTTTGTACCACTTTATATATACCTCCGTCTGGAGAAGAATAAATCATCTCAGAATTCCTGAATACAAACTTTGATATGGTATCAGAGCGCGTTCGATCCTAGAGCGTGTTCCTCGAATTTCTTGAAGCTCCGTACGAATTTTTGAAGTTACAAACCCTACACAACCACCACCCAACCACCACCGAAATCCTCCACACAACCACCACCGGAAAAAATTTTCCTACCGAAAAACAAAACCCTAAATTCCTGAAATTCCTACATCACCACCACCTTCGTCTACAATGGCTCTTCCAGATGCTTCCGCCGGATCAATCATCCCTCCCACCGGACCCTCGTCAAGTGAGGTTCCACAACCACAAGTCATCCATCACTATCATACCACCACCACCCAAGATAACTCTACGTTCCCCACTGGAACGGCTCTGAATGAGTCCAATTATGCAATTTGGGCTCCTCTCATGCGAATGCGAATTGGAGCACGGGGAAAGGTTGGGTATCTTACTGGAGCAAAGACTCAACCTGCCCCTACCTCTGCTGAATATGAAGGTTGGGTCACCGACAACGAAAAGGTGAAGAGCTGGCTCATTGATTCTATGGCACCATCTCTTATGAACCGCTACATCCGTCTTTCTACAGCCAAAGATGTGTGGGATGCGGTTGCCAAGACTTTTTATGATGATTCTGATGAAACCCGAATTTTTGAATTGAACAAGAAGTGTTTTGGAGCAAAGCAGAATCGCCGGTCTCTTCCGGTTTACTACAATGAACTTGTATCCATGTTTCAAGAGATTGATCAGCGCACTGCCTCTCAAGAGGATACTGTTGAAGGAGTGGTGCTAATGACTTCTTCCATGGCTCGAATGAGGGTTCACATGTTTCTTTGTGGACTTGACTCAGAGTATGATCAAGTACGTGGAGAAATTCTACGTAAAGAACCGAAGTATGATTTGGAACAAAGCTATGCTTATGTCCGTAAGGTGCATTCTGAGCGGCAAGTTATGGGAAGCTCCTCTGAATCCTCTGCCTTGGCCACTCAACGCCGACAAGGTCCCCCTCCGGGTTTCTCTAATCCTCCTGTCAACCGTCCTTTCACCAAATCTGGAGGCAGCTCAACTACTTACTCATGCACTCATTGTGGTGAATCCGGTCACACCAAGACTCGGTGCTATGAAATTGTTGGCTACCCTGAATGGTGGGATTTCTCTAAGAAACCTCGCAAGAAGATTGGCAAGGCTGCTGTTGCTACTACTGAGGACGAGCACACCTCATCCGGTGCCTCCGCTAATGTGACACAGTCAGGTATGGTTGGTAAGACATCTGTCTTCTCTGCATTATCTATGAATGATACTTGGATAATTGATACGGGTGCCACAGATCATATGACTAATGATCCTAAAAGTGTGAAGAACCTTAAACCTTCCTCACAAAAAGTTATCTCTACAGCTGATGGTAGCTTAACTCCGGTTATCGGAGAAGGTTCTGTTGTTGTGTCTGATTCTCTTACTCTTGACTCTGTTCTTGTAGTTCCCTCTTTATCTCATAACCTCTTATCTGTCAGCCAAATTACTCTACTTCTTGCATGTATTGTGACGTTTTGGCCTTCTTTCTGTGTGTTTCAGGACATTCTAACCCGGCGGATTCTTGGTTATGGTGTTAGAAGGGGGAAATTGTACTACTTGGATTTGACCGACAGTGGAACACAGAAGTTGGGTCAGGCACATCAGACTGGTGGAGTGGAAAGTGCTAAAGCTGCTGTTTGGCTTTGGCATCGTCGTCTTGGGCATTTGTCTTTCCGTTATCTTAAGAAACTACAACCTCATCTTTTTTCAGTTGTTAGTGATTCGGATTTTCATTGTGATGTTTGTGAACTGGCTAAGAGCCATCGTATTTCCTATTCTCCTAGTATGAATAAAACTACCATTCCTTTTATGAAAGTTCACTCAGATGTTTGGGGGCCTGCCAAAGTTCCTTCGTTTTCTGGAGCTAGATATTTTGTTACTTTCATTGATGAATGTACTCGAATGACTTGGATTTCCTTACTTAAGAACAAGAGTGATGTGTTTGCTTCGTTTAAGAAATTTCATGGTATGATCACTACTCAGTATCAACAACAAATTCGGGTTCTTCAATCTGATAATGGTGGAGAGTATTTGAATGGACCAATGACTGACTTTCTCACGACCCATGGCATTCGACACCAGACCTCCTGCTCTTACACACCTCAACAGAATGGGTTGGCTGAGCGCAAAAATCGACAGTTATTGGAAGTGGTCCGTGCATCTCTTTTTGGCATGCATATGCCCCGTTCTTATTGGGGGGAAGCCGTGAAATCTGCTGCCTATCTCATTAATCGTACTCCATCTAGTGTCCTTGACTTTCAGACTCCGCAACAAAAACTTCTCACACTCTTATCTGTTCATTCTTTACCCAATTTGGAGCCCAGAGTGTTTGGTTGCACAGTCTATGTTCATATTTACAAACATCAACGCAGCAAGCTTGACCCGTGTGCCCGAAAATGTATCTTCATTGGTTATGCTGAGTTTCAGAAAGGTTACCGGTGTTATGATCCTCTTACTGACACAATTTATGTGTCTCTTGATGTTTCCTTCCGTGAATCCGAATCTTATTACTCAGGGGGAGTTTCCGAGTCTTCCCTTCAGGGGGAGAGAGGTAGTGAAGGGAATCATCCCTTACCTACTACAGAGTTCGAAGTCCCAGAGTTTGAAGAATTGGAAGCAAGGTTCAACACGGGTCGACCGGTCGCCGAGCCTTGTCGACCGGTCGCCGAAGCCCCTGTGCCTGAAATCGTCGACTCTGTTCCCAGTCGACCGGTCGCCGAAACTAGTCGACCGGTCGCCGAAACTAGTCGACCGGTCGCCGAAGCTTCTGACTCTGGTCGACCGGTCGCCGATCCTAGTCAACCGGTCGCCGATCCTAGTCGACCGGTCGCCGAAGCCTCTGTTCCGGATAGCATCGTCTCTGTACTTGATCGACCGGTCGCCGAGCCTGGTCGACCGGTCGCCGAACCTGCTGAAGACTTAATTGAAGAAATTGTTGCTGTTCCCCCCTTCTCTACACCATCAACTGAAGAATCTGCTCAGAATGTCCTACCTGAGGTAAGCCTAAATCCTATACTTATTCAATCTGCTGGGTCAGAAAATATAGAACCTAGAAAATCACAAAGAACTACCAAGGGTATCCCAAAGAAACAGTATGAACCAGAAATCAAAGCTACAGCCAAATATCCAATTGCTAATTTTACGTCCACCCATAGGTTGTCTGAGTCATATGCTCTTAGTATCAATCAATTATCCTCTGTATCTATTCCTAGTAATGTGCAGGATGCTTTGGCGGACCCCAAGTGGACAAAGGCAATGAATGAAGAGATGGAAGCCCTACAAAAGAATTCTACTTGGGAACTTGTCCCTATGCCTTTTGGGAAGAAAACTGTAGGGTGTCGTTGGGTGTTCACAGTCAAGCTCAACGCAGATGAGAGTATTGACAGATACAAGGCAAGATTAGTTGCAAAAGGGTATACACAGCGATATGGAGTTGATTATCAGGAAACCTTTGCTCCTGTAGCAAAGATTAATACAATTCGAATTCTCCTGTCTTTAGCAGCTAATAAAGATTGGCCTTTGCATCAATTTGATGTTAAAAATGCTTTTCTCAATGGAGACTTGGAAGAGGAAGTCTACATGGATGTGCCTCCAGGAACAAAGTTCAAGCCGTCTGATGTTGGGAAGGTATGCAAGTTGAAGAAATCATTGTATGGATTGAAGCAATCACCTCGAGCGTGGTTTGGAAGATTTACTAGATCAATGAAATCATTCGGGTATCGACAGAGTAATTCCGATCACACATTGTTCATCAAACGTAAGAGTGGGAAGATTACTGTCTTGATAGTATATGTGGATGATATGGTTGTTACTGGGGATGATCCCGAAGAAATGGAAGCATTGCAAAAGTATTTGTCCAGTGAGTTTGAGATGAAGGATCTGGGTCAGTTAAAGTATTTTTTGGGCATTGAAGTTGCAAGATCAAAGGCTGGTATTTCCTTATCACAAAGGAAGTATATCTTGGATCTATTAGCTGAGACTGGAATGCTCGACTGCAAGCCAGCTGCAACCCCTATAGAGATGAATCATAAGTTGGGGATTTATCCGGATCAATTACCAACGGATAAAGGCAGGTATCAACGTTTAGTTGGTAGACTAATTTATCTTTCCCATACTCGACCTGATATAGCGTATGCTGTTAGTGTTGTTAGTCAATTCATGCATTCCCCAAGTAAAGAGCATATGGAGGCTGTGAATCGTATCCTCAGGTATTTGAAGACCACTCCAGGTAAAGGTTTGTTATTTGCCAAAGGAAGTGAATTGGTAGCTGTGGGCTACACTGATGCTGACTGGGCAGGAGATCAGACTGATCGAAGGTCTACTTCTGGGTACTTCACATTTGTGGTAGGAAACTTAGTTACATGGCGAAGCAAGAAACAGAAAGTTGTGGCTAGATCAAGTGCAGAAGCGGAGTTCCGAGGAATGGCCCATGGTGTGTGTGAACTGTTGTGGATTAAGAATATTATGAAGGATTTGGGTTTCAAGTTTGCGAAGCCCATGGACTTGCATTGTGATAATACAGCTGCTATTGAGATTGCTCATAACCCAGTACAACATGACCGGACTAAACACGTGGAGGTTGATCGACATTTCATTAAGGAGAACTTGGATCGAAAGGTTATTCGTTTTCCTTTTGTTCCATCTGAAGAACAGCTTGCAGATGTTCTTACTAAAGCTATTTCTGGACGAGTATTTAGTAGCTCAATTGACAAGTTGGGCATGATTGATATCTATGCTCCAACTTGAGGGGGAGTGTTAACAATATGTATTTAGTTAGTTTCCTTTATTAGGAGGGACTGTAATTAATTGTAATTATATGAGGAATCTCTTTCCTTATAGAATAGGGTTTGTACCACTTTATATATACCTCCGTCTGGAGAAGAATAAATCATCTCAGAATTCCTGAATACAAACTTTGATAATTAATGCACCAATTGATATGACTGAGAGTTTCGGGATCACTAACGTTAAGGCTACTCCACTTGAAGTTCTCATCAAACCTCGTTTGTCCCATAAAATTTACATGTGAAATAAAAGTTAATATGTGTACTATGTTATTTTCCCGAGTAAAAATGATCGATGTGTCATGGATTTGTAATATATATGTGGTAGAAGATTGTCTTATGTAAAATAGAAAATAATAAATGTGTTACTGAATAACTCCGCCATGTCAATGGTGCTATTGCTGATGTCACTTCACCAATTATATAGTTAGTGAACCTTTTCATTAAATGGTATCAATCGCAAACTTACATTGATAATCCGTCCAAAGTTAATAAATGGTACCAATCACAAACTTAATTACGTTAATAATCCGTCTAAAGTTAATGAATGGTACCAATCGATTTTTCACCAACACTTTAACCCTACGTTCCTTTAGAGGCCAAGGTGTTGGACTGTTGGTGGTAGCCTTCGCACTCTCCTTTGCCATCTGTGCAGATCAAGTTTTGTTAACGAAGATCTCAAAAAGCTAAGGAAAGAAATTAAAGAAGACATTGCATTGAATAAAAATTCTTCCGCACATGCCTTGTGGAAACCCTTAGCATCTCTGCGCAAGGCCTTCATTCTCTCCGCTCTCCCGGCCCCCTGGCCCTTCTTTGTCGATCTCCTTCTCTTAATTATATGGGGAAATCCCTCAGCTTTTTCTCCAGTCTTCCTCCGGCCTTGCCCTTGTTGTGGATGATATGTGGTTGTGAGTTTATGAACAGAATACATGCATATTGGAGTTCAGAAACCTCAAACATACATATTTTTAAATGTACTAGCTTGAATAATCAGATGATTGGCAGAATGGGGATCAATGAAGTTCATGAGAACTGAAAAGAATGGACAGAATTAAGCCAGATTAGGAATACTTAGTAAATCTGGTATCGATCGAACAAATTAATGAAGATAAACATTTATCTACAGTTCTACACCAAGATCAACTCTCATGAGATTGGAATTAATACTACAAAAAACTTCGTAGTGAAGAAATAAATAAATTGCTTTCAAGGTATTAAACTCAGCTTGCAGGAAACAGCTAACGTACTTCATGAGGTCTACAACGGTAAATTCAATCGTTTCAAATTTGGTTTCTACATCTCATTCTGGAATCAAAGAGGGTCGACCAATATTCGAAAATAGAAATTAATTTGATCATATCAACAAGAAACCAAGAAAGAAAAAATTTGCATATAATACTCTGCCAAGTACTTATCCATCGCCAAATGTCACACCTTCATTATTTTTTTTTCTGTTTATATTTTTTTTAATTTTTAATTTTTTTCTTTTTTTCTTTTTTCTTTTTAATTTTAATTTTTTTCTTTTTATCTAAGTAAGTTGACCAATATTTGAAAATTGAATTAGTTTGATCAAATAAATAAGCAATCTAAAAACACACCATGGACACTTGCGTTGAAAAATGAGATAAGATGTAGTACGGTGATGTATGTCATACCTCTATTTTACATCTAATTGATCCAGAAATTACATTTAATTGAACCAAAGTTACTATATTGACAACAAAGTTACCACATTCGTTTTATACTATTTACATGTAATTGAACCAATATTACAACATTGACAACAAATTTGTTTTCACATCAGTAAAAAGTTCACAAACATTCTAGTACTGTAAAACTTCCCTTGAAGAAGATATGTAGCTATTGCCCTTTGACACCAATCAATAGTGTCTTTACGCTAAAAACACACCATTCTCAATTGTGAGAATGGTGTGTTTTATATCCAATTTTGTAGTAGTGATGAATGTGGTTAAAATCCAAACTATAAATTGAAACACTGAATTTACATATTCAACAAGAATATATTTGGCTCCTCTAAAATTAGAGGGGTGTGAAGTTTGGTGAAAAGAAAGATTAATTAAAATTAAGCATTGCTCCTAAAAGACCCTAGAGCCTTAATTGCTCCTGCTCTCAGAACAAATTGGTGGTACAAGGCAGCAATGGCAGCTCCAATGAAAGGTCCAACCCAAAAGATCCACTGAAAATATGGAATAAAATATTCATGATTAGAAACCCTTTTTTTTTTTTCCTTAAAAGTCAAATTAATTTAAAATTGGCCGGAGTATTATATATACTTACTTGGTCATCCCAGGCTTTTTCTTAATTGGTTGTAGATGACAGCATCTCCAAACCTTCTAGCAGGGTTGATACCAGTGCCAGTAATGGGAATGGTGGCCAAGTGAACCATGAAAACAGCAAACCCAATTGGAAGTGGTGCCAACACCTTTATTTAAGAACAAAAAGCATATACAAATGGTTAAACTTTAGTTTTTAGAAGCTAGCTATTCGTTAAGCGCGGCATCAATAATTGATGAGGAATAAATAATGTAAAGATTTTTTTTCCGAATGTTTTGACACGTTATGTTGTCAAACTAATTAAATCGTCAAATTCACGGACCCAAACTCTAGTATATAATTATGTTTTCTTTTTTTGGCAAATAGAATTCATTAACGCCAAACTCAACAAGGCCAAAGCAGGAGAACAGTAAAGAGAAGCAAAGACAGAAAACTAAAAACAACATCCACTTAATCAGAGGCAATCAGGGCAATGGAAGAAGCTTACAATGCAAGAAAAAAAAATACACAGATCCAAAGCAAACGCCAATTAAGGAGGGCAAGGGAGCCCATCGTTCCTCAAGACGGAAGGAACGATGTATGTAACTATGTATATGCTAAACAACATGACAGAAGGAGGATATTGGTTATGGGTGCTTACAGGAACGTGGCAGTCTCTGGCATTTCTCTTAGGGTCAATGGCAGAGAAGACAGTGTAGACAAGAACAAAGGTACCAATGATCTCAGCCGCCAAGCCAGTGCCCTTGCTGTACCCATCTGCCAACTCATTTGCTCCACCACCATACTTGGTGTACAATGTCTTCTGGAAGGCCTTCACCAACCCTACACCACTGATGGCACCCAAAGACTGTGCTACTATGTACAGCACAGCCCTGAGGAGCGACACCTTGCGAGCCAAGAAGAGCCCGAAAGCCACAGCCGGGTTGATGTGTCCTCCTGCACTTGTCATAAGCATTCCATCAGTCACTTAGAGGGCAATAATTAAACTTTTTTACAATTTTACAAAAATAAAATAAAATGCACGTACTAAAAACTACTTTTGTAACCTAAAAAGCACACATATTTCCGCCAAAGGCAGCTAAGCAAAAATCCTAGTTTGACAATATTATTTTTATTCCCAAATATTCAAGATTAAAGATGTCATGTAAGAGGTTTTATTATTAAATTTTAAAATCAAAATAAATGATCATTATTTTTTAATATAATAAAACATTTAAATTACGTTTTTGAATATAATTTATTTTGATTTAAATTTACTAATAAAACCCCATACATAGTAATAAATTATATTAAAAACATAAAATTGGCAATAAATTATATTATAAAAATAAAAATAATTTTTCTCATTTTTAGTCTTGAATATTTGTGGATAAATTATCTAAATATATTTTTTTGTATAATTTTTTTTCAAAAATTAAATATAAATAAAATGACTGGTTTGCCCATGCCACATAAGCAACTTAACGGAATATTTGACGGTAGGTACTATAATGGCAAACAAATGAATAGTTCAGGTACCACCAGAGTCTTTATGAAAGTTCAGGTACCAAAAATTGCATTTGGTAATAACAAACGTTTAACGGTCATTTAAGACCCAAAAAGAAAAATGCAACGGTCTTATGCCACACTCACATTTTTTATTTTTCTTTTTCGTTTTGGTTTTGGCTTTGCTTTGCTTGGTGGCCACAACTTTTACATATATATATCAAAGATTGTTACTTTTCTTCCCTTTTAAAACAGAAAATGTAAGACTTGAATTCACATTTTTGGTTTGTGTACACAAATCTTGTGATAGCTAGGATTTACAAATTAACTTTTTATGCTCTTCATTTCTAATACAAATATATATAGTTAGAGTATGTCAAATACGTATTATGAATATTAGTCTAACAGAAATGCAATGCAGATGATGTTTTGTTCTAATGAACTGTGCTTCTAGCTTTTCAAACCTAGCTAGCTAGGCTAAAAGTTGTCAAAATGCAGATTTTAGGGTTTAGAGTTGGACTTTTAACAGCTAAAATTAAGACGGCCACAAAAACATAAATGAATAATTATTTTCATTTTTTTTTGCCACTGTAAATAAAGCATCCGATGATGATGATGATGATGATGATGGTCACGATATTCATCCACAATGAGCTCTCTGACAGAAGTTAAGTGGAGAGAATGCAACCCCAAATAATAAAAAGAGAACGAACCCCATGAGTTGGAGAATTTCTCACCTACAACATATTATAACCAGTAAGCCTATCATTTGGAATTCAATAATCTGAGGCATAAGCCATGCCATTATCCCCAAACGTTTTAGTTATTTTATTTGATAAAAAAAAAATTCTAATTATTTTATCCAACAGTATTATATCCCTTAAACGTGTTGCATACGTTAGCCGATAATGGTTTGCCAGAAAAACTTATCCGAAATATTCTACCTAAAATTAAACTGTGAGTTGTGTTTATTAATTGATCTCGTTCGTCATTGCAATTATGAGATTGCTAATGGATTTGTTTTTGTACAATACTTATATAACTACAAATGCATGTTGGTTTCTAGCATCAGAGTTATTATACTTTTAAAAAGTTCAGAGCAATCCAGTTAATTTCAAGTTGAGACGATGATTGCTAATTTGAATATGACTAAATCTTTGTAAATAGTTTGGCATCTGGTATTACCATCAGACTTGACATTCGCTCACTAGACCACATTTTGTGGTTATAAATCATAAATATATGATTTAACGTTTTTAAAGCAACGAGCATTCGAGCTAAAACTTCTACCGTGCCCTCCTCTATTTAGTTCAAGATTTAAAATTAATTTTCGACAACATGCAATGATTCAAGTGCTACCTTTAAACTCTATCAAAAGTGTTGTTTTTCATTTAATTGTTTTGTAAATATATAAATAATCTAGAATATATGAGTATACGTAATAAGAATTTATTTAGAAATTTTGAAAGACAGAGTTGACAACCATAGCCGCCCATACCCTAATACTTTAAGATCATCAGCCCTTATATATTTGATTGTATTTTTCTCCAATTAACACTGTCCAATTAATCCCCCCATCCACATTTTGTTCCAACTTCAAATATTTACTCAGTTGGTATTCTTGACCTAGATGCTATATATGGCCAAGAAAGTAAGAATGCAACACTTGTCCAATCACATCAAGCATGTGATGAAATGAAATGCAAATTTTCGTGAATTTCTTGGCCTTGTGTGGCTGAGAGTGACTCGTCAGTGGTCGGTGGCTGAGAGCAACATCAAGCATCTGATGTAATCTGCAAATTTATGAATGAAAACACCCTATATAGAATTCAAACATATGTATTTGATATTCATATGTTATACCTAAGTATATTAACCAAGATGAACTTATACAAAGTCCAAATGAGGTACGTATAGAAGATAGCAATTTGAAGATAAACAATGTTATCCTCCTTCCAAACATGAAAATTCATAAACAAAAGTGTGTATTTGCTAAAAGATATTATCTGGTTATATTCACGAATACAAATTTTAAAACATTTGTTTATAATATGTAAAAAGACCAATTTTACATGCTTAATTATATTGCTTTCTGTAGATCTATATAGAATAGCAGGAGATATAGGGGGGTTGAATGACTCTCACGTATATCGTTAATACGCGTGAAAGATAAAGATCTATGGCTGGTATTAATTTATAGCGAGGCTAAGGAATTTAATAGAAACTTTGATCGATCACTTTTAGATGAGACATTAGGTTGTTCCATGTAATTTCTATAATTTTGTCCACCCAAGATTTTTCAATTTCTAATTAGTTTAGACAAATGAGGAACTCAGACTCGTAACTTTTAGTTAAGGCTTTATGTAATATATACTAGAAATTGACAACATAATTTACTTCAGCGTAACTTACTTCAACTGGCTAGGAGATTAAACCACTTAAAAACCACTTAACTCATACTCATATAATATAGATAGATAGATAGATAGATAGATAGATATATCAATCTCCTTCACATGCGGACGTCCGCACGTAAAGTAAAATGCAAACATATGCATCCCGACCAATTGACAACATAATTTACTTCAGCGTAACTTACTTCAACTGGCTAGGAGATTAAACCACTTAAAAACCTGTATTTAGAGGCCCATAAATAACCCATGATTTAGTATAGTAAAAAAACGTCTTTGAGCTACAATTAACAAGATAGGCCGGAGAAACACATGGGATCAAGACATACATCAAAGATAAACTGCAACGGCAATTAAGGTTCCTTGTTAATTAGTTATGTTAGTTACAAATTAATAACCCTTCGTAAAACCCTTCATTGTAAAAATCAAGGGGCCATAATGATGGGGTTGATGGACCGTCAAATGCCTTACATCTAGTACGTACATGATCGATCTACTAAAGTTAGTTTTGCAGCACGTACTATGAACTAATCAATTAACAAAGCTAATTAAGTAGTTCTAATTTTGTATCCTGAAAAATATTACGTACTTTGGTAATATTTTTCAGGATACATAATAATAAATCAAAGACGTTGTCCATGAAGGATATGGTGAAGCTACATAGCTTCTCGAAGTAATCATCAAATAATCAAGGATAAGCTACTTGGTGTTTGGAGGAGGCAGGTTACACTTATTCAGACTTTCTGTGTCCACTAGCTAAGTTCAAATCCACTTTTGGGTATATATGAGAGAAAATCAAAGACGTTGTCCATGAAGGATATGGTGAAGCTTCATAGCTATCTCGAAGTATCATGTATTTAACCAAGGATAAGCTACTCGGTGTTTGGAGGAGGCGGGTTACATCTATTCAGACTTTATGTGTCCGCTAGCTAAGTGTATATCCACTTTTGGGTATATAAGAGAGAAAATCAAAGACGTTGTCCATGAAGGATATGGTGAAGCTTCATAGCTATCTCGAAGTATTATCAGATAACCAAGAATAAGCTACTCAGTGTTTGGAGGAGGCAGGTTACACCTATTCAGACTTTCTGTGTCTGCTAGCTAAGTGTAAATCCACTTTTGGGTATATATATATGTTTTCATTTTGAATGGAGGATTGGAGGAGATGATGGTTGGAGGAGATGCAAACAAGATTGCATCGCACTTCCCATACCAGAAGATGAGTACGACGTTGCTTCGAAAGCCGCTCGAGAAGCTATTGGGATTCACAAGTTTCCAAGAATAGTAGGGTTACATTTATGTGTAAACTAAATGTATGAAGTGATGTTGTGCTCAAGTTAAGAACACGAACACTAACCTGTCGCAGACATGGTCAAATTTGGTTAATCTCCTTTAATCTATCCTGAATGCAATCTTCAATGGGCTAAGATTTATGAATGTTTGTGATAGATAGAGCAGAGACCAAGATCATGTATATATAGCCAAAGAACAAGGTACCTTTCTATAAAAGGTTTCCTAATCCTAACATACAAAGGCATAATGATATATTCCATGTACTTAGAGGATTACTAATGATACAAGTAATGACCATGAATAAATTGTATCCCTAACCACCATAGAAAAATATTGAATGTCACTGACATATATAGTTCGATTACTTGCTCTACTAATACGTAGCTAATTTGTTGTTTATATGAAATGTAGATTGATGAGTTCACAAAACCTCACATTATGTACACTGATTAACACACACACACACACACACACACACACACACACACACACACACACACACACACACACACACACACACACACACACACACACACACACACACACACACACACACACACACACACATATATATATATATATATATATATATATATATATATATATTCACAAATGTTGATATCAATTATCAGAGATCGAGTTGCATACAGTTAATTTTAAGTATTTCTGATGAATCTCATCTACCATTTCAATTCGTCATAAGAGAAGGATTGCCCTAACCAAAACCAACAAGGTTAGCTTTCTTAGACTTAATACAGCATGTTAGCTTACTCGTGGTTGTGGGACGGAGATGGAGTCTTTATTTTAGTTTCATATTGCTTGCCGGCTATGGCGTCATCGCAACCTCAAGAGATATAGCTAGGGAAATTTTTAAAGTCGCCAGGGATTGTCATACGTACACAAGGTACACAAAGTTTTTAGTGGGTTGGAAGTGCATGGTGTGTTGATGGGTGTTTTGGCTATACCTTAAGTTGGCCGCGCTTCTTCAACCACGATCATCAGCAGAGGCACTTTCTCAGTTTATCTTATACATGGCGTCAGGTTTTCCTTCCATGTGGGCTTTGATCAAACAGTGTAGATGATTTGAGTACGTGATGAAGGTTTATGACCTTCATCACGTACTCAAAAATATGATGCCCTCTTTTAATTTAAACCATTGAGTTTGAATTTCAGTCGCAAGACAAAAATTGCCAACGACTTTAAATTAAAAAAGGATATCATATGTTTTCATCACCTTCCGCACCACAACCATTTTTGTAAGCCCCAATAATGTATGTGGTCTACATTTAGGTCATGATGGCTCAACATGGCTACAATCGAAAGTTAGAGTCTCCATTTAGCATGACAGGGTTGATGACATCGCTAGCTAGCGACTTCAATGACCCAAGCCAATGCATAATTCATTAGTGCGCCTTTATTTTAGGCCAAACGCACCCTATACCGTTATATAATTTTTCAAGTATCTCAGGTCAAAGGGAACTGCCGACTGCACTATTGATCGTCGTCAACCTGTGGAAGGTCTAGACTGACATGCGGGTTTGGGTCAACCCGATAGAGTTTAAGCTAGAGAGATTTGTTAAGGGTACGTGGTGACGTACTGATCTATGTTAAGGCCTTAAGGGTCATTGGTGAGAAGATCGAGAGCTTAGCTTGCATGCGCTAGTATTACTCTTGGCCTTCAAATGACGATTCTAACCTTGGCTGGTTTTCTTCATGTGTTTGAGACTTTGAGGTCACCGGTTGATATGACTGGAACGTACCGTCGGAACTCCACATACCCGCGACTTCAAATCCTCAATCGTCAAACCAGCGCTAATTATCTCCAAATTTTTATCAATAAACAATTAATTAAAATTGTGAACCAGTAGGTCAGGTCAGTTCATAACGAATATGTTAGAGATCCAATTAGTGAGATTCATTGTGCATGCCTAATTGGCAAAATCATTATCTATCAACTAGGAAAAAGTATCCAATATGATTGGTGTAGTGGTTTAATACCAAGATTGACTCAGGAGAGATCATGTGTTCAACTCCCTTAAGATACCAATGTGTGTGTTTTGACATCCTAAAGAGACAAAAAAAAAACTAGGTTTTGTTTTGATAGTGCAATTTGTCACATGATAAGATAACATGCAAATTAGATAGCTACACGTACGCACGACACAACTCACAAGATATATAATGGCCTGATCAAAGCCTGAAAGTCAAGATCGGATCGACCCGGAAAGCTTTGAGATATATATGAATCTTCATGTCGATCAGGAAAGTGACATCCACTGGTAAATTTTATTACTTTTTCCCTAGAAGAAGCGGAATGTATAGCATCACTTGACTATATATAATCTAGCCGTACAACACTGTACAAGTATGAATTATTGCATTGCATAATTGTCGTTGGACGTACTGTTATTAGTCTACTAGCTAGCAAGCTATGTACGTACTAGCTATAGCTGACAAACTAAATGTTTTTATCATGCCCATGTATATATGGCTCCATATCTGATATGTGTGTGTGTGGATCAAATCGCTCCTGATTCATATCTGATACCATGAAAATATCCATGGTCATGGTTGATCTGACAAAGAGAGATAAGAAAGAATCGACGATGATGTACTATATATATATAAGTGTGTGGATCAAATCGCTCCTGATTAAAAATTTTGTTTGTTCATATCTGAAAATGTCCATGGTCATGGTTGATCTGACAAAACAAAGATAAGAAAGAGGTGACGACCCTAAACACCCAAGCCGCCAGGGCGATGACTGTGTGTGTGTTAGACAATAATCTTAACTTCGTTACAAATTTTGAATTTAATTAAATCAAATTGAATTAATTCGATTTTAATTTTAAAATTCGATTTGAAAAGATATACAAAAGGGTGGTTGTTTTCTGCACTCCCAAAAGATAAAAACTTAGTCGTGCAATCAGTAGATTTTATACGTTACTGCTATATATATATATATATATATATATATATATATATATATATATATATATATATATATATGTGTGCGTGTGAGCAAGTTAAGTGACACAAACCAAATTAAGCTGCCGGCCATATCTTTCAACCCTAGCTAGCTAGCAATCTAATAAGTTGCAATGGTTTTTCTCATTCCCTATCTGAACCCTATCACGGCTGGATTGCTTGCAATAATAATGGCTTCCTACTGTTTAATATCAAGGAGTTGGAGCGCTTCCAAGGGCAAAATGGCTCCTGCAGCCAAGGGTGCATGGCCTATATTTGGTCACCTTCCCTTGTTAGGAGGGTCGACCAAGCCTCCTCACATAATCTTGGGAGACATGGCTGACAAGTACGGACCCGTTTTCACCGTCAGGCTAGGGGTGTATCCATCTTTGGTGGTGAGTAGTAGTGAGGTGGCTAAGGAGTGCTTTACTATCAAAGACACGAGCTTGTCCTCGCGCCCAAAAATGGCAGTTACAGAACACATTGGCTATAACTACGCCATGTTTGGGTTAGCACCCTACGGACCATACTGGCGAGAAATGCGTAAGATCACCAGTTTAGAGTTGCTCTCCAACCACCGGCTCGAGCTGCTTAAACACATTCGAGTCTCCGAAGTGAGTACCTTCTTGAAAGAAATGTACAAAACTTGGAGCACTGGAACAAATGAAAAGAAGGGCTCGGATGGTGACCAAGTTTTGGTGGAGTTAAAACAATGGTTTGGGGACCTGACTCTGAACGTGATTCTCAGGATGGTTGCCGGAAAGCGTTACTCTGTTGCTACCGATGACGAAGAGAAGAAAGAAGGGCGTCAAGTTCAGAAGGCACTGAGGGAATTCTTTTACTTTGTGGGGTTGTTTTTGGTGGGCGATGCAATTCCTTATCTTCGGTGGTTGGATTTAGGTGGACATGAGAAAGCCATGAAGAAATCCGGAAAAGAATTGGACGCCATTGTTGGGAAGTGGGTAGAAGAGCATAAGCGAAAGAGAGCACTAGAAGGTTATTGTAAAGGGGAGCAAGACTTCATAGACACCATGATTTCGGTGCTTGAAGGCGCAGACCTCGGTGGTTTTGATGCAGATACCATCAACAAGGCCACAAGCTTGGTACATGTTTCATCATGCAGTGCTACTACTTAATTCTTCTTTTTCTTTTCTTTTTGGTTAACATGCTACCACTTAATTAATTGGGATTGCAGCTTTTATTTTATGAGAAATGCTAAGCTCAAATGCGAAAATTTTTTGAATGGGACGGGTACGCCACGTGGCCACTGTACCCGGCCACAGTGATTGGCCACCAGCCAATAAAATAATTTTTCCGGATTAAAATATAGAATGAACAAATTATATAATATTCACAGTGGCTAATCACTGTGGCCGGGTACAGGGACACGTGGAGTACCCGGCACATGGAAAAATCCCTCCTCAAATGCAGGGTGCGTTTGACTCAACCACACCCAACGGTCCCAACCAAGTGTTAGCTTCTGAAATTTTTTTAATATTAAATTCATCCACAACTACCCAAAAGACTCAGCACTTTTTTTCTTCCGTTTTTATCCTTTCAGTTCCCATCTTCCCCACTACCTCTGAGACTCCCACCCTGTAAACCCAGAATGAAGTTGAACCCTTGTGGTTTTAATTTGCTGCGAGGCCTTATCTCCACAATCAATTGTTTGCTTCACACAAAGACAAATAGCTTCTGACCATAGGGTTAGTTCAAATATCAATTGTGCTTCTCAAAAGCCAACAATCAACAAAGCTCTAGCTTAGTTATTCAATGGTATCGACACAAACACCCATAATTATCACCAAAATTCAAATATATATTACCTCAGTTCTCTATCATCAAACAAGTAGTAAAGAAATTCAATTTTATTAACTAAGTCTGTCGACAACAACTAGCCAAAGTAAAAACAACCCCACATATTTAACATCTATTAACATTGAATTCAAATCCCTACAATTAAGTTGATTATTCAAATTTCTGTTATTAATAATTCTACAATTAACTCTATGATTCAAATTTTTAATTTGCAAATATGATTCAAACATCTATAAGGTAAATGCAATTTTGTAGTAGATTACAAATTATGAATTATTAGTGGTAGATAGTGTGTTCGTAGGTAAATTATGAACTACTTGATAATATGATTTTTCTTTACTAAGTTTATTTTTTACCTACCATTGAAGTTTCAAAACAAAAACTAACTATTTTACCTATACTATTATTAGCGTATGCTAGTTTATCACCTATATATGGTGTAGGTAAATTAACTACGTAGGTAAATTAATTGCCTATAAATACTGAGTAGGTATATTAAACTAACTAGTCTTCCTACATGCGCCTTGCGCGTGTGGAAGGTGGAAGGCGGCGTTCGTGCATGAGAGAAACGTTATCGCTTATTTAGTTTTTTTCGCATTATTTGTTTTTTGGTTTTGTAATAAAAAATAAAATAAGATAATATAATATATATATATATATAATAATAATAAATAGGCAAGTGGGCAAGTTGGTGTGAGGTCTTCATAAATATGGTTTTAATTTTCTTTATAATACTATTTATTGTTTTACCCTTACTTTATTTAAGTTTATATATTATATAATATAGTTTAGGAGGGTAAATCTTAGGTTTTTGAATGTTTAACAAGAACCCAAGTTTTCCCATTATATATATAGATAGATGAAATAATATGTAAATAAATTGCCACAACAAAACTAGGTAAATTAATCATTTAGAAAAGTAGGTAAATTACTAAAGTCTTTATTGAGTAATATGAAAGCAATGAGAATTAATTAGAAAACATAAGATGAACTTGAGGAACAAAACAACCCTCAATAACAATACCATTGTTAAGAAGAAGAATGAAAAAACACTTAAAAAAGTCATCAATCACCAACCAAAAAAAAAAAACAAATATATCAAATATATACCTTACAAATCTTGTAATTAATTCAATGCAACTATATATGCACCGTACTCAAATGTTAACATTTTATTTATATCTTTTCTATATAACATGTGTGTTCTTTTTCAGAATATAATTTTAGGAGGCAGCGATACCACCATGGTCACTTTGACATGGGCAATAACATTGTTGTTAAACAACCATCACAAGTTGAAAAGAGCCCAAGATGAACTGGACGCCAAAATAGGGAGAGAGAGAGTTGTAAGTGAGTCGGATATGAGCAAGCTGGTCTATATCCAAGCCATAGTGAAAGAGACGCTACGCTTACACCCGGCAGCACCATTATCAGCACCTCATGAATTCACCGAGGACTGCACCATTGGTGGCTACAATGTCCTAAAGGGTACCCGGTTGATCACAAACCTATGGAAGATCCAAACTGACCCAAAAATGTGGCCGGACGACCCATTAGGTTTCAAGCCAGAACGATTTCTAACCACCCATAAGGATGTTGATGTTATGGGTCAACATTTTGAATTGATTCCGTTCGGAAGTGGAAGAAGAGCATGCCCCGGACTATCTTTTGGCATTCAAATGGTGCAATTTACGTTGGCCAGCTTCCTACATGCCTTCCAAATTTCTACTCCCTCCAATATTATTAATGCACCAATTGATATGACTGAGAGTTTCGGGCTCACTAATGTTAAGGCTACTCCACTTGAAGTTCTCATCAAACCTCGTTTGTCCCATAATGTTTACGGGTGAAATAAAAGTTAATATGTGTACTATGTTATCGAAATTTTGCTATCTACCTTGGTTGAAGCCACTTGGAGGATACTCTCAAGTTACTATGATTTACACAATAAAAAATATTAACTAATATAATGAGTATTTACATGTTTCAAGTTTTGTGTTGTTTTTTAAATTATCAAAAAATATTGTACGTGAAAATAAAAAGAATAATCAAATGAAAATTTTCAAATTTAGCAAATATGGTAAATTGTCACTCTCACTCTCTGCATGTACTGAGAGCACCATATAGAGAAAACTAGTAGAGAATAATTTAAAGAGGCTAGTTTTTCTTAACATACTCTCCATTCTCCAAAGTAGCTAAAGAGCTTGTTGGAGATATTGTGACTTAAGTGCCAAAATGGTAATCCTATCAATTTTCCTATTATTTTGTGACTACCCGTACCGAATATTTCTTTATTTAATTATTTTTTTTTGGATTTGAAGTTTTTCGGAAAATTTTAACTTTGGGAAGTATGTTTAGTGGGCTTCCGTGATGACTTTTTGTTTCTTTTAGATTTTGGATATGCTTTCTTCACGAAAGTTGTATAGCACGTTAAACTGAGTTCGTAGACATAAAGTACACTTAAATCGGAGTTCGTATGGAGAAGTTATTGTCGTCGGAAGTTGAATTTTTATTTTGGGAAAGTTCTTATTTATGAAACTTCCATTTCGGGAAAACCCTCTCTCTCTCTCTCTCTCTCTCTCTCTCTCTCTCTCTCTCTCTCTCTCTCTCTCTCTCTCTCTCTCTCTCTCTCTCTCTCTCTC
Source organism: Rubus parviflorus (assembly GCA_029955375.1). NCBI lineage: Eukaryota > Viridiplantae > Streptophyta > Magnoliopsida > Rosales > Rosaceae > Rubus > Rubus parviflorus. Next base: position 5,089,753 of record JARGGL010000010.1, read on the forward strand.
TCTCTCTCTCTCTCTCTCTCTCTCGCAGCCCCTTTCCAGAGCAAAAATTCCAGCCGACTTTGGTCGGCGTTTTCTTGGCCGTCCAGCCACCTTTTGGCCTGAAATTTGTCCCAAAAGCTTCATCACTTCATCCACTTCAATCTTATACTAGTTTCTTGCATCAAATCATAGTGTAGGAGGAGAAATTAAGGAGAGAAAATCACCCAAAACTGCCAAAATTTCTCTTGCTTGCCGACGACGTTTCCGGCCGAGCTAGGGTGGAAGCCTTACTAGGCTTTGAAGCCCTCATCACCACGAACTTATTGCCACTGGTCTCACCTCAATCGGACTCCGGACTGAGGAGAATCAAGGAAATGAAAATCTGGTCACCACCGGCTTTCAAGGCAGATTCTGGCCAACCAAGACCAAATTGATCTTCAAGGAGGACGAGTCGAGCCACCGACCGAGGAGGTTTGTGCTAGGCGTGAGGTTTAGCCGCAATTTGCGAGTGGACTTTTGTTTTAAATTAAATGTGTATGCAATTCTATATTTCGAAAGAATTATTTCCTCGTATTTAATTCTTGTTTATCATATTTGATTTATGATTATAAGTCTCGAGCATGGATTTTATTTTCATGTTTCTATTCCCAATTTTATCGAATTTCTTACTTATGCCAACTTTACTATTTCTAGATATTAGCTCGAGACTTGGTTTATTGATGTTTTACGAAGATTTTCCATTTCGAGGGTTTTTGCCATTTGGTAATTTGGTTTCCTTCATCGAGGAATCGTTGAGTCTTATGATTTATACATATATCTCGAGCACAAGTGTTATTTTCCATATCCGACATTTGAATTTATGCATTTTAATTATGCGAATTTACCATCTTTCCCGGAATCTTATTGTGGCTCGAGATAATATTATTTGCTAGCTTTTGAGACTTGCTACTCTATGAGAGTATTTTTGGAAAAATTTATTATTTGAGGCTTAATAGTTTTATTGGATATTTGAGGAAATGATTTTTCCCTTCCGAGCTATTTTCCTCCGTGATGAGTTCGTATTAAGTCTCAATGTTTTATGAGCTGATTTTGGGGAGAGTTTTCGATGATTTCTATGAGAGGTTTCGGTGATTTCCTTGTATTTAATTTATCACCATATTGTTACGTACCTGACGTTGCATGCATGCTCGATTTCTTTTCCGCCTTAGTGGCGAGGATACGGTTGTCCCCAGAGCCCTTCCGTCTTTGTGACGAGGTGATGTCTTGTCTTTTGTGATAAGCTCACCGATGCCCAGTGTCCGCTCTGCCTCTGTGGCGAGAGGATACGTACGGGAGAGTTGGAGATATTAATTTATTTGTATGGTGTGATTTCCTCTCCTCCCCATCATTTTTCGAACATTTTTTATTGATTGGAAGTTCATGATTTCGAGATCCTTGATTTAAATATTTGCATGCATACTGTTTAATAAGAAAATTTGGGAAAACATAAATATTATTTTTCCGATAATAACATTTTTTGTCCACTCACTCTAACGTTTTTCTTAAATGCTTTTCTCTGAGCTCTTCGGTTTTAAATTGTGCAGGTCACAGATTAATTGAAGTCGGGCCACTCTACGGACGAGACATTATTCTACCATTGCTTCCCTTCTTCTTAGTAGACTATTCATATAATTTTGTATTTGTAGAAAAATCTTGTTGGGTCATTAGTATGCTCTGATGTACCGAATTTCTGTTGAATTTGAATTGCTGAAGTATTAGACTTTTGGGTTAGAAATCCTTTGTTTATTGTGTTATTGTGGAAGATTGTGATTATTGTGGTGAGCATGTAGGCTCAGAAGTTTGGTTGGTTTTGTTGAACTACTTTAGAAGTGTTTTTCGTCCACAGGTTTTTGGGTAGTCCATTTTTAAGGGAGTTTATGCCGAATTTTTTGTAGAAATTTTCCTTAAGGTGGGCTCCACAGGGTCACCTCGGATTCTAAGGTGGAATCTAGGGCGGATCCTGACATATTTACTGATTTCCAACTCTTTAGAATCCATTATTTTTGGTAGACATCAAAGTACGTACCCATAATATTGAATGTTCTTCTCAAAGTTTGAACTAAAAAATTTCCACATGGATTTTTGTGCTAGTCGGAATCTTCACTTATTGAATCTAGGTGGTTACTTAATTTGAGTTCGGAATTTTGGTCGCCCAAATATGGTTCTCAAAAACTTCTTCAGCTATATTTTCTCATGAAAATCAGGGACTAATGAATATGATCTTACAAATATATTTTGCTTCAAAAATGTGATGTTTGAATCTTTTTGACTAACCATTGTATAGCGGATCAATAAATGTAATCTCCGCTCAAAAGAAATTATGGTTAATAAACATCAAAAGTAGGTGGTCTGATAGGAGCATATTTATATGTTCCGTTGTGATTAATTCTATATTATTACCTTCATAATCCTTGTTTATTCGGGTCATTTATATTTTTTTTATGTTTTATAGGACTCCTGGGGTGATGAGGAAGGAAAAGGAGCAATTGGAGGCGAATTGGAATGATTTTAGAGTTAAAGACGGATTGAGACAGGGAGATGATCGACCGGTCGACGTCCCAGTTCGACCGGTCGACCGGTCGACCGTGAGATGCCAAAACCTAATTCTTTTAGGATTTATTTTATTCCTTGTGGGCTTCGACTCCAAATGGGCTAAGGATGTTTTAAACCCTAAATTATGGTATTTAAGGGTCTCTTGAGCAGTCGGGAAAGACACATCGTGATATCCAGAGAAAAAAAGACATTGAAGTAAGAGGGAAGCTGTGAAGATTGTTGTGATCCTATTCTTCTTTCGGTTTCTTTTATATTTTTCATATGACTTTGTTGATTGCTACCATGACTATGTGTAGCTAATTTCCTTAGTAACTGGGGGATGTTCCAAGCCCTAGACATGTGGATCTTATGATTAAAGTTTAATTGATTTCTTCTTGGACAAATTGGATGCTTGTTTGATTCATTATTTATTCATCGATAGATTCTTGTATGTTTATTTGTGATGCGCAGCATAGTAAGCATGCTAGGGTTTTATAGCTATGAATGTGTGCATGATCATCTTATATAATCATAACATGTTCTAGAGTAGAACATGAATAATTGGCCTATTCATATGAATCAAGATCTAGGTAATTAGAACAATACTAGTATCGAAGTTGCCAAGTGTTACTCACAATCTCTTTGTGCTTATTGACTTTTGATTTGTTAAACCTTTCGGAAATACCATCTTAGGCTACTTGTTGGAAGCTAAGTTAGGTCGTAAATATCATACCCCTAATATACCAAGTTTGAGAGATTAATGGGTTAAGTTCGATATATCATTGGCTTACCTTGAGTAATGGCTTTGAATTAATTAAGCAAAATTAATTGGATTATCATAAGTGATGCATTGTCTAGTGGTGAACAACAGTTCCTGGTTACATTTTCATCTATTGGTTCTATTTCATATAATCTTGATCATCTTGGATTGATTTCCATCAATTCAATCAGATTTCTTTTACTTGTTTGTTAGTTTAGACAAAACCCAAAACCCTCCATATTTATATTATTGTTTTAGTCATTGTAGTTTAGTAATTAGACTCAATCATCTGCGAGAGACACTTGCTTATCCATACTACTTCGTGACATTATTCTTATTTGCAAGGATTAAATTGAGTGCTCTTTAGCCCTATCATGGTCAACCTTAGTCACAAATTTGTGTTTCTTCAAGGTAGTTAGAGAGAGTTTCTTCGATGAGATTTATTGTCACTCGATAAATTTTGGAAGTTTTATTGTTTGACAATAACAAAAGAAATTTAGAATTGATATCAATTTTTCTATTCCAAATTAATTTATCTAGTTGCAAGAAGTCATTCTTACCCAAAATAACAGCAGAGAACGCTATCCATGTCCAAATATATATTTTCATTATGATTAGAGCTGAAAATACTTTGAAAATCAAATTAATCAGAAAGGATAAAAAAAAATGAAACTACAAAAAACATATAGAAATTAAAAAGAAAAATTTCACATATACTTAACCAAATAAGGATAGTATGTTAGCATTTCTCATACATAATGTGGAGAAAAAGTCCTTGTTAAGGTAAATAAGGTCCTCATTAGAGTAAATTAGGTTCTCATTTGAGTAATTAAGTCCTAAAAGTGGTAATTGTAATGTTTTACGACTTGAGAACACATATTACCACTTCGACAACTCATGTAGTAACTACGAAAAAGCCATTGTTAAGGTAAATATGTTTCTCATTAGAGTAAATAGGTTCTCGTTTGAGTAATTAAGTTCTAAAAGTAGTAATTGTACGTATGAGATACGTTAACATACACTAAAATTTTCCATGCTTAATCAATAAACTTCCACAATCTTTAAGGTAAATATGGTCCTCATTAGAGTAAATAAGTTCTCGTTTGAGTAATTAAGTCCTAAAAGTGGTAATTGTACGTATGAGATACGTTAACATACATTAGAATTTTTCATGCTTAACCAATAAACTTCCACAATCTTTAGATAACCACCTCCACACCCAGACCCTTCGGGTGTGTAAATATTTCTAATTTTTGTTATGGGAGGCTTTTAGCGATGAACGGTTTGTCAGCAAATGTGTGTCTCTTTTAAATATTTTTTAGAAGTGTTTACCGACAAATACTTCGTCAGCAAAGGTATGTCCCGTTTTATTTTATTTTTTTATGGGAGACTTTTTGCCGACGAATGATTCGTCGGTAAATGTATGTTTCTTTTTAGTTTAATTTTTTATGGGAGAATTTTTTGACTAATAATTAACTCGTGGGAATTTTTGTGTTCTTTAGGGTAATCCCATAACAAATAGAAGCTCATTCCTCTACATATTCTGATATTCATAATTCACCCACAAAATAGAAACTTCTTCTCTGCCATGGCTAAAGCAATAGTACCATATATGTCTTCTTCTTTGATTTCTAATCGCAACCTTGTTAACATCAAGTGCTAACGGTTTAGTAGGCTAGGGATGGCAATAATACCCGTGAGTTTGAGTATATGCGGATATCAAACCCGTTCGGGTTGGGTTTAAATTCGATAAATGGGTAACGGGTTTGTGTTTGGGTACGTATATTTTAAAAACCGGACTCGGAGTTGGGTAAGGTATAGATATAGCATATCCATACCCATACCCTAACCCAAACCCACCCCGAAATATTAATTTATTTGTATTATTTTCTATTTGGGGTTGTGTAATTTTTATTTAGATTAGTTCCAATGGTTGGATTGTGTAATTTTTCATTTTGAACTTTGAAAACTATGTGATGTGTGTGAGGTTGTGGAGTATTTAGCTTATTGTGTACATTAATTCTTATTTCTCGCATAATTGGTTTAAATTTCTTTAAATAAAGATTAATATTTTAGCCGCAAGTATGGATAAATTTGGGCGAGATTCGATTATCCAATTAAGTGTGAGTTTGGGTAATACCCATACCCGAAAGAATGGGTTTGGGTTTGGAGATGGATATGGCATATCCAACCCCGATCCAACCCGTTGCAATCTCTATGGTTTAGGCATAAGCTTGTAGTTACATGGTTACACCTCCGACCCAACCCTCCTCAATTTTGTTGAACGAGACCAAGCACGCACACAACACTTTTTCAAACGAGCAAGTCTGACCAATATGATGGAGGAGGAGGAGGAGGAGGCTCCGAACTTACACCTTTCTGATCTTCGAAAAATTGTCGTCGGCCGAATTCTTTATTTGTTGGTCCTAGACAGGCCGGGGTACAACAAATACCACAAACTCACGGAGACCAAGACTACATCGTAATTGGTAACCCAACAAAGATTCATTTTAAGAATCCCTAGCCTCTATATAGCGAGATTATTGTTCTGGGAATATTATTTTGTTAAGATGTCTAGGATTGTTATTATTATAAAAACTTTTATTATTGCAATTCAAAGCAGGCAATATACACCTAAATTTCACACTCACAAATTGGTAAATTTATACAATTAATTTGCTCATCCCCTCCTTACTCCTGATGAACTCATAGTGTTTTTTTTTCTTTGGACGACAATTTCATTGGAAAATATACGAGATTACATATTAATATACTCCGATAAGGCACCAAAAACATTAACTATTTAAGTTATTGAACATGACACAATATAAAAAAAATACATACTCCTGAACTCATAGTTGATATGAGTATATCTTAGTTATCTATGAGGCAATCACCTCAGCTGGCCAACCAATTTTCAAATTCTTAAGAGCATCTCCAATAGTGATAGCCATTTTAATTTGCTAAATATTGAAAAACTGTCATATGACTAGCCACTTTTAGAGATCCACTCCAGCAGTATTAGCTATTTTAAGTAAAAATTGAATTGTTAAAAGAAAGAAAAACTAACGTAGAAAGATTGAACTTTAAGTTCATTTCTCTCTCCTCCTTAGTTAAAGTTAAATTTAACTTTAATTACTTTAGATAATCTGTTGGAGCTGTACGTAAATTGCTTCAAAACTACCCAAATTTTAACTTTGGGTAGTCCGTTTGAGATGCCCTAAACTTTGAAGATTTAATGCAACATTTGAATAATATATAAATACAGTATCATCGACAAAAATTATCCATAAGCTTGGCATAGTGTTTAATGTTTATTCCTTCATTATGGGTTTGGGATTTTTTTTTTTTTTTTTTTTTTTTTTAGAATATCATCATGGGTTTGGGGTTCAAATCACTCTTGCAACAAAATTTCAAATTCGCCATCGCAAACAGTTGACACTTGATTTACCACTTTTTAATTGTTTTTTAAAAGAAAAAAATTTCAAATTAGGTCAATTATTACAAAAACATTCCCAATTAGATTTAGGTTTCCTAATATTTACCAATAAGGTTGGTAATTTGCCTAGAGGTTTTTGTTTTTTTCCAATCATGTGGTCTCTAATAGACTAAGCTAATTTTCGTTGATAATATTGCACCTGCTTCAATTTTAGTCACAAATTTGTGCTTCTTCAAGCTAGTTAATTAAGAAAAGACCCAAATCGATTTTGCAAAGGTGCAGTAACTTCATCTTCCCTTGTCTGTTAGTTCACATGGGTAGGAAGTGTGAACGCCAAGTTTTGGTTTTCTCGTTCAAAAAAAAATTACACACAAACAAAACAAGCACAAGGGTTTTATTTATTTATTTATTGGGCCTATTACTCTGAATTTGACGTGTAGCTGGTGTTATTCATCTCGTTTTTTAACAACTCAATAATCGCAATAAATTACCACCATGCGCTTAAACATGGTTGTGTTTGCATGATGACGATATGCACTTGCATTGTGTACCTTTGTAATGAAGGCTCACATGGAAAGTAGAAGTCAACTGCCAAAATTAACCAAGTATGTACTACGGTTTCCTCTGGGTCTACGTTTCAAGGGAGAGTCTCTAGTGAGGACCTTATAATAAAGACTTGGTGATGACTTTCAAATCAACGGTTAGATAAGTAGTATGTTTAAAAAATAATATTTCAAATAAACTTTAAAATACTCATCCAACCGTTGATTTAAAAGTCTTCACCAAGTTCTTATTATAAGGTCATCATTAGAGACTCCCCTTACGTTTCAATACTTGAATAATTAGCCCAATCAAATTACTACGCGCAGTGGCCCACCAAAAGGTAGTAGTCAAAAGGTAGAGTTTATAACAACATGAATAAGAGAGATTATCGTGCTGATAATGTGTTATAAACTAAATGGGAACTGAGAGAAAAATATAGAGACAGAAGATATATATTAGGGAATATAAGTATATTATTCAGTCTCATTTGTCTCCTTTAAATAGAGGTAAAGTTTATATTATGAGGATATAACTAATGAGTATTTATGTGGACAGTCACGTATAATAATATATTTACAACAACAATTTTGTTGTCATTATGGTAACGTGAGTTTTTTTTTTTCTAATCTTAATTCTATTAGAGATAATAACTCCACATTACATGGGCATAGGGTAGGCAAACCACTACACTAACTGCACCTCTATTGTTTTTAAGGACAAATAATACATTCATGGATCCGGATCATGGGACACACTATTTGACACACATTTTTACTATTCTTTTGATCCCTTAGATTTAACATGGGTCCGGATCATGGGACACACTATTTAACACACATTTTTACTCGAGTTTTTCTATTGGAACCTCCAAATTTACTTACTTGACCTCTGTACTTTTTACACCTCCTAATAAATTTTCAAATACTAAATTTTACTCACTAAACCTCACTAAACTTCCTCAAATAACCTCACTCATATAATTTGCAAAAAACTTTCATCTTTAAAATAAAAAACTTAGCTATTTCAATGATATAATTACTCTATAAATCTTAATTAAATGTTCATTCCTAAATTAGACAACATAAATCTCTTATCCAATAAAAAAAATCAAACACAAGGTATTGGGTTTCAAAAATTAATTTCTAATCAACAAGAAAATGTTTTAGCATGAACTATTATTTGTTTTTTTTTTAACTATTCTTTTCTCTTTTAGATGTGCAATAAAAAAAAGTAATAATTTATTCTTAATGTTTATTTTTTTCCTCTATTTTTTGTACCTCATGATTAAATATTTTATATATTTTTTTAATTGCTAACTTTTTTTTTTGCAAATATAATGGATAGACTTAGATTTAGGTCATAGTATAATTTATTTTGTTCTCTATCACAATTATGCGTTCAACAAATAATACAAATTTTTATGTCACATGATCTATCATAGTTTTAATTCTTATTAAATATATATAAATGTTTTAATGAGTATGTAGTGAAATTGGAAAATAAAAATAGATAAGGAAAATAATAAAGAATACAATCTAATATTATTGAATTGGAAACTCTTGAGAAAATAAACATAATATCTTTTTGGTATAATTATTGTCCTTAATAGTCATTTTATAGGAGGTTATAAATGTCATTTAATAATTCATAATGGAGTGAGGTCAAGAGAGCAAATTTGGAGGTCCCAATAGAAACACTTTTTACTCTTCTTTTGAGCTCTTAGATTTAAAAGCATTTAATGGTCTAGATGAATTGTGTGTCTTATGTGGCAAATGACATGATATTTTCCAACAAAAGAATAAATAAATTACAATAAATTTTTAATTTTTATAAAATTTTCGAATTTTTTCAGACCAAAAAAAAAACTTTTGGATTTTTCAAAATTCAAAGTGATATCAAATCTGTCTCTTCTTCTCCTCCCTTCTCAGACTTCGGTTATCTGGAAATCTCTTGCACCATCAACAATAGCTTTCAAATCTAATAAATTTCTTTGGTTTATAAATTTTGATCGATTATTTTCTCCTTGAGATTTCCATCAAAATATTTTGCAAGCTAACTCTGTCGATCATCTCCACTTTCAATTGTGAGCTCATAATTTTAAGAGGGGTGAAAGGGATTGGTTTATTAATTGATAATTTGAGGAAGAGGATGGAGCTATGGACGCTCTTCGTTGGTTTATTAATTGAATATTGGCATTGATTCCAGTCTCATCTTCTCTTGAGATGAAGATGGCGTTCCTGTTCTTATTCTTTAGTTTTTTTTTTCCTTTTTTCTGTTCTAATGGCATTCATAAACCTTACATTTTGATTTTTCACTATAAATAAAAAATTAGTCTTAATTTATTTATTCTTTTATTGGGAAATATCATATCATTTGCCACATAAGACACACAATTCATCTAGACCATTAAGTGCTTTTAAATCTAAGAGCTCTAAAGAATAGTAAAAATATGTGTTAAATAATGTGTCCCATGATCCGAACCCTACATTTATATATATACCATTAAAATTAGCTGACCTAAATTTTACCTAGCTCTACCCCTGCCTTGCTAGCTCCTTATAGTTAACCTTTTTTTATGTACCTCCAAAAGAATCAAAAGAGCAAAAGATTAATTAGTATCTTCTTATAAATGCGAAGTCACTCAAAAAAGTGTAACTTTCAATGTTTGAGAAATGACTTTTCTTAGTTATGTAGAGACTAACTAAACAAAGAAAGATTAGTGAATGAATCAGATATCAATAACATGGAGTATTTGCAAACAACGTACTGTTAAAGCTAGATCTAAGCAATGCGTTTATGCCAAGCTGGACCACGTATGTACTCTATCTGAGGCCAAAGGGAATTCACCGTTGATCGTCAACCTCTACGGACGGTCTAGACTACCCGTGGGTTCGGGCCAACCCGATGGGATCCAGTTTAAGTCAGAGAGATTTGTTAAGGGTACGTACTGAACGATATTAAGGGTCAGTGGTGAAAAGAGCTTAGCTAGTAAGATTAATCTGTACGTGCATGCCTAATTGGTAAAATCATTATCAACTAGGGTAAAAGTATATATTTTGACAGTGAAATTTGTTAGGAAATTGTGTAGATATCGAATGGAATATTCAACAACTCAAAAACCACTAACAAAATATGCAAGAAATAAAAGAGATAAAAAACACCAAGAATTATAACGTGGTTCAGCAAGGTACCTACGTTCACGGGACAGTAACAACAAAAAACTTCCACTATACAAATAATGGGTACACCAAGAATAAACAACTTCAAGTACAACACACTTAAAGGAAACACACTCTCACACTTTGTTTGCTCCCTCTCACACACTCTCTACTTGGAGTACGTGACTACACTATCTCTCTGTTTCACACACTCTCACAGAGTATTGTAGTACATATATAGCAGCACCCTTGTGCTCTTTTTCTCTTGCTCTCGCCCTCTGCAGCTCTCTCTAAATATCTCTATATATGCTGCACTGTTGTGCCTGCACATTACGTACATATATATAGATATAATAGCTGCAGCATGCACACATATTAGTCTTCCTTTCATACTCACCCACCACATGCACACAACACACATTAGTCAAGAAATTAAAAAGAGGAAAGGAAGACTGGGCCTTCCTCTTTCTGCCGTGAATCATGCCACCAGGATTTACTCCACCTTTTTGACTTACACTTGCTGCTTCATATTTTCTACGTACACATAACCTTGCCATGTTTTTTTACGTACACATAACCTTGCCATGTTTTCTTCCATCTAGAAGGGACCATACAACAAAATTTGTCATACGATAAGACTATATTACATGCAAATTAATTACATAGCTACACGTATGTATATACGACACAACTCGATCACATGATATATATAATTGATCTTATCATACCTGACAAAACAAAGATAAGAAAGAGCCGACACCTCCAAACACCGAGCTGGGAGGAGAACTCCGTTTGAAACTCTCCCACTATGTCATGATGATACACAGTACAAAGGCAACACGAAACTCCGCCGACGGTTAGGAGGAAATCATGCATATATCAGTGCTCAGTGGTTATCCACGTATATATATATATATATATATATATATATATGTGTGTGTGTGTGTGTGTGTGTGTGTGTGTGAGAGCAAGTTAAGTGACAAACCAAATTAAGCTGCCCATATCTTTCAACCCCAGCTAGCTAGCAATCTAAATAAGTTGCAATGGTTTTTCTCATTCCCTATCTGAACCCTATTACGGCTGGATTGCTTGCAATAATAATGGCTTCCTATTGTTTAATATCAAGGAGTTGGAGCGCTTCCAAGGGCAAAATGGCTCCTGAAGCCAAGGGTGCATGGCCTATATTTGGTCACCTTCCCTTGTTAGGAGGGTCGACCAAGCCTCCTCACATAATCTTGGGAGCCATGGCTGACAAGTACGGACCCGTTTTCACCGTCCGGATCGGGGTGTATCCATCTTTGGTGGTGAGTAGTAGTGAGGTGGCTAAGGAGTGCTTTACTATCAAAGACACGAGCTTGTCCTCACGCCCAAACATGGCAGTTGCAGATCACATTGGCTATAATTACGCCATGTTTGGGTTTTCACCCTACGGTCCATACTGGCGAGAAATGCGTAAGATCACCAGTTTAGAGTTGCTCTCCAACCGCCGGCTCGAGCTGCTTAAACACATTCGAGTCTCCGAAGTGAGTACCTTCTTGAAAGAAATGTACAAAACTTGGAGCACTGGAACAAATGAAAAGAAGGGCTCCGATGGTGACCAAGTGTTGGTGGAGTTAAAACAATGGTTTGGGGACCTGACTCTGAACGTGATTCTCAGGATGGTTGCCGGAAAGCGTTACTCTATTGCTACCGACGACGAAGAGAAGAAAGAAGCGCGTCAAGTCCAGAAGGCACTGAGGAAATTCTTTTACTTTGTGGGGCTGTTTTTCATAGGCGATGCGATTCCTTATCTTCGGTGGTTGGATTTAGGTGGACATGAGAAAGCCATGAAGAAAACCGGAAAAGAATTGGACGCCATTGTTGGGAAGTGGGTAGAAGAGCATAAGCGAAAGAGAGCACTAGAAGGTTATTGTAAAGGGGAGCAAGACTTCATAGACGCCATGCTTTCGGTGCTTGAAGGTGCAGACCTCGGTGGTTTTGATGCAGATACCATCAACAAGGCCACAAGCTTGGTACATGTTTCATCATGCAGTGCTACTACTTAATTCTTCTTCTTCTTCTTCTTCTTCTTCTTCTTCTTTCTGGTTAACATGCTACTACTTAATTAATTCAGTGCAACTATATATGCACCGTACTCAAATGTTAACATTTTATTGATATCTTTTCTATATAACATGTGTGTTCTTATTCAGAATATGATTGCAGGAGGCAGCGATACCACCATGGTCACTTTGACATGGGCAATAGCATTGCTGTTAAACAACCATCACAAGTTGAAAAGAGCCCAAGATGAACTGGACGCTGAAATAGGGAGGGAGAGAGTTGTAAGTGAGTCGGATATGAGCAAGCTGGTCTATATCCAAGCCATAGTGAAAGAGACGCTACGCTTATACCCGGCAGCACCATTATCAGCACCTCATGAATTCACCGAGGACTGCACCATTGATGGCTACAATGTCCTAAAGGGTACCCGGTTGATCACAAACCTATGGAAGATCCAAACTGACCCAAAAATGTGGCCGGATGACCCATTAGGTTTCAAGCCGGAACGATTTCTAACCACCCATAAGGAGGTTGATGTTAGGGGTCAACATTTTGAATTGATTCCGTTCGGAAGTGGAAGAAGAGCATGCCCCGGACTGTCTTTTGGCATTCAAATGGTGCAATTTACGTTGGCCAGCTTCCTCCATGCCTTCCAAATTTCTACTCCCTCCAATGATATTAATGCACCAATTGATATGACTGAGAGTTTCGGGATCACTAACGCTAAGGCTACTCCACTTGAAGTTCTCATCAAACCTCGTTTGTCCCATAAAATTTACATGTGAAATAAAAGTTAATATGTGTACTATGTTATTTTCCCAAATAAAAATTATCGATGTGTCATGGATTTGTAATATATATGTGGTAGAAGATTGTCTTATGTAAAATAGAAAATAATAAATGTGTTACTGAATAACTCCGCCATGTCTATTGTGCTATTGCTGATGTCACTTCACCAAATATATAGTTAGTGAACATTTTCATTAAATGGTATCAATCGCAAACTTACGTTAATAATCCGTCCAAAGTTAATAAATGGTACGAATCACAAACTTAATTACGTTAATAATCCGTCTAAAGTTAATGAATGGTACCAATCGATTTTTCACCAACACTTTAACCCTACGTTCCTTTAGAGGCCAAGGTGTTGGACTGTTGGTGGTAGCCTTCGCACTCTCCTTTGCCATCTGTGCAGATCAAGTTTTGTTAACGAAGATCTCAAAAAGCTAAGGAAAGAAATTAAAGAAGACATTGCATTGAATAAAAATTCTTCCGCACATGCCTTGTGGAAACCCTTAGCATCTCTGCGCAAGGCCTTCATTCTCTCCGCTCTCCCGGCCCCCTGGCCCTTCTTTGTCGATCTCCTTCTCTTAATTATATGGGGAAATCCCTCAGCTTTTTCTCCAGTCTTCCTCCGGCCTTGCCCTTGTTGTGGATGATATGTGGTTGTGAGTTTATGAACAGAATACATGCATATTGGAGTTCAGAAACCTCAAACATACATATTTATAAATGTACTAGCTTGAATAATCAGATGAATGGGGATCAATGAAGTTCATGAGAACTGAAAAGAATGGACAGAAGTCAGATTAGGAATACTTAGTAAATCTGGTATAGATCGAACAAATTAATGAAGATAAACATTTATCTACAGTTCTACACCAAGATCAACTCTCATGAGATTGGAATTAATACTACAAAAACTTCGTAGTGAAGAATTTTCCAAATAAATTGCTTTCAAAGTATTAAACTCAGCTTGCAGGAAACAGCTAACTTCATGAAGTCTACAGAGGTAAATTCAATTGCCACAAAACCGAACCAACCATCTACACAACTTTCTATCTAAACTAAACCCATATATCTCATCAATGTGACACTAAATTAAACCAATGTCCTCCAAATTTTGAAGAGTCATTTATATCTAACACAAACAATAAAACAACTCATAACCTGAAATAAACACAGACACAAGAAAATGTGATAAATTTGATTGTTTACCATTACTGAAAACATAAAGCGGCGCCCTCAGAGCCTAAACTCTAAATCCCTAATCAATGAAGTCTTTTGGGGTATAAGCACATTTTAAACACAAGAAATGTAATGTTCCTATTTCTATTCACCAAACAAAAAAAAGATGTGAATATGACAAACATATATACAGCTTATGTGTATTTGGCAAACCAAAAGTAAAGAATGTAAAAGGATTTTGTTTTAATTTTGAGGCTCGTGGACTCAATAAATTAAATAATGCAAAGAACTTTAGCAATATATTGGCCATCGAAATCAAGTTTTTGCTTGATTCGGTGAATAGTGCCAAATTGAGGAAAACTTCTATAATATATCACATCATTTCCTTAAAAAATACAATTTTTAAAATTCTCAAGACCGATTTACACGGGTGTCCAAAAGTATTTTAAGGGCTCGATAAAACCCAACGCGAGAACATACGATCACTACCGGAAGTGATTCTTTTTATTTCGTCAAATTAAAATACAAAAAAAAGAGTTTTTTTTTTATAACGAAAAATAAAAAAGAGTTAGGAACGCCTTTAAAGATGAACGATTCATCACTATAGGTTATTCAAAATAAATATTTTTCTTTAATTTTAATAAATGTAAAAGAATTTTATTTTTTGAGGCTCTTGGGCTCAATAAATTAAATAATGCAAAAGAACTTTGGCAACACATTGGCCATCGAAATCGAATTTTCGTCTGATTCAGTGAATTATACCAAACTCAATAAAACTTTCTTATTATAGCACATGATTTCCTTGAAAAATTAAATCTTTGAAATTCTCAATACCGGTTTGCACGTGTGTCCAAAATTATTTTAGGAGCTCAATGAAACCCAACGCTAGAACTTACGAGCACCGGAAGTGATTTCGTCAAATTATAATAAAAAAACTTTAGGAACACCTTTAGAGACGAAGAATTCGTCGCTACAAGTTGTTAAAATAAATATTTCTCTATAATTTGAATAAATGTAAAAGGTTTTGTTTTTTGTGGGGCTCTAATTGGCCTTAATGAATTAAATAATGCAAAAAAGCTTTGGCAACACATTAGCCATCAAAATTAGGTTTTCACCTGATTCAGTGGATTGTGTCAAATTGAAGAAAACGTCCTCATTATAGCACACGATTTCCTTAAAAAGAAATTTTTTGAAATTATCAAGACCGGTTTTCCACGGGTATCTAAAAGTATTTAAGGGGCTCAATGAAACTCAACGTGTGACCTTACGAGCACCGGAAGTGTTTCTTTTTATTTCGTCAAATTAAAATAAAATAAAAAAGTTGGAAACATCTTTAGTGAAGAACAAATCGTCGCTACCTGTTGTTCAAAATAATTTTGTTTCAGGGGCTCTTAGTCTCAATCAATTAAACAATGTAAAATAACTTTGGCAATACATTGGCTATCAAAAATGGGTTTTCACCTGATTCGGTGAATTGTGTCAAATTGAAGAAAACTTCCTTATTATACCGCATGATTTCTTTGAAAAATAAATTTTTTGAAATTCTCAAGACCGGTTTGCACAGTTGTCCAACAATATTTTAGGGGATCGATGAAATGGGAGACCTTACGAGCACCGAAAGTGCTGTTTTTTATTTTGACAAATTAAAATAGAAAGAAAAAAGTTAAGAGTTGTTCGTCGCTACAAGTTGTTCAAAATAAATATTTGTTTTCAATATGAAGAAATGTAATATGATTTTGGTTTTGGGGTTCTTGGGTTCAATGAATTAAACAATGCAAAAAAACTTTAGCAACACATTGGCCATCAAAATCGGGTTTTCGCCTGATTCGGTGAATTGTATCAAATTGATGAAAACTTCCTTATTAAAGCACGTACATGATTTCTTTGAAAAATGAAATATTTGAAATTTTCAAGACCGGTTTGCATGGGTGTCCAACGGTATTTTAGGGGTTCAATGAAACTCAGCGCGAGACCTTACGAGCACCGAAAGTGCTCTTTTTTTATTTTGTCAAATTAAAATAAAATAAAAGAGTGAGGAATATTTTTAGCGACGAATAATTTGTAGCTGCCCGATGCTTAAAATAAATATTTTTATTCATCTTTAGAATATTTTTTTAGGGCACTTGGGCTCAATGAATTAAACAATGCAAAAAAAATTTGGCAACACATTGGCCATCAAAATCGGATTTCCAGCTAATTAAGTGAATCATGCCAAATTGAGGCATCCGCCTTTCCCATAATATTGAATGTTCATCTCAAAGGTTTTATTGAAAAATCCCTACATGAGTTCTTGCGCTGGTTGGAATCTTTGCTTATTTGGATCTGGGTGATTCCTTAATTTGAGTTTAGCATTTTTGTTGCCTATAGATATGGTTCTCGAAATTTTCTCAAGCGATCTCTCACGACAATCAAGAACATATCAATTTGAAGGTGTATTTGAGTTTACAAATATATTTCTTTAACTTTGCTTTCTATTAGGGCTTAGATTGGTTAGTTTGAAAGAGATATAACCTCAATCAATCAAAAAAAAAAAAAAGATATAACCGTATGAAAAATGTGACGTTTGAATTTTTTTTGACAGACCATTGTATTGTTGGTCAATAAATGAACTTGCTCTAAAGAAATCATGGTTAAAAGAATAAACATCAAAAGTATGTCGACCCAGGCTCTCAGAGCTTATGTAAGGCACTGGTTGCATTAAAATATTGTAATGAGATTTAGGTTTCTTAATATTTACTAATAAGGTTGGTAATTTTTCCAAGAGTTCATACTTTTTCCCAATCAGTGGTCTCTAATAGACCAAGCTAATTTTCGTTAACAATTTTGTACCTACTTCAATGTTAGTCACAAATTTGTGTTTCTTCAATTTTAGAAGTTTTATTGTCCGACCGTAACAAAAAAATTAGAATTGATATCAATTTTTCTATTCCATAATAATTTATCTAGTTGCAAGAAGTCATTTGTGCCCAAAATAACAGCAGAGAACCCTTTCCATGTCCAAATATTTTCATTACGATTAGAGCTGAAAATCAAATTAATCAGAGTAATGCTAGAGATACAAAAAATTATTACCAAATTTACATACCAAATGATGTGGCAAATGCCACATCATTAACACATCATCAGTTTTGCCACATCATTACAATTTTGTTTTAAAAGAATTGCTGATCGATATGAATATTTATATTTGCTAAAAGAAATATAAAGCTTTGCTAAAAGCCTAAAAGAAATATAAAACTCACCTCCGCATTTTTGGTTAAAAAAAAATACATATCCTCCTCTTTTCCCATGCCATTGAAATCAGCTATGGTAGACTGAAATCTCTAACCGACCTTCTAAACATTTTATCTTTAAATCCCAAAAACATCTCTACCAAATACCCCAGAACTCCACCATGGAATACCTAATAAAATACCAGTACAGATGAACTATGGTAACCCCAAAAAAAAATTTATCATGCCAAACCCGTAAGAATGGATGTCTCCTCCTTGGGCTCATTAGTTTAGATCAAAGAGAAAAAGAAGCTCTTATGATATTGAATGCAAAGGATGCAGCCTGCCATGCAGGTCTTCTCAATCAAGTTGACTAGATCAGGAGGAGGAAATTAAGTCTACATCCATCGGTTTGCTCAAGGGTTTGGTTTAGGAGGAGGAGATATATATATTTGAATATTTCAATATTTGTGAATTGTAATTGTTGCATTCCTAATTTTTCTATCTTTTATTTATTTAATTTTTGACAATTTCTCTCTTTTTATAAATAAAATCTATGTCATTGAATAAAGCTGATGACAAGACAAGTGCCACATCATTTGGGATGCAAATTTGGTAAACAAATTTGGGATCCCAAGCATTTTCCAAGATAAAAAAGTCAAACTACAAATAACAAAAAAAAAACAACTTTCACATCTGCTTAACCAATAAACTTCCGAGATTTTCTATTGGGACCTCCAAATTTTCTCACCTCACTTCCTATACTTTTTACACTTCCTTTTATCTTTCAAATTACAAGATTTTTTCTCTCTAGACCTCTCTTAAATTTCTAAAATAATCTTAGTCATATATATAATTCACATACAAAACAATGAAAACATTATATTACTCACTATACCTCCAAATTCATTCATTATACCTTCATTCATTTTTTCATTGAGAGAGAAAAAAAATGATTAATTTTGTTTTCTCTAAACCTCCATTGATTATTAAACAATTCTATTAATTTTTTAATTTTCTCACACATCCTCCTTAATTTTAAAAAAAAACATAAATCAATATTCAATTATGAAATAGGCAAAAAAATCAAAACAATCACTGAACTTTGACACGTTCAACACTTTAGTCACTGAGTTTTCGAAAATATCACTTTAGTCACTGAACTAAAACACTATCTATCACTTTAATCACTCGTTTGTCTTTTTCAAGGATATTTTGGTCAAATTACTTTAAAATTTAAAAAATTCTCTTTTTTTTTTCTTCTCCCTCTCTTCTTCCTTTTTTTTTTTTTTCCTTCCCGTCCCCCTGACCCTCTGTTCTTCCGCGGCCTAAGCTACGCCTCTCTCTTCCTCTGCCACGAGAGAGAGAGAGAGAGAGGGTCAGGGGGACGGGAAAGAAACAGAAGAAAAAAAAAAAAAGAGGGAGAAAAAAAAAATTTATTTTAAAGTAAATTGACCAAAATATTCTCGAAAAAAAACAAACGAGTGATTAAAGTGATAGACAATGTTTTAGTTCAGTGAATAAAGTGATATTTTCGAAAACTCAGTAACTAAAGTGTCGAACGTGTCAAAGTTCAGTGTCTATTTTGATTTTTTTGCCTATAAAATATAATATACTATTGTTGAAAAATGGAGCCCCAATTTTTTTTTGTGTTGTACTTCTTTTAGCAAAGTCGGACTCAACTAATATTCTTGCTTCTCAAGTTTCAAAAACCCTATAAAGTCTAAATAGAAGCACATTCCTCTACATATTTTGATATTCATAATTCACCCAGAAAGGCAGAAAATAGAAACTTCTTCTCTGCCATGGCTAAAGCAGCTAGTAGTGCCATGCCTTCTTCTCTGCTTTCCAATCTTAACCTTGTTAACATCAAGTGAAATGGTGTAGGCATGAGCCTGCAGTCACATGGTGACTCCTCCGACCCAACCCTCCTTGGATTTGTTGAACGAGACCAAGCACGCGCACAACACTTTGTGAATCGAGAAAGTCTGACCAAGATGATGGAGGAGGAGGAGGGTCCGAACCCGCGCCTTCCGGATCTTCGAAAAATCACCGTCGGCAGAATTCCATGTTCGTTGGTCCCAGACATGCCGGCGTGCAGCAAATACCACAAACTCACGAAGACCAAGATTACCTCGTAATTGGTAACCCAACCAAGTTTCGTTTTACGAAGCCCTAGCCTCTATAGAGCGAGATTATTGTTCTGCTCGATCGTTTAAGTGCTCAGTTTTGGGATGCTAATGGTTTTTTAGAGAACAATTGGAGTTCAATTCTTGTCTTATTAAAGGGCCGGAAATCTCCGTCTGGCTCCCAAGATGAAATTAACTTTGACGCTTCTGTTCTGATCTGTCCCCTGGCGTACCAGAATGCTCATTAGTGCGATCCAGAGGGCGCCCCTTAGCAAGCCGTTCTTCCTCCATCGAGTTTCAGAGAGGCAAATTTTATTACAGATGTGCAATTTGCAGATGTCGAGTGCGCGCGCATTTACAACATTCATTGCAAGGAACCATTACATAAAACACAAATGACTGGTGAAAACATATCCTAAATCTTTGTTGCTGTCTTCCAGTATGATGGATAATAACAAATAGTAGGGAATAAAAGATACATTATTACGGTAGATAAATGGTTGATAATGTGTGTAAATGGGTGCAAAGAAGGCATATTGAAAACAAATGGTTGAAATAAAACATGCCACCACTTTATACATTAGTAAAGTAATGTACCAGAACAGATCAAGGATCAGAACTAGTGCAATGAAAAATAGGAATCGCATGCTCTCTACAAGTTATATCCTCCACCTATACAAAGTATATAAATACCCCCAAAGTAACCAACATACCCCCAACTAATACTAGGCAACTTAAGTTCAAAGAATAAACATCTACCAAAAAAAAAAGATGAAGGTGAAGAGTATACAATAGCATTTTGCTAGCAAGACTTTGTATAACATTCTTAGTTGGTAAGCCAAGGGTTCAAGGCAGTAAGAAACTACAAAGAACTCTGGGATTTCTACAAATAGGCATATAATTCTGCAAAGGCATTGCTCAATATGTTATAGAGGCCTCAATTCATAATACCTAACCCCTCTGATGGGCCCTTCAAATGAATCTTATTAAACAAAATATTAACCTACAAAATATATGATCAGAAATTTAAAAACAGAAACACATATTTGAGATTCAACTCAGCTGGAAAACATCTAATCTATATGTTCTACATCACCTCCCATGAAGGTGGGACGCATAATAAGAAACCTGGACATACCAAAACAAACAGAGAGCAGGGAGGACCTGCAAAACCCTAGGGGGGGTTTGGAACATCCCTATGCGGCTATGCCAAATTGCCATGTCGCATACAGAACGTATAGTAGGAGTGAAGATATATTCTTCAACTTCTACAATTGAAAAATACTCACAAATGAGACCAAATTATCTGCTCAAAGAACTATTAACAAGTCAGGTATCAACAACCGACAAAAAAAACAGCAATCTAACCGTCAAGCAACACGAGAATTAGCATCCACATACATTGGATCATCATAAACCCCTCAACTCATCTAGAAAGCCTTGCAATAGCAATCACTTGATCCTCATATATATCTAAGACGGCACAATTATAAAATGAAAAAATAAACAAACGGGGAGCGGAAATTGGGCCATATCTATCCCAAAACTATCAGAATTTGTAATAAAAAAATGGTCATTTCGTATGAATGATAAAGCAAGCAGATTAAGGGTACTAACCAATTTAACCATCAAAATAAAGAACCCTAAGAATATCAGCATCCACAGCATGTTAAAATTGGGCCATCAAAAGCCCTTCATCTCATCTAAATTACCTTGAAATGAGGTACTTAAACCATCTTAATAACATTCTCAAAATCAATCCCAAATTATCCAACGCGAAATACATTTAAAGAAAATTTTAATTTAACAAAAGAGGAAAAAGAAAGAGCCTCACAGAACCCGGCACGGAGACACTAAGCTACGCTCAACAGCTCAGTCGAGTGGGACCTCAACATCACCGTCGGCAATCTCCTGCTGTAAATCCTTCGGGTCCTTTCCGTCGACCGTACACCCCACTGAGACGCACGTGCCGAGAATCTCCTTCACGGTTCCGCTCAGGTCCTTGGCCATCGATCTGATCTTCATGATCTTGGCGATCTCGATGACGTCATCAAGGCTGATGTTTCCGCTGTGCTTGATGTTCTTCACCTTCTTGCGATCGCGCTCGGGCTCCTTCAAGGCCTTGATGACCAGAGCGGCGGCGGAGGGCACCACCGAGACCTTGGCCTGACGGTTCTGCACGGTGAGCTTCACCGTGACGCGCAGACCCTTCCAGTCCTTGGCCGTCTCCTTGGCGATGTCTTCTCCGATCTTCTTTGGGGAGAGACCGAGGGGACCGATCTTCGGAGCAAGAGAACTCGCCGCACCAACCTCGCCGCCAGTGACGCGGACGAAGACCTCAACGACCTGCGAGGGATCGAACTTCGGCGGCATTGCTGCTGATGGAGAGTGAGCTTAGGGTTTCGTACAAAGAGATAAGAGTGCGGGGATTGGGAAATGGATGAATATATGCTAGGGTTTTGCAGCGATTAATGTCGTTTATGTCCAATTTGCCCCTGCTCATAGCCCTGTGTTTTAAGGCAAATGGGACATAAACGACAGGTGTTTTCGTCATTTACTGTAAGTGCCGATTGGTAATTTGGTATGGGCCTTGGTAAAGAGAATAGGGCTACGTAGACCATTTGTGACTGTGTGTGAAGGACTGCGTCACCGATTGGATCAAGTGATGGACTGGACTCATTCATTGGGCTTTACCTGAAGTGAGGTGATTAAGTTTCAGAAAAATAAAGTTTTACGGTACATTCATCTATCGGTACAATAATAATTGTATACCAACTCTCTACAATCGTAGACTAGAATCAAATCAAGCTAGTCTACCGATGCATGAAGTCAGTCTACCTATACATCGAACTAATTTAAAATTGAGAGATTTTAAACTATAAAGACAGAAAAAAAAATATTGAGTTACATTTTTTTGTTAAAACAATGCAATAACTTTCTACTATTTCTACGGTGCAATTAAAAAGTGCAGTTGAGGTTAACTACCCACAACTCTCCCTTTCTCTTTAACTTCTCACACACACAGCACTCTTAGGTGGTGTTTGATACATAGGACTGTGATAGCCAGACTTATTTTCTGTGATAAGTCTAGACTGTGATAGCCTAAGAGTGCTGATTTATGCTATGATAGGCCGGGAATTTTTCAGTTTTTTAGTCATAATTCTAAGTTAAGAACTTGGAAACGAAGTAGACATTACCAAGAGTCCATAGAAGTTTTCAGAGAATTTTTTGGATACCCGAGCTAATGTTTATGATTTTTGAAAGTTTGAGAAATAAGGAAAATATTGTATTTCCATTGATATCCAATAAAGAAAATACCCAAAATGTACCATTTTTTGTAAAAAAGAAAAAAAAATTGTAGGTACTAAAAAATACATTTCGCAATAGTTTAGATACCATTTGAGGTTTTGAAATACATGACACGTAAGCTAATTTAACGATATGTACCATGTTAAGTAAGAGAGCAATAAATCATATCACTGCATGCAGTAAAAGCCAATGGCCTTCACTAGAATATTCTCAGAACACGTTATTATTTAGGTTGCTGATTGGTTGTGGTAGGGTAAATTCGATCAAAGCTCTACAGTTGTTCGATGTGGGATTGGAGAATTAATCATTGTGATATTGGGGTCTTGTCAATTTAGCTCTCAAACGAAAAATAATGGTGGTGCAGGAACTTCAAAGTTGCAAGTTACAACCCCACTTTAGGACAACGAAATCATCAGGCTCCTTTCACCCTCAACAATGTCATAATCTGAAGACCATTAGGGCAAAAGCTAGCTAGCAGAATAGCAATGGCATTATGCCTCGTTCCAAAAGGCCCACAACTCTTAATCGAAGCTTTATGCCATGAAAGTGAACACCCTATGTACAAAACCTACTCCTCCCTGCCCTCCATGCTTTTATAGATATATATACTTTTTTGATTAGGGTAATTTTATCCGCGACGGATTCCAGAACTTATCTTTATGAGAATAATATGAAGAACCTTGCACGTTAATTTGTTTTGCTTTGATTCTCATAGCTGCATATTCTTTTTCTTATGGGGCGGGACGAAGAAACTTGCATATCAACTTACATTCTTCGACACAATTATCCCAGCTATACATTTTGAGATGTTTCGTTGAGCAAATGGTCGAGTGGAGACAATTGCGTTCGCTAAGCTTTGCTTTATGCATCAATCAAAAAGGCCCACAACTCATAATCAAGCTTTATGCCATGAAAGTGAAACACTATAAAACCGGTATAAACCTACTCGATGCTTTTATAGACATAGGCTTTTGTAAGATGAATATTATTGCGCTAAGTTATTTTTTATTTGATGTATTTAACATCAGCATGATGATATATATTTGTTTTTTGATGAAAACTCATGAAGAGCTTCCAACTCAGCTTGCTTTTGCTTGTCATAGCTGTCGAACACCTCTTTAAAATAATTCGTCGAAAATCTTGCCCCCATCATCTTGGAAAAAGAACCATCAAATTAATAAATTCAAGAAATTTCCTTCCTCAAGTGAGATGATCGAAGAAGTCCATACACTAAGCTTTTTTTGTTGGTCGCAATCGCTCTTATCGCTCTTAAAGACAATTTATCAAACGTCTTGGAGAAAATTAATCATCAACAAAATCAATAAAAAATGGTGGAAGCGAGACTATGTCCTTTACTTTTGATGCGTGAGTCTATTGTTGAATGGGTTCATTATCCTAATATGCCCTAACATAAAGTAAGAGTAGTCCTTTTAAGCAATAGCAATGATTCCATGCCTTTATAGACTTGGATTTGGGATCAATGACTAACTGGGTAGTCTTTTTAACCAAAAATATCACTCTCACGAGTATAAGATCAGAGGGAGTTGGAGTGTGAATAGATCAAGACTATGGACTGGAATTTTGAATGGCACAAAGTTGAACTAATGCCTCTTAGTTGTTGTGACTTGCATTGTGAGGATAAAGTGTTTGGTGTGTAAAGAATTATATTTTTTCCAAGATCCAATTTTGATGCCATTTTAGTCCTCGATAAGGTAATCCAATACCCACTACCCAAAAAGCCTGATTGTTACTGCCCATCTCATGATTTGTACATCTAAGTGGCTTACAATTCTTTACATAAATGTGGAAATCTTTAAGTAATGGCTCAACTAATTAGTGCATCTTTTTACTTAAACTATTATACGATTGAAATTTAAAAAGTTTCACCTTCAAATAAAGTTTATATTGGCCAACAAGGGTTGGTTGAGTTGGCATGGGCGGATTTGTGGTTGAGCCACAACCCATGTTCGATCCCCGCTGCCGACAATCCTTTGTTTGGTGGGTGATTTGTAAATTCCTCTGTAAATTCTAGTACAAAATGTCTGGGGTATGCCCTGACCTTGGGTGTGGGCGTAGCCTCTCCCTCCCCTAAACTTTTTGTAACCAAAAATAAATAAAAAATTATATTGTTCACGTACCATAATTTTTCTCAATAATTTAGTTTATCCATTTGTATTAACTTTAAAGGGAGGAAACTACTCGAATAAATGCTTATGGATTTTCCAAGTTAATTTTTTTTTTTGGATCTTTGCAACATGTCACACTCATCTCACTCTAGCTTACACAAAACTGATAGCCAATCTCCCATTGTTGCTTGTACAACTCTAGCTTTTCAATCAAACTATCAATATAGAAGTGAGAGCAACTTGTTAATTAGATTTTCTATTAAAAACACAACAAGATATTTGAACAAGAAAAGCAAGAACACTTGTGGGTTTAGTTTAATCTTCATCTTCATTAACTTGTGTAATGAGTTTTATTCCAACTAAAAGAAAAGGCGAGGCTAGCACAAGTACTTGCACAAAGTAGTTTGTTTTATGAAATTGCATATACTTTTGGGGTTTCAAGCAAGTTGCCTAAGATGCTTTGTATTATTTTTAATTGCCCAATTAATATTTTTTTAACCAATGCAGGGAAATGTTTCAACTTTTAAAACACTATTTTTTTTTATGAGAAAGCGACAGTCTATTAATAATATGTATAATTATCAAAATGTCCCTAAATTTAGCCATAATTGTCGATTAATAATAGGAATAGCTTGTGTTTAATTAGTATTCTAGACTCTAGAGGACTTGATACATTATTACTATGATTGTAGCTATAAAATAGTCCTTAATCAAGAACATCATTATTGAAGTATAATAATTTAAATATTTTTTAATGAAAGGAGCATAATCCTAATTATAATACAATTGTGGTTTGTATATTATATCAGTCATTATCGATCAGACACATCGCATTAAAACGAAGACGTCATCGATCGCCCAAAGAATTAATCACGATATGAATATATATTATCAGGTCGCCAAAGTACTACTTCTCCTTCATCTCAAAATGACATAAGCAATTACTGTAACACTGCTGTTTTATTGGATTATGTACGTAACGTAGAAATTATCCTGGTAATTGTTTATGTTCTTCCATGCAAACCATGCTTATATATATACATACAGAGTTTTTCCATGGTGCTCATTTTTTCAGTCGCGGAGTTTTGATTTCAGCCGTCAGTTTATATCATTTAAAAGTTAAAACAAATCTGACGGCTAAAATCAAAACTTCGCAACTTACAAAAATAAGGACCTCTTTATCTGAGAATCATTATATATATATATATATATACACATGGCTCCAATAAGGATGTCCTTACTTTTTAAGGGTGGAGTTTTTATTTCAGCCGTCAGATCAGATAATTTAAACGGATTTGACGACTGAGATCAAAACTCCGCACCTTAAAAAATAAGAACATTCTTATTGAATAATCATTATACATATAAATGAATAAATTTATCGATATTTGTTCTTTATTCTCATAAGAGAGGGCTAAATTATTTTCTTCATTAGAGTATAAAGTAAACTATAAATTAGGATGGGCTAATTAAAATTTTGTTTTAGTCAATATTATATTATATAGAATATTAGCACTATTTCCCTTTTTCTTTTGCTAATTATACAAAGATTTTTTTTTCCGGTGGGCTACAAGCCTACAACTCGGGGTAGCCGCCCCTTGGCTCCGCCTTTGTGTTTACTTTGGTTGTATTGCTTTCTAGGATGCAGTGTATCGTAGTGGCATTAATGTTTATGTTTCATATAGAATGGAATACGTCGTGCGATAGAAAAAATCATTATCTAAGTAACTTCACCCACACTTACTGGTCATAGGGTCATAGCACACTAAGAAGCATAAAGTACAAATCTTGGGAGAAAATTAAATATAGATTGAACTTAGGATCTATGGCTTCCTTCAACGTCTCTACTCAAAGATTGCAGAGCTCACAATCGGTTATTTCAACTTCTTATTCTATTGATGATCTACTGAAACATCAAGAACACAGAAGGAGATACGACATTCTTGGATTTATTTTCACTTCCTGAATGAAGCCCATCCCTACAGCAAAAAAGCGAGGGCATACAATCCCAACAAACGATCGTGAAGGCACCAGTAGCTTCATGATTTGTTTATAATTTCTTGAGGATAATTCCACAAAAATACTCCAAAGTTTCTCCATTTTTTTCACACAGTCCCTTATATTTTAAAAATACACGAAAACGCACTTCCTTGAGTCTAATACAATATTTGTGAGAAAATTGAATTGACATAAATAACCGAAATCAATGAAAGGTTTACCTATCCATATCGTAATTGAAGGAAAAGTAGAAAAATCTAATTATTGTCCTACCCAATGATAAAGGTAGAAAAATGTCATTGTTAATTTGTTCACTTCCACCACATTGGTGCTTCAATAATATTCTCATGGAAGCCAACCATAATGTCGCCATTGTGAACTCAGTTACTCGAATCAAATTTATGCTGCTCCACACTAAAAATCAACTTCCTCGAATGAATTGTGGACCTAAAATAAGTTAGATACAATAATGAACAAACTACACCATCTTTAAAAATGAAAAAAAAAAAAAAAAAAAAAAGGAAAAGGAAAAGGACCCGTGGACTGGACCGACTTGAGTATTCCCCGTTTTTCTTCTTACTATTTCTGAACAGCGAATCATTTCGCTTTCATAAGCAAAGCGTGAAGAGGCTGTTCAATATATCGCGATAAACCTCCACGATATTTTCGATTGTCGCGTCTGAAAGGACAAGTGCAATATAGCGCAGGCCAAGGACCCCCACCAGCTGGCACTAGAGCGCTACATCCGAGCCTAGGGGTCCTACTTCACGTGACAGCATGCACTCCCCCGTTACGTGAAACCAAACTCAGCCACCTGGCGCAGACACACGTGTCGCCTATCCTCGAACGTCTAAACAGGACCACCTTGTCCTCATTTCTACTCCAAATCCGCATTTCCCGAAACTGCCCTCTTCGATTTTTGTCTTCACGTTACGCTTTCAATTGCCTCTCCCGTACGTGGCGATCATCCACTGCTTCGGAACCAACGGCGCCGAAGTTTTTGGCGAAGATATTATTTTGCCCCTTCTTTTTCCGAAAACCACCAATCGCAATTGCAACACTCAACAGACGATTAATCACTCAACAAACGATTCTACACCACTATTCTCTTTCGCCCTCCGATGCTTCGCCACGTGTCCTGGATATTGAAGTGGGTCCAATGAAAACCTCCGCCATTGAACAGCGCGAAGCAGGGAATCGCGACCCCACGCCCGAGATATTGAACTGAACCGAACCGCTTAAATGGGATAAAAGGAAATTCTGACGTGTCGTTTTCCGTGAAAATCAGAGGGGTAGTTGTGTAAAGGCACAGTGGGAAGCCTTATCCATTAGGGAAGCGGCAAGCCAAACCTTTATAAAAGCATAGCAAACTTGACAATTCTCATTACGAAGAAACCAAGCCATATATACAAAACGCATTTTTACACACCCACAGAGAAAAACCAAACCTCCCCCGAAACGCAGCGTTTTGAACCTTGAATGGCGACTAGTAAAAGCTACTACCCCAGGCCGAACTACCGGTTTCTCCCGAGCGATCACCACCACCAGACACTCGCCTCCGACTCGGCATTCGAACTCGACGAGTCGGACATCTACAACTTCGCCCGGACCGGCTCGCCGGAGTGCCGCAAACCGGCGATGAGCTCCCGCGTCGTCTCCTCGGCGTCCAAGAAGTCCTCGTCGAAGCGCTCCGACGCCGGCGATCGGAACGGCGGCACCGCGGCGTCGCTGCCTGTAGGCATTCCGGACTGGTCCAAGATCCTGAGGGACGAGTACCGAGACAACCGGAGGAGCGACGACGACGACGATGACGTGGAGGACGAGTGCTTTGACGGAAGCGTGCGGGTCCCGCCGCACGAGTTTTTGGCGAGGCAGATGGCGAGGACGAGAATCGCGTCGTTCTCGGTCCACGAAGGCGTCGGGAGGACGCTGAAAGGGAGGGATCTCAGTCGGGTCAGAAATGCAATTTGGGAAAAAACCGGGTTCCAAGATTAGAACATGAATTTTTCCTTTTCAATTCTAAAGAAAAATGCAGAGAGGAGGAGGAGGGGGTTTACGGAAATTATTGGTTAGATTTTCTCTTCTTTTTTTTTTTGAATTTCTTGCATCTTTTTCTAAATTTGTTCACGTATTTTGGTGACGGACGGATGCGTTCGAGATGATCGTTTTTTATATATGTAATCCTAACATGGACGATTTTGTGAGGCGTAAAGTTAATTTAATTTTCTTGTTCTGGGTGGGTTAATTTACTAAATGGAAAGTAAATGATTGGTGGGGTTTATGCAAAATAATTCGCATAAGAATACAAGGTGTCAAATCTACTACTTTTCCCATTTGGCTTTTCTAGGTCTTGTCGTTTCTTTTCAATTTCTTTGGATGGTTTTGTGGACATTGGAATTGAGTTGTGGTAATTGAGCGGAAGAGAAGTTTTTCAATGAGATCGAACCGTCTACTCGATTCATTACTCTTCAAAGCGTTTTCCTTCCATCAAATTGCGGAGACTGTTAGATACATTTTGGCCTGCATTTTAATTTTTACCAACGACCTATAATTTTA
The DNA here is from genome assembly GCA_029955375.1 of Rubus parviflorus. Classification (NCBI taxonomy): domain Eukaryota; kingdom Viridiplantae; phylum Streptophyta; class Magnoliopsida; order Rosales; family Rosaceae; genus Rubus; species Rubus parviflorus. The sequence goes on from JARGGL010000010.1 coordinate 5,119,544, forward strand.
TGGAAGAAAGTACGTACTCTGAAACGATAGATTTTCTTGTATCGAAAAATGTTGTACCCAAAATCCGCGGATTTCAATACTTGGTGTGTTTCTGTAAGGCTATTTAGTTGCTTATTAAACAAGGCTGCGGTGGATAGTTGCAAGGGATACTCATTATCAATGTTCAATACGTTAGTTAATTAGGTTTTTTTAATCGGGCAAATAACCAATTGGACCATTAAGGATAACAATATTTAGTATGATCTCAATAATGATCCAATCTGAATCTTATACGTGAAACGGGCTTTGTCCTTAAATCCCTTCACGTGAAATCTACAACTCCGTTTTCTTTTTTTAAGGTGCAAATGGGATTTAGTGCAAACAAATAGCTTCTTGTTGGGTGGGTGAACGTTGATTCTAATCAATTTCAAACTTCGAGGTGTCAATGGTGGTGTTAGGTTGAAATATTTTTGATATACGAAATCTCAAACCTTCACGATATACTTGTTTTTTTGTGAAATTTTATTTATATGGAGATGTAGATGAGACGAAGTAGATAGTGAAGGCGAAAATAATCAAACTCGATGTTATTTAGTCCACTCTGTGACTCATATTGTGCTGGAAATATGAGATGATTTAACAAGAAAAAAGGGAAAATTCAAACTCGAAACACTTCTTAAGGTTATGAGATGTTGACATTTTAGCTTTGCCTCCTAATTTGGAATTACCAATAAATTAACTCGTCAAGTTGCTACAAAAGGCTCAACCACTCGTTCAATTGGGTAGTTTTGGCATATTGAATTTATTCTTTTTCATGAAAGCGACTAATAGACAAACAAAGGACATAAGAGTTGAATTAGTTTGCGACCAAGGAGAAGAGAAGGACCATTTTATCATTTGTGATTTTAGAGCGTTAACAACGAGACACTCGACTATGAACGTTGAATGAAGTCAATAAACGCAAAACGTAGTGGATCAGTTTTTGTCCTTCAAAGGAAGAGTTTGAAAAAATGGAGACCGTTGGATATAGTTTTGGTATGACCATAGATCTATCGGTCTTTCTTGGCGTTCTATTTATGATTTTATCCTCTCGTCTCTTTCACAATAAAGGTTAATTAAACATTATTAAAATCTCTATTTACCATTTTTAAACTCAAGATCAATTTATTTTACTATTTTGTAAACGAAGAAAATTCTCAAAATTTCTTTCTAAAGTGGGTTTAATGAGTGGTGGGTGTCCATAACAAATTGTAAGGTGTTTGGAATCATAAAGTTGAGGCCAGTACTGGGTCCAGTTGGCAATAGATCGGGTTCCAACGGTCCTTTGGCAACGTGTACAATCGTAACTAACTGACCCGACCGGAACCACTACCACGAGTCTCAATTCGGAGCCACCCGCCCACCTACTGGTCAGAGAGACAGAGTGTCTCAGTGCCGCGTTTCTAATTGCAGCAGAGGACTGGTAGACACGCACAAGCTTCTGAGTTCTCTCTATCTCTGCAAACCCTAATTTCTCACTTTCACCAAACTCCAACAAATATCTCCCATGACCTCCGAGTCGAGCTCTTCAGTCTCCGGCGACGAAGCCTCCGACCCGAAACCCAGTCCCGAAGACCAATTGGCCTCCCTCGCATTATCCGACACCGATGCCCAAGCAAACGGCGTCGCGAGTGGATCCCCACGCCAGAACAATCATCACAATGAGATCGAGAACGCAGAGGAGGAGGTCCAGACCAATTCGGCTGCGCCTGGTTTAGCTGAGGTGGAGAATTCCGGCGAGGCTGTGCAGCGTGGTACAATTGGAGGTATTTTGTGGGCGAGGACCAATTCGGAGCTGGAGGCCGACGGGCCGGAGAGCCCTAGCAGCAGTGGCTATGCTGGCGAAAGAGGGAGTAGTAGTGCCAGTAGTGCTGGTTCGGGAATTGATGAGATTGCGGAATTGAGGGATGATGAGGTTGTTGACGGCGTTTCGGATTCTCAAGCCGCGTGGGTGCCCGGAAAACGGCATGTTGATGAGGTATTGTGCTCCTTCTGTAATTGCTTTGCTCTTTCATTCTGTAGCTTATGTGACAATTTGATTGTTTTCCATGTATTGCTTGGTCATTTTATTGATTATTAGATTGAGGTGCAAGGACTTTAGAAAGAGACTTAATCACCATTGGACATTGAATGTGAAGTAAGAGATGATGTTAAATTCTTCTTTAAGTGTAAGGATATGTGGAATTGGAGGAATGCATTTGTATTTTAGAATCTGACAGGAACTGGTTTGACTGTGACTTCAACAATGCATGAGTTTTTACTTTTTAGCATTTGAGAGATTATGAGAGAGAGAGAGAGATTATGATGAGTGTTAGATAAGCTCCCTACCAAATTCCTTTGGAAATGGTATTGAGTTAACACAAGTACCTAATTTATATTTTTCAGTATTTTCACTGCTTCCAAGCTGTTACAAGATTTTATTTAAGTCAGATGTCTTCTTTTACCAAAGCTTCAATCAGGATGTTTTTGTTTGCCTCAGACAAATATCAATGGCAATAAGAATTCAAATCTGTGTGTTATTGCTTCCGGAAACATAAATCAAGTATCTGAATGTCTTTTCTCTGCTTTGGTTGTATTTCATGTACTTATCACTTCTTTTCATGAAGCCTGCATGTCACCTTAAAATATACAATCACTGGATCAATATTCAGCTTTGAAAATGCAGTTACACTTTATCTAAAATTGCCAGTTTCAACCTTAGAATTGCTCACAAACTGCCTTTTATCACCCAAAGAAAGACTAGGTGCTTACCCAAACTATCTTCTCGAATTGTCATTTGCCCTACCCATATCACAACAACTGCCATAGGTGTGAAACCAAAATGCACTGCCTTATCTAAATAAACACACTATTTCAAAGTAATCACCAGTAATGATAATATGTTTATCTTGGACTTCATTTTAGTAATGTAAGCTTAGGGCCCGAATCTCAATAACTATGCTCGTATTCTGGAAGTTAAGTGCAACCCATGATTACAGTTGGATGAGTTTTTACTTCATGTCAGCAGTCATCCCAAAGTCTAGGATCTTGATGTCTTCTTAAAGTTCAAAATTCTACAATTTAGAAGCCCAGATAAAAAGAACTAATTTAGAATCGAAGATAATATGAAAATACAGGGGAAGTGCTTTTATTTATAATTGTAGCACATAAAAAACTGTATTGGACAGCTTTCTCGGTACTTTTGCCTATAGAAATAGGTTTAAGTATATAGTCCAATTTCAAAGATTTGCATGCATTTATGCACTTGAATAGGCATGCATATGTTACATAACCTTTTCTTGTTCTTGTAATATTTGTCCTTACCTATATGGCTATATTGATTTATTATGATAATAGAGCTAAACAACTAAAAGGTAAAGAAGTGATATGAAGAAGAAGATTTGTTCGTGTTTTGGTTCTGTAAGCATGGTTGGTGAGATGACATAGCAACCGTATACTTGGTCATCAATTATTAGAGAAACATAATTGGAATTATATGTAGAGGCCATTGTTTTTTTTTCCTTCCTTCAATGAAAAGCTCATCCCATGCATATCGCTTTAATTAAATGATGACTGACATAGTGATTTTCAAGGATAACTGCAATATTCTGTTTGATTTACAATTGAAGTACAGGACGATGCTTCCATATCATGGAGAAAGAGGAAGAAGCACTTTTTCATACTTAGTAACTCTGGAAAACCAATATATTCCAGGTTTGAAGGCCTATCAGCAAAAAGAATTGCAAAATCTACAATAATCGTGCAATTTATATACAAAATGGTGACATATGTCTTCTCTTGCACCTCTTCTTTCAGACATGGAGATGAACACAAACTAGCAGGATTTTCAGCAACATTACAGGCCATAATTTCCTTTGTCGAGAATGGGTACATATCTCAATCTTACCTAGTAGATTATCTTCATATGATTTTTTTTTTCTTAAGTTATTTCTCCAGTCTTGGAGTTCAATTTGCATTGAAATTTTGTAGTGGGCTTCCAATGATTTTGCTCATTAATCTTTTTACAGTGGGGATCGCGTCAAATTGGTTAGGGCTGGGAAGCATCAGGTATGTTTTGTTCCTTTGTGGCATTTCCTTGTTGCATAATATTTATAAGATCAGTCTAAAATTTTATTTACCACCATGAACTAAAATGCAACTTTAGTTATTGAAGTAGTTGTGCATAGTCCATGCTGAAACTGTCTTGGGCAGAGTTTGAAGTCATGGTGATATATATAGGATATTCTGTTCGAACATATCTGACAAGACACCTTGGCTTTTATATTCTCAAATGCTTGTATTAATATATACGAGTCATTTTCCCGTGTTTTACTCATTTCAAGTAAATGTTTATCTGCCTCAAAATGCTTAGTTGCTATCTTTTTGCCTGAGTATTAGATTGTTAAAGAATGATATTGATTGAAGGTGTACACTTGAAATTTAGAGTGTGTAAACGGACTTGGTTAAATTAAATGGGCATGGAATATTTGTATGTTCAGGTGGTTTTTCTTGTCAAGGGACCAATTTACTTAGTATGCATCAGCTGTACAGAAGAGCCTTATGAGTCTTTGAGAATGCAATTGGAACTTATTTACGGTCAGGTAGCATTGAATTCACCCACTCCAAAGTCTTTATGGATTAATGTGTTTCATTGTTTGGTTTAGATATTTATTTAATGACTTAAATACCTTATTTTAGTAACTACACTTAATTAATAAGTTATGATATATGGATGCAGATGCTGCTTATTCTTACAAAGTCAGTAAATAGATGTTTTGAGAAGAATCCGAAGTTTGATATGACACCTTTGTTGGGAGGAACGGATGTTGTCTTCTCTTCCCTCATTCATTCTTTCAGTTGGTTTGTTTCTTTGCTCCCTCTGGCATACCGAACTTGAGAACTAGAAAGTTATCTATATGAAAACCTTTAATGTTGTGATAGACCCTCATGATTAGATTTTTACAAGAAAACAAGTAGTGATGCCAATATTACAGATATTGCTATATTGCTATATAGATCATCCAATTTGCTGGGGCTGCTTCACTGGTTGTATATTGTTCATTTCTAATGTGATTGTTCATTCCTGGGAATTAAATGATGTTAATATTATTGAGAACATATTCAGTAACTTTATCTTCTATTTAATATTAAGTTTACACAAGAAAAAAAATTTGCTTTATCTTGACATTGAATATGTACATTGGAGTGCATGTTACTTTGTAATTTATTTTACTGTGTCACTGCTGTATTCCAGTTGTTCTTGTTATCATAAGCTGCCTCTGAAATTCCTTGCTCCTAGGAGAAAAAGTCCAATCAGATGATGCTTATAGTATTATTCCTCATTTCTCTGTTTTCAGGAATCCTGCCACATTTCTTCATGCATACACTTGCCTTCCCCTTGCTTATGCAACAAGGCAAGCTGCAGGGGCCATATTGCAAGATGTTGCTGATTCAGGTGTTCTCTTTGCAATATTGATGTGCAAACACAAGGTTCGGCCATCCACCTTCTTTCTGTTAATACTTTAGAAAACACTTTTTCTTTAAGAACTTAAGTTTTTACAAGAAATTCATGGTGCAATAAAAAAAATTAGAGCACTCTAACAACTTGAAGCTTGATTGCAGGTTATCAGTCTTGTTGGTGCTCAAAAAGCGTCTCTTCATCCTGATGATATGCTGTTACTATCCAACTTTGTTATGGCATCAGAATCATTTAGGCAAGTAGATTGAATTGGATAAGTCATATGTCACCCCTTTTCCGCAACAAAAAAAAAAGTCTTATGTCATCCTTTAAGCAATAGATGATACACTATCAGGGATAGAATTGAAGCTAGTAGCTGCTTAGTTTCCACTACATTTTTCGAAATTTTTAAAGCACTAAAGGATACACTAGAAAGCTATCTGTATCGTTCCTTTCAGCTGTGATCGTTGCAAGTAGTGGGTGATAAATGATCTATAGAAATTTAAATAGTAGTTTTAAAATTGTCACTGTCTTTATGCAGGACATCTGAATCTTTCTCACCAATTTGCTTGCCAAGATATAATCCCATGGCATTTTTGTATGCTTATGTCCATTACTTCGATGTGAGTGACACTTTCATTACCTACTCTTTCTGTGTAAATTAAATTGCACTGTTTTTATACTTAAGTTTCATGTTTATCTCTTATACTAGTTATTATGAGTTTATGACTCGACACATGTACTTTCTTGTGGCAGGTTGACACATACTTGATGTTGCTTACTACTAGTTCAGAAGCCTTCTATCATCTCAAAGATTGCAGGTATACTAACTTTTGACCTGTTAATCGCTAACGGTGAACTGATCTAGTTTTGATAAATGGTATTATGCTGTAGGAGTGCTTCATGTGGCACATTTCATACAGCCTATTGCCTAGCAAATCATTTACCAATTCTCACCTCCCTCCTATATATTTCGCGTCTGTGATCTTATAGGATTCGTATCGAAATGGTCCTTTTGAAGTCCAGCGTTCTCAGTGAGATTCAGAGATCCATGCTAGATGGTGGGATGCGTGTCGAGGAGTTGCCTCTTGATCCTTTACCTCGATCTGGATCTTTTTCTCCTCATCTGGTTCACCACACACTTCCAACAGATTCTCCCGACAGGTTCAGGGAACTGTATGACGGCGTAGGTGGTCCTGCTGGGCTTTGGCATTTCATATACCGTAGTATCTTCTTGGATCAATACGTATCTTCTGAGTTCTCAGCACCAATAAGTAGTCCTCGTCAGCAGAAAAGGTAACAGAGCTGAACTTTACAGTACATCGCCTAGACATTAGATTTGAGTCTCCCGCAATGAAGTCACATGTCACTCTATTGTTGCAGATTATATAGAGCTTACCAGAAGCTTTATGCTTCGATGCATGAAAGAGGAATTGGGCCCCACAAAACCCAGTTTAGAAGAGATGAGAATTATGGTAAGTTTTAGTTCATGCTGGTTCATACATTTGTGAATATGTTGACATAGTTGAGAATATTGTTTTCCTTGATGCACTTGTTGCTATATCTCAAAACTATCGTGTTTAAGAATGATCACTTCAAACCTGAACTTTAATGTTGTTTTGGCAAACAGGCATCTAGTAATACTCAACGGTTAATGTCTTTCATAATTATAGATTTTCAAACCTGCCATTTTGTTTTTGAGGCCTTAACTCTGAAGGTTTATGGCCATATTGATAACCTAGTAAGTTAGTCAAGCTGTGTACGTCTTTTGGTGCTCTTCCCCGTTGCGATTTGAGATTGGGATGGCATATTTGGCATTTACTATGAGTGTCTCATAGCAGATGTTCATATAAATGTTTACATGCTCGATGATGCTTCCTAATGATTTATATAATCATTTCATTTCCTCAGTTCTACTCTGCTGGGTCACCCAGGATTTTGAGCTTTATGCAGCATTTGATCCACTTGCAGACAAGGTAGTTTGTTTACGATTTGTTGTTTCTTTACCTTGTTCAACTATTCAATACTTGTCCACATTCACTTCTTCCAAAAGGAATAAAAGGGATAGGCTTGATGCTTTTTGCTTCTGTGGTGGTCTTGTTTGGTTTTATTAGACCAAACCAAGCATAGCATTAGGGATGAGTTGTGAAGAAATGGGTTTCGCTGTATGAGGCTTACCGCTTGTGGAACTGTTGGGGGCAATACAAGGTTTGCCAGTGTTGATTAACTTAGTAGAGATTCGGATGGCTTCTACTTTCCACAATGCCCATTGTGGAAGAGATTTGAAGTTAATCATCATCATGGGAGGAACTATTATAGCAAAGATTTGAAAGAGCAAGTGTACAAATGGGTGGGAAAAGATTATGTCTAATCCAAAAACAATCACAGTTCTCATCTTTGTGGGATTAGGGGTTTGAAATCTGATTCTGGTTAAGAAGCCGAAGATAAAAGTAGAACACTAGAGTATGTCTCAAACCCATCCAACTGGTAGGAATTAGGGGTTTAGATCTGATTCTCGTTAAGAAGCTGAAGATAAAAGCAGAATACTGGAGCGGGTCTCAAACCCAATTAACTCGGATCTGATAAACAATATATACATATACATATCGTCAGGCTAATGCAACCTTAAGCTTAAATCAAGTTAGTGGGACAATAGATGGCTTAAAAGATAATATCAGAGAAGTGAAACAGAATACCTTGTGACTGCTTTGAGAATGAGAAAAGGAATGTGAAGAACTGAACAATGGGGATACCGTAGAACACTAGAAGACTAATTCTGAATAGGCCCAACTTTGTTATAAAATTTACAACCATTTATTGTTTGTGAAAGGTTAGGCACCTAGCTAGGTAGACTCAGCTAGTAACATCCACTTGTTAACAAGTGACAAACAGAAATTTACCTGTTGTAGTTTGCGTTTTCTGTTAAATCATTATTGCATTAGAAGAAAATCAACTTTTTGTCAAGCTAGTGGCAGAAAAAGGTTTAGTACTAATACATTATGTACTTGCGTAACTTTCTTTTAACTGTAATTATCAATTGCTGGAGAAACAGGCTATAGCTAATCTGGATTATCTTTAGATGCACTGTTGTTCTATCGAAAGCATTCTCATCTTATATTGTTATCGTTTTTCAGGCATTGGCAATAAAAACTTGCAACCGGGTTTGTCAGTGGGTAAAAGATGTGGAAAACGAGATTTTTTTGCTGGGTGCAAGCCCCTTTTCATGGTGACACCCTCTTTATATTCTGTAACACAGCATGTACCATAGTTTTGCTTATTTAAGAAGATTCAAGTAGTCATTTTTCTTTTTTCACTCATTGAATGAGCATGAGATGCTGCTTATAATTTGCCAATTTGTTGCTTCAGCTTCAAAAAGTTTGCATTTGTCAACAAATGTAAAAGCAATCAGAGAAAAAAGAGCTATAGATTATACATTGTCTTTATACGAACTGACGAAAGTGTTTGTGCAAGAAACAGTGCCAATCTGTCTGTTGAATGTTTGAAAAGGCATTTTAGTATCATTCTGTCTCCGTCACATGTGCCTTCCTGCTGTCAGAAGTTGAGTCTTATTTCTGTTGCTGCTGCGTTGTAGGGTTTAAAGTAATAAAGAGCCATGCACTATTATTCCGTAGTAGTCCGATCCCTTTTTCACTTCTCAGGAATGTTTTTCCAGATCTTTTAGGTGCTTTTCTATGGTTCTTGCTTTCTATATTTCTATCTTTTTTTTCCCGGTTTCAAACCCGTTAATTTGCAAAGCTTTCGATTACTCATCTTCTCCAGATTTTCGTGTTTCTAAAACACTAGCACACGGAAATAATCTCTTGTTAGTCTTTGATATGTTATGTTCTTAGACTGTCACTTTGTTTCGCTCCGTAATGTTGGTACTAAATTTGACATGTGGTAGCATGCTAACTGTTGCTCTGGAAATTGGATTATAAAATGTGGATTTGACTTGTTTCCTCTTGACTGAGGGTAAGGGAATCCAGTGAACTGTGAGGTGTGCCTTGGACATTAGGGGTCACCCAACTGATATGGTTCTATAATGATTGAGACACTGTCCAGCGGTGACTCATTAATCATATCGATATGATTTGGATTCTGTCTTCAGCTTCGAGGTTGAAGGGTGTGTATTAATGGTGTTGCTAAAAAAAGGGCCTTTGTCTTCTCGTTTCTTTTCTGTGATGACTCCTTCCCCACAGGGAAACAGTGAAGTTGATGAATAAAAAGGTGTATTAATGGAGGAATGGCCACTCTGTGAATTGGCTTGTAGGCTTTTGTGTACCCAAGCAGTGAGTAATGAAGTTGGTTGAGGTATTTACAAAGGGCAAGGGTGAGAGTTGACCGCCATTGTTGAGAGGCTGTGTTCTGAAACCAGCATTAAATTGGGATCTTTAATTGAGATTTGAAACGAAGTGTGTAGTTAGTAACTTGGTAGTAAGTGTTGGTACAGCTATTGGACCCTAGCTCTCAAGGAAAAAGATTAAGAGCTCTAACTTCTAGGAATTCCAAGAGAGATAGATTCATCTCTCGAGCATCTAACTCGATCATAATAGAAGAAAATCCTGCACCTGACACAAACTGTACCCCGTTATAGTCGCCGAGTTCTCAACATGTCTAGAAGAAGATACATAAGACTGCCTCGAGCATTATGGAAAGAAAAATTGAAAAACTGAAAAGATTATTAGCACAAAGAAACTTGATGCCGTTGATGATGGTTCTGATTCTCCAAGAAATTTAATAAGCACCATTAAACATTTTGATGAGAATGAGTGAAACATTTTCAATAGCCTTTTTGCCCAAATCAATACCATATAGCAAACAATATAATTTTTTAGGCTTTTCCAATGTAATTTTCTTTTTTCTAATAAAATATCAGTTTACTGACCCAAACACGCAAATATAATGCTTAATCTTGGATCACATAACTAAATTTGTAATAAGAATTATGTCATTGTAATCCTTATTACAAACCTAGGTTTTTCCGTGCACCCATCAAATTTCAATTTCATAATTTGTTTTTTTTTAAGTTGAAAATTAATCTTGGTTGACTTTGCTCAAACTCATCCAAGTCAATACCTCCACAAGATGCAACAAAAAAAAATTATTTTATCAATTCATATCGAACATGTTGCTATGTTTCATTTAATGCTAATCAATTTTCTTCATCATTATCAACAGATTAAAGTGAGCAACTAAGTGAGTGGGAAAGCATTTCAAACTTGTTCATTTACTATTCCATTATCTTTTGTGGACTTGGTAACCGCGTCACACCCAATTTCGTCAAAAGTATTATTAACTCGCTAGTGGCATTCTCGTAAATTCAATCAGTCAAACATCATCAATTTCGGAGATTGATAAACAAACCTTTTCTTTGTTTTGTTCCCCACTTACTCTCCATGCATCAACCATGATAATGAGCACAGCTAGTTTATACAATTTTGATGACCATAACACCCCTTTGTAAATTAAACATTCACAATCTCACACGATCTATCTTTGTGTAAATGTGGGGTTAATTTGGTAATTGAATGACCTCGATGTTGGAGATTCCATGGTCATCTAACTTGAGAATCATAAATAATCTTATCCTATCATTTTTTTTTTTTACAAAATTACACAAATGGTCACTCAACTATGACAATTTCGACACTTTGATCACTATACTTTCAAAAATATCACTTTGATCACTCAAAGTGAAAAATGTATTGAAGTCGAGTGATTAAAATGAAAGACAATATTGAAGTTGAGTGACCAAAATGAAAGACGGTATTAAAGTTGAGTGACCAAAGTGAAAGTCAGTGTTAAAGTTGAGTGACCAAAGTGATATTTTTGAAAGTATAATGACCAAAGTGTTGAAATTGTCATAGTTGAGTGGCTATTTGTAAAATTTATCCTATTTAAAAAAAAAACAAATAAAAGTGCAATTTATTAATAAAAATGCACCAAACTCAACATTACAATACCTTAAATTCTCTATCGAAACAAAAATACCTAAAATTAGGTCCGCCTTAAATGGGACAAATACAACAACAACATCCACAAAGGACAAAAAAAACAAGGATAACAGTTGGGCCCAAAACCGGGAACCCGAACGACAACCAAAGCCCAAGGCTTCTCGATGCCAAACATCCTATCACATCGCCTTTGGAACTTACGTAGTGGTCTCCACTGCCGATTTCTTCTGGGTGGTTACCCGATGTTCAAACCAACCCTCCATTGATCTCTGAATTCATTGAGGAAAAGTTTTCCCTCATCTGAATTTGCACGATTCATGGCACGATCCGGATAGCCACGAAATAATTGTCCGAATCTGGTTTTGCAAAAATTTACTCGAGTCTTTTCGTCCCGAAAGTAATGGTACTAAAACGGTACCATAAATTAAATCTCAATCTCACCCCATTCAGTATCAAATTAATAATTAATGTAATTTAAATTTAATTTTTGATGTGTCTCAATACGATTGGCTGTTTAGGCAAGTCTATACTTCTAGTATAGACTTGACCACAACGAATCATTTGTGTTATAACATTGATCAGCCTAAATCTCTACTCTCTAACTCGAAAAGCTTGAGGGCCATCTAAATCAATCGAAAAGCTTGAGGGCCATCTAAATCAATCGAAAAGCTTTTGATTATCCATGATTTGTATTAAACCCTACAATTAGTTTCTATGGTATGTTAACATTTTTCATACATAATAAGGAGTGAAAGTTCTCGTTAAGATAAATAAGGTCCTCATTAGAATAAAGTAAGTTTTCGTTGGAGTAATTAATTAAATCTTAAAAGTGATAATTGTAATATTTTACTACTTGACGACACATAATACCACTTCGAAAACTCATGTGGTAACTACGAAAAAGTTCTCGTTAAGGTAAATATTGTTTTCATTAAAGTAAAGTATGTGCTCGTTTAAGTAATTAAGTTCTAAAAATGGTAATTGTATGTATGTCATAAGTTAACATATTGTAGAATTTTTCCTGGTATACGAGTTTGAGAGAGAGAGAGAGAGAGAGAGAGAGAGAGCTGGGCACTCTATTGTAATTATCCTGTGTGTAGAGAAGTTAACTTCATCCCGAATAGAGGTGGCAAACGGGCCGGCCCGGCCCGGCCCATTTAATCGGGCTATGGGCCGTGCTCGGGCCGGCCCGTTTCTTATCGGGCCCGGGCTCGGGCCGGCCCATATACTCAAACATTAGGCCCGGCCCGGCCCACGGCCCAAGTCCATAGCGTGCCGGGCCGTACTCGTGCCGGGCCAATAACGGGCTCGGGCCGGGCCGGGCTTGGGCCGTAAGAAAACGAAAACTAATTTTTTTTTTTCGATAAAAACGAAAAGTAGTTCTACTTTGAGATAAAATTAATACAATAAACATAAATACTACACAAAATTCATACAAACAATGTTTCTTGTTCATAATTATATATATATATATATATAATTATAATTATATATATATATATAATTATGTATATATAATTATAATTATATATATATAATTATGTATATATAATTATAATTATATATTAAATTATGTATATATAATTATATATATATATATATATTTATGTATATATAATATATACATATATAATTATATATATATATATATCCACGCCTCATGAACGGGCCGGGCTACGGCCCGTAATTTATCGGGCTCGGGCCGTGCCGGGCCTAAAACGGGCTCGGGCCGGACTTTTGGGCCAATATTTCTCAGCCCGGCCCGGCCCGTTAAATTAACGGGCCGGGCTCGGGCCGGGCCCGGGCCTAGCGGCCCATTTGCCACCTCTAATCCCGAATGATTTGGTTAATATCTGTAACTCTATTGAAGCACTTAATTTTGATTTATTCAACTTGAGTTGTCCAAGGGTTTTCAATCATAGTTTAGTTAAGTAAAAGAGAGATCCTTGATTATTGAATGTCATAAACTTTTACTGTAAGGGAGGTCCGAAAAAACCAAAGATTACAACTCTAGTCTTAGATGTGAGGATAAATGTTTTTGACCTCGAGAAACTACCAGTCTCCGACCATGGAGATTGTCGATTCTATGGAACTCAAACCTGAAACCCTAAATGACTTTGGGGAAAAATTGAAATCAAGAGAAGAAACTAAAGTAGCGGTCCTCCTCTCAAACTGCACCTCCTATTGTGGTAGTGGTCTAACTATTCTAGGGGTACGTGATATTTTGGATTTCTTTATTATAAGAAAAATAAATTACAAAGTTAATTATCTACAACAATCCGAACTAAAGAAATCGAAATTAAAAACTTGAAGAACCGAAAGAGGTAGACCGTACGTTCTCTCAAATATGATACTGAGGGGAGGAGTGTCCAAGGTTAGCCAAAACATCCGCAGTGAAATTGGCTTCACGAGAAACATGAAAAAACTTGATACCGTCAAATTGAGCAGCTAACCAGTTGATGTCGTTGATAGTTGCTTTGATCGAGGCGCTAAGGAATAGAACATTTTTTGTTGACACAATCTATAATCAGCTTTAAGTCTCCTTCCAAAGCTAAATTGAATTGACATTTAGGATTGACAAAGATACAAAATGCATAGTTTCATACAAAGTTGAATCCATAGTTTTTGATCATGTTCCATTGGCTCATTCAATAGTGAAGATTGGTGACGGTATAACTGCCGAAACCAATCTCTTTTTGCAACTTTGGTTATCACCTCCCATGTTCTTCTTCTCTTTTTATTTTCTTCCGAACTTCCGAACTCTTTTCTTTTAGATTTGCGATCTAGACTTTTAGGCGTTGAGATTTTAGGGGTTCTAGTCACGATCTAGTGCAGCAGGCCATCAACAGTTTGGCAGTACCTCTTTTCTTCACATTTTCGGTTAACCAACCTATCAATGCTGGTACTGCCAACCTGTTAATGGCTCAGAACTCAAAATCCATACGATTGGCTCAGAGGACAATTTCGGCCAAAACACCGAGCAACCTGCATAGTCCCTAGTCTAAGGTTGAAGAGTACTCGTTTGTTGATTGATTAGTGTATTATTTAGTAGGACAATGTTCACTCTCTATTTATTATGTCTTAAAGGGTATATGCCCCAAACTCAATAATTGGTTATAGGGACCAATTTGGATTGGTCCATAACCTCAATAACATTAACAGGTTTGAACGCCAACACATTAAGGTCAATTATGTTAATCCCAAACACATTATAATTGATTTTAGTACATTAATATATGGTTGAGGGTCTCATAGCTTTGAGATGATAGGTCCAAACCTTACTAAAGATTATTCAGATTGAATTGCCTTATATGCCATGCAAGTTGTGATAATATATTCATAGAAATAATTATTTTGTTTTTTTGGTCCTCTTAAATGTCTCTAACCTCTATTCTTTAAGCATAAGAAGGTTGGTGTTATACACTTATTGATGCAAAAGACCTATATATCATTGACCATATAGATTATGTTGAAAAACAAATTCATCATTTGACCGTATTTATTGTTCACATCTTTTTACCATGTATCATGATTAGTCGGTTTTGTGTGACACATGTAGCATTACACCTTAACATTTACCATGGTATGTACCATGTCTTAAACATAGAGGTGATTAATTATCTTTTTGGTCCCTTCTTTTATCTTTTTAGCCGATCTACTTTGTTATGTGGTGTGTTTTTAATTTTAGTCAATGTTCTCTTTGTGTTTTCAATTTGCCACCTTGACCTTTTCTTATGTCCGTAAATAATTTAGTTTGTTCCGTGAATTTCATGTTATTTTGTGGACATGTGGTCACATGCAAGGAAGCCGGTCTTTGTGCCCAACCTGAAAACTAACCCATCATAATTATATTTACATTTTAGTACCCGTGTGTGATCCTTATCAATTTTATTAATGTTTTACCTTTTTAGACATTGTCTAGTTCGCAAATTAGAGGCTTGTAACTTGTAAGTGAGGAAATAATTCATTTTCATGTTTGGTAAATACGAGCTTAGGAAAAGAAACCTACCACAAATAAACTAAATCGTGAGAAGAGAAGAAGAAATACAAAACCGAAATTGGCTAAAATTATAAATGGCATAGTCCAAAAAGATAATTAAACCTTCAAAACCACTTAAGTTGGAAGGGCAGTGCACATGTAGCCCATTGTTTTCTAATGAATAATTGCAACCAATATTTATTGAGACACTAACTTAAGCACTAACACACACACTGTCACATACATTGTACACAAAACTTAAAACCCCTAGCAATTTATGTAGCATTATTGGAATTTTAAATGAGACACTAACTCAAGTACTAATGAGGAAGGGCAGGGCACAGGTAGCCCATTGTTTTCTAATCAATGCAGCTTAAAAATTGATGGAGATAAGTTGGGTTTATGTATATTCATATCATTGATTAGACGTCAATAGGTAGCTAATTTCTTCTTTTTGGTGAGTAACGTCAATATCTGAATTGCATTATAGCACTCCCCAGTTGCATTTATTTAACTCAAATTTGGTTCCAACGGCCAAAAAAATGTTTTGGGATAGTAATAAGACATCACTAGTTTTCCTTTTTCACCAGTTGTCCTCCACATAGATAATTGTGACCAAAGAAACGGCAGTGTCTACTCACGCGTGCGTGAGTGTTCTTTAACTGTAATTGTGTATCGGCTTTAGAGTGAAACGTACATGTATTGGGCATGTATGCAAAGGAATCAAATGTGGATCAAAATAGCCTAAAATGAGTATAGCATGGTTTTCTTTTATACCGGATTGAGCTGTACAGTTCCCATGCCATCAAATAGGGGTCAGGATCGGGATCAGGATGAGGCAGACTAATGTCGATTCTTTTTCGACTGAACGACACTATATTACATCAAATTCAAATCAAATTGATAGACAAATTATGTATTTACCATCAATGACTTACTCGCATATGTGCGCGGTCGACCGCTGTTAGCATTTCTCTTTAATTTATGATTCGTAATTAAAAAAAGAAAATAAATTCAGATATGAGTTTAAACTTTAAACACCTAAGGTTTGAAAAAGAGGACAAAAACAAGAAATAAAAATAAATGAAAATGAGAAAATCTAGCAAAAATATCACATCCATGAACCATGCAGATTGCAGCCTAACGTTCAGTTGACTCCCATCAATAAAACCCATTATTTAAATAAAACACCCCCAATTATTTTATTATTACAATACAAAAAGCAAAACCCCACTTTCACAAAATTACCCCCTCTTTCCTCTTTCTGCTTTTCTCAGCTTCACATCCCCCAACTCCCAAAGTTCCAACCTTTTCTCTCTCTGTTCTCTTCTGCTCTCTCCCATTCATAATTTCAAATCCCCAACCCCAAAAAAACCCTAAAAACCTCTGATCCCAACCGGACCCATTTTCGTCCGGAGCCTAGCGGTCCGACCCTTTTCGTCCCGGGCCGAAACGCCGCCGATCCGATCTGGGTCCGGCACCCATTTCAACAACCCGACTCTCAGCTAACCTGTGAGGCGAGCTGAGTTTATTACCTCCGAGAGTTGGTTTAGAGTAGAGGGCGAAATGTACAAGAACCAGCTGCAAGAGCTGGCCCAAAGGAGCTGCTTCAATTTGCCTTCCTACACGTGCATTCGGGAAGGTCCCGACCACGCGCCCCGGTTCAAGGCCACCGTCAACTTTAACGGCGAGATCTTCGAGAGCCCTCACTACTGCAACACTCTCCGTCAGGCCGAGCACTCCGCCGCCGAGGTCGCCCTCAACTACCTCTCCAACCGCGGTCCCTCTCACTCGCTCGCCGCTAGGATACTGGTCAGTTCCCCTCCCCCTCTCTCTAAACGCCGTTAGGGTTTTGCGCGCGTGGTTCTCAGTCGCTGCAGTGGTTTTTGGTTATTTGCTGGGTTTCTCACTGATCAGTTAGTGTATGAACACGATGAGCTCGGAGCTGAAAATAATTCAAGTGCATTTCTCAAAATTGAAATTGATTTTTCTTTTTATATATTTTTTTTGTTTCATGGTTCTTACTAATGTAAGTGATCAACCTTATTTGGTTTTGGGGATTCGGAGGTTTAGACTTCAGATCACCGGCCGGCGAGGATAGATTGGGTGTGATTTACAAAATGACGAAAGTGCCCTCTTGCTAATTATTTGGGAGTAGCAGGGGTTCTTAAATAGGGCTGTGAAATTCTTTGAATTCTAACGAAGCTGACGACTGGGAAATGGAAATGCCATTAATTAGACG
The DNA here is from genome assembly GCA_029955375.1 of Rubus parviflorus. Taxonomy (NCBI): domain Eukaryota; kingdom Viridiplantae; phylum Streptophyta; class Magnoliopsida; order Rosales; family Rosaceae; genus Rubus; species Rubus parviflorus. The sequence goes on from JARGGL010000010.1 coordinate 5,137,174, forward strand.
GTTGAACGAGGGGTATTTGGGTCATAAAAATGTGGGCTGTGAGTCAACTTTTATGGCATCCAATCTGTTGACCGCCTGATTGGTTGCCGGGAAAACGGCGAGCAATTTTTTAATCCATAACTTGGCATTGGGAGAAACTGATCTCATAGAACTTGAATTTTTTTTTTTTTTTTTTCCATGGAAGTTGAGGAGGAATGCGTTATAGTAGAATTGGGTATCAAGGTAAATTGAAATGCCTATTAGACTTTGTCTTGATGAACATTTTGGGTTGGTTGCAAATTGCAAACTGATGGAACACCTCCTAAACTGTGCTCCCTGCAAATAGAATTTTGGAACCATTGGTTATTTTGTAGCTAAAATTAAAATCTTTTATTGATGACATTTCTTGATCTGTATGACTTTTGCACTTCATGTACCAAGTTTTATTTTGCTACAACATGTTCATAAGCATGCACAAATATATGATTTCCAGTTTCTGCCAAGTTTGAGTATTAGTTGTGTGTGTTTCATTTCCCCATTCAGTGCTTGATAGATTATACATTTCTACCAGTATTAACATCTTCACTGAAGTCGAAAATTGCATTTTGCACGAAATATTGCTAAAACACATGGGCAGTGCGATTTTCTCATGTCATTTCACTTTCAATGAGCATGATGCACTTTCATTTATTCACACACAATGGATTTGCTCTTTTAAGGAGTTACATAATAATATTGTCTTGATACTGATGAGGCGTCACTTCGTTCAGGATGAGACAGGGGTTTACAAGAACCTCTTGCAGGAAATTGCTCAAAGAGTTGGAGCTCCATTGCCGCAATACACAACATTCAGGTCTGGCCTTGGGCACCTACCTGTTTTTACCGGGACAGTTGAATTGGCTGGTATCACATTCACAGGGGACCCTGCCAAGAACAAAAAACAAGCGGAGAAGAATGCCGCAATGGCAGCTTGGTCATCTCTGAAACAATGTGAGTCCCTGCATATTGGTCTAGATGACCAACTTATAGTCATCTCATCAGAATTACAAATAAGTTACAGAAAGTTGATCCTTACCTTTAGTTCCATATAATCAAGTTAGTTGAACCATTTTGTCGCATTAAACAACATGCATCGCAGCTGTTGCCTGTTATTTAATGTTTTCAGTTATTGCCACATAAACGAGTTTCTGGTTTTCTTTCCTTCCTTCCGTATGACACTTGGGCAATAATAGAAATTCATCTCTCAAATAAATTTTGTGATATGGAGCAGTTTTACTTTGGTGTGGCATCGTAATACCATTTACATTTTTAAGCTCCTTCATATCTTTGGCGCTTGTGTGTCTTGGTCAAAGTATAACTTGTTTTTCTTTTGGCCAGTGGCAAAAGAAACTGCAAGTTCTTCATCTGAACATGAGAACAATGATGAGCTGGAACAGATCACTATAGCACGGGCCTTGCTCAATTATCGGTTGAAGGAAAAAATGTCAATGGCGAATCCCACTGCTCCAATACTGTTTCCAAAGAAGTTTCCAGTTCAGAACCAGAGACCTACAAGTCCACAGCCTCCATCTGCTATGACCTCAAAAATACTTCCCCTAATTTGTCAAAAGCAAGCTCCTCGCAGCAGATTCCAATCGAATGCTACAAATGAAAGTCTTGTCCCATCAACAGTGGAAAGCCGATGGACCCGTCCCCAGAGATTCCCTGCTGCAGGAGCAGCTCCTTACGTTCCCATTCGACAGCTGAGAACTACTTGTCATAGGATGGCACCACCAGTAACAATAAGGACATCAGTGCCCGTGTTCTCTGCACCACCACTTCCGCCACCTCCTGGATTGCACCGCCAGGCAATGTGTGTGCCACCCGTACGAGTGGCTCCACCAGTCACTATGAGGCAAGCTGTGCCTGTATTTGCTGCTCCACCGGTGAGAAGAGATGATCCTAAAAAAGATGATCTTCCAACCAGTCGAAAAGAAGATCCTCCAATCATCCTGAAAGAAGATTCTCCTGCTGTTATTGCTCCTGCCCAACAGAATAAATCAATAGCTCAAGTAGAGGTAAAAACTGGAAGCACATCTGCAAACGATTTGCAGGAATCCAAGACGGTGCAAGCCTTGAAACAACTACAAATTTGAAGGTGGTCGGGGCAAAGTTAAACCATGGGAGACAAAAATGGTTGTGTTGGCCTTAAGCTTGTTTTGTCATATTTCTCATCTTGTTATATGTGTTTTCTTTTTAGTTCCCCATCTTTCTTAATCGTCTACCCTTTTTATTTCGTTAAAAGCAACAGTTGGCAGGTTGGTTTAGATTTAGCAGTCATATTTATGCGATTCAAGAGTTAGCTGTGTCAGTTTTGCTCTTTGCTTACTAATTCTGCATATAAATGGGATGGGATCATACTTGTTCTGACTTTAGGTGATCATGTGACTGCATTGTCCATGCCATTCATGAATAGCTGTGTGCTAGAGAATGGCACAGCTCTTCATGAATGGCATGAGACATGGTTCTATATATCAAGGTATATTTAGTTTCAAAGTATATCAAGATATGGACTAATGAGTCGACTTATGTGCCATTGTGCCATACATTTGAGTGATCCCTGGTGTTCTTACATTGCACTGCACAATTTCATCATGCATCACTGAAAAGTAAACGTACCAGCATTTGTAAAACAGTAAAAGACTAAAAGTCGATACATCATGGAATATTTTACAATACCCAAAGTACTAGTGCTCATACATGTTAGCAATAATTTGAATTTTTGGATTTGTGAATTTTCATCTTGCACCTTATAAGTGAGGTTTTAAAAAAAATTCAGAGCACTAGTGCCCAAGGCACTCAAGACATTCCTCTTCACCCAAAACTTCATTGCCATTGCCAAAACTCATCCTGCTTTCAACTCTAGGATCAGTATGAAATGGAACCAAACAGAAAGGAGAATTTTCTGCCTCCAAGTAAAGAACCCAATTGAGAAACAAGTGAGATGGACCCTCCTCCAAGGCCAATTATACCCATTTCATTCTCATTGAAAGTCCCAACATTCTTATGCTCACAACCAAACACAATGTCTTTCAAAAGAATAGCCTCCCCTGAGGTAGATGTAAAAGTAATAGTCTCTTTAGCCAATACCCCTTGAGTCAATGAAGCACTTCCATAAGCATAATTGTAAGTGCAAGAGTTATGAGGTGAGCATAAGCCAGTCCCAATTGCTTGACATTCTTGTGCAGAACAAGGAAGGTCACTATATGTTGAGGACCTTTTGGGATTGAACTTGGGATTCATCTGCTTGTAGCAGCCTTGACATGGCTCACATTGTGTCCACAATAGGTCACTCCCTGTATCAACCATGCCATAGATATCAAAGGGTGGATTTCCAATTGTGACCCTCATAAGATACTGGCCATTGTCAGGATTTACTTGTGATTGTGGGGTAATTGGATGGAAATCAGAGAATGATGTTTTTGAAAGAGCTTTATTGTGATTATAAAAGGGTGAATTGGGAGAGTCTTGATGGATGAGTTTCACACTAAACCCACCATTAACACTGCCTGTTGCTATAGTTGAATGGCATACAAGATAAATGAGAAGAAGAAGAGCCACTACACCAAAGTGTGAATGGCAAAGGCTGGTGTCTATGGCTGCCTTACGAGACGTATAAGAGAGTTAGGGGAAGAAAGTTCAGTGTTGCCTTGCATTTTAAAGCATGAGATAAGAGATATATAGATGTATACAAAGCTTTGAGAGAAATTCTTAGATATGCATTTAAGGTTAAATCTATAGAGAAAATCAAGATTCAACACCTAATGGATATCCTCTACTGATTTTATTGGTGCTTCGGGTTAGGGGAATCTCAAACTAAAAATCAACAAATGAAGTAGTTTGTCAAACCCAATAGGCTAATTATCCCAAGAGCTCATTTAGAATGCTTCCAAGTGTGGAGCCTAAGGCCATTCCCCTAATCTATTGGGTTTTCTAGTTTCTAACATCTTCTATTCAAGGATTAGAGAATAGATTGTCTACTCTGTATTGGACCGTTGGCACTCACCAACTTTGGAGGCTTCTATTTTTAACTTAAATAATTGGATTCCAATTCATCATCGCCTTCTTGTTCAACATTGTCTCCTATCAAAAGTATCTCCATGGAAGCCATATGCCCTGGGGTTAATTCTCAGCATCAAACCGAAAGCTGATTGGCAATGAGGAGCAGCTTTACATTGACAAAATACTCTCGAGATGTAAATTCTCACGAAGAAGCATAGTCATAATGTATCTTTTCTTATCTTTGTCCTTTGTATAACCTCTTCGAAGCATTTTTACGAATATTTCATCTTCATTAACCTAACAAAACACATAATATGTAAAACTCTTCATGCATGTCTTATCGAAACTTTGACTAGGCAAATGCCTATGCTCGCTATCCTCCTCGGATCAAATAAGTAGACACTAATATCAATGTAGGAGAACGTGTAGCCGTTGGACATAAAACGCATACGTTGATAACCTACTATAAATACAAAGTTAAATTACGTATGAGGATGAAATTCAAAACCAACCGAGTTAATAAGTACTAACTTCACATTCCTACATCATTATCAATGTAGATGAGCAGGGTAGAAGAAGCAAAACAATTGAAACACACGAAGCTTTCAAGTCCTCTATCTTTTTGTCTTTTACTAGGTATTGGGTAAAGCCCCATAGGACATTATTTATGAATTATGATCATGAGGATTACGGAATGTAGCCCCAACTATTATTGAATGTGGACACACCTAAACGGACCACAAGTTTGAAGGCATGTCCTTAATTTCTTCAAATGTAGGAACCAGAATACAGGATCATGACTCCAAAGTATAAGCTATGTGAATGTTTATATGAAACTGGTTATCCTTCATACATTAACCAATTAATGATGTCCTGTGTTAGCCAAAAAAATAGTTAATGTTGTCTTGTACCGCCTGTAAATCTAAATTAAACTGCAAAGATTGAAAATATTGGGAGGGAGACTTAGAGTCCATATTTCATCGTCACTGATTGAATGAACCATCTTGGCAAAGCAGTTTGAACTGAAGTTCGTTTATCTAAAAATATATGTTTGAACGAGATTTCTTCAAAGCGTTAGGATAACCACTTAATATAATAATATATAAAAATAATAATAATAATAATAAATGTCTTCTTAAGGCTCAATTGGGACATAGTTGTGTTTATACATGCATTCGGTTTGGTTTATGAACTTTCTTCCTAAAATCGCATTTTAACGATATTTTTTGTGTTGAAAATAGCGGCTTAGATTGGAGGATTAATCTAATATCAGAAAACAACAAACCACACACACTAGTTTTCTCGAGTGTAATATGTATTTGTGTCGTTGAAAGAAAACAACAAAACAAGAGCTTGTTTAGGGTCGAAATCAACAATGAACGAAGGCTTGGTAAATGCATCCTATCATTCTATCCCAGCGCAACATTTAAAACGAGCGTCATCAAAGTGGTCCAAATCAACTAGAATTTTGGCTTGGAAATTTTTGTACATAACTTTCATTCAATGCATGTTTTGGTTCCTCCCCAAGGACCCTATTTCGTAATTTACCTACCTCAAAAACCCACATCTACCGAAGGACTCGGCCTTGAACACATGGTCCTCACACAAACATGAGGAAATTATGTTTTAAATTAGATTATTCGAAGTTAGGTTTAGATCTTTGTTCTTTTGTTGATCAAATCAAATTTACTAGTTATACGGCGATTTTTATTGTCGTTACTGTGAAAAGAAGTGTGTGAGACTCGTGTAGTAAGCCAATAAAATTAGTATACGAGTGCGACTAAATGTACTCTTTCAGCGTGAGATAGGATTGCGGTCTCCTTCAATAGGTTTCCCCTTTCTCCTTTGGGTCACTAGGAGTAGCCTTTTGGAATCTTGCTTGAGCAACACCCCTACCCAACTACTCAAGGTCAAGCAACAATAACCAGTGAATTTAAGTTTCACTTTCAGCCATGGGTGGGTTAAAAAAGCTTTCATGGTGGAAAAACAAATCTGCATATATAGTTTTTTTTTTTGGTATACGAGTTTGTGAGAGAGAGAGAGAGAGAGAGAGAGAGAGAGAGAGGGTACTATTGCCTACGACAATCATGTGTACCAAACAAGCAAAGGTGACAGTATCGTGTGACAAAAGCGGCTTTCGCTTAATTGTTGGTGGGCCCAAGTCTCCACTCCGACGACGACACCAACCCCTCTCTCTCTCTACCCTCAAAGCAAAAGCCACGTCAGCATCCTATTGATTTACGCAACGATGTGTTTTTTCAATACGGATCCGGGCCCGGGCGGGAGTGGCCCACGTGATTGGACCGGGGAAGAGATGGGGCCCAAAAAGGGGGGGTGGGGGGGGTTTTAAGAAGCACTTGGCTGGCAAAATATTCCTTTCCTATGAGGAAAAGCAATGGCTCAAGGCAAAAGGGAGATGGATAGAGAAAGAAAGAGAGGGATGGGAACCCTCCACCCACATTAGGAATTAAGAAGAAGAAGTTCACATCACAAAAAAAAAGAAGGGATTAAAGCAAATTAAGGGGGACAAAGTGGAAGGATGTTAATCCCATCACCTAAAGTTTGTAAAAGAAGAAAAAAAATATACCCATTTGACTTTGTTATAAGGCCAGGCCACCCATCATACCCCATTGATTGTGTACTATATGTAAGGAAACATGTAATATATATGTCATGCATAGGCAAACCTACCATGCTCTTTTATTGCAACATGAAATTTGCCTAAAGATGGAACATGCATTACATATTTGCATGGGTATAATCTACTTTCTAATTAAGCCTGCAGATGTCAAGCAATACAACTTCATTCTCTTTTTCCCATTTTCCCATTTTCCCATTTTAGATACAGGCAATAAGGCCTTAACGCACTATGGAAAAGTGCCGTGTGAATTTTCTGTTTAAATCAGTGTTTTTGTCAATAATTTAGTACTATAATAAAAAGTCAAAGTTTGCGATGCAAATTAATCACGACAATACAAAATCATATAAGCGGTGCAACTCTATAAAGACGCACGAAAATATTTTAAACGAAAAATATTATGATCCAAATATAACTTGAACAAGCCACCAAAAACTGTAGCTGACTAGAGAGAAATGAGTCTTTACACTTTAATTCTATTGTTGGAGTTGATTCTTTCATAATGACTCCTCTGTTTGTAACCTTTATTCTGATTAATGAAGTTTTTTCATCTTTCATAAAAAAATAAAAAAAATAGATAAGAATTTTCATGCAATTGAAGTGGAGGGTGATTTAAAAAATGTCGTCAATTGCAATATTGGAAGATGTGATGTTCTTTGACGCATTTTATCAATTAATCATGACATTACAAAGCTTGCTAACAATTGCATTATCTGTAATTTCTTTTTGGCATAGATTGTATGAAACTAATTTTGTTGTTGATGCGCAGTTTTACTAATTAGAACCGCGTTTTATGGTCCGGCCTTCCGATAATGTCCGCTCTTCAAGCTTTAACATTTCTTACTATTTGCCAAAAAAAAAAAACTTTAACATTTTTTACCATATATATATATGATTGTACATGAAGAATATCCCCCCTTTCCCATTCCATGTGATGAGAGAGAGAATCCTCTCATCTCTGTCTGAACTGATCATACACAATCATTCCAACAACACCACATCCCATATATGGGACATGAAAAAAGCTTTTCAATGTTGAAAAGTCAATTCCTTTTTTTTTTTATATAATTTATCTTCCATATTCTCACTTTTCATTTTTTTCCACATGCATTTTCTTCTTCTATATCATTGGCATGCTTGGAAGGGTAGAGGGAATGCAGCAAAGTCATATTGAGCAGACAGAAGGACTGGGAATATGTTTCTTTTTATGTTGAATTTTGGGTTTGAAGTTGAGCTTCCCATTATCAGATCCAAACAAAGAAACATCCATTCCCAGTTATAGTACATAGCCACTTACCAAGAAAAAAACAAAGTATAAAACAACTCATAGTTAGAATAATTACAAAACAAATATATCTTGTTTGGTTTGTTGCTTATTTTAATTCTTGTTTATTGGGTATTGGTCATTCTGGTTGCCAAAGTTCGGACTTGGATCCTCTGCTAGAAATTTGGTGCTAGGATCTTGCTTGGATATTGATGTGAAGCTGCCACATCAGACTAAATACAATCCAAAGGCTAAATTTTGGACACGTCATTTATGCAGGTTAAAAAAAACAAAAATTAAGAATTTGACAAACGGAACCAAACGTCATTGTTGGGTTGCTCTCCTTCTCCTTCCTATTCCTCTCTTTAACCCAAAGATTGAATTTTTATCAGAAGGATTAACATGTCCATCCATGAAGAAAATCCAAAAATCCACAAAGATCCTCAATGATCCTTACCAAAACCAGTCCTAGAACTCCATCTCCTTCATACCCACATCCCAATTTTCTTGATTGGTCAATTCTCAAACTAACGAAGACATGCTATACCCAAATTACCAAAGATGGAAGTCTCTGCTTCAAAATTGAATTGACAAGCATACCCACATGAAGTCAGTGCTTAATTTCAATGGTTTTGCCAAAAATAGTGCAAACCAGCATACCCACAAGGAAGCCTGTGAGTGGCTGTGGGCTGTGGCAATTTTCGTAATGGTTTGAAAAAAAAAAGACGAGGAAGAAAGAAAAGCGAAATCGGTAGTTTCAGAGTGGTTTTTGTGGAGGACTGGTAGTTAAAATTTCTAAGGAGCAAGAAGAAGGTGAAGTAGAAATGAGCCAACGACGTTAATGTTCCGTTTCTCCAAACATTTCATCTTTGTTCTTTTTACCAGCATAACGGACGTGTCAAGGTTTTAGCCTTTGGATTGTATTTAGCCTGACGTGGCAGCTTCACATCAATATCCAAGCAAGATTCTAGCACCAAATTTCTAGCAGAGGATCCAAGTCCCCAAAGTTCATAGCTCTTTACTCAAGTCCTTTTCATAGCTATTTAGTTATAGCATTTAGTATGAATTAAATTCATTAATAAATGTGAGAGGATCACAAAGGATCTCTTTGATATATGACATGAATTCATTTTTTTTAAAAGACGTACGGTATGTGTTCCTTTTCCTTATGAATTTGTGCTATTTTTAGACTACAGAATTCTCTCTTTTAATTTGCAGTACAGAACTACAGTATACATATCTTTCAGAGATCTAGAAGGATCACCATTTTTGCTACATAAATTCTTTTTTTTTAATGAAATATGATCAGTTGTATTGATGAGATAGAAAATTAAAGTACAAAGTAGGAAAGTTTTTTTTTTATTGATGGGAAAGTAGGAAAGTTACAACAAGAGTAAAAATATACTCCGTCATTCGCCTAGGATGATAATTAGAACAAAAGTCAAAGCCTACTAACTAGGTCCGTTGCTTGAAACTAACACAAGAGAGCAAAAATGATTCCACAAAATAACAAAGAGTAACACAAGTAGAGCCTAGAATCGAGCCCCCTCAGCGAAAAGGGACAGTGGCCAACAAAGGTAGCTTCATTAAAACCTTGTTCGGATAAAACCTAGTGGTACAAAACTCCAAATGAAAGAAAGAATACCACGATATATATCTCGATCAACTTTCGTATACAAGCTCTCAAAATCTCTATTTCTGATCCTAGAATCATGATTACCCATACCATCTTGCTCTCCTACATAAATTCAACATTTTTTAGTCATCTCCACATTATTTAAATCAATTTTTTGTCCAACCATGATGTGGATGGTTTATTTCTAGGTTGTTCATATCGTTTTTCCGGTCACATCTCGAGTCATAAGCATATTGAGGCTATCACTGGTCGGTTATCTTACCATGCAGCAGATGCATGGGGTTGTTTATCCGATTTATTTTGAGTTTGTTAATGTTCTTTACCCATCTTCTCTCGGATGTGTGTCTAACGATATTTCAATTGCTCTTCTGCTTAACGAGTTCTTCTTTTCATTATGTTCGGCGTCAAGCTAATGAGGTGGCTCAAAACTTAGTGTCATTTGCGTTGACTCACAGTAACTATTTTTCGTTGTTAGTTCCCAATATACTCATATTTCGTCATCTTCTGATAAAGAAAATTGAATTAGTTGTTATTTTTTTTAATAATTATTATTATCATCTTTTAAGATAAGGGCGTCCTAACATTTTATTCGATAAGCAAAAACAACATTACAGAGTGACCGTTAACATTAGAAATCAATAAACCCTACAGTTTGTCGAGGAATCTTACCTGCATTAGAAATAGTAGCATCCAAATTTAGCTTAAACTTTGCCATCAGAAATGTTACAAAATTAATGGATCTTCCAAGAAGCATAATTGTGGTTGTTGATGTTGGACTGCGGGCAATGTAGCCATTTAAAATGCAACACATGTTGAGCAAATTCAATCATTTAGCAAAAGCCAATTCTTGATAGGTCACATCTCATTATACCTTGCGCTCGAGTCTATGCAATCACAATTAACTTTTTACTTCACAATATTTCTTTCATGAATTTCAACTAATTAATTAAAATACACAATCATTGTATCAAAAAGATTAATTTCAACCCGATGCCCAAAATAATAGTATCAAATATGCCTTTGGTGGTGCTTCGCTTGTTTATTCATAAATTGCTTGGTTCAATGCAACAAAAAGCATAATTAAGTCAAATTGAGCATGATTTCAAATGAATTAATTAATTAAACATTGCATGTTATCTTCACACGGTGTGTGATTATGGGAAGCACGTGACACTACTTTTCACGCATGCCCAAAAGCAACTCAAAATGGGCTTCAACATAAATCAATTTACAACAAATATCTATTCTATGCAAATTGTTTTAGAGAAAATTTGATTGTAGTCCAGAAATCACACTCTATTTTGAATGTAGTCCAGACAAATATTTTTTACTAATTGAGGTCCAGTGACTCACTTGCCACATAGGATTTCTTTCCTTTGTAATTTTATCTAACTAATTTTATACTTTTACATTCCTCTTATACCTTTTTGTAATAAATTGTGGTAGATTGTCATCATAATTAAAATAATTAATTAAGGTCAAACAAGATATTTCATCAAATAACAAATTTATTCTCTTTTCTAAACAATGTTTCCTAAAATTAATTTTTTTAATCAAAGATAATTATTACTGCATTAAATTTGACAAATTCCTTATATACTTGTTAAGCTACCTTAGCATTTCAACATTTCCTTCTTCATATTGAAACATCTCTTTCTTCCTCTTCTTCTTCTTCTTCTTCCATGGCCATCTTTTTTCTAACACATAAATTTTCTAAAATCTACTTTTATCATAGACTTTCTCGAAACTATTGCATATAGAATCATCATGTTGTTAATCAACATTCATCATACGATCAAATAGAGATTTTGGATGAATTTTTCATAAGAAGGTTCCAATCCATTTAAAGGAGGTAGTATTTTACCTTGTTCATAGATACATTTGCACTTTTATATACCTAATACAAATGTGAGTTTTTCAGGAAAGAGATATGCATTTTGCATATCTTAACAGAAAGTAAATTTTTATGGTTTTTTTCCCCTAACTTTTGATTATGAATAATGTTAAAGCTACCTTGTTCTTTTTTTTTTCCTACCTCGTGCATAGAAACTTTTATGCAATTTCATTATGGCTTCATAACTTGAGGTTGATTAGAGACTCTTTTTTTTTTGGCAATCTAGGTAAAAATTTCTTACCATTCGATTTTTTTTGCAATTGAAATAGACGTCAATTTTATTCATAAGAGCGAGAATACACATAATGATTTATCTAATATGATATGACAAAAATAAGTTGTCACTGCCTAAGTAATTTCACCTTCAACGATGATCATAGCAAAACTAGAAAACATAAAATATAGAGCTTGGAACAAAGAAAAAAAAAGACTGAACTCAGGGCCTAACACTTCCAGCAACATCCCTTAAAAAAAAAAAGGAGCCTCAAGCCTCCAAAATTGGAGTATAATCCGACTTCAACAATTTTTCTTCCAACAATCACCAAAATAGTCTGAAATAGAAACTAAGCACTGGCTGCCGAAACAATCACCAAAACAATTTATATATAAAAAATATATAAAAAATAATAAAAAGTGATGACTGGGAATGCCACGTCAGCATCAGAGCTGACTGGACATGTCACGTCATCACTTAACGGTCAAACCGTTAATTTTGACTGACGGATGGACTAAACTGATGAAATTGAAAAGTATAGGGGTATTGCTGATCAAATTGAAAGTGCAGGGACTAACATGATGTTTGGTGTAAAGTTCAGGGGGGTAAAATAGATAAGATGGGTCCTTGACCATAAGGTCCAAATTTGAACAAATATTTACCATCAAGGACAAGACAAAAATACGGTGCCCATCCGGTCTATTAATTGACCAATTTACGCTTATGTCCTATATATTTTACAAAAATTACGAAACTGCCACTGACAGATTTTATTGACCTCAATAATTTTTTTTAAAAAATCGATACTTTCCGTGGTATGAGGGAAAAAATAAAAGAGCATCACATTTGTGTATTTTATTGACCACAATAAAATTTTATTGAGGTCAATAAAATTTTAACTTATGGAAGTTTCAATTTTTGGGAATCACTCTCTCTCTCCTCAAACCCGCGCATGTCACTCCCTCTCTTCCCATCACTGTAGCAGCCGGCTTTGCCGGTCGATTTCTCCTCAATCTGGCCACCTCAAGGCTTGAAACTTGTCCCAAAATATTCATCTCTTCGAGTCCTTCAATCCTATACTAATTTCTTGCATCAATTTTTAGTGTAGGAGGAGAAATCTAGGAGAGAAAAAGCTTGTTTTCGCGCGGAACTGTTCTTTCTTATCGACGACGTTTCCGACCGAATTAGGAGAAAACTCTTACTGGGTTTTGTAGTCCTCTTCACCACGAACGCAACGCCACCAGTCTCACCTCAAGGCATCGCCGAACGGCGACGGATCGAGTGGTCAAAGGTCTTGACCACCGTGCTTTTCGATCTCAAAGCCCAGACGCCAAAGGCAAAAATGTCACAAAAAATCACCATTCAATATTTTTGTCCTTCATGGGAGTAAAATATGCCCATCAGGCATGTTGGGAAAAATTAAAAATTTTCAAAGTTAATGGGAAATACAAGGTGAAAATTAGGACCTATTGAATATTTTCCTTAAGATTGATTATTTGATTTAATAAAGATATGGGTAAAAAAATATATAATATTGACCTTATGAAAATGTCTATGTTTTCTTGAATTTCATATCCAACGGCTAATTGCGTAATTGCAATGTGTTAATATTGGTAATTGGTGCAAGAATGAAGGAAAAATGGCTATATAATTTATTACTTTCTTAACTAATATTGTTTACTTTACAGCTATTAATTAATAATTTCCATATATTCATTAATTTTTATTACAATTAAAATGAGCCTATAGACTGGGCTTTTAACGGGACAGGACGGGCCGGGCTTAGAATACCTAGCCCAAGCCCGACCCTCTACAATAACGGGCTAGGCTGACTACAGACCCACAATGGGCCTGGTCAAGCTTTGGTAAGTCAGGCTAGTTGGGCTTCCATTTACTCATTGATCTGCGAGCTAAATGATGAGGCATACTCTCGACATTGAAAAGGAGAAAACTCTGCCACCGTCATCTCCACCAAAACCACCGGTCACATAATTAGTGAAGCTTAAACGCGAGACCCCGCAATAGAAAATACAAACCACCACCGTCAATGCCATTAAAACTCAAAGCCTTGTCGCCCATACCAAAGAAAACCCAAACAATGTCTCCCACCAGTAGCCAAACCTCAACAGATCAGGACCCAAACTGTCTGATCACAACTGGGCTGATACCTTGCGACCAACTCGATGTAAACCACCAAACTTAGGGAAAAAAAGTCCCCCAAAACTCGAAGCTAGACTCTACTTAGTTACGCAAGACACGTACTGGGCAAGTTCTCAGTGCTAAGCCTTAAACTCAAAAACTTTGGATATTCATGTTTTAGTATATGATTTTTTTTTGTGAGAGATGTTAAATTGATAGTTTAACATTATAATGACGGATTGCTTTTGAGTAAATGCCAACTAAAAATTAACCAAATTTTGTTGGCGAATTTTCAATCTTATTTTTTCCACTTACAAAAAAGAATAAGTTAAAATTCAAACCACAAAATTAAGTCAAAATTCAAAAGAATAAGATATGTACGTGTAAAGGACAGTTGTGGAATTTTCTTTAGTTTTGTTGTTTTACTGCCAAGATTTTTACTTGATCGAGACAGATGACAGAAGAGGCTAAACAAACAGCCTATGACCTCTTGCCTCTTGGGTCTACCACGTCATTTCAAACAAACCGTAGGGACAGCGACGTAAATGCGCCTAATATATATAAAAAAATTGCAACATAATAATATAAAAAATAACTACTACTAAGTTTGTCGGTATCCGTGCCAAATAACCTCTCTCTCTCTCTCTCTCTCTCTTCCACTGCTCATCTCAGATCACTGTCCTTTTAGCTGCCTCTCTCATTTCTAAGAAAAAATCAAATAAATAATAAGCCCAGAAACATTTCTTTCTCAATTTCTCTCTGGAAAAGTGGCAATAGCTTCTCTCTCTCTCTCTCTCTGTCTGTATGATGACTGTGATTAGGGTTTATTCACTCTCTCTTGTTCTGGGTTGTTTCTCACACTGGCTCTCTTGGTCCAGGGAGAGCCTCTATTGATTCTGAGCTTTGTTTTTTTTGTATTTTGGTCTATTGGGTGTGATTGGGGTGTGATTGTATCAATGTGTTGTGGTTCTAGCTATTCAGTTGTATGAAACAAAAACAATTTTCAATTGGGACTGGGATTTAGCAGTAGTTGATGGTTTGGATTAATTAAGTGGATTTTCTGTGTTAGTGGGTTTCAGTTCAGAACAGCTAGGGAATTTGGGTAAGCTGGTTTGGAATTTTGTGATTATATTCAAAGCGTTCTTCAGTAACAGAAATCAATAAGGGAGGTTTTGAGGAAAAAAACAGAGTGTTTGTGTCTGTATTATAGCCAAAAACCCCATTTTGGTCTTCACCAACAAGCTTAATTGGCTTTTTACATTTTCTGTTTTCACAAACCAAGAATCTTCTAGCCGCTCAAAACCAGGCCATAGCTTCGTCCGTTTACACTTATCCTTTCTCTTTCTCTGAGAGGACGGACTTTACAAAGCCAGAGAATCTTTAATCTCTTTTCTAAAGCCCAAGGAAAACCCAAATCAGCCATCGCTTTTAAAGGGCCTCTCTTTCACTTTTTTGTTGGCTATATTTGCTCTGTGAGCTTGTTTTGATTTTGGGTTCTGGGGAAATGGCGATGGCTGTGGCTCATCACCAGCATAGAGAGAGTAGCAGTGGTAGTAGCATAAACAAGCATCTTAATGATGCTGGAAAATATGTGCGCTACACTTCTGAGCAAGTCGAAGCTCTTGAACGAGTCTACGCCGAGTGTCCAAAGCCAAGCTCTTTGAGAAGGCAGCAATTGATCCGAGACTGCCCCATTCTTTCAAACATAGAGCCCAAGCAGATCAAAGTCTGGTTTCAGAACCGCAGGTATGAACAGACACTGATGATTTTTGACTACTGGGTCTTTCTGTTTCTCATTGTTTTTGCTTATTGGAGGTCAAGAGGCTTCTTTTTTGGTTGTTTAAAAATTGGGTCTTTTCTATTTCCCACTATGATAGAAGTTGCAAACTTTGACAACGTTTTTGTTTTTAGTTTATGGGGATTTTACCATTTTGGTGTAAGAGCATGGTTTTTCCCAATTGGGGTTCTCAAGGAAAATCTATGTGGGTAATGGTGGGTTTTGGGCTAAAGGATGGGGCTTTGTTTGGGTATGCAGATGTCGAGAAAAGCAGAGAAAAGAGTCTTCCAGGCTTCAGACTGTTAACAGGAAATTATCAGCAATGAACAAGTTGTTGATGGAGGAAAATGATCGACTGCAGAAACAGGTGTCTCAGCTTGTTTGTGAGAATGGGTACATGCGCCAACAACTGCATACTGTAAGCATTTGCTTTCTTTTTTCTATTTCTCTGTTATATGTTCACTTGGTTACTATTAGAAATTTCCTCTTTGTATGATTATCAAAGACACTAATTTTTTTTTTTCCTTCACTCTTCTTAAAACAAGGACATATGTTCTAGGGTTTTTTAGTTTTGTTTTTGTCTTTTAGTATTCTTTCTGTAAAATAGTTTTACCCATTGTAATGTCTTTGTTTACTTCTTAAAATCTCACTCTTGCTATATTTACATTATGGCCCAGTTCAGACATTTTAGACACCATTAACTGCATTGGAAATTTTGCTTTTATTCTAATTCAATGGAGTTAGAATAGCCAACTGAACTGCAGTATAATTTAGTAGTTGCGAGAACTTTTCCATCTTTGACTGTTCGTAACCTTGTGGTGATTTTTTGGTAGGCACCAGCTACTGATGCAAGCTGTGACTCTGTGGTTACAACTCCTCAGCATTCTCTGAGAGATGCTAATAATCCTGCTGGGTAATTAATGGACTCACAGCTTTCCCCTTATAACTATTTACTAGCACTATGATTTCTTTGTTGTCTATGAGCTAATCTTCGTTATGTTTTTGGCAGACTCCTCTCCATAGCGGAGGAGACCTTGGCAGAGTTCCTTTCTAAGGCTACAGGAACTGCTGTCGATTGGGTCCAGATGCCTGGGATGAAGGTGGCTTTGTCTTTTTTAATACTATTATGAAATAATAGTTTATGTTTTTTCTCCTTGAGTAAGTTTTGTGCAAACTTGTTCTATATGTTGCCTTTCATTTTATGCTGAATCGTCTCGTTTAATTGTTTTGGCAGCCTGGTCCGGATTCGGTTGGGATCTTTGCCATTTCACAAAGTTGCAGTGGAGTGGCAGCTCGAGCCTGTGGTCTTGTAAGTTTAGAGCCTACGAAGGTAAGCGTACACATCACTGAATGGTGCTACATATTTTTAGGCAGTTTACTTTTCGTGTTATAAGGTTCATGAAGTGTTCGTATTTAACAGATTGCAGAGATCCTTAAAGATCGTCCATCTTGGTTCCGGGACTGTCGGAGCCTCGAAGTTTTTACCATGTTTCCTGCTGGAAATGGAGGGACTATAGAACTCATATATACACAGGTGCACAAAAACCGTTGCAAATTCAGTTCTGCTTTTCCGTCTATGTTTTTTAATCATCTTTTATGGTGGAATAATAACATTTTAATTGCTCCAGACATATGCTCCAACTACACTGGCTCCTGCAAGGGATTTTTGGACCCTAAGATACACTACTAGTTTAGACAATGGCAGTTTTGTGGTAAGCATGTCTTCTGTTGTATGTGGTCATACCTGGTTATTAAATAATCTAAATTGTCCCTGTTTCATATATATAATATACCTTGTGTTTAATTCCTATAGCCTAATGTTCTCCACACATGTTTTATTGTCTATATTATAAGGTATGTGAGAGATCTCTTTCTGGTTCTGGTGCTGGCCCCAATGCAGCTTCTGCTGCCCAGTTTGTTAGGGCAGAAATGCTTCCTAGTGGCTATCTGATTCGACCGTGTGAAGGTGGAGGATCAATCATTCATATTGTTGACCACCTGAATCTTGAGGTATGAATTTTGGATCTTTACTTTCTTAGGTTATTCGTTATTCCAGGAAAACTCAATTGATTTTCTTCTCGTTCCAGGCTTGGAGTGTGCCAGAAGTGCTGCGGCCGCTTTATGAATCGTCCAAAGTGGTAGCACAAAAAAGGACTATTGCGGTGAGTAGATTATGCTGGAATGCTTTGCTTTGCTTTTTTTTTTTTTTTTTTTTTTGGATTCCTTATTCACTGAGACACTAACTGTACTCTTTCGTTTTTCAAAGAAATTTATGTTTCTTGCAAGGAAAAGTATGGTTTGTTTGGTACAATTTTTTTTTTTTTTTCATGCGAGTTTGAGTGACATTCATACTGTCCCTGCTTCCCGGAAACAAATCTTGTATGCTTCAACATCGGTTTGTAATATATAGTGGATCTTTGCTGAACTGCAAAAGTTATTAGCCCTAATTCATCTAAACAAAGTTCTTGACATTCTGGTTTTCAGTATAAAAGGTCCATCTTTTAAAATTGTTTAGCCAATTTTCTTGATGTTATCATAGTACTTAACATCTTGATATTCTGATAAATGTAATATCGTAACAATACTGCTTGCTGCTGATTTGTTCTTTAACTCAATAGTGCTGAAGTGCTCGTGTCAGTGATACTTTGACTGTAGAATCTTTACATGTTGAACTCTTTGTTCTTTTTCTTTGAAGTATGTTTAATCAAGTTTATCTCTTTTGGTTGACCTACCAACCCTCTATAAAATGCATGACTACAAAAAAAAAATGAAACAGAGGTACTGACTAACCTCTTTTTATGAAGGCATTGCGCTATATCAGGCAAATAGCTCAGGAGACAAGTGGTGAAGTGGTGTACAGTTTGGGCAGGCAGCCAGCTGTTCTGCGAACTTTTAGCCAAAGATTGATCAGGTGGGTGTATTACTCTATTCATTCTTGTTTTATCTTCAGTGTATACGTCTGTTCATAGCAGTTTGTTGATCACGTGTTTGAGTGTACGTATGTGCTTATAAGTTTATAACGAGTCTACTCATATCTTTATGAATTTTTGGTATGACCTATATATATATATATATCTTATTGTAGAGGCTTCAATGACGCTGTCAATGGATTTAATGATGATGGCTGGTCATTGATCAACTGTGATGGTACTGAAGACGTTATATTGGCCGTTAATTCAACCAAGAATTTGACCACTACAAATCCTGCTAATTCCTTTGCGTTTCTTGGTGGTATTCTGTGTGCAAAGGCTTCCATGCTACTCCAAGTAAGTCATAAGCTACTTGGATTGCTATCAAATTTTAAAACCATAATCTTTCTGCTGTGTTCTAAGATGACTTTAGAACACAGCAGAAAGATCATGAATGTGGATATATCTCTGCCTTTTCATTCCTATGATGTTGCTTGGATCATACCCTGTATATTTTTTCCTGACCCAAGATTGTAATTAAAGTAGCCTGTTCTATGTTGGGGTGATAGCAGAATCTCCAGATCATTCTTTCCTCTTCATGGATTTTTGTTTGCGAGAAGCGATTAAGCTTTTCTTCTGTTCCAAGTCTGGCATCGCAACATATCTATTACTGTTATTTGGTCTATTTAATTGGAACTTGTAGTTTGATAATCATGAATCTAGAAATAGGTGGTAGTCTTGAATGCTTGAGAAGATGTGTATGTTTCCAGTTCGTATTTTGTTTATAAGGGTATTGAGATCTATTCGTGTTTCTTTTGCCAATACCAGAATGTGCCCCCGGCTGTCCTGGTTCGTTTCTTGAGAGAGCATCGTTCAGAGTGGGCTGATTTCAATGTTGATGCCTATTCTGCTGCGTCTTTGAAATCCGGTTCGTATGCATACCCAGGGCTGAGGCCAACTAGGTTTACTGGGGGCCAAATCATCATGCCACTTGGTCACACCATTGAACACGAAGAAGTATGTTTTTTCAATAATAATTCAATTTTTTATTTTATTGTGTACAAGATGAACCATTTTGAAATATTACATCTCACCTTGAATTCATTTATATATGTATAGCATAGAAAAAAAAGTTTTGGAAGTATATTCTACAGAGTACACTCCCCCCACCAGGCTTTCTAACTTCTAGTTTTCATTCAGTTGCTTGAAGTTGTTCGTCTTGAAGGCCATTCTCTCTCTCAAGAAGAGGCATTTGCATCAAGGGACATTCATCTCTTGCAGGTGATTTTTTTTTCTCCCGATTCTTTTGAAGCTTTTTATAATACTGGTTCTTGTTCTACAGTTGTCAATATCCTGTTGTTCATTTGTCGGACTATGTTTTGGTATTCCTTTAGATTAATGTGAAATATTTTGCATTAGTTATAAATTCGTGACATTCATTCTCTTACAAATCATGAGAATCGTGTCTTCTCTCCTATTGGTAGATATGTAGTGGAGTTGATGAGAATGCTGTTGGAGCTTGTTCTGAGCTTGTTTTTGCTCCAATTGATGAGATGTTTCCAGATGATGCTCCGTTGCTTCCCTCTGGTTTCCGCATTATTCCTTTGGAATCGAAAACAGTTGAGTTTTTTGTGCTTCACCCGAGTTAATGTTGGAATTTTGACTTTGGGTGATATCTGACTGTTGTTCCCCCCTCCCCTCCTCCCAACCCACTAATGTCTTTCAATTGTTAATACAGAGTGATTCAAAAGATGCATTGGCTACACATCGGACATTAGATCTGACATCCAGTCTAGAAGTGGGCTCAACAACAAACCATAATGCTGGAGATTTGAGTTCATTTCATAATACTCGATCAGTATTGACTATTGCCTTCCAGTTTCCCTTTGAGAGTAGTCTACAGGATAATGTGGCATCCATGGCTCGCCAATATGTTCGAAGTGTCATCTCATCTGTGCAGAGAGTTGCAATGGCTATATCTCCATCAGGATTGAGTCCGTCCGTGGGACCAAAATTATCTCCCGGCTCTCCAGAAGCTCTAACATTGGCTAACTGGATCTGCCAGAGCTATAGGCAAGTGTTCTTATAAACCCTCAGACTACATGTTCAATCATCTGGCTTAGTGATGATATGTGAATGCAATAAAGTAATGGAGGGAAATCTGAACCATGCCGAGTGCATGCACAACAAATATGCATGCATGCTGGGAGGGCTTCATCAAGCTCTCTGACAGGCTGGTTCAATATACCATCTCATATGTCATCATTTATGAGATCCAGTTATAATTTTGTATTGTAAATGTACTAGCTTTTATATCTCATTATCTTCTTCCTCTTTAGTTATCATTTAGGGGCAGAACTGCTGCAACCTGATTCCTTGGGTGGTGACTCGATGTTGAAACACTTATGGCATCATCAAGATGCAATTTTGTGTTGTTCCTTGAAGGTACAAGTGCAACCATAATTGGCATTGCAATTCTGGATGTCTTCCAGTTTAATATATTGTGGAGATCATAATCTCTACGACTGTTGTTTGTTTTGCAGTCACTGCCAGTTTTCATCTTCGCAAACCAGGCAGGGCTTGACATGCTGGAGACAACTCTAGTTGCTCTTCAGGACATCTCATTGGATAAAATTTTTGATGAGTCTGGACGTAAGACATTGTGTGCCGACTTTGCTAAACTAATGCAGCAGGTAAACAAACTTTAGGCGGTAGTCCGCTCTTTCTTAAATTGTCTTTCCTGTTCAGTCTTTCCATTCCAGCATTTCTTTTTTTTCCATCGAAGTCGGAAGTCAAATGATATACTGTATAAGCAAATACCTTCTCATAGCGAGAGGGTTGGGTTGGTTACTTGGAAATTCTAGATTTGGCTGAATCGTTTTATGTTTTATTTTGTCAGGGATTTGCGTACTTGCCAGCTGGGATTTGCATGTCAACAATGGGGCGCCATGTCTCTTATGAACAAGCCATTGGATGGAAAGTTCTTTCTGGAGATGACAACTCTGTCCATTGCCTTGCATTCTCCTTCGTGAACTGGTCTTTTGTGTGAACATTTTAGTTTTCAAGTTATTCATCCAACACCTTTCTTCCACTTGTTATGGAAATGAAATTCGAAAATGAAATAGAGGATGGATGTGGAATGGAAAAGGAAAGAAAACCGACAGTTTTGTAATATCTTTTCCCTTGTCTGAGGTTTTGCATCATATGTATTTAATTTATTTTTTATTTCAAGTTATTAATTCCAAACTTTTGTACTACATATCAGGAACTGCAGAATTGTGGAGAGAGCTCAACATTGTAGAATCTTGAGAGGCTTATTTAGAATTGGTTGCAACCAAATATACATACAGAAGGCTAGTAACTTAATGAGTAAAAATACATTCTCATCACCATGACTCAACAAAATGATCTAAAATAAGAATGAGTACTGAAGCTTATACAGGCACGGGTTGGACAAGTGTAGAAACTATAAAATCCTTGAGCACAGTAACATCATGAGTACTGTAACCATCTTCATGCTTGTATACAACATCCATGACACATGCAAAATTCAGAATTCGAGTTAGCAGCGGCATAGGGACGACAGCGGTGGCGGCAGGGAGGAGGAACGATTCGTTTATGTCCTTCCATGCGTCGGCCAATTGTCTACGGAATTCGATTATGGCTTCTTCTTCTGTGCCACCATACTCTCTCATGTAGCACTCCACAGCTGAGGAAACATGTTCTCTCTCTTGCTCAAACTACAAATTAGGAAGAGACGTACATGCATGACGATATCTAGGTTAAAAGACAAAACTAAATATCTTTGTTATAATAATGCATGAGAGCAACTGAGCTCAAGGCTCATAGAACTAGAACCATTCTTCTGAAGTCTTAAGAGATGAAGGAATTAGTGAACAATATATATGGATCGAGCCTAATTCATATTTAGCAAGAGGTAGTATAATTATGTACCTTGTGACTCACTACGTCATCCATAAGTCGGCAAACTACTGCAGCCCCTTTTACAGCCCTAGGATAAGTGGCCAACCAATCAAAGGAGTCTTGTGTAGCAATATCTCCCATTGCAACAAAAGAGGTGGTTATTTGCATTGGGTAGCCTGTCGTCAATAATGATACGGCCATATATTCATCCATTGTTGGTATGTGTTTCTCGTGCAACCATTTAGCTTCAAGCAAGTAATTTTTAGCTTGCTTTTTCATCTATATATATATAAGAGACATCCAATTAACATTCATAAACTATGGATATAGACTCAAAACTCTAAAAGTACTGGATGAGACTTACAGCTTCTCTGGCATGGTAGATTCGATACAACTTTCCCTCCTTCGCAAGATTTTCTTCAATTTCAGTATAGACTTCTAACAGTGTCTTATAATAGACTTGCATATAATCTGGCAATTGATCCATGACACCGATGTCCCACCTAATCAGAATTAATAAGGTAAATATTTACGAAAAACTCTTTGTCAAATCTATTTTTTTCTATTACAATCCGAGGCATAATGTTTTTGATGAATATAACCGTTTAACTAGTTGCTAACTAACTATGCTTGTTTCAATTTTAGGGTTAGCCCTGCAGAATTTAACATACCCACAATGCCCTTAAACCCAAACAGTGCTATACATATTGACTGCATACTATTAATTTTTTCCTCCCTCTATTTTGGCTCTTAATTGTTGGGCGATCAATTTAATTTAGACAAGGGCTAGTGATAACTTATTTCAGATAATCAACTGACCTCTCAATAGCTTCAGTAAAGAGCTCGAGTTCTTCGAGTGTGCCATGGGCATCATAAATGTCATCGAGAATGGACGTCATGGCAGCAACCTTGCATGATGTCCTCCTAGCAAAGGAATATTTAGGTTCAAAGTAGACTGACAAAGCCCAGCAGAAGTAAACTTCAGTAATTCTGTCTCTTGTAAAAGGCAGCTTGTTTCTCACATCCAAGTCCTTCCACCACCTACAACAAAATTACATAATTTAATTGGTACGTAGAACCAAGTAGCATTTCTTTGATTTAGTAGATATGTGGTTTGATAGTTAGTAAACCTTGTAATTTCACACAGTTCCTTTTGATGGACTTGTTGCAGTAAGTTGAAATCCAACTTTGCAAAACTCAAGAGAGTTTCGTTATGTGAATCGCGTTCATGGTAGATTGACAAGTAATATCTTGCTTCCACCCTTGTGATGCCCTTTCGAAGTGGCTGATTTAAGGAATGGGCTACTTGTTTCGAAAGCGGAGAGCTTAAACTGCGTTTCATCGACTCAAGATGAGTGGTGGTGAAGGCTAGTGCCTCTTCGAGTATGTCTTCTCCGTGAATCCTAAGATGGGTGGCTTCGTACAAGCTTAATAGTCCTGGTGCATCACTCACAAGAGATTCCTTAAATTTCTCATCATTACCTTGCTTGAACTTGTCGAACATATCTGCATCACCAACTAATGCGCACATCAGATGATTGAGCCTCTAGCTAGCTTATATATATAACAAGTATCTAGCTAGCTAGCTAGTGAGATAATCAAAACATAGATGGAGAACATACCGCATGAAACATTATAACCTTGTTGTCTAAGCAATCGAAAACGGAGAGCAGTAGTGAAAAGGTCATCATCATTTCCCATATCATCACTACCGTAAGTGTTTTGGTGAATTTGTTTCAAAATTTCGTCAATCTCGTTTTCGAAATGGTAGGATACGCCTAGGCGCTGAATGTCATCAACTAGATCCATTTTTTGTGAAAGCTCTTTAACTGGATCCATCAGCATCCTTCTCACTTCTCCTTTCAGTTTTTGGACATGTTGCTCAAGTTTAATGTCCACTTCCTAAAGAGCCAAATTTGATAAATTAAAGAAAAAGTGTGTGATCATATAGGTGAAAATCAAACCAATATATGCTTTAATTGTATATATATTTTGTATATATATTATGATACGTACCGTTGTAGCATAAGAGAGAAAATGATCACCCCAAATGCTTGGAGTGTAATTAGCTGAAGGTCTCTTAATGTAATACCCCGAAAATTTCACTTTTATTTTTATAAAATATGTCGTGAAATTTGAAGTGAAATGGTGTGAAATTGTATTTTTAGAGGTTTTCGTCGTAAAACGATAATTACGGTGGTAATTATAAGTTACACAAGGTTAATTAAGGTAACTTTTTACCCGTTGAGAATTTGGGAAAACTTCCTTCATGAAAGTTGTAGACCTCGTCGAATCGAGTTCGTAGGAATTTGGTTCACCAAAAACGGAGTTCGTATGAAAAAGTTATGGCCGTCGGAAGTTTGACGAATTTCTATAAATAGAATGTTGGGATTTACTGTTCACCCGAAAATCAGAATTTATCCCAGAAATGTACTGTTCACGCCGTGAACAGTACCAGAAACTTCCTCCGGTGATTTCTCCCTCCTCCGGCCACCAATTTGTGTGAGACTTGTCCCAATCTCTTTGTCTCTTCATCCTCTTCGATTCTATACTAGTTTCATTCATTGATTTTCAGTATAGAAAGAGAAATCAAGAAAAGAAAAAGGAGAAAAACGCTGCCGAACTGTTCATCAGTTTCTGGGCAAGTTTCCGGCCAAATCGAGCCACCTTACCTACTGGGCTTTGTAGCCCTTGCCAGGGGCTTTCCAGCAACATAAAATATGCCTCAATCGGAGTTCGGACGAAGGAGAATTTTGGATTTGAAATCCTAGGGTTTTGGAACTATCGAGGTAAATTCGAGACTTTTTACTTTGAATTGGCCCTTGTGGTAGTTATGAAAGTTGTTTGTGGTAATGTGTAGAACATGCTGTTAAAATTTCATAGCAATCAGACAACTGTTGTCCGGCGGCTGGCCACCGTCGGTGGCGGCGCGTCGGCGGCGCGTCCGGCCGGTCCAGGAGCAGTTCTTTGCTCCGTTTGGCTTGGTTCGTCGATACGAACAACTTTCGTGTTTTGACTTTTGTCAAATTCGGTCGTTTGATCAATGATCAATTAAGCGATAGTTATGGATCGTTAGATCCGTGATGATCCGACCGTTGGATCATCACCAATTTTGGATATGATGTTAGGATGCTAGAAATAAGCATGTTGATGGATTTTGGAAGTTTCAGATTTGGTGTGGGAACCGTTGATGAATAGTAGACGTGGGACCCACGTTGACCGATGGTTGACTTTTGGTCAAATGGTCTCGATTAAATGTTCCGATGTCGTAGGAGACATTTGAGGAACATTTGGATTATTTTGGAAATGTATTATGCTAATTGGATATTGCATAATCATAGGTGTTTACGAGAAGTGTAGCTCGTGCTTGTCGATTCCTGGTTACTATTTGAAGACGCAGCAGGAATTAGAGGTGAGTGAATCTCACGATATTTTATATATGAATATTAATTCATATTGTGTTGTTTGCGAAAATAAATAATTATATTTATTTAAATGATTTTGCGATATATAAATTAAATACAGTTTTAATTTGATATATCAGCATGTGTGATTTTGTGTTAAAACAATATTTGAAAGTATTCATTTTATTGTTTTAATTGGTGGATTTTGTGGGAAACAATATTTCAAAAATTATGATATTGTGTTTGCCTACTCGAATGTTTTTTGTAGCTAATGGGTGAAGGTTAGAGCTTTAGACTGTGTAGCCAATGGGTGAAGGTTAGAGCTCTAGACTGTGTAGCCAATGGTGAAGGTTAGAGCTTTAGACTGTGTAGCCAGAAGGTGAAGGTTAGAGTTCTAGACTGTGTAGCCATGTATTCATTGAAAACAAAGATGAATACTTTATGTAATAAAGGAGAAGAAAAATGGTATTCTCGCTTTATCTTGATGTATTAAAAGGAGAAGAAAAATGGTATTCTCGCTTTTAATCATTTGAAGTTGATTGTGGTTTTGTGTGAGTATGATATGAATTTGCTTCTTAAATAATTGAAGCATTGATTTATTGAATTACAATTCTTGAACAATATTGAATTGTATTTTGAAGTTTTTACTTCTTTAAAAATTGAAGTAATTATTATTATGATTTACGATTCTTAAAAAGAAAGAATCATAATTTTGGGAAATGATTTTGGGGAAAGTTTATATTGTTTAATATTCTGAATTACCCTGGGATTAACATACACGTTTATGGGACGTGTGGGGTTAAAATACGTGGTATGGGGCGCGTAGGTTCAGTATATTTTATAATATGAATTTTCGGGATTTGAATTGTTTTTGAAAAGTATAAGTTACATATATTTGTTTAAAACAAACTATATATGTATATTTTGTTAAACGGTTTAGGGTGAGTAAAACTGAGTTAACTCATACCAGCTTCGTAAGCTGACCGGGTTTGTTGATATAACCCGGTACACTATTCCACGGTGTAGGGGTTATACCTGCAGGTTAGGATAACCAGGAGTAATGCAAGGCTGCATATATTTTGTTGGGTTATAAGACTTCCGCTATTTTATGCTTCGCACTCTGAAGATTTATTTATGTAATATTTTGATGTATCAATTTATTATATAAATATTTGGTATGTAATATTCGACTCTTGTATTGAGTTTGAAATTACAATGTTGGGCATGGAGTTGGTGTTGTGTACTTGAATTAAAAAGAAAAAAATTCTAGTGCATATTTGTATTTGATATTCCATGTAGTCACGTTTCCGAATTGATTGTAATTAAGGGCAAAATGCCTTATTAATTGATTTGAAAATCGGGGCGTGACAGATTGGTATCAGAGCAAAACAATGCTCTAAGGAAGTGATTGAGCAATGGAACGCTCTAAGGAAATGAAACGAGTTTTGGAATTGAGAAGTGAAGTTAGGGTTTAGAGCTTAGGATCGGTTTAGGGTTTGGCGTTAGGTTCTTAAATTCATTCAAGTAATGGTTACTTCGTATGCTTAATTACGCACAGTATTTATCGAGTGATGGCCCGACCGCGGCGGATCCCCATCATGTGCTCTTCAGTGCTGTTGTGTTGTTAAGAATATAAAGTACAAATTACAATTCCTTATACGGTAGTCTTACATGGCTACATTCTTAACTCTCTCAACCGTACCCTGGATCAAACGACAGACTTGATCCACTGACCCTTTCTTGTTCTTCAGTAACTCAGTAGAGATCTGTGTTGCTACCGTTACTAGACAACCAATGTATGGATTGTCTGAGACCCCTTCTGTTCTTCCAGCAGTAGGCATATCTGGTAGAATTGAAAAACCTGAAGTTAGGAATACAATTGTACCTAACTCACAACCACCTAATAACTTCTGGACCGTTGACTGACTGATAGAGGCATAAATCACGTATGACCCTGTTGAATCAGTACAACTTTCTTGGAGTACGTAGGTGTCGTCGATTTGCATCAAGGTGACACAGTTGCGTGGGTCTTGACCCGTTGTGATGTGTGCAATCTCTTGGACTGTCTTGCCCAATGCTTGGTTGTCCCACTGGTTCCGAGTTTGTACGTCAGTGAAGAAGTCAAACAGCTTTCGGTGAGAGACATGATGTTGGAATATTGCAGTTGCAGTTCGAGTAAGACCATGAGGCTTATTCGGCCTATTCCAAATTTTGTTAGTGGAGACTCTTATCCCTGAACCCCTGAACTTGGTTTGTTCAGCTACCTTCCATTCATGAGCAGTAGAGTTGCCGATGCCTGTGCAGAAATCCGTCACTAATCTGCATGTCATCTGCAACAAGTTTCTTCTTCCTTCTACCGATGGTATGACACAAAAGTCTTGAGGTGGATGAGTGACAGCCGCAGAATAGTTGAACCGTTCTGCTTGCCTCTGCAATATTTCTACCCATCGCCTTGCTCCAAAGGCTAAGCCTGACTCCACTAGCGTTCTGTATGTTTGGTGCATGAGTTGATCTCGTACATCAACATGTTCCACCCATACGACACGAGAGCTGCCGTTGAACAAGTCTTGGATTAAGCATCCGGATGGACGCTTCTTGCATTGAGATCTGGGGTGTGGACCCAGATTTGAACTTAACCCCTCCACATAGACATCAACTATGGCCCAACTCTGTTCTGTTTGTCGTTGACAATAACGAACAAAGTGAGTGACACGAGTGGAAACAGATGGAGTGGTTACCTGGAACTCAGCAGTCATGACTTGGATGGTGTCGTGGTAGTTTTCAGCAGTCCCTGTTGATAAGACATCAAGGATATTCGCCCTTGAAATGATGCTACTGAATATGGTGGACCATTGGTCCACATCCATGAAGAAATTCAAGAGTACGACAGGACTGAGAGGAATAGTGGCTGTGTAGCGAGAAGCTTCGGTTTGGAAGTTAGTGGGAGTAAGATCAATACCGTTAGTGAAGATTCTCTTGTACTCTGCTTCATTCAGGAACTCATGAAGCGTGGCAGAGTTGGATTTGAGTGCAGAGATCCACAGTGGCGCAGCAGCAGATGCCATGATGATTAGCTCATCTCTGACCGACACAATGATTTCAGAAATCTTAGTTGTGTCTGCCACGACAGATGCTTCTGCCACGGCAGATGCTTCTTCAGGTTCTGAACGGTTGATGTTGTCTGATGGTTGTTGTGTAGAAGAAGAGTGATGTGGGATCGACATACACTTTTGAATATCCCTCCTCATGTGAGACTTTTCCCTTGGACCGATGACTGCAGGAATTGGAAGAGTCTGAGGTTGTGGGGTAGTCTCTTCAATCCCTTTTAGTAGCTCACTATTGGGAGTAACTCGTTTTCCACAGTGGTTGCAGTTGATTCTGTTGAATGCTGCTTGGTACTGGCTAAGTTGAGCTTGAAGCTCATTGATTTGCTGTCTCAGCAGAAAATTTTGTTGACGAGTTGTTTGGGCAGGCGTTTTGGGTCGATGCTTTATCACCCACGCAGAGACTTGTGCAAACGTTAACCTTATTTGGTCACCCAAATCTTGTCGTTGTTGAACAGTTGGCTGTGGAAAAGCCTCGACGAAGTCCTTCAATGCTTGGACTTGGTATTTGGTGAAGCTCTTCCTCAGTGGAATACGTTTGGATGAACTAGGTTCAGCTTGTGGAGATGATACTTGTGGACTTGGGGCTACTTCAATGGCTTCGTCTTCTGCTAGAAGCATGTCTAGCATGTCGATATCGTTGTCGAATTCGATTGCTGGTGAAATTATTTCATCTAAGCCCTCAAAGAATTGGCTTTCTGAGGGATCAGATTGAAGTAATTCACTGAACGAATTCACTTTGCGTGACATGTTTGAGTTGGTGAAATTTCTGAGAATTGGAGTGAAGAAGTCTTCTTTGAAAGAGAAATGAGGTTATGGCACTAATGGAAAGTATCTGTTAGTGGATGCGTAAGGTGTATATTTATTGTTGGTGGAGGATTTGAAAATTCAAAAGCTAAAGTGAGTGGCTGATTTACAGCTAATTGTCGGAGCCCTTGGAGATCGTGGAAGATTTTTTTTCCCCGATGCATGGATTTTCCACATACAGTTCCACTCTTGTGAGACCTCGCATCTTTTGAGGAATTAATTATGCGAAAGCAAAAGGAAAAGAGTCATTATGACCGGTGTTAGTGGAAGACTGAGTTTTTGTTGATTAAATCTTGTGGAATCTTGTATCGTGGGCGATACTTTTGAGTAATTGAGACAGATATGAGCAATAATTATTCTTAGTGGGTTGCTGAGTGCACCGCACTCGCATTAAAGAAGGGTTTTCTTACGGTGGAAAATTTTGTCTTAAATACATGGGATAAGGAGCTGTGTTACTTAACTCATATCTGATTTCAAACAAACACATCTTCTAGATTTTGCAAAATGGTGAGCAAAGGAGAGTGCAGTAAGAGATCAAGGAATACTGACTGGAGTGAACTTCCGGTGGAAATCTGGAAGTACATATTCCAGTTAGTGGCAACCGCATCCCTGCAGAGCACAATGGAACTTCGTTGTGTCTCGAAGGACTTCAAGGAGTATGCCGATAGCTGGTCTACTTTGGCGGCGATCGACATGGATGGATTCGATGGTGGATCCAGACCCACTGGTTCCATAGAAGCGGACAGGCAGGTGCGCATCTTCGCAAATCGATGCTGGGAAGCGAAGAACCCGGAGTCTCTGTTCCGAATGGGAATACGAGT
The DNA here is from genome assembly GCA_029955375.1 of Rubus parviflorus. Classification (NCBI taxonomy): domain Eukaryota; kingdom Viridiplantae; phylum Streptophyta; class Magnoliopsida; order Rosales; family Rosaceae; genus Rubus; species Rubus parviflorus. The sequence continues at coordinate 5,167,725 of JARGGL010000010.1, forward strand.
ACTCGTGGAGGCAGCGAATATATCTCTAGCCCTGGAGTATTTCGATGCGGCATGCAAACCAGGAACATTCTATGGTTCCCGTCCCAGTTCGGTGGTAGGTCATCATGTTGCATTTTATGCAGCATGTATGATTAAGATGATTTTAGGACCACGAGCCGAGCAGCAGAAAACGGTGCAGCGACTGTGTGAAGCCCTCGACTGGTGGAGAAGCGGATGGAACATCTACTACTGTAGACAAGAAGTCGAGCGGATGATGCATCAGGCTGAGTTTTGTCATGAGCATCTTCTATTATATTTTCCGTCGACTACTGCTTTCCTGCCCGCTGGTAAATGTCTTACTTGCGGTGAGTCAAGTTTTTGGCGTCCTTTTGGCCAGGACATGTGGGACGTGGATGGAGATAGGCATGCAGCTAGAGAATGTTGCGACACTTGCAAGTGTTTCGTGGAGGCAGCATATTTCTACCAGCTGATGATGTATGGAATTCCGAGACATCCGGCCTCTTATCCACGAAGTCACTACTGGAGGTTTAAGGATGGCTTCTGGTAGTGTAAGCCCTGTGAGGCATCTTAAGAATCTGTAATAGAAGTTGTGTGCAAGTTGTTTTCTAGTGTGTTGTGTACTACCTAAGTGATTATCAATAAAAACTTTGGATTTTGGAATTGAAGTGTGATAACCTTGGGTGTACTCTGCGTCCAAATTTCGGGACGAAATTTCTTTAAGGAGGGTAGACTGTAATACCCCGAAAATTTCACTTTTATTTTTATAAAATATGTCGTGAAATTTGAAGTGAAATGGTGTGAAATTGTATTTTTAGAGGTTTTCGTCGTAAAACGATAATTACGGTGGTAATTATAAGTTACACAAGGTTAATTAAGGTAACTTTTTACCCGTTGAGAATTTGGGAAAACTTCCTTCATGAAAGTTGTAGACCTCGTCGAATCGAGTTCGTAGGAATTTGGTTCACCAAAAACGGAGTTCGTATGAAAAAGTTATGGCCGTCGGAAGTTTGACGAATTTCTATAAATAGAATGTTGGGATTTACTGTTCACCCGAAAATCAGAATTTATCCCAGAAATGTACTGTTCACGCCGTGAACAGTACCAGAAACTTCCTCCGGTGATTTCTCCCTCCTCCGGCCACCAATTTGTGTGAGACTTGTCCCAATCTCTTTGTCTCTTCATCCTCTTCGATTCTATACTAGTTTCATTCATTGATTTTCAGTATAGAAAGAGAAATCAAGAAAAGAAAAAGGAGAAAAACGCTGCCGAACTGTTCATCAGTTTCTGGGCAAGTTTCCGGCCAAATCGAGCCACCTTACCTACTGGGCTTTGTAGCCCTTGCCAGGGGCTTTCCAGCAACATAAAATATGCCTCAATCGGAGTTCGGACGAAGGAGAATTTTGGATTTGAAATCCTAGGGTTTTGGAACTATCGAGGTAAATTCGAGACTTTTTACTTTGAATTGGCCCTTGTGGTAGTTATGAAAGTTGTTTGTGGTAATGTGTAGAACATGCTGTTAAAATTTCATAGCAATCAGACAACTGTTGTCCGGCGGCTGGCCACCGTCGGTGGCGGCGCGTCGGCGGCGCGTCCGGCCGGTCCAGGAGCAGTTCTTTGCTCCGTTTGGCTTGGTTCGTCGATACGAACAACTTTCGTGTTTTGACTTTTGTCAAATTCGGTCGTTTGATCAATGATCAATTAAGCGATAGTTATGGATCGTTAGATCCGTGATGATCCGACCGTTGGATCATCACCAATTTTGGATATGATGTTAGGATGCTAGAAATAAGCATGTTGATGGATTTTGGAAGTTTCAGATTTGGTGTGGGAACCGTTGATGAATAGTAGACGTGGGACCCACGTTGACCGATGGTTGACTTTTGGTCAAATGGTCTCGATTAAATGTTCCGATGTCGTAGGAGACATTTGAGGAACATTTGGATTATTTTGGAAATGTATTATGCTAATTGGATATTGCATAATCATAGGTGTTTACGAGAAGTGTAGCTCGTGCTTGTCGATTCCTGGTTACTATTTGAAGACGCAGCAGGAATTAGAGGTGAGTGAATCTCACGATATTTTATATATGAATATTAATTCATATTGTGTTGTTTGCGAAAATAAATAATTATATTTATTTAAATGATTTTGCGATATATAAATTAAATACAGTTTTAATTTGATATATCAGCATGTGTGATTTTGTGTTAAAACAATATTTGAAAGTATTCATTTTATTGTTTTAATTGGTGGATTTTGTGGGAAACAATATTTCAAAAATTATGATATTGTGTTTGCCTACTCGAATGTTTTTTGTAGCTAATGGGTGAAGGTTAGAGCTTTAGACTGTGTAGCCAATGGGTGAAGGTTAGAGCTCTAGACTGTGTAGCCAATGGTGAAGGTTAGAGCTTTAGACTGTGTAGCCAGAAGGTGAAGGTTAGAGTTCTAGACTGTGTAGCCATGTATTCATTGAAAACAAAGATGAATACTTTATGTAATAAAGGAGAAGAAAAATGGTATTCTCGCTTTATCTTGATGTATTAAAAGGAGAAGAAAAATGGTATTCTCGCTTTTAATCATTTGAAGTTGATTGTGGTTTTGTGTGAGTATGATATGAATTTGCTTCTTAAATAATTGAAGCATTGATTTATTGAATTACAATTCTTGAACAATATTGAATTGTATTTTGAAGTTTTTACTTCTTTAAAAATTGAAGTAATTATTATTATGATTTACGATTCTTAAAAAGAAAGAATCATAATTTTGGGAAATGATTTTGGGGAAAGTTTATATTGTTTAATATTCTGAATTACCCTGGGATTAACATACACGTTTATGGGACGTGTGGGGTTAAAATACGTGGTATGGGGCGCGTAGGTTCAGTATATTTTATAATATGAATTTTCGGGATTTGAATTGTTTTTGAAAAGTATAAGTTACATATATTTGTTTAAAACAAACTATATATGTATATTTTGTTAAACGGTTTAGGGTGAGTAAAACTGAGTTAACTCATACCAGCTTCGTAAGCTGACCGGGTTTGTTGATATAACCCGGTACACTATTCCACGGTGTAGGGGTTATACCTGCAGGTTAGGATAACCAGGAGTAATGCAAGGCTGCATATATTTTGTTGGGTTATAAGACTTCCGCTATTTTATGCTTCGCACTCTGAAGATTTATTTATGTAATATTTTGATGTATCAATTTATTATATAAATATTTGGTATGTAATATTCGACTCTTGTATTGAGTTTGAAATTACAATGTTGGGCATGGAGTTGGTGTTGTGTACTTGAATTAAAAAGAAAAAAATTCTAGTGCATATTTGTATTTGATATTCCATGTAGTCACGTTTCCGAATTGATTGTAATTAAGGGCAAAATGCCTTATTAATTGATTTGAAAATCGGGGCGTGACACTTAACAGCAGTGGTATTTGGCGTTTGAGTTTGAGAGGCTAAAACTTGAAGAGACATAATTTAGCACTAACTCAATCTTAATTGTAGTCGATCTAATTAAAATTACTTTCTCTATGAATGGCCCGGCTTGCATGAGTACGTTGAAGAGCGCTGTGCTCTATTTGCTATTTATAATTGATCGGAATAACTAAGGTAGTTACTACTAACCAAACGTTTTCTTGATGGTGTCAATCAATTCCTTAATTTATTTGAGTGGACTATTTACTTGATGGTATGTAGTTGCTACTAACCAAACGTACGTTATCTTGATGGTAATTTCTTTGAGTAGCAGTGGCATAGCTACACTATAGCCTTGGATGGCCATGCCCCCCTCCCTGATTTTATACAATATATGTACGTGTTGGCCTAGGTTTAATGAATTCAATTAATTGAGATAGGCTCACCACCCCTCCCCCCCTCTCTGATCCTCCCCCCCTTCTCTGATTTTATACAATATATGTACGTGTTGGTGTAGGTTTAGTAGACTATTTACTTGATGGTAGTTACTATGTACGTTATCTTGATGGTTTCAGTTCCTTAATTTCTGTAAGTGGACTATTTACTTGATGGTAGCTACTAACCAAACGTACTTTATCTTGATGTTGTACGTCATCAATTCCGTAATTTCTTTGAGTAGCAGTGGCAGAGCTACACTGTGGCCTTGGATGGCCATGCCCCCTCCCTGATTTTATACAATATATGTACGTATTGGCCTAGGTTTAATGAATTCAATTAATTCCCCCCCCCCCCAATGTTTCTAAGTTGGCTCTACCATTGTTACTAACCAAACGTATGTTATCTTGATGTTGTACGTCTATCAATTCCTTAATTTCTTTGAGTAGCAGTGGCATAGCTACACTATAGCCTTGGATGGCCATGCCCCCTCCCTGATTTTATACAATATATGTACGTGTTGGCCTAGGTTTAATGAATTCAATTAATTGAGATAGCCCCCCCCTCTCTGATTTTATACAATATATGTACGTGTTGGTCTAGGTTTAGTAGACTATTTACTTGATGGTAGTTACTATGTACGTTATCTTGATGGTTTCAGTTCCTTAATTTCTGTAAGTGGACTATTTACTTGATGGTAGCTACTAACCAAACGTACTTTATCTTGATGTTGTACGTCATCAATTCTGTAATTTCTTTGAGTAGCAGTGGCAGAGCTACACTGTGGCCTTGGATGGCCATGCCCCCTCCCTGATTTTATACAATATATGTACGTATTGGCCTAGGTTTAATGAATTCAATTAATTCCCCCCCCCCCAATGTTTCTAAGTTGGCTCTACCATTGTTACTAACCAAACGTATGTTATCTTGATGTTGTACGTCTATCAATTTCTTAATTTCTTTGAGTAGCAGTGGCATAGCTACACTATAGCCTTGGATGGCCATGCCCCCTCCTTGATTTTATACAATATATGTACGTGTTGGCCTAGGTTTAATGAATTCAATTAATTGAGATAGCCCCCCCCTCTCTGATTTTATACAATATATGTACGTGTTGGTCTAGGTTTAGTAGACTATTTACTTTATGGTAGTTACTATGTACGTTATCTTGATGGTTTCAGTTCCTTAATTTCTGTAAGTGGACTATTTACTTGATGGTAGCTACTAACCAAACGTACTTTATCTTGATGTTGTACGTCATCAATTCTGTAATTTCTTTGAGTAGCAGTGGCAGAGCTACACTGTGGCCTTGGATGGCCATGCCCCCTCCCTGATTTTATACAATATATGTACGTATTGGCCTAGGTTTAATGAATTCAATTAATTCCCCCCCCCCCCCAATGTTTCTAAGTTGGCTCTACCATTGTTACTAACCAAACGTATGTTATCTTGATGTTGTACGTCTATCAATTCCTTAATTTCTTTGAGTAGCAGTGGCATAGCTACACTATAGCCTTGGATGGCCATGCCCCCTCCCTGATTTTATACAATATATGTACGTGTTGGCCTAGGTTTAATGAATTCAATTAATTGAGATAGCCCCCCCCCCCTGATTTTATACAATATATGTACGTGTTGGTCTAGGTTTAGTAGACTATTTACTTGATGGTAGTTACTATGTACGTTATCTTGATGGTTTCAGTTCCTTAATTTCTGTAAGTGGACTATTTACTTGATGGTAGCTACTAACCAAACGTACTTTATCTTGATGTTGTACGTCATCAATTCTGTAATTTCTTTGAGTAGCAGTGGCAGAGCTACACTGTGGCCTTGGATGGCCATGCCCCCTCCCTGATTTTATACAATATATGTACGTATTGGCCTAGGTTTAATGAATTCAATTAATTCCCCCCCCCCCCCCCCCCAATGTTTCTAAGTTGGCTCTACCATTGTTACTAACCAAACGTATGTTATCTTGATGTTGTACGTCTATCAATTTCTTAATTTCTTTGAGTAGCAGTGGCATAGCTACACTATAGCCTTGGATGGCCATGCCCCCTCCTTGATTTTATACAATATATGTACGTGTTGGCCTAGGTTTAATGAATTCAATTAATTGAGATAGCCCCCCCCTCTCTGATTTTATACAATATATGTACGTGTTGGTCTAGGTTTAGTAGACTATTTACTTTATGGTAGTTACTATGTACGTTATCTTGATGGTTTCAGTTCCTTAATTTCTGTAAGTGGACTATTTACTTGATGGTAGCTACTAACCAAACGTACTTTATCTTGATGTTGTACGTCATCAATTCTGTAATTTCTTTGAGTAGCAGTGGCAGAGCTACACTGTGGCCTTGGATGGCCATGCCCCCTCCCTGATTTTATACAATATATGTACGTATTGGCCTAGGTTTAATGAATTCAATTAATTCCCCCCCCCAATGTTTCTAAGTTGGCTCTACCATTGTTACTAACCAAACGTATGTTATCTTGATGTTGTACGTCTATCAATTCCTTAATTTCTTTGAGTAGCAGTGGCATAGCTACACTATAGCCTTGGATGGCCATGCCCCCTCCCTGATTTTATACAATATATGTACGTGTTGGCCTAGGTTTAATGAATTCAATTAATTGAGATAGCCCCCCCTCTCTGATTTTATACAATATATGTACGTGTTGGTCTAGGTTTAGTAGACTATTTACTTGATGGTAGTTACTATGTACGTTATCTTGATGGTTTCAGTTCCTTAATTTCTGTAAGTGGACTATTTACTTGATGGTAGCTACTAACCAAACGTACTTTATCTTGATGTTGTACGTCATCAATTCTGTAATTTCTTTGAGTAGCAGTGGCAGAGCTACACTGTGGCCTTGGATGGCCATGCCCCCTCCCTGATTTTATACAATATATGTACGTATTGGCCTAGGTTTAATGAATTCAATTAATTCCCCCCCCTCCCCCCGAATGTTTCTAAGTTGGCTCTACCATTGTTACTAACCAAACGTATGTTATCTTGATGTTGTACGTCTATCAATTTCTTAATTTCTTTGAGTAGCAGTGGCATAGCTACACTATAGCCTTGGATGGCCATGCCCCCTCCTTGATTTTATACAATATATGTACGTGTTGGCCTAGGTTTAATGAATTCAATTAATTGAGATAGCCCCCCCCTCTCTGATTTTATACAATATATGTACGTGTTGGTCTAGGTTTAGTAGACTATTTACTTGATGGTAGTTACTATGTATGTTATCTTGATGGTTTCAGTTCCTTAATTTCTGTAAGTGGACTATTTACTTGATGGTAGCTACTAACCAAACGTACTTTATCTTGATGTTGTACGTCATCAATTCCGTAATTTCTTTGAGTAGCAGTGGCAGAGCTACACTGTGGCCTTGGATGGCCATGCCCCCTCCCTGATTTTATACAATATATGTACGTATTGGCCTAGGTTTAATGAATTCAATTAATTCCCCCCCTCCCCCCCAATGTTTCTAAGTTGGCTCTACCATTGTTACTAACCAAACGTATGTTATCTTGATGTTGTACGTCTATCAATTCCTTAATTTCTTTGAGTAGTAGTGGCATAGCTACACTATAGCCTTGGATGGCCATGCCCCCTCCTTGATTTTATACAATATATGTACGTGTTGGCCTAGGTTTAATGAATTCAATTAATTGAGATAGCCCCCCCCCCCCCTCTGATTTTATACAATATATGTACGTGCTGGTCTAGGTTTAGTAGACTATTTACTTGATGGTAGTTACTATGTACGTTATCTTGATGGTTTCAATTCCTTAATTTCTGTAAGTGGACTATTTACTTGATGGTAGCTACTACTAACCAAGCGTACATTATCTTGATGGGAGTCCATTTTTGCTCACACCCCCTAGTTAAGGTGTGAGCATCACATCCCCCTAACATTTCGCCACGTGTTAAAAAAACTAACTAGAGTTAAAACAAATAAAATAAATACAAAAAAATACATATACATAATAAAAAAAAGCAAACCCATAATTCCCAATTATGTCGAATAAGAGATATGTGGCTGTGAGGCTGTCTCACTCTCATAGTCTCACCGCTTCAACTACGCTCCGACGTCGGCGACAACCGCTCCACCACCCAAAAATGACGAATCTTTCTTTCTTTCTTTTTTCTTTTTTATCTCTCTCTCTCTCTCCCTCCCATTTTCCTCCTTTCTTTTTCATGTTAAACTCTTGCCAGTAAGCATCTCTGCAACACAGGATGTATTAATTTCATATCACCTGACTAATATCAAAGACCCAGATATTTTGGAAATTGGTAAATGAAAATCATCAAAAAATCTGATTACAAAAAATAAAATTAAAAAAGTTAAGAGAACCAACAGATCTCACAAACGGGAACAATCCAAACACCACTCATCAATGGATAAACAAATAAAGAGAGGAAGATAGGGAGGAAGAGAGAGAAAGGGAAACAGAGATCAGATCCAGAAAAAATAAAGGAAAAAAAGTTTTGTTGTCGCCGGTGGAGTGGCGTGGCTTCTGGAGTTCAGGTAGGGATGGATGTGATGTTGGGCTGGAGTTCGTGCCTTCGTGGGTAAGGACTCCTGGTTATTTTTTTGTTTTATTTTTTTATTTGATTATTATAATAAAGTCATAATTTCAAAGCTTAACTCTAGTTAGTATTTTTAACACGTGGCGAAATGTTAGGGGGATGTGATGCTCACACTTTAACTATGGGGTGTGAGCAAAAATGAACTCATCTTGATGGTGTGTATCGTTCAATTCCTTAATTTTTTTTTAGTGGACTATTTACTCTATGGTATTTGGGATAACGCAAGGAACCAATGGATCGGAGTCCACTCAAATGTTATCTTATTTTCTTTGTAAAAAAAAATAAAAAATATGTTGGTTCTTCTTCTGTTTGTTTTTTTTTTCTTGAAAGGAATTGATGTACAGAGATCGATCATGAATTTGATCATGATCTTTAAAGAACATGCACATGCATGCATTTGCTAATGAGATACATCTAGATACATATGTACAGATAACGGATCGAGGCTCTTGTAACCATGCATGCTCGTATGTATTCAGAACCGGTCCTGAGGCTGTGCTGGTGGTGCAGCCGTACAAGAGCCCCGATTTTAAGGGGCCACGATTGCCGTTTGCCGGAATTTCGAGTTTTGGTTTTATACTTTACAAAGTAAGTGAATAAGTATTGTTAGAAACTATACTAACCATAAAAACCTTTGTAGCACGGTAGAGGGCAGTTTTCTAATTGATGTAGGGCTTTTGGGTTTTTTTATTTTTTTGTTATTTTTTTTCCTCTCTCTTAACCTCACCATTGTTTTTCCTTCTCCCTTAACCTCACAATTGTTTTTCCTTCTCCCTTAACCTCACCATTGTTTTTCCTTCTCTCTTAACATACTTCATAATTCAATTTTACGAACTAAATTCTACACTCTTCCATTTCTATATTTCTTTAATGAACCTTTTAGTTGTTTTTTTTTGTTTCCTTCTCCCTTAATCATACCACATAACCCAATTTTATGAAATAAAATCTACATTATTTAAATATATTTATATATTTTCCGTTGTAGCACAACAAAAAAGAAAAAAAATCTACATTATTCAATTTCTATATTTGATATGATTTTCAAATCATAATCGAAAGCCTCAACTTCTTCGATCACTAATTTATAATTTCTACTTCAAAGTAAAATTCATCCTCCTGAAAATGTATTTTTCTTTGAATTTATTTCCTATCACTTCAATTCTATGGGTGTTTGATACATCTCAAATATTTGGGGCAAAATATAGTCTTTGTATTCAGTGTTTGAATATACTCATTATTCGGCCGCTTTAATCAACGCTTACTCATGAGCTAAATCATTTTTTGATTGGTGTTGACATTTTATTGTTATTTGATGATAGCATTAAATTTTTTATGATGAATTTTAGTCATAAATTTTGCTTTATGAAACATGATTTTAAAAAATTTATATTGTATCGAGACGGTAAATAGAAGGCCTATTTCTAATCTCGCACATGACCCTTGAAATCTTAGGACCGACCATGTACGTACGGATATTTCTCAGCCCGAGTTACTTTCGGAAAATGTATGTTTTCGATCGATCTGATTATATAGTTCTTATAAACAATGCTAGAAAGGTCCAATAAACACACATCAGATGCTGCTTTTTCTCAACTCTGCAACAAGCTAGACTACTGAATAACTTGTATTGAGAGAGCTCATTACAAATACAATTGAGTTGTGCACCAAAATAAATTGCCGAGAGTTTTCAAGAATTTCTCTTGCACACGCAGCTGAAACCGATAGATATGCTATATGCCTATATATGTGACTATTCGTATACTGAAGCCATAATTCGATAGCAATTCCCAGTTACTTCGTCATCAATATTAAGTCTGGAATGTACCGGAACAAACTTGCACTAGCAACCGACGTTGTCCATAGTTTGTTTTGACATTTGATAAAAAAAAAAAAATTAGTTTTGACATTTTTGACTCTTCAACCTCCATTATATCTGACTCTGTCTCTCTTTTCATTCTAGCTAGTCTCCATTGATTCATATTTGAAGCAGGTTCCAGCTTCAACCTCCATTATATTTGATCGCGATCAGAGTTGTCAGAAAAAGAACATAGCGATCAAACACAAGTATTACATAAAACTACTCATACTAATACTTCTCGATTATATAGAGTGCTTTGTAGAAGAGGGATCTTTGTCGTCATTAATCTTATCGATCAAAACTACATTGCTATATTAATTTAGATATTTGACTCAGAACCCAGATCGTATAAAGGACATTCTTGGAAAACCAGCAGTCTGCTTTCAACAACCGAATTTATTAGAACATGTGCATCCATAAAGCCTAAAAGCTAAAGTCTAAACTAAAATTTAAGCTTCCAAATTGACACTATACCAGCTTAGCCTGACTTACGTTCTACCCGCTGCACATGCTCTTATAGGGGTTGTTAGCAGGCCTATAGGCTACAACTTAGTTTTCAATTGCCAAAAAGAGAATGGAAAAATCAATATACATGAAGTAGATGCCAAGACAAAAAAAAAATAACATAAAAACATACACATCTCTTCAAACTTCATGTAATGTGTGCATTCGTACATTCATAGCATCAAAGCTTATCGCAAAATCATCCAAACAATTCAATCTCCTAGTTGAGCAATAATAAGTTCATATCCACACTCCAAATATTTATCATCCAGCAACTATACACCAAAATACAAGTAGTTTTGATTTAAGCACATTCCAATACATGACAGGCAAGAAAAATCATACAACACAAGTAATGATCCCGGGTATTCTTACAACATGGCCGATGCCATCATTCTCTTCTTGGACAATACATGCATTCATCGGGATGCCAGCGACCAAAAATTCAAGAGAAACGATGGTAGTGCAGTGAACCAGGTTATAAAAGCCATGGCTGTAGCTGTTTCAAATTGTGCACAATGGTTATGGGCACAACTATCAAGATCATTGTCAATAAGAACTGTGATGCCGGCGGAAGCACAAGCCGCAGCAAATGTAAGAGTGGATGTCATCTGCAGCAAAAAACAAAATTATACTTTGTTTCAGCAGCAGCTCACAAACAAACCTTGAAACATTCAAACTGTGCATAGCGCAAAACAAAAGGATATATAAATGTTGAAAACCACAATAACAGGACAATCTAGAGCTTGAGAGAGAATATTTATATGGGTTTTCACCACTCATTATGCATGGTATCACTAATAAGTGCCGAAAATATTTGAAAACTACAGAAATGAACTTGATAAATTGGTTTTTATATAAGTGAAAGCATCCCTGATCAGACAAGTTGGAGCTTCCAACATTCTAAAGATTATATCCCCTGTTCACACGCTAGGTTACAATTTGATCATCTTATAGTGACTTAGGATTAGCAAGTTTAGTTCCATAAATCAATGCAGGACTAAGCCAATCAGAGAAAGTACTGACTTACTACCTTCCAGATTATTATTAGACAAACTAGTAATAGAAGTAAGGTAAAACCACTTTTGTTAAAGAATAGACAGAGTTGTAAGCTCCATGTAAACTCAGCATCAGATCCATTGTGCTTTTGCATTACTAGTGATCAGCAAGGAATAAGACAGTATCAATTAGATTCGATAGTACTGATACAAGAACTTAATAGCCTGTAAAGAAGGGCTATAATTGTTTGGCCATTAGCAAGTAAATTTGCAAATGACAGCTTGATGAGTTCTGCACTACTTTGAATGCAGGAAAGTAGAAAACAAACAAAGCAAGCAACACCAACATTCCCAAATTGCTGGAACTCTAAATCTTTGCTTAAATCAGTTGGAGTTCATAACTCATCTTACCCCATCGCCAAGAGTAAACAAGCAAACAACTTTATGGCTCTGCAACGAGCGCCCAACCAGAAGGGCATAAACGTCAGCAATGGCCAATGAGAAGCTCCACAAAGTCTGCAACCCAGTAGCGGCAACAAGGTAGCTGATCCATATGGAACACCAACACCAAAACCAAAAACCCAATTGGTACCAGATTGACATTAAAGCTAAATTGAACAAAATAAAACTAGTTAAACATGATGTGGGGGTGGACCCACCAGAAGGCAGTGACGGAAGGGAAGTCAGAGGTGGTGGCCATGACGGCGAGAGCGGCGGCGGAGAAGAGGAACTGGGAAAGGCGCAGGGCGAGGCCGGCGGGAGTGCCGGGCATGCCGGGGAGGTCCTTCATTCGGACCCGGGGCGGGTTTGGACCGGCGGCGCCGTCTGTGGTGGGTACATCTTCAACTGGGTGAACCGACCCATGGCTCACATTCATTTCGTCAGTACTCAGTTGATTATACAAGAATCATAGTCGAGGTTTTTGATAGATTGAAACAGAAACGACGACGACGACGAGTCCTTGGGGATCTAGTCGTCGCCTCGTGGGAGTTGAAAGGAAGATGGGAAATCGGAAATGGGCAGAGTCGTGAGATTTGAGTCTTGTGGATCAAATGAGATTTTGACGTTTGCGCTTGCTTTTCTTCTGTTGTACTTTTGATAGAGTAATTAGGCACAGTCATTATGTGGTTTCTTTTTGTAAATGCCTATTTTACAGCTGTTGCTATTGCATTGCCTTATGAGGAATTTTTTCATGGTCCCGTCACGCCACGTGGCATATGTGACGGGTGACCAGTCTTCGCTCATTCAATGCCTAAGTCAACAAAATGTATTAATATTGACAAAGTAACTATTCAATCTCTAAAACTTGAAGTGCACCACCCAAGGCTCCTTTTGCTGAATCAATCCACTACTTAATGCAGATAAAATTCTCTTAATCAATTGGTAATGATATGAGATCATGGATGACATGTTGCAACAAAACTTCACCCCTTACCTAACTTCCAGCAAAATCAGAATTGACTTTTGTCCACTTACACTGGCGTAATTCATAAACGAGACCAGCTAGTGAGATGAAACTTGTGGCATTTGAAACTAGACCCATAGGGCCTGAATTGAGGAGTTCGAAGCCCACACAGTTCTTGCAGGAGCATAAATGGCAGCTGCTCCAAATTGAGATATTGAATCTGCCGAAAATCTGATCTCATGTCCTTTGCACTAGAATAACAAAATATCCAACGATCTGAACAAGCTATAATTTGAACTGGAAATAGTAGACACATAGAGTAATAACTCCATAATTACAGCTTAAACCAACGGCTAGATGTAGAGAAATGTGCCTCTAAAGTGCACTATTCTGCCCGGGCAGATTCACCGGTTTAGCCTTAAATTTCTTCTCTTCGATCCTTGTTTAGTTATGAATGTGCAATCCTTCATCCTTTTTAACAGAAACCAAACTTGCAATACTAGTCCAAATTACAAAAAGTTCAACATCACAAATAGTCATTCAAAAGTTCAAAAGCTAATTGTCTAATTCAATATCACAAATTAATACCGTTCAAATCTAAATAGTCCTTGCAACAAATAAAAGTCCATAATAAAATTCAACAACAAAATAACAAATGACCAAACATTACAATTCAAGATTTAAGTCTTCAACTTCAATGTTCAAACTTCAACCATCTCAAGCTCGATTGTGTGTCATAGGCTTATGAGGCAACATAACACTTTTCGTTGATTCTCGACATAACATATCAACACAAATAGGAGAAGGAAATAAAACATTAGAAAAAAAATATTTCTATAAACTACATTAATCAAATCAAATAATAGTCGGCTAGATGGGGATTAGTTGGCCACTTAGGCGGTTTTTTTTTTGTAATTTTAATTTTAATTTATATGTAAATATTATATTAACTTTTTATTATTTACTTATTTATAGACTTCAAAATATTTTAATTATATTATATTTTTTTATTCCTTCTTTCCCTCACCACAATGCATGAAACTTGATCTTTTTCTCTCTCTTTTCTCTTATGGACTTCTTCCCTCACCACTGTCACGACCCGAAAATTTACAACAATAATAAGGCATTTTAGCCTTTAATTACATAACAAATTCGGGACGTGTAGCATGGAAACCAATTACAATTATGCACTAGAATTTTTTTCTATTAATTCAAGTACAACACTCACCCATTCCATGCCCTCCAATGTAAATATTGACTCAATCTTTAGAGTCGAATATTACATTTCATAAATTTACATAATAAATTGATAATTCAATAAATTAAGTAAACTACTTCCTCAGAGTCTAATATACACCAGCGGAAGACTATCACCAGCTCAAACGGTTGATACTAGAATTCTCAACCAGTTCTCCAAATGCTAAAGTGCATACCTAACCTGCATGATTAACCCTACACCATTGAATAGTGTACCGGGTTATATTAACAAACCCGGTCAGCTTACGAAGCTGGTATGAGTAACCTCGATTTATATTGTATTAACAAGTTATACAAACAAAATTATACAATTAAAATATTGCATAATTAACTTACCAAAAACAGATCGTATAAAAGACTTTTTAAGATAGTCCAAATACGAAAATATATTTAGATATCAAAATTAATCTCCTTTTGTTTCTAATTGAAACAATTAACAAATGCATCATTAACAAATGATATATATGCTCACATAATTATTCAATCAGAATAATATGGACTTTCCCCTTTTTAGTGAATATTTTAGGATGACTGGTAAAGAACAAATCAAATCAAGTCCCAAGTCCCAGGTAACAAAATACCTAGCATGGGTAAAAATCCGCGTACAATATGTACGGGTAAGCAAACAGCATACCAAGGCCATCACCAAAGTATGTACACTCAAGGTCGGGCTTCTCCTTCCTATGAGTCTAATAGTGCACTATCTGTAGGGACTTAAGCCCTGCGCTTAATCACCACAAAAACTCCAATTACCAGTAATTCACTTTAGTACACAATCGTACTAATTTCTCAATTTCAATATTGTTCATACACAATTCAAATCACAAACATGATCCTAAATTAAGACAATTTAGAGATCATGATTTAATTTATTTATTCAATAGATTGGTTTTCAACCACAGAATTCAATCTTAAAACAATAATGCGATTTATTTCGTATCATATGAATTTTCACCAATTCATAACACAATTTACTAAAATACATATATTTCACACAATTATATATGTATACAATATTTCAATCACAACTCAATATTTCATCACGATATATATATATAAATTCTTTCCTTTTAAAAATCAATTTTCACTTACCGATGAACCGTCGTCGAACAAGTTCATTTGTTTCAAAACAAATATTTATTTTAATAGATACAATTTCACAATCTAATAATTGTCCTAATAAAACAAAACATGAATTTCATGCACCAACAATTTAAATATGAGGGTTACTCACATTTAAACAATTAATTCAATCACCAAATTAATATTGTGAACTTTGTTCACCACAAATATCAAGTGAGTTTACTCACCTCTAATTCCAGCTGCGTCTTTGAATAGTAACCGGAAATCGACCAAAGCACGTACGCCTTACTTTTCGTAACCACCTATGATTATGCAATTTTAAATTAGCATAATACACTTCCAAAATATTATAAATATTCCGTAAATGTCACCTAGGACATCGGGACTATTTATCGGGACAAATTGACCAAAAGTCAACTGTCGGTCAACGTGGGGCCCACATTAAATATTTATCGAACGGGTCCCACCGAAACTCCTCAACACCAAAATTTAACAGAAAGCTTATTTCTAGCATCCTAACAACATATTCGAAAATGGTGACGATCCGACGGTCGGATTATCACGGATCTAACGATCCTTAATTCCCGATTAATTGATCGTTAATCAGACGGTTGAAATTTAACGATCTCACCGTACAACGTGTTTATAACTACCAGATTAATCATACGATTAAATTTGATAACTACCTCAAAGTTCAGATTGGAACGGATTGGATACGTCGGGTGTCCATAGCAATTGGGCTTTGGGCCTTGGGCTTGGTCAACAGGCCCATTTGACCCTTTTTTTTTTCTTCTTTCTTCTCTTTGCACCCATCTTTCTTCTCTTCTCACCCAGTCCTCTTTCTTCTTCTTCCGCCTCTCTTTCTTTCCTTTCTTCTTTTCTTTCCTTCCGGTCCTCCATCTTTCTTTCCTGCTTCTTTTTCTTCTTCCTCTTCTCCCGTCTTTCTTTCTTTCTCCGTTTCTTCTCTTCTCTTCTCTTCTTGCTCAAAGCCCCATCGGTCTTGGTCAACTCGACCGAGATCTCCCGCGCCACGGACCGAGCGAAACAGCTCCGAACAGCGGGTATGGACCGGATCGTCGGAAACGAAATGGAGTCTTTGCGTAATAGACT
This sequence comes from Rubus parviflorus, assembly GCA_029955375.1. Taxonomy (NCBI): domain Eukaryota; kingdom Viridiplantae; phylum Streptophyta; class Magnoliopsida; order Rosales; family Rosaceae; genus Rubus; species Rubus parviflorus. The sequence goes on from JARGGL010000010.1 coordinate 5,184,397, forward strand.
CGTCGTCGGTCTCAGGAGCGGTTTCCGGTGCTTGAGAGTTGGAGAAGACGAACAAATGCCCGAAATCGAAGCCACTGGAGTTCTGAAATGACGGAATTTGGGGGTTTCTTGGTCACCATCAGTGACTCTCATTCACTCACTCCATAGCTCTGAAGCTTTGTGTTGTGTGCTTGGGACGAGTTGGAGTTTGTGTGTGAGCGGCAGAGGAGCTCAAGGTGATTGCCATGGGTGCAGAGAACAATTTGGGCGGCTGCCGTGAAGAACCCGTGCTCCAGCCCACCTCAACACCCAGACCACAAGCCCAGCCCGTGCTCTGTTCTTGTAAGTAGAATTTTGAGATTCTCTTATTGATGAAGTGGAGGTGGGATCTAAAGAACAAGTGATGAAACGCTGCCGTTTGTTGGGGATGGTGGTAGAGAAGAAGAGGAACATGGAGGAGGGGTTGCTTGAAAGTTTGGAAGCAGAGTTAGTTGTGGTCACCCTCCATCTTATTGATGATGAACAAGCCATTTATGAGCTAGATCAGAATCCAGTAAAGCTCAGAGCCACTAGGCACTAGCAGAATGAAAATTGGGAACCGAGAAATCTCTCTCTATTGAGCCTTCATTTTCTCCCTGTTTTTGCTTGCTTGTGATGGCTGAGATGGAATTGTGACGGTGGTGGTTGTGAATTTTGCAGTGAAGCCGTGAGGGAGAGAAGAAGAGAGGGAGAGAGGGAGAGAGGTCAGTACTAGGGAGGGTGAGTACCGAGGGAGGTGAGACTGAGGAAGGAAATAATTAATTAATCCTTAATCATTGATTAGAAATGAACGGCTCAGATTGAATCTTTAAGATTCAACGGCCACGATCGTCCGAACAAAAGAAATATTATAAAATTATTTCTTTTCACTTCAATCTCCCGAAATTCATAACTCTCTCATACGATGTTCGTTTTTGGTGAACCAAATTCTTACGAACTCGATTCGACAAGCTCTACAACTTTCGTGAAGAAAGTTTTGCCAAAATCTCTACGAATAAAAAGTCAACTCTTTTGACCTCCCAAAACTTATATTTTTCCGAGTTAATATTTGTCCACCCACGATTCCACAAATATTACGAATAATCAATAATTAATTCCATAATTTTCCAAGAAATTAATATTGAAAATCTGGGGTATTACATTCTACCCTCCTTAAAGAAATTTCGTCCCGAAATTTAAGTATGCAACTCAACCGAAAATTAAGGGTTTCATTCCCCTAATTATGCACATTATTCAACACGACATCGCTACAACCACAACCACAACCACAACCGATATCATCTTAACCTCAAAAGCAACTCCCAGAATTCATTTACTAATAATCTGGGTTGTACACAACATACCACAAAGTACAAACTACATTACAGTTTGTACTACACTTATACTACAAATTCTAAAATGCCTCACAAGGCTACACTACCAAAAACCATCCTTATACCTCCAATAGTGACATCCTGGATAAGAGTCCGGATATTTAGAAATTCCATACAACATAAGCTGATAGAAATATGCCGCCTCAACGAAACACTTACAAGTGTCGCAACATTCTCTAGCTGCAGGCCTAACTCCATCCACGTTCCACATGTTCTCGCCAGAAGGACGCCAAAATCTTGACTCTCGGCAAGTAAGACACTTATCGGCAGGTAGGAAAATAGTAGTCGACGGAAAATAAGACAATAGATGCTCATGACACCAGTCGGCCTGACATATCATCCGCTTGACTTCTTCTCTACAGCAGTAAATGTTCCATCCGCTTCTCCACCAGACGAGGACTTCACATAAGCGCTGCACAATCTTTTGTTGCTCGTCTCGTGTTCCCAAAATCATCCTTATCATACATGCTGCATAAAACGCAACATGATGACCTACTACTAAACTGGGACGTGCACCATACAGTGTTCCTGGTTTGCATGCCGCATCGAAGTACTTCAGGGCTAAAGGTATGTTCGCCACTTGTACAAGTACTTGTATTCCCTTTCGGAATAGGGACTCCGGGTTTTTCGCTTCCCAACAACGATTTGCGAAGATACGCACTTGCCTATCCGCTTCCATACAGCCCGTGGGTCTGGATCCACCATCAAACCCATCCATGTCGATCGCCGCAAAGGTAGACCAACTGTCAGCATACTCCTTGAAGGTCTTCGAGACACAACGGAGTTCCATTGTGCTCTGCAGGGATGCGGTAGCCACCAACTGGAAAATGTACTTCCAGATTTCCACAGGGAGTTCACTCCATTCAGCATTCTTCGAACGCTTACTGCACTCTCCTTTGCTCACCATTTTGCAAAAGCTAGTTGAGATGTTTGTTTTTGAATAACAAGTATGAGTTAAGCAACGCAACTCCTCAACTCATGTATTTAAAATGAAACTCGCCACTGTAAGTAAACCCCACTTTAATGTGAGTGCGGTGCACTCAACAACCCACTAAGAATAATTAATACACATAACTGTCTCAATCACTCAAAAGTATCGCCCACGATGCAAGATTCCACAAGATTTAAGCAAACTAAATCTAGGTTTTCTAATAGCAGTGATTACCACACCACTACACTTTAACTTTAGCATTAATCAGCTCCTCAAAAGATGCGAGGTCTCAAAGCGTGAAGACTGTATGAGGAAAAATCATGCATAGGGAAAACAATTGCCCACGATCTCCAAGAACATTAGCTGTAAATCAACCACTCACCTTTGTTTTTGACAATTCAAACAATCCACCAAGAATAATTATACTCCTTACGCATCCACTAACATATATTTTCCATTAGTGTCACCAACTCTCCACTAAAGAACTTGTTCACTAAGATTTCTCAACAATTCTTTCACCCTTACATAGTGAACTTCTTTACTAAAATTTCTCAGCAATTTACACCCTACTCAAACATGGCACGTCGAGTAAATTCGTTCAGTGAGTTATTCCAAACAAATTCATCCAACAACCAAGTTCATGAGGGCTTAGATGAGATAATTCCACCAACACTAAACGATGTCACCGATTTAAGCGTGCTAGACATGCCTCAAACAGAATTCAAAATTGCAGATCCAGCTCCTAATCCACCAGTTTCACATTATAATGCCGAACCTGGTCCATCTCAAAGTATTCCACTAAGGAAATGTTTCAGCTAATATCAACTCCAAGAGCTAAAAGCATTCGTCGAAACCTTTCCTAAGCCAACTCTTAAGTAACGACAAAAGTTGAGTGATCAAATAGGGTTAAAGCTTCCACAAGTCACTGCCTGGGTGATAAAGAATCAGCCCCAACTGATTGCCCGAAAAGCTGTCAAGAAAATCTCCTGCTCAGACAGAAAATTAATGAGCTTCAAACTCAACTGAGTCAATGTAAAGCTGCATTCAGCAGAATCTCTTGTCCACAATGTGGAAATCGATTTTCTCCCAATAGTGAGCCACAAATTGAAATTGAAGAAGCTCTCCCTCAACCAGAGGTTCTTCAAATTTCCTCAGTCATCGGTCCCAAAGAGAAGTCTCTCATGAGGAGCGACGTTCAGAAGCTTATGTCGAAGACAACTCGCTCTCCTCCTACACACCAACCTTCAGGCATCAACCTCCGTTCAGCTCCTGAACAAGTGTCTGTCGAGACGGACCTAGCTATGGTATCCCAAATCATTGTGTCTGTCAAGGATGAGTTAATCATAATGGCAACTGCTACCGTTCATGATTGGAAGGTAGCAGAACGAACAAAATTCAAAAGTACAGGAGCAAAGGTATGCACCAATAAGATCTGGAATGACCTGGATAAACCTCAAGGTCTCACTCGAACTGCTGTTGCATCGTTCCAGCATCACGTCTCTCACATCTTCCTATTTGATTTCCTTGTATATGTACAAACTCGAAACCAGTGGGACCACCACACAGTACAAGAGATTGCACATATCACAACTGGTCATGATCCACACAATTGTGTCTCCTTGATGCAAATCAATGACACATTCGTGCTCCAGGAAAGTTGCACGGATTCGACAGGGTCATACGTAATTTATGCCCCTATTAATCACATTACAGTGCAGAAATCGTTAGGTGGGTGTGATCTAGAACCTGCTGTATTCCTAACTTCAGGTTTTTCGATCCATCCTGATATGCATTCTACTGAAAGGACAGAAGAAATCTCAGACAATCCAGTCATTGGATGTCTAGTAACGATAGCAACTCAGATCTCTACTGAGTTACTTCGAAAAAAAAGAGAGGATTTGTGGATCAAGTTTGTCATCTGATCCAAGATACAATTTGAACGAATTAGAAATGTAGTCACATAAGACTAACATTTACAGAAGATGTAATTTGTACTTTATACACTTAACAACACAACAGCATTGAAGAGCACATGATGGGGAGCCGCCGCGGACGGGCCATCACTCGATAAATACTCTGTGTAGCTAAACATATAACGTAACCATTACATAGATGAGTTTACTAACTCAACGCTTAACCCAACTACACGTCTTAGGATATAGTTCAAAGAACACAATCCTAACAACCGAGAAACAAAGTACAATTAAGAGGTACACTTCCCTTATAAACTGAAACATGATACACATCCTAAACTCCAAACTCTAATTCTACTCCACAATTCTACTCGTCTCGGCACTTCTCCAGAGCATTCCATAGCTCTTTCGTGTCCGCAGAGCGTTCCATTGCTCTGATACCAACTGTCACGACCCGAAAATTTACAACAATAATAAGGCATTTTAGCCTTTAATTACATAACAAATTCGGGACGTGTAGCATGGAAACCAATTACAATTATGCACTAGAATTTTTTTCTATTAATTCAAGTACAACACTCACCCATTCCATGCCCTCCAATGTAAATATTGACTCAATCTTTAGAGTCGAATATTACATTTCATAAATTTACATAATAAATTGATAATTCAATAAATTAAGTAAACTACTTCCTCAGAGTCTAATATACACCAGCGGAAGACTATCACCAGCTCAAACGGTTGATACTAGAATTCTCAACCAGTTCTCCAAATGCTAAAGTGCATACCTAACCTGCATGATTAACCCTACACCATTGAATAGTGTACCGGGTTATATTAACAAACCCGGTCAGCTTACGAAGCTGGTATGAGTAACCTCGATTTATATTGTATTAACAAGTTATACAAACAAAATTATACAATTAAAATATTGCATAATTAACTTACCAAAAACAGATCGTATAAAAGACTTTTTAAGATAGTCCAAATACGAAAATATATTTAGATATCAAAATTAATCTCCTTTTGTTTCTAATTGAAACAATTAACAAATGCATCATTAACAAATGATATATATGCTCACATAATTATTCAATCAGAATAATATGGACTTTCCCCTTTTTAGTGAATATTTTAGGATGACTGGTAAAGAACAAATCAAATCAAGTCCCAAGTCCCAGGTAACAAAATACCTAGCATGGGTAAAAATCCGCGTACAATATGTACGGGTAAGCAAACAGCATACCAAGGCCATCACCAAAGTATGTACACTCAAGGTCGGGCTTCTCCTTCCTATGAGTCTAATAGTGCACTATCTGTAGGGACTTAAGCCCTGCGCTTAATCACCACAAAAACTCCAATTACCAGTAATTCACTTTAGTACACAATCGTACTAATTTCTCAATTTCAATATTGTTCATACACAATTCAAATCACAAACATGATCCTAAATTAAGACAATTTAGAGATCATGATTTAATTTATTTATTCAATAGATTGGTTTTCAACCACAGAATTCAATCTTAAAACAATAATGCGATTTATTTCGTATCATATGAATTTTCACCAATTCATAACACAATTTACTAAAATACATATATTTCACACAATTATATATGTATACAATATTTCAATCACAACTCAATATTTCATCACGATATATATATATAAATTCTTTCCTTTTAAAAATCAATTTTCACTTACCGATGAACCGTCGTCGAACAAGTTCATTTGTTTCAAAACAAATATTTATTTTAATAGATACAATTTCACAATCTAATAATTGTCCTAATAAAACAAAACATGAATTTCATGCACCAACAATTTAAATATGAGGGTTACTCACATTTAAACAATTAATTCAATCACCAAATTAATATTGTGAACTTTGTTCACCACAAATATCAAGTGAGTTTACTCACCTCTAATTCCAGCTGCGTCTTTGAATAGTAACCGGAAATCGACCAAAGCACGTACGCCTTACTTTTCGTAACCACCTATGATTATGCAATTTTAAATTAGCATAATACACTTCCAAAATATTATAAATATTCCGTAAATGTCACCTAGGACATCGGGACTATTTATCGGGACAAATTGACCAAAAGTCAACTGTCGGTCAACGTGGGGCCCACATTAAATATTTATCGAACGGGTCCCACCGAAACTCCTCAACACCAAAATTTAACAGAAAGCTTATTTCTAGCATCCTAACAACATATTCGAAAATGGTGACGATCCGACGGTCGGATTATCACGGATCTAACGATCCTTAATTCCCGATTAATTGATCGTTAATCAGACGGTTGAAATTTAACGATCTCACCGTACAACGTGTTTATAACTACCAGATTAATCATACGATTAAATTTGATAACTACCTCAAAGTTCAGATTGGAACGGATTGGATACGTCGGGTGTCCATAGCAATTGGGCTTTGGGCCTTGGGCTTGGTCAACAGGCCCATTTGACCCTTTTTTTTTTCTTCTTTCTTCTCTTTGCACCCATCTTTCTTCTCTTCTCACCCAGTCCTCTTTCTTCTTCTTCCGCCTCTCTTTCTTTCCTTTCTTCTTTTCTTTCCTTCCGGTCCTCCATCTTTCTTTCCTGCTTCTTTTTCTTCTTCCTCTTCTCCCGTCTTTCTTTCTTTCTCCGTTTCTTCTCTTCTCTTCTCTTCTTGCTCAAAGCCCCATCGGTCTTGGTCAACTCGACCGAGATCTCCCGCGCCACGGACCGAGCGAAACAGCTCCGAACAGCGGGTATGGACCGGATCGTCGGAAACGAAATGGAGTCTTTGCGTAATAGACTCGTCGTCGGTCTCAGGAGCGGTTTCCGGTGCTTGAGAGTTGGAGAAGACGAACAAATGCCCGAAATCGAAGCCACTGGAGTTCTGAAATGACGGAATTTGGGGGTTTCTTGGTCACCATCAGTGACTCTCATTCACTCACTCCATAGCTCTGAAGCTTTGTGTTGTGTGCTTGGGACGAGTTGGAGTTTGTGTGTGAGCGGCAGAGGAGCTCAAGGTGATTGCCATGGGTGCAGAGAACAATTTGGGCGGCTGCCGTGAAGAACCCGTGCTCCAGCCCACCTCAACACCCAGACCACAAGCCCAGCCCGTGCTCTGTTCTTGTAAGTAGAATTTTGAGATTCTCTTATTGATGAAGTGGAGGTGGGATCTAAAGAACAAGTGATGAAACGCTGCCGTTTGTTGGGGATGGTGGTAGAGAAGAAGAGGAACATGGAGGAGGGGTTGCTTGAAAGTTTGGAAGCAGAGTTAGTTGTGGTCACCCTCCATCTTATTGATGATGAACAAGCCATTTATGAGCTAGATCAGAATCCAGTAAAGCTCAGAGCCACTAGGCACTAGCAGAATGAAAATTGGGAACCGAGAAATCTCTCTCTATTGAGCCTTCATTTTCTCCCTGTTTTTGCTTGCTTGTGATGGCTGAGATGGAATTGTGACGGTGGTGGTTGTGAATTTTGCAGTGAAGCCGTGAGGGAGAGAAGAAGAGAGGGAGAGAGGGAGAGAGGTCAGTACTAGGGAGGGTGAGTACCGAGGGAGGTGAGACTGAGGAAGGAAATAATTAATTAATCCTTAATCATTGATTAGAAATGAACGGCTCAGATTGAATCTTTAAGATTCAACGGCCACGATCGTCCGAACAAAAGAAATATTATAAAATTATTTCTTTTCACTTCAATCTCCCGAAATTCATAACTCTCTCATACGATGTTCGTTTTTGGTGAACCAAATTCTTACGAACTCGATTCGACAAGCTCTACAACTTTCGTGAAGAAAGTTTTGCCAAAATCTCTACGAATAAAAAGTCAACTCTTTTGACCTCCCAAAACTTATATTTTTCCGAGTTAATATTTGTCCACCCACGATTCCACAAATATTACGAATAATCAATAATTAATTCCATAATTTTCCAAGAAATTAATATTGAAAATCTGGGGTATTACAACCACTACCCTTTCTCTTATGGCTACATATGGTATTTGCATTTACTTTTAACTATAAATTTTTTGTTCCTTTTTTCCCTCATCACTACTCGTGAAAAAGAGAAGACTAGTTCTTTGATTCTCTGCCTATGGCCTGAAAATTGCTTCTTTGTTCTTTAGAAAGAGAAAACGTAAAGATGAGAGAGAAAACATATATGTATCTGCTATCCTCAATCGGAGCTCCACCAGCGAATTTTCGATATGCCAATCCTCGGGCTCCCGCCACTATCCAATGCCGGGAAGACAAGAAAAAAGCATGGCAGCTTCCCGATTTGCAGTAAAAAAATTGGATTTTTTTTAAATGGGCCCCCAGGCCCGCCTAGGTGGTCCGCTTAATCCATATCCGATTTTCTTCCCGAGTACCCATTACTCTAGCGCCTAGGCGCCGCCTAGACGGCCGCCCAGCCCGAGTTTTAGAACATTGTCTATAATTAATCTTATACTATATAGTCTATATTTAAGAGTAGAGGATTTGTCAACCAAAATTAATTAATTTTTACATAAATAACTATGAAATATTAAAAAACTTTAGAAACCAGTTTAACTATCAAGGGCAATTGTGACAATTTATAAAATAAATTTAAAAAAAAAATTTAATTTGGAAACCCTGTATCTATACTATATTTACAAAATAACTGTTTCACCAGGAGATTGCTAGTATTTATTACTAAATCGATTTTTATTAAATTATAGACGATACTAGATTATTCATATTTCTCCAATAACGTGTTTCGATGAGGTCAAAGTTGTACCTTCACTCAAGTTTATGAGAATAAAACTAGCTTAATAAGGTCAAATGATGCAAATATCTATACTATTATTAAGAAAATATCATTTGTCAGCTATAACCGAATTTTTTTTACTTTAATAACCCTCAAATATTAAATAATCATAGATAAAATATCAACTGTCAGAGACAAAAAGTCAAAAACAAAACAATTTATATAATTAAAAAAATTAACTATCCTTCTAGATAATCTTTGGTTAGGAGAGACGCCCTTTATTATAGAGGATGTTCTTTTCGAGGACCTTTGTAAAAATAATCAAGGTATAGGCTCTTCGTCCCCCTCTGATCATGTCATTATCAATAAATAACTCTACTTTTCCCTAAAAAAAAATTAACTATCCACTCTTTTTTAGAAAAAAACTGCCAATTCCCGCATTTATAGAATTATAGGGTGTGTTGCCGTTTTTAATATAAATTATGTATAGATCATTTGGTACTTGAAGTTATTGTCTGTTAGACCATTTGGTACTTGAAGTTATTGTCTGTTAGACCATTTGGTACTTCTATCCATTTTTCCATTAAATATAAGGGTATAATTGTCATTTCAAGATTATTTAAGAAGAAAAAAAAGTATTATTTAATTTTCTGAGTAATATGGAGTATTAATTAAAGTTTTATTAAAATTAGTTCATATTTTTATAACAAGAGAATTAATTAAATTTTTATTTGTTTCAGGACATCAATACATATTTCTTACATCAATACAGATTGTATCTTGTACTCCTCTATATATAGAGGTCTTTATTCATTAATGAAATACATCATATTTTCTGCTCATTCTCTCTTGTTATTTACGTTTCCCTTAAACATTATTCTTTTTTTATAGAATCAAATTTTTATTTAGTATTATGGGAAACATTTTTATTTATTATTTTGGGGAACATTTTTATTTTAAAATGAGTGGAAAACCAATAGAGCATTTGTTTTTTGGACAATAAAATAAAGAGAAAATAGTATGTATACATTTTAGAGGAAATAAAATAAAAAGTGCTCATAGTAAATATGATTTTTTTGCTAAGAATGACAATTTTGTCTTTGAAAATAAATGAGAAATAACAATTTTACCCTTGCATTTAACAAAAAAACGGATGGAAGTACTAAGGGGGTGTCCGGTATCATTCTACAAAACAATTTTTCGTATTTATGTTTTGCAAAACAAAAATGGATAATTAAATTATGTATTTTTAGGATTGGAGAATCTGTTCGGTGGTGTTCATGAATATCAGCAAGAACTCATAGAGTCCCAAGCCAGACCAAGATTGTAGGAATCTGATCCCGACCTCTGCAATTTTCTCTTTGTTTTAGTTTCTGAATACTTTCACACATCCTCTGCGATCTAGTTTCCATTTCAATCTTTGGCCTTCATCTATGGGTCGTAATCGGAAACCTTGTCGGCTCTCTCATAGTCCTCACCCTCTTCCTCCTCTCTCTGCCTCACCGCTGCAAGGCCCACTACCAATCCAAGCTTGCCGGCGGCAAGCCCGACCACTGCATCCATGGCGAAGGGCTCGAGGTCAAGGGTTGTAGAGAGAGGGATGCGGTCATGGCTGTTTGGGGCTGTGATCTGTGTGGGTATGGGCTGACCCGATTTGACAGTTTTGGGTGGTGGGGCGTTGGTGGCAGGATTGATATCGAGATGGGTGGTGGTCAGGTTTCATGGTGGTTGACTGGTTGCAAGACAATTCTGGGCGATAGCCATTTGCCACTGTCCAAGCTGAGAAGTGAGAAGGAGAAAAGGTGATTAGAACATAGTTGTTCTTAAAACGATGAAAACATTTTTTTATCGTTTTCAACATCTAGGCTTTAATTAAGGAGTTGTATTTCCAATTTCCTAAATCTCATTCTTCAAAAATGGCTAACGAATGCGTTCTCCATGTGTTTTTGTTTTATAAATACAAAAAACTGTTTTGTAGAATGATACCTGACGCGCCCTAAATAGTTTAACGAAAGATAACTTCAAGTACCAAGTTGTCATTTTTTATTGACTATATACCTGTCCAAGTAGCAATACGTCAGGTATCATTGAAGGAATTTACTCTAAAATATAATGTTATATGTACGAGGATCTTTGTATATTAAACGCTTCTATAATTTTGAAAGAATTTGGTAAAACGTGAGACTAAACTTTTTATATTCTATTAAAAATTTTGTACTTTAATTATGTCATTTTAGAAGGAAAAAAAAGGCCACCCAAGGTCAGCTAAGCTACTAGATTCAAATCCCATTCTCATACATCAACAATCGATAGTGATATATAAAATGTATAAAATGTCACACATTACATGATTGAACTCAATTTTTTTTGTTTTCGATCCATAAAAAGGCAAAAAAATTATAAATGTTTTAAAAAGTAAACCTTTTTTACAAGAACACACGAAAATTGAATTTAAAAAAAAATGGTTTAAATGTGAAAAATCCGTAGCTTGTACTTTTGCGGCTCTTCTTTCTCTCAGCTCTCACCGATTTAGCTAATAAGCCAATTAGGCTTTTGCTCGCAGCTTATTATTTTTTTGGGCTCATTTTCTCCGTCTCTCGATCTTCACGGCCTTCTTCCCTAATCGATCTCTCAAAACTAGGGTTTCGGCTTTCGAGCTTCAAAAGCACCGTCTGGAGCTTCTCTCTCAAGTCCACTTCTTCTTCTTCGCTTTGGTAGGCGCCTGGATTTGCTGCTGCTGCTGCTAGGGTTCACAGATCTAAGACGGCTCTTACTTCCCAGCTCTGGTTTTCGCTTTCTTTTCCTTCACCATGTTTTGGAAGCTCACATCTCTCTCTGCCTCCTCACCTGTAACTCTCTACCCCTTGCTTTCTCTTTAATTTCGAAACCTAAATTTCAGCAGCTTGAGGGAATCAACTGGTCTTGTATTTGATTAATTTGCTTATTCACTAGTTTAATTTGATTGCTAGTTAAGTTTATTTGTTTGAACTGTACGTCTTTGTTAGATGAGAACACGCAGACGCAGTAGTGCCTCAACTAATAAGCAGAGTGAAACAATAAAAGCAAGCGTGCTTTTATTATATTCTTCTTAATCCAAGCACGCCCCATTAGAATCTTAATCCGGGCACACCGTTTATTTATTTTTATTGTAATTCGTGGTGTACTGAACGAGTTAGTTGTAATAGTCACAGAAGTTGGATGGAAAGTAGATTTTAGTAAGCTGTATTTTTTCTGGGTTTGGTTATACTATGTAAGAGCGCGTTATTTATTAATGCGACTGTGGTTGAAGTGTGTGAGTTCAAATTTTATGTTTTAGCTATTAGTGATTACCGTCTGTCTCTGTTTCGTTGTTGAGAAGCTGAAGGAAATGATGGGAAAGAACTACTTTTGAATTTCATGCTTTCTCTTTTAAGGAATTGAATTTGGAAGGCTGCATTCTTTAGCATTTTAGTTCCTTGGTACTGCCTATTTGCCAAGTTATAGGCATGAGTAACGCTGTTCAACTGTTGAAGTTTAAATGCATTGAATCCCACTTTGGTTTTCTTGCTTACAACTACTAGGCTTCTATTTATTTCTGTCCTCTCATTATTACATTTTGATTTCTGGTTTTTCTTTTCTACAGGTGGAGTCAGTGCTAGACAAGGAGAATTTTACATTGGAAGAGCTTCTGGATGAAGAAGAAATTATCCAAGAATGCAAAGCCTTAAACACTCGTCTCATTAATTTGTAATGTCCCGCTGATCTCTCTTTAGGGCTAGTGCTGTTCCTGATACTGTCAAGTTTCCTTTTTTATTTGTTATAAAGTCAATACTAGAATTCGCTCTCTTTCCTTCCAAAGTTTTGGAATTCTTGGAGGAATGAATTGTAGATGATTTCATGTATCGTATCAAACATGATTGTTGATAATACACTCATACCCTTGTGTAATTGTTGTTTTCAGTTTACGGGATAGAGCCCAGGTAGAGCAATTACTGCGTTATATTGTTGAAGAACCTCCTGAGGATGCTGAAAACAAACGAACCTACAAGTACTATTCCATCTTGACAAAGAATTATTCACAATTTTTTTTTAAATATTCAAATGCCTGTACTCCAAAGTGTTTTGAACTTTTGGCGTGGTTTTGTTTCTGATTAAGTAAATTTGTTTCATGATTTAGGTTCCCCTTCATCGCTTGTGAGGTTTTTACATGTGAAATTGACGTAATTTTAAAGACTTTAGTGGATGAAGAGGAGGTATTCATGATCACATGTTGTATTTTAATAAGGAAGTCGATGTGCACAATCTTGTTTATTATTGATATGCTCTTATTGTGTGATTATAGCTCATGAACTTACTCTTCTCCTTCTTGGAACCAAATCGTACCCATAGTGCCCTGCTGGCTGGGTATTTTAGCAAGGTAAGCTATGATGATGTTGGTTACATTCTCTGCTGATGTTGGTGACAAAACAGATTTCTTCATGCTTTTTATTTTGTGGCAAATGTAGGTTGTTGTATGCCTTATGATACGGAAGACAGTCCCACTTATGAATTATGTACAAGTAAGTAATTTTTGGTTTATCTGATTTTATCCATTGCATATTTGCCTCAATGTGGGAGCAGAAAATGCGCACTATATTGGACCACCGACTGCATCTTCATATTGCCAGCTGCCCACCGCCCACATTTTTATGATTGTTTTGTATGCTCTTCTACATGAAGTTGCCATGGTTTTCTTTATATGTTACCCCCTTTTGTAGATTCTCAGTGTGGTTTAGAGTTGGTCCTATGCTATTAGTCCATTCGATCATGATATTTGGTGCCAAACTTGTATTGTCCTGGCATTAGTTTTATCTTTTAAGAAAAATCAAGATATACTGTCAAGAGGGTATCTGCCTTCTTAGAAGTTTGGAGTTGTCCTATGTGTGTTTGAAGTAGTCCCTGATGTTTGCCTTCTTAAATATCTGAAAGTTCCTTGCTTCTTAAACAGATAAGTTATTTTTACAAGGCTTGGCATTGAGCTACTTGACTATGATATTCCCTCCACTGTCTGCTTGTTTGAAAACAAAATTCTGAGCAATTTTAGCTGTGAAATGTGGTTGATGTTCTGAATTTAATGTACAGGCCCATCAGGATGTTTTTCGGCAACTAGTTGATTTGATAGGAATTACATCTATCATGGAGGTAATTAAGAATAAGTTTCACAGAAGTGAGTTTAAGATTGATGACATTTAGCATGCAAGTTGTTTGTTGAAATTCAATCTGAGGCGCTCTCATGGCACAGGTTTTGGTTCGACTTGTTGGCGCGGATGACCATGTGTATCCCAATTTTATAGATGTGATGCAATGGTTAGCTGAGAGTAATCTGCTAGAGATGATCGTAGACAAATTGAGTCCATCTGTAAGTGAAAAATTAACTGTTGACTACATTTGATGCACTTGTAGCAACCACATACATTTTACAGGATGTGAAATTGCAGTTTCTTTTTCTTTTAATATTCTGGTCACTGTACCTTAATCCTTGAATTATTGATTACCTTGAGTAGAGAACCATATATGGAAAAAATAACCTTCTGGAGATTTGTTCATGCGTCTGTGTATGTCTATTTTCTTTTCTTCAAATGTGATATAAGGGTGCTGGAAATTGGAAAATGTATTGCTTGCTTTGTCAACTTAATTGTGTACCTCTGGTCTTTCTGCTTGGTATTGTGTATGTTCTTATGGTTGTTTCTATTGGTAAGCATTGTTAATAATATGGGAAAAAGTACAAGAGATTAACTAAATGGAGTAAACACTTGCTGGTAACTTACAAATGTATATCTGCTAAAGAAGTTTAAATGAAATTTGAATAAATTACCATAGTAGCGATGGCATACATTGTACATCTAACAACTTTCTTTTACTTTGGATCAGAATCCTCCTGAAGTTCATGCTAATGCAGCAGAAACACTTTCTGCTATAACTCGAAATGCCCCTTCAGCCCTAGCCACCAAACTTTCTAGCCCAAGGTTTGCAGTGAGAGCAATTTTTATTGTTTGGCAATGATTATCTTATTATGTTTTGTTACATATCCTTTTTTGGGTAGTGGTTTTGAATTGTTGTTAAATAATTCAATGCAGTTTCGTCACGAGGATATTTGATCATGCATTGGAAGATTCACATTCGAAGTCTGGCCTTGTAAACTCCCTTTCTGTCTGCATATCTCTGTTGGATCCAAAAAGATCAGCAGCTTCTTCTCCCTTGTTTCATTCTTTTCGGAGTCAACATATGTACGAGTCTCCAATCCCTGTTAATCCAGACACTGTCAGTGCAATGCTCCCAAAACTCGGTGAGTCTGCTAAATAGTTTCCAACCATACGTGTGTATGAAACCGCTATTACGTATTATCTTGTTGTTTCCGCTTTTCAATTACATTTTACAGCATAAATTTGGAATATCCATGCTGCTTGTAAAATTTCAATTTAACATGGCCTTTATATGCACTTTAAAGGGGCTATCTTAGGGTTCTATCCATGAAAGGTGGAAGTAAATTGAGCCTCACAGCAGCTTGGATTATAATGTGGCTCATAACTATAGGGTAAAAAAATATTGCTATGTCCGGGAACTGGTGGGAATCTAAGGGCTATTTGATTCATCAATTGAGTGATGCATTTTCTGTTACCGGTGCAAGCCTTGCACTATAGCTGCCTTAAAGAACAAGAATTGTTTTGTCAGTATGATTTCAAGATTTTAAAGTTTGGTTGTCCAGGTGACTTGCTTACGCTTTTGAATGTGGTATCGGATGAGAAAATATTGCCGACAACATATGGAGAGTTGAGGCCTCCACTTGGAAAGCACCGTCTAAAGGTTGGTTGAGTTTTTCAGTATATGCCCTCCAATTTTGAACTTCACTGGAGTTGGTTAAATATTGTAGCTGTCATTTATTCAAGGGTTATTTTCATGCTGATTCCCTGAGGTTATAGCTCATTCCAACTAGACTCGTGTGGTCCCATTTAGTCCTTGTACACATCGTTCCTATTAGTCACTTTTAACAGGAAATGTCACTTGACTAAGTTTGACTGACAAAATTGGAGTTTTACCCTCTTATCAATCAAGGGACAAATTAATGGTCTTAAAAAAATAGCTTTAGATATAATACCTCAATGACTGGTAAAAAAGAAAACTAGTGTACATCTGCCAAAGGTCGGCTTGCTTAGTTGTAGTAAAGATCAACTGTTATTACATAAAAAACTGAACTCACATTGGTAACATAAGGTGCAGAGGTACAAGTAAACAAATTTTATGTGATTCTAACATAAACATTGGAAACCCTGAGGAATCTCTGCAAGAGAATGTGTTGCAGGCAAAAAAGATGACGTCTATGAGACCAAAAATTATGGCAGCAGCAGGAAGAAACCATCTCCAAGGCCCCCAACTTTTTTTTCAACTACGCTATTAGTGGGCGGGTTCTTTGCCCTGGAGGAGAACACCTTCTTCGTCGGCTCTATTTGAAACAGTTAACTCACCTGTGTTCTGCTGCCATTTTTCTCCATCACTGATACTATTCGGCTTCCCCTCTTTAGTGTCTGCCATCAATTGGCATCTCATATCAGAGGGGTAAAAGTTCCGTGCAGTCAACATGGACATCTTGTGGTAGCTTATCGAGATGGAGGCACCCAGATTTTGAAAGCCTCCATCCAATTTAATCTCCTTCCTTTTATATTGATATTTTGGGTTTTGAGGGGGCAGATGCTTTTTTGCTTTTTTTTTTTTGGGTGTTTTCATCTTTAAGATAAAAAAGATGTCTTACCCTTTCATCACTTCATGAAGATAACAGCTATTAAAAATGAAAGGTGGGAGTGTAATAAATGAAACCACAGGGATATGGTTCGAATAAGGTTAAACCTCAGGAGGCTGCATAGAGTTGACACTTTATTTAATGCATGTCTAACTGTCGAATTTATTTCAGGTTGTCGAGTTCATTGCAGTTCTATTGAGATCTGGCAATGAAGATGCAGAAAAAGAACTGGTTAGCTCGGGAACCATCCAACGGGTCATTGATCTTTTCTTTGAGTAAGTTACTATTTCGATAATTCGATCTTCTGATTTTCCATACTGGGTCATTAGACATGCTTTCAAGAGATCATTGGTTTCTTCTTGAAACTGTGTCTGTATTTGTTTTTCAATAGAACCTTGGTCTCTTGTTGAATGTCTCATTCTGTGTTTGTGAGCGTCCTGAGGATAGCTTCTTGAGAGACATGTTCTTCTATTTGTTACATTTAATGAAAATCTAATTCAGAGCAACTTTATTTGATTTAATGCAGGTACCCGTTCAATAACTCACTGCATCATCATGTCGATAGCATCATATTATCATGTTTGGAAAGCAAGAGTGATGCCATTGTGGACCATCTTCTTCGAGAGTGTGATTTAATTGGAAAGTTTCTCCAAACAGATAAACATCCAATTGTTTCTGGCGATACCAATAAGGTAGAGAGATGCAGTAACTGGATAAATGGATCAATGGTGGTTATTGTCATCTAGTTTGTGCACCACTTTTAAATGCTCAACGTGTTAGATGATTAATAAAATGTCTTTAATTTCCATCTTGTGCAATTAAGTGTAGTTGAGAAGAGCGAGCATGCATGTACTTGAATGGAGTTTGTATCTGTGAAAATGCACGTATCCATTTATAAATAATTACCTACTTGGTCTTGGTTTTATTTCAAGTTCTGATAATTTGACTTTTCCTTCATTTTGTAGCCAACATCACCTGCTGTGGGAAAATCGACTCCACGGGCAGGAAACCTTGGGCACATAACACGAATTTCTAATAAGCTCATTCAGTTGGGGAACAGCCAAAGCTGCGTTCAGGCATGCCTTCAGGTAGGTTGTGGCTTTCAACATATTACTGTAAGGCACCAAAAAATGGATACTAGCTACAATTACAGTGCAACTTTAGAAGTGGTTATATGTAATTGTTCAGTCACTCCTATAGAAATGTCTCTCATCTATGAGGCAATTTCACTGAATTTGTATGGTTATACCTTTGTAAAATGTACATCAGTATCATTAGCTCCTCTATTTCTAGCAAGATTATAATGTGCAAGTTACATTTTTGGCTAGTTGAGCAACATATATTTTGAGTATATCCTTCTAACACAGAATTTGGTTTGTTTGTTCTCTCTAGGAAAATAGCGAATGGAACGAGTGGCAAGCTACA
Source organism: Rubus parviflorus (assembly GCA_029955375.1). NCBI lineage: Eukaryota > Viridiplantae > Streptophyta > Magnoliopsida > Rosales > Rosaceae > Rubus > Rubus parviflorus. The sequence goes on from JARGGL010000010.1 coordinate 5,202,534, forward strand.
GTTCTTCAAGAGCGCAATGCAGTTGAAAATGTTTATCGATGGGCTTGCGGGTATGCTCTTGTGTCATATATCTGCTTTGCAATGTGCATTCTACCTACTTTTCTGGTTTCTATAACATTCAGTCCAAATTAACTGAGTTGTTGGTTAGTTTATGGCCATGGCCTGTTTAAGTTTAGTCTTGGAATTATAAGATGTGAGGTTTAAGGAGCTCTCAAATTTTACAGGGAGACAATGTTGTGTTGATCATGAATGGAATAGTGTTATGTGTCATAGTGTTAAAAAAGCCTTTTATACACCCTTTTCCTCTCTCGCAGCAGATTATGTACATAGTTAACCTTGTTCTTTTTGAATTTTTAATGACTATTTATTTTTCTTTGTAAAGTTATAATTACAAGCCTTGCCGACACAGATATATATGATTTAGGCCTAATAGAAAGAAATTGAAATTTTTCTGTAAGCACGATCACAATAGATTTAAATAATATCTTAGAATGCATTAATTTCACATTTTTAAAATTTAACTCAATCATACTCGTAAAAAAGTACTGTATACTCAGTTAATTACAATGCCAAATTTTGCTATTTCTTTTTTTTACATCACGCCATGTATATGCAGGTAGTTGCATGAATTTTGAAATGTTAGTTGTGATGTACTCCTTAAGATTTGTATCAAGTTTCATTGAAATTTTCTAATAAACAATTCTTTCCCGAATTGATTACAGCAAGTTACTAAGATGATTCTTCCACGTAGTATGATGTCACTTTTTTGCTGATTTTAAGGACAGAAATAGCTGTGAGCTTTATTAGAATGGTTAACTTAGTTTGCACCCTCTATACATTGAATTTTTTTTTTCCGGATATCAACTTTGAGTTCACTTCTGTATCTCCTTGTTACATATAGGCGGCCCACTGCCTTGCAAGACAGGACAAGAGATAGTGATGACGAAGAGATGACTGACAGAGATTATGATGTAGCAGAGCTGGCAAATAATCTAACCAATGCTTTTAGATACAAAATATATGGGAATGAGGATGCAGGAGAGGTATTTATGGGCGCATTCTATTCAGCAGTTTCAGATTTTCATCTTTTTTATTTATTATTGTTTAATATATTTTGTGGGGGTGGGGGTGGGGGTGGGGCTACCCGGTACCTTTTTGTTTCTCTGTGTTTGTTTTTCTGGACGAATGATCTGATTGATCTGGCTGCAGGACCATGGAACTCTTGATCGAGATGATGAGGTAATTTTTTGGCCATCTCTATTTTCTACTAATGTTGTTTTCCTGAGTTAATGTATGGGGCCTGGGGGTAAATAATTTGATTTCGCATGAGTAGGGCTCTGAGGCAGAAACAAGATCCAAAATACCTTTGGTTAACTGTGTTTTTTTCCCTTAAAATGATTTAGTTGGTTTTAGTTGGGTTCTGAATTGAGGTGGTTTGATTTTTAACATACAGGACGTGTACTTTGATGATGAATCTGCTGAAGTAGTCATATCATCTTTGAGGCTTGGTGATGACCATGGGAGGTGAGTTCCTAAATCCATTTTAATTTATGTACTGGATTTTGTATGAAGGGAAACAACTCATAGCCGCCCTTTTCATATGAAAACTTTTTCTGGGGATGTTTCACAGTATTAGTCTGACTACACTTGGTGCTAGTTGCTTCTGTGGTTAAAAAGAAAAGTATACTATGGTACGAAGACTAGGTACCTTCTGTGGAGTGGGGAAAGTTGAAAATGGATTGAAATAGAAAAGATAATAATTGATTAGTATGTAATTTCCATCACAAGAAAGTAACAAAGTCTATAATGATTTGCAAGATTCTCCAAGCTCTGTATGTCCTTTTCTCCAAAAAAAGAAAAAAAAAAGGGACAATCGGTATAAGCACTAGGTCAGCGTGACATATAAACCTTCACATACATTCACTTTGTAGGTACATTAATTTACAATTAAATTGGTGTAAGATCTCTGTCTAGCAAAATTCAGAAAGATGTTATTAACACACTATGCAGACACCCTCGTTATATTTTTGTAGTCTTTTTAGTATAATGTAGATTGTCCATAATACCTTCTATTTTAAGCTACAGTATGTTATGGACAACTTACGTAATAAATATAGATTGAAAAAATAAAGAGATAAGAGGGTGTGTAGGTTGACTTTTACAAATTAACAACTACCATGAATTATTGCTGTTTTGACTAAAAGGTTAAGGTCTGGAAACTCACTTTTCTTTTGTTAGACTTTGTAGTATATTATGTTGTGAGAATGATGTTGATAAGGTGAAATCAAAAGTGTACTGTTTGGATCGTTTTAGTTTTGACAACATAAGATGCCAAAATACGAAACGAGCATTACTCATCTCTCTCTCTCTCTCTCTCTCTCTCTCTCTGTGTGTGTTACTGGTAACTGTGTATCACTCCACCTTGCACAGAGGAAGTTATTAGTGCTGATGTCTTGTGATTTTTCCATCTGTGTGTGCTTCTTCATGAGAAGATGAATCCAAGTGCTTGATATTGTTGGAGCTTGGAAGTGTATGAGAAGTTTGTTTTATGCTACTAAAGTTTATTTGTAGAATCAATTATGTTAATGTGATGCTGATTAGCTTTTATCCTTAATGCAGCAGTTTATTCACAAATTCCAACTGGTTTGCATTCCAAGATGATAGAATTGGTAATGCATCTATGGGTACGTCACCCTCAGACATGATGGATGATATAAACTTGAATGGGACTGCAAATGGTGGTAATAGTAGCAGTGATGATGAGGTTGTGGTAGGGGAGGATGATGAGTTGGCCGGAAGTAAAGACTCTGTCAATGGCACATCCAGTTCTAGCATAGACCTTGTGAATGGACCTAGTGGGAGTGGTTCCATGAGTGGTGGAAACCTGAACCCTGATGGTGAGAACGCAAGTGCCTCACATGATATGGGATTCTTCAGATTTGAGTCAACTGACAATGAGGACTTGTTTGGCGACAGGCCTTTGCCTGAATGGGTAAGTTGGGGTGAATCGTCTGATTTACAAGTCGGTGGCTCAAGTGTAAATCCATTTGAGGATCATGATGACTCTGATGTGAAACCTTCCACTCAACCTGAGCTAGTGATACCTGATGCTAGTTTGCCTTCAAGTGGAGGCGAATCTATAATTCCAAATGGTTCTCCAACCACCACTAATACTCTGAGTGAAGGGTCAGTGGGCAGCGATGCAACCCAGAGATCAACTGCTGTGCCGTCATTGTTTGAAGAGGATGTTGAATTTGTTGGTGTGGAATTAGAAGGTACCGAGAAGGCTATGGATCAGGCTCTTAAGGAGGGCATAGTTGGGGAGGCTGGGCCATTGAAGAAAAACATTATGTCAAAGGTGCCGGAAAAGGAAAATTCGGATGAGGGTGGGGCTGCAAGTAAGGAGTTCAATGATGCAAATTATTGGCGTGTTGATCAGGAGGTTGCTGTTTTGGAGTAATGATGGATTGATAATCCTGCTTAGGCTTTGTGAATCCAAAATCGGGTCCGACGGCCACGGATCCGATTTTTGGTTGGAAGCGGCTTGCGCAGCAGTCATGTGTACAGTATACTTTTGTTACCATATGGGATCAGATGGTAGGTTGTGTTATGGGTATTTCTGGTTATTTATTGTTATTCATTGTTTATTATTTAAGGTTTTGTTTCTTCCTAATACTGATTATGGGATTTCCCAGGTCCAATATTTTTTTTTGTTTATGGCTGGAATCATTCTTAATGTGGAACCTGGACTCCTTAATTATTGGTTAGGTATTCTTGTTCTATGGTTGGTGTATTTCGTTGCTTTCATTGAAAAGTTAGCAGGCAAAAACTATTGAAAGTTGAGTGCCATTCTGACGTCTTCATTTACCTGGCCCTTTTTTTTTTTTTTTTGTCGTCACGACATCTAGCGTTGATCTAAGATTGCAAGGGTGTTGTGGAGAACTTTAACTTGACCCAAACTTGATATCTGTCGAGCAGCTCTCGAGTACTTTTTTGGATGAGTATTTGTGTTTAAACTACATTCTGTATGAGAGATATAAAGGACTTCTAAAACGATTTAAGAAGCTTTTCAAATGCCCAAGTTGAAATTAAGATATAACATTATTTTGCGCATTCCATGGAGTTTTTGCACGCCTCTTTCATTAGAGCCATGAGATTTCAGTTCGTTGCTTACTTTTTCATTCGTTGATAAGGTAACTTCTTTTCTTTTTCTTTTTCTTTTTACAATCTTTATTATTTTTTTTAATTTTTTCTTCAGGAGCCATGACAATTGTTTCTTTTTCGATAAGATCTACTCAAAAGAACAGATGACATTTGGGTCATGAATCCTAACTCTGACTGCTGCCACCAAAGAATACAACTCACAAAAACACTAGCCCAAGAAGTGTCGCAAGCATTTTTCTGAAATTCCATGCAAGGCCGGGTGAGACCTAACCCTAATCCTGTTCGTGCCTCCCTCACCCATATCGGATAATGACCTGCCCCGAATATCCCTTGAGCCCTAAACAACAACCACTCGAAATCCAATCCAATCCATCTATGACCGGAAACAATACACTTAAAACCTTCCAGCACGTACCTCGGAACACCACAACCTTGCCGCAAAACGAAAAGTGAACACCCATGATGAGATCGAGTGGACGATTAGTGTAAAGTAATAGTACTGAAGATGATAAGGGTATTGATTTTTCTTGTTGTTGTTGTTGTTGTTGTCCAGGCTGATGAGGAAGCGGCTCATTCTTCTTCTCTCGCCCCATCTCTTTTTTCTTTTAATATTCCAACTCCCATTCACTCGTCCGTTTGTGATTCTTTTACGATTCATAAGACTCTAGATTCCAAAATATCTAAAATTAACCCTGATGAATTTATTGAGATCGATGAAAAATTAGAAAGTACACTTTCAAAACTTGAAAAGCTTCAGCCTAAAATTGAAATTCATCAAATTAGTATTAAACTACATGAGTCCAAAATTTCAGAGAAAAGTTAAACAGCTGCAGGCAAAAATTAAAAACTACTGGTGGAAAGAGTATCAGGATGAAACTGAAAAACGTGAAATCAAGGGTCATACAGAAAATCTTCCTTCCTTTGGAAATTGAAAATAGTATTTCTAAAATTCAAAAAATATTCATGAAGAATATTTTTCATAAGCCTCCTCCTGGCTGACGTTGATGGCCTTACATTTCATAAGCCTTCAAATGTTGTCATCGATCCTAAGGTACTTTTGCTTTTTATCATGCATCTGCTTTTTCTTTTTTCTTTTGAAATAAAAGGTTCTCCCATTATAACAAGGGAAAAAATAAATATATCTAAATCTCGGGATTTCAGCTTCCCCACCACCTCAGGTTCATGTTGCACAAATATTAATATAGGCGTGAGGGTTCAACTTTCTTATGAAAGTATATGATTAATTAAGTTAGTATTTTCAAATAAACAATATAGGGACTAGATAATGTGAAATAAATACATACAAATTTTTAGAAAATGAATTTCGGATATTCAATCAAAAAAAATTTCAGATATCATATTCCATTCATTCATTAAGTCACAGAAATTTGTGTGCTCAATAAGTTTTTCTTATACTTCAATGTAGAGGGCTTATTCTCTATCAAAAATAAGTTTCTTTAAAATAGTACGTAAACCCCTCAACATGAAGTGCTAAATTCTTTGATTTTGATGTAAAACTAAAAAAATGCTCCCAAGAGGACAATTGTAGTTTTTGAGCTGTGGGCCTGTGGCGCTAGACGATGGGGTTGTGGCTCGATGGTGTTCCTCTTTTTTGAAGGGCTGGTGGTTGCTGATCTGACACCGGTTTTGGCTGGATTGGGTTTGGTTGCTTGACTAGGTCACTAGGCTGATGGGTTGGCTATGGCTGATAGTGGTGCTGGGACTAATGGACTTGTAGCGGCGGCAACTGCAGCGGGGTGGAATGGAGGTTTGCTAAGGTTTTGCCAATGCTTTGTCTCATACTGTGCTCATCTAACACTTTGTTTGTCTTAGTTTCTTTGAACGTTCTTCAGTCACTAAATATTATTCACATTTATAATTCTTTCAAATATTTTAACAAACATCTTGACTCTACGTCTTAAAGATAAAAGATCAAACACATAAATATTTCAATGACTAAACATAAAGTTAAATTGTTAAGGGTGCAACTTCACTTCAAGCCTTCAAGGGTACCATGTCCGCCACTAATTGCTCTTACGCTTATCTATAGTTTCTCTGAAAAATATGATTACACCATTTCCAATCCCAAAGTCCTTCGCAGTCTTAACAAGTAGCTATCTTTAAAATCTCTCTGCTTCCAAAGCAAAAGAAACTAATATCAATTGCCTCTGATTAACGACAACCAATTAAACCCAAATTAAACAAATAGCCATTGGATTTGTGTGTGCTTAATTTGACTAGTTTGAACCAAAATGGGTTTCGTTTTCAGTGACAAACAAGAGGATAGTCAAAACCCCAATCCCAATATGAAACCCTAACCCCCCCCCAGCTTAAGCCAGAGCTCGACGGCCCGGCCATCAAAACGGCGACATAAGTGTAGGACAGCACGTGATCTGCTGATGTCATTTAGGGTTCACTGCACGTGTGCGTAAGTCCGTTGCATTGGACTGGCCATTTTCTTTTTCTATTTATTGGGATTTAAAAAATAATAGTAAACAGTGGAGGAAAAAGTGGCACGGTGTTTGCCAAATTCAACCAGTGAAGGCTGACTTGTGAATTGTGACCACTGACCAGACCCAAACTGCAAGCAAGGCAGGTCAATGTTTTCTGGGTTTTTTCAGATCCCAAGCTCTGGCCTCTGATGCTCATGTTTTTTCAAAACATATAATAAATACAATGGAGACCTAAAACATGAAGTAAAGACAAAGAATTGTAAGGGAGAGAAAATTCTTCAGTACACAACTCTGTACATTCAAACCGGATAAGAAAAATGGGTTAACATTTTTTTTCTAACTTTTGGACAGCTGACGGAATGCCGTGTGGATACACGCCGTGTATTAAAGACTCTCAATGAAATGGAGACCCAAACGACTAAAGATATATAGTTTGTTTATCCCTCTTGACTTCTATTTTAGGTTTAATTATGATTAGCTCTGCAGTTTGGGAAAAGTTTCACCAAGCCAAGTGAGTTGTAGATTTATAATCTTTCTACCATGTCATTTTTGGGTAGAATATCAAAAACATGATCTAGGATACTCGAATGTGACCGCCTTTGGCATATTTTTCTTGTAAACATGCGTTATTGCATAGCAGGAGGGACTCAATTACTTCTTGTTTCAATTTTGTTAACTTATTTACTTCTAATCCAATCGTATACTTTTTTTCTTCTATCGATTAATTTATGATACCCTACAAGTTCGATATACCCCTAAATTGGACCTTGTTCAACCTAAAATTGATGAAAACGATATTGAAACTACATGTAACTTGGTGCATACCTAAATTTTATAAGCAAACTTCAAATGAAACACCTCTTCATCACTCAATATGAGAACAATAGAGACTGTTCATGAAATTAGACCAGTGATGGACATATCATTGTTTTAGGGTTACATCAAACTTTGCTAAAATAGTTTTAAGCAGGAGTCAAGGGTTCAATGTTTGGCGGAAGCCAAGTGCATGTGGAATAGAAAATAGAAATTGAATGGGAATCGAGCTAAATTGTTTTTAGTTGGAACAGTTGAGGCATCATTTTCATGTAATTCTGCTATGTTGAAGTTGAAGGACAATAAGCAAAAGTCTGTTGAGGTATCATTTTCATGTAATCCTGCTATGTTGAAGACTTGAAGTTGAAGGACAAAAGGCAAAAGTCTTTTTATTTTTTTATAAATTGTTTTGTATTCTTTGGCCAATGCATACACAAATGAGTAGGACAGTAGATTATGTGCCAATGCATACCCAACAACAGCAAAAGCCAATTGAACAAAGTCAAAAAAAAAAAACTAAGTGCCAATTCATGAAGCCAAAGTCCTCTGCCTTTTTTCAATCATCTAGATTCCACCAAGACCAAATGAGTGTTTTCAATATTGCAATAATGTCATTTTGTTGCAGATATATAAAATTTATGAGTAACACATCTCAGACAACTTAATGAGTGTTGGAATCTGCTTCACATGTTTGTACTTGGCTGCAATCTTAACATGCATATCATGGAAGCCAACTAAGCACCTCTGGATTCTTATAGGGAATCCCAACTAGCAATAAGTTCATCAAGTGGAATTTTACCTTATAGGATCCCATATATTATGAACAGGTTTTAAAGACAAATGAGTTGTAATCTTGAAGGGGAGTGTGATTCACAATTTTAAATTTGTCATTCCATGAAGACATTTTATTGTGTCATATTCACTTTTTGAAAAGTTTCACCATAATATATTAGGCATTATTTATATTTAGTAGAACATGTAAACTTACACAAGAAATGTACTCAAGATGACACAGAATAAGAGGAGTTCAATATCCCATTTCTCCTGGCTAAATTAAAATGCAAATAACCCTTCAACATTCATAGAGTATACTCAACATCCAGCCTCAAATGTCATACTAGACTAAGCAAATATGCTCAAAGGACCTGTCTTGTTGGATGCACCAAGTCCATTTTCAGCATTTTCCATTCCTCTAATCCATGTCCTGCAAAAACAGTTTTCAACTTTCATTAACAGGTTGTCCATAGCATCAGATGAATTAACTGAATATGGCAACACAGGAAGTTATTCTTAAATATTTCAAATCAGATTGAATATTTCCTAAAAGTTTCGCTTTACCTTCCAATATTCTCATTGGCCGGACGTGTTAGAATAGTCAGTCTTTTTGTTGTTCTCTTAAAATCACTGCATTTGCCAACAAGAGAACAAGATGAGTCCAATAAATATAACGGATGAAATCAAATTCACCTGAAAAGGAAGATAAAACGCTTGAAATTATACCTGAACGGTTCATCTCCAGTTTGTTTAACAGCACCTGTTGCATCGCAGTAAAGAACATGGCTCAGCATCTCCGGTTTTTCTAGTCCAAACATGATGGCCAGCCTCCTGTATAACTCTTCATAAGAACCGAGAACCAAGAGGTCAAGAGTCCTTCCCACATCCTCTGACTCCATGAATACCTTGCAGTGACCGGTATCCACGTCCATAGTTTGGAATTCTTTGTTCAATGAGGATTTCTCTAGTGAAACCCAGCGCTTAAGTGCAGAGTCTGAACCAACAGATAGAAACCTTTTTCTGCCTTGATTCTCATCTTTTAAATTCTTCCCAGCAAGAACTTGTGAGACTGCATCACTGGAGCAGCTACGAGAGATCTGCTGCTCGGTAAGTATCGGTTGACCAAAGAGTAAAAACTGGTGTTTCTTCACATCATCAGATTTCTCCAACTTCTGATTAGAACTCCCCATAGTTAGCAAGCAAGATAGGCTTTCATTGCTGTTTGTGTGGCCATTCCTGATGCCATTGGGAATTCTAGAATTTTGATCGAACCTCTGGAAACTGGGCGAGAACAGCCCCGACTGCAGTTTGTTGTTAAAGTGGAGATTTGATAAAGATATTCTAAGTTGAGCATGCCTGGCTCCCTGTATGCCTGCAGGAGTGTTATCAGGTAGACAACACATGGGGCTGCTGGACCCAAGGGGGTTGCCTGAAAATGACGGCAACGTTAACTGCCCGTCAAGAGTAAAGTCGGGGTGTTGCGGGAGACGCAACTTCTTCCGTGGTGGTGAAAAGGGTGCCATGTGGATAATGGGAAAATTTGATACCAGCTCAATCAACCATGGGCTGACACACTTCACATTCTGTAACAAATCTGGCTCATCCCAAGTCACCTGTAAATGTGATATGGTGGTTTGTCAATAAGCAGGATTGAATGAGGTTGAACTTTTTAAAAAGACAAAAGATGGAGATAACTGCAACACATTAAAATTCAGTCTGCAAAATTAACCATATAAACATTTAGATGCTTTAGGACTCCACAATCACCCAAGACAAAACAAACACTTGGGCCTCCATACGGGGTGACATCTCGAAAGAGCAGACTTAAAGTTATGTTTCCACGAAGAGTTCATACTGTGGTTAAACAAAACCATACAATTCTAAATTCTTACTGTGCACAGCATAGTAAACAACCTAATGGAATGAGTTCTCAATCCCCAAATTAAAGGCAACATGGCATCAAGAATAATGATGCCGAAAACATAAAAGAGCGGAAATGTCGACTGTTAAAACATGATAGATTATGTCACGTAGTGTTCCATTTCCATACTGTTGAACTACATGAAAAGTCATGCCAGGCACCTGTTCTAACAGCAACAGTAGTTGGTTCTGCAGACCACAATTACAGCCAAATCACACAAGGAGGGTGATTGCTAAAAACATAAAGGAAGCAGTAAATGCAGTCACCAAACTACGCCAAGGAGATGAAAATCTAAACCAACAAAAGTTTTAATGAGGGTTTATCCTCAAAAGGGTCAACAGCACTCAAACAGTTTAGTGCATTTAACCACATTCACAAGACTACAAGAGCTAAATCACAAGAAATTCTCACAAACAGAGATGCAAAACATACTATTCTCAAGTTCAGTACAAAAAAAGGACATAAAATTTGAAGCACCAAATCACAAAGAGAAGAAATGATACCTGTAGAAGTCTCCAAGGAGAATTAGGCCAGCGGATTGGGTCATTAACCTGAACAGAAGCAATAGTACCCATAAACCAACTAATCCTAGAAGAGTCCTCAGTCTCAAAAGCCATCTTAAACCTCATGCCTGAGCACCACTGAACCCTCAACGCCGCCCTCACCGCCGAGGCCTTAACAAAAAACTCCGGCGTACTGGCTCTAGGATAATAAACAACCTCAAACGGCTGCCCATTCGCCGCAAGAGTTGAAGCCTCAGCCACACACTCGGGCCTCACTCTTCCTCCGCCGCCTCTCGCATTTCTCCCCATTTTGTTCTCTTCCTCTTTCAGAAACACCGAGAACCCGGAATACGGCAATACAGACCCGCCGTGGTTCCACCCGGACGCCGATTCCGACGAACCCTCCTGCAATCCCCGCTTGGCCCTTCGAATCCCGACGCAGAGATCGCCGTTTTCGGCTCTCAAGAACACAATCGAGTCGCCGGCGACGAGTTTCTTCTGGTTCACAAATGTGCTCCACCCGGTCGTCAACAAATGCCGGCGAGGGGTCCCACGGTAAATGTGCCTGAACTTCCACACCTCGCCGTGGACGTCTTTGGCGATCACCGTCTGGACCGGAGGGTCGGCGGAGTAGTCCAACCGCGGAAAAATGGTCTCGGCGCAGTACCTCGGAACGGAGAACCCGCCGCCGTTGTTGGCGTCCGATTGGGTCAGAGTTTTAGCGAAAGAAGAAGGCTTTTCTGGATTTTCGGACCCATCAGAGTCTACAGAGCCATCGTCCGGAGCAAAAAGCTCGTTGCTTTCGGAAGGGATGAGCCTGATTTTGGCGAAGACCTCGTCAGTTTCGAGGTCCGCCATGTATTTGATTCCGGCGACCCGGCAGAGAATGAGAGCTGGGATTCTGACTGAGGCGGAGAAATCGACGTGGGCCTGAGCGTGCTCGGCGTGGCCTTGAGGAAAGTAGAAGACTTTGGAGTTCACCGCAGGCATTTGGACCATTCCGCCGGCGCAGGCGTGCCATAGCTGAGGATCTAAGCTTTTCTCGGAGCCTTTCATGATGATTTGGGTCTCTTTCTTCTTTTAACTGCGAAAACAGAGTAGCCCCTGAACCTGTTCTGTGGTGGTTTTGAATGCAGTTGATATGTTATTGATTGTGCTATATCAAAATTTTCTGGGCAATAAAGGCTTCAACTTGATGGCTTTGATTCAGTGAGTGAGTAAATGCTCTGAGCAACAAGAAAACAAAGATCCAAAATTAAGTTAAAACCAACAAAACAAGTGAAGCGAAGGAAAAAGTGGACCTCTACCATCACTGCCATTGAATTCACCTTTCTCAGGTACAACAAAATCTTCGGAATCAAAAGAAATGTACTAGCAATTTGTTAGTCTTTTCACTTTCACTACTCTCCTCCCTCCTCAAAATGGAATCACACAGACGACAACACAGAACCACTACTGCTTTTTCCCATCTGCTCTCTTTCCATTGTTAAAGCTCAAAACTTTTAATAACAAGCAGGGCTCTCTCACTCTCTCTCACTCACCTGAACTTTTCCTCTCCTTATCTTTGTTTTTGTTTTTGTATTTGTAGTCATTCATCATTCAGATGTGAATTTTCTCTCTCTTCAGAACCGCACCAAAAACAAAATTAACTAGGTGGTGGTTACTATTTAGTCGTACTTGGACTAACTCCGAAATCAGAGCAGTCATAACTCGCAAGTACCGAGTACAACTCGGTTTATATACAATTTTACCTTAGCTAATCAACTGTTAACCGGCCCATTAGATTAGGACCGAGTACCAACTGTTATAAATGGTGCATGAGCTGAAAGGGAGGTGAAGTCACGCGCGAGAGAGAGCGTTGGGAAGTGTTTGGTGGGGGAAGTCCGCCATGTGTTGGTCGGGGGCGAGGGAGGTGATGGTGACTTGGTAGAGGCTGAGTGCGTCGGACGTTCTGACTTAACGAGTCATTGAGGGGTCGGTCTTAATGCTCTGACATGGGGTTTGGGGTAAACAAAAAAATCAATAGGAAAATGTTTTTTTTTTTGGGAAATTGGTAATGGAAAACAATCTCCCTCACCGTCTCAAACCTTTTTTCTTGAGCAACTTTCAGACGGCCTTCTTCAACTTGATTAATAGTTGAGCATGTAGCGATTTATTCATTAAAAGTTCGATAATAGTTGAGCAAAACTATTCTCTCACTCACATTACTTAAAAGTGTTTTCTTGAGCAACTTTGAGGCATAAAATATTAATTTGATTAATAATTGAGCGAAATTACATATAGCGATTTACTTTTTAGAGGTCTTAAAAGTTCGACAATAGTTAAGTGACATTCCACTAGCCAAAATTTCAACTAAAATTCTAGATATTGACTTATACTTTTTAACCTTATAAGGATATATGTGCACTTTCAAATAGCAACCACAACTTCCACTAGCCAAAATTTCAACTAAAATTCTAGATATTGACTTTATTTGAATAGGTACTAAGCATGTAAAATTACAATTGAAGAAGTAAAAGTTTTCGTTAGAATCAACGCAATTGAAAATAACCAAAATCGAAGCCAAATTAAAACATCAGCTAACCGACATGGGCGGTTCTCAAAATTTCTAGCTGGTTTCGATTTTGAAAAATGAAAAACCGAAGCGATGGAACTGAGTGCACCCCTAGCAATACTTGCTGGAATCTATTGGGATGGTCTTATCACTGATTATAATGCACGGTGTATGGATTGAAATAGGCTACGTAATATTTTCATCTCTATTAAATGGAATCCTCATTTAAACAAAAACAAAAATTGAGTAACTAATTGATAAGTGAATTGATACAGTGTACCTTTGAAGCATTATCTCGGATTCAAACTCAGCGTTTTTTTTTCTTTTTGAAGAGACTAAATTGATTATTGAATTGAACCTTGCAATATAAATTTAAAAAAAAATTATCATATAACAACTATTAAATGACTACGATAGTGGAATTAGAATTTGACATATACACCCATGACAACACTACAAAACACAAATAAACCAACTAAAATTAGAGTTATACACATAAGGACAGACAGCTCAAGCCCACGCGCTACAGTGTAAGCCCAGACCCGAATTATATAAGTGTAATTACATAATCAGACATTTCTTCATTTTATTTACAATGTTGCCATTATATGTTGACTCACCCCAAACACAGTCCAAAACTGCTACTGTATTGTCTGCTATTGCTAACAAAGATCTCGTTATTGATAGATTTGGGTTTTGGATTTAAATCGTCTCCATTTTCAGTTTCCAAAGTCGTCTCCTTAGTTGCCGTCTTCCAAATTCAGGTGGTTCAGGTTGAGATCCGGTTAGTGTCAATCAGAGTTTTCTAGGGCTTAGTCACAATCTCTCTACTCCAACCTTGTTCATCTTCTCTCTCTCAGTTCTTTGAAGCTCTGGAGCTTGGTTTGTCTTGAGGAAGAGTTGCAGATCCGGGCTCATTGGCTAAGGCAGGTGCGCACACTTTCAGGCTTCACCTGATGTCGTGCGGCTTGGGTTCTGCTCAGAGGAGGCCGGCGAACCGGTCTGTGACGGTGGTGAGCCGTGTTGGTGATCGAAAACCTGCAAATCGAGGAGAGAGAAATTGGAACTATTCTCTCTATCCTCTCCTCTCTCACATCTATCTCAGATCCAATTAGGCAATAAAAAAATAAAGCCATGTTCAACTTTTGGGTTCATGGAAGAGAGAGAGGAGAGAGAGAGAGAGAGAGAGAGAGAGAGAGAGAGAGAGAGAGGTGATGATGGCAGAGAGGAGGAAGAGAGTAGCTCGTGTGCGACATTTGTGATTTTGATTCTGGGTACAAGCAATTGCATTTGTGATTTTGGGGCTTAGTTTAATTGTTTGGGGATTAATCTAGATTGAAGTTTTGTTTTGGGTATTTCGCTTATGATGAAAATGGCTTGGGTCTTCAGCTGGAATCAAAGAGAAGGCCATTGCCTAATTCCATTAACGATAATATGAGAGGATGCCATCTTCCTTAATTTGAAATCAACCCCAGAACCCCTAAAGCTAGCATATATCTAATATTTGCTACTGCTACTACTACATTATATATGCTTTATGCTACTGCATTATATATGCTATTGCACGTATATATGATGTCTGCTACTGCACGTATTTTTGCTACCTGCTACTGCACGGATTTCTGCTGCATGCTACTGCACGTATATATGTTGCCTGCTACTGCACGAATTTTTGTTGCCTGCTACTGCACGTATATATGTTACCTCCTACTGCACGGATATTTGTTGTTTGCTACTGCACCGATATTGTTGCCTGCTACTGCACCGATATTGCTGCCTGCTACTACACCGATATTGTTGCCTGCTACTGCACCGATATATGTTGCCTGCTACTGTACGTATATATATTGCATGCTACTACACGTATATATGTTGTTATATTGCATGCTACTGCACGTATATTTGCTGTCTGCTACTGCACGTATATATGTTACCTCCTACTGCACGGATATTTGTTGTTTGCTACTGCACCGATATTGTTGCCTGCTACTGCACCGATATTGCTGCCTGCTACTACACCGATATTGCTGCCTGCTACTGCACCGATATATGTTGCCTGCTACTGCACGTATATATATTGCATGCTACTACACGTATATATGTTGTTATATTGCATGCTACTGCACGTATATTTGCTGTCTGCTACTGCACGTATATATGTTGCCTGCTACTGCACAGATATCTACTGCCTGCTAATGCACGGATATCTAGCGGCACACACTTTATTTTTTTTTTTGTTGATACATACTTTGAGTTTCAAACCCAAAGCTTAAAAGAGGACAAAAAAGTAATTCAGCACTTACCACATGTCAGCTTGTAAACAACTTGTCCTTATGAGTAAAAAAATTTACTTATATGCATGAATTGAAAGCTTGTGGGGTTTAAAGAAAAATGAAGAGATGTCATGGGCTTTTTTGTAGTTTACTATAGTGGAATTCATGACCTCCCATTTACAAAGGAACAACTAATGTCATTAGACCAAATAACAATATTTTTTTTTGAAGCCTTGAAAGAAAAATAAAAAAGTAAATAAATAAATAAAGAAACCCTCGAACGTAGGGTTTATGCCCCTGCTATTAAATGGGACTGAAGAATCATCAGCACATTTGTCGTGTCTCGAAAGTGTTTAATACAACAAAACCTTATTTTCTGAAATAGTGAAATGTTCAAGTCGTCTTGAATTGAATTGAAGCCGAAAGTGTTGGTTATGGGATATGCGACGAAAACGGCAATTTGAGGAAAAACGCCAACAACTTTTTGAAAGCTTTGTCAACATTATCTAAGCATATAGTTAGACCCAGACTACAGAATCTCGATCATTGTCATTTGTCATTACCATTTTATAAAGTAATACCAAATATAGAGAAAGTTACTCCTCTAGATTTCGCATAAGCAAATCCTTTTTTTTCTTTTTCTTTTTCTTTTTTTGGGTCTATGGACATTCATAGTGCATCATAGTCTCTAGAACGTTAGCAACAAAAATAATAATAATAAGATAAAAATAAAATGACTTGGCATAAAATGAAAAGTATCATTAACACAAAAGCATTAAACCCTAGTGCATGTCATTGTCTAGTCAAGATTTGGTCGAGTCTTTTCTCCGATTAGCTAATTTGTTCGCTCTCAATTAAATGGTTTTCTTGGGAGACATGTTCACAGTATTTGTTTCTCTGTCTGCTCTGGTTGACAACAGTGATCGATGATGTTTTGAACTTGAATGAGGGTGGTTCTTATTCGCTTTGGAGCCACAAGTTCACCCGAGAATGTGCGATCGATTAGTATGGACACCTTCTTGGAGGTGGATGGTTGAAGCTTAATTGGCTCACCGGGAAGTTTACTTTGAAATCGCATTGCATTGCCTCTATGCTTCAATCACATTTTTCCGACAAGTTGGCTCGATCGGCTTTCTTAACATTTCGCTTTGAATGCTAGCTTGACGGAACTGTGTTTTGGAGCATGGGTAGCGTGACTGTACTTTGACAATGACGGTGGAGTAGACAAGGTTTTAGTGGTCGGGTCATCACCTTCACCTATGTTCCCCCTCTGGTGCTGGTTTTGCAAATTGAATACCTAATTCTAGATTCTAAAGCATATGAGAAAAGTATTCCTTGAAAATGGAATATAATCCTCCCTTCTTGCTCTTCTTCTTCTTTTTCTTTTCAAAAGTGCATTATCAATGTGGGACTTGGGGTATCACAATCTCCCCTCCTTTAGACGTTGGTGTCCTCACCAAGAAAGTGGATCACACTTATTTGACGGGCCTTTTTGATGTGGAACACTACCATTTGTCTGCCTACGAATCCATAGTACCCTTTCTCATATCGATGAGAAGCAGCCATCATAATCATGCCCAAGCATACCCTGAGTCTCACATCGGTAATGCGCTGTGAAGAACTATTTTTGAAAATAATTTATCAATTAACTAAACAACCTCGATCAAACCCTTTGAGGAATATATCTCCCTTTTGTCACAAGGTTGAAAGCTTTTGGTGAAGTACCAACATCGATCCCGACATATAACATCAATCCAATTAGGCCGTTTGTCAAAGCTAGAATTTCGTACTTGCTACCCATGAAACCTCTAATTTAAGCCACAAGCAAAAGCATATATAGAAAAGATTTAGATTATTGGTTGGCCAAGCATATGAGAAATTGATACCAAAACACAAGGTTGAGACAAGTAGAAGATATATAATTAAAATTTAGCATGGCTATCCACTAAAGTGCTTTTCCTACCATTTTATCTTATGCTTAGGCTAACATGCATCTTGGTCCAATTAATATACAAATTAATTAATGCCGTCTCATAGTATAGCAAGGAAAACCAATTCACTAATAGTTACCCTATGCTTGGGGTCATCATCTATCAAGCTCTGGGTTTGTTTGGCTGTCTTTAAACTCTTTAGTCTTAGTGGTCCTTCAAGAAATGACCTCTTTGGAAAAGACTGTTGCCGACGGTACCACCCACCTGTGTGTAGACCATAGAGAACTGATTTCTTAGATAGGGTTAACTTTGATTTGATTACTAATTTGAAAAAGTTTACATGACATATAGTAGAGATTTATGGTAACATGTCAGAATATCTGATAAAAAGAAAATTTGCGTTCAGGTATGTGAAGAACCCAAAATACGAATGCATGATACAAGTTGGAGTAAGCCTACATCTAATGGACTGTACAAGTCTACAAGACTTGAACTGCAAACCAAGTTGATGAAAGAGCTCAAGATCACATTTGATCCGAAAAACTATACCATTATTTTAAAGTCGAAATTCACAAGCATGTGGCGGGTTTTTTTTATAAGAAAAAATAAATTACAAACAAAAGCCACGATGGCAGCCAACGCTAAATTGATCAAAGTTGAACGCTGATAGAACATTAAGCGGGAGACTATTCTCCCAAAATCTAGAAGCCTCTATTGAATGACCAAGATTCGCCAAAGCATATGCTGTGAAGTTTGCTTATCTGAAGACATGAATAAAAACAATTTCTTCAAAAGAAGACCGTAGATGGAGAATATCACGAATTACAGTCTTCAATCTCCAAGGGGTGCTGCAATTGCCATTAACACAACCTATAATTAACTTTGAGGCACCTTCTACCAAAACATGTTTGACCCATTTCTCCTTGGCTATCTTTAAAGCTTCCTTCAAGGCAAGGCCCAACAAGTGAACCATAGACGCGGTACCAACATTTCTAATACCAGCAACAAGTGAACCACCATGGTGATTTCTGATCACAAAACCCAAAGCAGCTCTATTTGAACTTCTTACATAACCATCGAAGTTAATCTTAACTCTAATCACAAGCCTGTGGCAGTTGCCCCACACCACTTGCCTTAGGTCTGGCTATCCGACATTGAGGATGGACAATGAGGTCAATATCACAATAACACTTTTAAAAAAAATCTTTTCTACCATTTAACTTAATTTAGTAAACATGAGTTGGGTAAGAAACTTGTAACAATGAGAGTGCAAAAGAACTTCTCAAGTGTAGTGGTTTAGTAGATGAAAATGCAATGGTTGAATAAAGTCGTAAAATTCTTCTAAAAAAAGAACAGAGAAAAAGAATGACGTAGTTGTAAATAAATCAAGCAATTACAAAACAAAAATAGAATCTTAATTAAGAAGTCAAAGAAATTAATCAAGAATGTGAGTAATTCACATGTTATTCCTGAGCAGTTTCACTTGATACATATTAGAACACAAGAAGTCGAAAAACCACACGTACGTAATACACTGATACCTCACGATCGCAGCCCTCAAAAGCCCCCAAGAGTAAGAAGAAGAAAAAATGATATTGGAGTTCATGGACTCCTACGAATATGCAACTTTAATTTTAATCGTAATTATTTTTCTAACGACTAAGCAAAACAAGCCCTTGGGGTTATTTTTTTATATTTTTTATTTATTTAAAAAATTATATAAATTCAAAATTAGCTAAAATATAGAAACATTGCTGAAACGTATTTTAAAACTGGTTAGCCAAAATAGTTTTTTAAACTATTTTAACTAAAATTTTTCTAAAAAATAGTTAGCCTTACCGAAGATGCTCTAAGCATTTTTGCTAAATTTAGATGAAACCTGAACGAGAATTTATGGCACATGAAAACAACTCCAACCGAGCAGCCAAATCCTACGTGGATTTGACATACCCAGCTTCTCTCCCCAAATCTGCCAAATTTTGATTTCTTCCTCGAATCTCATTTCCACTCTTTCTCTGTCATTAGACATGGCTGTGGATTTCGTGGGTTATAGACATGGCTGCGTACATGGGTCATGGGTGTTGTAGATCTGGTTTGCCATGCCCGCCACTAATCATCGGGAGCTCTCGATCATCCTTGGTTGAAGATCCCCGCGGATTCCGGCGAAATTTAGGTGCGCTGCATATTTAGTTTTTCGTATTAGGTGAAAAGACTTTTACATTTTGTCCTCAGCTTTTGTATGAGATCATGTTTCTCCTTTTGGCCCATAAAAAAAGAAAAAAGAATTTGACCCATCGGTTGGGGTTGAAGTTTAGCAAAATACCAATTACCACGTCAGCTTGATGAAGTAATCTTGACGTCACAACCAAAACCAATTAACAATGATTGAAGAGGCCCAATTCCTTATAAATACATTTGCAATATCTATTTTCTCCAATGTGGGACAACACTCCACATTCTCACACAGCTTTCAAATTCAATTTTGACATGTTCCTCTTAGTAACCAAAATTATGAGTCCCTTTCATAACCTAATATGAAGCATGACACATGCATGAGTAAGCAGCTAGGATTCTAGGAAAAGAAAAGAGAAAAGTTTGGTCCATGCATGCATGTAATAGACGATAGGGGGTATTCCGGCCACCATATTAAGAAGGGCCAATGATCTATCAATCTGCCTTCACCATTAAAGATTTGGTCCTTCTCTGCCAAACTCCTACAGACTTTCACCCCCATCTATCTATCTATCTCACCTATGGACCTCCAAAACTTGGCATCCACACGGACCACACACCAAACCCCATCGTGTTTAAACTCCTTAATTGAGACCTAATTAAACGACAGCTTTAATTTGTCTCTGCCTCTGGCCCCCACGAAAACGACAACCTCACTGACGCCACTGCCCGTTGTGGACTGTCACTGCCGCTGTAGGGTCGGGTCGGGTCGGGTCGGGTCAGTGCCTTTGTTGCGTAATGCCTGTTGCTAACGTGCACCGCCTGCGCATTTTAACTTCGAATCCGATCCTTTTCCTCCTCCGCATGCATGGCAAAGATAGTTGGACAGCTACAGACAGACAAAAAGAGCTGCCACGTGGCATGAGCTACATTTGTTCATGGGGTCCGCCCATGAATCTCTGACGTCCTATCGGATCTGGTTACACGTGTACGTTTGAGATCAGTTTGGGGGGTATCGGTGAATTTCAAGTAAAATTGTGGGGCAGGGAAAGAAAAAGGTGAAAACAGCCATGCAACCACCCCCAACAATTATTTGCGACACATCGTTTCAGATGACGTGGGTCTGGGGCTACCGTAACCCTAACTCCCTAATCCACCCTTCAAGTCCAACCAAGACAATTATATTAGACCAAAGGTTGCAATTATTATTCTATAGTAAGACTTATATAAGGCTTCCTTCATTAACAATCTATGTTCGGTCTTGAGTCGGGTTGTACTAATTCGAGGCTTTTCTTTGTAATTGTATTTGTTCTTTTCATACAAAACAAAAAATGCATCGGTATAGTAGATAGAATTACGACAGAGTACAGTAAAAGTGAACTACAAGTTTAAAAGTCTTTGGTCCAAAAAAAAAATTGGGTAAAAGTCATGATGAGATCATGAGATAATGCTAAAATTTTAGGGTGAATATGCAAAAGTCTTTCACTCGAACAGGTTGAGGGTGGTGACCATTTCGATCACAAGTGGTGAACTGGTTGGCGATGGAGGGAGCTAGCTAGGGACCATCGTATTTGTAGTACGAGTTTCATATGCTAAAGATAAAAAGCAAGACAAAAAGTGGCCAAAACTCAGAGAGAGTCAACCAAACGTCTTATCCAAAATCCAATAATACATGAAAGATGGGTGCACGTGAAATGTGAGCAGCTAGCTCCAACATTAATTCACCCAATGAATTTCTTAAACTAGCACCTTTTTGACGCCATTTTTGAAAATATTTCTCTCTTGAGTTGAAAACTTTCACGCACCGGCAGATAAAGTCGATGGTATTGTTGGAAATATCAATTCATGCGACTATTTGTTTTCTGGGCTCACGTCTTCCAGATCCCCAATTCTGCATCAATGTCGTCCAAATTTAACCACTTGAAGAGGAATACCAATGTAATTTTGCATCAAAAGATCTCGATACAATTCAAGGAGATCTACCGCTTAGTATACCTAATTATATAGAAAGTTGCTTATTCAATCTCTTACCATTGCAATGTTTTTATTATTATTTAAATAGAAGTAACAAAATAAGCTTTTGTTGATACGGACTAGGGATGACAATGAGGAGGGTCGGAGATCGATATGGATGAAAATACCATCTCCGTCCCCAAAATCATTTCCCACCCCATCCTCATCCCATTCCCCATTATAACATATTGGGATTTTCATGTCCCTGCTAACATATATTACTAATTTATTTTAAAAAAAATATAAGAGGAGCAACATATTTAATATCAATGTTTAAAAACATCATAAAATACCAAAGGAATTGACTTTCATATGATTACGTTGAATAATTCATATAGATACTCTAACAAAAAGGTGTTCATAAAAAAAATTGCAGAAAAATATGAATAAAACAATATGTATTTTTCAAAAAGGAAAAAAATTAATGACTATCGGATGACTATGGGGATGAGGATTGAAATATCATCCCCGCTCCATATCTGTTTTGAGGAATCGAATATTGACCCTTCTCCGTTACCTGTTTCCCCTCGAATTATTCCTCGATAGAGTACCCTATCTGATGGGGATTTTAGCTATCCCTAATGCGAACATTTTATGGTTAACAAATTTGATGAATCGTGAATATGACTAGGTTTTTCAAATACATCAAAAAATACGCACAACCATAGCCGCTGCCTCCCCTTGTCTTTTGTGTTGGACATTTTCTAGACCATTTCGTTGAAGGTTGAATCTCTTTATGCCTATTTTATGCATGTATGCACTTATATGTGTGTTTTTGTGTTTTCAACATCTCATTATGCTTAGTGTTGAATGACAGATTTTATTTTATTCTCTGTCGCTATCGTTTTGGATTCTAATCCTTGAAATTTTCTTTGGAGTTAGTAAGATCTTTGAAACATATATATGAACACTACTTTACGTTGCTTTCGCTTAGTTAGTTAAAGAGAATTGGACCTCTCAGCAATCTCATCACAGCTTTCTGTCATTTGAGTTGAACTCTATCTCAACAGAAACTCTACAGTTTGATGATCAAAGCCCATTAGTGAAAATAAAACCAGGCTAGGTTTGGGCCTTGGGTTTCAGACCAGCCTGATAATGTGGGTCGACCCGTTTGGTTTACTTGAGACGGGTCGACAAGTGATTAGAAAGATGTGGACATAATGGTGAGCCAAACTCTAACTTGCTAAATTTTCCTTCCCAATCCCAGCACATGCCTTCGTCAACAATTTATAAGCCAAGACCATGGAGCAGTGGATTCAGAAATCTCTCTGTCTATTAGTCTCTTTGTGACAATTAGTCGAACACCTTATTTTTGCGCGACCCCCTTACTCGCAACAACTATCGTCTTTCCGACATTTTGCAAGCTTCTTTCCTCACATTCATAAGAAATTAGGAGACGAGTTATTGAACACCTCAATGCCTTAACATATACTTCACTTGGGCCGTTGGGCGCTTACCTTCACTTACCCGCCAGTCTCGGGGCTTTTGCCTACAGCCCTACACTGCATGCAGTATAATTTCGTGTTGTCAGTCTTGTTCATTTTCAATCAAATTGGATTTGTTTTACATAATGGTAGATCACAAAACTTTTCAAGTTTGTACTCATGGTGGTTAGTGCATCACCTCAACTCATTAATGTGCACATGCAGCACATGATATGTAAAATTGCATCAAATTACGATACTCATTATAGGCACTTGAGGACAATATTGAGCCAGATATGGTTTCTTCTTTTTGGTGAAAGATATAACCAACTGTATAGATCCACCACATTCTGTACTGCTTGGTCACGTTATAGGGAGAACTCCATGTGAAGCTAGCTTGATAACAATCCCCAAATCATGCTCTAAAAATATATTACAAGAAAGCAACAACAAGAAGGCCCGTTAAACTTAAAGTTTGAGGTCCTTCAATCAAGGACTTAACTATTTTCAGTTCTACATCCTAAAGATCTCTTATTCTATCAATGTACATATAAAGAACATATAAATTAGAATAGAATAGAATAGAATAGAATTGTAAAAAAACAGAGACAATGTGTCTAAGCTAAGAAGACTGTTCTAATTTTCAAACATAAAGAAACAAAAACACTAACACTATCAGAAGTTCCTACTGGGCTGATGATCAAATATTCACACTAGCTCCCTTGGCAACCCTTATTTCTCAACTCTATAACCTTCTTGTGGGAGTTTGAATGCACCGCTGGAACAAATGTAGGACTTGCTGCAGGGCGGTACTCGGGAAAGAGGCGGCCGGACCTGTAACGAACCCCACATGCATTACAGAGGGTCTTTGGCCCTAGTGGCCCTTCCCTCCACTGTGGGGTCTTCGTAACCGCACAATGAGTGCATCTTTTAGTCTCGCGACTTTCACCTGGTTCCATGCATCTTTTGGTCTCACTAAACTCGCCCGGTCCCTGCAAGGAGGGATTCTTTTTCTTCTGTTTTCTTCTGTCGGGGTTCAACATCTTCTCTGTGAACAAGGTTTCGAAACGATAGAAATTGTCAGAGACGGAGGAATTGGACGAGGCACAAGGGAACGTGAACCGGTGACTGAAATTAGCCGGGCGTGAACGGCTGCATTGTGTACGCTTCTTCTTCACCGGGTTGACGAAAGTGGGCTCCAAGGTTCTGATGTTGATGAAATTGGGTTCCAAGGTTCTGGGGTGTTGAGCAGAGCCAGAACTTTGGCTTTGGCTTTGGCTTTTGAGGACAGAGACTGGACTATGGGTCGGGATCAGGTGCATGTGCTTTTGATCAAAACAATCATTGCTTTGGAGACTGCTTCTGCCGCCATTGGTTATAGCAGTCACACCAGAAGTTCCTTCATACTGGCATCAAATCAAAGGACAATCAGAATCAAATAAAAGAAAGAGATGAGAAAGCAGCTATGTTGCATTTGTCCCAAAAATTCTGCCCAAGATAATTGAATATCTAATTTTCTTTATAAGAAAAATACACACATATTTAGTACTATTGAATGAATAAATAGGAGGTATCCAACATCTGCATGAATGTTACAAACATTAATACGAAGCTTCACCAAGCCATTACCCAGAGGTAGACTGTTCTTAAGAATAAGCAAAAATTGAACACCATTCACATGCTTTCCAAGCTTCAAAGTAATAAAAGACCCTAACAGTCACCTTAGTCCTCCTATAAGTTTACAAATTAGAGCTGAACAGCTTACGGAACCCTGCAAGGCTGCAATTACTTTGAGATAAATTCCACATGCACAATAAGCAGCATTTCTGTGAATGAAAAAGGGCCAATTGCCGTCTAATTCATCAAAAAATCCTTTTTAACAGTTCTACAACAAATCAATGCCAACTAAACATATGGTTCTGATTATTTTATGATATAAAACATAAAGAAAGACTCTATAGTCCTATATCACAGAGTGAGGAAACAATATACTGCTGCACATCTCTTGAAATTGAAAAAGGTATTGGTTCTACTCAAAATATTACAACTAATTCTTCGCATATTCTAAGACTGTCACCTTCAGACCAGAAAGAAAAACTTTGCGACCCAGTAATTTTTCGCTGATTGCTGCTTGATCTCATAGAAATCTCCCTGTAGGAAAAAGTGATTCAAACTAGACGAATGCTATTGAGTGGTTTGGAATGACTAAGCTACTTTCCAGAACATCTGTTACCAATAACTAAAATTATGATTCAAAGGACTTTTACCGCTTCTGGAACACCATATGATTTACATCATTCAAGAGTATGTTCAACTTGCAGAGTAGCAGTTTCAGTTGTGGAAATAGGTAGGCCTGAAAATTCGACTACTAACAGGAAACCCTATCTTACAGATGTGTGATGTGCAGAGGTGTATCCTCATTCAAAGCATACACATAGGTAAACCGTCAATTATCCCTAAACTCTGCCTGAACATAGGAGGAATAAAAGGACCGAGTGCATTCTTCAACCCTTCAACATTAACTAGTAATGCATAGTTATGCACCCAACAAGAATAAAAATCCCAACTACATAATAGGCTTCCTCCAATATTATATACCATGATGGAAATCAATATGCAGAGACAAACTATATAGAAATACAATGAGAGCAAATAACTTGAAACCAATTGTAATAACACTAGTACAAAGTTACTGAAAGAAGAAAATTAAAAGAAACGTTTTTAGGGTCCTATGAAAAAGAGAATGTGATTAGACAATGATGTTCATCAACTGTTTTCATAGTTCTTTTCACTCTGCACACAAAAGTGCCATCCAAAATGCTACCTAGTGGCAAAACATACAAACATAATATAACACTAACTCTTATATTATTGTGGGAGAATATAACAAACTCACCGAAGTGGAGAGGTATTGGAAATTTGCATCATAGTATGGCTCAAGGCGTTGGAGTTGAGTCTTCCAATCGTCTTCTCCAGCCTCAATGTCTTCCATTGGAAAATCAAGAGCCTTAATGGTATCATCATCATAAAAGTGCTCCAAGAGTTGATTAAAATTATCGTCCAAAGGCAAACCATCCATAGTACTCTGTTTCAAGGATATTACAGAGGCAACAAAGGCACACGATAGTTAAGAAAACTCTTTAAGATACGTAGACAAACAAGAACATGGGCGCTGGTACTTATACTGTTCAAAAATAAAGAATAGCCAAAAAGATAGGGTAATCACAGTAACAAGTTAAAAAGGAAAAGTTATCTCCTGGGATTGGGTTGGGATTATTTCGTAATTACTTATCAAAGTGGGTTTTGTATAAACGCGGCTTTCAGTCATAAATTCACTAGGAAAACGTTTTTCATTGGTAGGGAATCGTCATAAATTGAAAGTTACCCAAAATAGGACTCTGAATATTCCATTATCCCTTAAATTTCCTCATCAATGTTGAATTAGAAACGAAGCAGAAAACGGGCAACTTCCTTTACCTCGCTACTAAGAAAACTACCAACGTCGTCGTTTTACCACCGTAAAAAAAAATTCAACTGCTCGGAAACCCCAAAAACTAACGGTTAGGCTTCTGAGAAAATGCTGGAAAACCCAGAAATTGACGCACATTTCATCACAATTAAGCAATTAAATTTCAGCACAGCAAATTGAAAAACGTTCAAGCATAAACAATTCGACCGAAACAGATGATGAGCAAAGCAAATTTTCGTTTTTTTTTTCTTCCGAATTTAATTTTCGGGCAAACCAGACACCATAGGGTGAAACGCAATTAGAGAATAGAGAACAAACCGCGAATGCAAACCGCTGAATAAAAACCCTAAAATCGGCGAATGAATGGGGGTAACATTCTCATTTCAAAATAGAGGAAAAATGCTAAGAAGATAGAGGGGGTTGTGTGTGTTGGACCTCACGCTTTGGCAGCTTGGTGACGTCAGCAGAGACCGCCGTCATTGTCTTGTCAGAACTGAGAGAGAGAGAGAGAGGAGCTGTTGGGTGTTGCAGAGAGAGAGAGAGAGAGAGAGAGAGAGGAAGAGAAGATGGCTCTCTGTGGCTTTGTCTGAGATTGAAAGTTTTTAGGTTTTCTTCTCCACTCAGTGGAGGATGGGTTCCTCTGTGGTGATCCCCACGGTCGGTTACGGTGAGGACTCACTCAGATCAGATTCAGAGACCGGATCGGTTTTAAGAGATCCAGTCAACGCTCCACAACGTGCGTGCTTTTTAGTTTTTTTTCTTTTGAAGTTTTAAGCGTTCTAAAATCTAAACGCATTGTCGACTGTGCATGACATTAAAATAGTATCATGCCTAATTCTTTTTACTTTTAACGAAATTCTAATTAAAGAAGTTTTCGTCTACCGTACGTTAATGCATCTTTACATCAAGTAAACCCACTTCATACACTAGTAGATCTGTAGATGTGATATTCTTTGGAGGGTTTGAATGATGACCGGAGGAGAAATGTATCACCTCCCATAGCCTTTTATATTCATCCGTTGTCGCCATGTAATTTGGAGAAACTAACTTTGTAACAAATGTATTTACCTTACCGAGGTACATAGAATTCCCATAAAAAGTTTAGTTCTCGGGTTTAAAAAAAAAAAAACTTACAAAGTCTTTATGTCATCTTCAAAATAACGAAAAATAATATTTTACTCCAATTACGAGATTCATGTTAGAAGTTGAAATGAATAAACTATGACACATGAGTACATAAGAACTTCATACAAAAACATAATTAAGCAAAAGAATTCATTTTAAGGTAAAATGTTACTTGTTGATAATTTTAAGATGAAACCGACATTTTTTAAGCAACGAAATCCAATATGAAATATATGTGCATAACGTAACAAACACTTAAAAAAGAGTCTAAATTATTTTTGTTTTCTTGTCCATAACCCCTTCCTCTTCTTTTCCGTTCCTCCTAACTCACAATCATTATACATCTTGGAATTTTGGGGTAAAGATCCCTCAGATCAATGGGCGTTAGGCGAAATCGATCCAACTGTCGATTCGATTCCGATTTACGCCTTGGATTTACTTTAAAGTTGGAAACAAATTCAAACATGGAAGCAAATAAAGAAAAATATGGAAATTAAAAAGAGAGAGCATATAATGAGATGTGAAAATAGAATCACACATTCACACCCTCCATTATTAAACTGCGTCGGTGGTTATGATACCCAGATTCAAAATGAGACAATAGGAAGTGTGGCATGTCACATGTGGGCCTCAATTATTTAATGCCCTCCACCACCACCCATTCACTAATCACTTCCACCGACGACGATTGGGGAACAATCTTTATTTTATTTCTTTCTTTTTTGGTCAAAATTTTCGAGGGAACGAATTCAAATCGTGAACGCATAAACCCTCCCAGAAAAGAAAAAATAAATAATTTTCTGAATCTTCGATTGGATCTTTGCTTTTTTTTTTCTTTTTTTTTTTGGGAGGGTATCTTGTTTCCGGTTGTTCCCTTTTGAGGCATGAATTTTTTTTTTTTTTGAGTTTGGTAATTACTAATTAGCTATTAAACCCTTTTGAATTACACCAAAATGGGACTTGTTAAAGGAAGATGGGAACCCAAATGATTGGTTTGGTGAATCAGACACATTGGCTACAAATTCAAACGAGGATGGAAGTGATGAGAAGACTTTTCCAAAATGCTATGCCTTTGCCATACTAGCCGATCCACGTGGTCTCACACCTTTTCTGCAATTTATATCCGTTTTGATTAGACAATGCGAGCGATTTTTTTTTTTTTTCGTTTTGTAGTTACGTCGTGGAATCTGTTTAATTTCTAAATTATTCTTGAAAAAAATCATGATCTATAGAAAATTAACTAGATAACAATGGAAAGAGACATTCTCACGATAAAAGTTGAGGGATAAACAATCTTCAATTTCGTTGACCGGTCAGCTAATTAAGTAAATAAATGATTCTAATCATTAAATTACCTTAATAAATAAAAAGGAGAACTGAAAAGATTCCTTTGATAAATAGGGTTTATGAATAACAAGTAACATAAGTGTAGTAACCAACTCGTTTGTTGAGTAATCATTTGTTCATTTAATTGTATCAAATAAATTGAAGATTGGCTCATTATTGTGACCCTTTGTTAGACTGTAATGCTAGAATAGGAATAGGAAATGCACTCCTTTTCCATACCCTTCAAGAATGGAATTGAATTTAACTTCCATTTTCAACGATTGGAACAACTCATTAATTAAGACTAGGAAATCATTCATAGCATTTGTAAACACTTTTTCCATAAATGCCCTTTTTATTTTAACAAGTAACAACTAATCTTCTCCTAATATATTTGTTTAGCCTCAATAGATCTCAAATATCTCATTAAAAAAAAAAACCTAAAAATGGTAGTCATAAAAAATCCAGAACGGCTTGCCAAAGCATAAGCCATAAACTGGAAAAAAACATCGCTAGAGCTTGATCAGGGGGAAAAAGAAACTGCTATATTTCAATTATATTCTATTTAGGTTTCAGATCTTACAGTTTATTATCTGAAAATTGAAAGAAATAGAATCAAATTTTGTGATAATGAAATTGGGTCAGATTTCCAGACCAAAATGATAACTTTGACGCCACCAACAAGAAGCCAAGTTCGAAAAAAAAAGAATTAAAAAGAAAGAAAGAAAAAAACCCAGGGGATTTGGTAAAGATGGTTCTCATGAAGTTCTTCAAAATTCATCAAAAGGGCCTTCTTGTCTTGTAAGAGTTTATCGTTTTTTTTTTTGGTTACAATAAGAGTTTACCATTTTGTTCCAACCATTATTCAATAATTTCATGGAGCAAATATTGATTAGGAAGCAATTTCTTGCTTTGTTTAATATTAAAAATAAAGGGTGTATGCTGTAATTTTGCATTTCCACGCTTGAATGGAAATGAAATACCACCTCCCCCTGGGTATTTCAATTCAGCCAGTTAGGCGGAATTGATTCCAGCCGGTTCCGAATTTCAGTTTCCATTCCGATCATTAAAAGTTAACCAAACGATACAACTGGATGGAATAGGAAACCATTTCCCATTCCAAGTCTGTTTTACTGGCAACCAAACGTGGCCTACGTATCTGTGCAGAAACTGTGACCATACTAAGAGGTGGTGGACACTACTGAGAGATTGTCGATGCATGTGGACAATACAAGATAAAGCATGGTACAAAATCAAAATGACGATCTAACAGTAAATGTGTAACTGTGCAATGAACCCAAAAACCTCTCATGAATAAGAAAATTCAGAATGAGATTGTGACTGATGAAAATTTAGTATCTTTCTATTTTTTTTTTGTGTGCCTGAATTTGCCTACATCAGATCACTTAACAAAATGCATTGCGGCCGAGCCACTAACAACCATCACCGAGTAGAAGGCTTGGTCGATCATTCCGTGGAAACATATTATCTGCCGATTTAATATGCCTTATGCTATGATTGCATCAAGCAGAAAAACAGTTTGACAATGCTAAAACGCCAAGTTCTGGGAGTAGAGGACCAAACCTCAAAACTCTATTTTGCTTCACTTTCTCATCCCAAGGCTAATGGGAAGGTCGAAGCCATCAATAGAATCATCAAGACGACGTCTGAAGACCGGACCGGGCAGAAGCTGCTACCCCAGATCCTCTGCTCATACAGTATTCCTATCAAACTTCCAACTCACAAAAAGAAACTTCCTGGAAAATCTATAGTCCCCTTCTTTTGTGGGTTTTTCTATCCGACCTTTTTTTGTTTTATGGGGTTCAGCATCAAATATAGGAAGACAGTGTCAAGCAATGAAATGCTGTTGGGTAATACCCAAATATTAAAAACTTGTAACAAATAAGATGAGAGCCAATGATGAAACTAACTAAAGTAGTCGCTTCTCTCTATATTTTCCCAACAATTTTAAAGCCTGTGATCATACAGTTTATGAAGATATGATCATATTTTAATTTTCGACGTTCTTCTTCGTGCATTAACAAAAACAAAGAAAGCCGAAAGGAGTAAAACAAGAGTCATGCCTACTGAGAACACTTTCCATAATGTTAGCCCTGTGCCATATGAACTGTGCAACATCCTCTCCCATCTTTCCTGCAATTTACATTTTAACTAAAGGAATTAAGTCCTGTTGCAGCCATAAGCTGGTATGTGAAAAAGAGTACATTACTTCCTGATGAAAGCTACAAAGATGAGTAAAATGTGCTGAAATGAATCGATCATCATTTTGTGCATAGTGTTATTAACGTATATAGTAAAGAGTAATACCACACATCATTTGTGCTATCAAAAGAGTCGTATGAATAAAAGACTTCATTTCGACCGCTCAGATGGTTATTTATTTATTTATTTATTATTAATTTTCTATGTATTTATAATTTATTCCAAGACAGTTGCATTTTCAGTTCCCAAGCACAATTTTGACATAACTTATAAGTCATGGTTAAATGTATCTTTATCAATTGAAAGACAAGCAGACACAACAAGACTAGTCATCACATCCTGCCATGCATATAGGTACTTAATCTATGGATTGTGAAGCTTTGAATAAAGAGACTTACTGAGCTGCCCAAATTCTGCACTGTATGCTTGTGTTGCTTTGCAAAGATATTCTTTGCATATTTATAAAGCTCCAAATCAAGGTAGTTAAGCTGCCTTATCTGCTCGAGAACCACTTCAGAAACCTGAAGGCGTGCCTGTAATATATTGAAGGTCAAAATGTCAAAAAGAAATGGAGAAGAGAGAGCCCGATTTACACCAAGAAGGTTAACTATAGCTACTCAACACTGCTGCAAGTTTAAGTGCTTTAAAGGCACAAGGCAACGAACATAAATGGATAGGCTATATCACAATTATATTCTAAAAACCAACGGCTTCAAAATATGTTCTAAAATATAGTGTGCATCTATACCAGTAGAGAACAAGTGCAAGGCAAAAAGAAAACATTTTGGTGAGAAGAGAAACAAATCCTTTGCAGACACACTAATACTTTGGAAAAGATCATAGATGGAATCTGGGAAAATAAAAAATTTAGGGCTACCTCCTTTGTAAAGTTTGCCGGGGAGATCCTCTTCAAAGAAGAGGTGCGCCGGCGTGTTTGGGCCTTCCGTAAACTAGAAATGCAATCTTCGTAAGCTTCCATAAGTTCTCCCACAGTCATCTAAGGTGATAGAGAGAATCAAAGTCAACATTCTATAAGTGGAAAACAGATCTACTCTCCTGATGTCAATATGCAAAATGGCTTACATTTTCTTTCACAGCTCCACCAGTTTCAGGTGAAGCAATCTCACTTTCCTTTCCATCTGGGGTGCTGCTCTGTCATATACACAAAAGGTTCAGTAAGAAAGCAACTAAAACCAATATCCAAATGTTAAGCATTTCATTTGGTAATGATGCTTTTGCTAATTACCTGAAGATCATCATTATTGGGCTTGGAATCTGACACTGGGTAGCTCTGTTCTGTAGCACAAGTAGAAGAATAAGATAAGGCCAAATTCATTCTTAATCAACCCTACCTATAATTATCAAGAGAAATAAAAAATCGACGACGTGACATGTTACCCAAAGTCCTATCTGACATAATTTTTGCCAATTCTAATACATTTAGGTATAGAGCATCAGATATAGTTGAACTGCATGTCTCATATTTATTGTGTATGTAGCACTGAGCTCCATTTGATTGTTATGCATTAGTACTCCAGACCAAGGTCGGATAACAAAATGTTAAATAGACACCGCACTAACCAGATTTATTGTTTGCAGCACTCTCCCCACTAGAATTTGATCCTCTCAGCTGTGAAATCACCTGGGCACCAACCACATTTGCAAACATGGTTGCAGATTCTCTGTGCTCCTCAGTGAGGCCAACATATAACATATCATCCAACCTCTTCTGCAAGATTTACAAATCTCTACAGTGGTTACAACATAAGATAGAAATGAAGATGATAAGAGAAAAAGTATTTATAAAGAAAAATAATATGGACAACTTTGAAAACTTGGTTTTATTACCTTTGCAACTAGAAGAACATGTTCACCAAGAAGCTTATACTTCTGTACGCAATGGCGCACCTCATGTGATTCGGCTTGATAGGAGTTGTTTGTCAATCCTGCTACCTTTTTAATTAAAAAGTCGATCAGATACATCAATGTCATACTGGACTGACTTTAATAGTTGAATATGAAGATAATTTCGTAATTTCAATCAATTTCTAGTTCACTAGGGACCCACATCTGTTATATTATTGAAGAAAACCCGAAACTGACCAATGAATTTATTGATCTCAAGAAATAATAAAACTATAATGGATAATTTTGACCACTATCAAGAATAGACTGTATCTGGTACTACTCCCAAGTCAATCAGACAAAAAGTATGGTAAAATTTTCCTCTGGGGCAGCTTCCTTCAGAACTCCATATTATAAACTTCCCACCCAAGAATTAGTTTATATTTCCATATTGTGATAAATAGATGTGTCCTGGGACATCATTGATCATGCCCCTTTGATACCCAGTGACTGCAATTTTAACATCCTAAACATATATCCAAAAGTAATATTTCAAATTGTAAAAGAAGACCAAAGCGAGATGAAAAGGTCACTGGTTGTGGAAAATACCTGTAAAAATAACATTAAACAATGAAAAGCTACTTAAAATAAGAAAACATGGGAAGCTTCAGAAATTGCTATCAATAATACATTAATTTAGAATAATAAACTTAATAGGCCAGTTACCCTCAATAAACATATACATAAATACTTTGAGTAATATAGTACCAATCAATGATACATCAACTAAACATGTAAGTATGATAATATGGTATATCCATGATAATATATCATGTGTAAGGTGAAAATAAGTCCGCCGCCAACACACAAAGATTAGTATCATACTATCGTATGAAGAAGAAGAGATTCTTCTTGAAGAATATGACAAACTCATCTCATTGAAGAAACAATTCTTGTATTGTATCTAACAAGCCTGTAACACTAACAGAGGAACCTATTGTGTAAAGTGTAGCTATAACCAGCAAAAAGCAGCTGAATTCAGTTGCGAAATGAAGCTAATAAAGCATTTCAAACCATTTTAGAATTAAAAGTTAAAAAAATGAATTTTTGACTTAACATTGATGAAATTTGGGCAACATGGTGGAAGGATACACACCCTAATTTGAGCATTGAGCCATACCACCCATAATTCACAATATTGGATGCTATTTCAGAATTTCAGTATATAGGGCCAATATACAAACATTGAATCAAAATTTAAGATCATTCAATCACTCAACATAGTAAAAGAAAATTCAACCAATGGTTTTACTTTTATGGCCAAGAGAATTTCAAGATTAACTACAATGACAGAACCATCAAGTATCTGAGCAAATTTTTCTAGTAAGTTCTTTAAGTCACAGGTGGGGCAGATAATTTTATTAAAAATGTAAGAAGCATTAGAGATTTGCCTGAGGCCACAGGAGAATGAACTACCTGGAATGTTGCACCATTGTGAATAATATCTTGAGCTATAGGGTTATTTATGTATTCTTGTAATGGCATCACAATTTCCTCCATGTTGTATGGGTCATCGCTCTGAACATCAATTGAGCCACTAAGCTTTCGGTCCTCTCTCTGTCCAGAAATGTCAATTTAAATAATTAGGGAGTAACACTGCAGCAGTAATTCCAGGAATTTTTTAACAGAAATATCACCAGTAGACAAGCTATTGGACCATAAAGGTTAATTGGGTACAAGAAGTAGAGAGGGAAATATACCCGAGCAAAAAGGTCTTCCCTCATCCATGGAACCAAATATTTCCATGGCCAAATGTCCAATGTGCTTACTCCTCTAGTCTTCGACCGCATACGTCTCGCCATTTGTGTTGCAGAAGTTAAGTTAGGATGTACCAAAAACCGAGCAGCTACCTCTACCGAAAATTCATAAGAACTAAAAACACGGTCAACTGGATCCCTAAGTATTGTCACTACTGAAGTTCTCTCCCTCGGAAGTTTCGACATCATGCTATAATCATCATGAGTAACCAACAACCTGCACTCTTGTTTTCTGCGCAAAGTAAAACAATAACACCGATTAAAGATGCTAACTAGAAATAGTATAAGGTAAGTCTATTGATGATAGAAAATATAGTTCTGTAAGACATCGAATTTAGCTGCTGCTGTCTACCTCCCACAGAAAAAAAGTTGGTGCTGCAACACTCAAGCATTAGTGTTGTTTTAAGCAGTGAAAATAGTTTCTACAACAGTTCATGTCTCAATATCTATCTCAATTTAATTATGTTTTCTCCCCTTTACTTGTTAGGTAACCACTAGACTCCAAAACCTTAAGCTGTTAAAGAATGGGCCAGCAGCCCAACACCCTCTCTCATGTGCATCCCAACCTGCACCTTGAGAGGCAAAGAAAGGGAGACAAGGAAAAGCATATAGGTGCACCCCACCCTGCACCATGCACACTGCAACCAACAAACAAGTAGGAAATGGGGATAGGAGGTTTCAGACCCAGGAACTCTCACACCCAAATGCTAAGATACTATGCTAGGCAACGCTCAACTCCAACTGTTACATAACGGACCAACAATGTACATCAGGCAAACAAACTAAATAAGTCGATATTGGAGTCAGAATAGTAAATCACTGCATCATTGATAAACATTCCCCTCTCCCGAGCAATTGGAGCCAGCATATCTGTGAAGCTGTAATTTCCAGATAGAAACTACATTCATGCAAAACTTCCTCACAGCACTTCTGCAAACCACTCTAGAGTACACACATCTCAACTTTAATTACTCCCTTGTAAATTTAAATGCTCAATTAGACATAGAAGAAATATTAATTCGAGTTCAATGATTGTTTGCTACTAAAACTATTTGAACTGCAGTGATAACAAAACGTTGGAGAAACTGTATGTGTAAATATGGCCAGAAGAGTAAAAGTCAAAAACAAACATTATAAACGAGAAGACAAGATGTTACCTCGGGTCAAATCGCAGCTTATCATAAGATCGAGGGCATTCCAGAGAGCTATAGTACAACTTTCTCAAGAAACTGTAAATGAAGATATAGCGAGAAGTATGGATCAATATGGTTTAAAAATTCTAGGTATGAATCTTTAGGGTAAAATAAATTGACTTATGTGGAATTACCAGTGAAAATATGTGCGTCCCCCTGTTCTGGGGACATGAAGGAAAAACAGCAAATCCCTCAGTGTGTGTTTATCCTCTTTAACTTCTTGTTCAAGTGAAGAAAATGCCCATCTTTTGACAACTCTTTCACAATGCCCATAATCATTCTTCAAAGGAGAGGCATTCGCTGATACATAAGCTGCGGATAAATTATAAGAACCACAAGATTAGCCGCCTAACCAATATAATTAATAACAATCCAATAACAGAAAGTAAAACAAAATGAAAGTAAATGCAAAGAAACAACTAACATTAGCAAGGTTCCTAGACTTTTTGTCACTCAAATGAACTAATCTCATCTAAACTGCTAGAGCATACACAACACATTTTTTTTTTGGACAATTAGCATACACAATACATAGCTACATACCTATGTACCCACATTATGAAACTCTACCTATGCACAATATTACCAAGAGAAGAGAAGGCATAGAAACTTGGAGATACAAATGAAATGATAAGCATAGATCACGTACCCAATCCGAGAAGCAACAGCAGGATGGAGAGTTTCAGAGTAGGATCCATACACCTTCTTCCTACTCCAACCACTAAACCACAAAGAACAACAACAATTAGGCAAATTCGGCATCTTAAGCAAGTGTTCCAGAACAAAAAAGAGTATTGATTTCACTATCTATAAACAAAAATGACCACACCTCAAAACCAGTTTGATTTGCTTTCCGTTTCAAACAAACAGGATTTGAAATTAGGAGGTGAGATAGGGAAATGGGCGGAGTCCGAAGGCTATAAAAGAATCCAGAAAACCCTAACGACAAGGAAGGAGGGAGAGAGCGAGAAATTGAAAGAAGGAAAAACAGGGAACAAAAATCGAAGGGTCAATTACCACCTGTATCGAAATTGAGGGTCTCGTGCTCATAAACGGTGTTGGGAGTGTAGCAGACAGCGGGGAAGACGATGAATAATCAGGTAAAGGCCCCACCTTTCGCAACCAAACACCACCTTTTTGGGGTTGAATGGTTTCCCTGTATTTTTGTGCTGCGCGTTGAGGAAGACGAGTCTCGTGAGTCGTCCAGTCTGTGTTTGTGTGCGCGCGACTTGAAATGAAATGGGAAAGGCACACAGTGAAATATGGTTTGTCCTGATCTAGGGGCAAATTCGTCAAACGAAATTAATTAGTATTTCGGTCTCTTTTTTTTCTTTTTCTTTTTTCACGGAAAATTTTATGATCCTCTAGAACATCGCAGGTGAGCCGTTGGATTTGGTCAATGATTAAAAGTCTACCCGTTAACCGGTTTGATTGCACATAAAATAGAGAGCAAATCTATGCTCCAGAGTGTACTATAGAACATTCCGCTTACGGCTTTGTTTTAAGGATAATGTGTTTCTAGACAAGTCACATTAACTAATTTCGCTCTAATAAAAAGAAGAATGCTAGCTACTTTCCCTTCTTATATTTTCTTTTCTATTTTTTTCATTCACTACATGTCATTATCTCTAAAAATCCAATAATTAATGCATAGACAATCTTGTATTTTCCTTCTTTACCCTTATTTATTACAACTTATATTAATAATTCTAATTGACTTTCAAAATATTTTTAATAAATATGAAAAAGTAAATCAATATTATTAATATATGTAGATGGTAAAAAATAAGGGTAAAGAAGGAAAGTACAAGATTGTGTTTTGAATGCATTAATTATTTGATTTTTAGAGATAATAGATTGCACATGACATGCAGTGAATGAGAAAGATAGAAAATTAAAAGTTTGAGGGAAATGTAGCTAACATTCCTCACCATAACATTAGCTCCCACTTCTCACGTCAAGTAGTTAGGTAATGTGGTTAGTGTGTCGTGTAAACGCTTATGGTTTAGGTGTATGTCTCGAGTTTTAGATTGATAGATTCTAAATTCAAAACCAACCGACCGAAAAGATGTACCAATAGAATTTGTTAGGTTCAATATATGAGTACGTAGGGTTCTAATATTTGATGTTTAGAAGTGCCTGATAGGAGTTTAGAATAGTCATGTTTGGGGAGTGTTTGTTTAATGTTTGTAGTGCGACACAGGGTGTGGGTGTCCCTCTCATATTTGGACAAAGAAGCATGTGGTGCCATGGAGCTTTTATTATATAGAGTTATTTATTGTTAAGAAAGGAGGGTGCGCGCAGACCCACTAGTCCACCACTACGAAAGAGACCACGAGCTTGAGAATTGTTGCATATATGCAGCACTTACATTCTTCACAATGAAATGAGAATTACTTGTATTAGAAAAAATTGAAGGTCAATGATGATTGGCGAGGTCATTGTGAATATATGGGGACGAGAGTCACTCCTTTTTTTAATAACAAGAAGCGTGAGCAGGGATGACAATAATATATGTGGGTTTGAGTATCTGAAGATATCTGACTCGTTGGGTTGGTTTAAATTCAAAAAATGGGTAATTCAAAAAATGGGTAATGAGTTTAGGTTTGGGTTTGGGTATATTTAAAAAACAAGACACGGGTTTGGGTATATTTAAAAAACAAGACTCGGGTTTGGGTAGGTATCCAAACACGTACACTAACCCAAACCCGCTCCGAAATATTTATTTGAATTATTATCTATTTTGGAATTGTGTAATTTTTATTTGAATTTTTTCATATGGTTGGATTGTGTAATTTTTCATTTTGAACTTTGAAAACTATGATATATGTGAGATTAATTTTTATTTCTAGCATAATTAGTTTAAAAATTCTTTAAATAAAATTAATATTTTAGCCGCATATTTTGGTAAATTGGCCGAGATTGGATATTCAATTGTTACCCAATGGGTGTGGGTTTGGGTAATACCCATACCCGAGAGAATGAGTTTGGGTAAGGTATTTAGTTTGGATTTAGAGATGGAATCCATTGCCATCCTACGTGAGATAAGATGTTTTACCAATCTACTATTATAATTGTGAATGCCAAAAACAACTTCCGTAGACACACAACACCGTATTTTATGTTTTACCAATCTACTGATCCTGTTATACACATTTTATACATCTTTTTATACATACATAATCATGAAAAATTAATTTACACCACACAAATAGATGGGGTTTACTAAACCATGCACGAAAGCTAACCCTTATACAGTTGGTGAATACTTCCAAAGATGTGTTGCTAATCCAAATTCTAAAAACGAGAAACATAGCTTTTAAGTTTACTATAGTGATGGGTGTACACCGGTTCCTCCAACATCTCATCGATCACTCGACACAGTTTTTGCCTCGATAGAAAGTGGTTATTTTCTAATTAATTACTCATGAAGTCCCGATGTTAAGTTAACATATACAACTGATCGATAGTATAGTCTACGAATCTTTGTCGACTAGGGATCGAGGTATCTTATATATGAAAATCAAATGACTGTCCATTTTCATACAAATTTCCTCTATTTCGACATTCTCTTGTGCGTGAAGCCAGCCATGCATGCCTCTTGCATGACATGCACCGATCGAGAACAGCTCGATCTTCTCATGCATGAGGCCAGTCGATCGTGACCTCTAATTCCATTGGAGATCATACTATTATTATCAGTACGTTATAAGCTATATATTTGGTATTTATTCTTTGAAGAAATTAATGCTGGTTGGATGACGGCTCCAATTTTCATACATATATATATATATATATATATATATATATATATATATATATATATATATATATATATATATATATTCTCCTGGTGACTCGCTAGCTGGGGTTGCATAAATGATTAGGAGGTTCACGAACCGATTGGATAATGGGCAGAAACTGAGTACGTTCTAAGATTTGTCAAACTTAATTGGTCATAATAACAGTACGTACATGCATGCAGAATCAACATTGAAAATAGAACGATGACAAACAAAAACAGAGGCGAAAGAACCACAACTCTTACGGCTGGAAACTAAACTGATTTTAGATATAGATATTCTTCTTCATTTGTTTGTTTTATAGAAATTGATTTGCTGGTTGAAAAGTTTCTTGAAAGAAACAATGTACGTTAAATGCGATTTTGTGCCTAGCTAATTTTGTCTCGATCATTTCATGCATGCATGTTAATTGGAGTTTCTATGATCTTCTTGCTTAATTGTTTCTTGGTCGTGTGATCGATGTGGTGCTTGACGACGAGGCCTGATGAGCCAAAATCTTGTTGTTGGGCAACGTATGTCATGCATCGATCCAAGGTCCAAACTCCAAAGAAGCTCTTTCACATCGATCCTGGTCCCTCCAACATCTCATAACTCAAATAGTTATTGTCTTTATAGCAAGCAGTACTTTTTGATTAGGAATTTTCTCTCTATACCCTCCGGATGATAAACCTAGAAGACTAATCTTCCTTCGCGGAACGAACTGCCGCTGACCACTAGTGTTTAACAGGTGAAAGCAGTTCTTTTCTAACTGCATCCATTCTTCGTTTAGCTTTCTTCCATTTAAGAATATTATTATCAGTATTATTTATTACTCTTTGGCAAAATGCTCGTTGGATGACCTCTCCAATTTTCATACATTCTCCAAAAATTGAGTTTTAAGATTTGGCAAACTGTAGACTAGTCACAATAGTACAGAATCACCATTTGATAATAGAATGATGACAAACAAAACTAGAGGGAAAATGAATCACAAATCTGAATCGGAGAATGATAACTAATGAGGAATGCCATCTTTACAAAGGTGGAATATCTACCCTAACAATATTTACAGTGCTACGCCTTGTCCCCAATATCAAATTGATTGAATAAAAGAATGACTTCGTCCAGCAAGTTTGCAGGGAAAAACCAGCCCTGCTTTTCCATCATTTATGCATTATGTTCCATTCAACTATATGATCCAATTTCCTTGTAAGCCACAATTTTTTGTTGAGTAAGAATTGGGATATGATCATGGTTTCACTAATACGGCCTTAGAGGCATCAAGATGATTAAGGCGGCAGGTTCCAAGAAGATACTCCGGAAGCTCCTCTGGCGTATTTGCCTGGCAAAGAAACATTGACAATTACGCATACATTCTATTTGATAGTTTCATTTGGAGAAACGAAAAGTTCATTTTCTACTAGTTTTGATGAATTCATCACTATGAATATGAGCTTTGCTCACATAACAACATTAATGTGCACAGGGATATATTTAGACAAAACAAACTGGGGTATCAATTGTTACGAAATGATAAAAGAGATGTTTACCTGTATCAAAAATGCCATCTCAATCACAAGATTGTTTAGGTATCCGAGGACAAGACTAACCACACCCCTTGCGACTGTCGATGATCCAATGTCAATACCAAGCTGAACAGAAAATTAGCACATATTACAAAAAGGGCAAATCTCCACATATGCTAGCTGGATACCATCATATTTATTTTAGGCAGTCCTGTATAGCAACAGCCCTACCACTGTTCTATTTCAGAACTGTCACTCCAAAGCACAGATATTCATGTATGTTGTCAAATTAGAGAACAGATGGTTCATGATACCTTATGCTTTTATATACAGGTTATGATTACACAATCAAGTAACATAGTTTAAAGTGCATTCATAACTATTTCTGAAAATGTACCTCCAAGTAGTTCTTCCCGTGGAAGTAATTTACTTCAAGTGCTTGACCAATGAGGCATGCTTTCTTTCCCACACTCTGCTTAACAATCCATGAACCCTGGGGACAGAAGCATCAATTCTCATGACCTAATATCATACTCGGGATGGGATTTTATGAAACATAAAAATAATGCTTTTTTATGTAAAAAAACAGAAGAAGAAGAATGGCGGTGCATCTGTTTTACTGATCAGAAGATGTATCTCAGATTCAAGAGAGTGAGGGAGAGGTTGAAATAATATAAATTTCATACTTAGATCTAGATACTTAAACAACACTAGTAAAATTGCACAGATATATGTATATATACGCACACGCATATATTATTCAGTTAAATGATGCTGGTACACATTGTTTTCTGTACATTCTAACATAGATGTGGGAACAAAGACGAAGTATGCCACTACCACGTTTACTAACCTTTGATATGTATGGTATGAGCTTAAACCTTGAATTTC
Source organism: Rubus parviflorus (assembly GCA_029955375.1). NCBI lineage: Eukaryota > Viridiplantae > Streptophyta > Magnoliopsida > Rosales > Rosaceae > Rubus > Rubus parviflorus. Next base: position 5,244,726 of record JARGGL010000010.1, read on the forward strand.
TATATGCATCATCCTCCTTAATAAAATTCTCTAGCAAGGGTGCTTCTTCAACCGGAGAACTCATCATGTAGTATAGCGCTAGGCTATATGTGGTTGAACCTGGAACCTGGTTAACAGTAGATAGTTTGGTGATAATTGATAGGCAATAACATGTAGAAGATAACAGGAAAATCATAAGAGACTGGTTTTACCTGAATGTTCACAATGAAGAAGAATTCTCTCCCACCCTGTGCTGCATATTTCTGCAGAATATAAAGCTTGTTATAATTGATTAAATTACAAACATGGTTAAGAAACACCTTATTAATAAGAAAATCAACTTTATATGTAACAGGTGGCTAAGAAACACCTTATTAATAAGAAAATCAAATTTTGCAGTTAACGAAAAACCTGAACAATGCTCCCAGGACGACCTCCAAGATCATCTTCACGCTTGTCAGATCTTAGCCAATCTGCAGCAACCATTTGCATCAATGTGCCCTTTGCTTTAACCTGAAAACATGAAAGAGACAAAAAGAGAAATAAGTACCAAAACAAAAACTACAAATTCCAAATGCCAACTGAAGCAGTTATAACGTTCAAGAGGAATAAGAAAATAGAGAACTTCAATTTGCACTCCTCCGCATAAATTCTGCGAGTGTCTAAGAATATAAATATTGACTTTCGAGTGCCATTTGACTTTGTGGGAGTGCAAATAACAGCTCCCTTAAAGAGCTCCAGATTAAAATTCCTAGCAACTATTATTGCAAATTAGTACTCAGAAAACATTATCTTTGTTGCGGCAGGTAATGAGACAATACTAGGTTCACATTCAAAATGTACTAACAAAGAAACAGAGATTGGAAGAACACAAAAAAAAAACACATAAATCAGCACTCGAAGAGCAGGCCATCCTAATTCAGCATTCAAAGGACATGCAAGCTTAAAGCTGGACTGCACACAATTGGGCAACTACAATTTTTGGGTCATATGAACATAATGAGAACATGCATTTTTTCATTCTAAAACACTCATGCTAGGCAACAATATCACAAACATAGTTCTGCTCAAACCTTCTTATGGTCTTCCAGATAACTTTTGCCACGAATTAGAAAAGTAGAAGGGTCTGTTTCAGTCCAACTGCAAGCCAAAGAACAAGCTGAATCATTTGGAAGAGTGGACCCATAGTAGCATGACATACTGTCTTCCCTGGTCATCTCTTGTAGGTCCACATAGCCCCTCTTCTGAACTGCAGCACATAATCTCTAGCCATCATCAAATCATACAAAAAACTAGATCAAGGAAGACCACTAGATATCAAACCATACATATGTTAAACTAAAATACTAATTATCTATAACAACCTGCAAGATCATGCAATCTCTTCACAAAACCAGCAGCAGTTGATAACTTTGGATGACGTGTATCCTGCAACTCCCAGTACAATCAAAGCCAAGTTAAAACTGTTATGTGCAGAGGAGGTTGTGGGCAGAAGTATGGAAAATCATGTACAGAGGTAAACATGTGCGTCTGTGGTGTGTGTGTGTGTGTGAGTGTGTGAGAGAGTGTGTGTGTGTGTGTAACTATCAATTTTTTTAGTACAATATCAAGTGTAAACTATGTTCAGCAATTACCATATGAAGCATAAAGTCGAACAATTGTAATCCAAAAGTCCCAGATTTAAACCCACATCGTTTACCTGTGAATATATGTCTGAGCCAAAATCAGCAGTCCAGTCAGTTTCTGATTGATCATAGTATGGAGGCTCAGGCACATCAAAGAATTCATCAGAAGCATCATTCAGGCTAACAAGACTGGCATGTTCAGAAGGTGATTTTTCCACTTCTTCAGATATATTTTCATTAGTACTTCCATCCCCAGTCAGTGACCGAGCATCAGCCTCTCCATCCCCTTCAATTTGATGCAAAATAAAATTTGTCCTTAGCTCTCCAGATGAAAATTCTGAGGAAGAATAGTTTCCTAGTTTTGCTCTGAATAACTCCCGTAGTGCTGCCAATATAAAATTAGTGTAAAAACATATTATTTTGATTCAATGAGCAGATACCAAACTAATATGAAACAATGACAGATATTTATACAAAGATCTATCAATCAACAGCAGAAAAGTACCAGCAACTCTTCCAAGCATTTTGATGGTCATAGATCGTGCTGAAGAAGTCTGTAGATAAGATTTCCAGTATTTCCAATCAATTGCAAGCATGTGCTTCACAACTGAATGTTTCCCTTGGTTCACAGGTGATATAACGTATCCTCCACCTGAAAGAGAGTTGTAAATGTCTCAAAAACTTCCAATCAGTAAGTTCCAAATTATTCACTTCCCAGTTCCCACAGTCTATAAGTTAAAATAAATATTAAAACAGGCAGTTAAACGCATTAAATTTACACTTGAAACAAGCAGCGAAAGAAGTTTTGTTAACTTTGGAGGCATGACAACAGTGAAAGTTGCATGCCATACCATGTAAATTTGCTCACATGTTAAGATAATCTAATGTTAATTCTGCATCAAGTAAAGCACATGCACACAAAGTCCCACACACCCACACACACACCCACATGCAATTAAATTCAGTGAATGAAGACACATCCATTCTTGCTCATTTATCAAAGGTCCAAGATAAACACTTCTTGTAAGGTCTAGGAGATTTATAAAAATTTTAAATTCTAAGCATACATTACTTTTAAGGCAGGCGCGGATATAGCCTTTCTGAGATGGACACTTCTTATGAAACACAGAATGATAGAGAATAACTGTGACAGAAGAAACCAGAGGATGTTAATTCCTGTTTCAATAAACCTGTTTAAATGTAAATGTTTACTTTTTTTTATTTAATCCTTTCATTGGAATACTACCATATGTCCCATCATCTTCCCTTCTCCAATAGCGCCGCAACAATAGATCTCTCTGCTTCATTCCCCTACAAGATGATATGCTGATTGTATAAGATAACTACAAAAATGACATATAGGCAACTGCCTCAGAACATAATTCAAATACATTACAGCCCTGGGCCTGACCATGGCAACCAATCGCTATATAACTGCTTGTGAATGATATCAGTGTGACCATCAAGATGTTCAACCACACTTCCCTTGTAGAAACAGAAGTCCCATCTACAAGCCAATTTGTCAAAGTTCATTTTAGTTACATACTAGCTTGATATATGACAGTTTGAATGAGAAATTAACCACAAGAATAATGCAGATATGGATTAAGAGGGGATTATATAAAGACAAAAGGCAGGCGAATGGATGGAACTATATCCTTGGATCAGATTTCAGGAAACATATAAGTTGCTCCTTTAACATTTAATAATAATAAAAAAGGCTAGTTATGAGGAGATCATGATGTACGTCTACGCACCTTGTACAATGATAGCTAGGGTGTAATTATTTACCTTGGGTTTTTTAACTTGCTTATGATTGACATTATCTAAATATTTGAGCTTTGGATGTTTTGGGTCTTCCTTATTTTGGAATTGTACAGCCTCAATAATTATTAAATAGGCCTGATTGTCATTGTATTGGACAGTTTTTTTAGCATTCAAAATTTCAAACAGTTATAATTTCAGCTTGTTTTGTGTCTCCTAGGGTTTTCTCCTATATAGTTTAGTTTAGTAATTTCTGCCCTTCTTGGGTTCTACATCAAGTTCTCAGGAAACTTACTCAGATCTTGAGGGACCAAGGGACATAAGTGTCTGGAAAATGGCTTCTGAAGTTCCACCAACCACACCCACAGCCATGATGGCAGGATGATCATCCCACTGCTCATGATAGGAACACAGTCAATAACACAAATGCCTTTTCTTACAACTGATTAAAGTAATGAGTATAAAACCTACCAACCTTCCCATGAGAATCCCTATCTTTTGCTTCTTTAAATAGTCGTAGACCTGCATTACATGAATAAAGTTAAAATGCAGTTTCAGCACCTTAAAATGCTCAAAGAATAGCTCTTACCATTCTGACAACCAAAGATTGTCCAAGGTGAAGGAGCAATTACATCGGATGTCACAGCATCAGTTTGTGTAGAAGAACAACGAGTCCAGTCTATAGAACTAATACGACTTCCCCTATTAGATTCACCTAATCTGTATCCATGAAAACTGCCAAGTGCTCAGAAAATTAGATGACATGAGTATGAAGAATTATTTCAGAGCCACAAGGATAGATCATAACCGCAACCATTATGTTATCCAAGTTTATTTAGACAAAGTTACTTCCAATGAAAGAATTCACACCAATTTACATGACCAGGTGAAAAGGAGAATTAAATAAGAACAACAGATGATAAATTATCACACCTAAAGGACTTCCATATGCTACTTGAACATTCCAAAACATTGTTCCCAAGATCAGGACCACCCTGCATATATATACATAGACAATTAGACATTAGAGTCAAATGTAGCATTAGAAACTACAGTAGAATAACAAAACTAAGCATTTAAGAACCTTTGAAGCTACTTCCTGAAAGGAATGAATCCATCTCGCTGCTTCTTCTGGACTGCTTGCTCCCAACTATGAAATTAAAATCACATTATTTTAATATCAACTTGTAAGAGAAACAATTTTTTTAGAAAATAGTTACCACACCTTAAGTTGATCATTGTGATTTGACGTATTATACAGTGTGAATATGAAGAATACCTATAAGATGCACAAAACAGTGTTACTAAAACAAATCACTGTCACTAAAGTAATCAGCAAAACGAACTAATAAACACATTGCTGAAGTAGGAGACTGTCTAAGGTACATACTTTTCTACTAATGCTCTCACGTCCATTGTCAGTCACTCGGATGCAAGCGTCTATGACAACACTCCTTACGGGATCCTGATATACAGACAAAGGTTCTTATTTGTAATTAAAACTCATAATGATGAAAATTTGTAAGCAAAACGAGGGAAACGCAATTCTCAATCAAAATATCTGTATGCCAAACATAACTCAAGGTTCCTCATTCAGTTTGCATTAAAATAAAAATAAGCAAAGATCCTTATTATCCATTTTGGTTGAAATACACATTTTTCTGCACATATTTCTAAAAGTAGGATTCAAATGGCCAAATTCAGACAAAGGCATCTCTAACCTCTGCAAGCTATGAGTACAAAGAAAGCATATACAAGGAAACATAAAAGAAAAAGCAACTTTGAACCAATTTATATTTTTTATCAAACAATGCATTCCAAATACTCGATGGGAAAAATTTCCAATTCCATTCTACTACTCTGATTACATAAAGATTTGACAAGACTCACCAAAGTATTTGACAAGAGGCAAAGAAATAAAGATAGTGGAAATCAGCATTAGTGAACTAAAATTGAAGGGCAGAAACGGAAGCAATTAGTAAGAGAGGATCATGAACCTCATTGCCAGAAACGGGAACTGATTTGAAGCTTTTGAGAAGGTGGCCTTCAAGAACAAAGTAACGTTTGCGGGAGTACTGTAATCCAATCCGATTAGAACGAATGATATAAACCCAACCCTCCATTCTTTGATCATTTTGGGACGTACCCATCTCGCCAAACAAACCCAACTCTCAAATTCTCAATAGCAAAACCAAAATATCCATGCAAAGCCGGGTCAAGATTCTCTGTGCGACCCGGTTTCAGTAGAACAGTGGAAACGAATATATAAATAGAGATGAGAAAGTGGACACGGTGAACCTCTGAACGCAATCCAGCTATTGAACAGAGAGAATCATGGAATTCATCTTTGGAATTGTAGGTGGGACTCTCAGCCTTCTCTCTGTTAAAAGCAACTGAATGAGTGCGTAAATGAATGAGACAAAGATTGCCAGGCAAATAATTAATAATATTGTAATGAGATTACAGTTTTGCCCATACTCTCTCTCTCTCTCTTTTTTTTTTTTTTTTTTTTTAATATTTTAGTTTAAGCGAAAACGATAGTACATTAAAGAAGTTGTATATTAAAGAGCATGATGTTGTTGGAAACCTCCTGATGATAGCTTTTTAAAATTAAATTTTGATGCCTATGTGAAATCTGATAAGTCTGCAGCCTCAGGTTTTGTTATAAGAGATGTTTATGGAAATCCTATATTTACTGCTTATGAGAAGATTGGTAAATCTGAAGTCTTTATAACTGAAGCTACAGCTCTCCGAAAAGGCTTGCTTGCTGCGCAACATTATAAATACAATAATATTATGGTCAAGGGAGATTCTAAACTTCTCATTTGATAGTATTAACGAAGCTTGCTTTATTCCGTGGCGCATCGAGATTTTGTTTCAGGACATCAAAATTTTGTCGGCTTGTTTCTCTACTATAAGCTTTAATCATGTCTATCGAGAGGCAAATTTTGTGGCAGACAAACTAGCAAATTTAGGATATGAGATAAACAATGTTTCTGTTTGGTTTAACTGTTTACCCCTTTCTGTGTACCCAACGTTCCATTTGGATCAGTTGGGAGGGGGTTGTTGTCGTGGTTTTTCTTTGTGATTTTCTTTTTTCCATAAAAAAAAAAAGAACATGTTGTTTGGTGCCATGGTTTCATGAGAAATATTGGTACAGGTGCGGTCTTACAAGCTGAAGCTTGGGTATTTTTTTTGGTCTTCAGATTGCCTAGGAGATGGGCATTGATCACATTATTGTGGAATCAGACTCGGCTGTTCTTATTAATCTCATTCATAGTCCTGAGGTGCACCTTCATCCTTTAGGTACCTTGGTGACTAATTGCCTTCAACTTATGAGCAGTTTCAGAGACTGCAAGGTGACTCACATCCACCGTGAAAGAAATATGGTGGCGGACTGTCTTGCTAAAAGGAATATTGAGCAGGAGCTTGGTTTATGGAAGTTGGTTGCTGCTCCTGATTTTGTTGATTCAATTATCATTGATGACATTGATGGTTTTGCTAAACCTCGATTGATTAGTGCAGCTTCTGCTGCAAGCTAGGTTTTTTCCTGTTTGTCCTGGGCCTTTGGCCACCATTTCACCCAAAAAAAAACATGTTGTAAATATATTACTATATGTGGTTGTTCATGTAAATACTCATTAGTTAGGTTCTTATGATGTAATCTTATTATTATGTTATGCATATATAATTGCTTACATATAACGTTTTTTTTTTGTTTCTGTGCAAGTTTTTATTGATTTTTGTTGGTATATTTAATGTTGGCATTCCTAAAAGCATCTCCAACAACCCTCTTCAAAACTCATACTCAAATCCAAATTTTGACTCACCCAAACTCATTACTATTCATTTGAGTTCTTCATCTCCAACAAGGGTGAGTCAAAACTCATACCCATTTTATATTTTAATCATTTTATATAATTATTCAATCCATCAACCCTCTTGAAATCAATTGTGGCCCGCGTGGGCCCCATGTGAACAGTAATGAGTTTCCTCTTCATAATTCCTCCCATTTTGGGTCACCTTGCTAGTAGGAACCCATTTTGGATTATGGGTTTTGCTTGTTGGAGATGAAATTTTTGAGTTTTGGGTATGAGTATGGGTTTTGAAGAGCCTTGTTGGAGATGCCCTAAACAAACCGTTGATTGATTAGGAGTGTAGACAACCTATGCCACTTTAAGGTAAGTGGATATGCATGGTAAGTATGTGTTTGTGATCTCCTTAAATTAATATGATTTTCTTAACAAAATCCTTGATTTTATTTTGTTAAGAAAAATCTTTTACCGCTGCGTTTATTAATTGCATTTGAATCCTAATTGATTTAGGATATTTTCAGCAAAATCTTTTATTGTTTTATCTCCTAATTGATAATCTTTTTAATAAAAATATTTCCTGATAGAAAGTCAATTAGGGTTAGGACTTTAAAGTGAGGGGGAGTCGTTGCTCCTATATAGGCTGATTGACACATGTGTCGTTTGGTATGCTTTTGACGCAAGAGATTATTGTTTATTTCATGCTACTACGCTTTTCATGAAAACCTAAAAGCATCGATTAATTCTTACGTGTCCGTGTTAAGTGAATTCTTGTTTCAGTATTGCATCATTCTCTCGAGGCCAGTAGGGAAGGGTTGCAATTTGAAGATTGAAGGACGCGCTCAGTTCCTTCGTTACCAAGAGAAGAGATTACGGAAAGGAAGAATCAAGGCAAACAAATAAACTAGTGCTGCTAGTGGTTGTAATATTGGTTAATGATTACAATTGTTTGTAAGAGATTTTCTCAACTTTTTCTTAGTGATTGATCCTCTTTCTGGGCTTGTGCCTCGCAGTGATGTTTCCTCAAGTTTGAGGTTTACACTGCGTAAACATATCGTTGTGTTCTTTCTATTTCAGTTTCCAGCACGTTTGGGATTGTTAGTGCATCTTCAATCCCAGATACACAAAAACACGCACGTTCCAGTCTTTACAAGTGGTACCAGAGCAGGTTCTAGTTTTTTCTAGTAGATCCAAGAACAGAATGGAGCGTGCTAGAGCTGTTGGATCGATCAATAGTCCTTCTCTCTTCAATGGTGATAACGGTGAGTTAACTGATCTAGCTTTGCTTACAAAAGAGTTCAAAAAATTTCTGAAAAATAGAAAAACCTCTTCAAACTCTTCTAAAAATGCTTTGAATCAAAGAAAAGGTTTGCATTCTGAAAATCGTTTTGATAAATTTACTCAAAAGAAAATTTTTCAAGGAAAGCCTAAATGCTTTAAATGCGGTGGTTTTGGTCATATGGCTGCTGAGTGTGCAGACAGGAAACAAAATACCAAGAACAACAAAGCATTGACATCTACATGGGATGATAGTGACGAGGAGCTCCTTGGTGACAATGAAGTGCACAATCTTGCACTTACTTCCTCGTTTCATCAAGACAACTCAGATGACTCCTATAGTGATGGTGAGATTTCGGTTGAGATAAATTCCTTGCAGGTTAATGATGATTTACATGTTGAAATTGAAGAAAGGAGAGAGCTTGAGGACAAGATAAAGACTTTCGAGGTTGAGCTAAAGGCTCAGATTAATTTAAATGTTTTGCTAACCCAAGAAAATGAGAAATTACAGGTTGAATTGACTGAAACTAGAAACAAGTTCAGCATTTCGAGATTAGTTCGGAAAAGGTGTCAAGAATGATTGGGTTTGGAAAAACTCACAATAACAGAGAGGGACTCGGTTATGACAGTGCATCAAAAGGATCCCTACAGTTTGTGAAGAAGAATAAGCCTGCTCCTAAGGTACTGATCGATGAAATAAATGTGCCAAAGCTTACTTCCAAATCTGTTTTTCAACAGGGATCGCAAACATGTCATCAATCCCCTCAGGTAAGTAAAGAGTTACAACCGTGTACTCATCAGTCCAGGTACGTCCCTAGACCAAAAATCTTTGTTCCTACATGTCATTTTTGTGGAAAACTTGGACACATACGGCCTAGGTGCAATTCACTTCATAGAAATTCACAAAAACAGAAGAAAACTTCAAATTTAAAGTCAGCTGTGTCTCTGCAAGCTGAACTGAAAGAGCACTTACAGTTGATTAATAGGATTGTAAAGTTGGTTGCAATCCCAGGAGGTATGTAGACAAAAAAATAAACAGACCTGGGTGAAAAAAGGATCAAACAAATGTTTTTCAGCTTTGTATAATGATTCTCAGGCATCTATGAATACTGATAATAAAGTCTGTTTGTTAACCTCTTGCAGGAATGTCAACAAGGATGAACGCCACATGTCTTGTGGTTCTGGCTGTACACTCTAAATGAAGAGAATGATGATGTCTATGATGATCATATTCTTGATTCTCTGCCAAACATGAGGACTGATTTTAAGCAAGTTCAAAAGGATCACTCTGCTCAAGACATCATTGGGAAAATGGATGATAGAAGTCGAATTTAAAGACAAGCTGCAAGTGAGGTAAGTAGTGATTCTGCTCTTGTGTGTTGTTTTGGTTTCTAATAAAGTGAACATGAACATAATTTCATATTTTGGTTTTTGTGACACTTTTTGAACCAAAAATTGTTTAAGAAGCCTTGATTGATGATGATTGGTTTAATGTCATATGTGTGAACTAAGCGCTGAAAAATTTCCCTTGAATTTGTCACAGAGCATGCATCTATTGTGTGTGAAATCATGGTAGAATAGGTGCATTCACAGTGAGTATTTTCTGTTGGTTCACAAAATTTCCAGATTAATAGGATTGCACGTAGGGTATGTATCCTACATTGTTTGCTGGAGTAAATTGATCTTAGATTGACGAAGTATTTTTCATGGCTTCATGTATATGAGTATGACAAGTTGACTAGCTGGTTTTGAGTTTTTTTTTTATATGGCTATGTAATCTTGATCATGGACAAAATATTCTTAACCACCTTTGTCTTTGCACATGCACACATTTTTTCTTTGTGGTGGTGAACATCAGCTTGGTTGATCAGGTACAGGTCACTAAAATAATGAGTTGATTGTTTCTTGCTCCTTGTTCAATAAAAAAAAATTATTATATTATTTTGGAGCATTATCAAGCTATTCCCAAAGTAACCAGGCCCTGGTCGTGGTGAACGATATAGGGATTGGGCAGAAACGGGAATGGTTTGGTGGCCAGACTATTCCTAAAGTAATCAGGCCTTGATCGTGGTGAACGATATAAGGATTGAGCAGAAAAGAGAATGGTTTGGTCACCCCTGTGGTATGTGAATCACAAATTCTGTGAGTAAATCATGTGTGAAAGGCCGAAAAGAAATCAATAGATTGCCCACACAGGAGGTATAAGGAGTGCAAAAAGATTGCGTAATTTCTCTGTTTGTGACCTTCTGGGATTCCTAGCATGATACAGATCCCATATTGAAATATGTTCACCAATCACCACAAAGGTATAAGGATACTCGATCATACTCATGTTTACACTGTTGTGCCTTAACATGATTCAACTTGTGAACTTTGCTTGTTTTAGTTATATGGTGAAGCTATGACTTATACTTTGGCTAAAGGCTATGCCTCTTCCCTCTGATTAGTGTGTGGATTTTTCCCTATTCATTGTGTGTTTGCATTTATCATTTTTGCATACAAATTCATCATCAATTCAGGGAGAGTTTTCAGTACTTAGCTAGTCACTACATTTTGTGGTTGCTTTGTGATGCAAATCTCTTGCTTATTTATCACATAGTGGTACTTCTAAGGGGGAGTTTCTTAATGGCTTTGGCATCCCTATTCAAAAAGGGGGAGAAGAAGAATCTATGCTATACTGCTATCTTTGTTGGGTTTGTTTAAATATGATATATTGCCACAATTGTTCTTCACAAGGTCTTTTGCTTCTAAGTGTTTTAGGTGCGAGTGTATCATTTAAATGGTCACTGATGTGGAAGCATGATCCTTGGTTCTTGCAACATAGGTTGTTAACTATGAGATTATTTTGTATAGGAATGCCAAAGGGGGCGATTGTTGGTATATTTAATGTTGGCACTCCTAAACAAACCGTTGATTGATTAGGAGTGTAAACAACCTATGCCACTTTAAGGTAAGTGGATATGCATGGAAAGTATGTGTTTGTGATCTCCTTAAATGAATATGATTTTCTTAACAAAATCCTTTATTTTATTTTGTTAAGAAAAATCTTTTACCGCTGCGTTTATTAATTGTATTTGAATCCTAATTGATTTAGGATATTTTCAGCAAAATCTTTTATTGTTTTATCTCCTAATTGATAATCTTTTTAATAAAGATATTTCCTGATAGGAAGTCAATTAGGGTTAGGACCTTAAAGTGAGGGGGAGTCGTTGCTCCTATATAGGCTGATTAACACAGGTGTCGTTTGGTATATATGCTTTTGACGCAAGAGATTATTGTTTATCTCATGCTACTACGCTTTTCATGAAAACCTAAAGGCATCGATTAATTCTTATTTCACTTGTCCGTGTTAAGTGAATTCTTGTTTCAGTATTGCATCATTCTCTCGAGGCCAGTAGGGAAGGGTTGCAATTTGAAAATTGAAGGACGCGCTCAGTTCCTTCGTTATCAAGAGAAGAGATTACGGAAAGGAAGAATCAAGGCAAACAAATAAACTAGTGCTGCTAGTGGTTGTAATATTGGTTAATGATTACAATTGTTTGTAAGAGATTTTCTCAACTTCTTCTTAGTGATTGATCCTCTTTCTGGGCTTGTGCCTCGCAGTGATGTTTCCTCAAGTTTGAGGTTTACACTGCGTAAACATATCGTTGTGTTCTTTCTATTTCAGTTTCCAGTACGTTTGGGATTGTTAGTGCATCTTCAATCCCAGATACACAAAAACATGCACGTTCCAGTCTTTACAATTTTGAATCAAAAAGTATGGAGCTAGCAATATAACTCCTGAATGATTATGAATTTATGATTACACTTCCTGTCTCGCATATGTTAAATAACGGGTGAAAAGAAAAAAAAAGGTTTTGTTTAATAGCAGATCATGTTATTATCTAAATAGTTATACAATGGCATGCCTATGGTCTGTAGCCTTCAAGGGTATCGATGCTTATTTTTATCATTAGAAGTCTGATATTATTTGGCTGCTCGGACATTCGTTCTACCAGGTCTATACTATTGTGTTCAATGACGATTTTTTTTTTCTAATCTTGATTATGTAATTAAAAAGAAAGGATTTGAATATCCTCAAAAATATGCAATTCATGATCAATGATCGAAACCACATGTTTCTTGATTCCCGAATTTATGCAATTGAAGGATCGAAACCACATGTTTCTTGATCCCTGAATTTATGCAATGAAAAAATCGAAACCATATGTTTCTTGATCCAATTGTACATAAAAACCTGAAGTTCCTCGAAAATTATAATAAAAAAAGATTGAACTACATGTTTCTTGATCTGATTATCTAGGAACCTGATGTTCCCCAAAAGATTGTCATACAATAAAAGAGATCGAAACCTCATGTTTATTTAATCCCCAATTATTTAAGGGACTAAAGTTCTTCATTTTTATGATTACATGTGAACCTCACGTTCTATCCACTTTTAGAACCTGAAGTTTCTAATTGTGTAGACTCAAACTTAAAACTTTGAGTAATATCTGGCTATTAATAAATGGCTTGGTTTTACTCATATGAACTGCAGTCATCACCTCGAAATTCGACTATCAGTTTGGCTAAAAGTTCATTTGAAATAATTGATTCACATCAAAGGGTAATATGAACCTCATGTTCATAAATAAATTAGATATGAATTATGGATGTTCATGATGGCAAGTATATTCGTTTTGCATAAAGTGACATGATCTATTGCAATTGTCGATATTTTTCACAATTAATGCTTACTAAAAGCCAAGGTAACAATCATCTCAAGAGCTGCATTAAGTACCTCCAATACGGGTGTATAGAATTATCAATGGAAATATCAAAGGGTAACAATCATCTCAAGAGCTTTTATTATGTTATGTAATATGAAATATCAATTGCATTAAGTACCTACAATACAGGTGTATGAAAACGATTGCCATCCAATATGGAATATGTTAAATATTCATAAGTAAATTAAATGTATCATGAACCACATGTTCATTGAGCCAAATACAATAATTTAGCATGACCAGTTGTATCATTCTGGATCTACCATGTAGTGTAAGATCATTTACAGACTCTAATGACATTCATTGTTTGAGTATAAATTTTTTCATACAGTTATGATAGCAAAACTTACTCACAAATACAATTAGGTTTCGCACAGTTTGCAAGCTATGATGCACTGACACGGGTACGGAATGCGGGATACGATACGACACGACACGATACGTAGATACGAAAAAACTGAAAAAATTAAGATACGATACATTTAGGTTACGACAATTAAAATAATGTTTAATATATTATATAATAAATAAGTTGATGATTGCAAATATATTTGATTTTTACTTTTTTTGGTCAAAGAAATAAAAAAAAAATTATGAGAAGAAATAAATTAATTAATTTTTCTGAGTTTGTGACTTTGTGTTCTTCGACAAGTTCTCTAATTCTTTTTTCTTAATATTATAACAAAACTCTCTCTCTCTCTCTAGCTCTCTCTCTCTATCTCTCTCTCTCTCTCTCTCTCTCTCTCTCACGTGCTCTCTCTCTCTTCTATCTCATCTTTTCTTCTCTTCTCTTCTCCGTTTCTTAGTTTCTGTTTCTGATCTACAAACCCATAAACCTTATCAAAGCCGTATCCAATTTTTTCTCAACCAGATACGCGTATCCGACCGTATCTATTGCGTATCGTACCCATATTTCGTACCGATACGGGATACGACACTAAACTGACGTATCAGTGCTACATAGTTTGCGAGTTGTCACTTTAAATGAGACAATCCTCTCACTATTAAGGGGAGCAAAGATTGTTCCAGATGAATGATGTGACTTGGTGTGGGATCTTTATCCACCATGTATCATTTTTATTTTGAATAATAGTCTCAAACTCTCAACCAATTATGGGCAAATTGAAAAAGTGACATATTAATTTTGACCTCAAAATTGGTTTGGCTCGCCACCTACCAATGGATATTTTAAGAATTTTGACCTCACTTAACGGTCAAAGTTAACGGATTGACTTACGGAGGGATTAAACTGATTAAATTCAGTTTACCCCCCTGAACTTTACACCAAACATCATGTTAGTCTCTGCACTTTTAATTTTATCAGAAACACCTATATACTCTTCAATTTAATCAGTTTAGTCCCTCCATCGGTGACGTGACATGCACGCCCAGTCAGCTTTGGTTTATGACTGGGCATGCCACGTCACTGCCAAGTCAGCCAAGAATGGGCTCCACTCATGCCACGTCATCACTTAACGGTCAAAATTAACTGATTGACTGACGGAGGGACTAAACTGATTAAATTCTTGTATAGGGGTGTTTATGATGAAATTAGAAGTGTAAGGACTAACATGATGTTTGGTGTAAAATTCAGGGGGGTAAACTGAATTTAATCCATATAGATATATCATATAGGTGGTGTTCTATCAAAATTAGAATGCCATATTCATACTTTTATTTTCACTTTTTGTAGGCTCGCATACTTTCTTCCTCTAGGTTTCTTTTATGCACTCAAGTATATATATATCTTTGTGCTTGTTTACTCCCTCATATTCACTTCCTCTATAATTTTTGAAAACAAAGAGGGATACAATTAGACAAATACCCTAAAGATGAAATGTAATTGTTCAAGAATTTAATAGGGGCCGGGGTAGCAATTAGCTGACTTCAAAATCGAAAGCTCGTCCTGTTTAATAGGTGTGTGTCAAGGACAAAGAGTTGCAACTCCCTCTACTTAACCACTTTGTGAAATTAGATGGAGTTGAGCTTTAATGGTAAAGCAGCATATACAAGGAAATGACAAATTTATTAATTCAAAGAATGAAAAACATTTGTGGGATATTGTAGCTGTAATGGTAAGAGCATTTTAACCCCACACCCATGTTGTCAATGAAAGAAAGAATAAAAAACATTTACACCCATCAAAATGTCTTGGGAGACTTAAAACTCTAGAGTGTAAAAGAAACTCCTATCAATCACTCAAACAAGAGAGTTCTTGGTTAATTTCTTAACCTCATGACTATCTTTATCTTGACTCAAAAGTGGAGCACCATCCTTAACCTCAGCTGCTTGTTTCTTTTTGTTCTCCTGTGCACAGAAATATGAATACAATCCCATCCCAAAAATGGCCACCAGAATTCCAATTATGTTCCTATCAGTGAAAGGGTCATGTAGTAATGTGTAGCCAAACCCTAGAACAAGGCATGTCTTGAGGTGCCCTAGCACTTGATATGTGACTGGTGATGTCTTGCCAATTACCAAAAAGGTGCTAAAGTTCACAGACACAGCTATCAGGCAAGAAAGTATGATGAATATCTGCACACATATAATCAATTGCAAAGTTTTAATTACCATGTAAGTGACCTCATGAAAGTAGCCAGCATCAAGTATATATATTCATTAATCGTGAAATGTACTAGTTACGTAATAGTCGAATAAGTTATGTTGTCGAATTGCTAATTTGGATATTAATCAAGTGAATTCTGATTTTAATGTGTGATCTCCTACAAGTGAATATTACACATTACACTACATAAACATCGATCTGCATTTGTGATAATGTATATAGAAAGCTTTAAGACTAGTTGCAGTTAATTAATATGTGTAAAGGAGACTATACCAAGACAATGGGGGAGTATTTGTGGGAAAAGACATTTTGCTTGGTGAGGAACTTATCCACCACAGGGCCCGAGACGAAAAGAATAGCTGCTTGAAAAGGAGCCGACTGGTAGAGTAGCTGAGTAGAAGACACATTGAGCCTCTTCTGTATTGTGTTTGTTAGCTGAAATTGAACGCTTAGTTAAGAATCAACCTCTTTTACAAGCCATGTATGGAGTGAAACCTACTGGAAAGAGACTTGAAAACAGAAAGTAGTTGGAAAAAGAGAGCGTATTGTATAAAACAAAATTAGGAAGGATACAATTTGGCCGACACAGGTTGTTATGATGGCTAGAAGAGACAGAATGGTTCCAACAAAATTGAGCTGGAGATCGGTCACAGAGGCAATGCCAACTCCAACAAGTAATAAGAAGAGAGAAAATTTTATCTGCTGGCTGTAAAAAGTAGAAAAAGAAAAGGGTTATTGTGAATGATGAGATGGCATGGGAATATAATAGTGTATATATGCTTCAATATAAGGCTGGGGAAAAATGTAAATTAATGCATTACCTGAATTGCTTTTTAAGGAAAAGAGTTTCCACTAACACAGTAAATGGTATGATCGCAAGCTTGGTCATCTGAAAAAATAAGCATAAAAAAGTTATAACCAAGACAGAGAAAAACCTAGCTAGGTACATCCGAAGTTCGAATATGAATATATGATGTCTCTTTTTTTAAGAACAATTACATTAGAGAAATGAACCATACTTTTTGATCACATTTGTGATTGAGATAAGTGCGTTTAGTCCAAAATGACTAGATAGTGAGATGAAATCAAGATATATATACCTGGTAGAATCCAACGGAATTGAATCCCAGGCTCAAATTGAGTAGTCCAATGGAAATACCATTTAGAATGCCAAAGAGCATTACAGTCTTCATGTCAATTGACTTGCTCTCGAAGAAATTGAGACGATTTGCCACATGAAGGGTGCAGAAAGTTACCATGAGATGCCAACTGGTAAGTGTTGTTGCTACCAGAAAGAAATAAAGTGACAGTAAAAGTTAAAATGAAGGTGCAGTAAAAGTTAAGAAAGCTTATCAAGGTGTAGGAAAAGAAAATAAATCAGTTGAAAAGACAAAAGAAAAATATTAATTGGTTACCAAATGGAAAGCCAAGGTTGCTCATCAAGGCTTTGTTGCATATAACAATGGAGACAGATGATGCCACTGAAAGAAACAGTGCACCAAAAACGCCCAATTGGAAGCCAGTCATTTCTCCCATCTTCTTCAATGATATGTATTGCTACATGAAAATGAAAACAAGATTATATAGCTCGGTGCACCTTGTACACTAGCTAATTGAATATTTTGGGTATAGAAGCCATGCCAAATGCTAATTCCAAACAATACTTAGATAACAAAGGAATGGGTGCTGGCGACTTAATAAAACTTAATACACTAATGGGAAGGTTTCAAAACTTCTTGTTGGAATGCATAGTGATCATTACATAAAAATATGTTAATTTAGTTGCTTAGCTGACTATAGAATGTTAATCATTTATCCAACCAACTTTTTTTGTCTGGGATGTTAAATGGTTTTCTGATTAATTAAGCTGATTTTTTCAAAGATAATTCTCGAAAAAGAACCTAAAAAATGTATTGTTTACGATGACATTGCAAGTTGGTCGGGACGAAGATGATGTCATCGCTTAAAGAAGATTTTATCAAGGCTTCAGTTCAGTTTGTAGCTACACCCATTTTCCTACTCAGGACACCCCCAACTCCCTTTTATAATACCCACGTTGAGCTAGCTGTTATTATGTGCTCCACGAT
The DNA here is from genome assembly GCA_029955375.1 of Rubus parviflorus. Classification (NCBI taxonomy): domain Eukaryota; kingdom Viridiplantae; phylum Streptophyta; class Magnoliopsida; order Rosales; family Rosaceae; genus Rubus; species Rubus parviflorus. The sequence goes on from JARGGL010000010.1 coordinate 5,262,606, forward strand.
GATGAACACACATTAATTAAAAGACAAAGAAAAGGACGGGCACGAACCTTTCAGAGAAACCAGAAATAGAAGCTCTGAAACTTCACAAAGATCCGGATCTTCTCAGTTTATGATCGGAGAGAGAGAGAGAGAGAGAGAGAGAGAGAGAGAGAGAGAGAGAGAGAGAGAGAGAGATGAAATTACTCCATGTACGTATCAATACATAAATGTATAGACGTAGGGCTTCGTGCTACAACTCCATGAAAATAAATCACCAGTACTCCAGCAAGTTTGAGCAGCAAAACCCTGCAGGCTTTAGAAACTGAAGGTGGGATTGGATTGAGAGAGCAAAACTCAGATAGATAGAGAGAGAAAGAGAAAGTGGTCTCGTGGCTTGTATGAGAATGTATGCATGTAATTACAAGGTTTTGGAGGCTTTTTATTATGTAGGTTTGCTCTAGCTTAAATTTTATGGTTGGTGCCAAACGGCGTTTAGTTTTATAAGGTGCTGGGCCCTGTTTTCTTCGCGTGGCTCCCATAAGATTCCAGAAGCAAGTTAACGGCCAATCTAAGCAACAAAGAGTTACGTCGACACTGAAAAATTCAATTCAAATGGACCGTTAAGAAACTGACTGGTATTGTTTTGAATGCCAAAAACACCCTTCCCCCCACTAAATGTACGTAATGGAAAAAATGGCCATCTTTTGCTCAAGTGCTAGCTCTTACTTGGTTTAACAAACAATAAAGAAAATTACATTTACTTGCATCTCTTGGTGTATAAGTCGAAGAATTTGTTAGCAAATGAAAAAAAAATAAAAATATGAAGTTGGAATGATGCTATACCATAACGGGCACGGGCGTTAAGCTAATAGTTAAGGACGGACACAATACTAGATAACATCAGTTAAGACAAACACATAAGTTTGACGTCTTTTTTTTTTTAACCGCTTTCAAACAAAGTTTTTCAACCAATACAAGAGTCAAATGTGATGATCAAGATTTGGTGCTAGTAATCGCATTAGGTGGGAGAATGGTGAGTTAGTCCATGAATGAAATCTTTACAGATTAGGAGGCTAACGTTGTTATAACTAAAGTGACAATACTAACCACAAGAACTAACTTGGGAATACTAACCAAAGAAACTAACATGGGATTATATCAAATCAATCTTAGCACACAAGACAGGAGGACGGTGATAGGTGAAATGTTTCTTTTAGGAGGGTGAGGTATCTGCAAATGCAAGCAAATAGTTTGGCACCCCTCAAGCTCAATTAGTGTTTGGTGAAGAGGCAACTTTAGTCTCACTCCAATATATTAAAAAAGAAAAGAATATGTCTATTCTTTTAGCCTTATTCTTTTTGCTAACATTTTGGTCCTTTTCTCAACATTGTGTATCTTGAGATGATATTTTCTTTAATTTATGAATTGCGAAAATCATAACATTTTTTTTGAACTAAAAAAAATCAAATATGTATTATTGAGGTTGAATATAGAGAAGACAAAAATTCATGTTAAGCATCCCAAAAAAGCCTGCGCCAGTATTTGTATATAACATTTTTATTCTTGAGGGTGCCAAACATGAAATTCTGCAAAGACCCGAACACAAATGTTCGGGTAGGGTTACCATCATTATCAGCCATTGAATGTGATAAATCTCTATCTTGCCTTGCAACCCCCCTGCAAATGCACCCCGCCACTCCCTAAACATCTTTACCCCGAGCACTGAAGCAGCACCCGTGCCAAACTATTTGACATTTTTTGCTAAAAACCGACACTCTTTGGCATTTAAAGGTTAACTGTCTTGGGACTTACATTTTGGTATTCAGAAGATTTAGGTTGAAATTTTTTATGTTCTTATTCTCAATTCTTAATTTACTAATGCGAGAGACAACGACTACACATTGTGAGTGACCTGCAAATTAATTGATTTATGATCATGGACAATGACTTTGTGACCATGGATTGACCTTGATCGATCGAGTTTTAGTCTTTTGCTTTCATATGAATCAATTGTGATCTAGTGTTGCTGTTGCTCTTGATTGGGATGCGTTACTTTTCTTTTTCCTTTTCAATTCCTATTTAATATAGGGTTTTAATTGGACTTTAATTTTCATTTATTAAATTCTATATTTTACTATATAACAACTATCAAGAAATCCATGTCACATTTATAAGGGATGATATGACCATATGCATTATAATTTGGTAAACAAATTTGGGATCTCTAGAACTTCATAAACCTCTAAATGTTTTTTATCGTCGATCTCAAAATGTAGGAATATCTGCTACTGAAAATTGGTCATAAACTTGGTCAACAAGATACAATATGTAAATTTAGAAGAACTTGAGATGAAGCATGCAACTCAGCATTGCTTAAGAAAAAAAAATGGTCTATCAATCTCCAAACTTCAACGTGAACCTTTTTGTTCAATTTGATTGCAATCTTTTCCAGGGACGGAACCAGGATTGGAAACTTGGGGGGGCTAAGTTTATGTGTTCAATTTGTTTGGCCGAAGGGCAAAATTTTTTTTTGCCCAAAGCCATATATATGAGTAGTGAATGCAGACCTGCAGTATTCATCAATTGATTCATTGATTAATCAATAATTTCAATCAGTCAATATTTCAATTAATAAAATTCTACTACTGTATAGGCAGAACACAAATTAAGATTGCAAGAAGTCCCAACTCTCAAGAATCAAAATCAAAGAACAAGAAAGCTCAAGAGTGATGAGAGCTAACTTATTCGTATACCGAGGAGACGAGTAGAGGATTGGAGACTCGGACTATTGTCTATTGAAGCCTTGAAGGAAATCAAGAAATGAAGGAGAAGATCTGAATAAGTGGAATTGAGATTTGGGAAAGAATGAATCAAATACTACAATTTTTTTTTTGATAGACAATAGGGCCTTTCCCAGAGTGACACTGTTTGCACAAGTGTATAAAATAGGGAGAGACACAGAGAGAGTAGAGAGCGAATTGAAAATGGCAGAGAACAAAGCAAGCCTAACCCAAACCTAATGAATATTTTTTTTTTCTGGGGGGGCTATTACATGAATAACCCTATACTTAGTAATATTTTACCAAGAATTTGGGGGGGGCTGCAGCCCCCACAGCCCCAGTACTGGTTCCGTCCCTGATCTTTTCATACTCTTCAAGAACTCGTGAGTAATGCATGTGTTCTAAACATAATACAAGACTATGGTTCCAAAATCAAGGCAAAATTTGAATGCAACTCCCTTCGATCTGACTTGGCAGATAGCAATTACCTTGGTGAAAGAAGCTGGTAAGATAAATTTCTCGAACCTTTGAGAAACCGCACAAGGAAGATACTCAAACAAGATCACTGGCGGGGTAAACTTCTTTTCTCTTATAAAACTAACAATGGCTAGATACATAAATCTGGCTCAGCAAAGTGAAAAATAATACAGTAGGAATTGGACTCTTTTGACACCCCCTTCATGGTCGATGGTAAACATGTACAGAATGATGGAAATTAAAGGGATGGGGATGGGGGTGGAGGTGGAGGTTTTGTTTAAGGGGAATTGATTCATACTTTACCCCCTTCCTCTCTTAGCAAGGTATGCCTTGTCTGCACCGAGTAGGCGAGCCTGGAATTCAGCCCATTCATTTTTGCACCTTGTTCTCACCTGCATGAGGAACCGTGCAAGAGAAAATATTAAGTCAAACCATGTATGACGATATATATCTAATTGAATTGAAAGAGGGGGAGAATGTGGAATGAGATCTTAATATACCATGTCACGTACCGATTCCCAGGGAGCTTTTCCATCCTCGGACTCTCCCTGAAAATTGATGATGGTTTAAAAATTATTACTATTCCCAGGCTAATTAGAGAAATGAGACAATGCGTTTTACCTTACTAAATCAAAACGTATGCATCAACATTTTACCTTGTTAAATCAAAGCATATGCATCAACATTAATCAGGACGACAACAAAAGCAAGTTGCTAGAAGATGATATCGTATTATTTAACTTTTCATCACATGATTTGTTCTCCTAAAGCAGATGCATCCATTTTTAATGCCAATATGCCAAATTAGAACTGACACCTAAAAAGCAAATTCCCAACCAATCTCCCCCCCCCCAAATTCCCAACCAACCTATATTACACATATATAATATATTCTTTTAATTTGAACGGTGAATATATAATACATATTCATGTATAATAGATTGACCCCATTACTTTTGATAGAATATCCTAATACTAATCAAGGGAAGATGAATCTCTTCTCCGAGTTGAATACCATTTCTATATAGGATGCATACTTCTCTATGTACAACAAGCATATAACTATGAGGCGTACATATACTATACATATGAAAGAGAAATCAATACAAATTTTGGTCACATTGGAAGGGATCGAACACTGGATCGATATATAATATATTCTTTTTGAACCATGAATATATAATACATATTCATATATAATATATTGACCCCATTACTTTTCATAGAATATCCTAATACTAATCAAGGGAAGATGAATCTCTTCTCCGAGTTGAATACCATTTCTATATAGGATGCATACTTCTCTATGTACAACAAGCATATAACTATGAGGCATACATATATTATACATATGAAAGAGAAATCAATACAAATTTTGGTCACATCGGAAGGGATCGAACACTGGACCTATTCTTATGGTTACCCACTCTCCACCCTCATTCGCCACTTGGGTTTAACCCTAACAGGAGATTAAGACCTTGAAATCTTGAAAACAATGCTAAATCAGAAAACATACAAATGATGACTCACCTGGCCTCCAAGAGAAGGAATTACTTGATGAACAATCCACTGTGAATCAACTACGCCAATCTTTTCATGTGCAGGCTGGTGAGACAAAAAGTAATGGAAAACAAAAGTATTAGGGTTTCTCATAATAGAAAGGCCTACCTCATTTAGCAGTTGCATTGCAACCAAGGAACAATATAGGGCAACACATGCCTCCTTTATTTTTGAGATAAATTGCATTCTTTTAGGCATAGTTCTCTTTGAATTCACGTATGGAATACTAATCACGAGTAGCATAAAAAATGAATTCAAAGAAATTAAGTATTTATCATTTAAAGTAGAACTGGATTGCACTTATTGTCAAGTTCCTTGGTATTGACAGGTGCAGTTCAATAGTTATTGCTGCCCTACTCTCAATACATTGTTCCTTGGGTTTTAAGAAAATCCTCTGCAAATATTGAATAAAAGTAAAGCGGTGAACTTTTTTGCAATATCGCTTCAAAGACGAAACTCTCTTCTTTTTTTTTTTGCTTTTATGTTTTCCTTGCTTTAAATATTATGCAATGAACTGGAGGGGCCAATAAAAGGTGATGGCAGTAACCAATAAATGGGAAAATTGAATGAAACTGTGTGTTTTGGCAAGTATTTACTACTGTACCTCCATGACTCGTCCAGTGGAGGCTTGAAAGTAAGCAATTGACAGATAACCAACAATATAAGGCATAACAGAGCAGAAAAAGTTCTAGCGAAGACAAGAAGAATATGAACAATGATTCGCAAAAACTGCTAACCTCTACACATCTTCTGAGAGCAAAATCCAATCCCCATCCATGCACCAAATCATTCTACAAGTATCATAAAAGCATTTTATTACCAATTGTGCAGAAGATAGAAAAGAAATAGCAACAATTTTTAAAAGAAAATATCAGTTAACTTAAAAGATCTAGTCTGTAAGTCCTCACATATGAAACTATGAATAGCCTAGCCAGACAATTCTAACAATACACTATACCTGAATCATATGCCAGACACAACGCCAAGCTTCCCGAGAAAAGACAGGGGCCATTATTTCCACGAACCTGAAAGATGCTCAGATGGAAATGTTAATTGTTAGACTCATTCCAAGCATAATTTGATATCAGAACTAAGCAAAAGAACAATATTTCTTCCTTGCTATCTAATGAATCTTCCTTCAAGCTCAATTTTATTTCCTATAAATATACCAACATTAACAATCATACTATCCAAAGTCCGAAGAACTTGGTTACTGAATAAAGCTCATATTTAAAAACTTCAACTGAAGCTCATAAATGGACACATTGTCAAGATGATCACTAGTGCCAGGTGAGATATATCCACCTTATTTAAGCAGGAAAACTCCGACCAACATAAAAGCCTACATACACCAACAATAATGCACATACACGAGCGCACACAAACAATGCTACGAGAGAGAGAGAGAGAGAGAGAGAGAGAGAGAGAGCATACGCAGCACAAGGAGGCAGATGTGGATCACTACACCAGCCCGGTTTTTCTTCTGTATCCCTGTTTATCAATCCAGACATAAGAAAGATGAAAATCAATTTTCACATGGCACATATCTAGCTATATAATGAGACAAGTGTGTGTATTAGAGGAAGGGGTTGTGTGTGAAAGTAGAGAGAGTACTTGTGGACTTCTCTGTCACCTCTCCTCTTTGTCATCTCCCATGTCAGCCCACTATTGGGCTCAAGACCAGGTTGAGAGATTTCCAAACCATATTTCTTAACCAACTCAATATACCTGCCAAATCACATGGATCACAATGGGAAAATAGGGTACAAGAGACATGATTAGGAACTTGAATGACAAAAACCAAAGAAAGAGGGACAAAAAAATATGATCAATGAAAGAGAAACTTACTTCTCTGCATTGAAGTGTTCTACTCCCAAATCTTCATCCCAAATGAATATATAATCATAAGCTGCGACAACATCAGGATGCAGAAATCTTTTTGCATACCACCTGCGATACATTGAAAAGTATCTAATGAATCAGACTGCAGTAAGTTCAACTCTTACATAAAAATGCAAGAAAAGAATGAGGACTTCAACTATGTTTAAAAAGCTTGCTCATCAGTAAAAGCTATTCGGATGATAGCTTTACACTATGAAAGGCACCAATACTTACCACTTGGCTTGTCTCTTCACACTAACATGAATTGCTTTCTTTGACCACTCAAATTCTTCCCATTCACTAGTCCGCCCATCATAGTGAAAAAGCAATATTGTGAAATTCTCAGAGAACTACCAAAATGTAAGAATTAGCCTCATTATTGTAGAATAGCAAATCAATGAAGAATGAAATACAACAAATGACGCATTTTAAAACCTTTTTAACTGCTGCATCAATATTTTTCTTCTGATTAATACCGACAGTAAATGTTACCAAGTACTTTGGCTTCTTTTTTAGATCCTGCAGATTCAAAATTGGTATAGTAAGACATTTAACAGATCTAAATAATAGAGGGGCATGGACAATAACCAATAGCCTCAAAGCTGGAGAGTAACTGTTGGACCATTATTCAGCAGGTCACACATCCAGATACACATGCAATATATGTGCATAGGGGCACCACTTGGCTAAAATTTCCACTATCACCTACAACCATATGTCTCCAACTAATATTTCCTTCCAACAACCCCCTTTCCACTTCGAAAGCATAAAACCAATGTAACCTAATTCATTCTGACATTTCAGACAATACTTTTTTAAAATGTAAGGTAAGCTGCTATTTTCACTATAACTATCAAATATCATACCTCACTAGAACTCTCAAATATCATACCTCACTGGGTACACCCCATAATCTGCGCAAATACAAATCAGTTTGTGGAACAATAATTCCTGGTGGTAGTGTTTCTGCACCAGGAGGATTTGTTGGAACATATATCTGTAATCAAATGAACAAAACAATTATAATCATACAATGAACATAAATTATGGCTGGCACTAGCACTAGGAAATTATTTTAGGACCCTATAGCCAAATTCAATGTCGCCACTTATCTGAATGATAGGTTCTAAGAAGAAAATGAGGAGGCAGTATTTGATCAGACAACTATTGCATATATGACCATGCATTGATAGACAAACATAAGCTAGGAAAAGATTAGAAAAATCCTAAAAACAGAGGCATAAAAAATTGGGCCTTAATATCGTATGCCACCTAATGAGGACAGGAACTATTTGTAGGAAGTTTATTAATTTCCCAACTAATAACACCATATCTTTTGATGAAATTACACACAATGTTGTCTGAGAGGTCACCAAGTTGAATCTCGATAATTATTAATTTTTGAGAAGAACCCCTATAATTTTAAATAAAAGAAGATACAATGAGTCATTGCTCTTCAAGTTGAACAAAATGAAAACTCAACAATGAAAAAAAAATTCAGAGAGTAACCATAATAAGTACCTTAGGAACACCCTCTGATCCTTCATCCTCAAGACTCTTGTTTGTGTTAGTTGTAGGTGTACTACGCATATCGGGAAAGTGTACATCAAAAGATGGAAGTGAAAACCTAATCTGCAAAATTCAGAACAAATCAGCTAGATATAGGCATCCGAATTCTATAAGACACATTCTGGTGGAGGCCCAATATACCTTTGTTAGAAAAGCCGTCTGCAATGATACACCAATGAAAAATCCAAAGAGAACTCCCAAAGTTGTATAGAAAATAATCCTGGCACTGTCATTTGATTTTTTAACTCCACTGTAAAATCAAAATTAGAAAATTAACCGAAAACCAAACTCATGAGGAACAGAGAGTAATACATCAATCTGTATTTTGTTTATAAATTCCTACCTGCGGTGTGCAGTGCCCATTATTGGTGTTGTCCCTGAGACTCAACTCAAAAGCTCATTCAGCAACTTCTCAAGCCAATATTGCATTCTTCAATCCCCTCCCAATTTTCTATCAAACTAAAAGCCGTAAACTTTCACTCCTAATTCGACATAAAAAATCACAACCAGAATCAACATAACGAATTATCCCAATCCTTATATCACATTCTTCATCATCATCATCAGCACACACGAAAATCAAATTCAATTGCAGTAGAAGATATGATTAATGTACTGAAACGAATGGAAAAATCAAATAAAGCGAGAAAAACCACGTTTAATTCTCCTTGTTGTTTCAGTAATAAGAAAATTGGGAATCGAAATTGAATGGCATTGCAGAGGTTTCTAGGGTTTGAAACTTACGCGCTGGGACGATCGTATCAGGGAGGGAGAGAATGTGCTGCTGCTACAAGCCTACACCTACACGGTCGTATAAGAATGAATAGTTGGAATACAATTTCTGGATTCTGGGCTTTGCTCCAATTTTGTGGGACTAAATTGCCCCGCTCCTCTTTGAAACGTATCGGTCTCTTTTTTGTCCTTTTCCTGAATGCGCGCCACGTACTGCAGTTTTACATTTACCGAAAAATTAAAATTGGTACATTAAAAATTACTGTTTCGTAATTTCGTTACTTATGCGTTAGGGTTGGTGTAATTTTTGGTGAAACTCCTTGTTCAGACTTCAGAGAGAGCAGTGATCTACGAGTCTCTCGATCACCATTGAATCTAAATCAAGGGGTGAAGAATAAATCAAAGAATTTAAAAACTTCGTTGTTCGACAAATTAGAGGTTTGAAGATAAAAAAAATTGTTTTATTTTTCGTATTTGGTAAGTGCATGATTAGAAAACAATAACAATTCATTCCAAAAAGAGAGAGAGAGAGAGAGAGAGAATCTCTAACAATATTTCCTTTTTGACTGCACAAAAAAAAAGAAAAAATATTTATACTCTATTACATGCTTGACATTCCTTAGTGGCTAGTGAACTTTTCTTTTCAAAGTTTGATGTGTTCAGTTTATTCATGATTAAATTACACTGTTTCATCGAAAAAGTGTAAGATATATATTTTGGTATCCATTTTATTGTTTTTGTACGTATTATGCATTACAGGCTGCTGGGAATAAAGCATTTCAGGCAGGGAGTCATACAGAAGCTATTGAGCGTTATACTACTGCTTTGTCATGTAATGCGGAATCACGTCCTTTCACAGCTGTTATTTTTTGCAATCGTGCTGCTGCATACAAAGCGTTGGACCAGATTACTGATGCTATTGCAGATTGCAGCCTAGCTATAGCTCTTGATGGAAGTTATCTAAAGGTTTGTTCAAAGCTGATGATTTCTCAATGGTTTTTTGATGACTGTTGATCTTCATTTATTGGTTTCCTTAAATTGCATTTTCACTTCTACAGTATCAGTCGGTCGATGAGGTCGTCGGTCGGTCGATGAGGTCGTTAGGTGAGATCACCTGTCAGTCGGTGAGGTTTTGTGGGTTGTTGTATGAAGGATGATTGAGTTTTTTTTTTTTAATCATGTTTTCTAAAAACACCTAAAATCACAAATTGTTGTTTTACAAAACGTAGACAAAAAACTGTATCTTGCATTTTTTATTTTCTAAATTCATTTTTTAAAAACACTCTACCAAACACGTTTTACATCTATTTCTGTATCTGAAAAACGAAAAACTGTTTCGCAAAACGTTACCAAACGCGCTCTTAGTTATAGTCTCAAGTATATTTCATTTACATTATAAAGACACTAACTAATGAGTATTACATATTGACCTTGATATAATTACGTGGATAGCCACATAAATACTAATATTTACAACACTCTCATTTAGATGTTCACCAATCAACTATATAGTGTTAGACGCGCTTATTGTTATCTCGTTAAAACCTGGTCAGAAAACGAAAAGTCATTGGGACAAAACAATCACGATCGAAGGAAAAGTGAAACAGTACCGATGAGAATCTCATGCATTCCTATAGGGGTCATCATTTGGCCCTTAGGCCCTAAGCCCATTTCAAGCCCGCCCGGCCCGTAGGGCCGAAGCCCGGCCCGGCACTTCCTCTCGGCCCATTTGGCCCGGCCTCTTTTTTTTAGGGCCGGGCTTGGGCTCAAGTATTTAAGCCCGGCCCGGCCCTAAAGCCCGGCCCGTTTCGGCCCGTAAAGGATTAGCCCGGCCCGGCCCTAAAAACCATTTCAAGCCCGGCCCGGCCCGGCCCTAATATATATATATATATATATATATATATATATATATATATATATATATACTCACACATATAATTATACAATAATATATAAATCTTTCAATTTTTTCTTGTATTTATTAAATTCTTTTAATTTAGAAGTTTGTTTGTTAATATATTGGTGTTTTTTTTTTCATATATATATATATATATAACCCTTTTGAGTCCAATGATAATTATCCTACTATATATATATACACACACACACACATATATATAATTATACAATAATATATAAATCTTTCAATTTTTTCATGTATTTATTAAATTGTTTTAATTTAGAAGTTTGTTTGTTAATATAATAGTATGTTTTTTTTTCATATATATATATATGAAAGCCCTTTTGAGTCCAATAATAATTATCCTCCTATATATATACATACACACATATAATTATACAATAATATATAAATCTTTCAATTTTTACATGTATTTATTAAATTATTTTAATTTAGCACTAAAAAAAATTTGGCCCTACCCGGCCCGACCCAAAAAGGCCGGCCCGGCCCGGCCCTATCGGCCCATTTCAGCCCTGGGCCGGTGGGCGGGCTAAGGCTCGTATATTGAAGCCTCGGCCCGGCCCGGCCCGGCCCGGCCCTAAATAATGTTGACTTTGACTCGGCCCGGCCCGGCCCTAAGCCCTAAAATTTAGGGCCGGGCCGGCCCTAGCCCGGCCCATGATGACCCCTACATTCCTATTCAATATGATCAGTGAACCACTTCATAAGAATAATTTAATCTTTGTCTCCAATTCATGAGTTTTCTATTCTGAATAACATGCCATCAGATTTGGACAAAAGGGGCAAACTTGGACAAGGTGGAGACTGGAGACGATAGATGACCCGATAATAATAGGGCCCATAAAATGATGAAACCCGGCCCATTCAGGAAGCAAAGTTAAATGAAAGTCTTGGGAATCAAGTTTCCTATGATTAAACCGTTATATTTAAAAACCAACTGGCATCTAGGAGTACGCCACCATGAAACTGGTCAGTTCCTTATCTCACGACGACCTTTGCTCCCTCCGGTGACCTCAAATTCCACGCCTCCCTCCCCTCCTCCGGAACCCTTACTTCTTCACAATCCCCAAATCGAATTGCGAGTAAGCCCCAATGCCGAATCCCCCAATCCTTAAACCCTAACCCTAATCGACGAAGGATCTGGAATGGACTCTATGTACTCCTTCTTGAGCACAGTGAGGAGAGTACTGATCGATGGAATATTTTGCACCGGCAGACCGTAGTTGTCACAAGCTAATGGTGGTTACGGTGCACGCTGTGCTCATAGAGTCCGGTTTGATCGGATTGGACTCAATTCCAAGACTGCAGAGAGATCTCGGTCGATGGCTTTTGCCATCGTTTCTGGGTCTTTCCTATACTTATCTCCCTGAGATTATTCTGCAAAATAATCGTGGCCTCGAAGCGATTGAGTTGAAGATTGAGTGTTGGGCATTTCCTCAATGTCTCTGGATCATGGATATTCCACGGAGCTCCGAATGATAGCTTTGGGTATTCAAGATATATTTTTAGCGAGGTTCAGCCAATCTTTGCCTATGTTCCCAGTGGTCCTCTTGAGAAATGTCACTAGCCAATGGACTAAATGCAAGAACACTCCCCCACTGTGTTTCTCGAAACACTAGAATCTTAATATATATTGTGCTCTTTGGTATGGGACTTGGTGCCCGTTCAGACTAAAATGAAAAATGTACATCCATGCTAACTGTACTGAATGTTTGCAACTTGGCAGAAGCCACAAAAGAGAGAAGCCCACATTCTTTGCAGCAGCACAAATAGGGGCACCCTGAGAATTCAGGGTGATAAACTGATAAACATAAGCCGTATGGTTTCGTGGATAGCGGTGGGGGAGATTGCTGTGCTCATTTGAGCATTTTTGTTGCTCTAATTCCTATAGCATGTTCAGTCCACCACCACTTCCGAAACACATACAAAAGCTAGATATATATATCGTATGCTTCAAAGCAACCAGACAGTAATGGATTTGCCCACAAAAATTAGCAGCTCTTTCTCCTTTCCAAGTCGTATCACTACTTGGTTTTGTATCTCTGCTTCAATTGAGGGTGGAATCTTTTTGCCAAAGGTTTGGACTCCCCCGTCTCCTGCTCGAATCCTCTCACACAAACGAAGCCTGCAAAGCATAATATTACCAACCTCATTTGTAAATTAAGCAGCTCACCTGGACCTGAGTTCAGAGTTTAACAGTGTTCATTTTCACTACAACTGATCTCAAACTCACTCAGCACACTATTCCCACAAATCGCTATAGCTAATTGTCATCAACAAGAGTATCAATAAATTTTTCATACTATATAATCTCGCTTATTTGTTTAAGAAAGTAATGTTGCTGCTAGAATGCTATTTTGTCTGTCTTATCTTTTTTTTTTCCTTTTATTATTTCAATAAGTCAATCTGTTGGTAACTGTAGTTATTCAACATTTCACATCATACCTTCCTTAAAGCAACGCTCAATTTCCTCAGCCGATAAACCTGGTTCAGAGATAGTGAGCTTAGCAAGCAAAATATTCCAATCTTTGTAAAACAAGTGCTGTATATAACTATATATATATACATACCTCTAAATGTTCCCGAGATAGTACCTCCACAATATAAAGTCCGCCTAGCCAAATTCTGTATCGATGCCATAGGAACATCAATTGGATTTTCACTGGTTCTATCATCAGCTAACACCTGCAGCCGGTGATCAAATTTTTATTTCAGAACACCAGCTTGGTTGGAAACTTCAAAAACTTCAGACAAGGAAAAAATTCAAAAACTTCCACCTCATTAGCTTGAAAGAATGTTCCGTTAAGTGGGAAAGTTCCTCTCACTGCAGTGCGACATGGTATCTATCTCATGAATTGTTGTATACGTTAGTTTATCGCCTGTTAGTTTTAGCATATGAAAATATGAAAGCCGGGGATTATTAGTTATCCTCACCAATAATGTTCCTGGAACAGTATGCTCTCCAAAACTAGATATCAAGTCAATTGGCTTATCAATAATACCAGGTGTCCATACAGCAAGAAGGTAAGGGCAGGGGTCATGAGGATCTCTTCTCTTTAGCTGCATTAATTACAAGGAAAAAAGTGTTATTGCAGATCTGAAAGTCAAATTTATACAAGCCAATACGATTTTGCAGATCCAGGAAAAAAGAGATATCTAACCCCTTTCAAAATATGGTGAGTATCTGGGAGTTCATAGCTGCATTTTGAATGGAATTGTGTTGGTACATTCACTTTCATAAGTTAAATTAGAGTGGTAATTAACATTGAATAATTTGGTTCAAATAACTCATATAACTGCAGACTATAAAGCACTTAATATATAGCTTATATATATCTTTCATGAAAGAAAGAGATTTTGTGCTTACACTTGATGTTCTGTCCTAGATCGGCGTGTTGGGCTAATTGCAACTTGAACTCTAGCAGTTGATATGGTCCCCTCTTGAAGCAACACATGAGTACTCCTCTCTAAAACATCCTTCACGCTTCGTACAGACTGCTCATCTTTGACTTTGATTTTAGGAATTTTATTATGGGCCCTTACAGGAAAATCTTCGATGTCCCCTTTGCACCTTGCACTTTATCCAACAAGTTAATGGAAATCATTAACACAGAAACATGCTAAATGAATTACATTTGTTATCTAAGTAAAAATTTCTGTAAGAGGGACTTCTGTAGATTTTAGATGGAAGTCATAGACTCATAGCCCACTGTATACTTCATGAATTCTGAACCATAAGGTTTCTGAAGTTGTACATAAGAAATTAAAATATATGGTGAAAGTAAGATCTTTTTTATAAGTAATTAAGCAAAGAATGAGATTCAAAACCTTGCAACAGAACTAGAAAAGTGCTTGCACTCGCCTCTCAAAGGACATGTATTGCAGTTTGGTTTATTTTTCGTACAGAAAACCTGTACATGTATGAAAGCATAATATATTTGATGATTGAGAAACAGGGGAGCTACCAAACTGCATTATTTTCATGTAGCAAATATACTTAATAGAAGAAGATGCATACCTTACCACAGGTAATCATTTGACAGTGTAATTCATACCTGTCAACAATTAGTATTTTAGTTAGTACAAGTATGTCAGCTGAAAAGCAAACAGTTTGACATCAGATTGAAGACAATTCATGAAATTGGAAATCATACAATGTTTGTAGGTCAAGAGTGGACAAACTTGGCCACAAATACTTATGAATTGAATTTTCCTTCGGGTACCTGAACAGAAAGAATGTTTTAGATTCATATATAATTTGAATTTCAGGTAATTCTGATAATTAGTTCAAAAGAGATTTCGGTGCTCCGTCAATTGGAACACATTCTAAAAATCATGCTCTACAAATGGTGAGCTTGTGGCACAGGAGAATTTCAAGAAAAAAAGGTGTTCACACATATAGATTCCTGACCTCTTTAAATGATGTAGTTGCAATTTCCAATACAATGGCTGAATAGGGACCCAACCAAGTCGCACAACAATCCGACCAACATTAGTATCAACCTGAAAGAAGAGACAAGTTAAATTTTCAAGAGCAAAATCAAACTCCATCTTTCTAATTACTGGTACCACTTTCGATCAATTCCTTACCGGGAAGGCAAGCTGCTTCAGTGCTAAAAGTCGTATGCACTCCACGCATTTCAAACCCATTCCTTCTATGCTCAACAGGTATTTTCTACACATACATAAATAGAGTATAAATCAAAACTACCACATAACTTCAATCTTGCATATACGAAACAGATAAAATGTTCTGCCAAAACAGATGCAATATAAACCTACAGTTATGGATCGAAGCATCAATCCGCACAAACTAGACAAATGTACAGTGGAACTTGTAACTAGGCATAGAACATATAAGTTCAATATTTCTTTCTTGCTTCAATCTGACTAAAAGAGAACCTAAATCCACAATTCCAGATTTAACGTTTCATATTGCTTACTTCACTTCGTCTGATGGAACATCTCTTAACCATTCAAGATCGATGCTTCCATGATCACTTTTCAGCCTATCAAGGAAGTCCTGAAAAGTTGAGAAATTATTATCACAATCATATCATCTTTTCGAGCTACCTTCATCTAATTAAACTGTTCTTACTAGGACTTTCTGTATACCTTGATGCGTCCTGCAAGCTTATTGTTCATTCCTCTACCCAAAATGCTTTTGGAAACATCAGTCAAAGGTGCTTGTCTAACAGCTTCCCAGTCTAAAGAGTCCATTGTATCGCCACTCCTCTCTCCTTGTTTCCCTTTGGAGTAAATGTTCCTTAAACTGTCCCAATCAACTTCTTCAACATTTTTTCTTTTTCTTGTCAAGGTAGCTGCCTTCATCTTTGTCTCATTAAATCCCACAACAGAAGAAACTGCATGTTTTTTCAAACTTAAATTGTTCCTTCGTGACTTATTCTGATTACAAGCTTTCTGATATTTTGCAGCAAGCGACATGAAGGCAGAGCTGCACACCAGAAAAGGTTCAATAGATATATTTACTTCTTTGTTAACCTACTGTGAATATTATTGCAACAGTCCATATGACATGACAAAGAATATATACTACAAATAAGTTTTACCTTGACAAGAAGTCCGATACATTTTGGGTTAAAAATGCTCCAACAACTGAGTCCACAACAGAACCTCTCCACTCCCTAAAATATTTCTTGCCTGAAAAAACCATTGTTGTGATATTAGTATTGCAGGTGCAGTGTATTTCTGCGTATGCCATCCCACTACTAGAAGTTGTTTAGAAACTCATAAGTCAAGTTTCTATGATAACTATATTTAAATGTATTGAAGCTTCAAAGACTAAATTTGTCACCTTGAACAAGATTCATGCAGGCAATGAAGGATTTTACTCGTTCATGTAATGCCCCCCTTTTCTCTACGCACCATTTCTCCTTGTCTTCATTGCTGTCAGCTTCATCTATCCTTCTATCAACCTGAGGTAGCCTGTGCCTTCCTACAATACACCTATGTGCTTCCCGGTTCTTCCTAATATGGCCAGTTTGTTTACCCTTTTGCAACTTGAGAACATAATATCTAGTAGTAGCTTGAGAACATCCCGCCTTGGATGACCTAGTAGTAGGTTTAGAAGTGATGTCTAAACTACGCCCAAGTAGATTTTCTGTTTTCTGTGTGAGAGAGGCAGCATGGGAAAAGCTGCAGCCATCTTTTCTAATGCAAGTTTCTTTCACACTTGATGGTTTTGTATGTTTCTTGAGCTTGCCACCAATAATTGTCGCTTTGGACTTAACTTCTTCCACTTTTCTTTGAACTCTCTTCAGTGACTTCTGACTCAAGTCTCTGCTGTCATAGCCTCTCTTTTCCGACCTATTGTTATCCGAAGGTGCAGTTGATTCATCAACAGGGAAGAGGTTACTATTGCCATTTCCTCGTTGCATTTTCGGCTTTGATGGAATGGGCTTTGGAGGGGTCTGTGGAATCCAGCAGCCCTGTTTCGGAAACACTCCTCCTCCATTTGCATATGTGTTATATCTATGTTCCGTTTCTTCTACTCTTGTGTTGATACTGGACCTAAATTTATATGACATTTTAGCCGATTATGGTCTAGAATACAAAACATTAGACACAAAGGGAAAAGATCAAAGCTTTCTACTGTAATTTCATGTGTGGGTTGAATCATGGATGGACATGCAACCAATCTTCATAAAGATTAAAGAATTAGAAAACACATGAAAGAAAAGATAGACTCCTCATAAATTCTGTTGAAGACAATAGTCCAACTAGTCTGAGCTCTCAATTAAGAAAGGGCACAACCTCTCTTTCATATTTAGAATAGCTGAATAGGGTTTAGGTTTTCCACTCCTAAGAAACCCCCTTCTTCCTTACCAAGTAAAGCATCCAGGAACATTTATCAACATTGATAATGTATAAAAATAATGCTACTTACAAAGGAGCAGCAACCAAACGTTGAAAATCAAGACTGACATTCTCAATGTCGTTATTGATTTCATTTGCTTTTGCTTCTAACTTGGCAATCTTCACCTCTCTGCTCTCATTCTGTTCCAATAGTACTCTCTTCTTTGCCTTCAACTCTCGAATCTTCTTCTCAATCTCATCAATCTCTTGATCAAAAGCTTCAGTATTTCCATCAACAAGAAACAAAGAAAGTATATAAGTAAACTCTAGGAAAATTTGCCATTAATTAATGGGTTTGACACTGATTATATGATAAATAGTTAAATACATTAAAGAGCAAAACAAAAGAAATAGCAATTTCCGATCAGTCTATCGGAGCAATATAAGATCGATGAAAGAAAATGAGCATACCTGAAGCTGAAGTGTCGAATACTGAAGACATTGGAAGCTTAATTACAGTAGTTGAAAGCATTAAACTGCTTAGGAGGGCTTAAGAAGAGGAAACCAGCACCTCTAAGCAACCGAAGGAACAATGACATGATGTGACAAACGGCAGGGTAGCCTGTGTTGTTGATTGCCACGTATCTTGTTTATGGGCCGGCCATGCTTTTCTTTTCATATGTGTAATTTTGTATATATAGCCCAAAAGTGTTAATTTTTTTGTTTGGGGTAAAATTTTCCTTATTTCCTTTATTTTTTTTCCTTCATATATATCTGATCGGATAATTCTTAGCTTCCATATTAGCCAATTAGGCTTTGACACATATATTCTTATTAACAATGTAAAGACTTTATGAATTATTTATATAATAAAAATAAATTAAAAAATACAAAAAAATGTGTTAATAACAACATCCTTTTTTATTTCTTTAATAAGAATTCATGTGTCAGAGATTGATTGACTAATATGGGAGGGAGTGAACGGATGGGTTCACCCAAGGGGTGATCCTAAGAATTATCCTATCTGATCGATCTAGATCTACATCTTCAAAGCCTCGAAATCAAGCATCGCAAGCCTCATCGACCTTCTTTTCTCCGTCGTTAGATTGGTGTTCTTGGGTGGCTTGTCTGAATAGATTCTTGCTAAACTGCTACGCATTTCAATGCTATTAGTTGTTGGATCATAATTCATATATATATATATTTATTTATATTTATACCTAAAATAAGTAAATTAACTTGCCTTTAAGTCTAATTTAACTTTCAATTATCTATTTCCTTGTTTACTTAGGAATCATGGCAAAAAGAGAAAAACGCACATTTCAAGCCCCGAAATGCGTAAATCGAGAAAATAAAAAAAATAGGAATAGAGACAAAACACCATCATTACAACTTTCTCTACAACTTTCTCATTGTCTTGCTTTTGTAAATCTCTCAACACATTTTCTCTCACTTTTTCCCTTCTATATATTTATTACATCCTCTTCATGATCTTAGACCATCACCTATTTCACATTTCTCTTTTACCTTTCATCATTCATTCCATTACCACCACTCCATATCTCCCACAAATCCAAGCACCATTCATCACCACTATCACATCTCCATCACCTTCCACTCTAATTAGCCAAAAGAGCATCACACCTTCATCACCATTTCATGCATTCATCATCATCAAGAAGTTTGGTTGCTATCAAGGGAGTTTTAATATCAATGCATGCAAGAGAGGCTAATGGCGGACAACTTAAGCCCTAAACTCTCGTCCATTCATCACAACCTTAGCTTAGTGTTATCTTAGTTTACTTTGAATGCAATTAGTTTAGTTGAATCACAAATCACTCAAACAACAACCATCTCACTACACCATTGTGCACATAACTACGACATGCCTTGGCTCTCTTTGAGCCTAAGTGTGTGAACTTGTACTTTTTGTATATTCATCTAGCTTTCCTTAGGATTAATCCAAGCTAGAGAAAGGAACATCCAATCCTTTATGGGTTTGACAACCTTTCCTTATAATCCTTATACTATTACTTGTACCCCTTATACTTGAGGGTGGCCTTCAGAGCATGTGCAATGGGAGGTGTATAGGCTAGCTTATACTATAATTTAGGCCAAAACTACAAAAAATCGATCATCTCCATTGGTGTTAATTTAGACCAGACTATATCCAGGCCAACCTTTCTCCAAGGCTAAACTGAACATGTTCAAAAGCTAGGCTAAACTTTCAATCAACGGTCATGATTGACTAGTGATAGAAATCAAAGGCTGATTAACAAATTAGACTTTATACTTTAGACCTTATGGGTGGAAATACAAAAGTGATGAGAAGTCTAAATTGATGAATAATGTCACTTTTGGAGCTTAAATTTGAGTTTAGACTTTAGTTTTTAGGCTTTATGGATGCACATGCTCTCATGCTAACAAGTCTTTGGCGCCGTTGCCAGAGATTTGTGTAAAATCCAATCCCTAGCTTGGTTAGCCTAGCCTTTAGGGATAGCTAGTGATTTTGGTAGTTTTCTTGTTTGATTTGGTTTGCTTTTGTTTTAGAAAGTTTCTTTAGGTTCGTTGTCATCTCTAGGTCATTTAGGGCATCATTTTTGTCAAAAAAAATTCCAATTTCTGTTGCCATCTTTACCGACGAACAATTCGTCACTTACCTTAAAAAAAATTAATTTTGGGACCAGTTGCGACGAATGATTCGTCGCTAAAGAGCTGACAAAAAAAATAAAAATAAAAATTGTTTTGTATTTTTGTTTCTTTCTTTTTAGTTAGTATTTTTCTTGTGCCTTTGGTTGTAAAAAGAAATTTGTAATATTTTTTGTCATTTTTGGAGCTATAAATGTTATTTATACATATTTACACCGGTTATTCGTACATGTTGAAACAAAAATGTAACCTCCTTAATACCTGCTTAGTTCATAGTGGTATGCTGTGCAGCCTGTGCTGCTCTTGTTGTCTACTAAAAGAAACAAGTTTAATAATGTAAAGAGAAATATGAGACATTGAACACAAATTGAAGTAATGTGTTGTCTAGGATTTCAAGTAGAAATTAACAATAAAAAAGACAATTTGACACATTGACCAGTTAAGAGAGAGGTTTTCATTCATTGAACAATCCTTTCCTTCTGCTTGGAAAGTTACATGAACCACTTTGGTTGCTTACAGAGTTATGCAAACCACTTTAGGCTGCATTACAACATCAATGAGCAACATAATCCCAATTTCTTTGCCAAAAATCTATCTTTCCCATCTAAGGAAACACTGTTCTCTTTCCTTCCACCCAGTTGTTCTCAGCACCAACCCGATCCACATAAAAAAAAATGAAGATACAGAACTATCTTTGTTTGTAAAAATAAAGAATAATCAATAACAACAATTCAATTTATCAGAACCTGGCACACCGTGATGGTAGACCGGTTTGATGATCAACCATGACTATCTCTGTGGCATTGTTGCATCCTATCACATCCTGCCCCAACTTGGCTCCAGCTGCCTTCAAGCCTTTGAGAGAAACTGGCATGTTGAACAGGTTCAAAGATGGCAATCTTGAGGCCGGAGGCAATTTCCCACCCGGCAAGAAATTTCGGAAGTGTTCCTTCAACAATGGCACTTCAAAATCTGACTTGTCATGCTTCACAACATTGTCCTTGGCGCTGATATGAGCCCCAGGTTCCATATGATTCGTGGAAAAGCTTGCCTGGTTTGGAAAGTTCGGATAGAGACTCACATAGCCTCTTAGGTACATCATGTCTATCAGAAACTTTTTCCACGAAGCTTGCCAACCATTAGTCCTGGACTTTGGAATTTGAACCGGGTTTTTCTTAGCATCTTCGGTGAACCTCATGTTCATATAGACATAGAACTCTCTCCATTGCTTGGGGAAGAAGACTGCTCCCCAACTGCAGGGTAACTGATGGAGATAAGGTGTGTTTGGATGGATGTTCTTGAAAAACTCAGTTGGGTTCCATTTAGGCCTTTCTTTCACCACCTCTACCAGCCTAGGTGTGTAAAGAGAGATCGAGGACAGCTCGGGGAGAGACACTTGGGGATCGTAGTGGTAAGCTAAAAGGGCATATTTGATCCATAGGTAGTAGTAAGGTGAGACTTCAATATCATCCTCGAGTAGCAGACCAAAATCATCATCCGATGAAGGGTACCAACTCTCACTGACTGCTCTAATAAGCCCACCTTGTATGATTCTCCTCTTGAGGGTTTTAGGGCCATGAGGCCAGTCAAATGTGCTTACTAATCTAATAGTTGCTTCATCCACTTTGCTGTCCATGTTGAAGCTGATAGGTACCTCATCCCCAAGATAGTATGCATCACTGAGAGATTTGAGAAGCCTTGTAAGGGAATGCACCCGGTTTTGGGTGATAATGTTGATAGAAATCCGCATTCGGTTCCAATCTGCATAGCACAAATTAGTTCGTCAATGAATGCTAGTAGTAAGTTCATAACTAGTTCAGTTAGCCTAACTTGAAATGCAATTGAATAAGAAAAGTTGGGAATCTTACTCGGCAATGCTGTTGTTCGAAGATCAGCCATCCAAAGAACTTTCGGAATTGAAGGCCTTGGTAAAAGAACCAATGTTGTACCATTCCCATTAGTCTCTGTTGCCATTTTCAAAGTTTTCTTCACATTGGGATCAATGTCAGCCACTGTGATCACCACGCTCGGGTTGTGAATTTTGATCAACCCTTTCATGCTAGCATACACTCCTTGCAGGACTACCACCTCCGAGTTTGATATTCCCGAAAGAGCCCCCACTGCCAAATCGAATATCTTAAACCTTCGCTCTTTGCAGACCAACTTAGGCCACTTGAGAGCAGTCGCGGCATCTTCACAAGGGCAGAAATTGCCTCCAGAAACAGCAATGTATGCTTTCTTGCCAACAGTGGACCGGAATTTCTCAAGAAGAGGTGCAAGTGCTTTAACTTCATCAACAGAATGAGCATAAAAAAGGGCATCAATTTTTTGAGGATGCATTGCAGCCCACTGTGTGATATAACCAGTAGATAGTGCTTTCCACCATTGATCATCTCGGACTTGAACAATGTCTTTGAAAATTACAGTGGTTTCGGATACATAAGCAAGTCTATGTTCACTGTCACCCCAAGTTTCCTTGTCCTTTGGGTCAACTGGAAGAACAAATGAGCCAGCATTTCTGTACTTTTGAAGCTGATAGCTGCATTTTTATCAACAAGGGAACATCAATTAATTAGAGATTTACAAATTTATGAAAATAGTTTCCAATTGATAACAGTATTCTGAAAATATTTTGGACACATAGTAAACTTTAAATTCATCTTCACCTATTTTCCATTGTTTTTGCAACACATCCTTAAAATTTTATTTTTGGAAGGGCTATAGTTAATAATAGCTATTAATAATCTTAAATCAAAAGAATCCTTTTTCTGTGGTTGGTAAAGCCATTTTGATGTAGATTCCTAATGGAGTTGGCCTTCTTAATGTCTTTCTGGCCAATGGAATGCAATATTAAGGCCCTAATGCTTTAGGGAATCTAAAAAAGATAATTATATTTCAAGAAAGTAGTTGCATGCTTCCTCCAGCAAATGAACATGTATAATGTGGAGTAAATAATGTACAACAGACAAACAAGTAGATGCAGAAAATCAAAAAAGCGGAAACAGGGCAGAGAATACCTATATTAAATAGAAGGTATTATAGTCATCTCTATAAGAGACAAGTTGACTCCATTATTAGTGTATTGAGTTTAACATTTCTTCAACCAAACTCTTCACTTAAAGAAAAGAATTCTGATTAAGTACAGAATTAGAACGTACTTCAAAGTCTAAAGGGTTTCCGAGTTAATAGGATCAAGTTTGTTCCCTAGACAAATTTTCTAAAGCAAACCTGAATTAATCCAACCAAGGCAATCAAATCATAGTTTTAGTGTACCCAATAGATATTGAAAATCAAATCTAGAAGCCCTCTGATTTAAATACTCAACATTGTTTACTACTTGACTGAAATTACTATAGTTTCATGGTAACTCCAATTTTCATTATAGAGGTTTGTGCTCAAGGTAAAGACTTCAATCAAGATTAAAATAACCAAACATGTAGATAAACGGTTGCAATCAAAATTAACACATACCTAAGGTGCAGATCTTCGCCGGTCGAAAATGTGAAGGGAGTCTCAATAAAAAGTGTCTTAATCAGCTCTGCAGATAAGAACCAAGAGCTAGAAAGAAAGTCCACCTGCACAATTTTATTCAGAGTGATATCATAGGCAGGGTCAGGCAAATAAAGTCCTGCCTCCTTAGACCTGAACTTTCTATAGCTTGGAAAAGTGAAGTCTTTTTGCCTAAATGGCAAAATCCTCCCTATGCTGCCCAAAACAGAGTTCTTGTACTTCTCTGTGCCCGCTACATGTGACAAAATCTGCAGCATTTTCTTCCCAGGAATCATGTCATCATCAACAATGTAGACAAGATCGGCTTCGGTTTGCAAAGCCATTTGGAACCTTCCATAGTACTTGAAGTCATAACTTGAACTTATGAAGCTTATTCTTGAATCGTTGTAGCTGTCGACGATTCTCTTCAAAGAAAGCTCATTTGGGCTCCCAAATGAAAGAACCCAAACATGGTGGAAAGGAAGGGTTTGTTGGAGCAAAGTATCAAGCTGAGCACAAAGTGTTTTTCTCTTGAAGTGGTTCAAGATCACTGTGACTTTTGGTCTGTTGGGACCTTTCAAATCCCACTTGGATTTCATTGCCATCAGCTGAGCAAGAGTTTCAGTACCAATGTTCTTGCTTTGGAAGTCCAACACCTCATTGTAAAGCTCTGTCTTCAGCTTGATCATCTGGGCATCATTGGACTTCTTCTGCTCGAAATCAATCTTTTCATGCTCGCAAATCTCCGAGGGAGTGATGGGATGGATTTCGGCTAATCTCACAAGAGAAGCAGAATCTTGATAGTGGCCAATGATGTGGGGTGGGATTATGAACTGTTTCCATTGCTGTGCAATCTTGGTAGCCCATGTGAAGTCTGGTTTGGTTCGTAAATCGATGGAAGGGCTCATGTAGTAGAGAAGGAATGTTGCATAAACTGCAAAGGCAAATTGGAGAAAAGTGAGAGCTGTGACAAGCCTAGCAGAAGTGCTCTTTTGAGGCTTCACCTTGGCTTTTCCTCCAACATAATCACTCAGCATTCCTTCCAAGTAATCCCTACTTTTCGTATTTGGATTTCGATCAAGTCCCATGATTCGAAGTTCAAGTATGCAGAATCAGTGTTGCACCTGCAAGGAACATCAGAGAAACATTTACAATCCGTCAGCTTCGAACTTGAGCTAAATCTTAAATTTGTAAACAAGTATATATAAGCTTTACACTTACCAAAAAAGGAGCAAAACCCACAACACAAAATGGAAAAAGCTATGAACTTTTTCGAGTGATATCTATGAAAGAGAAGTATAAGATTGATATGTATATATATAGAATTATAGATATATGTCTCAGAGGAATTTTATTGAACACTTGGTGTTCACCACCAACAAAGTAGCACAAGAATGGAAAAACCACGTTGAGCAAAAGCTTTTGGAGGGTTCAAGTTCACGATGAAAAGGAGGAGGAGGGAGAGAGAGCATAAGCCAAAAAGGGCTTTGAAACTAAGCTGGTCCTGATTTTGTTGACGAGCTTAACGGATCGAGTGGTTTTATATACATATAAGAAAAGGTA
Source organism: Rubus parviflorus (assembly GCA_029955375.1). NCBI lineage: Eukaryota > Viridiplantae > Streptophyta > Magnoliopsida > Rosales > Rosaceae > Rubus > Rubus parviflorus. The sequence continues at coordinate 5,288,022 of JARGGL010000010.1, forward strand.
AAGCACAAGAAGTGTAGGGGAAGCACCCCATGGAAAATGCATCAAAGCTCACATGGGGTTAACGCATATTAAAAGAAAATAGAAACAAAATGTGAGATTTTTAAAGAAATGGGGGTTTGATTTACGCGTTCCCTTCACTACAACTCTTACATTTCCACCCTTAAGACACCACTTTAAAGCCGGCTTTGACGCCTCAGAAAAGGGCTTCCCCTGCGTTTTCGGCACTGCTGTGTTTAACCACAGCAACTCTTTTGACTCAAATTTACTATTTACTGGACCCCATAAATTGACCAATCAAATCCCTAAGTTTCTGAACCTTAGGAAGCTTATAATCATTGTTTAACGAAGTTTACAGAAACCCAATTGACCAAATGGCCCAAATCCCCATAAATTAAACAGCAGAGGATATTTTAGCTAATGAGATCAAATTGTCAAAAACCCAATTTCCAAGAATAATAGTATTAATTTTGTCCTACAAAGTTCAATACATGTACCCAAGAAAAGACCATATATGGACTCAAAGGAAAGAGAGACAACATAGAAGTCCTATTGCAAACTACCTTGATGATCAAGTAAAATGAATCAAAGAAAGAACAAAGGGGCTTGATTTCCAGCTTCTTTCTGCTTCAGCTAAGCAAGCTAAAAGCTAAACCTGAATTTCACACCACCACCACAACTTATGTCAATGAAGAGGCCACGTTGAGGTTACAGAGAATGGAAGCATGCATATGCACTAGGGATAAAGATTGAGTAGTGAAGAGATAATAATCTGCAAGTATATGTTGAATATATAGTTTGACCTTTTGCATAAAGATGCCTAATTGAACATTGCAGCAAGCTTAAGTTTGTTTATGGGTTTTTGCCAAACTTTGACAAGTTGATCATTGCAAGAAACCTGTAGGCTGAATTGATTTGCTAGCTTGCAGCTAGGAGAACCCAAAATGGGTTTGGACTTATTTTATCCATGGGAAAACAGAAATTAATAAGGGAAGCAAAGTATGAATGGAAGAATGGAACACTTTCTGTTATCAACCTAAATTAGTCAAGTCGTATTTTTGTAGGTGAATTGCCATTAGAGTTGCAGATAGAAGCTGAAAACGAAGAATGAAACATTAGGTTTGTTCCCATTTTTGAACAAAAAACTGATACCACTATCACATTCACTCACCAGGTTGTTACAATGTGAACATATTTACGTGGAACAAATAGATCAATTATTCTTGCTTCAAATTAATTAATTAGAGATTACTTCGCTTTAATTAAGTAAAAATACAAGTGGGTGTAAGATGTTTGATTAGTTCTATTAAGGAAAGGCCCTACTAATGAGGCTTGCGTGCCATGTTTGAATAGTATCAAGGCCAGAGTAGCTAGGTTATGCCATTATGCAATGTTTTAGTTTGTTGCACAAGATAATCGTAAATTTTGGCCGGACATTTATCAGAACATAAATGTTTTTTTTAAATTTATGTTCTCTAGTCGCTACGTTAACATATACTAAAATTTTTCTGAATTTACATCAATGATTAAGATTAAATATTGTGTCTCAAGAGTTTTATCTCAATTATTTATATTAGATTCAAATGTAAGTCACCATATATGAACTTTTTAATCAACCGGAAACTAGGAGATGATGGCTCAAATCAACAGCATATCTTACAATTGTCCAAAAAAAAAAAACAGCATATCTTACAAGCAAAAGTAAACTCTTCTTCTCATACTTTACAATAACTATTTCGATCGGTGGCTTCTCCCAGAGTATTAGTTTCTTAAAATGCGAACTTATATGTCCACCAAATTATTTTCGATGGCATCAATCATGACAAACTTTTTCACCTTTCGCGTTTTTGGATTACTGATTGAACAAAAATGAACAAAGCCCTTCATTCCTTCTCCAAACACAAGTCGAGCACATGTCGATCAACAATCTAAACTCCCACCCTGCAACCAAAAATATATACGTACCCCCGTCACCTGGCATCAATGGGGCGGTCACCACTCCCATTCTCTATCTCTCCGCCACTCATATCTTGCGACTTGAAACCTCGCGACCCTAAAACGGGTGGAGGAAGCCAATGCCGCCCCTAGAAGGTGGACTCGATGGTGGAGGCGTGCTGAGGGTATACGTATCGTAATGGTTTATTTATTTTTTATTTTTTTCCATAGTACGTTGTTAGCTAGGAAATGTTCAAAGATTAGTGGGAAAGCATATAGGAAATAAGATTAGTGGAAAAGCATATAGGAAATTTAAATATAAAGAAAGAAATATGCTCATGGAGTCACCGGAAAAATTGAGGGTATCCTTTTGAGCATCTCATGATCTCATCCATATCGATTTGAAATGATGATTATGATTATGAAATGATGTCATAGGTATAAATCCTAAACTGACCAACCAAGTAGTCCACAAAAGTCTTCACTAACATTGAATTCCGCGGGTCCTTTAATTTTCACTGATAATGATCAAGCAATTCTCTCTTGTTGGACGTACTCAGAGTTGCTTCGATCTATAATATATTAATTAATATGAGTGAATCATGGACAACATATATATGCCAAATTACAGAAGAAATATAAAACAAATAACTTAATTACACTGTGTTTTAGGACATGCATTTGGAATTTCTATTAACTCTAAATTGTTAGGTAGGTCGTTGTCCAATATATAAAAATGAGAAATTATTAAGCTAGGTTACATCATTTTAAGAATCTCTTCTATTTTAATTCCCTATCCTCATCTTCAATTCCAAATATAGATGAATTAATGGACTTCTATTATGTTCTTCTTTTTGGCCTTTACTTTAACCTAATTAACATTTTTTTGTATTTTCTTAAATTTTAAGTGATTGTCTAATTGATGAAATAGTTTTAATTCATATATTGTTTTCATTTAAAACATGCATTGTAAATTATCAAAGCGGCATGATGATCAAAATGCACTATATAATAATCTAGGGATCATGCATTCTCCAGGGCCGTTAATAATCTATATAATAATCTAGGGACCATTCTCCAGTTGCATATATACAATTTATATTATTAAAATTTGTGTAGGTTTATAACATGCTTTGATCGATATTTTTTTCCCCTCATGAACTAATTACCCACATAAATATCATTATCCCCTGGATTGTCAGTGATTATTCTTTGCACAGAAATAAGGATCGATCTCACACACGTGCATGGGACTCTGCAGATCGGATCTCAACCTAAATATTAATTAGTAATTAGTTCATATATACTATATCGATCACACCAGTTACTGACATATAGGAATTTTTATCACTAGCTAATTGATCCAAAGTCAAAACCCTAAACGACTAAACCCTATATATACAAAAAGTCCCCCTTGATGGTCTTCGACGAGTATGGGAATCTTGAACATGATCGAACCCAGCTAGCTAGTGGAAGCCACATAACCAAAAGGAAGACTCTGCGTACGTACGAACAAGACTATCTTGCTGTAGTTTTATCCGACCTGACAATTTTATATGTACAAAGAAAATTCTGGATTCATGGGTCATCAATCAAAGTCTTTAAGGATCTACTACTACAAGTACATGTACCTGTACATACCTTATTAGTCAACGGTGAAGATTGTGGTCTTAATTAGTGTGCTTTTTATACATAGAAGTGGAGTAACACCCAATGGATTTGCTCGAGGTATTTCACGTGGTATAGAGGCTTCACCGCGCGAGTCTTCTAAGGTGTACAGATGAGTTTAGGCTTTCTATCATTCTCGCCAATAGAGTTGACTAATCTAATATGCATGATTTATATATGCACATTAACGGTCTTAAATATAAGAAGAAATTATTTTATTTTATTTTTAATACCATGCAAAAGTATAATTTCATTACTATATGAGGAAATATACAAAAATAATAAAACATTTCATTATTGATCTCATGAAAACATTTAAAACCCAACTAGGAGAATTCCATTCTAATGAATAGGAAAGAGTACCACGCACCTTAAAGAGACTCTCAAAAATGCAGGAATTCAAATTTCAAGATGTATATTCCATATTCCAAACTAGTCTACGTGTTGAATTTATGGTGATACCAGAAGGTAGAAGTTAATGACCTTATGTCGTTACTAGATTTTGTTCCTACAATTGACCGACCTAAATTCAAGAGAAACTTGAGGTCGAGTTTTTTTTTTTTTTTTTTTCAAATGGATCGGAGACTAATGTAGAACGGATATTAGGACAATTTCGTCGAAGAAAGCTAAAAAGAAAGAAGAGCAAACATATTAGAAAGAACGATTTAAAGATCGAAATTGAAGTATTCAATATATAGAAAACTAAACATTAGAGAAGTTTTTCTCTTGTTCTTTCGGGTGCGCCCGTGATTAGGTATCTATGCTTGTTGTTTATCTCCATTAGACTAGACGTTTGTCGACCCTTATTTCTATCGTGAATCGCTTCCGCTATCATACATCATAATAAAGATAACGTGAGCGTATGGAGTGAAAAACAACTTCGGTTGACTTTACGGATTTTTAAGATTCGATCGTTTGACCGATGATCAATTATCTGGAAGTTAAGGATCATTCGATCCGTGACAATCTGATAGTCAGAACGTCACCGTTTTTGATTATGTTGTTAAATTGCTAGAACTGAACTTGCTGTTAATTTGGTGTTGTGAGTTCGGTGGGACCCGTTAAAGGAATTGTTGACGTTGGACCCACATTGACCGACAGTTGACTTTTGGTCAAACTATTCCGGTTTATGGTTTACGATGTTCTAAGCTGAGATTGCTTGTTCTTAGGTGTTTTTTGAGCTATCTAGCTGAGCAGACGTTCTTGTTGATTACTTGGTTAAGTGTTGATTATTAAACGCATCTGGATTTTCGAAAGTGAGTAAACTCACAATGGTTATTTGGTGAATGTGATTCACGTATTTGCGTTTATTGATAGAATTTTTTATTAGCATGGGAGTGAATTTCACTCTTATTAATCTAAATATTTATCTAGGTTATTATAAATATATATCTTATATTTCTTGGTATTATAGTGTTATTTTAGCGATTGATATATATATTTATATATATCCATATTTTGGAGGAATTGTGATGAGTAATTAGATGCAATATTTTGTGAAATTTAATCATAATATTGTATTGGTGAAAGAATTGTATGAGAAACTATATAAGAAATGATGTTTAAATTGTTGTGATTGATTTGATTGAAAACGATTTCAAATCATGATAGCTGTATTTTGAAGAGACTGTTTTGGGTCGAGTGTGGCCTCTTTGATTCGAGAAAGGGTTTCGGACATTGTGGTATGAATTTGGGAAAGAGTCCCAATGTGGTTAGAGCTCTAGTTTGTCCACCAATTCTAAGTCAGTTGCATTTGTTGGTACTTGCATGTGACTCTGGAATATTGTTTTTAAATATGTCTCAAGAGTATTCATTCTTTTATTGTTCAAATTGGACATTGATTTATTGATTGGTGATTATGTATAAGTATTACACATATCATTGAAATTATTTGGGTGATTGTCATTTGTGGACTTAACATTTCTTTCATTAAATTATATGAAATTAATGTTGTAGAATTCTGCGGAATTGATTTTTGATTATTAAGTTGAGATATAAAAATTGTTATATCTTGTGAGTGTATGTTGTGTTTACTTATACAAGCTTCAAAAGCTTACCAAGTTCGTTGTTTCAACCAGGTACACTATTCGATGGTGTAGGGGTCAATCCTGCAGGTCAGGGTCACCAGAACTGATGCTGAGGCTTCCTATCAATACGTCTATTATTGTGTGTTTTGTTAAACTTTTCGCTGTGTAATAAGCTTTGTTTGGGCACTTACTTATTATTTTGAAGTTTCAATATAATATATAATGTTGTATAATGTAATAAGTGACTCTACAGAACGAGTTTATGTTTACATTAGTAGGTTCGGTGTGTTTTTGATGTAGGAATAAAGAAATTTTTTTTTGGTGTTTTGTGTAAGTTAACCAAGCCTTCACGTTCCAAATTTTTTTTTTAATAATAAGTTGTTATTTTTATTTCAAAATTTGGGGCGTGACAGGCACTGTTATATCACAAATGTGAAAAATGATATGTCTTGCCAAATCATTAATACTAAACTAATAAATTAAATTAAGAAATAAATAATTAAAAATAATAATAAAAATAAAATTGTCATTAATTAACAAAACATCCAAGGCTTTAACGACCAATTAACCTAGACCTGGGATTCATAGAGGCTCTATAATAAGCTTCTTCTTCCCCCATCGATTGCCTCAATAGTTAGGCAGGTAGTGCATAGTAATCAATTTAATCCAACCGTTAGCCAATTTGTCAATTTTGACAGTTAAGTCCTGACGTGGCACAAATGGGACCCACTCTTTGGTGACTTGACAGCGACGTGAAATGCTCAGTTAGCTCTTAACAGTCAAAATTAACAGATTAGCTAACGGTTGAGATTTCCATGTCATTGCCACGTCATTAAAATATGGGTCTCATTTGTGCCACGTCATCACCTAACGGTCAAAATTAACTGATTGTATAACGGTTGGATTAGACTTATCAAATTGGTAAGTACAGTGGTGTTAATAATGAAATTGAAAAAGCAGAGACTAACATGATTTTTGATATAAAGTTTAGGATGGTAAACTAAATTTAGTACAATAAAAATATTTATATAAGAAAAAAATTAAGCAAACGTCATAAATTGTACTACTATGGTTTTGAACTCATCACCACTTAAAAAAGAGCAATAGTCCCTATATATTGCTAGGGTGCACATCGCAAAACTACTGGGCCTAAGGTGGCCACCTCTTCCGGCTCACCTTAGGTCTCCATTCTCATTACGGTGACCTTAAGATTTATGTACTACCCAATGGTGACCATGTCCGGTGCAAGGAGAAAGCAAGGAAGGAGATGAGAAACCAACTAAGATTTTTTTTTTGGCTAATAAGAAATTAAGATGTTCAGTTGTCTATTTGTTGAATCAGAAGGGATGATTAATTTTGATTTGGTGAAAGAGGTGAAACTGCAAGATGGCGTTGAAGTGTGGTAGATGGCGTTGAATTATCAAGGATTAAGTATGCTCTAGTTTAATTTGACATGTGTTAAGTTGATCTTTGTCATGACTCAGCTTTCTTAGTAAGATATTGTTCGTTTTGGGATTTGCCCTCACGGTTTTGTTCCTGGGCTCAAGCTAATGCTATCTCACCTAAAAGGCCTCTTGCTAGAAAGACTAGTGCCCACACATATAAGACACATCACTTTCACCTTCCCGAGCGATGTGGGATGTTCACCGATATTGCTCCTTCAAAGCTCACGGGTATTACAATCCACCCCCTTTTAGAGCACAACATCCTCGCTCGCACACTTCCGGTCGGGATCCGGCTCTGATACCATTCTGTCACGACCCAGCTCTCTTAGCAAGATATTGTTCGCTTTGGGATTTGCCCTCACGGTTTTGTTCTTGGGCTCAAGCTAATGTTATCTTACCCAAAAAGCCTCTTGCTAGAAAGACTAGTGTCTACATATATAAGGCACATCACTTTCACCTTCCCGAGCGATGTGAGATGTTCACCGGTATTGCTCATTTAAAGCTCACGGGTATTACAATCTTGATGTAACAAAAAGTGACAAAATATAATTTTAAAGGATCTACATGCAATTTTAGCTTAAAAAACATCATGATAAAACAAGTATAATGATGAGCTCGGGTGGGCCTCCACCGGCCCACGGATCTGCAGGCCAAATGATGCCTAGTATAATCACTACTACTGAAAGACAGATCTAGTTAAATATGAATGAGGCTCAGAATTAATTAAGTCATATGATATCGCTGGCCAATCAAAGTGCAATCATTTGCTTTTTATAAAAACAACGCATATAAGCAAAAATTTAAACAACTATATAGAATTAGATCATGCAATCTATGAAGCACCGATACTTTATTTTAGTGACGTATCCCGTACCGATACTTGATATGGGTACGATACATCGTGGATACTCAAGGATATGCGTATCTTGCATAAACTATGTTGGATACGGCTGAGATACGCAAAGTACCCATGTTTGATACATTTTTTTAATAATTAAATTGGATACGTGGGGGCATATTAGACCTTTATGACCCCAAAACCTAAATATATCGCAATTTTTCATCAGTCTCACTTGATTAATTCTTCTTCGCGCACAGCAGAGGACTCTTCTCTCTTGGATAGAAGTTTAAAACCTAAGTCTATCACAATCTTCATTAGTCTCTCACTTCATCTTCTCTGTTGGCTGCAAGCCTGCAAGTCCTTCTCTGTTATCTACAACTCTGCAAGGCCTTCTGCCCTGCTCTGTAACTTCTCCCCCACTCATTGTGTTTTTTTAATGGTATTTTTCATGTTATTTATTAAAATAATATATATTTATAAATTAAATATTATTTTAATTGTCGTATCCTGGACGTATCGTATCTTGTATTTTTTTTTAAAAAAAATTGTCATATCCACATATTGTGTCGTATCGTATCCTGTACTTCGTACCCGTGTTAATGCATCATAGTGTAATTATTTTCATAAACGCAATTAATGCACATAAGCAGAAATTAAAGCATTTATATAATAAAGAGTTAGATGGTGGCTTACTTCTCATTCCTTTTTGGGTCTCTTGATCTATAGTGAGGGGTACATAGCTAGTTTTGATGTAATAATGTATACATTACATAAACGCAAATACGCAATGCACATAAGCAAAAAATTAAAGCATTTAGAGAATAAAGAGTTAGAAGGTCGCCTACCTCTCATTCCTTTTTGGGGCACTGAATTGATCTGTATAATGACTTAGAGCATTTCCACCAATTGAGTTTGGCCATGTTGCCACTTAGATGTAGCCCCAAAAGGCACAAAATGAAGAAAACTCAACTTCTACCCATCATCTCTAGCCATGTCCAAAACTGACCTAGGACAATTCTTAGGGCAATTCCAGCCCCATGTCTTGACCCAGTTGTCAAGTGGCAACCTTAACATGTAGCGGACCCCACATCTTATTTTTCTCAAAATGGTCAAATTTTTTATAAAAAAATTATTTCGAAACCATATTGTACCCTGGCCAATTTCATTTCTAATTTATTTACGTTAAATATTTCATATTTGCAATAAATAAATAATACATCCTTCTCAATAATGCAAAAAACAAAAGGGTTTTTATCACAAATGATATCTGAACTTTACCTCAATTATATACATAGTACCTGAACTTCACTTTTGATCACAATCAGTACCCGAACTCTTCTAGTTCATCTTAAATGGTACTTGAACTTCAATTTTTGTCACAAGTAGTACCCAAACTTTTCAATTTTTGTCACATGTAGTACCCAAAGTTTTCAATTTTTGTCACAAGTAGTACCCAAAGTTTTCATTTTAGCCTTTTTTTTTTAACACACGCCCTCACATGCATATAATATCACAAAAATCGGCTTTATGTACCAAAAGAGATGAAATCAAAAACTTTGGGTACTACTTGTGACAAAAATTGAAACTTTGGGTACTATTTGTGACAAAAATTAAAGTTCAGGTACCAAGTATATAATTGAGAAATAGTTCAGGTACTATATGTGATAAAAACCCAAAACAAAAATTGTGTCCTTGCTCCAGCCCCAACGGAAGAAAATACTCTTAGTGAAGGGTTGATAACTTGATTCAATGTCTAATGCATATCTTTAAATTGCATGCTTGCTTTGGCCATTTTTTCAACATTATTGATCCCTCGAGAATCCTTAAGCTAGCTTACCAAAATTTGAGTCCAAAACAGATACAAGAAAATGTTGGTTAGGAATTCAAGCTACCAGGACCTGCTTCTCCAACAGCTAAAGGCCTTTCACAAATCCAAAGCTGGTGTCAAAGGGATCGTTGATGCAGGAATCACCAAAATCCCACCAATTTTCGTCCACCCGCCAAGAGACCCCGACCAACTAACCCAAACCGAATTCAGTGTTCCAGTCGTGGACCTCGCTAACGCCGCCATTGGCATGAGAAGGCATGCAGAGGTAGTTGATGAAGTCCGACAGGCTGCAGAGAGTGTGGGGTTATTCCAAGTGGTGAACCATGGGATACCTAAGAGAGTGTTGGAGGAGATACTGCAGGCGATGCGTGGGTTTCATGAACTGCCCAAGAAAGTGAAAGCTGAGTACTATAGTAAGGACCTCATGAGGAAGGTCAGGTTTTCTGGTAACTATAGTTTGGGTACATCAAATTTTGCAGAATGGAGGGACTCTTTCTTATGTGAAATGAGTTCTGAGACTCTTGATCCTCAGGAATTGCCTGAGGTTTGCAGGTACATATGCTACATAGAATTTGGTATTTATTTCAATGTGTAGGGATTTTTATTTATGCTATCAGGAATTCAGGATTGTAGTCTCTCTACGTGCAAGATCATAGTTACAGTACGTTAAGTCCTATGAGTTTTCTACCGTTAATTAACTTTAATTTCATTATATGAAATGATTATCATTGCACACTAGTTTTCTACATATAAAATAATTGTTATTTCATACTAGATTGTTGAACATTTTTTTTTATTTACTCATGATATATGTGTAGATGTTGTAAAGTTTAAGATGCTGATATGTTGTTTGTTTCTAGGTTTAATTAGTAGGTTCCGTGAAGTGTCGACTATTTTTTAGATTACTTAATTAGTTTCTATTTATGTTCATTAAGTTTGTTAGAAGGGATTGAAATAAAAAACACAAAGACGTTCCATAGAGATCTTTTGTAATCTGATCTAAATTTTAATGAAAAGGGAAAACCATATCTCTTAATAGATTTGAAGTCCAATGTTTTGAATGACGAAAATATCAAAATATGTAATAGATTTGAAGCTAGTCGCATCATCCAAATAGAGCTTTATATATCATGTTTTTTTTTTTTTTTGGCTGGATGGGGGCCAAGAGGCCCAACACAAAACAAACTACGAAGCTATTACAATAATCCTAGATCTAGGAACAGCACACAAATCATCGAGAAGGATAGCAGTAATTTGTGGAGGAGGTTGCTCCAAGACTTTGACCCCAAACTCAGTGCCAAGGCTGCACTTGGATAACGAGTCAGCAACCATGTTTATCTCTCTGTAGATGTGGTTGATTTCAATTTCCTGGAATTGTTCCATGAAAGAATTGCAGTTGTTAAGAACAGTCTTGAGAGGGTGCAGATCATCAGTACCCTTTTTGATAAGATTCACCAGGACTTCCGAATCACTCTCAACAATGAGCTTACCCTTGGATATAGAAGCAGCCATTTGCAAACCAAGCAACATACCCCATGCCTCAGCTTCAAGGACCTCACCAATACCCATGCTGGCAGTGAAACCTGAGATCCAACAACCATCTTGATCTCTTAGGACTCCCCCAGCTCCGATTCGTCTACTTGGCATCTGTCTAGCGCCATCCACATTAAGCTTCAGCCAATCAACATTAGGTTTTAACCAAGCCACAAAAATAGTGGAGGTCCTTCTCATATCAGAATGCATACCTTGAGCCTTGGACCACTCAGTAGCAGCATCAATGATAGTTTTGGTAGTGTAATAAGGCATCTGAAAGTTTAATTCAAAGATAGCTTTGTTTCTCCATTTCCAGATGTGCCAGCAAGTGTAGATGAAGACATTGCACCATTGCAGGCCTTCATAACAATAGTCCGAGCAATGTAAATTAGCTGCCAGCCAACTTTCCCAGCTTAGGTTCATAGCTCTCTTTATCTTATCAAAACAAATTATTCTTCTCCAGATCTGATTAGCACTAGGACAATCACGAAGGAGGTGGACAATACATTCAGGTTGGTTATGGCAGATGGGACATTGGGGGTCACTGGTAATTCTTCTTTTAACTCGCTCCAAGTTGGTAAGGATTTTGTGGTGGGAGACCAGCCAGCTGAACGTCTTTAATTTGGCTGGAATATGGAGTTTCCAAATGATTTTCCAGTCATACCTAGGGAGAATATCGTCCTGCAGTAATAACAGGTAAGCCGACTTCACCGAAAAATGCCCATTAGAAGTCTCTCCCCAAATGATTTTGTCATTTCCACTTTGACCAAAATTCACAGGGATTTTGGTGATTTGATGCAAGGTTTCAGAGCTAAAGTAACGGGAAAGAAAGGCTAAATTCCAGCCATTAACATTCCAAGCATTACAAACCTTAAGTTGAAGATCCACTCCGTCCAAATTATCGATTTGGTTAACCAAGGCACTGTCACCAACCCATCTATCATTCCAAAAATTGATATTAGCACCATTGCCAATGCGCCAAAGAGTCCCCTTCCTGATAAGCTTTGCCCCATGAACGAAACTTCTCCAAGTACTTGAGGTTCTGGCGGGGCATTTGTAGTTCGTGCTCAAAAGAGAACTCTGCTTCAAATATTTATCTTTCAAGACTCTGCACCAGAGCCCTGTATCATTTTGGCTAATTCTCCAGCTGGTTTTTGCAAGCATGGCTTGGTTCATCAACTCAGTTTTCTTGATACCCAACCCACCTGCAAATTTTGGTCTACAAACATTTTCCCATTTGACTAAATGCATCTTCTTTTTATTCTCAGTGTCCCCCCACAAGAAATCTCTGTTGATCTTGTCCAGCATGTTGCAAGTGGAAATAGGGAGCTTTGCCGTTTGCATGGTGTAAGTAGGGATGCTACAAGAGACAGACTGAATCAAAGTTAGTCTTCCAGCCAAATTAAGAGTCTTGCTTTTCCATCCGGATAACCGGCTTTGGACTTTATCCACAACAACAGCATAAGTATGCTTAGAAATTTTGGAATGAATGAGAGGCATGCCCAAGTACTTCCCCATATTCTTGGTTAAGGTGGAACCACAAATGCCACTAATATTAGTGGCCACATCATGTGAAATATTCGGGGAGCAATAGAGGACCGATTTCTCAAAGCTGACTTCTTGGCCGGATAAATCACAAAACAAATCAAGGCATTGCTTTAGGATTGTAGCTTGATTATCACTTGCTTCAGAAAAGAGGATTAAGTCATCTGCAAAGAAAAGATGAGAAATGAAAGGACCCGAACCAGAGGCTCTAACAGGTTTCCATTGCTTAATCTCAATAGCATAATTGATTAGATGAGATAATTTCTCCATGCATAAGACGAAAATGTACGGGGACAGGGGATCACCCTGTCTGATGCCCCGTTTAGGAGTAAAACTTCCAGAGAGCTCCCCATTTAAGCAAACCTGGAAAGCTTTATATATCATGTTATACATGAGGGATATTGAATATTTGTGAAAAGCTAAAATTTTGCAGAGATATAACAATGGAGTACTCTGAGTATGCTCAGAAATTGGGCCTCACTTTGTTTGAATTGCTATCAGAGGCACTTGGGCTCAAACCTGACCACCTTATAGGCTTGGATTGTGCAAAGGGACATCTTATTGTTGGTAATTACTATCCATCATGCCCTGAGCCTAAGCTGACAATGGGCCATGTCAAACACACAGATTTTGCTTTTCTCGGCATCCTACTTCAAGACAATATCATTGCACTCCAGCTTTTGTATAAAAACCAGTGGATTGATGTCCCTCCTATGCCCGGAGCTCTCGTCGTGAACATTGGAGATTTCTTGCAGGCAAGCATAATTGTATTGTAATATTCATTATTTATTGCCTTTTCAAATGCAATTTCTAACACATGTTGGTGCAGCTAATCTCAAACAACAAATACATAAGCGTCACACATAGAGTACTTACCAAGAAGGAAGGTGCAAGAGTTTCTGTGGGATGTTTCTTCAGGCATATTTCTACAGGGAGACTCTATGAGCCTATCAAGGAGTTGACATCAGAAGAAAATCCCCCAATTTACGGCGGAACAACTGTAGAAGGTTATAGGACGGGCCACTACCAGAAAGGGTTGATCAATGGGGTGTCTGGACTAGAATATTTGAAGCTGTGAGATCAATCCACTTGATTGAAGCTGTCAAATTTGGTCATCCAAATGATCATGCATGGTGATCTAGTACTACTCTAGTAATTAATTTATGTAATAAGGGATCAATGTCGTGTTTATCATTGAACCTCGAATTCCATGCCACTACGGACATGGAAATCTCAAACTACAAAATTGTGATCATGGTCAACTATTACGTACTCTAGTAATTTATGTTAGAAGAACATGTAATTCTATGAATTAGAAGCATGTTTAATTGATATATGCAGTGTTATGCATGTCTATAAATAAAAGCTATATGCATCTTGCCATAAGAAAGAGTTTGCACCATTAATTATGTGCTTTTGATTCCGCGTACGTCAATACAGAAAGATAGTAGTGCACCACTGTTTAGACCAAAAGTAATTTTGTAATTATAAATTTCTTACTTCCCGAATTACACTAATTACTTCTCAAATTACACTAATTTTTAGGATTTTCACCTTTTCTTAATTTCTGGATAATTTATGATTGATATAACGTTTCACACGAGAAATGTTCTCGTCTATTGAGTTGTGCACATGATTTCGACATGCTATATCAACTATGAGCATACATTTAATATTGTTCACAAAATGTGGATGATCTTCTGGATTATATTTTTCATTAACTAAAGAGGGTGTTAGAGTGTATGAGAAGAAAGAGAGGGAGATGGTTTATATTCTACTTGTACTACAACTTGGATATATGAGGACAATCCATCCCACCATTAACACTAAAAAAAAAACACTCAAACTACTTTCCTCCATTATTTTTAGATCTTTTCTAAGGTATATAGTTAGTAGTTCTAAAAGTTCGTATATATAGTGTAAGGCATGCCCTTTTACATACTTCAATCGTCGAAGAATTTCAAACTTATGTACACTGTGTATTATTTAGAAGTGAGGAGGAAAGAGAGAGAGAGAGAAACAGTATAGTGTTTGCTACCATACTAAGATTTGATGAAAAATACATGACATAACTTGTGAGGGAGGGTGGAGAAACGGATTAAAATTAGGTTAGGTAAGAGGTTCAATTCCTTCTAATGTAACAAAAAAAAAATTAACATGTATTCAACATGTCATCGAGATTTGGTCAAGTTGGTTGAGCCTCCAGGTGTGGTACCCCCCCTCCCCACCCGGGTTCAAATCCTGCTGACTGTGGATTGTAGTTTAAATCTCAATCTATTCTGTGGCTGGTCAGGGAGAGAAAGTTTTTTGACAAAATCTAGCTCCGACTATGAATTAGTTCTTGGGCCTAGAAAGCATTTGAGAAACCGTAGGATTTCGATTTAAAAAAAAACATATCACTGAGATTCACTTATATTTTACAGTTTCGAAAAACATGTCCAAGTGAACATTAATTATTGATTATATTAGTCAATTCTATATTTTTTTAAATTAGGTTCCCTTAAATATGCTAAAACCTATTATGCCTTGTCTCATCTGCAGGTGGTGATCACCACTGGCTTAATTATTAGGGACCATTTGTTAAAAGAGTTGATTATTCTTTCTTTGTTTTTCTTGTTTTAGGGAATGGATGGAAGTGGCATGGGATAGTGATACTGAAACTACAGGCTTACGAACTACCAGTGACCACAGAAAGCTAGAACTCCCCTAATTTTCACCATCTGAGGCCGATGATAAGTCAAAATCAAGGGTTTGAATGGTTGTTCTCCCAACTCCAAATATCAGATTATTATCCGTAATTAATCCACAATCAAATTTACTGATGGTAAAGCTGTGTAGACATTTTTTTTTTACTGATGGTAAAGATTTCGGCGTAAAGATATAATTTGCTTTACTGAAAATGAGCTTTCTGTAGGATAAAGAACAGTGTAGTATCTCAACCGTCCAAGATACGTTATGAATAAGAATTTAAGTAAGATCCTCCACCTCAAACACTTCAATTAAAAAACCCAGTTGTTTTGTTTTGAACTGCATAGAAAGCAAATGAGAAACAAGTAGAGGAGGCCAGGTGTGACTTGTGAAGTTTTCACAATATATCTTGGAGAAATTATTCTTTAGCAAAACTCTACCAGCACAAACATAATTTCAAAGGCAGCTTAGCTTGGGGTACACAGCTTCTTTTAAGCACGTACAACAGAATATGGGCATATAAGCAGAAATTAAAACAATTATAGAATTTGATCATGCAATTATTTTCATAAACGCAATGCACATAAGCAGAAATTAAAGCATTTATAGAATAAAGAGTTGGATGGTGGCTTACTTCTCATTCATTTTTGGAGCTCTTGACCTATAGTGAGGGGCCCATAGCTGGATTTGATGTAACAATGTATAAATTTTGAATTTTCATAAACGCAATGTACGTAAGCAGAAAATTAAAGCATTGATAGAATAAAGAGTTAGAAGGTGGCTTACGTCTCATTCCTTTTTGGGGCACTGAATTAGTATGTATAATGATCGACTTAGTGAAGGGTAGTTCGCTTGATTCAATGTATAATGCAGGTCTTTAAATTGCACGCTCACTTTGGCCATTTTTTCAACATTATTGATCCCTCTAGAGTCCTTAAGCTAGCTTTACCAAAATTTGAGTCCAAAACAGATACAAGAAAATGTTGGTCGGGAATTCAAGCGACCAGGACCTTCTTCTCCAACAGCTGAAGGCCTTTGACGAATCCAAAGCCGGTGTCAAAGGGATTGTCGATGCAGGGATCACCAAAATCCCACCAATTTTCGTCCACCCGCCAAGAGACCCCGGCCAACTAACCCAAACCGAATTCAGTGTTCCAGTCGTGGACCTCGCTGACGGCACCGTTGGCATGAGAAGGCATGCAGAGGTGGTTGATGGAGTCCGGCGGGCTGCAGAGAGTGTGGGGTTGTTCCAGGTGGTGAACCATATATGGGATACCTAAGCGAGTGTTGGAGGAGATACAACAGGCAATGCGTGGGTTTCATGAGCTACCCAAGGAAGTGAAAGCTGAGTACTATAGTATGAACCTCATGAGGAAGGTCAAGTTTGCTGGTAACTATAATTTGGGTACATCATATTTGGAGGGACTCTTTCTTTTGTGACATGAGTTCTGAGACTCTTGATCCTCAGGAATTGCCTGAGGTTTGCAGGTGCATCTATGCTACATAGAATTTGGTATTAATTTCAATGTGTAGGGATTTTTATTTATGCCATCAGGAATTCAGGATTGTAGTCCCTCTACGTACAAGATCATAGTTATAGTACGTTAAGTCCTCTGAGTTTTCTACCGTTAATTAACTTTAATTTCATCATATGAAATGATTATCATTTCATACTAGTTTTCTACATATAAAATGATTATTATTTCATACTAGATCGTTGAATATTTTTTTTTGATTTACGGATATATGTGTAGATTTTGTGAGGTTTAAGATGTTGATATGCTATTTGTTTCCAGGTTTAATTAGTAGGTTCCGTGAAGTGTCAACTATTTTTGAGGTTACTTAATTAGTTTCTATATATGTTCATTAGGTTTGTTTGAAGGGATTGAAACAAAAAACACACGGCATTCTATTGTGTCTTAATATGTAGATTTGAACTCTACTGTTTAGAGTGACGAAAATATCAAAATCTGTAATAGATTTGAAGTCACATCATCCAAATAGAGCTTTATGATGTTACACATGAGGGAAAAAATTTTAAGTGAGCCCGTTACTCCACGTGGCATATGTGACGAGCCACTTTGATTGGTCAGTGTATATAAAATATTAATTAAACAGTTAGTGGAGGAATAAAATATTCAATACATAAAATATAAAATATTCAATGAACCAATCACATGGCACCGTCACATATGCCACGTGGAGTGACGGTACCATGGAAAAATTCCTCTGAGGGAAAAAATTTTAAGTGAGCCCGTCACTCCACGTGGCATATGTGACGCCCACATGAGGGATATTGATTTCTGAAAAGTTAAAATTTTGCAGAGACATAATAATGGAGTACTCAGAGTATGCTCAGAAATTGGGCGTCACTTTGTTCGAATTGCTGTCAGAGGCACTTGGGCTCAAACCAGACCACCTTATAGGCTTGGATTGTGCAAAGGGACATCTTATTGTTGGTCATTACTATCCACCATGCCCTGAGCCTGAGTTGACCATGGGCAGTGGCAAACACACAGACGTTACTTTTCTCGGCTTCCTACTTAAAGACAATATCAATGCATTCCAACTTTTGTATCAAAATCAGTGGATTGATGTCCCTCCTATGCCTGGAGCTCTCGTCGTGAACATTGGAGATTTCTTGCAGGCAAGCATAATTGTATTGTAATATTTATTATTTATTTCCTTTTCAAATGCAATTTCTAATACGTACTGCAGCTACTCTCAAACAACAAATACATAAGCGTGAAAGCGTCACACATAGAGTACTTGCCAAGAAGGAAGGTGCAAGAGTTTCTGTGGGATGTTTCTTCAGGCATATTTCTCCAGGGAGAATCTATGAGCCTATCAAGGAGTTGACATCAGAAGAAAATCCCCCAATTTACTGTGGAACAACTGTGGGAGATTCTAGGACGGGACACTACAAGAAAGGGTTGATCAATGGGGTGTCTGGACTAGAATATTTGAAGCTGTGAATTTTGGTCATCGAAATGATCATGGTCTAGTACTACTCTAGTAATTAATTTATGTAATAAGGGATCAATGTCGTGTTTATCACTGAACCTTGGATTCCATGCCACTACGTACACCAAACTACAAAATTGTGATCATGGTCAACTGCTACTCTAGTAATTTATGTAATAAGAACATGTAATTCTATGAATTATAAACATGTTTAATTGATATATGCAGTGTTATGCATGTCTATAAATAAAAGATTGGGTAAAATCCTCAAATAGTGATGAACTATCACGAAATACACTTTTTGGTACCCAAATTTTTTTAGGGAGTCTAGTGGTACCTGAACTATCTCTCTGTTAGACACTTAAGTAATTTCGTCCAATTTTCCATCAAAAATGTCTACGTGACACCTATGTGATATTCATATGACAAAAAAAATATGGACAAAATAGTCATTCTATCTATATTCTCTCAAATTTGTGATTGTCAACCCTTAGATCTAGTCATATGGTGGGGAAATATTCAGATAAAAGTTTAATTTAATTTAATTTAATAAATTGTAATGGAAAAAAAGACACATGTCACATTTTTATTAGACAAAAGTTTTATTTGACAATTTTGTCCCTATATTTAACTGGAAATTGGACGGAAATACTTAAGTGTCTAACGAAGAGATAGTTCAGGTACCATTAAACTCCCTCAAAAAAAAGTTTGGGTACCAAAAAATGCATTTTGTGATAGTTCAGGTACCAAATAAAAATTTTACCCATAAAAGCTATATATATGCATTTTACCATAAGAAAGAGTTTGCACCATTATGTGCTTTTGATTCCGCGTCAATACAGAAAGATAGTAGTGCACCACTGTTTAGACCAAAAGTAATTTTGTCATTATAGAATTCTTACTTCCCGAATTACACTAATTACTTCTCAACTTACACTAATTTTTAAGATTTCAACTTACACTATAGAATTCTTACTTCCTGAATTACACTAGTAGTGCACTAGTGTCATGCATGTCTATAAATAAAAGGAATATGCATCTTGCCACAAGAAAGAGTTTGCACCATGGCCAATTCTAGAATGTACCAGAATTGGTATGTACCTGCTGACTTGGCAGAAGGACAACCGTTCATTTCATATTTAAATTGCAAAAAAAAACTACGGTCATCAATGTTGACTAAGGTTGTTGAGCAAAAACTTCTTTTTTGCCCTCCCACTACTGTCAACCCAGAGAACTCCAGTTCTTTCTCTCTTCTGTTCTTTCCCTTCTTTCTTTGTTCTTCCTCTCCTTTCTTTGTTTTTTTTTTGGCGTGAAAACGAGTTTTTATTAGAAAACAAACAGTAGAAAAACATGGGCATAACTAGCCAAATGAGACCCAAAAAAAAAAAACAACAAAGCAAGGGACTCAGCCAGAGACAAAAGAGATCGATTAGTGTGGGCAAGGGAGCCCATCATACAGAAAACTTGTTCTGTCGTTGTTCTTTCTTTGAGTTTCTGGCATGTTAAATCAATTTGAGCTGGAACTCTACTAGAAAACTTATAGCAGATCCGCAAAGGATAATTCTTGGGTTCACCCCCTGGGTGAACTTGAGTATTCACCTCTATCCCAGCTAACCAATCATAGACTGACACATGTATTTTTATTAAAAAAATTAAAAAAATCTATTTTACAATCCGGATCCAGCTGCCTTGGTTTTGTTTGTATTTTTTTCCTCCCTGAAAAGGATTCCATTATTAGTTGGAAAAAGATCAGTCACCAATCAAACCTTAATCTTGTGCAATTGATGTTTTCCTACTTGTGTGTTTTGTGTGATTAAACCCTTCTTTGGTAATAATCTGGGCACCATCGAAAAAGGAAAAAGAAAGCTTCTTTTTCATCTGGGTATTCAAGCAAGTTTTGCTTTTCAATTTATTCAATATCAGTCCAACAAGCGTATGTTCTTCAACAACCGGACAAGAAAAACAATTGGCTTGTTATAACCCATAATAGAAAAGATACAATTGTATTAGAAATTGAAATCTTTCACCTGAAAATCTGATGAACTTTGATGCATCAGAGAAAAACTATGAAATTTAGATTCAAAAGACAAGAATCCCAGATTTCATTTGGCACCAAAATAAATCATTCAATTTCTGTTCGATTTAGATTTTCATCGATCTCCATCAATCAACCATCAATATAAACCAGAAAAGGAATTGAGGAAGACAGAGAAGAATCGAGCAGCACAAAGAAATAAAGAAAGAAAGGGAAACGTGGAAAACGGCGTTAGAGAACGTCAAAAGCAGCCCAAATAGATTTTTATTTTTATTTTTTTAACAAGAATACATGTGTCGGCGTATGATTGGTTAGCTAAGATGGGGGTGAATACTCAGGTTCACCCAGGGGGTGAACCTAAGAATTATCCATCCGAAAAATGCATGTGCTTAATTCTGAAGGGTAAAATCTTCATTTGGTACCTGAATTATCACGATATGCACTTTTTGGTACTCAAACTTTTTGAGGGAGTCTAGTGGTATATGAACTATCTTTCCGTTAGACACTTAAATACTTCCGTCTAATTTTCAATTAAATATAGGGACAAAATTGTCAAATAAAACTTTTGTCTAATAAATATGTGACATGTGTATTTTTTTTTCCATCACAATTTATTAAATTAAATTAAAATGAATTAAATTAAACTTTTATATGAATTTTTCTCTACCATATGATTAGATCTAAGGGTTGACAATCACCAATTTGAGATAATATAGATGAAATGATTATTTTGTCCATGATTTTTTTATCATGTGAGTGTCACATGGGTGCCACATATGCATTTTTGACGGAAAATTGGACGGAAGTACTTAAGTGTCTAACGGTGAAAGAGTTCAGGTACCACTAAACTCCCTCAAAAAGTTTGGGTACCAACAAGTGCATTTTGTGATAATTCAGGTACCATTTGAGGATTTTACCCTAATTCTGAAACCCAAGGCACAAAGCCAAAAACCCATATCAGTGATTGAACTCTGCTAAAATTCCCGAAAAAAGGGGGACAAGCTAATTTCGGCTGCAAGAATGAGAGTCCAGAATTGTTGCTATGGAGCTTCAGGTTTGATTATGGAATTTGGTTTTCTGGCAAATTATTAATAAAATTGATTAAACCATGATATCATCATATCAGATCAGAAATCATGTAATAATGGTTTAATAGATATGTCTCATGGAAAACGTAATTGATATCATCAATGGATCTTATCAAGAAATCTGGGCATAGGCATACCAGAATTGTAGAAGTGAACTAACAAATTTGAGGGCAAAAAAGGAATTTTCTCTAGTTAATGTTGCTAACGCCATTGGTGAAGGTTGTCAATTGGAACAAAAATTCCTTACTATATAGCACACGAAATTTGGGTAGGTTGTCACTTAACACTGCTAGATTTGGAGTGCTTAATTATTTGAATTAGACAAAAAATAATTAATAAAAAAAAATAAGAAACAACTTGTAGCGACGCTAAAAGTAACATCATATATTATTATTTTTTTAAATAAGTTTTTTTCTTTCTAATTTTAGAATATCCTAATGGTTCTCTCTTTATGCTTGATTCTTATAAATGACCTTAGGATACACATGTGGAGGCCAAATTTTGTATTGGAGTTCTTATTTTTTGGTGAAGGTTGTTCATTGGAACAAAAATCTCTTACTATAGCACACGAATTTCAAAGGGGATGACACTATTTAAATTTTCGTCAATTCTACAGTACGAGTGTTAAGTTTGAAATTAAAGTTTCGACTTCCGAGGTATCAAGTTGCATAACACTACTAGACCCGGAGTGTTAAATTATTCGAATTTGGCAAAAAAAAAAACAGCTTGTAGCGACTAAACAATCTTCACTATAAGTAACACCAAATATTAGTATTTTAAAATTAATTATGGTTTTCTCTTTATACTTGACTGTTATAAATGTACTTAGGATACACACGTGGAGGCCAAATATGGTATTGGAGTTCTTATTTTTTGGTGAAGGTTGTCAATTGGAACAAAAATCCCTTACTATAGCGCATGAAATTTGGGGAAGATGTCACTTTTTGAATTTTCGTCAAATAAACATTACGGGTGCTAAGGTTGAAATTAAAGTTATGAGTAATCTAGTTACATTAAGTTGCTAGACCCGAAGTGCTCAATTATTCGAATAAGGCAAAAAAATTTAAAAAAAAAACAAAACAAAAAACAGCTTGTAGTAACACCATATATTTTTTTTTTTTAATTATTATTTTTTTCTTTCTAATTTTAGAAGATCTTAATGGTTCTCTATTTATGCTTGATTCTTATAAATGAACCTATGATACACATGTGGAGGCCAATGTATAAATTCGTTAACAAAATCAAACGTTAAGTATGAAAATGACAAAATTTAATACTTGGGTACCCTATAGTTCAAGAGATCTTTTATGATTATATATATATATATATATATATATATATATATTTATATATGGGACTGTATATATAATTAGCAACAAAGAACATTAACTAAATCGATCATGACAACAATGTACATCCTTCAACCAAAACAAATTAGAAATCTTCAGTAAGTGTTAAATAAATCGAATATCAAGTAGGTCGAACGGCAAAGAAGTTCATATTCATAATAGCAGAATGGCAGCTAGCAGTAATTCTCTTTGACTGATCTAGAAACAACAATCCAGGGTCCCAAGCTAATAAGATGATCATATCGATAGTTTTAAAACTGTCTTCATGTCTTCATGACTCTAGATAAAGCTCGATCTAACGAGTTCTTGATGTGGTGTACGTACTCTGAAGTTCTCAACAGTAATTTTTACCCTAGAATTCATATCATTACAGGATTTATTGGGGGAACAACAAAAGCATATATGCCTTGGAGGAGGGAGGACCATACAATTACAACTCATCAGCACAATGCGGATAACGTAAGATATGTAAAGCCTAATTTAGTTAATTTCTAGTTAATGAGTTAATTAGGGTTAAATAGTCGTAATACCTAATTAGTTAGTTATCTTTGTATTAGTTTGTTATGGTGGCCTACAACATGTTTTACAGCTGTAGGCCACGTACCATAACAAACTAATACCAAGATAACTAACTAATTAAGTAATTAGGTATTACAACTAACTAACTCATTAATTAGCTGATTACGTAACAAGTTGAAGCATTTATCACAGAATTTGTAACACATTTTTAATAATAACCACCGCCACTATGAATGGTAGCCATATTATACAATAGGTAACCAAAATCTGGCCAAAATTACAACAACATAAACAAAATATGTTTGAAGGGAGAGTCTCTAGTGAAAACCTTATAATAAGGACTTGGTGAAGACTTTCAAATTAACGGTTAGATGAGTAGTATGTTTAAAAAATAATATTTCAAGTAAACTTTAAAACACTCATCCAACCATATATTGATTTGAAAGTCTTCACCAAGTCTTTATTATAAGATCCTCATTTGAGATTCTCCCTATGTTTGAAATTACAACAACATAAACAAAATCTTGTTGAAATTACAACAACATAAACAAAATCTTGTTTTAATTACAACAACTTAAACAAAATCTTGTTTTAATTACAACAACATAAACAAAATCTGGTTGAAGCTAGGCGCCTATAAGACTTAAAGCTCAACAGCTGCTTTTAAAGCCTAATGAAATACTTTTTACTTTGATAAAACATTACTTGTCAAAACTTCTCCAAACGTACGTGTTCCAAGTCACAAAACACAAACAGAAAGCCGAATTGCCAAAACATGAAGTTGTTTATCCTGCTAGCCTCTTTATCCCTGACTTTGAGCACAGTCTCATCAAGTCTTCAACAATATCAAGCTATATTCAACTTCGGCGACTCCCTCAGTGACACCGGCAATTACCTTCTCTCCAGCGCCCGCCCATTCCCGATCAACGGCAAGCATCCGTATGGAGAGACCTTTTTCCGCAATGCAACTGGCCGGTGCTCAGATGGACGCCTTATGGTTGATTTTATTGGTTAGTATCTCCTCCCTTGATCTCCTCTCTATGTCGTCTCTTTGTGAACGCCATTTTGGACACGAGGACAAAAATATAAGCAAAATGATGTTATTTTGACATTTGACTATTGTTGTAGCTGAGGCGTCTGGGTTACCATATTTACCACCCTATCTAGGACTAAAGAAAGACCAAAACGTTTCCCATGGAGTAAACTTTGCTGTTGCCGGAGCCACTGCACTTGATCCTGAATTCTTCTACCGAAGGAAAATTGGATCAATTATGACCACAAACTACTCCTTGAGCACTCAGCTCGGTTGGTTCAAGAAGCTCAAGCCCTCACTTTGCAACACCAAACAAGGTAATTATAGGTCATATTTCAATATATAATCTACTTTCTTAAGTTTCAGCTCTATTAATTAATTTGTTCACAGAATGTGACAACTACTTCCAAAATGCTCTATTTCTGGTGGGGGAGATAGGTGGAAACGATTACAATTACCCCTTCTTTGTTGGTAGGAGCATTGATCAGATCATAGCCTCAGTTCCTCTCGTTATTGATGCAATTACTAAGGCCACCAGCGTATGTCATCAAATATCTCTTTTTGCTTAAAACGCTAGATTCATCAAATTTGTTCACTATATTTGCTTTTCGATATGACATGATACTGCTATATATATCATTTGACGAACAAGCGTAGTAGTACCATTAATTTGTATATATTAGTCGATCACCGGTCAATGTTACATTTATAGTATTAGGGATTGATGTATATGAAAATAGCGAAATGAGGCAACTGTCTTCGGCCCCAAATTTGTTTCTCCTTTATTTATAGCTAAAATGTATATAGAACGTTGAAAACCCCCATTTTTATGGTTGGCAACTCGACACCCAAAATTTCAAATACTTATTTTCTAACAAATAGTTGTAACATTCATTAGTAATTGATCTTGATGGGGGATCTTGTGGTAATCAGGCATTGATAGAAGAAGGAGCAGTGGAGCTGGTGGTGCCTGGAAATTTGCCAATTGGGTGCTCAGCAGTGTATCTGACTTTATTTCAAGACTCTAAAAAAGCTTTTTATGATGAAACAAATGGGTGTTTGAAGGCTTTAAATACGTTTGCCGAGTACCATAACAGTGCGCTCAAACGTGCCTTATTGTTTCTAAAACTGAAGTACCCTCATGCAAGGATCATATATGCTGACTACTTTGAGGCTGCCATGCCTATGTTTCTTGCTCCTCAACTTAATGGTGAGATTTATTCTATCCTTCATTTCGTTGTATTTTCACTTATGCTTGGATGCCTTTTAGGTTTCACTTTTTGCCGCCTTATCCATATGTAATATAGTTTATCAATTTTTCTCCTACATCGACATGCATTTCCATTTTGCCACTAACTAGGTTATTTGATCTAATTTCACTCACTTTAACCTCAAGTAATTTGTCCATAGCTCAACATTTCTCTTCATTAATTTATAACGCTCAATCTACCTTAATCAGACTCATGAAGAACACCAATAAAATTGAAGACCGCTTGCCTATAATAATGATAATCGACAAAATTATTTGACACATCTGACGTTAGGGATAACATAGAAAAAAAATTGAAACTTAAAAGGCATTCATGCCTAATTTTTAGTTTACTTGATTGCGCACGGAAAAAGTTTGTCAAACTTCGAGAAACTGCATGCTAAGCTATAGATCGATATTTCTATCGTTAACTTTATTGAATTCTTGCACATTTTATTAGGGTTCTCAAGTGGGAGTCTAACAGCTTGTTGTGGAGGAGGAGGACCGTACAATTTCAATAATTCAGCATGGTGTGGACTTGCTGGTTCTGAAGCTTGCAAAGATCCATCGTTGTATGCAAACTGGGATGGCATCCACTTAACAAAAGCAGCTTATCGCTACATTGCCAATGGTTTGATCCATGGCAACTTTACCACACCCCTTGAGCTAACCTATAGCGGGCTCATTGCCATTGGTTTGATCCCTGGCAACTTTACCACACCCCTCGAGCTAACCTCTAGCACGTTACTTCAGTTAGGCCAACTCCAATCCATGGGCTAATTGAACCCAAATTTTAGCCTCTCAAATGCAAATAATTATCTCCAATGGACGGGCTAGGTGAAACCAAAAAAACAAGTTGATCAAGGTCTAAAAGGTCTAAGGGTTGGGCTATAATTTGTCTTTGCTTTGTAATTAAGTTTCCAAAATTTGATGGGATGGGACATGTTAAATAGTCCATATCTTGATACCCATGTAGACTTAACCAAATTTGAATGGTTTTAATATTCTGGAGAAATGATCGAGACTAGAAAATTGGTATAATTTTACAGTACATGCATATATGGCATACAACCAATTATTATTTTCAGGACTTAATTACTCAAACATGAACTTATTTTACTCCAATGAGAATCATATTTACCTTTACCTTAACAAATAATTTTTCTTTGTTACCACATGAGTTATTATAGGATTGGAAAATTGGGGGGTGGGCTAAGTTTATATGTTCTTTTTTTTTTGCTCAAAGCCATATATATGAGTAGTGAATGCAGACCTGCAATATTCATCAATTGATTCAATGAATAAATGATTTTTCAATCAGTCAATATTTTAATTAATAAAAGTCTACTACTCTACTGCCTACACAAGTAGGCAGAACACAAATTAAGATTGCAAGAAGTCCCAATAACCAAGATCAAAGAACAAGAAAGCTCGAGAGTGATGAGAGCTACCTTATTCGTTCACCGAGGAGGCGAGCAGATCGAGGAGCTTGCCGGAATGAGGAGCGGATCGGAGACTCGGACTATTGTCTATTGAAGCCTTCAAGGAAATCAAGGAATAAAGGAGAAGATATGAAGAAGTGGAATTGAGATTTAGGAAAGAATGAATCGAATTAATACTACAAACTTAATTTTTTTTTTCGGGGGGGGGGGGGTATGGGGTGTGTGGTGTAGTTCCGTCCTTGGTTGTTGTAGTTGCAACAAAGGTTTTAAAGTGGTAAATTATTACATGAAAAACAATATATATAAGAAACATGGATGTACCATAAGGTCCAATCCACAACCTTACCCAGAAAGTAAAAACTTTTCTATGTGTTCAATCTCTATTAATTAGGTTAGAGCCTGGTGTTTCCTCCTTGGTTATTATTATCAAATTAAGAAATATAAACAATAAAAAAAATGAAATAGAAGCGTTCTATTATCGGTCTGAATTGAAATATTACTTGATATATAGATGGTAAATTTTGAAACAAATTAACATAGTAAGATACTAGCCTTCCTGCACGCGCATGCGCGTACAAAAGGGCTGCGTTCGCAAGTGCAAATATCTATTTGGAAGATGAGTAGTTTACATGTACAAAATGTCCAAATGCATATGTCGGGGTTTTTTTTTTGTTGCTTGAGTTTTCATCAGTTTGCTTCTTTGAAAATAAAATGTTGTAAATTAACCAAAAAGTAATATGTTGGTGTTGAAGGAAACCTACTTTGTGTGTGCCTTGTCAACCTAGGAGTATCTTAGTTAGGTTAGCATATGGATTACTTATTGAATATAAGTCCTATTGGGATATGGATTGTACCCTTGTGTTTCTCTATATATAGAGGCACCTATTCATTAATAAAGAGATGATCTATTCATGTGCTATTTGCTCTGTTCTTTACTTTCTGCTTTGTGATTGTATTTCATATTCCCTTAAACACGTTATCAGCACGAACCTCTAGCCCTGAGATCAAAAGCCAAAACTCTTGAGCTTAGCATCCTGCTAGCGCCAAAACCCTAGAACCCAAAAACCCTAGGGTGTGCCGGATGAACAGTGGCGATGAACAGTGCGCGTGAACAGTACCGGATGAACAGTACCCGTGAATAGTAAACCGCATGAATAGTACCTCCGTGCAATCTCCTCTAGTTCAAGAATCTGCCTGCACAGAACAGTCAACTTCGAAATCGATTTTCTCCATTCTTCACCGTTGGATTACGCCGAAATTTGGAAGGGAGCTTCCCCCGTGAGTCTAATACCCCCAGTTAAAAATTCAGCCAATTCCGACCGTTGGATCTCCAGATATTCGGTTCTGAAGCAGTGGTACTCAAGATAATCCGAGAAAAGAATCCAAGTAAGCTTTTATAAACGTTGCTGCTTTCTGAATTTAATTCAACCTTCTTTTTCTCCGGGGACTTGCAACCTCCCTTCTTCTACCTCCCACCTTTCTTATAACGTGGGATAATATACGAGACTCGCCAAACTATGAGAAGCATTAGGGGAGTGATCGAGCTTCATATCGCTTGCGGTATGTGTAAGTCATGAGCACCCCTAATGTCATCATGCTATTGGTGATGACCTCAAGAGCCGAACTGTGGGGGTTCGAGCTAATACTCCGGATGAGGAATCCGTAGAGAGAAGAGACTATGAACGAGGAGTTCATTGACAAATTAACCTCCGGATGAGGAATCCGTAGAGAAGAAACGACCTATGGTTTATGACTTATTCCCAACTAGGCTCACCTGCTTAGGTATGATGTCTAGGTAAGGAGTTTGAGATAAGTGGTATTAAGAGAGCTTGCTCCACCGACATCTCTTATAACTTACCTGGTTATACCTGAGTAGAGCTACCGAAAAGGTTTAAGGTTATGACCATACGACACCAAAGTTTCACCTAAATCCAAAATCCTTGGAAGCGTTTCTTGGGAGCAAATATTGCTCAGAAACCCTCTATTGTTTCGTGGGAGTATTAACTCCGAAACTTACCCTTCATTGTTTCGTGGGAGTATTAACTCCGAAACACACCACATTCTTGTTCTCCATATTCTTGGATGTCGAACATGAATGAACTCGATTTTACTCCATTGGATTCTGCGGACATTAGATTATGAGATGGGCTCATGATATCCTAATGTACCTATTCGCACAAGAGCTTCTAGCTCGAATCCATAAGCGTTGTTTTGAAGAAACCGCTCTAGACCCTCAAACTGAGATGTACAATGCCAGGTTATTTTTCCTGATGAATCGCCATATGGATATGGCACTCCAGTTTGAGTTCATGAAAGAGGTTAGCGCTAGAAGCGCTTCATGAACGTTATGACAACGTTCGTGACTCCATCTTCTCTGTGGAAAATCATCACAGATGAACAATTGATTGAGGAAACTCTCACCACCTTCTCCATCTCTGCCTTGAGGAAAGGCATGACGACGATGGCGCCCCTATGGGAGGAAGCCACGAGCAAAACCCTATATCTAGGGACGATCCCGGACATTTTGGTTCGTAGAATCTATTTGCTCATGAAGGTAATCGCCATAAGATTAAGCGATCACGCGAGCATAGGGCCGCGAAAGAGTGAGAGAAGACTGCCGTCCTTATAAGAGGGACGCTGCCGGTCATTGCCGGTTAGCGTTGTTGCGCCACTGGTTATGGCAGCACCGCCACCGGCCAAGGCAATCTGCCACCGTCCTAGGGACCGTGAGTACCGCTCCTTTATACCTCAATCAATGGAGAATCCTCTTCATGATGTCTATTAATAATATGGAGCGTCTGATCAATGGGCCATTATTTGCAAAACATATGAAGATGTAATTTCAATGATCAAGACGTCGAGTTTAAGGGTTAAAGACTTTGGAAGCTAATTTTGCTTAAGTCTTATGTTTTCCAAGTTGATGAAATATGGCATGTTTGCCAAAGATATTGGATTTAGTTTTGATTTAAGATCAAGATGGAACTTTGAAGCCTTGGCCAATATCTTTAATAAAATCTGAGTTGCTTACGTAGCCTCGATTTTAATGATGAGCTTTTAGGAATGGGTTCTAGAGAACTTGAAAGTCTCACAGATAGCAGAACCACGCATGTCATATTGCGTCATAGGCATGATGCCTACACATTCCTCTGTGACTACGATGGCAGGACCATCGAATCTTGTGCAAGGAAGAGGATATGCCCAATTCCTCTTGCCTAATGGCACTCACATTGATGTCACAAATGCTCTCTACGCTCCAAGAGGAAATACAACTTTGATTGAGCTTTAAAGATATAAGAGTCAATGGTTTCCATGCTAAGATGCATGATGAGAATGGAAAAGAATCCCTTTGCATTACCTCTAATGACTGCGGTAAAAGGCGCATCTTAGAGAAGCTTATGTGTCTCTCTAGTGGGTTATATGCAACCACTATTCGAGCTATTGAATCAAACAGTGTCATTCGGGATGACCCCTTGGATTCAGACACATATTGGCTTTGGCACGACAGATTAAGACATCATGGTCGTGATATGATGATCCGTGTATTGAAAACCTCACACGGACATCCATCATATCGAGCTAATCTAAGCATGAATCAAAAGTTGATTCAAGGAGATGAGACAGATATGAAAAAAGGCAAAAGTGCCTCTGTCCGCCGCCCGTCGACCGTTCGATCTCTTCTTGTCGAACGGTCGACCTCGTCCAGCGTGCGTCGTCGACCGTTCGAGTTTCCTGTCGAACGATCGAACCCCCTCCAGGGAGCGACCGTCGACCGGTCGACCATTCCTGTCGAACGGTCGACTGGGACTGTCCTCAGAAATTTTCTGACAAGACAAAATCCTCCTATGCTTCTGAAGCTCCTAAAGCCAAATGCTCATTATGCAAAGCTTGTTCCTTAGGGAAATAAGGACTGAGACTGTCCTATACAAAGGATTCTAAAAGTACTTCTTCCATTCTTACAGAGAATCCAAGTGGATATCTGTGGACATATTCAACCAACAAGCGGGCCATTTATATATTTTATGGTGTTGGTTGATGCATCGACATGCTGGTCACATGTCACGATGTTGTCCTTTCGTAATGCTGCTTATGCTAAACTCCTAGCACAGATAATTCGTCTGCCGGCTCACTACCCGGATCATCCCATTAACTATCAGGCTTGATAAGGCTAGGGAGTTTACATCGAAGACTTTCGATGACTACTGCATGGGATAGATGTTGGGCATCTAGTCTCACATGTTCATACCCAGAATGGTCTTGCAGAGATTGCCATTAATAGCAACAAATGGTCACGAGGACGTTGGTAATGCGCACCAACCTTTTCTCTCTCTGCCTGGGGGCACGCAGTATTGCATGCAGCTGTGCTTATTCGTCTGAGGCCCATCACCACCCAATCTTTTTCTATGCTACAGCTAGTGACTGGGTACGAGCCAAGCATATCGTACTTACGCATATTTGGGTGTGTTGTTTATGTGCCCATTACGCCGCCACAGCGTCTTAATATGGGTCCTCAGAGACGAATGAGTATTTATGTTGGATTTGAGTCTCCAACCATAATCCGCTATGTAGAACCCTTGACAGGCGATCTATTTGTCACTTCGATGAGACAGACTTCCCGTCGTTAGGGGGAGATAAGAACGTGAACGTTCAACAGGAACGACTGGAATTGTCGTGGCCTGTCCCCACTCTGTCTCATAACGATCCCCCTACTGCAGAAAGTGCGTAGATTATAGATCTTCAGAAAGTCGCCGACTCTCTTCCGGACGCTTTCTCAGATCTTAGTGACTAGATCATATATACCAGCTGCAAACATGCCTGCAAGGATGCAAGTGCCTGAATAAGGACTTGGACTCAAAGTCGCTATTGCAGCTAACCCTATGGGAGGGACAGTTGGTGGCGCCACTGCCAGTAATGGTGGTGATGTGGCTTAGGCCGTGGCTCCGCTGAGGAAGCGTTGGAGGCCACCAGGTTCGAGGGATTCGCGCCCTAGGGAATGGGCTGCGATGGCACCAAATAACCCTCTCATCATTGATACTCAAAATCCGTCCATGAAAACGTTCCGGATTATGGTTATGTCCAAAAGACATCTTCGGGGGACGCCCTGTCGCTAAGACATATCCGTGGGAACCTAGAGATCTCGATTAATTACACTAGTGTACATGAGACGTGGGATAGAAACTCCATCACAGTTGATGATGTGTTTGCATATGCTTGTGCACAAGAGTTCATTGAGAATGATGATATTGAACCTCGCTCCGTTGATGAATGCCAACGTAGAAGCTTATTGGCCTAAATGGAAATATGCGATCCAGGTTGAGTTGGACTCACTAACAAAGAGAACGGTATTAGGGCTAGTTGTGCCAATACCTTCTGGAATAAAACCTGTTGATATAAATAGGTCTTTGTTAGAAAGCGTAGTGAGAGAACGAGATATAAAGCTCGCCTTGTGGTGCAAGGCTCCTCACAACGCCCTGGAATCGACTACGATGAGACATACTCTCTCGTAAAGGACGTCATAACGTTCTGCTACCTTGTCAGTGGTAGTTTCCGAAAAACTGAACATGCAGCTTATGGATGTGGTCATAACATATCTCTATGGGGATCTAGATATGGAGATTTATATGAAGGTCCCGGATGAGCTTCATTTACCCAAGTCAAGTGGCTCTAGACCACAGAGCACGTTTGCAATAAGGTTGCAACGTTCACTATATGGATTGAAACAATCCGGACGGATGTGGTATACCCGTCTAAGTGACTACTTGATTGGAAGAGGGTATGTGAACAATAAAATTATGCCCCTGCGTGAAAACAAGTTCCGGATTTGCAAGTGCCACTGAATACTTGAAATCCGTGTTTGAGATGAAAGATCTTGGGAAAGGATGCTCAGGCGATTTAATATGGATAAAGTCCATCCTGTTAAGCACTCCCATGATTGGTCGCAGTCTAGATCCAAGAAGGATCCGTTTCACCCAAGGGATGATGGTGAAGACGTTTTAGAGACTGAGGTACCATACCTAAGTGCAATAGCGCATTATTGTACTTGGCACAGTGTACAAGACCCGATATCTCCTTTGTTGTTAACTTGTTAGCTAGATTTAGCTTTGCGCCCACGCAACGCCATTGGAGTGGCATAAAGACTATCTTTCGATACTTGAAGGGTACGATTGATATGGGCTTGTTCTATCCCTACAGAGAGTCGAAACTAGGTGAGGAACCTATGTTTGCTGCGGTTGAACGACCCGGGCATCCGGACGAGGACTTACCGGCCGGATGGAACACAAAGGGCACGTTACCTGCAGAGAGTCTCAAAAATATGGCAAATTGGGTGAGGAACCCGTGCCTACTGACGACCGTCGACCGGTCGACGACCGGCCGTCGAACGGTCGACCGACGGACAGAAAAGCTAACGTCCCCTTTTCCCAAACACCTTGTGATGTTTTGGTTGGCTTTGCTGATATTGGGTATCTCTCTGACCCATATAAAGGTTGTTCCCAAACTGGTTATGTCTTTACCATGGGTAACACCGCGATATCTTGGAGGTCTACTAAGCAGACCCTTGTCGCTACTTCTTCGAACCATGTTGAGATAATTGCTCTCCATGAAGCATTCGTGAGTGTATATGGTTAAGGTCCATTGATACACATATAAGAAGTACATGTGGTTTGAGGTCAACCACTGATGAACCTACATACATTTATGAGGATAATGCTGCCTGCATTGAGCAGATGAAGCAAGGTTTCATCAAATGCGACAACGCCAAGCATATATCGCCTAAGTTCTTTTGTAATCAGCAATAGCAGAAGTTCCTTAAGATTAAAGTGAATCAAGTCCGTTCTGAGGACGATGTGGCTGACTTATTTACTAAGTCATTGCCTAAATCCACATTTGAGAAGCATGTGAAAAGCATTGGTTTGCTTAAGTTATCTGACCTCCCATGATTGTGGAAATCAGGGGGAGACACAGACTTGAGGGGGAGTCTAGTGTCCATGCAAAGTTTCCAAATGTGAAGGGTGTGTTGTACTCTTTTTCCCTTCGACCAAGGTTATTTTTATCCCACTGGGTTTTTGTTACTTGGCAAGGTTTTTAATGAGACAACGTGAGGAGCACCACCTAGTGTTGACGCCACAAGGGGGAGTGTTGAAGGAAACCTACTTTGTGTGTGCCTTGTCAACCTAGGAGTATCTTAGTTAGGTTAGCATATGGATTACTTATTGAATAGAAGTCCTATTGGGATATGGATTGTACCCTTGTGTTTCTCTATATATAGAGGCACCTATTCATTAATAAAGAGATGATCTATTCATGTGCTATTTGCTCTGTTCTTTACTTTCTGCTTTGTGATTGTATTTCATATTCCCTTAAACAGTTGGCATATTACTTTTTCTATCACATAGATAATTTTTCTATACTGTACAAAATGATTAACAAAAAAAAAATAGAGAGCGCTCCCAACAACTAACAAATAAATGAAAGAATTAAAAAAATTAATAAAAAAAAGAAAATACTTATGTCTGACCTGGGTCGGACCTAATGTGTCCGACCCCTCTCATTTTTGTTACATTCGATGATCTATTTTCATGATCTAAACCGTTCATCTTTTAAATCAACATTTCAAGATCATGCCTGCAAAAAATCATCCAAATTGAAGATCATTAACTCATCCATTTGTTGAAAGTTAATATCAAACAAATGAACGGTTTTTGTGAAAGTTAATATTCTCATTAACAACCGTCCATTTGTTTAATTATTGCATGAGTAAATGATTTCCGTTTTGGATGATTTTTTGCAGGCATGATCTTGAAATGTTGATTTAAATGATGAACGGTCAGATTATGAAAATAGATAATCGAATGTAACAAAAATGAGAGAGCTCGGACACATTAGGTTCGACCCAGGTCGGACATAAGTTTCTTCCATAAAAAAAAACTAAGAAAAGTGGGCAAATGGGCAGGTGGGCAAGTGAATGTGGGGTCTATCTATAAATTATTTATTTCTTAATTCTGTTATTTACTATTTTTAATTAGCTACCCATTTTTTTTTTTGAGAAACAGATAATTCATATATTATCAAAGCCAGAAAGGCACATACATCAAACTCCTAGGCCTGTAACCAGATCTGTCGGTCAGGCAACTAAGGACTTTAACAAATACCTCTCATTATAGACCACTGAGCTCGTTGAAACAACGAGCCTACAAAGACAAAAACTCACTAATCATCTAAAACAACTAGCGAATCTCCTGCCGCCAAAACACTCAATTATGGTACGGCGAAAAGATTCATCGATCAAATGATTATACGAAATTTCCGTATCTGCAGACTCAACACTCCGAAGAGTAATACCTGAAGGTGGAGAAAACACCCTCACTAAGGTCCCAAATCATCATAGAAACCAACAATGATAGGGAATTATTAGTAGCAAAAGCTACAGACTAGGGAAAAAAACTAGTAAAAAAAACATGAAATTAAACTCAGGCTAGCAGAGTCCCAATGACATAGCTCATGTTCAAATCCCCAACACCAGCAAGAAAGCAGATCAATAGCATCGCTGCACCACCATCTCTGACATAGCCCCGCCGCACTAAAGGTGATCTCCACCGTTATGCGCAACCTCCACCAGCAAAGCCCCCTGAGAATCCACCACCGATGCCACAGAACCATGCCAGCCCACAAAGACCCATCGCCCATCATCCCTGCTCGCCTGTGAACCTAAACGAAACCATGCCAGAGAGAATCACTGAAAACCATGGAGGACTGTTGCACCCGTCCGACGGCAACGCCCCGAAGACGCGCCATCGGACGGAAAATAGCAAAACTTGGTGAAGAAAACCAAGCTTTCTAGAGTTTTTTGCGGCTAGGGTTTATTGCATACTAGAGATTACCGAACTGCTCGAATGTTTGATCTTTTAATTAGCTACCCATTAAATACTATGAACCATGCTTTAAGTCATTGGCAAGACCCAAGAAAAAGGATGATATCATGATAATGAAATGAAGTTTTGATTCTACAATAAAACCCAATTTTTAAATAATAATGAAAAATAAAATAAACTACAAGCCAAGTTTCTTTTGAGGAGAGTAACTAATCAAGCTACTTAATTTGCTGAGGTCATTTTTTTTCCTTTTCAGCTTACACTAACAGAAAGGGAAATACAGTAATGGAAATCCCATTTCAAGAAGGTTCATTTCAGTCATCTAAAATTAGTTCCTTTCACCGATGAAGGCCATGAACATCCACTTTGTGCCCATTAGTTTGTTCACCTTGAAATATCACACATTGGGGAGCAGCCAAACTGCTCCATTTCCCAGCTTAGCTTTGAAGCAACTCTTTCATGGCGTGGAACATATTCCTAAATAGAAAAATTATCAAAGACCAAAGTTTTCAATCAGTTCAATCCAAACTTATTTAGCCTCTAACACTCCAATCACATGATTATGATACATGCTTTGGAGTGTCTGAATCAGTGAATCTAAACACGAGTTCAGTAGCACGAAAAAAAATATACAGAAGTCCAAATAATATGGAAGAAGATTTATAAATACCTCCATTTTCTTCACTAACTCCTTGGCAGTAGGGGCAGAAACTATTATGTGGCGTGCACTTGGACTAATGAAACCTTCTTCCACAGCTGTGTCGATAAATGACAATAAGGAGTTGTAGTACCCATCCACATTCAACAATCCCACCTGTAAAATAAGGAATGACATTATTTATCCAATTGCATGATAGTTCCTTGATTATTTTGTTTATCTTTAAAAGGGAAATCGAACTAGGAACCTACATAAGCATAAAAACAGGCATTACCGGTTTATCATGGATGCCCAGCTGAGCCCATGTTATTACTTCAAGAAGCTCTTCAAGTGTCCCATATCCACCTTCATAAAATAAGAGAAGAAAAAAATTGTAATTTTCAATTGTCAACGATAGATTTGAAAAAAAAAAAAAAAAAACAACAACAGCTACAGAAGGAAAACAAGTTGGTTAGAAGGGTACGCAGTCTTATGCCTTATCTCATCTGCAGGTGGTCACCATTGGCTTAATTATAAGGGACCATTTGTTAAAAGAGTTGATTATTCTTTGTTTGTTTTTCTTGTTTTAGGGAATGGATGGAAGTGGGATAGTGATACTGAAAGTCTGAAACTACAGGCTTACGAACTACGGAACTACCAGTGACCACAGAAAGCAAGAACTCCCCTAATTTTCACTATCAGAGGCCGATGATAAGTCAAAATCAAGGGTTTGAATGGCTGTTCTCCCAACTCCAAATATCAGATTATTATCCATAATTAATCCACAATCAAATTTACTGATGGTAAAGCTGTGTAGACATTTTTTTTCTTTACTGATGGTAAAGATTTCTGCGTAAAGATATAATTTGCTTTACTGAAAATGAGCTTTCTATATGATAAAGAACAGTGTAGTATCTCAACTGTCCAAGATACATGATGAATAAGAATTTAAGTCAGATCCTCCATCTCAAACACTTCGATTAAAAAACCCAGTTGTTTTGTTTTGAACAGCATAGAAAGCAAATGAGAAACAAGTGGAGGAGGGTGTGACTTGTGAAGTTTTCACAATATATCTTGGAGAAAATATTCTTTAGCAAAACTCTACCAGGACAAACATAATTTCAAAGGCAGCTCAGCTTGGGGTACACAACTTCTTTTAAGCACAACAGAATATGGGACATGTCAAAGTTGACTTCGCAAGATATATGGAACTTTGAGTCTTTTGTATGGAACTTCTTTTATCTATTTTGTTTTGTTTTACTTTATCGAAAAAATGTTAGTATTTTAGAATATGACATACTCCGGATTTTTCATTGTTAAATGTATATTTTAAATGATTTATTGGTGAAACAATCCGGTGTATGACATATTCCGAAGTACTATAGAATTTACAGTACATATATATCATTGTTGGGGAATTTAGACTATGTTATGGTCTTATGGCGCATGTTAATTGGTATATATGTAATTATGTATATATGGTAGGGTTTACACCAACCAGGTAAGGCAATGAAGGCATCGGATTGCTTAGCCATTTCTGCTTTCCTTGAGTGCATGTCTGCTACTGCTTTCACTTCTCCCACTGTTTCTCCAGTTATCTGAAAACTCACCAAATAAAATTAGTCCAAAATCAAAACAACACAAAAACAAGCAACAAAAGACATCAACTTGAGAGAGAGAGAGAGAGAGAGAGAGAGAGAGAGAGAGAGAGAGAGAGAGAGAGAGATTTCAGTGTTCGAGCACAGAGAAGCAATCATAAGTAATACAACATGGTGGGCTCAATCCAATTCCTCACCAGGCAAAAAGAAAAATAAGGAAAAATACAACAAGTTAGAGGCATAAAAAGTTGATATTCTTTAGTATCATAAAATCTGAGATAAACACTACTCTACTAGTGGGTGTGTATAAAGCAAGTAGAGAAGGACAAAAAATGTTGAAGACCCAAGATTGGCCAGGTGGATTTGGGGATGAATTTTTCCAACTAGTTACACATGTGAAAGCTCAAAATTGGAGGGCCAAGAATCTTCAGAAGAGACATGTGAGAAGAGAAACCCAGAATTTTTAAGATAACAAAGCTGAGGTAGAAATTCATCATTCAGAAAATCTAAAACAAAGAGAAAGAAGTAGATAATGCTCTCTGTTTAGTCACTATCATCTTCTTGTGTCCCAACAAAAATGTCTTGACAAAATATTACTGCAGATGAACATACATACCTCTCTAGGCATGAGGGTCTTGGGGATAACTCTACAGATACAATAACATGACAATAATCAGTTTTTGAGTGAAAGGTACTAAAGCCAATAGTATCAATGAAATTGTAAACCAAAAGTAAGAACAAGGAGGAATTGATCAAGACGCTCATACCCAATGACATGTCTTCCACCATCATAAACAGCTTGGGAAATCAAACCCATCAAGCCAATACTCCCTCCTCCATAAACCAAATCAATATCCTTTGAAACCTTTAACAACAAACAACGTGGTACTCAGAAAAGGAAAATCTTTCAACCAAATACCAAATTATATTTCCATAATTTAGGAAGTGCCCCACTTTAGGGTACTCCATGAAAGTGGGAAGGAAAATGAAATGGTTTCATTTTGTTGATTCCAAACCTTTTATATGTGTACACAAATTTAGAGTAATAGAATCAGTGAGAATTCCTATGCTGGAAACAGAGCAATATATATGAAGCAGAGGCTTGAAGTTGAACATGGTCAGACTAACATAGTTATGTCAAAGGAGTTCAATTTCAAGTAAATAACCCAAAACCCATTTCTCTAATTCCTAGAAACCTACAAATGAATCCAACATTTGAACTTGAATAGTATTGTCTAGCACTCTAGCTAGTTCAATGAAAAACCCAAATTGAAAAGTCAAAGAATAAGTATGCAAATCATAAATAGAAGTTACCAATTCTTCCCCAAGCTCGATAGCTGCATCTTTGTAACTGCTCTTCTTT
Organism: Rubus parviflorus; assembly: GCA_029955375.1. Taxonomy (NCBI): domain Eukaryota; kingdom Viridiplantae; phylum Streptophyta; class Magnoliopsida; order Rosales; family Rosaceae; genus Rubus; species Rubus parviflorus. Next base: position 5,327,673 of record JARGGL010000010.1, read on the forward strand.
CCTGGACTACTTCCACAGAAGACACAAATCCTCTTGAATTTGGATTGGATCATTTCCATATCTATCTCTCTAACTTGCTTAGCAGGGAAGAGAAGTGATTAGGAAATATCTTATATCACTGACTAGCTAGCTACCTCAGTGTGGTTTGGTTCTGTATGGGGATGTGTTTGCATATTTATAAGGGCTATACCATAGGCGTATGTTAGCACGCGCAGTTTCCATACTTGATCAGTGCTTACCTTTACGAACCAGAGAAAATATCTCGTCACCCGGTTGTATGCAAATCTATCGTACCCTCCAATCAGAATAAGCCTTGACTTGGTCAAAAGATATTAAGGGGAACGAATTTGCTTATCACCCAAACCACTCATTTATGCAACTTTCATGTGTTTTAAACATAATTATGGTTAACCATGGTCAATCTAATTATTAAAAAAGAGAATAATAATTTAGGAATAATTAAACTCTTAAATAGGGACTTCATTTGAACACTCTTCACTGACTTAAGGTTCTCTCAGTGAGTATCACAGAGCTACGTCAGTTTCTCTTGGAAAAAATAATAGCTAAGTTTCTTTTTGTGTAACGGTATTGCAAATATAAATGACTTCCAACCACGTATAAATGACAATCTAACACGGTTTATTCAATGCAGGAGTTCGTTTAAATCATATTGAGTACCAAGGGGGGTCTTCAAAGTTGCTTAGCACTCGAGGAAAACTTGCTGAAGGCCCTGGTATTGGTCAAGAGGTGGGATTGGAGAAGGTCTAAAGGAGGCAAGATTGCAATTTGAGAAGGAAAAAAAATTGACATAAAAAGAAATAGCAAAATTTGGATTAGGTTGTTAAACTCCTAGTTACTGTATAAGGTAAGGCTTGAGAACTTTTGAGTTATTTTTTTTCACCTAAATTGAACTATATTCTGGAAAAATTTCACACGCACGAACCGTAGATTGGTTCATTATGTATTTAGCTACCTACACACAAAAATTGGTATTTACAAGGTGAAGATCACTTAATTAATATGTTTGGAGGAAAGGTGAAGATTTTCGGCAAGTTCTTCCGGTTATCTACAAGGGTACGAGGTCTCAGATGCTGTAAGCCAGTTTAGTTAATGCTTCATTTTGGAAGGATGTGAAGATTCTTCGTTTGAACTAAAATATGAGATTTATTAATGATCCAGAGTTCGCGCAGTTCTTACTTCAAGTTGGTAACAACCGACTGTGATTGAAGACATGATACAATTATCTTCGCCTATGGTCATACCATGGCAGGGTGAAGAATCAATCAATAAATTAGTTAATGAAGTTTTCCCTAATGATCATTGTTATGTAAATGATGTTGCATACATGGTTGAAAGGGCAATAGTTACTCCAAAAAATGATGATGTTGATGTACTCAATGAAATGATCATAAAATAATTTCCAAGGCCTGAGCGCATCTTATACTCTTTCGACTCAATTAAGGATGACACCAGAAATATGTATCAACAAGAATTCTTAAATTCAATTTCACCTTCTGGTATGCCGCCACATCAGTTAACTATAAAAAAAGGTGTCCCCATTATGCTTTTGAGAAATATTGACCCAAAGATGGGATTGTGCAATGGTACAAGATTGACTTGTCGTGGATTATATAATAACTTTATTGATGCAGAGATTTTAAATGGACAATTTGCGGGAACTAGAGTATTCTTACCAAGAATTGCTTTAAAGAGTGCCGAGAGTTCTGAACTCCCTTTTGAGATGACGAGAATGCAGTTCCCTGTGAAGCTTAGTTTTGCACTTACTATAAACAAATTACAAGGACGGACAATACCAAATGTTGGTATTTACCTTCCTGATCATGTGTTCAGTCATGGACAATTGTATGTGGCTTTATCAAGAGGAGTTTCAAAGGCTACCACCAAAGTTTTGGTCAAGAAAGGCTCATTGGAAGGCGAGGAAGGGGTGTTCACAACGAACGTTGTGTATAAAGAAATTTTACTTCCTTCCAATTAATCCGACCTTATAAGGTACTTATGATGCTAATTTTAATTTGTAAAAGTAACTTTTATTGAGCCAATAAAACTCTATATTTGAGCCATTTATATTTTTTCAGGCCACCATGGGTATGCTAATCTTAATGGCCGCGAGGAACATAAATTTGGAATGCAAGAGATCGAGAACAAAAGATGGTAACCTATACAACATGTGTTCTTCGTGTTTGGGTGACAATTGTACTTTCTACTGAATTGTTAAGCTATGTTTTTATTTTAATTCCATACTCAGCACTATACAAGTCACTTTAGTTAGTTTCTTTTATTGTTTAATTGGTTTGTTCTTTGTATTGGCAGCATTATATAAGCTGCTTTCGTCAGTTCATTTTTTTAGGTAATTAATTTGAATTGTCTTTTAGTATGAGAATATTAACAGTAGCAAATTACATCAACACACATAAACAAGAGAATGAATCCGCACGCGTGAGCGCAGTCCTTCCGCATGCGCATAGCGCGTGCAGGAAGGCTAGTATATACTATATTTAAGAGAAGAGGGTTTGTTCACCATAACTTATTTTTTTTTTACGGATATAGCCTTCAAATATTGAAAAACTTTGAAATATAATTAATTAATAGGTACAATCAAGGCAATTCACAAAATAGAAAATAAAAATAAAAATCTACACAGAGATAACTTCCAACATCTACATAAATAACTATTTCTAAAGAAAAATTGATTTAACCACCACTGGTGGTCGAGTTGGTAAGAGCCTCCAGGTGTGGCACCCCCCTCCCCCCCCCACCCAGGTTCGAATCTTGCCGACTACAGATTGGAGTTAAATCTCAATTCATTCTGTGGCTGACCAAGGGGAGGAAGCGTTCTGACAAGATCCCCAACTGCGGATTAGTCCTTGGGCCTGGGAATCCTTTGGGATACCGTGGGAGTTCTCTAAAAAAAAAAAAAACTGATTTGTGAACATCTGCTGAAATAACTACCCCACATTCTTCGGATAACTACTTTCACTTCCACACCCATCGGGTGTGTGGATATTTCTAGTATTCTAATATGTTATCTATACTATTATTTAAGAAAACACAGTTTGTCAACCAAAATAGAAAAATTTGACTGAAATAACCTTGTAATATTTAAAAGGATTAAATTCAGTTTACCCCCTGAGGTTTGGGTCAAAAATCATGTTAGTCCCTAGAGTTTCAATTTCATCAAGAACACCCCTACACTTTCAATTTTAATCAACCGTGTCCAAAATCAGACATTCCGTCCAAATTGACGTTAAATGCTGACGTGGACTTGCACAATATTTTCCCTTTTCCCAATCTAACCCTTTGTTTGATTAAAAAAAAAAAAAAAAACTCTAACCCTCTCTTCTTTCTCTCTCTCTCTCTCCCGCATCTCTCTTCTTCCTCTTCCTCTCCATCTCTCTTCTTCCTCTTCCTCTTCCTCTCGGGTTCATCCCCAACACTCAGTCCACCACCACCACAGCCATTTCCACCACTAAACCACTCCTCACCACTAATATCCAGATCCCCATTTCCCAAATTTCTTCACTTTTTCCCCCAACTCTCTTTCTTCTCCGCTCACCCATTTAAGCTCCACCGCCATTTTCACCATTACTGACCTCCTTAAAACCCTTCCCCTTCTCCATCCTCACTAGAATCCCACTCAAAGCTCTCTCCTTTCTCTCATTCAAGCATCAATAAAATCAAAAACCCACCCTTGGAGATGAAACAGTCCCTCCCTCCTCCTCATTATCGTCATTGAGCGACCCAGCTCCGGCCACCAGAGAACGGCGGACCACCCGCGATTGGAAGCTCTTCCTCCGAGCAACCTATTTCCAGAGGTAGTGGACGACGTCGTAGCCCGTACGCGGCGCAGCAACCTGTGAATTTCCGAAAACAAACCCGATCGGAGGTGACTTTTCCGACCATCCCAGCACCTCAGACCACTATTGTTGGAATCGCCATGACCCCAGCATCCTCATGGTACCCATCGATCACGGCCGCGCGCGCTCTACAGCTCGGTAGCTCGGCGTTGACTTTTCAGATCCAAGAGGTTTCGATCCTGATTCCGATAAATCCAAGACGAATTAATCCTTGTTGCATGTATAAAACTGATTGGGTTTTTTGTGCTGATCATGTTGGAATGAATTTCGAAACCACCCGAGGTAGGTGGTAGGGAGCCTTGAGATGATAGGGACTCGGGAGCAGAGAGAGAGGCAGAAAGGAAGAAGAGAGATGCGGGAGAGAGAGAGAGAGAGAAGAAAGGGTTAGAGTTTTTTTTTTTTTTTTTATCAAAGAGAGGGTTAGATTGGGAAAAGGAGAAAAATTGTGCAAGTCCACGTTAGCATTTAACGTCCATTTGGACGGAATGTCTGATTTTGGATACGGTTGATTAAAATTGAAAGTGTAGGGGTATTCTTGATGAAATTGAAACTCCAGGGACTAACATGATTTTTGACCCAAACCTCAGGGGGGTAAACTGAATTTAATCCTATTTAAAAACTTTGAAAACTAATTTTATCATCAAGGCCAATTGTGACAATTACAAAATAATTTTTAATTAAATAAATAAATATCATATATCTAGCAACCCATTTTCTCCCACCTTTTACTCTCTACAATAACCGCTTTCTTCACATTCATAATATATGAGAGATTGCTAGTTAATTATTATTCCAACCCATACTTTTTCGTGTTTTACTTTTACTTTCGAAGACTAAATCTTCTTACTTCTCATTTACTCTTATCATCATTCATGTTTTCTTCTCTATAAGCTATTTTTCAGTTGTTAGGAAAAAATTGAAGAAAGAGATTTTGGTTCCTTAAATTTACAACAAACTCTAAAAATATGGAGAATCATGTTTTGAGTCTTTTGAAGTTCTGTAAGCAATATAGGTTATGTTTTTCAAATTCAAAGAAATAATAAAATATTTCATATGTGGTTAATGTAGGGAATATTATGAGGAAGCTATTGAAGTTACAACGTTATAGGGAATAAAATTTGTAGCACATGACTTAAAAGGCTCCTACAACATTACACTTGACTATAGATATTAGAGATTTGAACTTTTGATGAGTCCCCTAAATAGAGATGTTTTTAGAAAATCTATTAGAGATGCTCGTAACTTGAATCAAATTGAGAAAGAGTCGGGTAGAGAATGAGAGATGGATTGTAGAAATGAAGTGAACATGAGTAAATGTTGTTAATTAAGATGTTTAATAGCATTCAAAATTCGATTAGAAATACATGGACTACCTTAAAAATTCAATTGAAAAGTTTGTGTATTAATTGTGGTCTACCGTAAATATATGAGGCAAAATGACTAGCTCCAGAATTTTTCATATGCCCCACAAAATTTGATTCTTCTTTGTTTTATTCTTCTTATTCATGATTGGTAAACGACCCCTAAGAAAAGTATTAATAATAAGGACATTTCTGAATAGTGTTTTTTTGTTTTTTTTGGTACTAAATTCTTGTTACTACCCTGTACTTTAGAGGTCTAATCAGTTCAGTCCTTGAACTTTTAATTTCAGTCTGTGTCGACCCATAATAGGTGACACGTGTCGTAAATAGACATATTTGATGAGAATTATGTAGGGACTGAACTGATGAAATTAAAAATTCAAAGACTAAACTGATTAGACCCCTAAAGTTTGTAACAAGAATTTAATCCTTTTTTTTTCATTCAAACACTTTTTTTTTCTTGAAGTAACTTTATTGCACTGCAGTAAGTAAATATTGCACTTTGCACTGAAAATTATTTTTTAATGGAATTGACACCCCAATCTTTCAAAAAATTATTGCCTCTCACTTTTGTTTTGAAAGATTAGGTGTCAATTCCATTAAAAGACAGTCAAAGGCAAAAATACGTAGTAACAGTGTTTTAAAAATTGGGCTAGGCGGCGCCTAGGTGCTAGGCGATGGCCGGTCGTCTGGATTAGTGGCAAATCGGTAGGAAAAGTCGACCAACTTTTAGGTGGGGGATGGGCGGACGCCTAGGCAGTCCTAGCCGTGGTGGCGGTGGTGCTCGGAGATCGTTGACGGAGGAGAGAGGATCCACTAGATCCACTTTCTCTCTCTTAATCCGACTCTCTCTCTCTCTCTCTCTCTCTCTCTCTCTCTCTCTCTCTCTCTCTCTCTCTCTCTCTCTCTCTCTCTCTCTCTCTCTCTCTCTCTCTCTCTCTCTCTCTCTCTCTCTCTCTCTCTCTCTCTCTCTCTCTCTCTCTCTCTCTCTCTCCAAGAAATCAATGAACCCAGTAGCTATATGGATTATGGCTTGATTTTGCTGTTGATTCGATATTGATTTGTAAGGATTGAGAAGATTGGGAGAGGAGAGGTTGGAGAGAGGATTATGGCGTGCTGGTGTATGTCACGAAGAGAGAACTCAGAGAAGACTGAGAAAAAGGGTACCTAACCCCACAAGCTTAATTAAGTTGGATATGGGTTTTTTTTTGGACAATAGTTGGATATGGGTTTAAATGTTTCAAGTTTAAACGGCACCTAACCCCACAAGCTTAATTAAGTTGAAAGGGTTTAAATGTTTTATGCCATATTTTGACTCAAAAACAAAAAATATATGTATTTATAATATAATTAAAATTAAAATATACATTTATAATATTATAAAAATAAAAAAATAAAAACCGCCTAGGTGGCCGATTAATCACCGCCTAGGCGCTAGTCCCCTACCCGCCGCCCGACTAGCGCCTAGCAATTTTTACAACATTGCATAGTAACCCACCCGCAATAGGCACAACAAAATTAAGTCACTGTCTAAGCAACCGAAGAAGCCTAAGCAAGATTGCCTTGGATAGTGTTAAGCTCCAAGTAACAAGTAACCCAGCACTACTAGGACTCGAAAAGAGCCATGTCAAATTCAAGTCCTAATTTATTCATAATTCCGCAAGACCACCCGACACAGAGGGGCATCTTCGGAAATGCCTACAAGCTTAGTAGCCTGAAATAAACATAAAAAATAAAAGCTCAGCAACAAAACCTCTTCAAGCCCAATGACAACAGGCCGGAACAAAACCCTAGCCCAACTCCATGCCTATTGTTGTCATCCGTCGTAGCCTCACGACCACCATTAGAAACACCACCAACAGCTACCCCGCTCTCGTGGGAAATTTCACCCACTAGGTTTGAGGTATCGAGTCCAACAACAACGCCAACATCGAGAAGATCAGGTTCTCCCCACCGCATGCCCATCATCCACAATGCATGAGCACCGCCATCGCACAACCTAAGCAGACTGTCAACCAGTTGGATCTACACCGCGACATATCTCTAGCAAGTGGCCACAACGCACCAAGATCCCACAAAATAGGAACAAAAGTGCAAATCAAAACACCGAGATCTTCGATGTCGTGGCCACAAATCCCAACAAATCGCAAGACATGCCATCCACTACCACCATGTTGAAGAAGACACCACATCTAGATCTGAAATCCAAACACGCAATCCAGCACAATCCGATCCCTCCAAGAACGAATAGATTCAGTTCTTAAATCCCCAACCTTGAGTAAGGTAAACCCCTATTAATAACATTAGATTAGCGTAAAATTTTTATCCCTACCTCACCTATCGCAATATCCTATAATGCCATGAGATTTAAATCTGTGACCTCCACGATGTTAGTTATTCTAAATAACCAACTGGCCACATCACCACGGTGTTAGAGGTCAAGATCATAAAATTTCAACATTGTTCTTTTTGTATAGTACGTAGAAACCCGATAGGATGCTTTCAGGTCAAAGTGCACTGGTGATTTAGGTTGTTGTAGAAATTTTCATTTGTAATTTTATTTATTTATAAAAAAAAGTGCACCAATGATTCTCTTAATCTGACCAAAGTAGGTTTTCTTTTTGATAGAAATTAAACATCTATTAATAGAATAGGACCAAAGTAGGTTCATCCATGCACATGAGCACATCTACTTGTTTCTATTGTCACCCCTCTAATAAAAGTTAAGAATTCAAAAAAGTTTTTTTGTTTTTTCGATGAGCAATTCAAAAGGTTAATCGAGCTGATTTAATTTTAAAGCATCCTCAATAATAATAATAAAAAAAAAGGACAATAAGCTCAATTTTTTTTTTTAGCAGAAAGCAATCGATCATTTCACTCAATTTGGCCAAGGATATCATTGATATCCCTAGAGGTACTGTCTTTTTCACAGCCCTCCTGTGCATATTCACTTATAAATTTTGGAACCGATTATAATTAAAATTTTGAACTCAAGACTCGTAACGAACTGCAACACTTCTACTAAAAAAAAGCAGACCATACACCCGAGACTCCAATTTTAACCTATATTCAAACGAGCACTACAAATACGATAAAGGGATAAAACTACAAATATAAACAAAAGTGACAATAAAAATACTGCAAAGACGAAAATAGATAAATTTCAAGAGAAATGGACGGATAAGATCTGTTTAATAAAGAAATGTATGTACATGATTTATTGATAACTAATTATCAAGGTCTATGCTTAGGTAACCATGAGTGCCATGACCCATATTGGATTGTACCCTCAACCACTCTACTTGCCTAGACAAAGGTGTTGTATGCATAGGAAACATTTATATTTTACTTGCAAAAAAGGAACAAGATCCATCCATTTCCTCATCTTGACCCATCCCTGCCCTACTATATGCTTTGCTGCCTCCTCCCCAAGAGTCCAAGACTTGCAATTTTTTTTTTTACTTATATCTCTGCCAATTACTGCGCAACTTTTATGGACTTTTTGTTTGTTTAATTATCTGCTAACTTAATTATGAGATATTTATATTTTGATTACCATTGCCTGGATTGGAACTGCAACCCCTGCTTTAAACTGAAATAAGAAATATCGTATACATGAGGAACATCTTCTCACCTCAACTCTAGTTGACAATAATTTACTTACAAATTTGAAATGCATGTTAATCAGAGTAATTAATCGTACAAAATGCATTTGAAGGGGTAATGATTTTTTTTTAATTTGAAATTAAGATCATCTCCAATTCTAAATGCTTACTAATTTCTTTTTAACACCTACTTACGTTCTCCTAATAAGATGTAGTTGTTAAAGAAATTGAGAGCCACCGACACCTGTCGCTGCTAGGATTAGGTCTTCTTCGTGGTATTCTACGGTTCCCACCGGTCATGTCATCCGCCACGGCTATATGTTACTCGTTAGCATTCACTTTTGTTTTGGCGGATTGGAGCGAGACAGTGAATTTCAGCAAATCTCATTATAGTGGCCGGGGGCTAAGAATGAAATTTGGCTAGACTCTCTTCTTGGACGGCTACAAACTCGTAAGTCGTTCATCACATAATCGTTTTATGGCTCCTTCAATCGAACATGAGATCTTCAGAGTCTTGTTTTGTTAGATTGCTGATGAACGAATTTATTCACTTTCACTTGCCTCAATGACAAAAAAAGGGGTTTAAGGGTGGGAGAGCCTCGATACTCGATGACAAGAACCTAACTGAGTTGCCATCGTCATACTTAATTCCCATCCAAACCCTAGAAGAGTACAAAGGAGACTCTGATTCCATACAATTTGGAAATTCATAATTTTTTTCTAAGTTGTATAAATCTGAATACAATATGCCCCAAAAAATGAGAGGCACATGAAGTCTCAAATCCAAGTAAAAAATAATTAGGATAACCCAATAGGGATGGAATGACGCCACCACTCAATGACCCTTAATCTCAATCGATCAGTTAACTCTACACGTGTTTCTCCTGTGAACATAACCAAAAAAAAAATTAAAAAGAATCTCAAAAACCCTAAAACTATACTATTGTTTTAGTCTTTGACAAATATGTTACATATAGTGTTCAAATGATTTGTAATATACTATTTTTTTTTCTTCTGATTACTATAGAGATTAGAGAAGATAAGGAGACCTATCTTTTCCTCTAAAAGATAAAGAGACCTAGCCATTACGCGCTAAACAAAGACAAGACCAGTAGAATTTAGTGGATGAGTGACTAGAGTGATTACATGTCTCAACTTTTCTTGTTTCATATATAGTGATGACTCATGTATTCTTACGTAAGTACTTATGATCAACCTTCATCATTCCATCAATTTATTTACCCAAAAAAGGAAAAAAAAATCTCAGTTCATACCAGGATGATGTGTATAGATGATTTAAATGAAAATTAAGGGACACATTGTTTGGGATAAGAATTCAATGTTTGGGATGCAGTTTAATTTGTCTCTAAAAAGTTGGGATATGATGTAGGGTTAGAAAAGATAGTTCCAGTCTTACCAACACCCGACCACTCCCTTATCACCATCTTTTTCCCGGCCAATGCAGTGAATGCACCACCGCGCGTAGCTTCTCTCACATACCCCTATCAAATTAACTTCTTGGAATTTTTAAAACAGTTAGAAAGTAATTATCATTTTCCTAAACTCTAAACCCTAAGCGATAAAGTTTCTCTCTTACGCAAACTATTCCTATCTAATAACTTCTATCAAGAACTGTTGTAAGGTGAAGGCTCAGTGTGTACACTTGACAGAGTTGCGATGATAAAAAAAAAAAAAAAAAAAAGGTAGAGAATCAAATAAAATCTTCTACTTGCTTTGCTAATTAACTTCTTGACATGCATGGATTTTAGTGGTTCATGCATTTTAATTAGGGCTGGTACGTGAATGGAAGACGATAGTTAACTGATCTACTTCATCATGTGTTATTAAAAAGAACAAAGAAATCTTTTTATTCGTTGGCACAATCTAATTTCCCTTCTTACTATAGACACTTGTATCCACGAATATTTCTTTGGGACAGTTCTTTTGCCAACGAAAATGTCGTCAGAAAAATTCATGCCCTTTTTTTGGTCTTGTATTGACGAATTATTCGTCGCAAAAAGTAACTTTTTCCGATAAATATTTCGTCGGCACAAGTCTTTCTTGTTTTTTTCATCAGGAAAAATTTCTTGTTTGGAAAGTCGGTATCGGAATCAAAGGGAGGCCAGGGAGTGCGTGTACCACTGAGGAAAGGCTGCTGCCTGTGTATTTGGTGCGTTGGTGACCAAGTTGGTTTTTTCCTTATCTAGAAATATGAATTTTCCTTATCTGCTGAATCGCCAAGGAATAACAATTAATCCACTTTGCTTTTTCAGTCGATCACTGATAAGTTTCAAGATGAAGATCACTACCATATGTGTTCCCATCTGTACATTTTAATGATTACAGTTCACGGCAGCAGTTTGGTTTAAACATGAGTTAAACGAAAGCAGTTGTACTTAATTAGTTTAGCAAAAGAATGACAAAAAAATATATAAAATGATTAGTCAAATATGGTTGCTATAGCTTTCTATATGATTCTAAGCATTTGTTTGGTGGAAGCTGGCTTGATCGAAGATGCATGGTTTCGATTATCATTCTTATCACTTTAACCCCTTTGCACTTTAGGATCGATGGAATACGGGATATGCCCTTGTTTGTTGGAGTTGTTGTTAAACATCATTTTGATGATTCTAATTATTTGAGACTAAAAACTATGATTGATTCCTACTTTGAAATATGGTGGAATTCCTACTCACTCCCCATGCTAACTATGGCTACCTATTCCTAATTAATGAATTATCATAATTGAAAGCCTCTTCCAAATGAAAAAAAAAAAAAAAAAGTATTAGATTATGGCCATTTTCTTATTCCACTTGCAAAACATCTATTAACTCATGATCACGTCCTGTCCCTAGTCTAATTAGGAACATCCTCTTCAACTTCATGCTTTGCCCTTTTCCAATTAACTTCATGCAATTTTTTCGACGCTGAGGTGGTCATGTGATAAGATATATACATTAGATAAGCGTCAAAATTTAGAAGAATAAAGATAGGTAAAAACCAAAGAATTAGAGGAAAATCTCTAAAGTGTGTTTAGAAATTGCAATGGTCATTATCTTGGTAGTTTTTGCCTAGGCCTGGGGTATAGAACTGCTTTCTTTGCCGAGTTAATGAGAATTATCCTTGGTGTTGAGTTTGCTTATCAACTTGGTTGGCACTACATCTAGTTAGAGTGTGATTCTACTAGTGTTCTCGCATGCATTACTTCTTCTTCTTTTGCTCCACCCTGGCCTCTTCGTATTGCTTGGTCTACTTGTCTATCACACATTTGGGCAATGTCTTTATAAGGGGACGGGCGGTGGGTTCCTAGAGTATGGTAAATCTCTCTCATTCGAAAATTGAGGGTGAGACTTGTTCCTCATATTGTCTGCCTTCGAGGAACTATTATCTCCTAATCTCTTATTTGATTATTAAAAAAAAATACAAAGATTGACTGGTGCTTATATAGACTTCCAAGTCCTAAATATAATCTACCAAAGAATCCTAAAGTGTTTTTTAAAATGAAAGGCCGGTGCGGCTGTCCTCGGGCTATGATTAATAATAAAACTGTAGATTACAATTGGGGTGAGGCGGGGTAGGGACATGGTGCCTAAATCTCATATTACAAATTTACAATAAGCATCGAGAGAACATCTTGAATGATAACAGGATTGGAGTCTCCATTAATCCTATGTATTCTAACATGCACCAACTAGCAAAGAGTGCTCGATTGACTACTCTAGATCCATACACCAACCAACCCAGCTCGATTTGTGACCAGTTTGGGACCCTTCCACCTTTCCAACACTTTTGCAACCCACACCTCTGTCAACGCCACCAGAAAAAGATTGACCCCAAGACCCCGTCGGAGAGAATCCAGCTCCACCCGCCAGCCACCAAATCTCCGACGATAATCCCCTCTTTCACCTTCGATCCCAATCTAGACATATTGGGTTTGATCTGGAAGTACCCATCAATGTCGTCAATACACGACCTATACTTCCACCAAAACCATCGCTCACTAAGAGCCCAGTGCACCAAAGGGCATGGAAGGCCTGTCGGGCCGCATCTGCATCGCGGAGACGAGACTAGAGGCCATCGTCGGACGAGAACCATCAAAGAGGAAGATAGCAAATAGTTAGGATGAGGCACATTCCCTTAGGTTATTTTTTCTAGCTCTGATTAGATCTTGTGAAGCAAGAAAGCAATATATTCAAACTAAAAAGAAAAATAAAATCCTAAAAAATAAAAAGAATACTAAATTTGCCTTAAAATATTAAATCCCGAATCAGATTCTGTAGACGATTTCTTTTGGCATAAATCTGATGAATCAAATTATGTAGATCTCTTATTCCCATCCTCAAAAAGATATCATGCGTCCAAAAAAGACATTCTAGTCAAATTAAAGATACACAAATTCGATTTCATAGTTCAAACTTGTTTTTTCACACGAGCCACCCAAAAAGTTCAAAACCATAATTTTCTAAATATTCCAGTTGCTAGTAACCTCATGAACCGTGAATTACCAATCATCCAACCACTTTTCTTGGATCTACGTGCTTATTTATTATTAAACCCTAAACCCTAAACCCACTTTTAGTTATAAAATTTTAGATTTAACTTTTAGTATGAATATTCTCAAGAAATATTTAGAAAGTAAATGTTTTCGATCATTGAATAAAAACCCGTACATACGTCTGGGAGAAAAACTTCCCCCATAAAAACAAAGATCCTCTCTTGATATTTTATATACATTGGCATAATTGTAAGGATAAATTTCACAAATAGTCACTTAACTATGACAATTTCATCACTTTAGTCACTATACTTTCAAAAAAAATATCACTTTGGTCACTCAACTTTAATAATGTCTTTCACTATGGTCACTTAACTTTAATACCGTCTTTCACTTTGATCACTCAACTTCAATATCGTTTTTCACTTTGGTCACTCGACTTTAATAACTTTTTTACTTTGAGTGACCAAAGTGTCGAAATTGTCATAGTTAAGTGACCATTTGTGAAATTTTACCTAATTATAAAATGAATTAACCGACCATTTTTTATAAGAAAGATACTTGACGCCTCCTCCCACACTTTAACATCAAAATTGATCTGCCAATAGATCTGTGCTTCACATTATTTGTTAATTGGAACATAGTACTACTACATATGCATGGCTGCAGGACCACTTTCTTTAAGAAATATATATATATATATATATATATATATATATATATATATATATATAGAATCTCTTAACCGAAAAACATATATGAGATTGATCGAAACTATAAAATATCATGCCTCGAAAATTCCTTTGATTTGCACTTTATGGACCAAGCTAGCTTTATTCATGTTTGATATGAACGTACAAAATACACAGAATTCTAGAGCTTTAACTGAAAGGGATATATATTTGAATCAGAGACAAACCGCCTACAATACTTTTATATATTAATTACAAGATGTTTGTTATGGATCATGGAGTCACTAGTTTCATTAAAATTTTCGCACAAAGCTAGCTTTCTTTGCACCGCCATTCAAAAGAATAGGAATCTCTAATTGCTTTCTTGACTCTCTGTTTTTTCTTGCTAAAGCCATCTTTTTTATGGGTTCATATGATCATTACTGCTCAGACAGTTACTTGCAATTCAAATCGAAAATTCTTGCACACACCCAATCTTTTTCACAACCGAGACCCTAGGCCATCGATCTCATTCCTCCTTTATCATATGAAATATTTTTCTATACACAACTTGCCAAGTGTTAGCATCACAGATTCACTACACCTAACTGATTAGTTATTCTTTGACCAACAAAAAAAAAGAGTACGTAACTAGTACACGGTCATTAGTATCATGTTTAGAGTGTTGTAAGAGGTCAAAACAATAAACAAGTTAAAAAGAATTTATCATACAACAACTATTTGACGACTACGAGAGTTGAACTCATGACCTCCCATTTACGAATATGAGACTGATGCCATTAGACCAAATGGTCGTGGATAACAAGTAAAAAAGAATTTAAGGGTGAAGGCGGTGTGGTTTTTTAGGCGAAATCAACCACATCGGTTTCACGATTGCCGACACACGATAGTTTTCTTTTAACCGGCCCGTAGTTAGAAACAGTTAAAAAACCCACTATGCATCATTGCGTAGATCCGGTGTGATCACCCCGGATCTGTCGTCCAAACAGACCTACGTCCAAACGATAGTACTTTCTGATGTCGTGATACGGTTGCATATCAAAGAGAGAGGGAGAAGAAGAGGTTGGTGTTGCCGGTTACACCCTGATGGCCGAACCGAACTAGACACTAGAGTTTTCGACTTTTTGCCAAAAAGTAACCCACAAGAATTAATTACACAGGTTGATGACATTTGTGTAAAAATAGTAAAATTTCTTATTCTTTAGTACAAAAAAATAAAAATAAATTAATTAATGAATGGATTGTAGCTCCCTACGTGTACAAGTTCTTCATCGCTCTAATGAGGTCTTGGGTTTCCATATACGTATAAACCGAGATAATGTCGGCAGATAATATATGTCCGTGTTGATTATAACTTCCACCTATCCAAGACAAAAGGGAAAAGAGAATCCTGAGGAATAATCGATTTGGCAGTTCATGGTTTAGAGTACGTGGTTCACTAGCTAATCTATGTAATACGAATTCTTTTGACAATACTTCGATCAAATCTTTTGTATCTCATTCATCCTCTAGGGTTTCCAATATTTAGCTCATAAAAATTTCTCTTTATCTCATTCCGGGATCACTTAATGTTTAGGGTTTATAGTAGCTTAACATAGGAGAGGCAGAGAGCTTAATATAATCTCACGCCATAGAAAGTCTATTCCTTAAAATGATTCATCTCTAATAATAAGAGCTAAACTCACGCTTTAACAATTCTATACTTTGAAATAAGGATTCTTAAAATTTTAATATTAAAACATTTCAAGCGCCAATTTTAGATCAAATATAACTTTGGACACTGTCGACCGTGTGAATATATATACCTTTAAATTCGATGACTAATTTGATCGAGTTCCTAGCAAAAATAAATAAATAAAGTACGATATATAGTAGCCTTTCGGCTATAATTTGGGGATGACAACACAAAACCTTTGTGCTTCACTCTGCAAGTACGTACTATTCTCTTTTTTGAGCTAGGGCTTGGGCTATAATTAGGGTTTAAGGTTAATTAATTAAGTCTATCAATAAAAGTAAAGAAGTTAACTTTTCTTAAAAGAACACAGAGTACGTACGTCGGTACGTAGCTAGCATGGATGATGGGCACGGACGTCAAGTGTCTGTCACCTTTTTTGACAATTAAGCAACCGAGCAACTTGTTCATCATCGATCGGGACCAAAAGTGACCGGCCACCGACTCCTCATGATCATTTGTCTACAGCATGCAGAGTGCAGATTATAATTAGCAAGTAGTACTACTGCACAACATAACGTGCACATGCAGTTTTCTTTCTTTTGTTGGCTGGCCGGCCGGTCAACGTCAGTAGTAATCAGAGTTTTCCATGCACCAAAATGTTTTAATGAATTGGGAAAGAAATTAGTCAGATGGAGGACCAAAAGCTATGCACGTAATGAATTCCGGCCATACCAGTTCATATCGATCATTAACTTCTTATCAGCACACATCTGAAAGCAGTCTCTAGGCTCTTGCATATATACACATGTCAAATGTACGTGGACTTGTTTCATATCTAATTCGGCAAACGTATTTTGTGCTTGTTTTACTCGTGCTTGTTTCGTAACTAAATTATTGCATGAGTCGATCAATTAAGCCTCCCACAGTATTACTGTGTATATATATTTTTGAGATGAGGATCACCAAAATGTATGCACTAATTCAGTAATTAATTTTTAATTATATATGATTCAGTAATTAATTATATATGGTTCTCAACTCATCAGCAACAAGTGAATTTTTCTTTGTTATATTTATTCATTTGTTTCATCACGCGCTGCATCACATAGGCCGATTCATTTTTCAAATAAGAAATGACAACACCATATATACTTGTATACATAATCATTAATGGACAAGTGAATGAATTCTCCTTCTCAAAAAAAAGTGAAGGAATTCTCAACTTTATATATGCGAGCGTTATATACAATTTGTCACCGGCCATTCACCAACTCTATCTATGACGTACCTTTTCCCTAGATGTTATAATTTGCGGTGTTGAATTTTGTTGCCTTCTCACATGGCAGCATGATAATTAACCAAAGTGTGGATATACACTATATGCCAAGTCTTCTCAAAAATATGTCCCTAATAAAATATATAGTAGAACCTCTTTAAATTAATAGTCTTAGAATCACTTAAATTTTATTAGTTTAGCGAGATGTCAATTTATCAAGTATCAATTTAGCAAGAATTATTAAGTCGGGACGAGACAATTTTTTTATTTAAAAAAAATTATTAATTTATCGAGTATTAATTTAAAGAGATTCTACTGTATAGTTCTTTCATGAAAAAAAAATATATATAGTTCTTATCATCTTAATTAATTTGGTACAGGGTCTAGTCACCCTATATATATATATATATGCCTAATTTAAGAGACACCATACCCATCACTAATTATTGATATGATCCACCTTTGAAATTGAGTGTGTTATTGACTTTTGGCCTATTGTCCAAAAAAACAAATTAACTTTTGGCCTAGCTAGGGGAAGTACTTGTGCCAATGTTTGGGTTAGAAATGGCTCATATATGTATATAGTGCGAGTCCTAGTGAGCAATAGTGCAATCTATGTTGTGGGCTGCTGCCATTTGAGTCAGAATCGCATACACGTACCCCCACACCAAAATCCTTCTTATCTTTGTAAATTATCAGAAACAAAATATAAATGAGAATGAGATGCAGACAAAATTAGTTGCATGACATTTATACTTTTATAGTGGTGTGGGATGGTCGAGCGCTAGGACAAAAGAAAGTGATCACAACAGGGAAGTAGGGACTGCCATCACTTTCTGCTGGTTGATTGTTTACTCTTTGTTTTGGTGATTATTATTTCCATCTTTTTTTCTTTTTTTTGGAAAGAATTATTTCCATCTTTCAGACACTCAAAAGAACTTTTATTCTTTGTACGTATATGATCGATTCTTATTAGGGTAATATTTAATTGGTTAAATGTATGAGATGCCATGTTATCAGATTCTGATAAATATATATATATATATATATATATATATATATATATATAATGACCAAAATATTAAGTATTGAGGAAACATCTTAAAAGATAGAAATTTTGAAGAAATTATACATAAAATTTGGATAAACTTGTAGAATCAATTAAAAATATACTAATTTTTATTTATTTATTTTATAAAAATGTTGCATCTAATATCGGTACTTGTAAAAAATAGAAATTTCTCAGATATTGTTGATATTTTAGACTTTGCATAGATGTATTATTTTAACTTTATTAGAACCTTCAGTCTAATTAGAATAAAATCTACCAATTGAGCCAAGTAGCCTCTCCAAATCCTAAAATCTTTTCTCCCTTGTTTTGCGAGATTCGGCGGTAACAAAGTTCTCGATGTCGCACATCCAAGACCTAGCATTCTCGTTGACTTCCTGCACCTTGCATATGTCTAATGTGCTTTTCCTCTGCCTTGCAGTGGATTTATTTGATCCTCGTTTTTTTTCTACTAGTGTGTTTGGGCTTTGGTTGTGAGTACGACTTCTGATCTCGGTGTTTCTAGTGTTTTCAATCTTGGTTAACTCACGAGTGCTTTCAGGTTGCTGGCCGGTTGGATTGTCGAACTTTGTTTTGGCTATAGTTCTTCTTGCAGTCAAGTTCTTGAGACAACAATAGATGGATCTGTGTTCGAAAAGCATCTTCTAGTCAGTTTTGATCGTTGGTTGGTTCTGGTTTCTATCTATTAGATGGTGAATTGTTGATGGGTGGAGTAATATTTTCTCTCTTGGAGGGAAGGTGCGCCGTTTGTTTGACCATTTTCCAAATCTGGGATCCGGGTGACTTCTAGATTTGTTTCTTGGAATCGAGTTGGTTTTTGATCTAGTTTCTGGATTCAGGTAGAATTCAGATTCAGATTCAGATTTGGAATTTGAGCAGGTTTCGGGTATGGATTTGGAGCTCTCCACGTATTTAGCTCTAGATTTGAGATTTCTAACACCTCATATCTGGGCTGAGAATCTAATTCAATGGTCAGTATACTTTCGTAATAGTAAAGATATTATTGCTTGTATTGCAACCAACCGTATTTTATTGATTATAATTTTCAGGTTATATTTCGATTGATTTTTTGTAGAGATGATCTATAAAAGATAATTTATAATATGAACGGTTGAATTATGAAATTATGAAGTGCAAATACGTTAATAGGAGGGTGGGTGAACTTGTCCGTTCGCTTAAGGGGTGAACCTGAGCATCACTCAGTAAGTAAAAAAAATCGTAGATATAGGAAGTTATTTCTATGCAGTTTTTTATTTTATTTTTTATTTTTATGTTCTATTTTGTGAATTGACTTGATTGTTCACATTAATTAATTCTATTTCAAAGGTTTTTAATATTTGAAGGCTAATATAGATAATTTTGTTAGTTTCTTTGTTGAGAGCTATATGTTTCTGTTGTTTTTTCTTTCGGGGTAAGGTCTATGTCCCCCTCTTTTGGTGTACTTTTTTTCTTTTATATAAATTTTCCTTGTGTTGTCGAGGATTTCACAAAAAAAAAAAAATTGTTGTCAGAACCGTTCATTTGTTTCATAAAATTGTATGGTTCAACAAAAAAATAATAATTATGTTGTCTTCCACTCAAAAGAATAAAATCTAGAGTTTTTCTATTGGGACCTCCAAATTTTTTCACTAGACCTCCTTATATTTTGAATTATTAAATTACTTATTTATTCTCGTGTAAAATGACAGATATAGACAATAAATAATAAACCCAACACTTTCTCTATAGACTTTCAATTTAATTTTAACAACATAAACCCTAAACTCTCATCTAGATAAACACGCACGATCTCTTTCTCAAACTATGAACATTAAACAACATAAGAAGTTATAATTGATTGAAACAAGTTAATCTTTATTTATGGAGACTCAATTCAAGGTTTCGGAACCTTTAAACGAGGTGTTGATTGATGATATCTTATTATGCTAGTATTGATTATTAGCGGAATGTTTAGAATATTTTTGTTTACTGAAGATGCTATATTTTAGTACACTACAATTGATTTTGAGAATGATTCGTGTTTGGAATAAAATTTTATGAACTTGTTGTGTGTAAGAACAATTAAAGTCTTTAATTATTGTCAAATCGTAAGAGTATCATTTTTCTTTGAAAAAAATTCAATTGTGGTGCTAATTTATTGTCAAATCGTGTTGTAAGTGTTTCGTTTCAATTAACTAAGAGGTTTATGACCGTTTGATTCATCAACGAAAGTTTTAGAATTTTTGGTGAAGTTTTTTGGTCTGAACAAAAAAAAAACAAATGGAAGTGTAGTGAGTGAATTAGATCTATAATGAGTAATTCATTGTTTTTTACATGAATTATAGAACTAAGGTTATTTTGAGAATTCAAAGAGAGGTCTAATGAGCAAATTGTTTTATTTAAAAGCAAAAAAGAGGTGTAGAGAGTATGAGAGGTCTAGTGAGGAAGTTTGGAAGTCCCAATAAAAACTCTCTAAAATCTAACAAAAGAACGTATATTTGTCTCTACAATTTAAAGTATTGATAGTTGATAGTTACCTAAAAGTCAAGAGACATCTAATTCTTCTGGAAAGAGGGAGAGAAGCAATTAATCTTCAGATTATCACATAAGAGTACTTAATCATAGTCATAATGATTATTCCATTTCAGTAACATGACCATCAGGTCAGCAACCCTTTCTATTACATTTTACTTTAAATTTTTTTTTTTAACTAAAGCCATATATAATTACTTTACTTAATGAGCTTGACTTTAAGTCTTTAATCACTCACCTCAATTGTCATTTTCAGATTCCAATCCAAAACCCTCTTTAAATTTTCCATTGTGGCAAACAAAAATGAACCAGATGGTAGAATCATTAGGGTTATGTTTATACGATTGTTGATTTGTTTCTAACATATATATATATATATATATATATATATAAATCATATATTGCATGGGTTTCAAACATGGTTTAGCTAATACTTTGATGGGAAATCACACCTAAATTGTTGCCAAAAGAATCCAAGCGCAAGGCCAATGGTCAAATTAGGTCCATTGGTTTTCATGACTAGGTTCTCATGATTTGTGGTCTGACCTGGACAATGTATGAACCCCATAAAATGTCCCTCAAAAGGAGGTTGAAATAATCTTAGAGGAATATGCGATTAGGGCTAAGACCTTGGGACCCTATCACTGATGTTATTGTCCCCCTTTTGAGCTTAATTTTATGCTTCATCTCATCAATTTGTCTACCATCCTTTCAAGTATGAAGAACCTAAACTTACCTATGTCATGGCCTCCATGATTTATTGTCTCTTCTACAAATACATAGAAGGAAAAACTACACAAGCCTATCTAAAGAGTTAAAAAAAAAAAAAAACAAGACAAACGATTTGCTTTATGCACCAAAAACAATATTTTTTTTCTTGTATATCTGGGATTTAGTATATTATTATTGGCATGAATACAAAAAAAGTTTATAAGACGAGATATAAATTTTCTTAATTGCTAGACTACGTTCAGAATTTCAAAGTATTTTCGATGAGTTTCGAGCAGTTTCGGGTTGTATCATCTACGTATCTTTAACAACAATTGAGTTAATAACATAACGATGAAGTGACTGAAATTGTGATGGATTGATCTAGTCGATCTTCTTGTAATACTAATTATGTAGCTAAGTTAATATTACTTAGGAGAGTTATGCACCTTGTTTATTAAGGTAAATATTAAGTTGGATATGAACTGAATATTGAATAGAAGCACACAGTTGGACATATATAAATGAATCTCGAACCTTTTCTATTGTTGCTATAGAGAATTTTGAGTTCCTAAGGAATGAGGTGAGTCAAATATTATGGCTCCGAAAGTGTGTGAAATTATTGATAACTTATTCTGTTTCTCTTAAATCACGTTTACAAATCCATAATGTTTTGGACTGAACTTTTACACATTCATTCGAATGTTTCGATGCAAATGTCCTCTAAAAAGCGAAAACGTTTTCTAATAGACAGCATGAGTCTTAATTATGTTTAAAGTTTACGGCTTTACGCATGGTTTTGGTACATATTCTTGTTAAACTTTTCTTCTACACTTTGATCTTCGAACACTTAAAGTCAAACATCCTTTGAACTTGCATTTTGAGAATCTATATTTAATACAATTAGATTTCAAATTCATTGGAACACGAAAGAAGAACGTTCCAATGGAACCTTTAAGTGATATGGTTTGCTTTAATTTTAAGAATTATTTAAGGTGTTTGGTGCAGTGGTTTAACACTAAAGTTGTCATAAGAGAAATCTTGAGTTCGACTCTCCAGCATACGTGTGTACGTGTGTAAACTGATGCCCAATATAATAATAAAACTGAGTTTGTTTTTTTGTATTTTAAAACTCAAATAAGTAGAATAAAAACAAAAAGAGAATGTAATGTAAACTATAGCATAGTTGGCCGATAGCTTTCTCTTGAAGGTGGTCTTGGATTTAACAGTTTCAGCCTTGATAGCTTATATTATTATTTCTTTTTTTTTTTTTTTTGCTATAACACATGGAGACAAATTTCTCTAGCCTCAAAATCTCAAGTCCGGCCTTAATATGTTGAAGAAAATTCTCATCTCTTAATTCGAATGTTGAACAAAGCGGCAATCATGTGTCATTGAGTATTCAAGCTATTTATAGGGACATTCAATCCTTGTATTCTCACTTACAGCAAGTGTTAACCAAGCATATTTAGAGATAAGTTATTATGTTTGTAGTTTGCTCGTCTGGTTCTCCAATTTTCCTTTCAAGTATATCAACTTCTTTTGTTTCATGATCTTTGCATTTTGTAATAGGATTTTTTTTTTTTGTTTAGCTGAAGCTCACCCAACCCATGATAGACAGAACTTAAGCCCAAACGAAGTCCAAAACAGCCATAAAATGGAGAGGACAACCCCGGCCCATATCCAACACTCTGAATTCGAACAGCCTTCTCACCCAAGCATCCATTGTAATAGGTTTCTGTTGCAATTGTCTAAAAAGGCCCAGTAGGTAAAAACTTATATATATAGTTTGGTTATCAACGCAAAATAGCTGGGCCCAAAACCAGCTCACTCCTTAACCTGATACTGCATTTGTACTCTGCAATTTGAAGTCGAGACTTTGAAGCAATGCTCTTTAGTCTCCTCCTTCGATTTCGTACCATAACAACAGACTTTTTCTAGTAATGATAATTGAAAGTTCTACATTAGATTTAAGAGTCAAGAGTTCATCTGCCTCGGGCTAGAGGTAAGAGCCAAAATATACTACAGTTGGCTACTCTGTCCTGCTAAAATGGTCCTCAAAGTGTTGACAAGCAAATGACGAACAATTACTATCAAAGCACTCCTGATTGTTTCCTAAGAGAAAGAAAATAATTTACAACATAAGCTTCCGGGCCGGCGCTTCTGCTTTTGTTTTTTGTGCTGATACTGTGTTCATATACAAAACTATGTTGTTTTAGCCTTCCATTTAACAATATCACTACAGAAAACATAAGCAGGACTATATTTTATATTCTAAACTCCAACTTGTATCAGTTCTCCATTCATTCCTCATCGACAGAAAAATCAGGCTCTTCTGGCTTCTGCAATGAACTTACAACCCCAGAATCTGACCCAGGATGCTTCTTGACACCCCTCCTAGTACTTGCAGCCAGCCTTGCTGCATAAGTAGCCAAGCCCGAGACAGATGGGGGTCGTGCAAGTTCCGCAGCCGTGTGGTTTTCTTTAGCCTTGAGCTCCGCTGCTTCCCTGCGCCTCTTATACCGACGCCAAGCTGCCTGTATGAAACATGCAGCCCATAACCGCCACTGGTGTGAATAGAACCGGAACTTGTGCCTAAGTTGCTTGCTGTGGAGTCTTCTAAATTGTGATGCAACAAATTTCAAGTCCTCTGCTACTAGAGCAAATGCTTCTACTTCAGAAAGTGCTTTGACCGTGCGCGTTGAAGATGGGAGAATGACACTCGGACGAGGGTCTAAGGCCCACGTCAGTAGTTCCTCTCCGCAGAAGTCACCAGGGTCAAGATGGCATGAGTTGAAGAATCCTGTCCGGCCACCATTGGTGGTGTAAGAATCAAGGTGGCCTCGAACTATGAAGAGCATTTCATTGACAGGATCACCTTCGCGCACTAGAAATGTGCCTTCAGTACCCAAAGCAGGTTTAAGCCTGTCACAGATTGCATCTAGCATCCTTTCATCCATTTGATCGAACATAGGAACCTGTTCATTTAATGAAAATAAAAGAAATCGAAGCCAGAAGTTAGGAACATCACATGGTAGTTTCAACATAATCTAATTGTCGTCGCAGATTATCAAGCTGCCCACTTCATCCTTTCTCATATATCTTCTCAAGTGTTTATTGAATTGATCGAAACAGTTTACAACTAACACCACTGCTAACAATATAGCTAATAGTAACTTACCCGACGAACAAGGTCAAGGCAAAGATGGCGTTTGATGTCTCTTCTAAGATCCATAGGTAGTCCTTTAAGAAGACTTTCTTCATCGACTCCTCGAGTTGCCAGCCACTTATACTGATCATACTTCCTCACAGACAGTCTTAATTCTGGTGGCAGCTGCCTGTGACGCATCCATTGTTCTGTATCAGTTCTCTTAATCCTCCACTCTTCTAGTCGGACAGTTGTGGATTGGAGGTATGTCTGCCATTGTAATGTGTGATCAGAATTTTCAATATATATATATATATAACTGTACAAGAGTTGCAGGTAGGATTCAGATAATTGGTTAACTTATGGTATCAGCATATTTTCACATGTCTTCTCTAGACTACAAGATGCTCAGATTTTAGATTTCAGGTCCATGTCAAAACCAGTTTGAAGCATTGAGATTACTCGAGGACTTACTTGCATATTACCAATCAGCAAAGCGAAGAGAACCAGTCCAAGAGTCGCAATAATAATAGCAAATATTATTTCTCCGACATAAGTGCTGGTTGAAAGATTTTGCCCCAAGGAACTGCACACATTTATTTAGAAAAGGAATGAGCAAAGCAGATGACTATATATATATATTTCAATGATGGACATGGAGTGGAAATGAGATAGATCAAAAGCTTTTCTTTTCCTTTACATAGAAAATCAAATCAGAATCTTTATGATTATCTAGTTTAATTTTGGTAAAGGCTATGATTGCCATCTGAAAACACTGTAGACACAAATTCACAGACAAGAAGATTTGAAAAATGTTACAGATAGAAGTTTCTCCATAATCTACAAACAGCAGATGATTATCATCTTAAGTTCTCATTGACAATAATGTGGAACTGCAAATCATAATTAGAAAGAAATGTGCAGAAAGTAATTAACTACTTACCTGAGGTTTCTTAGACCCCACCAAAGACAGTAAAAGTATTTGTTGAAGAACGATGAGGTTGTAACACCATTTGTCACTGCATCACCGTATATACCAAATTCATAAGAGCTTTCTTCTGGATCACATAGATTTGTGACATTACTTGACAGGAACCAGGATATTCTTTTAGGGTCTTGATCCATTTTACAATCTAGATAACCATATTCACAAATTGTGCTGTTTTGCGCACAAACATGTCTCCAACATGCTTCTTGCCGCTCAATTGAAAGAAGGTACCAACAAGCTCCTAAAACCTTATGAAAAGAAAACACAAAAATGAGCAAGATGCATGAGTTTACAGTTTGTCTTGCATACTCGATGGTTAAAGGAATTAGAAAATAAAACTATCTACATCAAATGTATACTAATCAGGAAGTTAAGAAAAATAAAGGTTATATCCAATAGGAGTAGGAACTGAAGAAATTTGATTTTGGTCTTTGGTTTACATTGCTTGAACTATATTTGATGACGGTTGAATGTTTTAAGGTTCGACTGAAACAGTAAACAAGTATTAAAAAAAGGTGTTCTCGTCAAGGTATGAGTCTTGAAATGCAGCTTTTCAACTTCTTTTATGTTTTCTAACACTTATAAAGCATCTCCAGCTTCTATCAAAGACCCTTTCTGGTATTTGTTGATTATGATCAATCTGCAGGCCTGCAGCTGCACAAGTATCTATGGCTATTCAATGCTCCGGAAAACAGAAGAGGTTGCTTTATATACTTACATGACTTGCCAACATGTATAACATCAGGTTATATGCGGCGCCTGCCCATGCTGTCTCTGTCACAACACCAGTGGCCTTAACAATTTGTGACGAGAGTGGAAATATAAGAAAGAGTCTTGGTATGTACTGAAAGATAATGATGAACCGGAGGACGTTCTTGGTGTTTGTCATTGTTGAACCGTTAAGGTTGGGGATTACAATCCAAATCAGTACCTGAAAAACAGAGGAAAAATAAGGACTACTAAGTTGAGTGCAAATTAGCTTTATCTCAATAGGCCAAGTAGTAGAAGAAGACTCAAGTAACATACCTGAGGAAGGGGCAGGGCAGCAATGAGGTCTATCCAGAAACCAAAGCGTAGGTACTTGAATGCGATCTTTGAAGAGTCTATAACAAGCTCTCCTCTCCCAAATACTCGAGAGGAAGGTGCAATATAAGCTTTACGGAATCTAATATAAATCTGAATTATGTAAAAAACATCGGCCACTGATCGAACAATGGTAAGAACAACTTCAAGTGGTATTCCAATATCAATACAGACTTGGTCTCCGACCTCTGGCAAGTAAAAGAATAAAGGGTCTACAAACAAAGAAATCAAACAAGTTACTAAGAAAATCTTGTTCCACCGGCGAATTGTTGGTCCTCGAGGATCTAATATCTTCTTCTTCACTCTCTCATAGTCCTCAGAAAAGACTCTGGACAGTACTTTAGCTTTTAAAGATTTCCCAGACTTTCCAGGCTCCTCCTTATCAATTTTCTTGGTGCCGGTCTCTGGTACTTGTGTCCCATCAATCTTGTACTTAAACTTAACACCACCAACTCCATTGACTGAAGGTAGCTTTGCTAATTCAACATCATCTTCAAATCTGAAATTTCATATTTTGAATGCAAAAACTTTTAGAAGCAGTTATGGTAACATAACATGAACTATGATATCATCAGAGAGACTATTACTTTGAAATCAAAAGAGAATTCAGAAAGGGGTATCACCTAACAGATCTTGAGTTACCATAACCCATTGCATGAATCTTCTGAGAATTCTGAGAATATCTATCAATCACTTTGTCTTCAATTGAAAGACTTAATCTGTAGTACAACAACACCAAAGAATTGGACTTTACATGAGGTTGTGATCAATCTATATGTAATGTAAATATGATGGGCTTCAAAATAAAAAGTGACTATGACCCATATTGAGTTCAAAGCCACAAGAACAAAGGAAGATCTCAATAGTATCATTCACCAGGAATCATGTGAACATATCAAATAAAGATGGCTTCAAGTTGGTTTAGTTGGGGATGAAGCTGTAAAGACCAAGGACTTTACCCCTTCTTAGGTACCAGAATGCAGGTCAAACATGTGACTAATTTCCTTTGACACCTAAATTAAACGACATACAGATATTTAGTATGCACCAATAAAGAAAATATATATATATTTTTTCCAAGTCGTGTTTTATAAAATAAACAATCCAATACCCATATGATCGAAACTTTCTTTTATGGTATTGAATGTGTCAAAATTGTATAACGCGCACTCTTAAAATTGTTATTATTTTTTGCAGAAATGAAACTGACCCCCCATTCACACCATTGAGAGAAATTTGGTCTGCACAGAGCATAAATAGAAGTTTTGGACAGACAGAATTTAAATAAGCAACAATGTTGAAAACTGAACAGTTCAGCATTCTGACTACTAGACCCAGAAAAATCTTCATGATTTCTTATAGAGATTAATTCCAACAATTAACAGGAAAATCAATTCTGAGAGAGAGAGAGAGAGAGAGAGAGAGAGAGAGAGAGAATTACAAGCATTTTTCTCTCCAAAGTTTAAGCTTTACCGCACCATGAAATCATTCTCTTTTGATAAGCTTCTCTATTTTCTGGTTTCTTACTGATCCTAAGCTGAAAACCCAACAATAATATGTCCCAAAAATAATTAATAATTTTCCAAATTAGGAAAAGAATAAGAAATGAACTCTAAGTGGAAAGTCTATCATATGGGTGGGGGAAGAGCAATGTTCAGAGTTTAGAGCTTGAAGAATGAAGAGCCTCTCCATTGTTCTTGTCGTCTTAAAACTAGTGGGAAATTTGGAATTTTGAGAGAGTGACACAAGGATTAAGCTAAGCTATACAAGGAAAAGAAAAAAAAAAAAAAAATATATATATATATATATATTACGAAAATATTAAATAAGCCAATAAGGTAGTACCAATAGTAAGACAGAGAGACAGAGCCAGAAGAGTATCTGTCCAAACTTGCAAAGAAGAGAGAGAAGCATAGAGAAGAAGGTTAAGAAAAGACAAGAAGATGCTTCTGTTGCTTTGTTTATTCACAATTTGTTCATCTAATTAATTTGGAGGGGTCAGATGTTATTAATTTCACCATTTTAACTTGTTTTTGTCAAGATCCAAGGAGGAGTTGACTACACTAGATTTTCTTGCATATGGAATCTTGAGGTGTGTTTTTCCTTTTGTCTATAACGTGGTTTCTAGGTTGTCATTGGCTAGCGTAAGTTTTACCATTTGATGTAGATTTTTTCAAGGAAAGGGATAATAAAAAATCAATCAAATTAGGAATAGTGACATAAATTAATTATATTGATTTTTCAATCAAATATGATAGATCGTATAAAGTACGTACCTTAGGCATAAAAAGCTGTTATGGTTGACAAAAGATATTCTCTTAATCCAGTTATAGTTTTATAGATTATATTTAACCTGATTTAAGAACAATCGGCCCATACGAGCCATTGCATCTTACCAATTCAATTTACTAAGTATGATTTTCACACACATATAAATTAGTGTGACTTAAGACTTATTTTCAATGTGAGACTTATATCATCACAACCACGAAGTTACAACAATACTCTACATTTTTTTCAATTACATTGAAGGGAAATCAAACTTTTATTCTAGCCTAGTCTTAATTCAATTCTCAACATCCCCTCACCACTTAGACTAATTCCACATTTTCTATTCAAACTTCAACAATATCCCAAAATTGTATAGAAAGTAAGAATTTTTTGGAAATAACATTGGAGAGAAAAATAAGACTTGATAAGTCTCCATCACATTACCATTATTATTTCTTCTATAAGACTGCAAAATTCATAATGGCATCCAAGATAATCAATATGACCATGATTAGTCTGTATACATCATTGCCAACTAGTTTGACATAGATAGATAGAGAGAGAGAGAGAGAGAGAGAGAGAGAGAGACGTTTTCCATCTTCAAATAGTCTCCACACCCAGGACAGGAACCATGGGATCTTGCACTATAATGTACGGCACCACCCAAAGTAAGTATTAATTTAAGACTTACATGGCAGCTGACGGTGACCCCTTTTTTTACAAACTGATCGAGTGCGTGTGATAGCGACCGGTGGAGCGACGAAGTCACAGAACTAAGGTTGGACCTGGACCTGGACCCGATCAGATGATTCAGATCAAATCAAATCAAACGATCGATCAGGAAAAGCTACCTAGTTCATGCCGGCCGTGTCTTTTGTGTCGTACGTACCAATCAAAGTGGACTTTCTGGAATTATTTGACCTAGCTAGCTATCTGTTTGCGGTGGTGCCCTTTTTCCAGTGGCATTGAAAATTTGAAATTGACTTTCTGGCCGGCTTTAAGCAGGACGGCAGCTTCTCTTTATTCATACGAGGATCGTATCCAAAGTCTGATCAAACTTCAACAAACTCATAGCTTAGATCGGCTACGCTATCTAGCTCGCTAGCTCTCTGTGTAAATACGTGCCTCGATCATTAGGGTTTTGCTGCCGTCTCTGTCAATCTACGTACATTACTATAAACCCTATCCATTAGTATCGATCAGTTGGCCCCTAGGCCCTAGCTAGTAACGTAATTCTTTATATATAGGTCACATGCATGGCCATAATTAAGTACGTGACATATATATATATATATATATATATATATATATATATATATATAGTCACAAAGATCTCAAACAATATATCGCTATGTCAAATCATATCAATATATCTGGATTCAATAATTCAAATAATATATCTCGATCTTAATTAACTAAGGATGTTATAAACTTAATTTATACCTATAAATTGAATTTTGATGGTTCATTTTCATTTGGAGGACAAGATCGATCATTATCAGCAAGTTTTGTTATAAGAGATTGTAAAGGTCGAGTCGTCGAGTTGTGGTTTGTAGGTATGTACTAATGTACGTATACTCCAAGCAAAAGCTCAGGGTTTGAAGTATGGTTAACGTCTTCAAATCAATTCTTTGCACGCTGAAGAAGATTCTCAAATTCATATCGACATTGTCAATCAGAAAGCTAACTCGATCAAGTTCCTTTGGAGCTGGGCTAGGATTGCTTCCGTAGTTTCAGACATTCCCTATTCCTTAGTATGAACTGCTCGATCGTTTCTGATTTTCCAGCATGATCGATGCATGAAGACAACTTCTCAGCTGTCAAATTTGTAGATATTGGACATAATTTTACTAGAATGCTAGCTTCCTCATTAACTACGAGAACCCTAATTACACGTATCATTTGCATCTTAATTTACTTGTATTAATTTCATGACAAATATTGTCTTAATTATATCTATACTATATTTAAGAGAAGTGAGGTTGTCAATCAAAACATAAAAAATGTACCAAAATACCCTTTAAACATTAAAAAACTTTATAAAACAGTTAGTAGTTAGGGTCAATAATGTAAAATAAATAATAAAATAAAATATAAAAAATATAATTATCTACAATAACTACCCACTACACTACTTTCAATTAACTGCTCATATATACACCCATCGGGTGTGTATTGTGTCCAGTATGTATAATGTATTCATGCATGTATAATACAGACCGAAATCTGAAATTAAATAAATTGGACCTTTATTATATTTTTGACCACGTCTTCTTGTCCCTCATGTCTTAATGTGTTTCCCAGTGGGACATATTCCATAAATTCAAACAACTCTTGGGTTTAATTGGAAATATATATCTTAATGATGAGAATTACTTATTAACTTCTAACAAGCCAGCGAGATTTCGGTCCTTACCAGCTTGGGCTGCTTGGCAGCTTGCAGGCACTCAAGGCCTTTGCATATATCTTCCCACCATGTGTGATTGTGTGAAATTAAACATTGATTTTAAATTAATTTAATTAAAATTATATATGTATGAACAGTTGAACACTAACATAATTAGTTCGGTATTGTTGAGAAATCCTTGTCATTAGCAATGATAATTAATAATATTATTTCTATATATTGATGTGCGAAATTGTACATTGAAAGTACAGTACCAATTAACAAAGTCACAATTGTGATCCATCATCTTTGTCTTATAATGAAAATGAAGTTTAGTTATGATAATGGGAAACAGCTTTAGTGCCCCAGCTACATACATGCATCAAATATTTATGTATCGTGTACATGATCTATGATTTTAAATTAAATAAAAAAAATAGATAAGCAGGTAACCAGTTAAACATAAAATAAAAATAATTATAAATATATTTCTCACGTCTAGTTTGTTGCTTAACTATGATTAAAGCATGTATATTTTAACGAATTCTTTTAAAAATCTGAAATTCAAAAATATTTTTACAAAAATATATATATGCTTACGAATACTATTCGCAAATAACTACGCATCCATTCCTTTTAGTGCAAGTTGAGGTTTGGGGAAAGAGAACTCGATGATAAGAAACCTTTATGTATACATTGCACGAATCTAAGGACTTGTTGTGTACCGCAAAACTGGACAAGCCTTGTGGTAGCATTAATGATACACAAGCTAACTAACTATAAACTAGTCTCATTCGGTGTCCGTGTCCTCTTTCTGCACATTAATAATTTGGTTAACTAACAACAACAAGATCGAATCATCGAACAGACTGGAATTTCTGATCAAACAGACAACAGACTGGAACTCCATATATATATATATAGTTTAGGGACCCAAAGGATCGAGGATCTGAAACTACACGTGTCTGTGACCCTACACGTGTGTATATATACATCTCAAACATGCACGACCAAACACTTTTTGTCTTGCATGTTCTGGAACATAATTTCAGCCCAAAATGCTAACGGAGACCCAAGAGCCCAAGAAAATGATTACATCGAAACAGCTCGCGGTCTAGCAAGTCTAACCGGCCATCATTACAGTCCAGTTCCTAACAGGTAGCATATTAGGAGAAATGAATATGAGTATTTTCTGACTCTTAGTGTTTCACATCCGCTTGCTCGTATGAGCGGGTGTGAAACACTATAACCCAGAAAATTATTGGGATGGAACATTGGGCCGCAGGTAAAATCACGTGGACGCCACGCGCAGTGGAACATCCACAGGCATGAAAGACTGCATGGACGTTGTTGAACACCTTACATATATAGGTGTTAATTCAGTCGTCCCACTATGAAATGGTTAGTGTAGTCGCCGGAGTGCTGCCCCACGCATTTTCCAAATCAACGCCTCTCGTCGCCATCTTCCACAGGCAAAGTTATGTCAATTTAATTCACTGTCATTGCCGCAATAACCGAAAACAATAACCCTAGAAAATGAGAGAGAGGGCAGAGTTCTTTGACTTGCTGATTTTTCTTATTTACCTTTTGTTAATGACGAATTCTGGATTGCACCGTACTTTTATTGCACCGTGGAATCTCAGCCGTTCATTTTATATTAGGTATTTTTAAAATTACAAATTGACTGCGTGAATTGACATTTCTGATCTTAACCTTTTTTTTTTGTCTCTCTCTTACTTCCTCTCTCTTTCTCTCTCTCTCCCGTGCGCGACTCCTCCTCTCTCTCCTCACTGTCGTCGGCGCTGCCACCACGACCGGCCACCCTCGCAAGTCACCGCCCCCACCAAAGGAAGCGGTGTGTTCCGACGACCTTCCCCACTCGGTTTCAGACCAAACCTTGCCAGAAAATAGCCGCACGCATGGCCGAAAACGGCTTGAACTTCAAGCTTTTTGTCCGGCCATCTCCGGTCACCTACAACCTTCAAAACCTACTGGGCTTTGAAGCCCTCAATCCCAAAAACCTCGTGGTGTCTTCATATTTCAATTTCGACCACCGGGAGGCGGATCGACCTCGTGGTGACATTTTGAAATTAAAAAAGTCAATCTGATTATCAAGGATTTTTTTTTAATTCAAACCTATATATTAAATCAAAGGAATTGAATATAACAGCACTAATTCAAGTTTCCCCCTCTTTGTTTGATTTATTTATTATTTTTTTATGTTATAAATAAGGTCTTGAGAAACTACCTTGGTAGTTACATAAAAAGTTTCTAAAGACACCTGACCCAAGGTACTTTTTATGTAACTACCAAGGTAGTTCTTAAGAGTAGTCAATTCTGCACACAATTATCATTGAACACTGAAACCCTAATGAAAATTTAAATAGAGCTTTGAGTCTTTGACCCAAGACTAGTACCCAAGCCAAACTCCAAGATGGCTCTTGAGAAAGCTAAGCAAAGGAGAAAGAGTCTTTGAAAGCTAAAGCACTCATCCACAGAATAATCCATCCTGAAGACTATTTTGAAAAGGATCAGAAGAAGAATAATATTATTCTGGATCCATGGCCTCAAGTTCCACACAGCTTATGTAGCACCATCTTCTTCTTCAAAATCAAGGGTATTTGGGAAAGGATCAGATCTTGTGACAGACCCTTTAAAGATTGCATGCACTTAGGTACATTTGCAAAGACTTCCGCATAGACCTTCTTGCTTGTCTGCCCCTTCCTCACTTCCTCAGGTATGTCACAAATCACGGTTTTCTTATTCAGGTCAATTGATCTTCTATGGAAAATAAAAAATTAGAAATTAACTCTATATATTGTCTATATATAGAATCGTGTTCATGAGACTGTTGAAGTTGGATATATGGTTTGTAAAATAGTAAACCATGAATATTGCATGCAAGATCTATGTGTGGCTTTTTATTGCTAAATGATCTCACTGAGATATCTGGCCTCTAGGTTTCACCTTTCTTTTCTTATTTTTCTATCGTTCAGATGGTAATTTGGGGAACTTTCCCTTATCTTAGGGGTTCGACAGAAAAAGCTACAAAGACGATCCTATGGTTCATCATCATAATCCAATACAAACGAAGAGTCTATCGTATATTTCCTCTCAAATCACAAATTATTGATATCGCGGGTGTGGTCACAAAAACAGCATGGCCGGCAGGGGCTGCTTATAACCTTACACTATACATGTTAGCAAGCCTTGAAAGTTAAATGTAGAAAATTAACAATGTTCATTGATTCAGTAGATTAAATATTTTTTGCAAAGATAATCTTGAAATGCGGACAAAAAAAAAAGAAAAAGAAAAAGAAAAGAAGGATAAGCTTAGTTATACAATTAATGTCAAAATCAAAACCATTCATATATAAAACCACTTTAAAAAACATGCATGCATGCAAAAAATCAATTAATTAGATATCGTTCA
This sequence comes from Rubus parviflorus, assembly GCA_029955375.1. Taxonomy (NCBI): domain Eukaryota; kingdom Viridiplantae; phylum Streptophyta; class Magnoliopsida; order Rosales; family Rosaceae; genus Rubus; species Rubus parviflorus. Next base: position 5,362,249 of record JARGGL010000010.1, read on the forward strand.
GTTATCCAATTGCAGCAAACAAATGTATAGTTTGTTATGAAAATATTAACTTTTACCAAAATCATGCATTTGTTTGATACGGTTTGATGAGTAAATAATTTTCAGCATATATGATGATCTTGTTTGTGTAGATAATTTTTACAGAGTTAATTGGAAAAAAAAAGTCTCATCAAATGTTCTTATGAGTCCAGAAATCAGAATCCTTTAGAAAATGTCAAAATGAATGGTTCCGGCCGATAACGAAACTATAATGCTGAATTCATGTATGTATAGAATCAACTAATAACTCAAAACAACATACATGTATTTGTGTTACGGAAGGTTTCAGGCGCTTGCTGGTATCTTCTTGCAATCGGTGCCAGAAAGCATGCTGGAGAAATGTTTTCCTACAGGAGAAGGTCTACTGTCGAAAAGAATTCTTCGATTGTCGCAGGGTCCATGAACCTGCTACGCTGGTTCAAAGGGAGCAATGTAACAATTCTATGTAATCCAGATGGTAGCAACTTTTATCAGTATGGTATATATGACAACACAGTCACCTCCGGCATATAGGCTCAACTTCTTTGAGAAGTATTTCTTCTGTTTCTGGTGGGGTTTACAGCAACTGAGGTAAGTAATTCTTGCATACATGAAGCTGTTTTATAATCTGGTACGGTTCTTTACCAAAGGTGTTTTTACAATCCTCAGTAATTAATTAACTGATCGATAGCAATATCAATACAGGTGAATTCTGTCATCATCAACTACATGTGCAGTTCTTTGGGACAAAGCCCATCAACAAGCAGGTATATTGGAGAAATACTTTTCACCATTGTTATCGCCACTCTTGGACTTTGTTCTCTTTGGTTTGCTCATTGGAAACATGCAAGTAAGTCGAAATTCAAAAGATATAGTTAGCAACATGATCAGTAAATAAGGTATATATATATATATATATATATATATATATATATATATATATATATATATAGTCACAAAGATCTCAAACAATATATCGCTATGTCAAATCATATCAATATATCTGGATTCAATAATTCAAATAATATATCTCGATCTTAATTAACTAAGGATGTTATAAACTTAATTTATACCTATAAATTGAATTTTGATGGTTCATTTTCATTTGGAGGACAAGATCGATCATTATCAGCAAGTTTTGTTATAAGAGATTGTAAAGGTCGAGTCGTCGAGTTGTGGTTTGTAGGTATGTACTAATGTACGTATACTCCAAGCAAAAGCTCAGGGTTTGAAGTATGGTTAACGTCTTCAAATCAATTCTTTGCACGCTGAAGAAGATTCTCAAATTCATATCGACATTGTCAATCAGAAAGCTAACTCGATCAAGTTCCTTTGGAGCTGGGCTAGGATTGCTTCCGTAGTTTCAGACATTCCCTATTCCTTAGTATGAACTGCTCGATCGTTTCTGATTTTCCAGCATGATCGATGCATGAAGACAACTTCTCAGCTGTCAAATTTGTAGATATTGGACATAATTTTACTAGAATGCTAGCTTCCTCATTAACTACGAGAACCCTAATTACACGTATCATTTGCATCTTAATTTACTTGTATTAATTTCATGACAAATATTGTCTTAATTATATCTATACTATATTTAAGAGAAGTGAGGTTGTCAATCAAAACATAAAAAATGTACCAAAATACCCTTTAAACATTAAAAAACTTTATAAAACAGTTAGTAGTTAGGGTCAATAATGTAAAATAAATAATAAAATAAAATATAAAAAATATAATTATCTACAATAACTACCCACTACACTACTTTCAATTAACTGCTCATATATACACCCATCGGGTGTGTATTGTGTCCAGTATGTATAATGTATTCATGCATGTATAATACAGACCGAAATCTGAAATTAAATAAATTGGACCTTTATTATATTTTTGACCACGTCTTCTTGTCCCTCATGTCTTAATGTGTTTCCCAGTGGGACATATTCCATAAATTCAAACAACTCTTGGGTTTAATTGGAAATATATATCTTAATGATGAGAATTACTTATTAACTTCTAACAAGCCAGCGAGATTTCGGTCCTTACCAGCTTGGGCTGCTTGGCAGCTTGCAGGCACTCAAGGCCTTTGCATATATCTTCCCACCATGTGTGATTGTGTGAAATTAAACATTGATTTTAAATTAATTTAATTAAAATTATATATGTATGAACAGTTGAACACTAACATAATTAGTTCGGTATTGTTGAGAAATCCTTGTCATTAGCAATGATAATTAATAATATTATTTCTATATATTGATGTGCGAAATTGTACATTGAAAGTACAGTACCAATTAACAAAGTCACAATTGTGATCCATCATCTTTGTCTTATAATGAAAATGAAGTTTAGTTATGATAATGGGAAACAGCTTTAGTGCCCCAGCTACATACATGCATCAAATATTTATGTATCGTGTACATGATCTATGATTTTAAATTAAATAAAAAAAATAGATAAGCAGGTAACCAGTTAAACATAAAATAAAAATAATTATAAATATATTTCTCACGTCTAGTTTGTTGCTTAACTATGATTAAAGCATGTATATTTTAACGAATTCTTTTAAAAATCTGAAATTCAAAAATATTTTTACAAAAATATATATATGCTTACGAATACTATTCGCAAATAACTACGCATCCATTCCTTTTAGTGCAAGTTGAGGTTTGGGGAAAGAGAACTCGATGATAAGAAACCTTTATGTATACATTGCACGAATCTAAGGACTTGTTGTGTACCGCAAAACTGGACAAGCCTTGTGGTAGCATTAATGATACACAAGCTAACTAACTATAAACTAGTCTCATTCGGTGTCCGTGTCCTCTTTCTGCACATTAATAATTTGGTTAACTAACAACAACAAGATCGAATCATCGAACAGACTGGAATTTCTGATCAAACAGACAACAGACTGGAACTCCATATATATATATATAGTTTAGGGACCCAAAGGATCGAGGATCTGAAACTACACGTGTCTGTGACCCTACACGTGTGTATATATACATCTCAAACATGCACGACCAAACACTTTTTGTCTTGCATGTTCTGGAACATAATTTCAGCCCAAAATGCTAACGGAGACCCAAGAGCCCAAGAAAATGATTACATCGAAACAGCTCGCGGTCTAGCAAGTCTAACCGGCCATCATTACAGTCCAGTTCCTAACAGGTAGCATATTAGGAGAAATGAATATGAGTATTTTCTGACTCTTAGTGTTTCACATCCGCTTGCTCGTATGAGCGGGTGTGAAACACTATAACCCAGAAAATTATTGGGATGGAACATTGGGCCGCAGGTAAAATCACGTGGACGCCACGCGCAGTGGAACATCCACAGGCATGAAAGACTGCATGGACGTTGTTGAACACCTTACATATATAGGTGTTAATTCAGTCGTCCCACTATGAAATGGTTAGTGTAGTCGCCGGAGTGCTGCCCCACGCATTTTCCAAATCAACGCCTCTCGTCGCCATCTTCCACAGGCAAAGTTATGTCAATTTAATTCACTGTCATTGCCGCAATAACCGAAAACAATAACCCTAGAAAATGAGAGAGAGGGCAGAGTTCTTTGACTTGCTGATTTTTCTTATTTACCTTTTGTTAATGACGAATTCTGGATTGCACCGTACTTTTATTGCACCGTGGAATCTCAGCCGTTCATTTTATATTAGGTATTTTTAAAATTACAAATTGACTGCGTGAATTGACATTTCTGATCTTAACCTTTTTTTTTTGTCTCTCTCTTACTTCCTCTCTCTTTCTCTCTCTCTCCCGTGCGCGACTCCTCCTCTCTCTCCTCACTGTCGTCGGCGCTGCCACCACGACCGGCCACCCTCGCAAGTCACCGCCCCCACCAAAGGAAGCGGTGTGTTCCGACGACCTTCCCCACTCGGTTTCAGACCAAACCTTGCCAGAAAATAGCCGCACGCATGGCCGAAAACGGCTTGAACTTCAAGCTTTTTGTCCGGCCATCTCCGGTCACCTACAACCTTCAAAACCTACTGGGCTTTGAAGCCCTCAATCCCAAAAACCTCGTGGTGTCTTCATATTTCAATTTCGACCACCGGGAGGCGGATCGACCTCGTGGTGACATTTTGAAATTAAAAAAGTCAATCTGATTATCAAGGATTTTTTTTTAATTCAAACCTATATATTAAATCAAAGGAATTGAATATAACAGCACTAATTCAAGTTTCCCCCTCTTTGTTTGATTTATTTATTATTTTTTTATGTTATAAATAAGGTCTTGAGAAACTACCTTGGTAGTTACATAAAAAGTTTCTAAAGACACCTGACCCAAGGTACTTTTTATGTAACTACCAAGGTAGTTCTTAAGAGTAGTCAATTCTGCACACAATTATCATTGAACACTGAAACCCTAATGAAAATTTAAATAGAGCTTTGAGTCTTTGACCCAAGACTAGTACCCAAGCCAAACTCCAAGATGGCTCTTGAGAAAGCTAAGCAAAGGAGAAAGAGTCTTTGAAAGCTAAAGCACTCATCCACAGAATAATCCATCCTGAAGACTATTTTGAAAAGGATCAGAAGAAGAATAATATTATTCTGGATCCATGGCCTCAAGTTCCACACAGCTTATGTAGCACCATCTTCTTCTTCAAAATCAAGGGTATTTGGGAAAGGATCAGATCTTGTGACAGACCCTTTAAAGATTGCATGCACTTAGGTACATTTGCAAAGACTTCCGCATAGACCTTCTTGCTTGTCTGCCCCTTCCTCACTTCCTCAGGTATGTCACAAATCACGGTTTTCTTATTCAGGTCAATTGATCTTCTATGGAAAATAAAAAATTAGAAATTAACTCTATATATTGTCTATATATAGAATCGTGTTCATGAGACTGTTGAAGTTGGATATATGGTTTGTAAAATAGTAAACCATGAATATTGCATGCAAGATCTATGTGTGGCTTTTTATTGCTAAATGATCTCACTGAGATATCTGGCCTCTAGGTTTCACCTTTCTTTTCTTATTTTTCTATCGTTCAGATGGTAATTTGGGGAACTTTCCCTTATCTTAGGGGTTCGACAGAAAAAGCTACAAAGACGATCCTATGGTTCATCATCATAATCCAATACAAACGAAGAGTCTATCGTATATTTCCTCTCAAATCACAAATTATTGATATCGCGGGTGTGGTCACAAAAACAGCATGGCCGGCAGGGGCTGCTTATAACCTTACACTATACATGTTAGCAAGCCTTGAAAGTTAAATGTAGAAAATTAACAATGTTCATTGATTCAGTAGATTAAATATTTTTTGCAAAGATAATCTTGAAATGCGGACAAAAAAAAAAGAAAAAGAAAAAGAAAAGAAGGATAAGCTTAGTTATACAATTAATGTCAAAATCAAAACCATTCATATATAAAACCACTTTAAAAAACATGCATGCATGCAAAAAATCAATTAATTAGATATCGTTCAGTTATCCAATTGCAGCAAACAAATGTATAGTTTGTTATGAAAATATTAACTTTTACCAAAATCATGCATTTGTTTGATACGGTTTGATGAGTAAATAATTTTCAGCATATATGATGATCTTGTTTGTGTAGATAATTTTTACAGAGTTAATTGGAAAAAAAAAGTCTCATCAAATGTTCTTATGAGTCCAGAAATCAGAATCCTTTAGAAAATGTCAAAATGAATGGTTCCGGCCGATAACGAAACTATAATGCTGAATTCATGTATGTATAGAATCAACTAATAACTCAAAACAACATACATGTATTTGTGTTACGGAAGGTTTCAGGCGCTTGCTGGTATCTTCTTGCAATCGGTGCCAGAAAGCATGCTGGAGAAATGTTTTCCTACAGGAGAAGGTCTACTGTCGAAAAGAATTCTTCGATTGTCGCAGGGTCCATGAACCTGCTACGCTGGTTCAAAGGGAGCAATGTAACAATTCTATGTAATCCAGATGGTAGCAACTTTTATCAGTATGGTATATATGACAACACAGTCACCTCCGGCATATAGGCTCAACTTCTTTGAGAAGTATTTCTTCTGTTTCTGGTGGGGTTTACAGCAACTGAGGTAAGTAATTCTTGCATACATGAAGCTGTTTTATAATCTGGTACGGTTCTTTACCAAAGGTGTTTTTACAATCCTCAGTAATTAATTAACTGATCGATAGCAATATCAATACAGGTGAATTCTGTCATCATCAACTACATGTGCAGTTCTTTGGGACAAAGCCCATCAACAAGCAGGTATATTGGAGAAATACTTTTCACCATTGTTATCGCCACTCTTGGACTTTGTTCTCTTTGGTTTGCTCATTGGAAACATGCAAGTAAGTCGAAATTCAAAAGATATAGTTAGCAACATGATCAGTAAATAAGGTATAGTCTAACACATAAGACTCATATACATCATGCAGCTTACTATTCTTGTTGCAATTGACAGAAATTATTCTTGGGGAATAGGACACTACTCACACTAGTAAAATCATACAACGTACCAAATCAAGAGAAGGAAAAAAATATTATTATTCAGTGAAACAATTATTTCTGATAAATTAATCATACAAATACAAAACATCAAATTATTCTAGGCTGCTGGAAGGTCCTCTGCTTCCTCAATCGATATATGCATCGTAATTTAATTTAAGCAATGCAACAAACTTATTATTACAGCACAAAGCAACCAACCATTTCAGGTGTAGGAAGACTGGATGGATTGGTATGGTATTCCAAAATGCGAAGAAGCATGAATTGGAGGGTGAAACAATTTTTCTTGTCCTTGTCCACCTTGGTGATATCAACTTGAAATTGAAATGGTATGGCAACCCCCCGCGTCTTATGAGTCCCAGGCTCATATTTAGGTCGGTGTTCATGTGGGACGTGGAATTGGGTGATAAGAAAGCAGGCTTTCTGACCTCCTATGTGGACAATTTCACAGGCTGCTGTCAAACCAAACTCATAAGGCCACATTGGCAGCTTAAAATCACCCGTAATTGGTGTGATAGATTCTTGATTTTCACCCAAGGACATAAGAATGTAAGATAAACAGTGTCTACACCGAGGACACTCATGGCTAGAGGCAAACATTATCTTCTTCTTGCCATCCTCCGGCAGGTCCAGAACTAAGTATTGGTGAGAAAAGGGAAAAGGGCCGCCTCGGCACATAGTAGGGACTAGTCTCCATTCTCTGTTGGGGTGCGCTACATCAAAACAGAAAAGAGAAGTCGAGAGTCCTTCAAAACTTAAAAGAGAATAAGACAATTATTGGGTTGACTTTTCTCTCTTGGTCAAATCTCTGACTTCTTCATTTGCTTCACTTCCTATACTTGACTCTCAACATCTTAGCATCATAAAATCATGGTTGATCACAAGATGACTGACGGTAAACCAGTTGACTTTTCGTCATCTTCTCTGAAAAGCTCCAAAAATATGTCATTTTGCTCCAAATTACTTTCCTTTACTTATTTGACCTACAAATTAAACATACAGACGTGGATTAGTGACACCATTTAGCATTAGGGTTAGCTTAATTTAAGTGATTAGAAAGGAGAAGGTGAAAGGAGAAGGTAGTTAGTATTTCTCGTATGTCAATTGGTTGGAGTGAGTTAAATTTATATGCTAAAATAAGAGGGTGTGAAGTTATGTAAAGTTTTTAAAATCTGGATGTTTTATATAATCTAAAGGTCAAGATCTATCCAAATCATTTTAACAGCAAATGTAAAGATTTTGGACTAAACTCTAGTAGTTAAACCTAAGTTAGCCTTCATAACGAAAAAAAAAAAAAACAACAGACCCTCAATTACTCGTTCAATCTCCCTTTCGCTCCTCTGAGACTCTTTGTCTATTTCATTCTTTTTGCAGACACTCTCTGGAAAATTCATAAGGCAGAGAGTGTCATACATTGACAAGATTGAACGAACTTACAGATGAGCATGGCTTATTGCTCTGTTCTGTTCTACATCCTACCTTGTCTTTTAAAGTTTTAATCTGTCTGAGTTTGATTGACAACAGAGTACATAATTTTTTTGATAGAGAATATGAAATCACTTTTTTTTTTTTGATAAAGAATATGAAATCACTTATTATTAATGAATGATCGGTGTTTGTAATCATCAAGGTGCATGTTGTTGCTGAACTTTGTGATTATGCATGCCTTGTCCCCCACCAATCTTTGCATATAGTCTCTCGTTAAAAGAGACAAAGTGCAAAAGAAAATAAAACCTTATGAACACACTTTCTTAATCCTAGCTATAATTGTGAAGGAAGATCGACCAATTGCTCGGTCATGGTTGATGAAAAAAAAATGAAATAGACGAAGAGTCGCAGTAGAGCAATTGGGAGATTGAGCGACTGAAAGAATGAAATAGACCAAGACTCTCAAAGGATCCAGCCATAGGGAGATTGACGCTTTCTGAGTAATTGAGGGTCTGATGGTTTTTTTTTTTTTGGGTTATGAAGGCTAACTCAATTTTGACTAGAGTTTAGTTCAAAATCTCTATATTTGGTGTTAAAATGATGTGGATGAATCCTGACCTTTAGGTTATATAAAGCATCCAGATTTTAAGAACTTTACATAACTTCACACTCCCCTAGCTTCAGAAGAGCCGGAATAATAGGGATGGCAACGGGTCGGGTCGGGGCCGGGTTTTGAATGTCCGAGACCCGAACCCAAAAGCATTATTTCTACCCGAACCCGAACCCACCCGCGAAACACCGGGTTCGGGTATTACCCGAACCCGCCCCGTCGGTAGATTATTAACCGAACCCGACCCGCCCGCCCGAAAAAAAAAACAAAAAACTGACGGGGTGGTTATATCTGATGAGAAACGGATCGGGATTCGGGAAGAAGATTTTTTTGGTTGGAATCGGGAAGAAGATTTCTGGGAACATGTGGGGGTGAAGGCTCCGGGGACGGCCTTCTTGGACTTGGTCAGCTCCGAGACGGTGACGGTCTGGACGTCGCCGGCGGCGTCGAGGTAAGAGAGGGTGGATTCGGGGAGCTTGTCGCCAACGGAGATGGTGGCGGAGATGGGTTTGGCGGCGATGGTGGAGAATTTGAGGGCCTTTGAGTGGTGTTTGAGAGTGAAAGGGGCGTAGAAGAATTTTGAAGAGAAGAGAGAGGCTTTGGTTGTAGTGGTGGTGATGGAGAGAGAGAGAGAGAAAGAGAGGGCTGGTGGCTATGGAGAGAGAGAGAGAGTGAGAGAGGAGAGGGTTATGAGTATAGGTGGCAAATGGGCCGCTAGGCCCGAGCCCGGCCCAAGCCCGGCACGTTAAGAAGCGGCCCGGCTCGGCCCGACCTCGTTATAGGCCCGGTCCGAGCCCGGCACGTTAATTTAACGGGCCGGGCCGGGCTGAGAAATATGGGCCCAAAAGCCCGGCCCGGCCCGGCACGGCCTGAGCCCGATAAATTACGGGCCGCAGCCCGGCCCGTTCATGAGGCGTGGATATATATATATATAATTATATATGTATATATATAATTATATATGTATATATTTTATATACATAAATATATATAATTATAATATATATAATTATAGTTATATATACATAATTATATATATATAATTATAATTATATATATATATAATTATGAACAACAAACATTGTTTGTATGAATTTTGTGTAGTATTTATGTTTATTGTATTAATTTTATCTCAAAGTAGAACTACTTTTCGTTTTTATCGAAAAAAAAAAAAAAAACTAGTTTTCGTTTTCTTACGGCCCAAGCCCGGCCCGGCCCGAGCCCGTTATTGGCCCGACACGCTATGGACTTGGGCTGTGGGCCGGGCCGGGCCTAATGTTTGAGTATATGGGCCGGCCCGAACCCGGGCCCGATAAGAAATGGGCCGACACGGGCCATAGCCCGATTAAATGGGCGGGGCCGGCCCGTTTGACACCTCTAGTTATGAGTCATGACGGGCTGGTGGTGATGGAGACAGAGAGAGAGAGAGAGAGAGAGAAAGAGAGCATTAGGGTTAATTAAAGAAAATAATATTAAAATAAATATTAAAAATAAATATTTATTATTAATTAAACAACGGGTCGGGTACGGGTTCGGGTTCGGATTCGGATTCGGATTCGGTAACAACTCAATCTAACCCGACCCGAACCCGTCGGGTATTTTACAAAAAAACCCGAACCCGCTTCCGCCGCCCATTTTTTGTCTTCAAAAACCGACCCATTCGGATCGGGTCGGGTCGGATACCCGAACCCGCAGATTTTTTTGCCATCCCTAAGCCGGATCTGCTAAAACATGGGGTCTGCACCAAAAAAAATATAAAGTTTTATATGGTTATTAATTGCGCATTCTTGCACTTACCAATTGAATTTGTTTTAATTGTGGATTAATTTCTTACCACAATAATTGTTCGTCTTTATTACCATCATCATGTTAGTTTCTTACCACAATAATTGTTGGTCTAAGAGGAAATGAATCCTATTAATTGTTGGTATATTATTACCATCATCATGATCACTATATAAGTGCATGTACGTTCTACTTTTTGTCAAACACTTGATAAAATCACATTTGGTTGGATCAAGAAGACAAAAAGAATCATATATATATGGCAAAATCCATGTTCTCTATTCCTACAATCGTTTTGCTTTCTCTTCTTCTCATTGCTCAATGCACTGGTAAAAAATTTATCTCTTTCGTTTATGAATCAATTGTATATATATACGTCTATATATAAACTTGTAAAACTGGCACTTTTTTGCAGAACTAAGACTTATCGACTGCATTTCGACGTGCAGTTGATCGATAAGCAGACGAGATATGATCACAAAGTGCTAGATTTTGTGAATTTATAAGAAAAATAGTTTTACTCTTTCAAAATGCAAGACTGGTGGTCCTTGTTGTATATATACTACATAAAATGTATGCACTAACAATATTTTTTTTTTTTTGTTCTTTTGTATGATGTAGAGATGGCTGAGGTCTCTGTTTCTAGATCAAGTCCCATTGCAGAAGCAGGTTGTCCCCAACCTTGCAAGACAAAGGATACTTGCAAGTGTACGTGTCATAATGGATCAGTACCCCGCAGTGTTGTATGTTTTCCTAATCAATCCGGAACCGACGGTTGTTGTATCTGCACCTGTGTTTAAGAACTTTAAGAACGACGGAGAAGGATGAAATAATAATACCAATAATAATAATTATAAACTTATTGATAAGGTCATTTTTACTGTTTTGTAAGTTTTTGTTCTTGTAATAAGCTCCTTCTACGCCGGAAATACTATTTTCAAAGGGTTAAACTAATGTAGACATGGGATGAAATCAGAAGACTAATTGATAAACGGCCATTTCAGGATTGGTATGGTATTTCCGGCCAACTGTTACAGCTTGTAGGCATTCACATTATTATACGTTATTTGTCAAAATAATTTCAACAAGAACTATGTGCTTGGACTAAAAAGGCAACAAAAGTTGGTATATAATACTCTTACGGATATACCTCATGAAGTGTTTCACTCTCTAATCTCTACCTCAAAAATTCGAAAAGATCAATGTACGTGCTTGAATTAAAAAAGGCTACAAAAGATGGAATGTCCCAACTCCCAAGTACTCAAACCCCATGAAGTGAACTGGTTCACTCTTTGATAAATTATGTTATTTTCTTTCCAAATAAAATCCGTTAAATCATATCGCTTCCCAGACCCGATGTTTGAAGAGGATCTGAGATGGCTTTGGAATAGTTCCATTAAACTTTGCCGGCTGCTGAAGAGCTTTATGCTTTGACTCTGGAAGAGGAAGAATGGGCAGATAACAGAAACAACACCGGCCATGGTAACAGAAGTACGTAATACCGGCCGGCGTTAACAGCCCAACTGAATGAGCATGCATCAAATTTTGGGAGGAGAAGAAGAAGAAGACCGGACCCTGACATGACTGCAGAGAAATCAATATGATTTTGGTTAACGGTCAAAATTGACGGATTGGACTAGACTGATGAAATTGGTAAGTACATAAGTGTTGTTGATGAAATTGAAAGAAGAGGGACTTACATGATTTTCAATCTAAAGTTTAAGGCGGTAAACTCAATTTAATTAAAAAAAAAAAACTCAACATGAGAACAGAAGTTCTTTCCTAATTTACTACCAAACCAATACACAACAAAAAGTTCTAGATACACTAAAGGGTTAATACCCATAATGGTACTTGAAGTATCATAGTCTGGACCAATTGGTACCTAAAGTATCAAAATGGACAATTTAGTACCTATAGTTATCCTCCGTCACCCCATTTGGTACTTCTGTTAAAATTTTCGTTAAGTTGGTTCAATTACCGGGGTAATTTCGTCTTTTCATTATCATCTCTTTTTAAAATCTATTTATGCTCCCATCTTCTCCATTCTTTCTCTGAAACGAACCCAGACGCCATCAAACAATCATCAAACCTCTGCTCTCTCTCGCTCCAGTTCAATCAGCGGCCGTGCCCAGTCCTCTCACCATCTCGGATTCTCTCTGGGCACCCGGCAGTCTCTCTTCTTTCTTCTTCTTCCCAAATTCTCTTCTTCTTTCTCTGCCGAGCCTCTCTTGTCTCTCTTCAATCACCAGTGCCAATTTCAGCTCTGCCCATCTCTTTTCTCTTCTGCATTTGACCACAAACCGACAACCACAGCAACACACAACTTCAGCAACAGCCGTGCCCAGCTCACCCAGCAGCCAGTGCTCCATCTCGAAGCCTCTGCTCTACCCAATTTAGAGCAAGTTTGCACCACCACATCAGCGCAGCACAAGCTCAAGCCTTTGTGCTATGGGCACCCAATCTTCTGTTGGTCTTTGTTTGTTGCAGAAGAAATTTGTGAAATTTTGGTGGTTTAGCTAAAAGTTTGAAAATTTATACTTGTTTCTCATTGAGGGCTAATAATGAATTGATTGTTGAGTGTATCATTTTGGTTCCTGCAATTCAATGAAGGATCGATGCTTTTTAAGATAATTGGTAAAGTATATCTATTTTGGTTGATATGTCGATGAAAATTTCTGGTCTCTACAGATTTTGATTGAAAGGTTTGCATTTTATTTTTTTGCTTGATTTTGGGGGTTTGATGGTTTCATTCATGTTTGTCATATCTGCTAGAATGCTCCTTTGTAAGGCATGCTTGGCATCATGTGTTTATATGATTGATAAAAGCACGAAGATGGATCCGTTTCGTTTTTTTTAATTTTTTTTTTATGAGGAATGATGGATCCGTTTGGTTGTTTGGATCAAAAAGTGGTTTGGTTAGAATAGTATCAGAACAAACCAGCATTAGTTGGATGTTAACTTGAGAGTTGTTCTATGTAGTTTTTGAAGCATGCATCAATTGGAATGCCCAGCCTTCCTTTGTGCTCTAGGCACCCAATCTACCCCAACCACCACCTGCAAACCAGCTCCGCCTCAGCCTCCACTACACACCACCACAGCTGCGCCTCCAAACCCCCAGCCTCCTTATCCGCAGATTTCTCTCCACCGCCAAATCACCGTTTCAGAGAAAGAATGGAGAAAATGGGGCATAAATGGATTTTAAAAAGAGATGATAATGAAAAGACGAAATTATCCCGGTAATTGGACCAACTTAACGAAAATTTTAACAGAAGTACCAAATGGGGTGACAGAGGATAACTATAGGTACCAAATTGTCCATTTTGATACTTCAGGTACCAATTGGTCCAGACTATGATACTTCAGGTACCATTATGAGTATTAACTCATACACTAAATTAGCCCATTTCTAAAAGTGTGCTGGTATTCCACCCACATGTTATCTCTCTAGAATTGTCCAAAAAAAAAAAGGTTATCTCTCTAGAAAAATGGAACAAAGATAAAAATCATTGTTCTCTCTGCAAAAGAAAAGGTATCCGAGAAGTTGCAAGATTCGCATTACAATATGAAGACCACAAATTTGAGGAAGAAGAACTATAAATCAAATGTATAAAGTACCAGCTGCAGAACTGGAATAGATAATACAGTACGTAGCGCTGAAGAACACTGAACACCTATAAATTAATGGGTTAACATCAAAGACCAATAAACCAAATTGGAATATTGAGATCAGAAAAATATTGGATAATTGCTACCTACCTCTCAATCTCTCACAATACACAACCCATAGAAAAGTGAGTTACATAGAAAATGCAGCACCTAGCTAGCTAGGGTGGGGGAGGCCCAGACTGAAAGAGTGGAGGGCAGCAACATCTAAATACACCACAGCAGCACAGAAGCCACAAACTGCAGAAGTTTAATTTGAACCAAATTAATCATGTTCAATATATAATTTGACTTTTCATGTAGACCCAAAAGGAATACTGAATCATTGAAGTGAAAAAGTCTTACCATATTTCCAAGCATCCTCCTCGATGGTAGGGAGGAGCCGGGGCGGCCAGCAGCGGCGCGCCAGCAGTTGGTGGATCCAGCTCCGGCATGAGTAATTTCTGATGAGGGGGACTAGTCACTAGTGATCGATCCAAGGTAATTGAAATTATATATATATGGTTACTAATTAAAAGGATCATGCTATATATCTTCAATTCTACTCCTCCCATCTACCATTCAAACCAACTACTTCAAACTTTCAAAGTCTTCGCAGCATGTTGCCCAAGTTCTCAACTAGCAACACACATGCTATGATGCTTATAAGCTTTAGTGTGGTAATATGTGGACAACTATTTTCTAATTAGTGACCGAACTTAAGAAATTAACCAACTACAATTTCAAGACATACATGAACAGAGGGTGTGTCACGGAATGAAAAAATTATTCTATGGTTCTGGACCATGACTTTATGGTCCGGATCAATCTGGACCGTCATTAAGTATGATTTAATAGATGAGTACAATTCCAATAAATATTTAATACTTAATGAACTGTCCAGATTGATCCGGACCACCATAAAATCATGGTCCGGAATCATGGAATAATTTCTTCACATAATGGGAATGATATACTTGTTTAGAAAAAAAAAGAAAAACACAAATGATAGTCTAAATTAAACCTTTTAGAATCTCTCACAATTTTTTTTTTTTCGTATGAATCTTGTGAGCATGAAACAACTTTGATGATTTGTGCTCACATTTATATTAGGGCTAATCTATAGCGAGGAATGGGATGACTATTAACTAGCTCATACATCTTTGGCATGAAAATGGGATTAAAGTATCTTGGATGTATTTGCTCTTGAATACTTAGAAGTTAGAACACTTCGAATAAGCAATCGTTAAAAGTTGGACATTAGTGAATATATCATTAAAAGAAAAAAGTTGGACATTAGTTAATGGTCATTAAATTCTGGCCAATTAAAGAGTGGAGTATAAAAGATAGGACAAATCATTCATTTCATCGGTCACTTTAGTACATGAAATTGAGATATTGGTAAAAAACTAATTCATTTCATCTATTACTTAGGTGACTCTTTTATAATTAACTGCATACATTGTCTATTATTGAGAGATTGAAAAAAAAATGTATTATGAAGGAATTAGTACTCTTGTATGGTTGATTTGATGACCATGACTTACAACAAAGTTAGAACATACAAACTTCTCAAACCAAATTGAAGAAGGTACATGTCTTGATTGCGGACCACCCTTCTTCTGCCTATTTGTCAAAATTCTTGTACACCCTACTTAAAACATGAAAACAAGTTTACTATGTTCAAAAAATGCACAATGTATCAAATGCCTCTCAATTTTCGTTCATAATGAGTTGACTCGACTCTTAGAAAATCGAGTCAATACACTAGATAAGATTCTGTATTTAATAAGGGATTATCTAATATACAATTTGGGATTGGAATTGAAGTCTATTGAGTCTGGCCTGTATAAACTTCTACAAGTTGTACAAAACTGGCACAATGTAGCAGTAATGATCAAAGTATACCCAACTCAGTCGAGTCAAATATCAAATAAGATGAGTAAATTCATAGTTGGCATATTGAGCTGTTCTCTGATCAGACTCCAATAATTATGGTGAATTACTGTTATGGGCATAGAAAAATGTCATTCACCTATAACGATAATTATGGGTACTCCAATCTATCCAAGTTGGGAGAGAATTGTTCCTGCATCCTAGTAATAGGAGGTCAGGAGTTCGAAACCCAACTTGGGCAGATTTGAGAGGCCTTTGAGTTCGTGTACCTGTCAAGCACCAGTGGTCAGCGACAACCCATTTCGCGAAGGGAGATTAGTCTCCTCGGCTTACCCTCCGGAGGGGAGGGGGGTTGGTGGGGATCCTTCCTTGGGAGAGAATCCCTAATCAAAAAAAAATTATGGAGTATATGGGTACTCCAATCCATCCAAGTTGGGGGAGAATTGTTCCGCATCCTGGTAATAGGAGGTCAGGTTCGAAACCCAACTTGGACAGGTTTGAGGGGTCTTTGGGTTCGTGCATCTGTCAAGCACCAGTGACCAGCGACAACCCGTTTCTCGAAGGGAGATTAATCTCCTTGGCTTACCCTCGGGAGGGAGAGGGGGTTGGTGAGAATCCTTCCTGGGGAGAGAATCCCTAATCAAAAAAAATTATTGGTACTCCAATTAGTCTCTTGGGGATGAATTTAGAAGCTATGGAAAACCAAGACCAAAAATCTTATGCAGACATTCAAGCTTTACCATTCTGCAAGCCTAACAATCAGGTATAACCTATGATCTGACAAGCAAATCATGGAACAATGACCCGCGGACTGTTATGTCAAGCAACAATTTTCTTAATTCTCGACGTGTCTCGGGTTGGATGGGAAACAAGCATTCTTAACATTAGCACACAGGTGGAGTTTGGGTGATAAAAGATAAAGAGTATTCCATAAGATAATCATGAACATCTTAGCTATATGTAAGGAGCCTACTAAAGAGTAAAGACAGCAGCATTTCACTAGTTCTCATCGAACATTAGACAGCTGCAGCTCAACACATAGAGCAAAATTTTCTCATAGTATTCAACTTCTGATTACAATGGAACACAAATCTTAATCAATATCCATTCAACGCTATTTTTTTGCACAGGACTGAATTACAAGCAGCACATCATCGGTTCATCTCCTAACGTATTTTGAGTTTTTCTATGATATTTCTTCTGTACAAGAACGAATATGCTCAACTCATCAGCATACCATCTAAAGAATAAGAAACAACAGAGGTATTTATATGATCATCTGACAGAATAGCCTATGATTTTTTTCGCTTTTTTTGTTTTTTTTCCGAAAAACTATAAATAAAAAAAAATTATAGAGGAACAAGTCTTGGAAACTTTCCTTATTCCTCATGTTTCTTTGAAAAACCTATTGCAAAGTATCAGTGTACCACCAATTGAGAAGACTTATACTTGCTTCTCCCCATCTTCAGTTCTTTTTCCTTTTTCTTGGTGTGTCATGGGGGTTTAGCATTTGCTACGGAAAATGACTCGAACCTGGGCTCAGTTAAGTCCACTGTTTCATCATCGGAGGCACGCCAACTCCTAGCTTTTGAGGTCAAGAGGATCAGTCTCTCCATAAAGTTATCTGAAACAATATCTCCACCTCTTTCAACACAGAGGTTACGGTCAATGTCTAGTGGCAGTGAACATCGAACTGCAGATTTACCGGAACTGCCTCGCCTTAGCTCCTCAGCTTCTTTTGGACCACCCACGCCTATGTGCTGTCCATGAACGAGTGACTCAGATCAGATATTTTAAACGTACTTGAGAAGATTAAAAATTTTACCCATATGACACATGAAAAATTAAAAATTCTTTGCACTTGTATTTCATTAATGAAGATCTAAATTCCAATTTATTATCATGGAATAACCTCCAAGCTAAAGCAGAAAAGCAATGACATATCAAGTTATCAACTAGGAGAGGAAAATCAAGCAGTGGTAAAATCGGAGTTTACTAGGAATTAGGATATATTTGATTACCTGAAACAGATTTACAGGCATGCCTCTCCTTTTAGATCTCTCTGGTGCAATAGATGAAAGGATTTGAACAACCTCACTCATAGTAGGTCTAGCATCAGGATCCAAGAGTAGGCATTCCTTTGCTAAGTAAGCCAATATCTGCATCTCTTCTTCTGGGAATTTCCCATTCAAATCTGGATCAGGCAACTCTGTGATAACTCGCTTACTGTCCTGTAAACAAGGGGTAGCCTAAAAAGACAAAAAAGTGCATATGTTTCATCAGTATTTGACAATTTGTGATCTATTTATAGTTTTTATCTAGAGCCTCAAATTGTATGGGTTCACCCATGAAACCATGTAAAGTGCATATTGGAAAATTTGCTTCATGCTAAGTCAAACTTCACCTAGAACAAACTTGCATGCTACAAAATATATTCCTTACCCATATGACAAGGCTTTCTTCTCCCTTGCTGCTTGATCTGTGAATGGGCTTCCGACCACTGATTAGCTCAAGAAGAACTACCCCAAAACTGAAAACGTCTGACTTGAGAGATGCTCTTCCAACAATTGCATACTCCGGTGCAAAATAACCAAAAGTCCCCTGCATTCTTGCTGGAGAACTAGAGGTGCTAGGGAGACCATCAGCTTTTAAGCGTTTCGCCATACCAAGATCCGTTATCTGTAAATATATATATATACATTTGAAGTATTTCAAAATCTAAGATAGGTATGCGTAAATACACTAAAAAATTAATTAGAAGCCACTAAAAACTAGGCGTATCTCTGTCTGTAACAGCACATTAAACCATGTTCTCAGCTAACCATTATCAAATCTTACTTTTGCTTGCCAATTTTCATCGAGAAGAATGTTCGTGGATTTGACATCTCTATGCAAAATTCTTGGAGCAGCTGCATCATGGAGATATTCCAAACCCCTCGCAGCTCCAATGGCAATTGCAACTCGAGTACCCCAATCCATGATTTTCCCTTCAGGTCCATCCAAACAATCTCTCAGATTACCATTATTCATGTATTCAAATACCAATAGTCTCTCGGTATTTTTGCCATGGGTTTCGAAGCAGTAGCCGAGCAAAGGTACCACATGACAATGATGAAGTCTGGATAACAGTTCAATCTATGGAAAATAACAGACTAGCAATTAGTTTTTATTTTCTTATATTAAGATAGAATAAAGAGAACTGCAAAATGAGGTATTACCTCAGTTAAAAAGACAGAGTCCATATCAGGCCCTTTCTGAGTTTTGAGGCGCTTAACCGCCAGAATACTTCCATCTTTGAGTCGACCACGATAAACATAGCTACTTCCTCCAAGTCCTATTAGATTGGAATTTGAAAACTTATTGGTTGCATTTTCCAGCTCAAAATATGAAAATTGAATAATTGCTCCAGGTGAAGGTCCTGTTTTGCTCCCAAATAAGCAAGAGGTAAAGCACCCTGTGAACGAAAGATGATTATAGCTTATTATAACTTGGGAGAAATGTCAACATAAAAATAAAAGATAAAAACGAATCAGGCTTATAGGATGTACTAAGCAATGAGCAGGCAATATAAGATTAAGAAAACACACTTCGCTGAAGTTCCTTAGACTAATTACCTATGCCTTGATTGATGGGAGAATTTATATAAATTTTGGTCTCAAGCACTGAGGAACTCCTATGGCTAATTAAGTTGGTACCACTGTTGCAACTCGTTTCCTTATCTGATGAAAAGATTGGTGGTTGAATAGTGCACTTGTCCCTTCGATAGAAGTAGCATGCCACCGAGGCAAGAAAAGCAAAAGTTGTAAGTATGACACATAGTAAAAGAACTATCACAACAACTTTGCTTGAAAAGCGCTTTTTCGAAGATTGTGCTGCATTGAGAGTTCCTGTCACGAAGCAATTGCAGAACAAGTCATAATCAAATGACTTTGTATTAAACGTAATTTAAATGTGGAACAGTGTACAACAACACTTCTAAGTAAAAAAACACAAGGGAGTACGTAAACAAAATTATAATTATCACAGTAAAACAAAAGCAATGGCCACAAAAAGCAATCAGTTTTTCAAACGTGTATGATTAATTTTATCATTATTCTTTGTAAAGTGGGTTGCTTGACCATATATCTAATGCAAACTTCAGGTTAGAGCATCATCAATTGCCTGGTTACACATAAAGTCTGTCCACCACAAATTGAAATTCCACTTTCTACCACACAGAGACAACTCGAAAAGCTATTAAAGAAACATGTGTGCCCGAGCATGAGAGAGAGAGAGAGAGAGAGAGAGAGAGAGAGAGAGAGAGAGAGAGAGTACCTGAAGTGCAGTTGCAGGCTGTGAAGCAATTAGTATCATGACCGTCAGCTGCCACTTTGGGAAGCCCGTTGGCATCACATATACATGTCCATTTGCTATTACTTCCATCATCTATAACAGAAACAAAGGAAATTTAGCATATAGTACACTGCACGAAAATTCATCTCAGTATAACTGCAGAAGTATATACCAAAAACAGGTACACAAGAATAAAAGGATATTTCTTAATCAGCATAATGAACTTACAGTTACAGCATGCAATGATTTAACTGACTCGCTGAAGATATGCATTTAGCTTCCAACAAGACTCTACTTAAACATGAGTAGAAACCGTATAGGTTCTTCGAAGCTTTCAATTTGAACAACACATGAAGAATGTCTTATATATATACCTCTACATTTAGAAAGTGCATTCTTCCAAGTAGAAACTTTACATAATATAGTTGTAATTTAAAAACTTTTACGTAATATCTTAATGTGTTTTTTTTTTTTTTTTTTTTTGAAACTATATCTTAATGTGTTATGACCAGTCATTTTTATCTTCCCCTTTCTTTTTATAGGATTAGAGATAAACACACACAGACATATAGAGATCAAAAAAGAAACAATATGTTCAAAGTTGATCAGCAACAAATTTATAACAAAAGCAGTGTAAAGCTTTTGGGTGATATACCATAAAGATCAGCGGCATACCCTGACTGCAATTACAGGATGCTGAACAGTTAGATTCTAGAGTGTAGCTCCGGTTTCCTTGCAATGAAAAAGAGCATCTACATGTCCAATCTGTTACACCAGAAGCACTTGAAACCTCATCTGCCACAATATATTATGAAAATAAGATAAACAGCTAATATTTAAGTGGTAATTATACTAATGAGAAATGTCATCGATAGCCTCTTCAAATATTATTTAAGTGCCACTTATACTAACTGCTTCTTAATTACACGCATTTGGATGTCGCATATCACAAATCAACCTGCTTAGTTAATATTCAACTTTTAAGGCAAGGAAATATCAACAATCACAGCAAATTTATTTTTAAATAAGAATATCAATACTAACCACAAAGACTTTGCTGAATCCAAATCAAAGTTATGAAACAAGCAAGGGCAACTTCCACTTGGCGCTTCATTTGCTGTAACCTGAACAGCATATGCAAATTATATTGAATCCATTCAACTGAGTCTTTCCAGTAAAGAGACAGAACTAAAAATTATCATAAAAACAGTCAGCACCATGGATTTTATAAATACAAAGAAATATCTGATTATGAGGTAAAATTAGCAAACTACATTACATGTTAAAAAGTAAACCTGAAGATGTCAGCATCCCAACCTAAAGTTGAGCTGATCAAACTCAAAGCTGTAAACCACTAACCAATTTCGAGCAATCAATTTGATTCATATCATTTACAAAGTTTCAAAAAAAAAATCTAAGGCGAAAGAGCAAAACTAAACTCAGGCCAGAGTTTAGACGTTATATTCTCATAAATCTGAAGATGCACTTAACCACCGGAAAAAAAATATGTATTGAAAGTCAGTCCCACAAGCAATATGATAGGTAGGAGTGACTAATTCATGGTTGGCCAACAAATTTGAAGCTATCAATTGAGTGCAACCCACTGTACCATGTACTCAAGCAAGATAGATAGTACAACATTAAGTTCGATTACACTAGCTCATGGTATTTTCGACACAAATTTTTGCGAAATTAACCCCACAAGATTATTGATAGCTACCATGTATGATATTAACACACAACTAAAACCCTGAATGCAGAACTAACCATTACAACAACCACATTACATTAGTCATTAAAAGCTGTAACTGCAATATGGTTACATCAGAATTAATAAATATAGAAAATGCAGGCC
Source organism: Rubus parviflorus (assembly GCA_029955375.1). Classification (NCBI taxonomy): domain Eukaryota; kingdom Viridiplantae; phylum Streptophyta; class Magnoliopsida; order Rosales; family Rosaceae; genus Rubus; species Rubus parviflorus. Next base: position 5,384,292 of record JARGGL010000010.1, read on the forward strand.
TTGGGGTTGGTGACCAAGAGGACATGTGGACCGACTGCCCTCATCTATCATCGATGCATTACTTCTTCTAGCTGTCCTAGATGTCCCTTCTTAACTAATAAGAGCTCTTTAATAATACAAGAGCCGTACGAGAAGTCGAGAAGTTAAACTATAAAAAGCGACCTGACTACAAACAAATTTACACTTTCTCCACAGTAACTCCATAAGACTTTAAAACTGACATTGTTTCCAAACAGAAAGAAAGTATAAAGTTTAGAGAATTTCAGGCAAATCACATTACCTTAGAAAGTACAGAACCACAGCAGAAGCAGCAAAGTTGAGCTTATGCAGTTGTGCTTGACCTTAACCGATAAAGATCAAGTGAAAAGCTTAAATTAAACCAGCTCCAGGGGCTCAAAATAAGCAAAACCCACACTCACCACTATTCTTTCAGAGTTTAAACAAGACTATGAGGGATAGATGAATCTGATGTACGTTTCAAACCCATCAGAAATAATGGAGTGAATCTTAAAAATGGACTGCAGAAAAGACACATGTGACAGCAAACATAAACTTAACAAAATAGGAATAGGTCTAAAAACAGACCCATCAACCACCTCTCTGAAAGCTACCCTTTTGCAAATCCGAAAGAGACCCCTCAGCTGTTGCTATATCTAATCCACATTTACTATATACTATTTCGTGGTTAACTGTTCATTTCACTGTTCATAAGGAACAGTGTCCTTACGATTTTGCCCTTCTTTGACTGAAAAAGGTTCCCTTCCCTCATCGATCTCACCCATCACTCTTTCTCTTCTATTTCGAGCCGTGAACAGTCGTCACTCCTCTTTCTCACCGCCCCGCACCGCCTTAAGGGCTTTGGGTAGCAAACCCACCACCGCTCTACCTCGCTGGAAGCGGCAGTTTCGGGATTTGACATCGATCCTCTGTCACTGTAAGATTGATTATCTTTCTCTCTGTGTGGATGTTGCTCTATTTCTCAAATAACCCTCTGCATGTTCTTCAATTTTCCTACTTTTAGGCTTGGTTATTTGGTTGAGTTGTTGGCTTTGTTTTGCTGTGGTCTTTGAGTTTTATCTGAAGAAAAACATTCTCTTTCTCCTGGATAGATCTGAAACAACCGAACTTATGACGAGGAACTTCTCTCTGTGGATTTTGCTCTATTTCTCAAATAACCATCTGCATGATGAAACTAATGTTCTCATCATCTTCTTTGTGTTCACTGCAGTTTCTGCTCTCATCCTCTGTTGATAAGACAGTTCGACTATGGCAAGTGGGATGTGAAAGATGCCTAAGAGTTTTCTCTCATAATAATTATGGTAAGCTTAGATTTTCCTGAACAATGTAATATATTTATTACTTGGTTTATGTTGGTATGGTCTCAATTCTTTCTCTCAATTCCAAGTAGTTCTGCGATGTTTATTTATTGCTGTGATAATTGATGCAGTGACATGTGTTGATTTCAACCCTCTGGATGATAATTATTTCATCAGTGGTTCAATAGACGGAAAAGTTCGCATCTGGGAGATTATTCGTTGTCTGGTGGTTGTGGATTATATTGATGTTCGCGAGATCGTCACTGCTGTATCTTATTGTCCTGACGGAAAGGTATGTTGGATTTTTTGGTTGGCTATGAAAACCTAGGCATGAAAGTAATTGTATTTTGTTTGTAACTGTGTTACTCCATGCTTGCAGGGAGGAATTGTAGGCTTCGTGACTGGAAACTGCTTCTATAATATCATAGGTATGACAACACTATGTGAAATATAGTATGCCACTCTAGCGCTTTTATAACTGAAATCAGATTTGTGCAGCGTAGCGGGAGAAATGGAAATTCTGATAATTAAATCCTATATTTAGTCTCCTTTGTTCCCAGCAATTCCTATTGATCTAAGATAATTTGTCTGGATATGAGTTCTATTTTCAGTGCTTAGCAAATTCTCTATTATTAGGTCATTATATGCCGTAAAAACTTCAAAAATCTAAAAGAGGATAAAATTATAAAGTCATATTCTTCAAGGGGAAAACTTTTAGTAGCTTAGCTGCTGAGAAGAAGCCTAATGCAAGATGTCAAAAAACTATTCCAATTTGCGATCCTAATTAAGTTTAGGTCTAAGAGTAGCCATTCTTATTTTAGGCTCCCCAAGAAGATAACTTGAGAGAGATGAGAGGTAGGACAGTGATAGAACGATTTGAGTTTTAGGTACTGAAGTTGTGAATCATTTGTACTGAAGTTCTATGATTAGCTTTTAGTTTTAAGGTTTATAGACATTATAACATGATCAGTGGTTTGAACTAAACATGCACTTTCATTGTGATAAATCTTATTTTTTTGCTGTAAATAATGATGTATAAAGAGATAAATGATGTCTGTCTTGCTTGGGGATCAAACCCTTTCTTCAAAAGCTGTGGTTCTGTTTCAGTTATACCATTAACCAGGTCTTTAGTATTAAATGGTTCTCTCTTTATGTACTGTGTATAAGTATTTTGGTGCAGGGTAAACCCAACCCAAACCTTTTTTGCATTGAAGCAGAAAATACCACCAACAAAGGATGATTTAGGTCTAAGACTATTCCAATTTTGAATCCTAATTTACTTTAGTTCTAAGAGTAGCCATTCTTTTTTTCATCCCTACATGATTTTACAAGTTTTAATTCTGGTTCTCCAATAGTGGGCAAGAGTTTTCTGCTAATCATCAGGTAGCAACCGTAGCATAGGAGGGATGAAAAATTTCATTTTTAAAGCATCAATATTAGTTATTATTGTGATTAAATAAATATTTTGTAAACTAATCCCCTTTAGCATTTGGGCTACAATTCATTGCCATTTAGATTATGAAGAATAAGATTTTCAAGCATTAATTGTATTGTTTCTAAACCGTCAACATTTTTATGTATGACTACTGAAGTTGATATGGTTCTGAGTTAAGGGAGAAACCAAGAGTTAAGGGATAAACCATATATATGAATATGGTTTTATTTGTACATAAAATGAATAACCAGATTTCATATATATAAGAGTAGTTACCATGAAACTCATCCTTTTTGGATGTTAAAGACATATGTTAAACTCTCATCCTAGCTAATAGTTACTGTATGCAAAATTTGTTTCGTGTACTGATAATATTTTCATTGCCCTATCATTTTCAGAGTAAAAATTCCATAAGATAGATATTTAAACTTGAAAAATACACTAGATATGAAAATCTGATATGATAACAGTAATACAACAATCCTTCTTTCAGTTTTTTATATATATCACATCAAACATTATAGTTCTGGATGGTGAATTGATCTTAACCATACGATTGAAGCAACTTTTAAATACCAGAAGAAAGTTATATCTCTTTATGCACACTTGAAATTCCTGCTTATGAAAGCAAACTAGATGTATATGCTTTATTTAAATCATGTTATGATGCCATGAAGATGCAATAATAGATTGCTGTAATCAGGAATAATAAAATCTGTTTGGCTTTTTTATTTTTTCCTTGCAAATTTAACTCTTCATTTGTCAAAAGCTTATTCTATTATTTGCAGGTCTGAATAATAATGAAATCTGTCTTCATACATGAACTGCAACCTTATGGAAACGATTACAAAATCATTGTGTCTGTAGTGCCCATGATAAATTCAAATTTTTTTTTTCCGACATAGGCGATAGTTTACCCCAATGTGGGTTACTTATGTGGGTCATCATCTTTTGTTTCAGAATCTGATCGACAATCTTGATCTGCTTGCTGAAATTTCACGCATCATTATCGCTCTTGCAGCACAAGGTGACGCTCTTTGTTTTTCTTCACTTTTTTAAATTGTATTTGCTGTTTGTCTTCATAGTTCAAATCTGATTGAGTTTTTTCATTATGTTCAATTAGGTTAATTATTCTGATCAGGTTGCATTTTTTTTATGGGGCAGAGTTGCTTTTCTGCTGAGTTATTTAGCATTTTGGTCTTTGGCCTACCAGAAATCTCGACTTTCAGTTCTCGGTTTCCAGACACCAATAGTATGTAAGGTTAAAGTCGAGATTTCAAAGTCAACATCATTGTCTCTTTTGTGTATTCTCAAATTTAACACTGATGAGCGAGTGTGAGTGGGTCGAATTTGAAACTCTAACAACTAGCTTTCAACTTTTTAAATTTGAATATGTCTGTTCAGTAGGTTCTTCTAAGAATTTAGGAAATTTTCTATTGAATGGATTAATGGTTATGAGTTATGAGTTTTTGAGAAAACAGAGTAGTATATCTATATTAATAGACACAGTTATTTTGCGTTGTCAGATTTCGAGTTGGAGAAGAAATGCAGACAATAAGGCAATGAGTTCCTAAACACTGGCTTAATTCCAGTTTCAAATTTATTTTGGTCTTTTCTGCAATTTGTGTGTAAACTTCTGATTTCTTTTACTTTTTTTTTTAGTTCGGGTGTGTTTTCTTTTAATCGAACAATGCCGTGTCATAATAATTGTGCTTTTTGCTGCTTCTGATTTTGGTTGCTTTGGTTTAGTTTCAGTCATTATATTATCTTAGATCTATAATTCACTTTTGGATTTAAGAATTTGGCATTTTACTGCAGATACCATTAAAACCCACAAGTTCCCAATTTCCCACCTTTTTTAGGGCTTTGTCTTGGGTTAGTGTACGGTGCCGAGTCTGCTGACTGATCAATAGCAGGTTTGGAGTCCAAACTCAGAAATGTATGTGTGTCATACTGATTAGGTTCGACTAGGTTTGTTTTAAATACCTACTGATTATCCATTTTTATGTCATAATCTTTTTTTTTTTTCATATTAATTTGTCAGTAATGTAATCACCATTGTGTTTTTTTACTGTGTTGAATTCATTGTCATTCTTATCAATACTTGAATGTTAGGTTCTCTGAATCAGATTACAGATAACTTTGTTATACACCCACTCACACATACACAAAGAAAGGAATACAATACAAGGCCTTCTTTTTAAATGTAATGGTGTAGAAGAATTCATCTTATGATGTTAGGTTTTCAAATGGACATGTATTGGTTTAGCATTCGACTCGGAAATGTCTCGAGAGATTAGAATTATTTGGAAGTTGTGATTTGATACCTACTGATAGTCTGATACCACCATGGCTAGGGATTTATTGGAAAGGCTTTCTCAATTATCATGATCTACTGTTAAGAATAACTGAACAGTTCATGCCAAAGTTTCATTGTTTTCATATTGTATTTGCTGCACTTTTCTTCTTTATGGATGATTTGGGTTTCACATATAGAGATCACTAGATCAGAAAATTTGAGAAGAAAGGTATGTGTGTATTCATTTTCTATGTCTTTTTGGTTATGATGACAATGTTCTTAATTTGGTTTGGAGAGATCAGAGCAAAAGATTGAAGACAATCTATTAGGACAATGTTCACCTCTACCCGTCTGGCTTCTTGCTTCATGATTCAAGAACCCAAAGTACTGACACCTCTATTTTGCTTCACAATACTTTTGAAGGAACATTCTTCTTTCTGGAGCTTACTTCACATTTGGTGTTCAGTTTGGTTGAAGCATTTTCTTGAATAGGTAGTGTGTGTTGGATATTTTTGAGTAGTAATCGAATTTGGAGAAAAGATTTCTGCCTTTCATTGTCAATAATTATTTCTACGATCAAATTTATATGTTAGCTCCAAAACCCGCAGCAAAGCGCGGGCACAATTTCTAGTTATAGATTGAAAACCCACAAATCTGGGTCCTTTACTCAGCAATGTCATAGAAAATAGAAAAGTTGGTCAATACTACCCAATAATTGAATTTTCTAAAACTTTCAAAAATTAAGACACCCAAGTACCCAACGGTTGAAAACTTTTTATCTATATTTTTCTTCAAGGGAAATAACGGTTATATAAGACTTTCCTTCAAAGACAGACAATCAGATTCAGACCAACATGTTATATATACTGCCGTATAAAGCGACCGAATGGCCGAAGCACAAACTGGGCGGGCCCTACCTATCTGTCGGCTGGGGAAAGGGCCCACAATTACATCAAATGGGCCCCACTTAACCAGACAACGTGAGGGCTTGATAGGAATCACCAATTCACCATAGGCTTTTTTTTGGTCTGAAACTCTGAATACACAGATTGAATCACCAATTCACCATAGTTGAACACAAACAATGAAACTCGGTCAATAGTCAACAACTTTTTTCCAAGTTTATTACAGTATTACTTAAAAAGTGCGAAGGTGTAGAATGCGCAGCTACAAAAAGTTCAAAGCTTTGGCCCTTCAAAACAAAAGATCAAAGCTTTGGATTTTGCAGCATCAAAAGGGATAACATAATGAATGACCTGGAATTAACTTCATAAAAAAGCTTTTAAACAGTAAATTAGCAACTTAATTATTTAGCTAATTACTTAAACACCCATGAGAATGCCTTTAAAGACAATCGAGTCCGCGACAAGCTGGAGTATAGTCCGCCAGATCCGTATTCAAAATTACAAAACGCAAAGAAGGAAAGGAAATCAATCAACAGCAGGAAGTGGAATCTCGGAGTTTACCTTGAACAAAAGTGATCGAGGAATTAAGAAGCACTTTTTGATGGAGCTCAAATTGAATTTCGAACCACGATTGGGATCTGCTCGCTTCACAATCATAAAGAAGAAATGGTCAGAATCAGAATGGCAGAGAGAATGAGTCTGTGTGCGTCTCCATTTTCAGTGAAAGAAGCTCCCGAGGCTTCTGGTGTGACTAAGAGTTTTGTATAGAGCGAGTGAGAGAGAATATGATGAAATTGAGAGGTCTTGCACTAGAGCCGAGGTGGCGACCTCTCGCTTTTCGAGGTGAGCACCAGGGACCCCACTTCATTATATATCTTTCCTTTTCGTTATTAAAGAACGAGCGTCTTACGTGGCAGTAGTCGGACGTCGGTCATGCATTTTTTTTCTTGTGAATTGAGAATTTCATCAAACAATAAAAATTACATTAAAATGGCATAATAGGTTATTAGGTTAGGGATTAATTGGCCCGTGAGATGTGACTTGTTGGTTGTTGATAAAATTAACATTGAAAAAGTCACTGATTCGAATCTCACTAACATCTAGAGATAGATGTGAAGTATAGATAAAAATTGTCGTTTCTTCTAAACAAAAAAATGTTAGAATTAATTTGGATTGCACAAAAACAATTTACAAGACCTTAATGAAAAGGCCTAACAAATAACATAAACATAAGAAAAGTTGTAACTTGTAACAACCCAATAAAACATTAAAAGGCCTAGCAAATGAAACTATCAACCTAAAAACCCTAACACTAAACAACATAATCTCAACCAAGGTCTTAAATTTCGATATTTTCGCTGAAATTTTTGTGAAAATTTCGTTTTTGGCTTCCCTGAAAGTTTCCTCACATACCATCTTAATTTCGGTAGAAAATTCAGATATTTCGGGAAATTTCCGAAATTTTCCCGAAACTCTAATTAGATCGGCGAAGAATTATGGGGGAGAGAGAGAGAGAGAGAGAGAGAGAGGGTCGGAGAGAGAGGCTAGGGAGAAGAGAGATCGGGGGGAGAGAGAGAGAGAGAATGGTGTAGTTTAGATTGAGAAGAGGGAAGAGGGGTAGTGATGGACTGATAGGGGTTTCGAGACTCGAGAGAGTGAGAGGGCCAAAAGGGAAGTGAACAAGGTTTTAGATTGATTAGTAAGTATGAGTGATTATATTATAATATTGAAGATGAATAATTAAGTGATAAATTGGATAATAATACAAAGTGTAAACAGTTTTTATGGTGTGATTATACTTTAAGGGGGTGGAAAGAGTGGCTGATAGGGCTAAAAAGCACTCAATTAAATCCTTGCAAATATAAAGATTTGTCATGAAGTAGTAAGGATAAGCAAGGATCTCCCGCAAAGGATTGATTCTAATTAATTACTAAACTACAATGACTAAAACAATAATATAAAGATGGGAGATTTTTGTCTATGCTAATGAACAAATAAAGTAAATCTGATTGAGTCGATGGAAATCGATTCAAAGTGATTAAGATTGTATGAGATAAAATCAATGGATGAGAATGTAACCAGGGACTGTTGTTCACCACTAGACAATGCATCATTTATGATAATCCAATTAATTCTTAGTTAATTCAATGCCATTACTCAAGTTAAGCTAATGATATGTCGAACTTAACCTATTAATCTCTCAAACTTGGTATATTAAGTGTATGATGTTTACGACCTAACTTATCTTCCAACGAGTAACTTATGATGATATTTCCGATAGGTTTAACAAATCAAAAGTCAATAAGCACAAAGAGATTGTGAGTAACGCTAGGCAACTTCGATACTGGTGTTGTTCTAATTACCTAGATGTTGATTCATATGAATATGTCAATTATTCATGTGCTACTCTAGAACATGTTATGATTAAGATGATCATGCACACATTCATAGCTATTAAACCCTAGCATGCTCACTATGTTGCGCAACACAATAAGCATACAAGAATCTATCGATGAGTAAACAACGAATCAAACAAACATCCAATTTGTCCAAGAAGAAATCAACTAAACTTTAATTATAAGATCCACATGTCTAGGGCTAGGAACAACCCCTAGTTACTAAGGAGTTTAGCTACACATAGTCATGGACAAAAATGTTTTTTCAGATTTTTATTTTTAGGTTAAAAAATATGTTTTTGGTGATTGGACAAAAATGCCCTCAATATTAACGACTTGCAACGAAAGATTTAACGGCAGTGAGTTAAGTGTAATAATGTGCTGAATGTGAGTGACCAAAGTGATATTTTTGAAAACTGAGTGAGTTAAGTGTCGAATATGCCAAAATTCAGTGACAATTTGTGATATTTTGCCAAAAAAGAAAGATGATCAAGCATGAGAATGCGAGGAGTGGACATCAAAGTTGCCCATATGTATAAAGTAGACCATTTCAAATTTTATAAAAAAAATAATAATGATTCAATTTTTTTTATTGTAATTTTTTTATTTTTTTCCATCATTGACAAGAGTAATTATTTTCTCACATGACTTCATGGAGTTCTCATGAAAATCACATTGGGACAATTATGGGGATCGAATCTACTTTTACACCTATACACAAATTCACTATTTCTATATAGAATAAAAACAAAAGAAACCCTTGACATTAATATATAATTAGTGGGAAAATAAAGGAAAATTCTTAATTATGTGATGTCAATTAAGCATGATGATAAGTAATTTGCTTACTTTCTGTTTTACCTATTTACATATACAATACATACTAATCTAAGCAATTAGAAATAGTCAATATGATGATGATCGAGGGATCTGATATGGTTCATCCCTCTCTTTTTTGCTCAACTCAGTTAAATAATTACCTCTACTATTACTACTAGTCCAAATCTTATGCAAATGATCATGGCAAACAGGGACTTGAGGAGGCCCAACTTCCTCATGAAAAAAAGAGGAGGCCTAACTGACCTAATCAGAGCCCAATTCACATGCACCCTTAAAGAACTCATGCCTTTTACTCTTTTAGTCTTAACTGAACCCTTCAAGCTTCCTATTCTCATCTTGGGATTTTTTATTTGGTAAGAAATGGATATCCCACGCAAACTCTCTTTTTAACACTCAACACCCACAATCGGACTTATTCAAAGCATTGCAGCAAGCCAACAAAACCCTAACCCTCACGATGCAGAGCAGATTTTAGTATCTAAAACAAGCTTTCTCGCATGTGGACCCGAACAGGTAAGATACGGGCCACCAGTCACCATTTTTGAATACCAAAATATGAACACTCTTCACAACTCTGGTGTGAAGGCCTCTGTTTTAGTTGCAATTCTGGTGTGAGGCCTCTCTTCTTCTTTTTCAAAATGCTATCACTTTCACCTCTTCACCCTTTACCTCCAAAACTGGTTCTCACTCGCTCTCTCTTCTTCAACACACAAAGCCTCGACCTTTACCCACAAAGCTTCAACCTTTCCCCAAACCCAATTCGCCGCAAGTCCCTGAAAATCCAATCCCTAGACGCCGGGCAAGTCTTCGACTACGAAGCCAAGCTCGCGACGCAATACCAATCCTCCCACATGCTCAAGATCGCGTCATTGGCTTCGGAAACTTCGGCCAGTTCCTCGCCAAAACTCTCGTCAATCAGGGCCACACCGTCCTCGCCCATTCCCGATCCGACCACTCCAAAACGGCGCAAACCCTCGGCGTTTCGTTCTTCGCCGACCCGCACGACCTCTGCAAGCAGCACCCGCAGGTCATTCTGCTATGCACCTCCATAATCTCCACCGAGCTAGTCCTCAATTCGCTGCCGCTCCAGCGGCTCCGGCGAAATAATCTCTTCGTAGACGTGCTCTTCGTCGAGGAGTTCTCCAAGGCGCTGCTGCTGTAGCTGCCGAGCTACTTCGATGTGGTTTGCACCCACCCGATGTTCCGACCCGAGAGCGCCAAAAACGGGTGGAACGGGCTGTTCTTCGTCTCCGAAAAGGTCCAAATTGGGTCCGAGGGATTTAGGGTTTCGAGCTGTGACAAGTTCCTGAGCATTTTCGAGAGAGAAGGGTGCAGAATGGTGGAGATGAGCTGCTCCGAGCACGACAAGTACGCGGCAGGATCACAGTACGTGTATCATTCACACAGTTGGGAGGGTTTTAGGGATGTTGAAGTTGGAGTCGACGCCGATTAATACTAAAGGGTATGAGACATTGTTGTATTTGGTGGAGAACACAGCTGGGGATAGTTTTGATTCGTATTATGGGTTGTTTATGTACCATAAGTATGCCTTGGAGATGTTGCAGAGGTTGGACTTGGCTTTCGAGGCTCTGAAGAAGCAGCTTTTCGGGCGTTTGCATGATGTTACCAGAAACCAATTGTTTGGCAATGCCAAAAAGGTGAGAACTTTGCAAGAGGAGTATGGAGCTGCATTGGTTCCTTCTTCAAAAGCTATGAGGTAAGCTTTCAATGCAGAGTGTTCCATCGGTCCATCCTATTCTGCTTTTGTGGTCGAAATGAATTTATTGGCGATCATTGTTTGGATTAATTAAAAAAAACTCCCCAAACTATAGGGTCGTTTTCACTGTCATACTCAACTATCAAATTCTAGCGTTTTCATACCTCACGTTTACTTTTATTAGCAATATCATACCTCCCGTGTTAACGCCATTAATTATCTCCGTTATCTCATTATGTGGCAAGTGTGCGGCCCATTTGTGTCACATTTTTTATTTCGTCCATTCAAGCACTAATCCATGATCTAAAATACAACGTGTGCCCAACAAGTTTCAAAGCTTTCAATGAACGTGTGCCCAACGTGTATTGGTTCCTTATCTCTTTTTTTTTTGTTATTTTCATTACAATTTTTATATTTTGGAACTTTGAATGAACTAGTACGAAAGAGTGTAAATTCATTTTTTTATAAAATATAAAGACATTTTTTCGCAAAAAAAAAAAACAAAACATGAATACTTTCATGACATTAAAGAAATTTATAAGATTCAAATCACTCTTAGAAATGTCAATAATATATAATAATATATTTTTTTGAACAAATATAATGATATTTTTAAAATAAGTAGCATGTATAATTATTTAAAACTCCATTATACTTTAATAATGCTCATCAATTCTTTTTGTAGACAATATCAATTATTTTTTATTGAAAATATAATTGAGTAATAAGTTATAATACACATGCTTATTTACTAAGTTATAAATATATTTAAATTCAAAGCATAGAACATAGTTGATGGGTGGTTTGGTGGTCTTGTCTGCTACCTTATAACCAAGAGGTGAAGTCTTCGAATCTTGTTGGGTGCAAGGTGTATTTTTTATCATGGATTAATGCTGTAATGGACGAAAAAGCCCTTGGGTTGAATAAAAAATGGGACACAAATGGGCCACACACTTGCCACATCATGGGATAACGGAGATATTTAACGGTGTTAACACCCGATGTATGATATTGCTAACGGAAGCAAACGTAGGGTATGAAAATGTCAAAATTTGATAGTTGGGTATGAAAGTGAAAATGACCATATAGTTCGGGAGATCTTTTGTAATTAATTCAAAGAATGATTACCAACAAATTCATTTCGACCACAAAAGCAGAATATGATGGAACACTATGCATTAAAAGCTTACCTCATAGCTTTTGAAGAAGGAACCAATGCAGCTCCATTCTGACCCTGATTCGCATGCTCCTCTTGCAAAGTTCTCACCTTTTTGGCATTGCGAAACAATTGGTTTCTGGCAACATAATGCAAACGCTCGAAAAGCTGCTTCTTCAGAGCCTCGAAAGCCAAGTCCAACCTCTGCAACATCTCCAAGGCATACTTATTGTACATAAACAACCCATAATACAAATCAAAGCTATCCCTAGTTGTGTTCTCCACCAAATTCAACAATGTCTCATACCCTAGTATTAATCAACGTCGACTCCAACTTCAACATCCCCAAAACCCTCCCAACTGTGTGAATGATAAACTGCGATCCCGCTGCGTACTTATCGTGCTCAGAGCAGCTCATCTCCACCATTCTGCACCCTTCTCTCTCGAAAATGCTCAAGAACTTATCACAGCTCGAAACCCTCGATCCCTCGGACCCAATTCAGACCTTTTCATAGACGAAGAACAACCCATTCCACCAGTTTTTGGCGCTCTCGGGTCCGAACATCGGGTGGGTGCAAACCACATTGAAGTAGCTCGGCGGCGACAGCAGCAGCACCTCGGAGAACTCCTTGACGGAGAGCACGTCTACGTAGAGCGTAGATACCAAGGTTATGGACTCAACTACGCAAAAGATATTTCATTCACATTTCTTCCAATTTCACATGCAATAGCATATCCCCATCGCCACCTTTATATTCACCCATAATATGTAAATGATGCACCAAATAACAAATTCATATATTAATTGCATGAAAGGTTCAAGCATGCATTCCCATTCAAACATACCAACCAGCAAATAATACAAATAAGTTGAGGTTCCCCAGATCCCCCTACCTGGAATCCGAACTATTTAGTAAATACCCGTCCCTGCATAATAAGTAAATATACATGTATAGTTTACATGTTCGTATCCATAATCACATAATTTATTTAAAACACAAAGCTATCATTTTGACCTAGGAATACACTTTTCTATAAAGGACATGTCTTAAAAAGAATGTACCTAAAATCTCAGACCATTTGGAATTCATCTGAAGTGCCAAAGAAATATCCGAGTGTAGCAAAATTGATGTGAATGACTTAATTTCGTAGTGGCCTAATTACCTCTTGTGAACTCCGAAAATAGCATGGTTGGTTTTGCTTGAAAACCTAGAATGTCTAGTTTCATGTTCTGGTATTCCTAAACAAATTGGAACAAGAAAAACTACTGAAATGAACAGAAACATTATGGAAGTGTAGCAGGTTACAAAGTTTCCAGCTGCAGACCCTCAACTTCGAAAAATCATAACTTAATCTACAAACTCTTTTTCTGGAGATTCTAACTTTGAAATGATCTTTAAGATATCTAATACAAATTTCATGAAGAGACTAACTTCAAATAACCAACAGAAATGTACACTTTTTAACAAATAGCTCACTGGGTCATAAACTTAGAAAATTAGTTATGGCAGTGTAGAACCCTGTTTTTAGCCTTATGTTTAACCAATAAATTTTAGATAAAACTCTACCAAATATAACCTTTATAAAGACTGAAGTACAAGCTTTCAAAACATGCAAATGGTTTCCAAGAACATGGTCTAACTTGGTTGCTCAAACTCTACCAAAAACTATGGCTGCTCAAAGTTGATCAAATGATCATAGTGAGAAATTTCTCAATTAAAGGTTTCTTCAATTCCTACCAATTATAAGGTTCCTGATCAGTTCTAAGGTTGTGTAAGTGATGCATAAAAGTTTCTTAATCACTCTAATCTTCTGTTCTTTAAAACAATATAACAATTCTAACCCAAACAGGAACATAAAGCTTACTCAGGACACCTCTCTTTACAAAACCAAGTTTCTAATCATTTTAATCTGTTTCTACGTTTAGATTCTCTTCAAAAATCATTTCAAGACTTAGGTTATACTAACTGTACAAAAGCTTAAGCTAAAACATACAAGAACTAAGCTAAACACATGAATGTAAATTCAATATAAATGAAATAGGTTTGAGGATGGAAATACACCTTTCAAGCCTAATTGGAATTCCAGTTTGCAACCTAATCCTCCTAGCTAATTTCATTCAGTTATCTCCTCCACCTTCATTCCCTCCTTCACTGTTTTGTTTCTTATTCTTTCTTTCTCACATCTGTTTCTCTCTTCCTCTTTTCCTTTCTTTTCTTTCTTCTTTCTTTCCTGCTCTTTCCTCATATATCTTTGTTTCTCTCGTTCTCTTTCCGTTTTTGTTTCTTTCTTTCTTTTCTCTAGCTCTCTATTTCTCACGTTCGTCTCTCCTTTTCTCTCTCACTCTCACGTTCTTCCTTCTTCTCCTTCTTATCTCTCTTTCCTTTCTCTTACACTATACTTGCTGCTTAATTTGTTTTAATTTCATGCCTCAAATGAAAGGAAGACTTCTCTATTTATACTAGTTAGAGGCGGAAAAACATACAAATGGATAGCTACAAATGTTCATATCTTATACTAACTTCACTACTAAGACTACCATATAATCCAAATTAGTAAAAGGCTCTGCCTACCATACAGAGATTAAAATAACTTAGTCGTATGTAGGGAATAACGTGGTTACCAAGACATAATTAAAAGGTGGCACAATGGTATTAGAGGACTGATGTGGTGGAGAATATATACTTGGAGGCTAAGTGTTTAAATGAATAAATGATAGACACAATAGGTTCTATCCTACCTGAAAATATCCTTCCCAGTTTTGTTCTTGTATGGTTGTATGTTCTGGAGTTTTTCTCAGGCCTATTGGGTAGTCCAAAATGGATAGACTTGTACAACCTTATCAGGTAAAACCTTGATCGATCACCAAGTAATGGATATGAATTAGATCGAGTTGGCTGAGCTTATCTCCAACTTGAGGTGTTTGCATATATGAGCTGCAAGACACTTGAACTTAATGATTGGGAATACAAACATTAACTTGCAGCTGCTAGCTATCTTTTCCTTAATTAATGACTATACATTTATGCTGGAACAAAAAATTACATTGAATTTGATCACCAATATTATGTTCGTGGCATATTGGGCCTTCAGATTAGACTCACCAGAATTTAAAGTAAAAGTGGTGTCTTAATTGAGAACATTAGAGCATTTAGGATTGAAGAATGCATTTACTTTTAGGTTTCGTTTATTTCACGGATTTGAGGTTTATGAACAAAAAAGTGCTACATTTCTCATATTTGGTAATGTAAGGCTGGAAAAATGGTTCCTCCCGCAAAGGAAAATTGGGGTGAAAAATCATTCCATCTTCCGAAGAAATTATATTCCTTATTATTTTTGACTATTAATTACATTATTTTTATGACTAAAATAATCCTATAAAAAATATTAAATTTCAATTTTTCTTAGGCATATTTTTCTTTTTCTTCATTAATTGGGTATCCTTTGTGCAGCACAGTTATCTTAACTCATCTACAAAAATGGGAGTACGCAGGTTGAAATTGAGAGAAGTAACATATATATTAATAGCAGATAGCAAACTTGCTTTCTAAACATATACATTTAAGTTGGAACAAAAAATTACATTGAATTTGATCAATTTGCTAGAATTAATGATCATTCATCATCATCAGTAGGCATGCGGAATTTGCAGGATGGGCAAACCCCACTTTTCTGCAGCCACTCTACAATGCAACCTTGATGGTAAAGATGTGAACAAGGCATACAAGTCGCTTCCGAACCAACCGTGATCTCCTCCATACAAACAGTGCACACTGTTGTTGATGACACTTCGGCTCTCGTCTTCTCGAGTTTCTCAATGGACAGTTTACTCGCCGGCACAAACCTCGGCTCATAATCACCAATACCAAAAGAACCATAATCATCACGAACACGAAAATCGATTAACACCTCCATATGCAAGTACTTGCGAGCGTAATAAGAACTATCTCTCCGTGCCTCTATGGTTCCCTTCAGTATTGGATCTTCAACAGCTGTACGAACTTGACTCGGAACTTGCAGCTCTTGAAGCTCTTTAGATATGGAAACCCACATACTTTGTGGGTTATACTCGAGTTCGATTGAGCGCAGATTCATCTCTTCTATAATTTCTTGTTCATCCTCCAAATCATTAGACCGCAGGCGTCTCATCTTGACCTTGAAATCCATCAAGAATTTGGTGTTCGGCAACTCCTTTTCAGGTTGAACAAGACCTAGATATTCTGTGTTGCAGTGGACGTCACCCACCAGTTGCCAATTTTCAGTAGCCATGGACATGATTTTGCTGAAGCAAGAAAAGATGGAATAAGAAAAAAGAAGCAAAGATCGCAAACTATGCTCGAGCTCTTCTTGGTGCAGAAGGAGAGCTCGAGTTGCCGTATTGAATTAATGGGAAAAACAAAGGGCATAGATGGGGGGTATATAATGGATGATAGTTTCCAAATTAGAGTCGGATTCCCATAACCCACCTACGTTGGGATTCCTAGCTATGGTTTCCAATTAATCTTTCCTGCTTCTTTCCTGCTTTAAGTTGGAAAAAAAATAGAATTTGAATATGGGAAAGATTAAATAAGGATTTCCAGTTTTCCAACTTAAACTAGGAAAGATCAATTTGAATATGCAAGCCAACGAATTTCCTTTTCTCTGTTAAATAGTTTGTCACCTATCTCGACAATTTTATTAACTAGGAATCGTAATTAGTGGAAACTATCATCCATTATATATATGGCAATTTAGTTTCATTCAACTAGAACAATTCCATGACTGAGTGGACGTGGACATGGACGGGTTTTGAAGAGACAGCTCTAATTATAATCATCTAATTAGCCATCTTATTCATACTTCATCTGTTATGTTCATTTTGATACCCAATCATCTAATGACTGATGTGTTCTTAGTTAATTTATTTTGTAATTCCGTAACCAACCAAATTAAGCTCCTTTCACTCTCTGCTCTCGACCCCTTTCTCTTCTCTCAACTCCTTTCTCTCTTCGAAAAAACCAGTTGAACCTATCACTTCGACCGCCTCTAGGGGTATTCGATCTGGATTTGAGGGTTTGGGCAAACAGCGAACGGAAGGGAAGCAAACCATCACTGCTAGCGAAGGGAAACAACGAGGGTTATTTGATCTGGGTTCTTCACTAGAGGTTGTTCTCTTCGACGGTGGTTGGTGGCGTGAAGACTGAATTGAGCGCTATTGGTAAATCAAAGGTTTGTCCTTTTGTTTGGGTTTCAACATTAATTAATCTAATTTGATTTTTACTGTTTAGGTTTGAATGGAACCAGAATAGGTGATGGATCCCATTTGGTAAGGCCCTGTCCTCCCCCTTCTCTCTATTTAATTTCCATCTTCATCTTGTTTTGAGTCGGGTTATGAGCAGGCCGGATTGGATTGTACGACATCATGATTGAATGGTTGTAAGCCTCGATTTGTTCGATTTCTAGCGTCTTCATTTTTGTTACTTTTTTGTTTATTTCTGATTAGTTTTGTACCCAGTTCTAAATTGATTTCTTTTGATGACAGAACCTTCGTGTCTGATTTAATTGGGTGCTCATGTAGGCAAGTCCTGAGCATTGCCTGCAAAATTTCTGGGTTTTTGAATTTCGTTGTTCATTGAACTTTTAAGAGCCGTAAGACCTAAAAAATAAAGAACTTTATGGAATTCCATACATAGAAATATACAAGTGTTTGTCTAAGCATATGTTTAAAATTTTTCTTATCGTTGTAAGTTTCAGGATTGTGTCATGAAATTTTAGTTCGTTTTTGGGTTAACCGTTAAGTGTCATGTCTGAGTTTGTGTATGTTATGGAAGCTTTTTTTTTCTTTTAAAAATGTCTACTAGCTATATAGAAAAACTGAACTTGACTGATTTGTGCCTTCTTCATGTTGTGATTATAGTGGGGAATCTAATTCCTATTTCGAAAGTTCGAGAAGACGTAGTAGCAACATATAGAAAGGACATGGAATGGCAGACAAGTGAGCTATTTCTTCTATACAAGAAAATGTTTACTTATAAGAAGGTATGACTTTCTTGGGTGTCAAAATATGATATAAAGAAAATCCAAGGAACAAGAGTGTGATTGGCTTTAATTTGAATGTAGGTGCAAGTTGATGTTGTAGTCATTGAGTCATGTGGCAAATGCAATAGCTAGCAGAGGAGGTTTCTAAGTTTGCTATAAGAAATCTCGTCATAGGTGCCCCATCTCGTGGCTTGTTTACAAGGTGTCTATCGAACTTTTCTTCCTATTGCTTTAGTCCCAGAACATATATGGTTGCTTTCACTTGGTTATATCAATTTCATACTGTGTTTACAAATATGTTTTGTGGAATGGTCTTTATGGCTTTGGTTATTATTGATCTTGTTAACATTTCTTGTATGTTAGGTTTAATTGAAGTTTATTATGTCAAAAATGTAATGGTACTGTAAACCATAAGATAGAAGTCTTTATTGTAAACAAATATGAGTTGTGTGATTACTTTGAGTCTTGAATGATCAGCTCTGCTGTGTTTCCCTTGCTTACAAACATGGATGCTAAATGGTCATGTTTATGTTTGTTCATAGATGAATGGTAAATGCGTTGACATGCATTTATCTCATATAGGCACATGGCCTTCATGGTATTAGGAATGAAATATGTTCGTGGCATATTGGGCCTTCAGATTAGACTCACCAGAATTTAAAGTAAAATTGGTGTCTTAATTGAGAACATTAGAGCATTTAGGATTGAAGAATGCATTTACTTTTAGGTTTCGTTTATTTCACGGATTTGAGGTTTATGAACAAAAAAGTGCTACATTTCCCATATTTGGTAAGTGTAAGGCTGGAAAAATGGTTCCTCCCGCAAAGGAAAATTGGGGTGAAAAATCATTCCATCTTCCTAAGAAATTATTTTTCTTTTTTATATCTGACAATTAATTACATTAATTTTATGACTAAAATTATCCTATAAGAAATATTAAATTTCAATTTTTCTTAGGCATATTTTTCTTTTTCTTCATTAATTGGGTATCCTTTGTGCAGCACAGTTATCTTAACTCATCTACAAAAATGGGAGTACGCAGGTTGAAATTGAGAGAAGTAACATATTAATAGCAGATAGCAAACTTGCTTTCTAAACATATACATTTAAGTTGGAACAAAAAATTACATTGAATTTGATCAATTTGCTAGAATTAATGATCATTCATCATCATCAGTAGGCATGCGGAATTTGCAGGATGGGCAAACCCCACTTTTCTGCAGCCACTCTACAATGCAACCTTGATGGTAAAGATGTGAACAAGGCATACAAGTCGCTTCCGAACCAACCGTGATGTCCTCCATACAAACAGTGCACACTGTTGTTGATGACACTTTGGCTCTCGTCTTCTCGAGTTTCTCAATGGACAGTTTACTCGCCGGCACAAACCTCGGCTCATAATCACCAATACCAAAAGAACCATAATCATCACGAACACTAAAATCGATTAACACCTCCATATGCAAGTACTTGCGAGCGTAATAAGAACTATCTCTCCGTGCCACTATGGTTCCCTTCAGTATTGGATCTTCAACAGCTGTACGAACTTGACTCGGAACTTGCAGCTCTTGAAGCTCTTTAGATATGGAAACCCACATGCTTTGTGGGTTATACTCGAGTTCGATTGAGCGCAGATTCATCTCTTCTATAATTTCTTCTTCATCCTCCAAATCATTAGACCGCAGGCGTCTCATCTTGACCTTGAAATCCATCAAGAATTTGGTGTTCGGCAACTCCTTTTCAGGTTGAACAAGACCTAGGTATTCTGTGTTGCAGTGGACGTCACCCACCACTTGCCAATTTTCAGTAGCCATGGACATAATTTGCTGAAGCAAGAAAAGATGGAATAAGAAAAAAGAAGCTAAGATGGCAAAATATGCTCGAGCTAGCTCTTCTTGGTGCAGAAGGAGAGCTCGAGTTGAATTAATGGGAAAAAAAAAGGGCATAGATGGGGGTATATAATGGATGATAGTTTCCAAATTAGAGTCGGATTCCCATAACCCCCCGGACTCCTAGCTTGGTTTCCAATTAATCTTTCCTGCTTTAAGTTTTTTTTTTTTTGAGAAAAAACAGAAATTATATTAATTAATAAAAGATTACAATCCTTAACAAGGGCATCCTAAGAAGGAGCATTATAGACCACACAAGTGACCTAATCGATGAGTCTAAAACTCTAATCGATGATTCAAAACCTAGAACAATACATACACCGTGCATTACTGCTAACAACCAGCAGAAAAATTCCGGCAAATATTGCCATTGAGACCAATAAAACCAATCTAACTCAAGGAAAATCCATGAAAAGAGAAAGTAAAACCACAATCTAAACTTGCATAATTGAGTATGCTTATTCTTAGACAAGCAATTAAAAAAACCCAAATCCAAGATATGATTTAGGTTAAATTGTAGTAGTGCCCCACCAGCCATGAAGTCGCTGACTTGGAACACCAAAACTGTTGAACCGCCAAAGCCATGCATCCAAACTTTTCCTGGATCCCAAACCTTTAACCCTGATAAGAAAATGCCAAAGCAGACACCCAACAAACAAGGCACCACCATCCAATTTGATATGGGTACCCAGAGGCTATAGAAATTGACCAAAATCATTGTGCAAGAATTATGGATAGCCAGAACCACACCACAACCCATGACCACAATCACAGCCAACATCAGCAATCTAAAACAGACGAGAACAGTACCACCTCTCGCCATAATCACCATCCACCAGATCCAGACGCCGTCCAAGGTACCACCCCAGCAAACGCCGATCAAATTCAGCATCATTGAAAGCCATGAGCGGCCTGGATCCCTCATACGCAGCCGTCGGAAACCACATCCAAAGCCAGCCCCTTGACCTCCTTTGAAGCGAAACACCCAGACAAACAAGCGCCATAGAGCACCCACAAGCCACCGAAGATGTACATGGCCAGAGAAGAAGAAATCTGAAATTGCAGAGAAGGATGAACGACAAGCCCACCTTTGAAACACCCCACAAAGGAGCAACTGTTGCGATCGCAAGGAGCAATCGACGGGAGTGCAGCACCGGCCGAAGCCATGCGCAATAGGAGCGCCTCCTAAGATGGCGCCGCTAGGTCTCTCGAGAGCGAGAGGCATAGGGTTTTTTTCAAGAATTCACTACATCTCCTTTCCTGCTTTAAGTTGGAAAAAAAACATAGAGATTTATTTCACTTCTTCCGCAAGTAACTAGGAAAAATGGGAAATATAGATCCTAGTCACCTATCTCCGCAATTAACTAGGAGACCAAGGTCGGTGGGATATGGGTATCCCACTCCAATTTGGAAACCGTCATATATGGCTAAACGCATTTTATATACCCTCCATTTAGTTTCATTCAGGAAACTCGAGCAATTCCATTATTGTTGAAGTGGGTCTGTGACAGAGAGCTGTATATATCAAGCATATAATCAGCGATCATATCTGAAATCTTTCTTATTCTTTTTCCTTATTTTCTTCTTTTTCAAAGAATATGGGCATGGCCAGTGAATACTTGGAAGTTGTACTGGGCGACCTTTACTGCTGTACATATTTTCGTGGCGTTATTGAATCTGAAAACGAGTTGCCATGCACCAAGTTCTTGATGGAAATTGAAGCCACAATCAGACGTGTTCCCTCCAGGGATGTGCATGAGGAAGAAATCATTTAAGACAACATCTGCTATAGCGCGAACCAGGCCTCGATCGAACTCCAGTATAACCCCAATGTTGAACACACCCTTCGAGATCTGCAAGGTGTCGCCCTAACCAACAAGCTTCGAGAGCTGCAAGTTCCGATCGAGTGGAATTGAATACCCATGTGGAATTGTTTCTTTTGGTAATGTTTCTCTATGAACTCATGTGGAATTAAATACCCAAAACAGAATGCAAATGCAAATGCACCTTTTGATCAAGTGAATGAATTAAAAAAAAAACTATAACTAGTGAAAAGAATCAGGAGTAATAATACCATTTCATATATTCAAGTGAAGAATTCACTCCAAGTATCCCCCACAATTACAAGGCTATACCCCCTTCTCTTCTCAGATAAAGAAGCAATTAAACCAGAAATTGAAAAAGAAGAACCCTCTACATGTACACCACCCAAAATCACACTTACAGATCCTAACCCCACCTTTTCCTTTTCACAATTGTTCTCAGGAGCCCCATCTACTCACCTTTCCCCAATTCTTATTCATATACATGACAAACAAAGAAATATACCACCACCAAGTTAAAACACCCAAAACTCCTTTGTTTCCCAGTTATCCCAAAGCACAAGAAGAAAAATTAAAGGAATAGAAAAGGATGAAGGATATATGTAGAGTGTGGAGTACTGTCGGTTAACGTGGCTGTGATTTGGCTGGAAATGACTTGACGCTGCTGAGGGTTCGTCGAGGTGATGGGTTCCCTAATAGCATAGTCTGAGACCGTGTCACCATGTCTACCATTGATGGGGTTTGGTAAGATTGCAAAAGGCTTGTGCTATCTGTAGAATCACCTCGAGCAGTTGCCCTCTGCCATGAGTGTGAACTCAATCCTGATAAAACGTATGCCCTTCCAGATTCTTCGTATGCACGACGGTTTCCCATTCTTTCTTGCATCTCCTTTAACTCAACAGAAAGTGCAGCACACAAGCGGTCACCAGCTCGTGCAGAAGCAGTTTCAGACAATGCCCGACGACAGCTCTCCAGGATGGAAACTGCACCAGCCAAATCACCGTTCTCAGCTGCTACTCTAGCCTCAGACATTGCTTCTGCTGCATGAAGCCTGTTCCGTTGCCTGTCTACTTCCATTGACACTACTAGCTGTCCTGCTACTTTGGGTCTTTGGATCGTGACTTCACCGGCTTCATTTAAATTCACCATTTCTTTTGTAATGGGATCTCTATAAAGACATCTAACCTTTACCAGTGACATCTCATTACTGGACTCATCAACTGGAATATTCATTGTCACCAAAAAATCCCTTTCTTCTTCAGCATACAGGTCTCCAACATCAATAGTGCCCATCCTTGCATCAGCCATCATGCTGGTTCTATAACTCCCAGCTTTTATGGAACCCAACTGCAAACTTGGGTGAACACAATCAACTCTGACATGCAGCTCTTGCACGACCACACTCAAAAGTCCCCCAATGCACTGCGCAAATGCATCCTGAATCACACACTCAGCTTCTATGAAAGAAAATGTGCCCCCAGAAATCTCAGAGATTGAATGCATCGAGGCAGCATCATGATCTGCACCAAATCCGAATGTGTGAACTGGAATATGCAAGCCTGCTCCGTTATTGCGACGGATAGAGATTGGGAGAAGTGATTGGTAATCTGTTCGGGGATGGATCCCACCAGGACTAGTAACAGTATATGTATCCTGCCCATCAGATAGTAGTATGATACTGCAAACTGGGTTCTTCCACTTGCGGTCCATTAAAACCTTGGTCCCTTTTCTAAGAGCCTCGGCAATGTTTGTTCCACCATTTGAAACAAGAGAGTTCACAGCCTGCAATGCTTGCTGCCGTCCAGTGTCAGTCATACAACGAAGGGGAAAGAGCCGGCGGGCTGTAGAGGAGAAGGCAATGACAGAAAGTCGATCAGAGGGACCAAGGTTCTGTACCACAAACCCCATGGCTCGTTTCAGCAAAGCAAGCTTTGTACCTGCCATGCTGCCACTAACATCAAGGACTGTAACAAGATCTACTGGCGCCCGAGAATTTTCAGATACCGGCAGCAGTGTCTGGTTTCTGCTGCCATTCTGTCCTCCACTTGGAAGAGGAGCCTTGAGATGGATTAAAACACTGAAGTTATCATGAGAGCTTGATCTTTTAACAGCCAGAACTTCAGGATATGTTTTGACCTCTATCATTCCAATACAATTGTTATTAGAAGTCTGATCTTCAACAGATCCCCTATTCTTAGAAATGTCAGGTTGGTGATCTAAGCTTTCATCATCGTCAAAAATAACTGGTTCAGGAGTGTGAAAGAGTGCTGTGATGGGCCGGCTCATGTCAACGCGTGGTGGAGGAATTTGTCGTAAAACAGTCATCCATGCATCATCTTGGGGCCAATTTACTGGATCAATTCTTGGAATACCCCGTGAAAGATCAGATGCAGGGCTCTGCAAGGGGATTTCTTTCCACTTTGCTCTGCAAACTGGGCAAATTTGATTCCCATGTTTTACATTAGAAGTAATGCAGTGGAAGTGAAAAGAGTGGGAACACTCTGCAGTAAAAATGGCATGCCCGTATCCAGGTTTCATGGTAGTTAAGCATATTGCGCAGGTTCTCTGCAGTTAAGAACAAGCTGGTTAGAACAATGTATCAAACTGGTTGCATTCAGAACTACAAATTTCAAACTATGCACTGGGGAAAAGTATTAATGTTATGCACCACTAGTTATTTATTTTATTATCTCATTTGCAACTTGCAAAATATTCATGAAAATAAAATTATAACCGGAAGACATATATTGTAATACAATGATCAATTATACATAAAAGATGACAAAAATTAGCTCACAGGTTTCACTGGTTAGCTTGAAAATATTTAGAAAGTGTCCTCGTTCCCAATAAGCACAACACTTCATATACCCTTTCTTCTAAAGTACAACTGATTATAAGTACCCTCTCTATTTGACTGCAATTGAAAAATAACTTCAATAATTGATCTTTGTATGTCAAGCAACTTCAATTAATAATTTCAATCCATATGGTTATTGCAGTTTGCACGGCATAAGGTTCATGCAGTGCTATTCATCTAAAAGTTAATCACTTGCTGAAAAGACTACTACTACAATCCTTACAATTGAAGAAAAATAAATGAAACTACAGAAACATTTGATTTGAGTCATTTGACACTTGAAGTGAATGAGATCCTTTTCCAATCTACTTGAACACAATCTACTCTTCCATCTTCCATTATGGGTTTAGATACCTTTAACTCAAACAATCTGTAGCTACACTTTGAGCTAAGAAGATCAGTGAGAATTTTGTAAATACATAACTAATGTCTACTATGGACTACAAGAATTCTGCAGTGTCTCAAGTTCTCAACAATAAACAGGCACTTCTCCAATTAAAAAAAAAATTAAGTTCCAATAAGCAGGCATGTTAACCTTAGATCTCGTTTTGGATTATGAGTAATATGATTTCTTAGTTTTGAGGTGCCGTGGATTATCAAAGTACCTACCTGCTTTAGTTCTAAAAACTCTATAATAACCAGCATTATGAAAGTCTTCCAACAACACAGATTTGCATTTGCGGACTTGTACCTAAATCAAACCCTTTAATATAGAGAATATGAACACAAGTTTATAATATTCAAATTTCTTTGATACATGTGAAGATTTTGAAGGGTCACTACGATAAAGTAGCATGTTAGACACTTTTCTACCCATACAGTTCCACTAGTTAGACTACAGCATAAAAAGATGAAATAGATTGCACTGTATCTACAGCACAGTACAGTTGCCAATTTCAAGATTCTTTTATTCAGTTAACTAATTATGATTAAAGCCGTCCCTTGAAAATCAGCTAGCCAACAAGAAAAAGAAGTCAATGAGAAATGGTCAAAAACACAGTGGAGGACACAATGGGAAATTAACATCAATCAAGAGGATGACTTTTTAAAAGTATGAATAAAAATGCAACTTGTGTCTAACAATGAACCTTTCAAGACAGTAAGAAAAAAAATTATACAAAGCAAAAAAGAAAAGAATTGAAGCTCATCAAAAGAAGAATGATGAATTGCTCTAGGACCTCCCATTTTTAATTTCCTCTTCAATTCTCTTCTTGTTCTTTCCTTGATGCTCATTGCAGGAAAGCTCGCGATGAGAGAGAGAGAGAGAGGTATGGGGGTCTGTGTTGGGACAGTGCACTTGTGCTGACCAGACAAAGCACTTTCCCTTGGAGGAAAGGAAAGGTACAGTGAAGACTGAAGAGTATTCCTTTTCTAATAAGCCAAAGAGGACAATGGTCCTTAAAGGGACTAGTCCACTTTCTCTATCCCCACACCCCTTCACAACTTCACATAGAGATGAAAACAACCTGACAACCAATACAATACAATACAGCCCATTTTCACAAAATTCACATACATCACAAGTTCACAACACCCCACCAACATATTCTACCCCACATTAACAGAGTGAAGAAAAAGACTAGCCATGGATAAGAGTTGCTACACCAGTAAATTATTATAAAATGACAATAGTATTGTTGCTTTAAACATCATTAATCTGTTCCATGAAAAAGGACATTTTTTTCACTGGTTCACTAAGAATCTACCGTGGATATCCCACCACAGACACATCTAGGCATTAAAATGGCTGATTCGTAACAACAACAAATCAACCCAGAAACAAAAACATTGCACAAAGTCAAACTAATTTGCAAAGATTAGAACTTTCAATCACCAGAAGCTCAATATCTCAAATGGGTTTTATGCAGAAACAAGAAAAGATCAAACCTTGGAGGACTTTGTCCCACTTTTGGGCAACCGGAGCCCCGAAGAGGACGGTGTCGGCGTGGTGGGTCGGCGGTCGGAGCCAATACCAGTCGGAGAAAGCAGAGAAGAAGAGGAAACGGCGTCGGAGTATCTAGACGCAACAGCGACGTTTGAGGACGGTGAAGGCGAATCCTCTACAGTCTGAGGAACATAAAGACAAGTGTTCAACCCAAGAGCAAGCTTGGCTTTCCTCCATTTGCTTCCCATTTTCTGGGTTTGGGTTTGGGTTTGTTTCTTTTCTCACTCACTCTCTCTGAGATCTAAGAAATATCAGATCTTGAAGCAGCTGAGAGACCCATGAGCATACTAATATTAGCTATGAATTGTGCGTGAAGCTATGTGGTGGGAGGTGTGATTTTCAGCTCAACAAGAAATGAAGGAGTGGAAGAATAATAAAAACAGGCAATAAGTGATTGCCGCTTTTTACACATGAAAATGGAATTGGAATTGAAAGGGAGAGGAATGGGTTTCGGGTTTTATTAATGGAGTAATGAGTTGGGTTGGGTTGGGTGGGTGGAGGAGAGGGTGAGATTGGAGTGGTCAGAGAGCTTCCACAGAAACAGCAGCCTTTTTTAGGATTCAACTAAGACTCTGAGGGTGACAAAACTAAACTTGTACATCATTTTTCTTCTTTTTTATTCCTGTTAAGAAAATTCAGACCTAAAAATTATTCTTTTGAGAAAATTAGTGAAGGACTTTTCTTTTTCTTGTAACATTAAATAATTCAGACAGTAAAAGGTAAAATTAAATAACCATGTCCCCTAGCATGTGGGATATATTATTTGATAATTTCATTTACAAGTACGGTCAAAAGTTCGGCAAACATATCATATTCTACTTAACATATCTAATGAATCTCTTGAGATGACAAGTCCGACCAAATATTCTATTTATAGATAATATATTATAGACTTTGATTCGAAATACGCATAAGGGAAAAAATCATTTTTAGTCTCTCAACTTTGACTTGTTCGACACTTTCCTCCCTGAACTTTGAAATATATCACTTTAGTCCCTGAACTTTAACACCAACTATCACTTTCGTCCCTGAACGAAAAAAAATGGTGCAAAACCTATGTCAAAATGTTCGCACGGATGAGAGGAGTAACTTTTATAACTGGGGCTAAGCTCGATTCGACCTAGAATTGCTCGAATTTAGTCCGAAAACCGGTGATGGCTGAAACTTTAATTGTAAAATTCTCCGCCGTCCGGCGACGGTTTGAGGCGGGGTTGGTGGCGTTGAACTCGCCTCAAGGAGGGCTTCAAAGCCCAATATGTGGTGTCGTTCGAATTGACCAGAATCGGAGGTTTATTCGGTGAAAACTTCGGTCAGGGACGAAAGTGATAGTTTTTTTCAAAGTTCAGGGACGAAAGTGTCGAATGAGTCAAAGTTCAAGGACTAAAGGTGATTTTTTTCCCTACGCATAATTATAGAATATGAATATTGTATTTTTTTTTGTTGATGTGATAATTTAAGTCAATCTCTGTAATTTTTATTTAGTTGTTTGTTTGTGTACAAAACAAAATTTATGTTGAAATAATGCCAATCAAACTCATTTATCTCTAGTGGATAACAGAGTTGCAGTTGAATAATTACTATTTAAGTAACATTAACTTCCAACCGGCCAACTAATTAACTATAAAAGGCCGCATATGATGTCATATTTATATAACTTCCATCCATCTTATTTATGCTCTTTTACTCTTGATTTTATGGCCATCTTGGTGTATAATAATTCCTCTCTTTTTTTGGATGACATGTTCATACTTACTCCATAGAATCTATACATTAAACATATACATACACTAACAAAACGGCAGCAATTC
Source organism: Rubus parviflorus (assembly GCA_029955375.1). Taxonomy (NCBI): domain Eukaryota; kingdom Viridiplantae; phylum Streptophyta; class Magnoliopsida; order Rosales; family Rosaceae; genus Rubus; species Rubus parviflorus. The sequence goes on from JARGGL010000010.1 coordinate 5,412,696, forward strand.
ACTTGTGGATTAGATATATGATGATGCATAATAAGCTAGTTTTTAGTTCCGTGAAAATTACAAGCAACTGAATCCACTTCAATGACCTCATGAAAGCTTATTGTTTCATTAGTCAAAGCAGTTCATTGACATCATTGGGCTAATTACAGATAAGATTACAAAAGTGACCTTATATTCTTTTTAGGTCACTAAATATTTTTATCCCTTATAAAGTCATATGAACATAAAAAGCTAATGTCCGAACCAAAAAAACGTACTAATAAGCTATTGGACTTGTAAGGGAACAAAAAAAAGAGTGGCTCAAAAAAAAATTGGTCACAAAAGTAATCTTATCTATAATTTATTAACCCTTTTATTTTTTAATTTTTTTATGTAGAGTTATAGAGACTATAAATTGGGAAATCTTTGAAAACTGGCTAAAATACTATAATTAGAATTTCCCAATTTTCAAAAAAAGAGAAGTTGAATACAATAATGTAAATACATCATAATCGATGACCATTCAATTCCCATGATATCATCAACTATATATTAATTTTATTTGACTAATCAGAGAAGAGGAAACTTAAGCAAACCAGCGTGGGTGGGAACCTATTGATGGACAAGTTTGTTTTTGACCAATTTCTAAACTATGACTTGTGACCTTGTGTAGTGTTAAAAATAGTCTTTGAGTTTGTAACCAAAAAAAAAAAAGTCTTTGAGCTATTTCCGTGTTGATTTGTTTAGTTAAGTCAGTGAATTAAGTGAGAATAGTTTCAAGATCGTTTATAAAAAAAATTTGGATAATAAGCAATCAAAGTATCACCATGTTTGGCCATAGTAGGATCCGAAAATTTGATATCATCTAGAAATTTAGACATCCTGTTTAGATTAATTGACGATAAGTGGAGATGCTGAAAATCAAAAGACTTTTGAGTTTCCAACGTAAATAGGGGGAAAAAATTGCAAAGCCGTTCTTAGAACTTTATAGATTTTTAAATAAGTCAAAGGGAAAAAATCACAAATAGTCACTCACCTTTCACCAATTCGACACTTTAGTCACTCACTTTTGCAAAATATCACTTTGGTCACTCACTTTATACCTTCTCATACACTTTGATCACTCAGTTAATTTTTTCATTAAAAAACACCATGTGAGTGGTCACGTGCCCAACCCCACGTGAGTGACCAAAGTGTATGAGAGAGTATAAAGTGAGTGACCAAAGTGATATTTTGCAAAAGTGAGTTATTAAAGTGTCGAATTGGTGAAAGGTGAGTGACCATTTGTGATAAAAATCCTAAGTCAAAATTAAAGTTTGGCCTAGGGTTTAAGAATTTGCCAAATTTGCCACTAGAGAGTAGAGAGTAGAGAAAATCCAAGTGCTAAGTCATTGTCTACAATTTTAACACCATTCAACAAACACCCTTGCGTGCGGGCATCAGTTACAGTTTTGCTGCAGAGAATACTGCATTGTCCTTATTAATTATTAAGGAATTGGAACTCAAAAATGAATTTTAATTTAGTTTTTGGTCATTGGTCAAAAACAAACTTGTCCATCAATAGGTTCCCACCCACGTTGGTTTGCTTAAGTTTCCTCTTCTCTGATTAGTCAAATCAAATTAATATATAGTTGATGATATCATGGGAATTGAATGCTCGTCGTGTATGATGTATATTCAACTTCTCTTTTTTTGACATTAAAACAACCTCTCTCTTGAATAGGATTAGATTAAAGTGTCATCATAATACTTTGTGAATGGAGGAGAAGTTGTAAACCCTAATTTTCTACATTTATAAATAGGCTTTCAAAACAAGAATAATTGACTATTATTTCTTAGTAAATACAGTCGACAAAGACTTTATTTTTTTTCATATGCCAATATAATCTAATCCTTCATTAATTCTTTTAACCAGAGTCTAATTTTCTACATTTATAAATAGGGTTTCAAAACAAGAATAATTGACTATTATTTCTTGCACAGAGTCGACAAAGACTTTTTTTTTTATACGCCAATGTAATCTAATCCTTCATTCTTTTAACTAGAGTCGGCTGTAGAAAGACATTATCAATTTGTAAACCATTACAAAATGCATGCTATATATATATATATATATATATATGTTACTAGTAATACAGTAATACTAGGACTTATAGACAGCTAGCTAGGCTTGGTTGCACCTATATGCGTGTGTGTGTGTGTATAGTAGTTGGTGGTTTCGGTCAAAAACCACAAGATATATATTGGTAGCTGCCGGCCGGCATGAGGGTTTGAACAAATTGTCTTCCATGGACCCTTAATAGTTGGATCTTTGCCTAGTGTTGCCGGCATGCATGCACATAAAACAGAACCAGTAATTGACAGAAAACCCTAGCTAGCCCGGCCGGCCACTTATTCTTCTTAAGCCGGCCAACAAAGAAAATGACCGGCCGGATGCAATACCAATTACCAATACTGATCTATTCGATCATAATAAGAAATTATAGAACAGTACGTATGACAGTAAAAATGGCAAAACTTGAAGGGTAAGATACTGTTTGCATGGTAATTCAACAGTACGTACTCACTCTTAGTACGTACGGTGGCCGGAGCCCAGAATTATACAAGTCATTGTCATTAATTATGGAGCCATGGACATGGAGGGCTTTGCTGTTTGGAGATCGATCGAGGACATTGCACTCAAATATGATGATGGCCACAACTACTCGATCATAACAACTGGACTTGACTAATACTACAATTTTGTTATACATTCCTTTCACCGATCCCAGTGGGGTTTGACATGTCCGCAAATCCAAATGTCAAAACACACCCTAAATGATACTACAATTTCGAATTTGATCTTTGTTCTAGAAATTTAAAAATTATATATTTAAGGTGTCGTCATTAACACATGCGCCCAAAATATCAATCTATACATACCCCAATTTGTCTTTATTATCGCCACTGTCCATAATAAGTACCAACAATGCAATAGTGAAAAATACGAGGGTATTATGAACAGTTTATATAACATAGGGTGTAGTTGTGAAAAAAAATATGTGTCAAATCATTATTAGAGCGCATCACCTCTTAAACCAACGACCAAAGATAAATCAATATTTTGAAAAGCAAAGGCGTACCCCAATACATTTTCGTGGGTAAGGCCTAAGGCGTAAGCCTTACGATATAAAAAATATAAATATATACTTATATATATATAACATTAATAATATAGATAAAAAAAAAAGTTATGCATTGAATCATCGTCATTAATCCCAAATAACTAAGCTAGTTACCAAAGTTGAAATTTCAAAGGAGAACCACAATTATTAAAATCTACTTCATGCTTCAAACTCATCATTCTCATCAACTAGAAAGATCACCATCCAAACTATCATCACTAATATCACCATCACTACTATCCCTATTGCACTCCAACAAGGGATTGAGATCATCATATGGATTAGTTCTTCTAGTTGCATGATCATCAATCTCATCAACACGAACATATTTTCTTGGGGTCTTTCTTTTACCTATGCAAAAAAATAATGGAGAATTAGAGATAGTAAAGCTACTGACCTCAAGTCGACTTAGAGGCTTTAAAACGAAAACAATCAAAACGACGTTGTTTTGATTCTTAAGAGAAAAAAATATATATGTGCTTACGCTTTTTGCGCCTTCTGCGCCTGAGAAATGCGTTTTTCACGCCTTGTCGCCTAGGCATCAAAACACAAGCGAAAAATGCCTGATTTTGCGCTTTTTATGCCTTGAGGTGCACCTAAGGCTCGCTTTTTAAAACATTGTGATAAATAGATATGTTGGAAACTCAAAAAAATGACCGATTTATCTCTTTAAAACTCAACATCGTTTAATGGACGTAAGAGTTTTTATTCGTATAAAAATGAACGGGAATCAAACTTTGACATGTTTATTGTTGAAAATTTGGACATGGACAAAGAATTATCATATGTTTAGAAGGTTCAGATAACCAACCCCTCTGGTCCCCTTTGGTTACCACAATATATTATGATATATTTCTTGCTCCGGCATCACTCATCCCCGACCTCTTCCCGGCCCTCTCCTCTGAGACCTCGTTTGGTTCACGGAAAGGAAAAGAAAGGAAATCAATTCCTTTCTTTTTTCATAGGCATGAGAAATTCAAATTCTTTTTAACTTTCCTTTCAAGTGGTTGGCAATGCTTGGAAAATAGTCAGAATATTTTGTAATAAATGCAAGAAAGTGGGAGTGAAAATGATTTCCTTGGGGTGTGGAGGGAACCATTTTTTCCCCTATTTTTTTCTTTTTTTTTTTTCAAGAAAGTGTTTCGTTTCCCTTGACACTCCAAACACAAAAAATGCTTCAATTTTCTTACATTTATTTTCTCATAACCTAAATTTCGTGAACCAAATCAAGCCTGAGTAGAAAAGAAGAGTGTGTGAGACACACACTTCTACATCATCAATAAGTTTGACCATCTTCTATCATCAGTCACAGTCTCCTAATATAAATATCTTTTTTTTTTTGGCTAATTCCTAATATTATTTATGTAACTATATATACATGTGCACATTTATGATTCAACTGCAAATCGATCATTAACAAGCGTAAGCGAGCACGCAATTCCAGCCAAAACCATCTCCCTCTGTCTCTGTCTCTCATCATCACAAGTCGTGTAATGAGGGGAAACTAGTCCGAGTTTCTTTTTAGTCTAAGCAAGGGAGCTCAGCTAGCTCAGTTGACTCTTTTGCCTTGGTATGTGCTAGGGTTTTAGCCAATTGCTTAGTAGTGTAACAATTAGGATCCTAACAATTAATAAGAAAAAATATTGGACAATGGTCCTTGGATTGTGGCCTAAAGTTGACTAACTACACCCTATATTGCGTTTGAACATTATTCTAGCTAATTGGTCACACATGCATGCAATGTATACAGCATTCGTTTGGAATTTGGAGAACTTCTAAAAGTGTAAAAACACAGAGCAAATCGTACTGAATTGATGCACCATTAGAATTTAGCATTGCATGTGTGACCTAAGAAAAACTTAAGCATTTACATAACTATGAACATCTAACAAGTACAATGAATCTAATTGTTGAGTTTTGTTAAATATTGATCGGTGAAGATAAATAAGGAATTGGTCTAACATTTCTCCGCAAATCCGATGATCTAGGAGAGATGAGATGTGATTGAATTATTCATGCAATAGTGTCACCTCTTTAAAGGGAGTGACGGAAAAAAAAAACAATATGGACCAAATAACATTAACATAAGGTCGATCAGGCGAGTTTAGTTAGATTGTCTAGAACCATAGACAAGTGGTAATTCGGGACTACATGAGAGAAGAAAGAGCAGCATCGGTCTGCAGGTCGAGGATCAGTGGCAGCAACGGCCTGGAGAAGGAAGAGGGTCAGCGACGCTGCCCACAAAGGAGAGGAGCATAAAGTGATAAAACTACATGCATGGATTTGACTCGAAACGTTCAAGAGCTGACGCCGGCATATGCTTTTGGGATTTTGGTTTGTTTCACATTGCATGTAAATCCAATATCTGGTAACATGCAACTGGTTAATTATTTGGCTAGCAAGCACTAAATCTTAATCATCAGACATTGGATATCCTAAGTGCATAATGTTACTCATTTAGCTACATAATCTTAATCCTCGAAAAGCACTGCTCCTCGTACCTTTTACTGTTGACTTGCACCAGAAAGTCCAGCAAATTTTAAGGGCAGGAGATCAAAAAAGCCCCAACCCCATATTCATTCTCTATTTTTCTTCAAGGGAATCAATATGGAAGTATTCACTGTATTTGTGGCCTCAAAAGGAGTAAAAAGAATCCACTGTCTTGGGTCCCAAGTTCATGTTCTTCGCTTGTGGGAATAACTTTATTTTGCAATCCAAAAGATAGTGCCCTCTTTTTTTCTTATAAGGGACCCTTAATTATATGATAAGTCTACTAGCTAGGGCAGTATATATCATGGCTTGTCCTTTTTAAATTTATGTGATTGCTAGTGGGTTTTGTTCAAATAATCAATCTGAGTAGTTGAAATGTGCCTAAACACGATGGGTTTCTTGTGAGTCCAATTTTGTATGTCTTTGAAAGTGCTCGACTATTCTACAATGTCAATACCCGTAATGCATTCCTGTGGAAGTGGTAACAGTGTGTCATGCATGAACAAGACTACTGACTTAGCAAAATGAATTGGTACATACTTCTCATTTGCTGATGTATTATAGAGACCGTTTATGGTAATCTTGCAATGATTTAAATTGAAAATCATTTAGCAATTTGACGTTATTATCTTTAGCGATTCATTACGTCAAAGTGAATATTCATACTAAATAATTTTCAGTAATAGAGCTTAAAAGATGCTCGACTTTAATTGTGAGTTTCAATAGTGAACAAGTTTAGTAAGAATGTGTTTTAGTTTAAACTTAAAAGATAAGTTATTATATTTCACAAAAGATTACTTTATCAAATTTGTGACATGTCAAATGACGTGCGAGAAAATAAAAGTCATCTCAAACAACTGGATTAGAACATTACTCAAATGTTGATTAAAACATACCTGATTAAATTAATGAAGGTGATGACATGAAAAATGACACAACATTTTGTTTTATTCTACAAAGATATGTAAATCTAATAGTTTTTTGCATATTTAGAAAATACCCTATGTAGTGGTCATATTTAGACTTTTGCGCGTTTTGCTTTTTCGGAGATAAACTCTTTATTTTGGATGGAAGATGGCCTGAAATGGCTCATGGAATGTATTGATCAAGTGACTCTTTATGCACTAATGTAAACTCTATGTACCCAAGTTAAAAAGCATACTATTGTTTACTTCTTTTGGGGTTTAATTTGTCTTATTAGATATTCTTGGCCGATAAAATTTAGACTAGGTAACAATATACACTACTCCTCAGCCTTGTAATTCGTTCATCTTTCGTGAGTGTCTATTTTATCACAAAATGAAAATCGTAGCTCCAAATATATAATGTCCACAAGTTTCAATGCCTCTGCGTTTGAGGGGAATCAGAAACTTTGTGGTGCTCCACTTCCAAATGAGTGCACGTCAAAGAATGGTATTGATGCAAACAATCAAAATAACCAAGATGGGAAGGATGGAGCCTAAAGAAGTTAAGGCAGGCAGGCAGCAACAAACAAATGCTTTCGAGAATGGAGGTCCTTAGTAAGTTTTGTGAGGCAAGAGTAGAGAACTGAGGTTTTGACAGGAGAGCAGTACTTTCCAACTACAAAGTTCTACACCGAGCAAAAGACAGGTTTTACCAGTCCCAAATATTGTTCCATTTTTACCTTCCAATTAATACGTCTTTCTCTACGTACGTTTTTTTTTTTTTTTTTTTTTCAGATTGCGCGAAAAAAATAATTTCTTCTGTCTGTTAGTTTCTGTGCATCGCTGCTCGGATAGAGATGACCACCCACCCAGGTCACAAAAGATTTAGGAAAGGAACTATGCTCGTAAATTCGCCTTTCAAAATTGCGCTACCTATGGAGCAAAATTTTATCGAACCCCACCCAATCCCATGCTCGTAAAAAGGATTTGCAAGATGAACAATAAATGAATTTTTATATTACAATAATTAGAACAAAAGGCATTTGACAATGAAAATTCCTAGTTACAAATTCTACCTCTCTTATGCCATATCCCAATCCTACTGTATAACCTAGAGCACCAAGGACACATGGAGGAATAACGTTATAAAAATTAGAACCCATATCTAATAATTGGTTAGTCATCGTCCGATAAACAAACTATGTCAGGGATTACACCTGTATTTACTGCGTTGGCAGATGCACTACCCGCAATGGCAGGACCAGGATGGTTCAATGAACTTAAACTCGGCAGTGACAATAAACTACCTGGTTGATTTGCACCAGAACGATTCTCCATATCCATAAGTAACTTCAACGCAGATGCAGTATTAGGAGCTGGTAGTCGTCCTGCACTTTCAACATGTTGGGCACCAGTACAGGGAACAGTTTGTTGTGTGGGAGCTGGCATTGGTGGCATATGAGGACGTGACGGAGATGTTGCTGGGGTGTTGCTATGTGAATGGTGATTTGACATCCCACCTTGCTGAGAGAGAGGACTGGTGCCTGTAAGGAAACAACATTTCATTACCAAGGAGATGGTACAATGTTGGGGGCAAAATATCCACTGCATATAAATTGCCCCTGCTTAAACCACGAGCTAGAATTACAACAATTACAAAATAGTGAAATACAAAGAAACTAGAATACACATTTAGACTGGAAAAAAAGAAGATAAAAGAAAAGAAAAAAAAAGAAGCATACGGCTATGTTGGAAAAGGTGTTGTACCTGTAAGGGATGTTGACGGCCTAAATGGTTGGAGATGTGGGGCTGGGGAACGAATCTGACCTCCACCTTGGGGGCTTCCTGTGGAGCAAGATAAGGTACCAATGTGAGGGGGTCTTGCTGGAATGGACGGAGAAGCAGGGGAAAGTGGAACAGTCTGCATGATTGGAGCTGTGTAATGCTGACTGGGTGCAATCGCAGATGCAGGTTGGGTCGTTTGCAGGCTGGGTAAGGGTGCAATAGAAGTCTGCAGGCTAGCTGCAGGAAGGCTGGTCGACGATGAACTAGCAACTGAAGAAGGCCTCTGTGCATTTTGCTGCATAGATAACTGAACCAGCTGCTGAACGAAACTAGAATTCCCATCTGCTAGGAAAATGACAGTGAGGAGCATAAGAGCAATGGCAAAAAAGTAGGTATATACAGGAAAGATGATGCATAAATGCAAAAATTTATATTATGGAGAATAATAAGACTATACAATGCATGGAGATCAAGACAAGTACTTTTAATTTAAAACCATTATATATATATATATTTATATATATATTTGCTAGACAAATTTCAAATAAGTGACTTCATATCTATACTGCACTTCGAGATGGCAAATCTACAAGACACAGGTTCAGTTTGACAGAGTTTAACATACAAGGGACAGTTTTTATTATACATATAAGGTGCTATTTGAAGCCTTGACAAGGACACCGCATTAAAAGCACTGGTTGTTTAACTACACAAATAAAAGACGATGGAGCTGGCGGGCGAGTAATCTGTACAATTGTTGTATCAAAATCATGTAAGTAATTTTAACACCATTAATAAACAGTTTGTGCTCAAGTTAGCTCACACAACCCAAAAAATAAACAAACTGACAAGCTTAATAATTGTAATTTCATTTCAAGATTACAATTATAACATTTTAAAGTGAATTTAATAATAAAAAGGCCAAAAAAAAAGAGTCAAATCATGTCAATTTTACATCAAATGTTTGAGACCCAAAGCGGCCAAATCTATCTCATCTTGCTCACAGGCAGCCATTGGCTCGTCTTCTCTATTACCCCTTTCTACCATACTAACCCTTCACCAGACTGCTGATCAGCAACTGCAGCATCCACTACCATGGTGTCAGAGAATATCACAGGGTCTATTGGACACGCTTCTCAAATGGTTGACAAACAGAATCAATGTGCGCACATAAAGAGAATTAGTTTACATTGACAGAATCAGTCAGCAATTTTTCTTTTTGATCAAATTTTCTTTTTACCTTGATAGTTGTTGATCGTTCATCTTTGCCCTTTTCCCCTACTCTAGGTACTTCAATGATGGACCTAGCTTATCTTCAGTACCAAGCTAAACCCTGGGGGTAAGATCTCATGGATTATACCTTTGAACTCCTCCAAGCAGAATCAACAATCTGAATCTTCGGGTTGTGCATCTAAATATCTTCTCCCCCCCTCTATTTTTAAATTATATTTAAAAAAAAAAAACTGTTTTCCTCTTCCTCCAATTTCCGTATGTAAAATAGCATCCTATGGCCTAAGCTCTAATCAGATATAATTTCCTGAACAGTTCATAAGTTAAAGTCAACACAATGTAAGCAAATATGGATGTATATTCAATTGAAACAAGAATTCGGAGAAAAGCCCAGTGAGGATGTTTGATCTTTCATGCTATGTGGTATGTGGAATGAAAATATAGGAAACAAAAAACAACTCAAAAGAAGGTATAATTCAGGAGGTATAGTTCCGAAGTTTCATACCTTGTTGTACTCCACCTGCACTTGATGCTCTAAGATCCATGCATTTAGACCTGAAAGCCTCAGCCAAAATCTTATTCATCAAAACTTTGTTGTGATTTGCATCTAGTTTGTTCTTTATATGCAGAAATTCAGCCTCTTCCTCCTTAAGTTTAGTCTCACATTGCCGACGAAGTTCAGCAACAGCCTCCTCTATTTTCTTGTCATAATCAGATTTCAGACACAGCTTCTGTTCAAGACAAAATTGGTTTTCAGCAAATGTTTCTGAAAAAAAAAATGCATAAAAACCTATGAACTTCAAAACAGACCTTATCTTCGTGAGACTTAATGTGTTGTTCCATTTCTTTATTTAATCTTTCCAATTCATTTTGAAGCGGGTCAGGGTACGAATGGTGAGGCATCCTTAGTGCCCCCTGGGGAGCAGCATGTATAGGACGACTATTAATTACAGAAGTAGCCCGTGTGTCTGAAGAAGGCAGCCCAAATCCATTAGTAGGTATATCAATAGGCTGATGCAAGTAAAGACTTGGTGCAGGCTGCAAAGCGGCTTCATTTGATTCATCAGAATAGTTCTCAACAAATTGCATTGGAGCCTGAGAAACTTGGTTAGATGTGTGGTCCACACTACTTAGCTGAATTTCGGTTCCACCAGCTGCAGACTCAGGAGGAAGCTGCAGTTGCACTACGGCCGTATTCGTCGGCACTTCATGATCAGATACTACAGTGGCAACAAATTGGGATACTGAATTTTCAACTGGCTGGCACGTATTCTGGTTCCCAGTAGCCTGTGCATCTCCATCTTGTACTGCAGTGGATGTGGCTAACAAAACACCTCTGTCTTGATTTTCAATACTTTGATGAACTTCAATTGCACAAGGAGAAGATAATTCAGGTCTATTAGATAACTGTACCACCGACTCTTCAAGATCAGATTGATTGGATGCTATGATTGCAACAGATTCATCTGGTTGGCAAGTATTCTGCTTTTCGCTAGCTTGTGTATTTCCATCTTGCCCTGTAGTTGATGTGGCCAAGAGAGTACCTTGGACTCGGTTCTCACTACTTGGCTGATTTTCAATTCCAGCAGCTGACGATAACTGAGGAGGACTATGGACAGGTGTCTCAGAGGATGGTACTTCAGGCTCATTGGCGGCCACTTCATGATCCGAGTGTTCAGATTCTATAGTTGCAACAAATTGAGCAGCTGAAGATAACTCAGTATCAACTCCATTCTGCTGGTTGACCACAGTTGCAGTATCAGATGCAGTAACTTGCACTTCACCGTTCTCTATTTCAATAGGATTTTCAATTATTAGTTTTTCAGATGAAGGCGGATCCTTAGAGAGAGGATTCCCTAGGGCATCAACCGAACTGACAGTTGTAACCACTGCCGACTCGACCTCGTTACCTGGCATGTTTGTTGTTACTACATGGATATGTTCTTCAGATGCACATGGGCTCACAGACACAACATTATGCAAACCATGAATCGAACTGACAGTCTCATGCAATTCCAGCAGAGCCTCTCTGTCAGGCACGCATAATGCAGCCTCATGAGGACTCTGTTCTGTAGCAGACATATTCAGTGGACCATCAGTTGGACTGACAGTTTTGGGCTCTTCCAGTCTGACATCCCTATCACAAATGGAAAATTTGTCAGACTTGTCAATCCTTTCTTCAAAAGAAGGAAGACTGGAGGTGACACCTTTGCCCAAACCATCAGTAGAGCAGACAATTTCCGGCACATCCAGCAGAGCCTCCCCATTTTCTGAAGTGCCTCCGTTAGTCATAAGCTCTTTAGCACAAGGAATCACAGAAGCAACGTTTTCTTGATTATCACCAGAAATGCCATCTTTGTTTTTCCCCATCAAATCAAAAACTTCAGAAGTCATTGGATCAAGTGCACCATTTGCACTAATGGGTCTAGCTGGAGTCGTAACATTTCTAACGGGACTGCTACATGCTACAGTTTCATGAGGTGCATTTGAAGGTGACCTATTGAACAACTCATCACGAACCCACTTTTTCACTTCTTGTACCCGTTGGTTTTCATTCTCTTTCAGCTTAACCCTTGCTTCCAGCTGCAATTTCTCGAGATGCTGCAAATGTATGTCCAACTGGTGTTTATGCTCTTCAATTTCCTCTTCAAATTCAGTTTCCAAGATCCTAAGCCTATCTGAACTCATTGAAGTAATTCGATTTACAGCAAACTCTAGTTTGTACTTCAGTTCTAGTTGCTCCTTTTCCTCCTTGTAATACTTCAAAAATTCACTTCTCTCCTTGCATTGCTTGTCAACAAGTTTTGTCATCTTCTTGTGGAACTTTTTATGAATTTCATTGATACATTTTGAGACATCTTTTTCTGCTAAATATTTTTGATAGTCTTCAATACCTGATTTGACCCCCTGCAAGTTTGAAATTGCATCATTACTTGAGAGTTCAGAGAAATTTGGAGGTTCTGCAGCCTTAAAATTCCCTGTACGGTATAGAAACGTTTTCTTCAGACACCGTAGCATTGCATAAACACGGTCTGCCTCTTCCTTTTGGCAATTGAAGTTAAGATGCCGCTTTGCAAGTGCTAACGATTCTTTGTGGTCGACTTTGTGCTTCAGAATTGAAGCCACAGTCCAACACTGGAATGTACAGAATCAGTTATAAACAAAAAAAAATCAACAAGGAAAATTAGACAAGTTTAAGTAAACCAAAGACAATACAATCACATCATCATTGCTGGCTCAAATAACAAATTGCTTCTCCAAATCCCCCGCCCTCCAGTAACTTTAGGATTGCAGAGCATTGAGTTGAGCGGAATGTCAAGAAAAGAATATACAAAATATGGATTCGTGACAATGAAAGTATTCTTTCTTGACTCCAAAAGATTATAATTTCAAAAAATGGGATGGAGACATGAATCAGTTTTGACCAAGTGAAACAACTGTACAGGTGTTGGAACAAAATCATCAAAAATCATTGCAGAAAAAAAGAAAGTAATATCAGTGCTTTGAAGTAACTAATATATATACACGTATAATAAAAGAAAGGATGCATTTAAGAACTCTTCAATTCAACATGCCAATAATTGTTAGATAGCGGTTCCTTCAGAACAGGCTGAAAAAGCTTAACAGACTGCAATATGGTTGCATGAAAGAGGAAGATGATTCTAACCAGAGATATCTGAAATGCCTGCAACATGGTTGCTGGTTCTCTATTAACATTGTGATTCTTCATTACATATTCAAGAAACTTTTCGACCCAAACCTTGACAAGATCCTGCATTGTATTAAGATTAATGAAGATATCATTAAAGCAGATAACTATATTTTACTGAGATGTAGTGGAATGTGGGTTCAGAACAGCAGCATATATGTACAAAAAGAAAAGTAAAATGTAGTTAGCAGGATAATCAAAATACGTACCGAGAGTTGTAGGATTCCACAAAGTTTTGATATCTCTGGCTTCAAATGAAGATGGAGACTTTTCTGGGCATCAAGCAATTTTCTTCTCTCCTCAGATTCAAACATGTTACTTTCTGGTATTTCGAAAATGCTTCTACCAAAATTACACGCACGGTTTTCACCAATTATATTATTTATAAAAGCAGATAACCTAGAAGAAGAGCGAGGCACATTATCGGCTGGATTTACAGAAGCTCCTGCAAAAGTAGAGATGATTTCACAAACTAAAAGTGGAATTCAAGCAATCTAAAGGCTGACGCTAATATTGCACCAAGACATCACTCTCGCGAAATGTCACGAGAAAAGAAAATTAAATAATTCATAAGTGCAGCCAATTACCATCCTCAGAAACAGGAATTGATTTTCCCTCAAATCCAGGCTTTAGATGGGCCGAATCATTATTACTATTCCCCACCTTCTTGCGTTTTTTTACAGCTTCATCACTTTCAACTTGTTGTTTCTTTGATAGCTCGTCATCAGTATGTTTTACCCTTTTCCTGTTCCTTTGAGACAAACCAAGACAATATTTCCACTGAGGATGCTTTCCCTCCCACAGTTTCATCCAAAAACTATGTGATTCCCCATCACCCGTATGTTGACATTTCAGCTCACTAAACAATGGATTCTTCGTGCTGTAACCTCCTCCAGTTTGATGAGCTTTTGAGATAACAGAGAAACCACCTAAGCCATTGTTTTTGGCATCCTGAGAAAGTAGGGACATGAATTCCTGGATGACATCTTTCAGAGGTGCTTCTACTGGTAAGACACTTGCAGTGGAGGCTGGGGTATTGTGGCAATGGAACTCATTCAGTTTAACAAATTGATAAGGTGCACCCCACAAAAGTAGCGTTTGACAATTACTCTTGCTAATATTATGCAAATGGCTATCAAGAATCTTTTCCTGCTTTGCCAGAATCAGAACTTTCTCCTCTATGGTACAAGTTGAATATAAGCGAAATATCTTCATCTGCTTAAATTGTGAATCAAGTGATATCTTCTGCAAGGCTCTTACATCATTCACTGGGTTCCAGTCACTACCAAATATAATAATAGTATCAACTGATGAAAGTTTGATGTTGGGACGACAGGCACGAGCCTCCAATAAAAACACAAACCTACCACATTCCTTATTGTTAAACTTGCTCATAGCCTCACCTTTCTTAGCAGGAACAACACCCTGTTCAACCCGTTCATAAGAATCTTCACCATACCTTTGACGCAGGAAATCATCCAAAATATCTCCTATACAAATTCCCGGACCACCGATTGACTGCTAACGAAAAGAGAAAAAAGTTAGATAACAATAGAATATATGAATAATGAACATTAGAATGACACCTCCAGTGCATTCCAGATTACAATGAGTATAAAGCTGCAAATAAATTTGTGGAAACTCTTATGATATTATTAGTCTTTGTGTATTAGGAGTCTTAACTTATTTCACTCAGTATATCTACCCATATAATATGTTTGTTGGATTAACTACACAAACACCCCAAAAAGTTCAGTGCATTTTCACTTTTGACCTTGAACTTCCAATACAAAACCAGCCCTTCAGGTTTGATCACGGTTTCACATAACACCTTAACCTTGCAAATCAACTAATAGACTTAATAGAAGTACAAATCCTAAACCTTCCTTGCAGTATGAAAATAGTGTCTGCACTGTTTGGTAACTGATTCAACATTTTAAACAAAATGATGTAGAAATGAAAATTTGTTAAATTTCATTTCTTACAAATTATACTTTATAAGAATTTACTTGAAAATAAGGAAGATACTAAGATCACCAGTTCTACTAAGAACAATCACTCTTTGCTAAGCGAAAGACATGGGGACTTTGGTGGTGGAAAAAGGTCCAAAGTATGATGGGTCTGCAGACTTATAGCAGTAATCAGGGGTATTGGGATGGAGAGAAACAGCAGATTATAAACAGTATAAAGGGGCAGAGCAGCAGAGGTAAAGTTCTGGTCAAACTTTTGAGCATCTGTTACCAATTATTTGAGGGATGTCAACACGCCTGCAAATCTGTTACATAAGAAGGTAGCAGTAAGTTTTGATTCACTAGTTTCAACGTTAAGGTTGGATAGGAGCCTGTTTGTTTTTCCTTGGCGTATGTAGTTTCAACCGTAAGCATTCTTTGCCTCTTTGGGATTTAATAAATAGTTCCTATAAAATATCTTAATAATAGTTTCTTTCTTCTACAATAAAAAAAACTAAATATCATAAAATTACTAAGTTGTGTACCTGAAATAGGATAAGTACTCTTAAACCTCGATTCTTTATCTCCATAAGCATCATGTCAAGAAGCTGAAGCTTGCCACTTGCTTTTATTCCTGCATCCAACATTGCTTTCTTTTTTACATCGAAACTGTCAATTGCTTGAAGGCCTTCAAATTCCATAACCTTCTCTTGTAAGGATGCTTCCTCAATATAAGGGTGATCACAACACTGTCAAGAAGTACCATACAAGAAACTTAATGCAAATCCAGGGGCCATGAAAGGCGGAAGAAAATATATAACAAGGAAAATCAAATTTTTAATATAACAGGAAAAATCAAATTTTTAAGAATGAAAGTCGCTTCTTTCACCAGCCATTGATACAACACAGGGAAACTCAAAGTTCAAACATCATGCAAAAAAAATCTTACTTTGTCATAAGTTCTGAAAAACAGGGGAAGCAAGAAAAAATATAAACACAAACAAATTTTAAGAAATTTATATCGACCTACCTTAATACAAGAGAAAGTTGAAACTACCAAATGAAAAGGTATGAGCTATGGGACTTGGCTGGTCAAACAAAGAAGAGAGGAGCTTTTGCGAGTAGGAGGTCTGCTAGTAAGTATCCATGGACACTCCCTTTGGAATATGAGGCCGAGGATATTATTGGTGCCTCACACAGATTTTTCAAATTGGTGGAAGTCCAGATGTTTCAACATGAGAGGAGATGCAAATTGGAGTCTTTTGGTGCCTTTTCTCATAAGTCCTTTTGGTCTCCCTTTGGACATTATTGATCCTCATCCATTTTCGAACCCACCAAACTCACTTTTTCTAATAGAATCAATAATGACGATAGTTCCATTACCTCCTCATCGTTTGAGTTCTGTGTAAGAGCAAAATTCCAAGTCACGGGAAAGGGTTTGGTATACCTAAACCTTCTGTTGTTGTGTTATGGAATCTTGATAATCTATAATTTTGGAAAAGAATGATTCAAAGGGTTGGCCCCCACACAAAAGTCTTCCCAAAATCTCACTTTCCCCCCAATACCAAGCTGAAAACACTGAAAAATCGGCACATCCCAGGAGAATGACTTTCCAATGGGATACTACTTGATACTCTAAGAACAGGTTTTGCATCCCAACCATTGTCATGGTAACCAAACTTCTAATTACAGAATACCATATAGATTCTCAGTCTAATGGAAATCTCCAAGGCCATTCCCAACAAAGAAATATCCCTTGCTACTAAATTCCCAATTCCCAAACCTCCTTTCTTCCTGCTTTGGATACCACATCCTGCCTCATTAGATGGTCCTTCTTGCCTTCTCCAAATGCTGCCCAGAACTGCTTAAATCAATGTCAATCTCCCCACCCTTGATAACAATGCCTTTTACCATCCTTCTAACCACTTCTCAACTCTCTCTACCACAGAGTTCCAAAAGGAGGAGGCCTTCGGGTACCCAATGGAAGCCCCAAGTATTTTGAAGGCCAACTTCCAATTCCACAGACTAACTCTGCTGCCAAACTCTCCACTTTGCCACTTTCTGAATTTATTCCTACCAAAGAGCACTTGGCTCTATTGATTTGAAATCCAGAATAGCAAACAAAAGCTTTCTAAAACCATATTTAAGTTGGTCCAATTCTGATCATCCTCCTTCACAAAGAATATGGTATCATCGGCGAATAGTAGATGAGTAATTTCAACGTTTTCCTCCCAAAAACGCAGACTTTCAATCACTCCGAATTCTTTTGTCCTCTCCATAGCTACTTAAAACATCCAACCTCTAAGAAAGTGATTGTTAACTAGGTTATACCAGGAGGTTATTTCTTTTTGATGTATAAGAAGCACAAGATGTTAGACAAGGAAAATAAGCTAAAGTTTTATGGGTTTGTATGGTTTACCAGTTTTCTGGCCTTTATGGCTTTTGTGCATGGGAAAAGAAAAGGACCATTGAAGATATAGACGGAAAGATGTGGAGGAGTTGAAGTAAAAAGTCAGATTCTGGTCGTATCTTGGCATCTATTTCTACAGAATTTAGAGATATTTCGTTTTCATATATTTTTATAATCACAGGCAACAATGCATCAGAGATTTAATATATTTTCATTTTAAAGAAAGCAGACCTTTCTGTAGAAAAATTAAACTTTATTAGCACAAAAGCTATGACAAAGCTGGATGAGGCCTCGACATCACGTACAATATGATCAAGCACGTATCTAACTACAGATTAATAGTCAGCAAAGAACTGGAGAGCAGCAGCAGTTTAGGAGTTTTTTTGTCTTATCCTGAGGGAAATTTCTTGCGTGAGGGGGGTAGTTGTTTTCTGTATGTATTGGTGTTTGTGCTTTCTGATTTTCCCTGTTGTTTCTTGTGGATCCCTCATCCACTGTGTTTGTATTCATCTCTTTTATTAATAAATTATGTTTCTTTTCAAAAAAAAAAATAGTCAGCAAAGAACAAACAAAACCACAAGAAGTAAACATCACTCAAACAACTAGACAAACTAATAAAAATATCAAAATAAGGAAGAGGAAATCACTTCCTTTGCCTTTCCCATGTGCATGGAAAATTGAAGTTCCCATGAGTTTTATTGGAAAACACTCGGGAAATGCGCAATTAATGCAGGGAAAGTGAATCCCTTGGGGTATGGAAGGATTCATTTTCCCCCATTTTTTCCCTTCGTGCAGGAAACTTGTTCCCATCCTTGTGCTTACTAAACATAGGAAAAGATAGAGTATCTTTAACCGAAGCCTCAAATCCGCAAACCAAACGAAGCCATAGTGTAGACCAATTTCTGACCCCTCTATAAAGGAAGCAGATTGATATTGAATTTTTGGTCTTTTTGCTGATCTAGTTGTAGTGAACTTTTTGTTCACATATTGTACTGATTGTTGGATTCAATAAAAATGTTTTCTATCCTTAAAGAAAAACATGTGAATGCAGATATTCTAGTATCAGGATCTCTTTTTGTTTTACAAACAACTTGAATTCCAAATACTAAATTAAATAAAGAAATGAGACCAAGTTTCTGCAAAGATCAGTATGATACTGGTAGCATCTTTTAACACTTTTGAGATTATCCACATCAAGATCAACATACAAGGGGTAACTTAATAAATCCCAATGTCCATATCCAGGCCAACACAAATTTTCAAGCAATGGTATACTTAAAGCTCAATAATACAATGTTATAATCAAAGAAAATAAAGACTATGAAAACCATGGGAAAAAAAGAATACGGTAGATAATGAAAAGACACGCAGACCTCATGCAACCATCACTAAACACAAGCAACCAACCTTTCGGGTAGACCTAAGTAGATCGTGGAGTGCTCCAACAAGATCTTTTGTTGAAGGTGAGTGAAGTAATGTGGGGTTTAACAGTAGCTTTTCACAGTATAGCTCTCGCTGAACATTTGATATCTGTACAGGAACCCAGTACTCTATAAACCTGGAAGAATCTGAAAAAAGAAACAAAGATGGAAACCAAAAATAAAAATGATAAACATAAGCAAATTGTCTGAAACAAAGACGAACTGAACATTTCATAATTTCCTCATACCATCAGCATCTGATACCTCCACTTCTCTAGCATCCTCGACTGACTCCGGTCCCTCTGACACGGAATGTATACCAGATTCTATATTTTTCTTAACACACACAGAACAGTGCCAATCTCCAAGAGGAACATCATTCATAGGAGGATCTAGACAAGAAAGATGATAGCTTCTCTTGCATCCTGTTCCATCACAGCACCTGAAATTGAAAACAAACTATAATAAAAGAAAAACATAACATCCAAGAAATAAAATTTTAGTAAGAAAAAATAACAGAGACAATGTGGTCACTGATCTCTATAGCCTCTTGATCAACAGTTGCAAATAAAAAATACGTCAGAAAATTATTGTAAGGCAGCAAACAAAACTACATGTACAGAAGCTTTGGAATCAGAGAAAGGAAAATGAAAAAAAGGAACTATCCCTTAACTCCAAAATACCACCCCTAGCTTCTTCAACTACCCCTAACTCCTCTCCAGCCACACTACCCACAAAATATCCATTCAATTACATCTTCCACCACTATCACTGCATTTTCCTCCCACCCAAAAACCTACTCTCTTAATAGTGCATTACATAAAGTGGTACTATCCCAAGTCAGTTTTGCCTCCTTAAACAACCTTAACCACATTGACAATACCATAAGACAGTAGAAAAGGAAATGAACTGAAAATTTGGTGCATTTTTTGTAAAGCTGAAGAGGAGAATGTAGGTCATTTTTCTCCACTTCCCTTATTCATGGTGAAAATCAGTTTAGGGCGATTAAAGCCTGTGGGGTTATTCCAAAGGGCGTTCTGAGCTATTGGGTACTTGTTTTCAGGCTTTGAGGAAAGGAAAGAGAACTAAAACCTTATAAGGATGCTTGTTGGTGGCATTTTTCTGGCTCTTTTGAATGGAATGAGACAAAAGCATCTATTACTGAGTAGAAGAGCTTTGGCATCCATATAAACAGTTCAAAAAAGCCAAAGTCATATAAAATATAACAAGCATACAAGATGAAAATTGCAAGAAGATATGTAGCACTATCATAAAGCAACTTTCCTAATCAGCTGATACCAAATCTAGTTGCAACAATGTGAAAGCCAGAAGAAAAGGTTACCCACAAGAGCTTCCCCCCAAAAGTGCAAATGAGGCATGTATTTTCTTCACCATTTGTTTGCAGATCTGCAGACAACTCCTTTTGCTGCATGCAACTGTTAAACTTTTCAGGAAGTCTCATTGTACTATCGGCTATGACTTCTCCACTATCCAGCTGCAAGTTTTCAGAAAATACAACCAAAACAAGATCAATAACTAATCTAGGAGAAACATAAATTGCAACCAACAACCGTGAGGTTTTAAGTTAATGTGCATTGCCTAGAAATTCGACAGCATAATCTGGCAGAACATACCACTAATCATACCCCAAAAAGAATTACAGATAAGAAACACTGATAACCCAAGCAAAAACAGTAAAACACACAGAATATACACCAGTTGCAAGAAATCGTTTTGATTTGTTTATTGTAATTTGTCAGTTGAGTGGACAACTAGTCCACTTCTGTATTTTTTTGACTTAGTACTTGATGAAAGGTTATCTCTTCCCAAAAAAATCTTCCAGTAAGAGATCAGAAATTTATTACGATCCATATCCCACAAAATGATACAAAGATGGGACTACCTCCAACAAAATGAAATGAGACAAAAATTAATCACCGAGAAAAGAGATACAGAAATGAATGAAAGTGCAATACCATAGTATACGCGGATAGGAGAAATCTAAGTGGGTTTAGAATATGACTATCAACAAAGAAACACAAAGAATGACCTAGTAAAGAAACATATTCCATCTATGAGAGAAATGAAATTGAAAAAAGTGGAAAACTGGAAAGAGTGGAAATGGAAAGCTGAGAAGAAGGGGTTGGGGAGGAAACAAACCTGATTTACAGCACCATATAATTCCTGATTCAGTTTTGGTCCACAAGAGCAAAATTCCTGCTTCATTGGATCATTGTCTATCCTGATTATATCAAATGAGAAACAAGGCAAGGAGAAAAGTGAGGTTTAAGGCTGCACTCTGAACATTTTAAAAGTCAGAATATTTACAAGTGCAAGCACTGATCATTGTCTATCCTGTCATAATGTTCCCCATGATTGCTCAGCACTGACAAACCTAATTCTATAGCTAACTTAAATACACTCAAAACTATCTCAGACACTGTGTAAACCATATTTTTGCAGTTTACAATTGCCCCTTATAACAAATTCCCAATGAGTAACAATAATGCAACGCAGATTTCCATCAAGTGAGCAGATTAGCAGAAGTAAAATGATGCACAGTTTGCAGAGAAGTTGCACATTGAAGCTTCAACCGGCAAACAGTAAGGGACAACAATAAATCAGAGGCAACCGATTATACCATAATTATTAAATACCAGGACCTAAACATACAGAAGGTGAAGTAGAAACATATAGTTTATGATCACTAGCCAGAAAGGCCAATTAGTATCTTAATATCCGGAAAAATAATAAAAGAAAATACTCTCACTTCTTAATCGGTTCTCTCTACCAACCAGAAATACTGATATTTCAAATTCTCAAATTGCATCTTAGCATGTCTCTATATTCATCTCTTGCAAGTGAAAAAATTAAATAAACTACTTCGAAAAGAACTCGACCGAAATTTTAATCACGCTGCAGCTTTAGGCGGTAACATTTTGTATTTAAAACAGATATCTGAAAATCATTATTCATATTCTAGGAAACCACCCAAAATAAAATAAATCAAAAACTTGCAAAAGTTTTAAAAACTGTTATGGAACATACTAAGCATAATAAGTTGTAAATGAGGGTAATCAGATTCTGGACCTTCAAATACAGTATACATCACTGGACTAAAGCAAAAATAAATCTATTCAATGGTTGATATCATTAGCTGTAAGTTGGGAAACCACCACCTATAGAAAGGGAAACAGAATGGTTGTTGAGTATAGTAATACCTTTGTCGCTTAAAACAGACACTGCATGTTTCAACAGGAACATTTCCTGTGGACCCAGATGGCAAAGAAGAGACGGGATCAACCAAGGTGCAGACATCTTTACTTGCATTTACTGCAGAAGAATCAGATTCTCCATCGACCATGTTCCTTTTTCTTTTAGACGGTGTAATACAGTCACTGCCTTCTGAGCCAACGCAAACATCAGGAATCCTCTCATTCGATGTAGAATTTGTGAGCTCTGGCGTCTTCAAATTTCCCACAGCAGAACAATCCACCTGTACCCTTTCAGGTGCATCATCGATCTCTTCAGTCATGGCATTATAACATGGTAGCGGCAGACGTTCACCATTCTGATTCTGAACAAGATCTAAAATCCAAACAGAACAGTGAGAATGAGATGTGTTTGACAACAATTTAGAACAATTATATAATGACTTCAAAATAATGACTATTTGTTTGTTCGTTTGGGGGGGGTGGGGAGGGGCGGCGAGAGAGAGATGAGGCAATAGTAAGTCAGTTACCTGGTCCTTTAAGCTTCTTATGGACATATGCGATATAAGCACGAGTTTTCAACCTTTTGTGTTTGACCTGCCCAGGTCCTACATTTTGTTTCTCACTTTTGCGAAGTTCTTTAGTTCCCAGAGTCAATTCTTTCACACTCTTCTCTTTCTTTTCCCTTGTCCCCTTCATTGATGACGAACCCGAGCTTTTATCAGATCTTTTAGATGCAGAAGAAGTGGATGAGTGAGTCTTGCCTCTCTCAGACCTCCTTAAAGGACTCGGTGTCAACTTGTTCTCAAATCTTTCAGATTTCCTCTTAACTGGAGGAGTTTCAGGCATTTGTTTCTCAAGTCGTTCAGACTTCCGAGTACTTGAAGGGCTCAGAGTGTTGTTTTTCTTCAACAATGTTTCTCTAGAAGACCTCCTTAATCCAGGTGTATCTGATGTTGAGGAGCCTGAAGTACTGGATCCTTTACTACTAATTTGCCTCCCAATTGAATTGTTATTTTCGTCATCCTTGATTTTCCGACTAGATCGTGTATCATGCGCCATATTTAACTGTAATCAATAGAAGATAAAAGAATTCAAGGTTAATAGATTCACCAGCTATAAATTACAGCAAGTTGATATGAAAAAAGAATATCTTACATCAGGGCTATCAAGCAGCTTTCCACATTAAAATGTTAAAATCACTGAACATGAGAATACAATTAAACATTCGACATTAGAAATATTCATCGGATGTAAATAGCAATAATCTGATATCTATGGTTTCCATTTATGAAGAAAAAGCATTCCAACTTTGAAGACAACATCAAATACTATCACCCTCTTTGCTGACCTTGGACTCCCCAAAAGGCCCAAACATGTACTAACAAAATTTCTCTCAGAACTTGGAAGTTTGAAAAGAAAAAAGGAATCAAAGCACACTACCAGACTGCTGGAGAGTACCAAGTGATGATAAAATTTGTTCCGAACAGATTTTGTTGGCTTACCACTATCTTTAAAGGCTTAAGCTGTTAGGAATTTAGGGTTGGGACTAACACTCGTATTATATTCTAATAAAAAGCTACTATCTTTTTTCTAATAAAATTTGTGTTTCTTCTCAAATATATATAAATATATATATATATATATATATATATATATATATTCTAATAATTTGAAAACTGTAAATATGTGAAGAACACCTATCTAAAGCAGCTAGGAAACAGACAACTACCCTACTCAAGGCAAAACCATAGTCTAAAACTTCCTTCCTTTCTAACAGAATATAACAAATGCTATAGTCTTTGAAAGCCACCGAAATGGGTGCCCAGAAGGCTATCAAAAATCTTACTCTCTCCCACAGCTCCTCCACCCTTACTCCTATGTGGTTTTCAAATATTCTTCTATGTATGTCCATCGAAAGCACCCAATTGATAGCCAAAACACTACAACCCCAAAGATTTTTGCCTCTCAACCCTTTACCAAAAGCAAATTGCTTTTGACAAATAAGAGAAGGAGCCACTGCTGGAATCCTTAGCTCACTCGCCACCCTATACCAACTTCTGCCATAAAAGAGAAGCAACTCCACTACACTACAATGGCATTTCTGAATTGAATGGAACTTCAATTGGTTCAAAAGAGAAGGCACATCACTATGCCAGTCCCTTTAGCTAATTAATTCAATGAAGCTCGCAATGCACACTGAATCAAAACTGAAAAAGACATTGAGCAAAATTAGCCAGCTTTTTCATTAATGTATCTGCCTAAAGCTTTGGCACCAAACCAAAAACAGAAAACAACTAATATCGAGTCCCAGTCATACAATGTGAACCCCAGAAACCCTAATCGCCTGTCACAGATTATGCCAACACAGAAATTCACCTCCTCCTCAACACCTATGCCACAGAAGCACATTACTCAAACCAAAACCCTAATCACTAACAAAACTAATTTTAGATAAATTTCGTCGCGCGGAGTAGGTTCGCGTTAAGGTGGTAAATTTCCACACAAAAAAAAATGAACAATATAGAAAGATTCTGACTAACCTGCATCAAAATCTCGGTGCTTAATTACTTTCGTCCTCGATAATCAGATAAATTTAGGGTTCATTTACTATAGTCATCGCCAGAAATTCATGGGTCAAGATAAATTTTCCCAGGAAATGAGCGATTATGAAAAGACACGTTGAGGCGGTGTTTCGTTTTCATTGTGATTTTCTTGCTACTGAGACAGAGTAACTTTACTGCCTTTGCTTTGGAAGAGGACAAAAATGTCATTTCCTATTTTTGGCTACTTTCCCTTCCAACCTACTCCTTTTTACCTTCCTCATTCATTGTATGTCAGTATGTCACGTGAATTCCACTATCTTAAAAACAAAAAAAACAAATTCAGATATTTAATGCATTGATTTGATAAACTTTTACCTTTTTTTTTGTAGGAAAGATCAAATGAATTCCCGCTCACGTGAATTCCTAGGTCTGCACCTATATCTCTGAAGGTCAAGCAAAACTAGAAAACTAAAAGCACCGCTCACTATGTTATATTCGCTCGTTTATTCGAAAAACAAGCCCGTACAAATGAAATATATCAAGAAAACTAACCTAACTACAGAGAATCTAATCGCCTAGGCACTCAATTGTGGTGCAACTAGAGACTCATACACTAGCTTCCCCAACGATATACATCATCAGATGGAGCCACCGGATAAGTAAGACAAAGTGGCTCCAAACTAGGTTTCTTTAGCACTTTTCCGTTCTTGCTCTTAGCACCCACTGGCCTACCTTGCCTATGCTTCACTTGCATATCCTCAGTCGTACCTTCATCATGTGCTAACTCCGTGAACCCCAACATCGCATCCTCCAAAGTCAAGTGCCAAACAGCAAAGGTCATCTTTAATTTTTTTGGTGAATAACTCACCTCCAAAAGGTGAGAACGCTTACCCAATACCATCTTCCCATCACCAGAAGAAGCCTCAGGTGACTCCACTAGGTTTCTAATCACAATAGTCTTACATTCTTTCACATGTGGAGGAATGAAGGTTGTATGCTTAAAAAAAAAAAAGGAACCGGGAGCATGAGGAAGCTGGGAGGAGAACACAAAGCCAGACTCAGGAACCAGCGCCGCAGAGCCAAACCAGGAAGACAAACTCATCCAGAATCAAGAACTTCACTATAGGCCAGAGCACATCTCCCCCATATGATAGATCAGACCATAGACTTTACACCTCCCCACAAGATGTTCAAACATGAAAGTGAGCAAAGGCTCCACCCCCTAAACAAGCTTCACTACTCCATAGAGGAAAACAGGTTTGGAGATGTCGTGCTTGATGTAGACACGCACCACCCCCCTATGAAATACCGCCTTGTCATAATCCAAATAACCACCAAGGAGATCACCAATGAGTTTAAAGTTCTAAGGTTCTTCAAAAGCTGGAGGAAGCCCTCGGCTCAGTAAATGCATTAGAGACATAATTGCTAAGGTCCTGAAACACCAACGCACCCAGAAAAGGACACATCCCCTTGTTATCAACAATGAGAAGCTCCCGGCTTTAAAGAAACGCAAAACCAACCACGCTCAAGAAGCAACTTCAACAAGCTCAGATGATAGTGGCCATACCGTGGAGTTAGCCATTAGTAACGAAGAGGATGCGACCAATACTTGGGTTGGCGATGAAGATATAATTTCCGAGAACACGGCCACATCCTTCCCTAACAATGACGAAGTAGTTCCAAAACACCATCATTTTTTTCGTTTTTTTTTTAAGTCACATATTGCCGCATGTTCCACTGTGCAAATCTCTATCCAATTCTCACAGGCATATACGGATGAACAACACGCGGATGAATTACCTATTTCCCAACAAAAGACGATTATCCTTCGATCAACAAGAAACTCCAAACCAAGTAAGTTATATCCGTTATTTTTCTTACATGCTCACATTTGAACCTCGTGTAGTACTGCCGACCTCCTATTTCACTTTCTTTTTGTCTATTAAACAGGAAACTCCATGTACACACATGTTATCTGCAGATGTTCTGGCTTTGTTGGATGCGCTCGACGGTCAAACAAAACCGAAACGAAAGCGAGTTGATAATGAGGAGACGAAAGCAGCAGCAATTTGTTGACACCCTTTGTGGTTCACCTCTTCTGGGTGTGGTCACTGATGACTTATACGGCCGCTTCAAAGAGGCCGTGGGTATTTTGATTTCAGCCCATCATTTCAGTCCTGAGCGCGTGCGGCAAATCGAAGATCACCTTGGCACTATGGATGTCAATGTCCCTGCATACGCCAATGCTTTAAAAAAAATGGGATGGCGGCCGCTCTCTTTAAAGAAAATATGGACCAATTGTTGAAAGTCAATCTTAATCATTTCAAATGTAATCTGAGGATGCATGGTTGTGACGACTACCACCATCAATCGGGAATACAGTGAACATCATCAAGAGCTTAAATTGTTTTCAACCTATGGCAAGGACACCTTGGAATTATTGGCTGTCAAAGATGACTTTGACCGTACAATGGCCAAATATAGCAACGGCTGGGCTGTGTGGGAAACAATCCTCCTTTGATAGGAATATTACCTCAGCTTTGGAGACCGACTTTTTTTCATGCTTAGACGTAAACAATTTCTCTTCTTTTGTTTTCTTTCCAAATAAAGCTGTCTTGGTTGGCTATATGGATTGATCATTTTTTCTGTTTTATCGTTTTGATCCGGCTTTAGCTGTTTTGCCATTTTAATCCGGCTTTAGCAACATTAATCAAGTTTTTGTCTTGGCTTTCACATGATATCGTGTTCCCAGCTTTCTTATGTGCTTAAACAATGCAATGGAATGAACTACTTAAAAATCTCATTATGCTTAAAATGAGCTCGGCCAAATGTAGTCGTGGTAATTAGTTTGCCCAATGTAGCCATGGTAATACCTAACTCAATTAGTTGTGGTAACATAATTTAGGACAAACTTGGTGCTGCTAGCCGGCCACGGCTATGATTACCATTTTTGACAAACACCATTTATTTGTACTGACCCCGGCTAAAAAGAAAGTAGTTGTGGTGAAAGTAGGTGCCGACCTCACTTTCATCTGGAGCATTATATGATATTACTTTCATCTGGAATGTCATATTGATTCTTAGCGCCCCCCCCCCCCCCCCCCCCCCAAGTGAAGTGGCTACTGTCGTTGTGAAGGTAAAGCCGAATCACTTTGTTATGAACGATGTTCCAGCATCTCCCATGCGGTAGGGTAATACTGTTTTAAATGTTGACCATTAATAGGCTTATGATGCAACTCTCCATTTCGGTCGCGGAGGTGATAGGCCTATTGCCGAGGATTTGATCAACAATGAACGAGCCTTCCCATTTCAGTGACTATTTCCCGTACATTGGGTCTTTCGTTTTTTAAGGTAAAACTGCCTTCCAAACTAAGTCCTCTTCTCCGAAAGATTTGTTTTTAACCCGCTTATCATACACACGTGCTATAACGCGTTTCTGGGCCTCCATCTGATTGTGGGCATCCAATCTAGCTTGGTCAAGTTCTTCCAGCTCTTGCAGCATTGCTTGAGTGTCGTCACCGCTAGTTAGACTATTCTGTTCTGCCACGCGTAGAGCCTTAATTTGTATTTCGGCCGGAAGCATGGCGTGATGACCATATGTTAAGGCGAATGGGGTGGCTCCGATCGCAGAATGCTTTGAAGTCCGAATAGCCCACAAAGAGTCAGACAAAACATTGTGCCAATCGCATGGCTTGTCGGCAATCATTCTATTTAGAACGTTGATAACCACCTTGTTAGAAGCTTCTGCTTGGCCGTTTGCTTTCGGATAATAAGGAGATGAATGAAATCAATTTAATCCCTAGCGCGGCGGTAACTGTGTGCATAGCTTCGGAGATAAAAACAGACGCTCGATCAGCTATAATAGTTTTCGGGATGCCAAACTGTGTACTATCTCATGTTAATGAAAGTGATCACCGTTTCGCTTGAAATTGATGTGTATGGCTTGGCCTCAACCCACTTGGTGAAGAAATATGTAGCGATCAAAATCCAAACATGTTGTTTGGATGAAGATTGGTGAATTTTGCCGATAATATCCATTGCCCAGCTACGAAAAGGCCATGGTTTAACAATTGGGTGTAGCAACACAGCATACACTCATTGCAAAGGTCCATGAATCTGATACTTTTTGCAACTATGAGCAAACTCAATGCAATCTTTTACTATAGTCAGCCAATAATAGTCGTGCCTTCGAATCAACCAACGCATTTTTATTTCGGCTTGATGAGCCCAATCCCCTCATGTACTTCTTGCATAATCTTCATTGCATCTTGTCCTGCTAGGCATAATAACAGTAAATCATCATTACCCTTACGGTAGACCTGATCCTTGTACAAAATAAAATTCCGAGCCAAATATTTAATTTTACGATCATGGCTACCCTCCAGGTTGTCATGGAACCTGATGATGGGATATCTCCAATCAGATAGATCCACATTTATCACAAAAATCTCCATTGACACTCCACGTTCATGTAAAGCCGGCATAGTTCTCTTAAAAACTTTGATGGTTCGGCTCCCTTCACTCTTGGTTAAATTCATGCCCGAAGCAAGCTGTGCCATTTCGTTGGCATTGGAATTTTCTTTGCGTAGGATATGAGCGAAAGACACTCTGTCAAAAGCATATGCTAATTGATCTGCCAAAGTGTAATAAGGCAGCAATGACCAGCTCGTGCATTTAAATTCCTTTATTAATTGGTTAATAACCAATTGAGAATCTCCAAGTGTCAATACGTGGTGGGCACCCATCTTTTGTAGCACTTGCATGTCGATAATCAGAGCCTCATACTCGGCCTGATTGTTGGTGCAAGGAAAATCAAGCTGAAAGGCAAATTGAAACAACTCGCCCTCAGGAGACTCGATGATAACTCCAGCATCAGCCGAGGTGTCTGTGCTTGAACCATCAAAATGCATCGTCCAAAAGTTATTTTGCATGGACACTGCATCAATAGTTCCAATCTCCACTTCTTCCATTAGTTCGATTTCTTTAGAAGGATGATGAGCCAAGAAATTTGCCAATGCTTGTCCCTTGACGGACTTTTGAGAAACGTATTTAAAAGTGAACTCTGATAGAGTCATTGTCCACTTGCCAATGCTACCTCGGATGATTGGGCGAGTAGCATATATTTGATCAAATCTGTCTTAGATATGACATGGACTACTGATGGCAACATGTAATGTCGTAATTTTATGGCTGAGAAGTACAATGCCAAACACAGCTTCTCAACTGGAGTATATCTCACTTCCACTTCCACATCCGTCAGAATTATGCTCAGATAATAAACAACCCTTTCTCGTCCTTGTTCATTGTCTTGGGCTAGAAAACTGCCAATCGAATTTTCAGCCACGGCTATATATAGCTTGAGCGGCCGTCCTTGGACTGGAGGTACCAAAACTGGTGGGGTAGTAAGGTAACGTTTTATTTCATCAAAGGCGCGTTGGTGCTAGACTTTCCATAAAAATTGTTCTTCAGTTTTTAAGCGCAATAATGACAAAAATGGCTGGATCTTTCCAGCTGAATTGGCTATAAATCGTCTCAAGAATTGACCTTTCCGAGAAAGGATTGTAACTCCACCTTGTTTGTAGGTTCATCTTTAGACAATGAGTTCTCATCCTCTCGAATGCCTGACGGAGGTCAGCTATATGGTTTTGGACTCTGTGATGCCAGCCTTTTCCTTCCGGGACTATTTATAGTCAGCCTATCTTACTGTTCAATTTATCATGAAATAAATAATATATGGCCATTAATCTCTAGAATTCATACAAAAGCACAAGTTCTGTGATAATAAGGTACTAGGTGAAAACAAGCTTCAAAGGCATTTGGACAGTAGAAGTCGAGTTCTTATTTCCTGCTAATACTTATCTATACTTGTGTAAGCAACTCTAATTCTTATATATTCACTTACAAATAAATGCATTATTTGGGTGTGTGTGTGCGCGCTCTCCTTATGACTAATTATTACCTTGTTTATACCATAATATATGCAAGTTTTCCACAAAGGTCAGTTTGACATCTATATTACCACTAAATTTACAGGAGGGAGGTTTTGATTTAGATAAGACATATATTACTGAAAATATAATTGCTATGGGTTTCCCGGCTGGAGATATAAGTTCTGGCTTTTTTGGATATTTTGAGGTAAGGAAATTACGTGGTATATGTTTGAAATTCAATAGGTAAGTTTGGTTGCATCATTTTAAAAGTTACCAACTGAAAATGTGATGCAGGGGTTTTATCGGAATCATATGGAAGAAGTGATCAGATTTTTTGAAACCCATCACAAGGTAAGAAATGGTTTGTATTTGAAAGATGAAATTGACTTTATGAAACAGGAAAATCTGGTTAATTTTCTCATGGAAAGCTGTGCATGTCACTAAATACTATGATAAATTGTGGAATTAAGAATATATTTTTACTTTATCTCATCTGCAATTGAGGTTCTGTCCTTTTATTTTTCTAGTTTTTTTGGCCAATGATTAATGAATAATGATACAATTTCTCTTCACTTGACAGCAGGCACATTATAAAGTGTACAATCTTTGTTCAGAGAGGTTATATGATGCTTCACGATTTGAGGGGAAGGTGCATTTTTTAATTTCCACTCGAAATCTTACTCTTTTTAATGCTTAACGAAAAGTGTCAGAATTTGATAATGTGTCTCATGGAAAATTGCAAGTTTAAAGTTTTCTTTGAGATATCCAATAGCAGAAACACAACACCTTAAATACTCATCTTTTTGCTAGATATCCATGGTCAATCACATTGCAAAGGGTTCTAAGACTATTTTAGTTTGACTTTTGGTTCTTGGTGTTTGTAAAAATGTATAACCTTTTGATTATAATGAAAAAGAAGGCTTTCTGTTGCTGCTAGGTGCAATGGTTTACATTTTTGATACACATAACATTGAGGGGT
The DNA here is from genome assembly GCA_029955375.1 of Rubus parviflorus. NCBI lineage: Eukaryota > Viridiplantae > Streptophyta > Magnoliopsida > Rosales > Rosaceae > Rubus > Rubus parviflorus. The sequence goes on from JARGGL010000010.1 coordinate 5,444,405, forward strand.
TCAGCATAATTATAGAGATTTGCAAGGACAGGATTAATGATTTGTAGCCTTCTCCTATATCTTAAGGTGAGATTTATAACAAGCTCCCTTGAGATTTGTGGGTTAACCATTGTTTTCTTGCATGTATTTTAAAGGCCGCGCATATGCATGCATTCCTAATGGAATAGATATTTTTGTGTATGCATTTTTTTACACTCCCCAGAATGACTTCTTTTATATTTCTTCTCGTCTTTATAAATTTCAGCTGGTTAAATACAATGACAGAAGGTGCTTGCTTGTGAAAAGCCATTGGTTGTGATTTGCAGAGAGATTTCAGGTGGAAGTAGTGGTCATGATAGACTGTAATGGTACTTCACCTACAAAACCTAAAGCAGATTCTTCAAGTAGAAAATCCGAATCAAAGAAAAAGAGAAGATGGTGATGATGTATTTTCAGATAGTGAGGGAGAGGAGACTGGAGATAGAAACAGCGGGGTACCACAAGCTAATTCTAGAGCTGGGCATACAGCACCTGATCATGCATCTAACACGACAGTGGAACAAATGGGAACTTCAGCTCATCGAAGTGAGGATAGCCAGCGCAGTGGTTCTTCCAAAAAAACCAACTACTGATGGAGCAGGAAAATCTCCTCTAGGCCAAGCCCGCAACCCGGTCTCATCTGGAGCAGAGGATATTAGGGCAATAGCTGCTGATGCTTCAGTTTTCCCTTTTGCTTGAAACTGTATCAGAAACACTAGTGTACAAACCTTCCAAACAACTGATAGAGTATCATAGGAATCAGATGTTGGTTGATTGACTTCATTGTTTTCAACAGAGAAACCAGATGTTAATTGAATTTACTATCTCCTGCAATTTTTCGCAGTTGTGTTCTTAACTTCTTTATCACTTTCGACGCTGAAATCAAGCAAAGTTGGTCACTTCCTTCACTATATGTATCATATAATTCGATGAAAAACAAGAGTACATACTAGTGAAGTAAAAAAAATAGACAATGTTTGAATTCTATTGATACCATTGCTACATGAAAGAATACATCTCAAGTTTTTGGGACATAAACACCCTGTACCATTTCTCAACATATAAAAACCATGTCCCACACTAAAAATTTGCATCACTGAAAATAATTCTCTTCATGGGCAGATGAAGCTGGATACTCCTCATTGGCACCAATCAAAATTGATCATCAGCAAAACTTGTGTACCATCTCAATAGAAGCCAAACAGGAAGCCATAATGCAGAAAATGAGACCTTCAACCTTTTCTTTGTGTGGACTGAAGGTATCTGCCAGCAAATTTAAAAAGTGATACGTTGATCCAACATTTTCAGCAACCACATGGCTCCAGAGAAATTAATTCAGGACCACTCTTGTAGTCTATTTCCCTTTTTTCTTGTCCTTCTGGTACTTGGAAACTATCTGATTCAGAGTAGAGATTTCATATTCCCTATTTTTAATTTCTTGCTTCAATCCTTCAATCTCTTTTAACTGATCAGAGCACTGCTTCAATACCTTATCTTGTTCTTGTTTCAATCTTTCAATCTCTTTGAGATGATCACAACAGTGATTTATGTCTGCCATTGTCTCATCTTCTATTTTCTGACCTGTCTTTTGTTTCTTATTTACACCTGTGCTCCCCTCAACTTCTAGAGCTCTCTTAGACAAGACTTGGCCAGAGGAATCATGATGTGCCATTTTACGAACATATAGATTAGTAATTACACCCGTGCTGAGCTTAAATTCAATAAGTTTTTGTGGCCGTCCAGACGAGTCCTAGAATAAGACAGATTAACAAATTCAACTCTTTATACCCAAATAAATCCAAGATCCTCAATAAAGGATGAAATTGCCTTGTAATGACAATTAACCTCATCACTTGAGGAACAAACAAAAATTAATTACTAATATACGCCAGAAATTCTACCCAATTAAAAGTGTGAATGACATAAACATATATCTATGGTATGTACCTCTTCCTGGCTGCCTTGGACTTTTTCATATGCATGATGCGCTTCTTGTTCATTCTCAAATATAGCAAAGGCAGAATATATATCTCCTTTAGCTTTAATCGATGGCTTCTGCAAATGAATGATTATGTTAATAGAGAAAAGAGGGATGGGAGGAGAACGAAAACATGAATACATAGACCATTCTATCAACTTAGTGCAGAGTTTAGTGTCTTTGAAAACGTGAACTAATAGGATTAAAGCACTATCCCTTTGAGTATCTTCTCCAGATATATTCATCAATATCCATAATATGAATTGTGACTGTCATTTTCATGTAAAACAGTGACATTACTCTAAAACGCGCTAACTCAAGGGACTATACAGAATATATAAGAACCAAGGAAATGTCTTGAACCTTGACTTCTATTGTAAAGTTCCCAGGTATGGCATTCTGCAATTCTTCACTAGGCACTGTGCTTGGTATCTTGTGAAGGAGTAGCTTGGCCATATTAATTACAGGTACCTAAAACCAAAAGGATATTAAGACATTGATGATGGAACTGGAACCACAGTATTGAAAATTATAAGATCATCAACAATTAAATACAAAAACTCACATCCTCCTGAGCTGATGGAATGGTATCACCAACATCACGCTCTACCTTAGCAAGAACAAGTTTCATTGCTGCACAGGCATCATCTAGACAATTGTGTGGAGAACCTTTCTTTCGAACTTCATAGCCCAACACAGACTGGAAAAAAAAAAAAGATAAATGAGACAATACGCCATGCATCTGAAACAGTCCAAACCTTCATGCATGTGACAGGTTCTTTAAAAGGTTAAATCATAAAATTTTAGAATCGTTTCATGGACTAATTAATAGATTTCACAGTGAGAATATGAAAAATTGACCCAGGTTTCTTGAAACTTGCCTTGCACAAATTATTCAAGGAAGGCTTTCTATAAATAGGCCCATCCGAATATCTAAATGTATATGCAGTATCAATCACCCTTGTATGGTCTATCTTCAATGCTGAAAACAAGAAAAAACGTCATATGGAGAAAAATGAACAAATAAAACTGAAAAGAGCTACATACGTTGTACAGGTAAACTGAAAAGGAACAGAAGAAGATCTAATTAATTGCAACTCAAAACCAACTTGCAGAAACGGTCAACTTACCCTGCAGATCATTGCACAAACTGTGTCCCACTAAAATAGTTCCATCTGACAACAACTTCTTCAAGAATTTCTACAATATGCACCATGAATTGAGGTGAAAAATCTAAATGGATAATTGGATATATCCCTTGAAACCAATAGACAGCCATAATACCTGTATATCTGCTAATGTACATGTAACTCCAAACAAATCTGCTGCAGAAACTCCTGTAATCTCAGTTCTGTAATCAGCAACTTCTTTGTTGGGGTTTACTAGTTCATCCAGTTTGACCTGAAAAGACAAAGTATCGTATATAAGGGACTTGAAAAGGTCTAGGTACTAATACAGTATCTTCCGAGGTGGACAGTAGTTATACCTCTAAGTTTCGATCCACAACGCACACCCTTACTAAAGCTTCAGAGCCATCTTTACATAGAACCATCTCACAATCAACAGCAATGATTGCATTTGATATCATCCCCTTGGACTTTTTCTTGAGCTTTGTGACTACCCAGTCCTGCTTTGCAATTTACACAAGTTAACAAGAAGATGATAAGCCACGTGACCAGGTAGAAACTTCCGGCCAGTAGGCAACTGCATATTTTGTGTAGGGGTACTAAACCCAAAAATGCAAGAAAGGTTTTTGTAACAAAGGATTGATACTGATACAAAAGACAAATTTATGAAACTTGAAAACAAAAAGTAAGCAGAAATGCAGTCAACAAACCTGATCATGTGACGGGAACGAATAATCCAGTGGATATTGTGGGTGTTCAAGAGTTAAACGAACAAGCTTCTGCTCAGGGGATTCATTTTCTGGAGATTTCTTTAACAATTGATCAACCGCTTGACGATTTGAATGGCATTGTACAACTTTAGCCAAGAGCTGAAATTAAACAGGTAAACGATGAACATGGTCGAAATAAGGTAATTGTTAAACTCCTTAAACTCCATATGCACACTTGTTGATTACCTTCAAATCAGCCTCTTTATCAAAAGTCTTCAAGAAAGCAGTCAACACATCGTTTGACCTCTTCCCAGGATCACTCAAGCTAGCCCCAAACTTTTTATCATAACTAGTCAGAAACTGCTTCCAGTCTCCTTTAGCACCCTTCATTCCTCGCTTTTGGGCCAACTTCACAATTTCCACAAGGACCTACCCACCACATATTAGAACAATCAGACATACATTCATATCAGCATCCCACTTTTCCCATAGACACTAGTCATTTTCTTTCCACAATTGCAAATTGTAAATCATATGTACAAAAAACTACAACTTTCTGTACACTGATACTACTCTACTGGGGGTTAGTAAACTTGGTGAGATACCTTAGCTAAGAGTTATGTACTGACTGTAATCGAATAAAGGCAAAGATTGAACCTTTTTCTCTGCGGTGGCGATGAAATCATCCATGGCGATTTTCGGTGGCGTGCGGCTAACTGAGATACCGTTAATTTTTTTTGGGGGTTTACATAGGGTTTTGCCTTATAACCCGGGATGACTTCAAACTAGATCCGTTGGATAGACTTGACTGAAATCGGACGGTTCTCTTAAAGTAACTGGGTTTTACCGAAAATATCCTGAAGTATGAATTTTTGGTCAAACAAACTGATACTATGTACGTACTCACCTTGCCGGTAATGCACAAGCCTAACACAATATCTCTCGAACAGAAGATGGAATATTGTTTTCCAAAAGAAATATGCTATATCTTCGATCACTTTGAAAATTCTGAAGAGGGAGGTTGCAAACAGGTCGGTAGACCTCTAACTTTGAACCAAAAAAGAACATTGTAAAGACAAGTGTCACGCCCCGATTTTCAAATCGATTAATAAGGTATTTTGCCATTAATTACAAACCAATTCGGGAACGTGACTACATGGAATATCAAATACAAATATGCACTAGAATTTTTTTCCTTTTAATTCGAGTACAACAAATATACTCCATGCCCAATAAATGTAAATGCTGACCCGTTCTTTAGGGTTACATATTACAAGCCATAAATTAAATAATAAATTGTTATTACAAAATATTAAATAATTAATCCATCAGAGTTTATTACATAAACAGCGGAAGTCTTATAAACCAATAATATGTATGCAGCCTTGCTTACTCCTGGTTATCCTAACCTGCAGGTATAACCACTACACCGTGGAATAGTGTACCGGGTTATATCAACAAACCCGGTCAGCTTACGAAGCTGGTATGAGTGATCTATGTTTTATTCACACTGTAACATTTTCCCAATTGAATTCTTTTATTTTCAGAAATCAATTAAAACCCAAAAGTTCCATTTCAAATCCGGAAGATTCGTATTATCTAATATACTGAACCTACGTGCCCCATACCACGTATTTTAACCCCACACGCCCCATAAACGTGTATGTTAATACCAGGGTAATCCAGTATGTTAAATAATATAAACCCTCGATCTTTACTCACACAAAACCATTTATAACTTAGCCTGATTAAAAGTGAGATGCATCTCCTTTTAATACATCAAGTTATTTTTAACTTCGCCTGATTAAAAGTGAGAATACTATTTTTCTTCTCCTTTTAATACATCAAGTTAATCATACAATATGCAGTCTAGAGCTCTAACTGAATGGGCTACCATTTTTCACCCATTTAACATTGTCCCCGGTCAGGACAGTCCGTTTGGACAAAAACATTCAAATAGGCAAACACAATATCTTATTTAGAATTATTGTGTTCCCACAAAATTCACAAATCAAAACAATAAAATGAATATTTTTCAAATATTGTTTTAACACCAAAATCACAAACAACACAATATGAATTAATATTCATATATAAAAACATCGTGAGATTCACTCACCTCTAATTCCTGCTGCGTCTTCAAATAGTAACCAGGAATCGACGAGTTCTAGCCAATTGCTTCATGATTTCAAAATTACCTATGAACATGCAATTTCCACTTAGCATATCATAGTTTCCAAAACATTTCATTATCCCTCAAATGTCACTTAGACATTAATAACCATAATTCGGGACAGTTTGACCAAAAGTCAACCGTCGGTCAACGTGGGTCCCACGTCTACTATTCATCAACGGGTCCCACACAAAATCCGAAACTTCCAAAATCTACCAACATGCTTATTTCTAGCATCCTAACATCATATCCAAAAATGGTGATGATCCAACGGTCGGATCATCACGGATCTAACGATCCATAATCATTGCATAATTGATCGTTGATCAAACGATCTAATTTCAATAATCCAACGGTCCAACATGCTTATAATCTCAATATTAACCCCACGATCAAATTTCATGATCATCCAACGGTCGGATCTCTCGAATCGTAAATCGTACGATCCGATTAATCGGGTTAATTGACCATCGGTCAAACGACCGAATTTGACAAAAGTCAAAACACGAAAGTTGTTCGTATCGACGAAACAAGTCAAACGGAGCAAAGAACTGCTCCCGGACCAGCCGGACGCGCCGCCCACGCGCCGCCGCCGGCGGTGGTCAGACCGCCGGTCAAGGTGCTCCGATTGACACCAAATTTTACCAGAATGTAGATCACAACAATCCCAACAAGTTTGATAACTACCTCGAGGTCTGGATCGGAGTGGAAGTGGCCGGAATCGGTGTCGGTGGGTTTTTGATCCCAAAAAGTGCAAATCGTCGTTGCCGCCGATCTAGGCCGTGCCGCCGTGATCCACCACCATGGGGAGGTTGCTGGGGAGGAGGGGAGCAAAACCCAAGAAGGTTCATCGCCGGAGGTGGCCGGAAACGTCGCCGGTGGCTGGGTCGACGTTTCCCGAAACTGCCACCGCACGATCTGCTAACTTCCGGCGAGATCTGGTGGCGGGGAGCACCACCGGTCGACCGGAGACGCCGGTCTGCGTCGGTGGGTGGCCGGCCCGTCGCCGGAAGTAGCCGGACGCGCCCGCACGCGCCGGGTCGGGTCGGCGGGTCAACGGCGGGTCCGCGATCTGCTTGGGAGAATTCCGGAAGTTTCCGGAATTTTCCGGGTATTTTCTGATTTTTATGAAAATTACCCCATATTTATACACTTTCGACCAAACTTCCGAGGGCCATAACTTCTTCATACGATGTCGGTTTTCGGTGAACCAAATTCCTACGAACTCGATTCGACGAGGTCTACAACTTTCATGAAGTAAGTTTTCCCAAATTCTCAACGGGTAAAAAGTTACCTTAATTAACCTTGTGTAACTTTTAATTACCACCGTAATTATCGTTTTACGATGAAAACCCCTAAAAATATGAATTCTCTCCATTTCACTTCAAATTTCACGAACTATTTAATAAAAATAATACGGAAATTTTCGGGGTATTACACCAAGTCTGTGTAAAAGATTGGTGGGAAGTGGAAACCTTACATTACGTAACAGCAACAATACCTGTCTCATTTTTTTAACTTCACATCATGTGAATTGTGAACTAGAGAAAACAACAACAGAGTGGCTCTGCTAATTACTTTATTCTGCTACAATTCATCACAAATTTAATCTATGTGTCTTGATGAGTTTATTGAAAGTAAAATACAAGTGATAAAAATAACATTTCATCATTCTAATTTTCGGTCGTCAGTTACAGAGTAATGAAGATTGATACAGAGCTGCTTAAACTCTTCCATGTTATGCTCGTTTACAAAACGGTGACCGGCCTTGTTGGCTGGCCAGCGCCAGCTTCTCTCCTGATCATTTAGCTGATGTAGAAACCACCGTCATGGTATGTAGGATGGCCAAATGAAATGTCCATCCGGATGACCACGATTAATTAGGCTCTCACATTCTTCATTGGTCGTCTCGTATTTTTGGTAAGGGTAAAAACTCAAAATGGTACCTGAACTATAGCCAAAGGTAGTTTTTGGTACCTACAAATTTTTTTTACCCAAAATGGCACCTGAACTATTGTGCATTTACCCAAAATGGTACCTCCGTAACCCAAAATGGTACCTGAACTATTGCACTATTACTCAAAATGATATCTGAACTATTGTGCATTTACCCAAAATGGTACCCAACTTAACTACGGAGGTACCATTTTGGGTAATGACACAATAGTTCATGTACCATTTTGGGTAAAAAAAATTTGTAGGTACCAAAAAATCATTTTCACAATAGTTTAGGTACTAATTTGGGTTTTTACCCTTTTGGTAAATATAGACACCACTTTTTTTAGCGTGCAATGGACAAGTGAATGGAGTAATTGCCCTTCAGGCCACTCTCAAATCTGGGCAATTAATATAAATGCTGGCCTCTACATCACTGACCACATTGAACTCTGTTAGCAAAGCACGGGGTATGTAGGTCCGGAACGGATTCGGTACACGGAACGTGCATTTGAACGTCCAGCATGCTCCTCACGTGTCCGTTAGATTTTAACGGGCATGACCCACAATCTCTCTCTCTCCTGGTTCTGGTTCTTCCGCTCTCTCTCTCTTCTGGTTTTGGTTCTTCCGCTCTCTCTCTTCTGGTTATGGTTCTTCGGCTCTCTCTCTCTCCTGGTTCTAGTTCTTCCTCTCTCTTTTCTGGTTCTTGGAGCAGGCCCATCTGGATCTTGGACACCATCATATCAGCCAACGCCAATTCCCTCTTGTCCCTTTTCTGGTCCACCGCTTTCAGCCCCAAAATCAACTCCAATAACACCACCCCAAAGCTGTACACGTCACTCTTATCCGTCAAACGGAATGACCGGTGGTAATCCGGGTCCAAGTACTCGGGAGTACCTTGAGGCCCTGTCCAAACGTACCCGGAAGAAGACGACGACGTTTCGGGGAAGACTAAAAGCCTGGACAGCCCAAAATCCCCAACTTCGATTCTCATATCCTTCTCTACGGTACATGCTCCGACTCGGGTTTGGTAGCCTGCCTTCGACTCCGACCCGGATTCCGACTTGTTCTGCAATTGGGTTCTTAGATCTGAAAGGGGACGGGAGCATATGCGAAGTCCGGTATGGAAACTCGGCTAGCCGGCTCAGCTACAAAGCCTCTCAATCCACGATTGAGAGATCATCGAGATCATCGATCTCCATCAACTGTGGACGTAGGCCATCATAACGTCTGTTATCATGAATGGACGGTCTTGATGAAATAAAAACTTAGACCCCTATTTTGAACGGTTGAGATTGTCCGTGCAAAGGCACGGACAGTGCATAGAATCCGTTCCGATGTAGGTCATCCAGGACAGCTTAAAACATTTGTCTGCAGTGATACAACACGTACGTGGCCATAGGATTTGGACGAGGTAGTTAGACGCCCGTAATTAGAGTCTCCAAAGACAGCACATACAACAAGCCCCCTCCAATTGTTATCATCATACAATTTTGGAGGCAACTTCATTCCCACCCTGTGCTTAGCAGAAGACGTACGCCATCTGAGCGTCAGAGAAGCAAATGTTGTATGTGGAGGAAAGATTGAAACTCTTAAGAACAGAAATTGTATGCCCACCAAGACTCAGAGAATAGAGTCTCAGCCATTATACGTACATGATGATCACAAGCCAACCCTGATGTATCTTCTTCTGCAACATATTCTTGCTTGCTATCCCTGTTTTCCAAAAAACGTGAGCTTCTTTTTTTGGTTTTATTTTATTTCTATTTACTCTTTGAAAAGAAAAAAACTTATTTGCAGTTTTTTTTAATTATTTATTGTTTTAGGCTTCTAAAATGATTTTTATTTTCTAAACAATTCAATTAATAAAGGGTGCGCATGATTTTTATTTACTGTTTTAACCATCCTTAAAGAGTGTTTGCTTAATATATAGGACTAGAAAATACTCACACCCATACTCACACCCTATGGGTGTGGAAGTAAGTAGTTACTGTGTGTGGGAATAGGAGTTAGAGGTAGTTTGATTTTTTTTATATATTAATTATATTATTTATTTGTGTTTTGATCACTCTTTTATCCCTAACAATTAAAATAATATATATAGTTATTTAATCTTTAAGGGATATAAAAAAAATTTCAGTTATGGTTGACAACATGAGTTCTTTTAATAATAATATAGATATAGAGTTATAGAAATTTACCAATCAGGAGTTTAGAGGTCAAAACATGAGATAATATATGACTTGTGGCATAGTTTGCTCGCGCAAGCGTACGCACATTATAAAGTTAGTGGATGAGTAAATGAAGACTAGAGTGCCGTACCACAGGGATTGGAATGCCCAAAATCTCACTTGATAATGCGATAGCCTAGACTCTAGCAAATGATCGATGGTGATAATATAGATGGAATGATGTTATGCAAGGTGAGGCATGGATATGAACAAGTGTAGTGAAGTGTGCACTCTTTGGTCTTTTCTTAAATCGAATGAAATGCAACAATCAAAACGCAATCAAACAAATAAAGGAAGCTAAGACAACAAAGGGGAAATGCAAATAAGATAGCCGATTGAGGTTTCAGGTCAACACTAGTCCACTTCAATGCATTGAACAACCACAATAAAATGCTTACAACTATGATTCATGATTCGAATTCATTAAGAATGTAACACTCTTGCCAGCCAAGGTCAAGGTGAACTCTTCTAGTGTTAATCCAAGCCATGTTATGGATCTTGAATCAACACTTTGAGGCTATGATCATAATCAATTCATTCTAATATATGTCCTTCCGAAACAACTCAATTTGCACATGTTAAAGCCATGTTATGGTTCCCTAGCTATATATCCAAAAGCTATGAATATTATCGAAATCTATCTAGAAAGTATGGTTATGCTGATAAGGACTAGAACCAACTCAATTGGCACACTTAGAGCCTAATCAAAGGTCTCTAGCGCATCAACTGGCTATGATCTCAACAATTGCTATATAGAAAGTATGACTGCCAACTAAGGTCATAATCAACTCAACTGGCACACTTAAAGTCCAACCAAGGATCTCTAGTACATCAAAAGGCTATGCATACAAACCAAACATACAACACATGTCATATTCCATTTCCTATGAAAATAGAGGCACCACCCACCAATTCCACATCAAGATAATGCTAGAAACAAAGCTAGAAATGGTGAATTCCCTAACCCATGTATCTAACATATGAAATTCAAATATAGACATGCTCATGAATCAAAATTACATCACATATCAAAGTAAGAGGTTCAATACATATCTATGGACTAGGGCACACAGCTCTAGCCCCAAATCCCATGTAACTACTCACTACACATTAGAATCAACATCATGAATTACAAGATTAACAAGCAAGAATCAAGGTAAAACAAATAAAGGATGAGAAATGCTCAGTGAGATGGCAACTGCTCCAATCTTGTGCCACTTAAGGCTTGTTGCAAGCTTTCTTCTTCTCCTCCTTGTTCCACCTTGCTCCAAACTCCAATATCTTGATTTCCTACGGTGATGTGAGGATCTCCAGCAACAAAGTGGAAGATGATATAGATATTAGTGTGGGAAAAAAAATTGGTGAAGGAAGTTTTGTGAAAAGAGGAAATAAAGAGTGAGAAAATGGTGGTAGGAGGTGGCTGGCAGGACCGGCACGACTAGTCGCCAGTTGCAGACGACCATTCGTCAGCATAAATGAAAAAAAAAAAGGAAAAACTAAGAAATGGAGAAGAAGAGGAAAGGTGGAGAGCTAAAGTGTTTGGGGCTGAATGGAGGTAGCCTAAATGAGGTAAAAATGGGAATATATAGGTGGAAGAGAAGGGATCAAGGGATAAATGGTAAAAATTAGGAGGTGGTAATGATCTAAAGATGGAAAACTGGTCAAAGATAAAGGGAAATTACGAGGAAATCTTAGGAGAAAGTTAGGTGAAATAGGGTAGGAAAGTTTGGTGAAGGACAATGAGGTAAAATGTTAAAGTAATTATCTAATATATATAATACTAAAACATGCATGAGTTGTAAAAATTCAAAAACTCATGTTTTGCATATAAATTTAATAAAACAAGAGCAAAAGAGTAAATAGCAAAACTAAAAGATAAATAAAAGGGAAAAAATCACCTTTAGTCCCTCAACTTTGACTCGTTCGACACTTTCGTCCCTGAACTTTGAAATATATCACTTTCGTCCCTGAACTTCAACACCGACTATCACTTTCGTCCTTGACCGGAAAAAAAAATGGTGCAAAACCTATGCCAAAATGTTCTCACGGATGAGAGGAGTAACTTTTATAACTGGGGCTAAACTTGATTCGGCCTAGAATGGCTCGAATTTAGCCCGAAAGCCGGCCGAAACTTTAATTGTAAAATTCTCCGCCGTCCGGCAACGGTTTAAGGTGGGGTTGGTGGCGTTGAACTCGCCTTAAGGAGGGCTTCAAAGCCCAGTATGTGTTGTCATTCGAATTGGCCGGAATCGGAGGTTTATTCGGTGCAAACTTCGGTCAGGGATGAAATGATAGTTTTTTTCAAAGTTCAGGGACTAAAGTGATATATTTCAAAGTTCAGGGACGAAAGTGTCGAATGAATCAAAATTCAGGGACTAAAGGTGATTTTTTCCCTAAATAAAAATATATCAATGTCTCATACCCACTTGCCCACTTCTTCCATTTTTTTATTTATTAGTTTTTTTGTTTTATCTCTCATTTTATATTTGAACATTTATTTTTTAATTAATTTAAAAAATACAATAATAAAATAGATGGAGCCCAAAAATAGACCAAAATTTTTGGCACATCAGAGACCAGTAGATCGATCCATTGCATAGAAATTAGGCTTAATTGTCAAAACACCCCTTGAACTTGGCTATAATTGTTAGTTTGCATCCCAAAATTGCAATTGTAAAAATTGACCCTCTTAACTTAGCAAAATTGCTAATTTACACCACCTCCTTCGTCAATTCTAACATTTTTCATTCAAATGTTGGTCATGTGCTGTCACGCCCCGATTTTCAAATCGATTAATAAGGCATTTTGCCCTTAATTACAAACCAATTCGGGAACGTGACTACATGGAATATCAAATACAAATATGCACTAGAATTTTTTTCCTTTTAATTCGAGTACAACAAATATACTCCATGCCCAATAAATGTAAATGCTGACCCGTTCTTTAGGGTTACATATTACAAGCCATAAATTAAATAATAAATTGTTATTACAAAATATTAAATAATTAATCCATCAGAGTTTATTACATAAACAGCGGAAGTCTTATAAACCAATAATATGTATGCAGCCTTGCTTACTCCTGGTTATCCTAACCTGCAGGTAAAACCACTACACCGTGGAATAGTGTACCGGGTTATATCAACAAACCCGGTCAGCTTACGAAGCTGGTATGAGTGATCTATGTTTTATTCACACTGTAACATTTTCCCAATTGAATTCTTTTATTTTCAGAAATCAATTAAAACCCAAAAGTTCCATTTCAAATCCGGAAGATTCGTATTATCTAATATACTGAACCTACGTGCCCCATACCACGTATTTTAACCCCACACGCCCCATAAACGTGTATGTTAATACCAGGGTAATCCAGTATGTTAAATAATATAAACCCTCGATCTTTACTCACACAAAACCATTTATAACTTAGCCTGATTAAAAGTGAGATGCATCTCCTTTTAATACATCAAGTTATTTTTAACTTCGCCTGATTAAAAGTGAGAATACTATTTTTCTTCTCCTTTTAATACATCAAGTTAATCATACAATATGCAGTCTAGAGCTCTAACTGAATGGGCTACCATTTTTCACCCATTTAACATTGTCCCCGGTCAGGACAGTCCGTTTGGACAAAAACATTCAAATAGGCAAACACAATATCTTATTTAGAATTATTGTGTTCCCACAAAATTCACAAATCAAAACAATAAAATGAATATTTTTCAAATATTGTTTTAACACCAAAATCACAAACAACACAATATGAATTAATATTCATATATAAAAACATCGTGAGATTCACTCACCTCTTAATCCTGCTGGGTCTTCAAATAGTAACCGGGAATCGACAATGCTAGTCAAAAGCTTCAAGATTCCAAAATACCTATGAACATGCAATTTTCCATTTAGCATATCATAGTTTCCCAAAACGTTACATTATTCCTCAAATGTCACTTAGACATTAATAACCATAATTCGGGACAGTTTGACCAAAAGTCAACCGTCGGTCAACGTGGGTCCCACGTCTACTATTCATCAACGGGTCCCACACGAAATCCGAAACTTCCAAAATCCACCAACATGCTTATTTCTAGCATCCTAACATCATATCCAAAAATGGTGATGATCCAACGGTCGGATCATCACGGATCTAACGATCCATAATCATTGCATAATTGATCGTTGATCAAACGATCTAATTTCAATAATCCAACGGTCCAACATGCTTATAATCTCAATATTAACCCCACGATCAAATTTCATGATCATCCAACGGTCGGATCTCTCGAATCGTAAATCGTACGATCCGATTAATCGGGTTAATTGACCATCGGTCAAACGACCGAATTTGACAAAAGTCAAAACACGAAAGTTGTTCGTATCGACGAAACAAGCCAAACGGAGCAAAGGACTGCTCCCGGACCGGCCGGACGCGCCGCCCACGCGCCGCCGCCGGCGGTGGTCAGACCGCCGGTCAAGGTGGTCCGATTGACACCAAATTTTACCAGAATGTAGATCACAACAATCCCAACAATTTTGATAACTACCTCGAGGTCTGGATCGGAGTGGAAGTGGCCGGAATCGGTGTCGGTGGGTTTTTGATCCCAAAAAGTGCAAATCGTCGTTGCCGCCGATCTAGGCCGTGCCGCCGTGATCCACCACCATGGGGAGGTTGCTGGGGAGGAGGGGAGCAAAACCCAAGAAGGTTGGTGCGCCGCCGTGGCCGGAGGAAGGAGATCGGACCGGGTCCGATTTTACCCGAATCGGGTTTCTCGATTGGAGGCCGTACAGGCCGCGCCGCCGTCGGGGAAGACCACCGGTCGGACGGCGAGGTGACGGCGAGCCCGTCTGGGCCAGCCCAGTGGCCGGACGTCGCTGGACGCGCCCGCACGCGCCGGGTCGGGTCGGCGGGTCGGCGGCGGGTCCGCGGGTCTGCTTGGGAGAATTCCGGAAGTTTCCGGAATTTTCCGGGTATTTTCTGATTTTTATGAAAATTACCCCATATTTATACACTTTCGACCAAACTTCCGAGGGCCATAACTTCTTCATACAATGTCCGTTTTCGGTGAACCAAATTCCTACGAACTCGATTCGACGAGTTCTACAACTTTCATGAAGGAAGTTTTCCCAGATTCTCAACGGATAAAAAGTTACCTTAATTAACTTTGTGTAACTTATAATTACCACCGTAATTATCGTTTTACGATGAAAACCCCTAAAAATATGAATTGTCTCCATTTCACTTCAAATTTCACGAACTATTTAATAAAAATAATACGGAAATTTTCGGGGTATTACAGTCTACCCTCCTTAAAGGAATTTCGTCCCGAAATTAGGACGCAGAGTACACCCAAGGTTATCACACTTCAATTCCAAAATCCAAAGTTTTATTGATAACTTAGGTAGTACATATCAAGCCAAAACATAAACAAACCACACAACTTCCGAAATACTCCTATTACAATTTCTAAGATTGCCTCACAGGGCTTACACTACCAGAAGCCATCCTTAAACCTCCAGTAGTGACTTCGTGGATAAGAGGCCGGATGTCTCGGAATTCCATACATCATCAGCTGATAGAAATATGCTGCCTCTACGAAACACTTGCAAGTGTCGCAACATTCTCTAGCTGCATGCCTATCTCCATCCACGTCCCACATGTCCTGGCCAAAAGGACGCCAAAAACTTGACTCACCGCAAGTAAGACATTTACCGGCGGGCAGGAAAGCAGTAGTCGACGGAAAATACAATAGTAGATGCTCATGACAAAACTCAGCCTGATGCATCATCCGCTCGACTTCTTGTCTACAGTAGTAGATGTTCCATCCGCTTCTCCACCAGTCGAGGGCTTCACACAGTCGCTGCACCGTTTTCTGCTGCTCGGCTCGTGGTCCCATTATCATCTTAATCATGCATGCTGCATAAAATGCAACATGATGACCTACCACCGAACTGGGACGCGAACCATAGAATGTTCCTGGTTTGCATGCCGCATCGAAATACTCCAGGGCTAAAGATATGTTCGCTGCCTCCACGAGTACTCGTATTCCCATTCGGAACAGAGACTCCGGGTTCTTCGCTTCCCAGCATCGATTTGCGAAGATGCGCACCTGCCTGTCCGCTTCTATGGAACCAGTGGGTCTGGATCCACCATCGAACCCATCCATGTCGATCGCTGCAAGAGTAGACCAGCTATCGGCATACTCCTTGAAGGTATTCGAGACACAACGGAGTTCCATTGTGCTCTGCAGGGATGCGGTAGCAACCAACTGGAATATGTACTTCCAGATCTCCACCGGAAGTTCACTCCAATCAGTATTCTTTGATCTCTTACTGCACTCTCCTTTGCTCACCATTTTGCAAATTCTAGTAGATGTGTTTGTTTGAAATCAGATATGAGTTAAGTAACACAGCTCCTTATCCTATGTATTTAAACACAACTTTCCACCGTAAGGGAAATCTTTCTTTAATGTAAGTGCGGTGCACTCAACAACCCACTAAGAATAATTATTGCTCATATCTGTCTCAATTACTCAAAAGTATCGCCCACGATGCAAGATTCCACAAGATTTAAATCAACAAAATCTCAGTTTTCCACTAACGTCGATCATAATGGCTCTTTACTTTAACTTTCGCATAATTAATTCCTCAAAAGATGCGAGGTCTCACAAGAGTGGAACTGTATGTGGAAAATCCATGCATCGGGGAAAAGAAATCTTCCACGATCTCCAAGGGCTCCGACAATTAGCTGTAAATCAGCCACTCACTTTTGCTTTTGAAATTTTCAAATCCTCCACCAACAATAAATATACACCTTACGCATCCACTAACAGATACTTTCCATTAGTGCCATAACCTCCTTTCTCTTTCAAAGAGAACTTCTTCACCCCACTTCTCAGAAATTTACACCAACTCAAACATGTCACGCAAAGTGAATTCGTTCAGTGAATTACTTCAATCTGATCCCTCTGAAAGCCAATTCTTTGAGGGCTTAGATGAAATAATTTCACCAGCAATCGAATTCAACAACGATATCGACATGCTAGACATGCTTCTAGCAGAAGACGAAGCCATTGAAGTAGCCCCAAGTCCACAAGTATCATCTCCACAAGCTGAACCTGGTTCATCCAAACGTATTCCACCGAGGAAGAGCTTCACCAAATACCAAGTCCAAGCATTGAAGGACTTCGTCGAGGCTTTTCCACAGCCAACTGTTCAACAACGACAAGATTTGGGTGACCAAATAAGGTTAACGTTTGCACAAGTCTCTGCGTGGGTGATAAAGCATCGACCCAAAACGCCTGCCCAAACAACTCGTCAACAAAATTTTCTGCTGAGACAGCAAATCAATGAGCTTCAAGCTCAACTTAGCCAGTACCAAGCAGCATTCAACAGAATCAACTGCAACCACTGTGGAAAACGAGTTACTCCCAATAGTGAGCTACTAAAAGGGATTGAAGAGACTACCCCACAACCTCAGACTCTTCCAATTCCTGCAGTCATCGGTCCAAGGGAAAAGTCTCACATGAGGAGGGATATTCAAAAGTGTATGTCGATCCCACATCACTCTTCTTCTACACACCAACCATCAGACAACAACAACCGTTCAGAACCTGAAGAAGCATCTGTCGTGGCAGAAGCATCTGTCGTGGCAGACACAACTAAGATTTCTGAAATCATTGTGTCGGTCAGAGATGAGCTAATCATCATGGCATCTGCTGCTGCGCCACTGTGGATCTCTGCACTCAAATCCAGCTCTGTCACGCTTCATGAGTTCCTGAATGAAGCAGAGTACAAGAGAATCTTCACTAACGGTATTGATCTTACTCCCACTAACTTCCAAACCGAAGCTTCTCGCTACACAGCCACTGTTCCCCTCAGTCCTGTCGTACTCGTGAATCTCTTCATGGATGTGGACCAATGGTCCACCATATTCGGTAGCATCATTTCAAGGGCGAGTATCCTTGATGTCTTGTCATCAGGGACTACTGAAAGCTACCACGACACCATCCAAGTCATGACTGCTGAATTCCAGGTGACCAGTCCATCTGTCTCCACTCGTGTAACTCACTTTGTTCGTTATTGCCAACGACAAACAGAACAAAGTTGGGCAATAATTGACGTCTCTGTGGACGGGTTAAGCTCAAATCTGGGTCCACACCCAAGATCTCAATGCAAGAAGCGTCCATCCGGATGCTTAATCCAAGATTTGTTCAACGGCAGCTCTCGTGTCGTATGGGTGGAACATGTTGATGTACAGGATCAAATCATGCACCAAACATACCGAACGCTAGTGGAGTCAGGCTTAGCCTTTGGAGCAAGGCGATGGGTAGAAATACTTCAGAGGCAAGCGGAAAGGTTAAATTATTCCGCGGCTGACACTTATCCACCTCAAGACTTTTGTGTCATACCATCTGTGGAAGGAAGAAGAAACATGTTGCAGATGGCATGCAGAATAGTGACAGACTTTTGCACAGACATCGGCAACTCTACTGCTCATGAATGGAAGGTAGCTGAACAAACCAAGTTCAGGGGTTCAGGGATAAGAGTCTCCACCAACAAAATCTGGAACAGGCTGAATAAGCCTCATGGTCTCACTCGAACTGCATCTGCAATAATCCAGCATCATGTCTCTCACAGAAAGCTGTTTGACTTCCTCACTGACGTACAAACTCGGAACCAGTGGGACCATCTAGCATTGGAAAAAGAAGTACAGGAGATTGCACATATCACAACTGGTCATGATCCACGCAATTGTGTCTCCTTGTTGCAAATGCACAACACCTATATACTCCAAGAAAGTTGTACTGATTCAACAGGGTCAAACGTGATTTATGCCCCTATTAGTCAGTCAACGGTGCAGAAGTTAATAGGCGGTTGTGAGTTAGGTACAATTGTATTCCTAACTTCAGGTTTTTCAATTCTACCAGATATGCCTACTGCTGGAAGAACAGAAGGGGTCTCAGACAATCCATACATTGGTTGTCTAGTAACGGTAGCAACACAGATCTCTACTGAGTTGCTGAAGAACAAGAAAGGGTCAGTGGATCAAGTCTGTCGTTTGATCCAGGGTACGGTTGAGAGAATTAGAAATGTAGCCATGTAAGACTATCAATTTCGGAATTGTAATTTGTACTTTATATTCTTAACAACACAACAGCACTGAAGAGCATATGATGGGGATCCGCCGCGGTCGGGCCATCACTCGATAAATACTGTGCGTAATTAAGCATACGAAGTAACCATTACTTAAATAAATCTAAGAACCTAACGCCAAACCGTAAACCGATGCTAAGCTCTAAACCCTAACTTCACTTCTCAATTCTACAACTCGTTTCATTTCCGTAGAGCGTTCCATTGCTCAATCACTTCCTTAGAGCATTGTTTTGCTCTGATACCAATCTGTCACGCCCCGATTTTCAAATCGATTAATAAGGCATTTTGCCCTTAATTACAAACCAATTCGGGAACGTGACTACATGGAATATCAAATACAAATATGCACTAGAATTTTTTTCCTTTTAATTCGAGTACAACAAATATACTCCATGCCCAATAAATGTAAATGCTGACCCGTTCTTTAGGGTTACATATTACAAGCCATAAATTAAATAATAAATTGTTATTACAAAATATTAAATAATTAATCCATCAGAGTTTATTACATAAACAGCGGAAGTCTTATAAACCAATAATATGTATGCAGCCTTGCTTACTCCTGGTTATCCTAACCTGCAGGTAAAACCACTACACCGTGGAATAGTGTACCGGGTTATATCAACAAACCCGGTCAGCTTACGAAGCTGGTATGAGTGATCTATGTTTTATTCACACTGTAACATTTTCCCAATTGAATTCTTTTATTTTCAGAAATCAATTAAAACCCAAAAGTTCCATTTCAAATCCGGAAGATTCGTATTATCTAATATACTGAACCTACGTGCCCCATACCACGTATTTTAACCCCACACGCCCCATAAACGTGTATGTTAATACCAGGGTAATCCAGTATGTTAAATAATATAAACCCTCGATCTTTACTCACACAAAACCATTTATAACTTAGCCTGATTAAAAGTGAGATGCATCTCCTTTTAATACATCAAGTTATTTTTAACTTCGCCTGATTAAAAGTGAGAATACTATTTTTCTTCTCCTTTTAATACATCAAGTTAATCATACAATATGCAGTCTAGAGCTCTAACTGAATGGGCTACCATTTTTCACCCATTTAACATTGTCCCCGGTCAGGACAGTCCGTTTGGACAAAAACATTCAAATATGCAAACACAATATCTTATTTAGAATTATTGTGTTCCCACAAAATTCACAAATCAAAACAATAAAATGAATATTTTTCAAATATTGTTTTAACACCAAAATCACAAACAACACAATATGAATTAATATTCATATATAAAAACATCGTGAGATTCACTCACCTCTAATTCCTGCTGCGTCTTCAAATAGTAACCAGGAATCGACGAGTTCTAGCCAATTGCTTCATGATTTCAAAATTACCTATGAACATGCAATTTCCACTTAGCATATCATAGTTTCCAAAACATTTCATTATCCCTCAAATGTCACTTAGACATTAATAACCATAATTCGGGA
This sequence comes from Rubus parviflorus, assembly GCA_029955375.1. Classification (NCBI taxonomy): domain Eukaryota; kingdom Viridiplantae; phylum Streptophyta; class Magnoliopsida; order Rosales; family Rosaceae; genus Rubus; species Rubus parviflorus. The sequence continues at coordinate 5,465,194 of JARGGL010000010.1, forward strand.
CAGTTTGACCAAAAGTCAACCGTCGGTCAACGTGGGTCCCACGTCTACTATTCATCAACGGGTCCCACACGAAATCCGAAACTTCCAAAATCCACCAACATGCTTATTTCTAGCATCCTAACATCATATCCAAAAATGGTGATGATCCAACGGTCGGATCATCACGGATCTAACGATCCATAATCATTGCATAATTGATCGTTGATCAAACGATCTAATTTCAATAATCCAACGGTCCAACATGCTTATAATCTCAATATTAACCCCACGATCAAATTTCATGATCATCCAACGGTCGGATCTCTCGAATCGTAAATCGTACGATCCGATTAATCGGGTTAATTGACCATCGGTCAAACGACCGAATTTGACAAAAGTCAAAACACGAAAGTTGTTCGTATCGACGAAACAAGCCAAACGGAGCAAAGGACTGCTCCCGGACCGGCCGGACGCGCCGCCCACGCGCCGCCGCCGGCGGTGGTCAGACAGCCGGTCAAGGTGGTCCGATTGACACCAAATTTTACCAGAATGTAGATCACAACAATCCCAACAATTTTGATAACTACCTCGAGGTCTGGATCGGAGTGGAAGTGGCCGGAATCGGTGTCGGTGGGTTTTTGATCCCAAAAAGTGCAAATCGTCGTTGCCGCCGATCTAGGCCGTGCCGCCGTGATCCACCACCATGGGGAGGTTGCTGGGGAGGAGGGGAGCAAAACCCAAGAAGGTTGGTGCGCCGCCGTGGCCGGAGGAAGGAGATCGGACCGGGTCCGATTTTACCCGAATCGGGTTTCTCGATTGGAGGCCGTACAGGCCGCGCCGCCGTCGGGGAAGACCACCGGTCGGACGGCGAGGTGACGGCGAGCCCGTCTGGGCCAGCCCAGTGGCCGGACGTCGCTGGACGCGCCCGCACGCGCCGGGTCGGGTCGGCGGGTCGGCGGCGGGTCCGCGGGTCTGCTTGGGAGAATTCCGGAAGTTTCCGGAATTTTCCGGGTATTTTCTGATTTTTATGAAAATTACCCCATATTTATACACTTTCGACCAAACTTCCGAGGGCCATAACTTCTTCATACAATGTCCGTTTTCGGTGAACCAAATTCCTACGAACTCGATTCGACGAGTTCTACAACTTTCATGAAGGAAGTTTTCCCAGATTCTCAACGGATAAAAAGTTACCTTAATTAACTTTGTGTAACTTATAATTACCACCGTAATTATCGTTTTACGATGAAAACCCCTAAAAATATGAATTGTCTCCATTTCACTTCAAATTTCACGAACTATTTAATAAAAATAATACGGAAATTTTCGGGGTATTACATGTGCCACTCATATGAGGGGCAATATAGTCATTTTAGGTCTAAAAAATAAATATATATTATTAATAAAAAATTCATGCAAAAAAATTAATAAAAATGATCGAGGAGAAATAATTCATACAAAAAAGTTAATAAATAATAATTTTTAACAAGTTTTTTTTATAAGAAACAATTTATGATAAGTTAAGAATATAGAAAAAGAAAATAAATATGTTTTTTAAAAATATATTTGTATTTTTGGCATAGAATATATATTTGTTTTAAAACAAACATTTTTTTTTAAAATGACCATATTGCCCCTCACATGAGTAACACATTACCAACATTTGGATGGAAAAGTTATAATTGACGGAAATGGTAGAAATTGACAATTTTTGCCAAGTTAAGAGAGTCAATTTCCACAATTACAAGTTCGGAGTGCAAATTGACAATTATACCTAAGTTCAGGAGGTGTTTTGGCAATTATGCTTAGAAATTAAGATACGAATATTTCGCACGTGAAACATAAAAAAAAATAAAAATACATGGAGCCCATAATAAACTAATTTTTGCCACATCAGAGACCACTAGATCAATTCACCACACTATAAATCAAGACACAAATGTTTTACACGCGCGAGCGCGGCCTTTCGCATGAGCATAGCATGTACAGGAACCATACAAGCACGTCCACATACAATCCATAATAAATGCCGAAAGAAATCCCTACATCTGGGCCGGAAGATGTGGATGTCTGGTCCAGGTTTGAAAGTGATCCAACCCGAATACCCGGGGTCTCATATCTAGATCCGAACCCCACCTGGATCCCAAGACCCAAGTTTGAATTGACCCGGCCCACGAAACGATTCAGTTGAAAAATGCAAACTTAGACTATAAATCCATCAGTGAGAGGATCTTGATTGAAAAAAACATATAGAAACAAGTCAAACAATACTTATATCATAATCTAGTCCCCTCTGGCCATTAGTATTATGGCCGGCTATTACTGGCTCTTTCTGTTTGCTTATTCCTTTCTATAGTAGTTGATTATAGTTTTGAGTCTTTCGACCAAGCGATATTGGCCGGACATGGAAATATTATAATGAAAGTGGTCATCTTATATTGCTAGCTTCCCATCTGGCCAAACAACTCTATACATCATCAGATACCAACTTGACTATTTTGCATCTCAGCCAAATTTTTTTTCCTCTCTTCTTCTTATATTACCAAACCGATTTTCATGTACCAAATTTGACATATATCAGGAACCATGATTTTTATGTGGTTTTTCATCTTGGTTTGCCTAAATTCAAGCCATGCTCAACAGTACTATGACCAATCCGAATGTTCTTCAAATATCAGTTACCCCGGTTCTAGATACACTTGCAATATGTTCCAGAATTCATGCACAACATACATGGTATACAGAGCCAACCAACATTTTCAGACTATTGCAAGTATCTCAGACTTGTTTCACATGGACTCTGATGCAATTCTTGGACTCAACAATCTTACATCTCCTTTTGATGTGCTCAAACCAGGAAGAGAGGTTCTTATCCCCATCAACTGTTCTTGCTCAGGTCAATATTTTCAGGCAAGTTTCAGCTACATGGTGTCTGAAAGCACATCATACTCCGAGATAGCTTGCGGAGTTTTTGAAGGCTTACTCAAGTCCTCTACACTTGCTGAGGAAAACTCGGTTCAAGAAAGCAAATTCATCAACGTCGGTGCTGAGCTTCGCGTGCCTCTAAGATGTGCTTGTCCTGATAACTTAGCTAGTAGTAAAGGAGTGAAGTACCTTGTGACATACCCTTTCGTCGAAGGAGATGGACCAATCACGTTGAGTAAGAGGTTTGGCATTTCTATTGAAGATTTATGGTCAGTCAATAATTTAGAATCACCAAACCCAACTGTATATCCAAACACAACTGTTTTAGTTCCCTTGAGAGCACCTCCACTTCTGAACTTCAATATTCCAGATTCTCCACCTCCAGCTCCTGGTTTTCTTCCCACAATTTCTGTTGTAAAGCCGATTAAAAGCACAAGACTAAGGAGTTTGTATATAGCAGGGTCTGTTGTGGGGTTTTCTCTGCTTCTGTTAGCTTTGATTGCATGTGTAGTTTTGTATAGAAGGGCCTTAAAGAAGTGGAAGACTGAGAAGTTGCACTCCTTTAATGCTAGAAGCTCTCCGCTTTCAACTTCAACGATCAGAAGCCCTCTTAAATCCGGTCTAACGGGTAGATCAAGCTCTCCAATGTCGACATGTTTATCTCCGGATATTCTTGCTGGACTAAAGTACTCTTTGTTCAATTACAGCATAGAAGAGATCAGGAGAGCAACAAGGGATTTCAATGAAGAGAACAAAACTGGTGCTCTAGTCTATAGAGGGGTGATAAACAATGCTGAAGTGATGATCAAGCAGATGACATTTGTTGAAACTAGCCATGTTATAGATGTCCATTCGAAAATCAACCACATCAATATCTTGAACTTGGAGGGTGTTTCTTATGGAGAAGGTGACTTGTCCTGGTCATATCTAGTGTTTGAGCTTCCAAGCAATGGCTGCTTGAGGGACTGCTTGTCATCTCATACATCTAATCCTCTCGAGTGGTCTCAACGAACACAAATAGCTTTTGATATTGCCACAGGACTGCACTATTTGCACTGCTGTACTTTCCCCTCCTATGCTCACTTAAACATAAACACTAGAAATATTTTTGTGACAGCAAATTGGAGGGCCAAACTTGCAAATATTGGAACTTTTTCTGCATTAGGATCTTCCGAAAACAAAGGATGGGTTGCACCAGAGTACCTACTATACGGCTCAGCTTCTGAAAAAGTGGATATTTTTGCTTTTGGGGTTGTCTTACTTGAACTCATCTCAGCAAGAGAGGACATTGATGGGAAGTTATTCAAAGAATCCATCAAGTTTTTGGGAGGGGGTGCTAGTGAAGGCGGTTTCCTTGAGCAACTTAGGAGCTTCATGGATCAACAGTTAGAGGATTACCCTCTTGCAGAGGCTCTGTGTCTAGCTGTTTTAGCTAAGGCATGTGTGGAGGATGATCCTCTCCATAGGCCATCGATCGATGATATCATTAAAGTCCTTGCCAGAATGGTAGGACCAGAAGTCGATCGACGAGTATGGTAGAACATTAGTCCATCATTTGGTACTTTAATGTTGTAAAATGAGTAGTACGTTACGCATAATATATGGTTGTTCAAGTTTGTTTATAAGTGATTTTGGATGCTTAATTAGTTTCTCTGATATCATGTGTGTTCCCACTGCATAGGTAACTAGGTTATTTAAGAAAAGGGCTAGGCGACTAATCTTATGGAAATTAATTCTGTTTTTGTTTATATATATAAGTAAGAATCCAAACGTATGTAATTGGAGGATATAAATGGTTAGATTCCATTTGGTCATTGCTCACATCACATGCATTTGTAATCTGTTGTCTGAATGAGACTTATTTAACAACGTCTAGATGCTTAATCTTTTGTTGGTTGGGATCCTATTGGTCAGGTCGACTCACATCACATATTAGTTGTTAGCTCGTTGCTTTCACTTGTTCAATACTTGCCTCAGATCATGTTTTATAATTCTAAAAGCTTTTTGGACCACCTTGATAACCAGAAGCTATTCAGAAAGGCACCATTAATTGCTTTTAGGATGGAGAGTAATGGTGCTGATCAACTCATCCATGTTACTAGCTAATATGTATTAACTTGTTGCTGAAGAAAAATTTCTGAGGGGGATATTGCATCATTGATTCATTGGTAGCAAAGGATGCTAATGCTGAAGTGATTTTTCACCATTTGAATTTTTGAGACAAACAAGCTTATTGCAAAAGATTGAGATAATATATATCACTCTTATATATTCAATATATTCTGAGCCAAACCCTTTTAATTCTAAGATGATCATTACACATGGCCTTCCACCCTTAGCTGATTCCCCTCGTTTTTCTGCTTTATTCTCTAACATGTATGAATTATACGTACGTGTAACACAAAAACAAGTGAAGAAAAGCTAAAAAGATGTAAAAAGAAAGATATGCTAGAGAATAATATATGAACATAATTTGTGTATTTAGCCTAGTCCATGCATCTTTTCTCGAGGTTTCAGGACCTGCAATAAGTGATAGATTGTAATGCTTGAGCCACAAAGACGTTCTAGGTAGATTCAGTCCTGTTCCTGTGTACTGGGTTTATAAAGTTGCACTGAGCGCCTGTTTATCGGTTGTACTGGTCTTGCATTTGTTTCTGACTCCTGCAAGATCTTCCACATTAGTATTTTGTATCAATGTTTATGCATATATTTTTTCACATTAAAGAGATTTTGCCAAATAGGTTGACATGTTAAGTTGCTAGACTGCGAATCAAGACCGTTGATTAGGTAAAACCATGTCTAAGTATGCGATCCTAGCCTGACTCATCGATCATTGACACATGCAGTACGAATAACATGCAGCATATGTGGCAAGAGGATATCAGAAACTTTTGAGAGTACGTAGTTATTGAACTTACATCATGAACAGCTTTTCGGAGGAATTTCACCTGTTCCTTTGAAACGGTCCTCACCTGATGAGTTAAAATGAGATTCAGATACGGTTTTGTCACTATAATTATAACACTAGTAGAAAATGGATTGATTGATTCTTATTTTGGCTAGGAAAGTGTAGAAAATCAAACCTCTTCAACAAGGGTCCAGAGGACATTTTGTGTGCAAGGAGGAATTGTAAGAGAGCCTATATATCTGTAATACTTTGTACTGACTGTTTTTATTTGCCTGGGATCAACCATACCAATTATTTTCTCTTCTTCACTGCTATGAGATAAGTCTTCTAAATAGTCCATCATCTAAACACAGACAAAAAAAAGAAGAAGCACAACAAGCTAGCATAAGAGAGGAATAAAACTATAACGGTGGTTACATTTGAGGACCATATCTCTTATGCAATGTAATGTAGTCACATGTAGCATCATGAACGAAAGAGTTTTATGATTACCTGCGTCAAAAATGGATCTGGTTTTCCAATCTTATACAGGATTCCGATAACAGCAATGCTTCCATTTGGACCGTCATGAACCAGATGTACCTCTAAATCAAACTGCTTGCCGTTGATAGTGTGTTCAGAAGGTGAGTGCCAGTGGCATTGTTTGACTCTATACTGAGTTCCATTGATTGGAATATATCCTGCATCATCTTGCCATTTTAACTGCATCCACAAATTATTGAGAGAGCTAGATCGAATTAAAATTATATAAGACCAAATTCAACTTTAAGTGCACCTTCTACTTTTACTAACCGGGAAAGTTTCACTTTCCAAACAATATGACACGTTGTGTTATGAAACTGTTAATCTTTAATCTTGACCATTGATGTAGTAAAATTTTGTTGAAATATGTGTCGATCAGATTCTCAGTCTAACAACATAAAGTGCCTCTATTATTTACCCTTATATATGTTAGGTGACCAATTCTTTTGAATACATTTGATTTCTTAATTTCTTACCATCATATCATGGCCTCTATTCTTAAGAGTGGCATTGCAAGCCCTGTAGCTACCCTGAAGGCTCCCTAAATTTGAGACCACATCAACTCTGTCATCTAACAGATCGATCGGAGACTGCAACGATCCGTTGTTACACATGCTCCATTCATGTCGGATCTTTCCCCATCTAGCAGGCCCCTTCTCACTGTCATCATCATAATTAAACTCCCTCTCATCCTCTGCACCATCAACAATAAGAAACATGTGAATTAGTCATATTTAAATCTAAGGGAAGGAGGTATTTCAAAGTACTAACTACTAAGGAATTGAAGTGACAAATTCCAGTTTCAAATGCCACCAATTCACAATTTTTTTTTTTCAGTAATATGGGGTTGTCATTTGAACCTCAAAGCTAACCTCCAAGCAACAATATAAATCATGATTTCAAATCCTTCCATGCAAATGCACTCTAAAATTGATAAAAAGGGCCGGATCATATATCCATATAAAATAGGTACATGTTCATGGACATGGAGTACTACTGTACTACTTTATAAAGTAAACGCATTGGAATAGGAATTCATAAATTAATCCAAGGACAATGCATAGTTAGTACGTTCTAACAATATACAGATTGTAACATATATATATATATATATATATATATATATATATATATATATATTCTTGCCCTTACCAACTTCATCATGTGAGGTTGCTTGGTACGAATGCAAAATGAGAACAATACTGCAAAACAAGACTAATAAGCTGGATAGCTTCTTCATTTTTGAGCTGAATGCAAGCTGCACTTGGAGCATATCGTATCAACGATAGCTTATATAGAGGGTAGCATATCACTGTATCAGCCTTTAATTTGTTGTAGTATGAACGTAGAAAAAGATGACATGTATCTTTTACTAGAATTTCTTCTTCCCGCCAACTGGCCAAGACCAGACAATGTCTCAGGTACAATAATAGTGATACTTCTACAAGGTTGAAATGAGAAGTTACATACAGTCAACTGACATTGCGTGTGATCGAAACTATACATTAAAGTAACATTAATTTTATTAATTAGAAGAAGAAGAAGAAGAAGCTTTTTTTTTTTTTTTGAACGAAGAAGAAGAAGAAGCTAGCTAGCCCCTGGAACTGTTCTTTTTCTTCCTTCATTTCTAAAGTTTTCTACTGCGTAGGCGCCATTTGATTTACGTCGTTGCTGACGATGATCTTGAAATAAAGTATTAGAGGGTGTTTTTGGATTGATTGAGTGGTTCATGTGCATCATGCATTTGAAGAGTTAGCTATATTCATGGAGAGGTTTATGATTGAGTCAGTTTTTTTTTTTTTTTGGTCTGAAATGATTGAGTCAGTTTAATATATATATTTGGGTCATTGGTGGTAGTTGGTGCTTTGAACTTTGAGGGTGATGTAGGAGGTCATAGCTAGGCCAGTCGCTTTGTGTTTTACCAATTACAAATTATTAAGGCATATGTGAAAGGTGGCATTCGTGCATAAAAGAAATATTGTCGCTTATTTAATTGTTTTGCATTACTTACTTTTTGGTTTTGTAATAAAAAAAAAAAAAAACGAATAAATAGGCAAGTGTGCAAGTTGGTGTGGAGCCTTCATAAATATGGTTTTAATATTCTTTATTAGGCTATTTATTGTTTTGCCCTTAGTTTATTTAAGTTTATATATTGACAAATATAGTTTAGGAGTGGCAAATCTTGGATTTTTAAATATTTACCAAGAACTCAAGTTTTGGCAATATATATATAGATATATATTGTTGTTCAGATTTTGAAATCGATCACCTGAAGTCTCCACGTATGGAAAAAATTTTGAAAAAAAAATTATTTCTAATGAATTTCATTACTTGATGTGAAAGAAATTAATTAATTGTCTACAATATTTTTTTTTTTATCGGGATTTGTCTACGATATATGATACATGCAATAATGCAAATAGCTTACTCTAATACACGTATATTGATACAATCGTGGTATTTTATTTTTTTGTCTGAGATAGAATTATCAAAATATATATACATATATATAGGTGTGTCTCTAGTGATGACTTTATAATCAGGACTCTATGAGAACTTTCAAATCAACAGTTGGATGACTATTATATTTTACAAATAATATTTTAATTAAATTTTAAAACACTCATCCAACCATTGATTTGAAAATCCTCACAAAATCTTTATTATAAGGTCTTCACTACATACTCTCCCTATATATATGCATGGCCGCCAAAGGTCAAAGCCTCTAAAAAGATCTTCAACTTCAACTTCAACTCAATTATTCTCGTGCATTGTTGGACTGTTGTAACGATCCATGTGGGAAACATTGGTTGAGATATTCATATCTCGTGTTTGGTAATAATAATGTACGTTAAATTTAGGTAAGAAAATTATGATTTCCCTTTGAAAGTTTTTGAGTGGCAGTCATGTTACGCCACTACGTACATATAAAACAAAATGCATGATACCATAATGGAGTGATGCAACCGCGTTGGGTTCGAACTGAATTTCTAATTTTGTTTTTAAGGGGAATGAACTCATAGACTAAATACGATCAGAGCCAAAATATTATATAAAAAATTACTGATAATGTCATTTTTGGTGATCTTGTTTTTTTTTAAGCCACCAAATATTTTTATCCCTCATAAAGCCACCAATATTTACAAAAATGCCACCGCGTCAATATTTACAAAAATACCACCGCGTTTTTAATTTTCATTATTTACGAAAATGTCGCTGGATATGAAAAACTACTACTAGAAACAAAAAAGCTATTGTCAAAGAACAATAAAACTACCGTCAAAGAATAAGAAAAGTACTACAAAAAAACAATAAAGCTACTGGCGATGAACAAAAAATGTACTCTCAAAGAATAATAAAGCTACTGTCGAAGAACAATAAAGCTACTGCCAAAGATCAATGCAGTAGCTTTTTGTAGGCAATGACATTTTTGTAAATAATGAGAAAAAAAAATGCGGTGGCATTTTTGTAAATATTAAAATTTGTAATATTTTGGTAGCTTTATGAGGAATAAAAATATTAGGTGGCTTTTTTTAAGAATATAGGCTATGTAAATGACCTTATGGGAAATTGGCCCAACATTATATTAGAATCTAGATCCTCGTAGTTAATGAAAACATGTTATACTTACTCTGCGTAACCAGGAATAAATTTCTAACAAATAACACTTAGGAAAATTATTGTTTACCTCAATTAAGGTCTAAATCTAAGTTGGCATGCCATGTTATTTACATGATATATATATAATGATTCTCAGGTAAGGATGTCCTTATTTTATAAAGTGTGAAGTTTTTATCTCAGCCGTCAGATCTGTTTAAATGATCCGATCTAACGGCTGAAATCAAAACTCTCCATCTTATAAAGTAAGGACTTCTTTTAATAGAGAAACTCTGATATATAATGATTCTATGGTAAGGAGCTCCTTACTTTATAAAGTGCAGAGTTTTGATCTCAGCCGTCAGATCTGTTTAAATGATATGATTAGACGCCTGAGATCAAAAGTCCGCACCTTATAAAGTAAGGACCTCCTTACCAGAAAAGTCTTGTATATATATATATATACTAGAAGGATTATGATGTAGATTCAAATTGAAGATCGAAGGGAAAAGGATTAGAAATAGATTAAAAAAAAAGGATTAAATTTTTGTTACTACCCTGTACTTTAGGGGTCTAATCAGTTCAGTCTCTGATCTTTTAATTTCATCAGTTCAGTCCCTACACTCTTAATTCTCATCAAATAAGTTCATTTATGACAAATAAGTTTCGGTGTGGCAAGTTCGATTAATCAAATAAATTATGTTTTCGTCATTTGGTTTAGTGGTAAGTCATATCTTTCCAACAAAGTGTTCCCAAGTTCGATTTCTAATTTTTGTTTAATTATAAAAAATACAAAGATCGGTTGAAGAAAACGGAAAAAATTCCAAGAAAGGTGCTAATACTTCTATATGGTTTGATAAATGGTTGCCTGGCTCTAATGCTACACTATCACTATATTCTGGTCCTGCACCTCAAGTTAATAAGGTTAGTGATCTTAGTACTTCTTCAAGACGATGGAATGTACCTCTGATTAGTTCCCTATTCCCTCCTGATATCTGTGAATTGATTTATCGTATCCCATTGAGTTTGTCACATATTAAATGACTTCCACTTGTTCCTACATCTACTCCTAGCTATCTGGAAGAAAATATGGAAGGCCAAGATTCCCCGAGAAGTTCAAATTTGTATATGAAAAGCATACACTAATATTTTTCCTACACGCGCCAGACTAGTCACTCGTAATGTTCCCATTGCCCAAAACTGTGTCTTGTGATGGTGCGATTGAGACGGTGGAACATGTTTGCAGGGGGACTTCCCTTGTGTTAGTGAAGTGTTTGGCATGCATCCCCAATCAGCTTTCATGGTTAGTCTCCTCTCTTCCTTTGTCAACAGAGGTGCTTTTTGGAGCTTGGTTAATTAGTTGGCATTAGTTTACAATTGTCTTCTCCATTGTTTGAAGTTCTTCTTATGCTTATTTGGGTGGGTATGGAAAGAAATAAATGATCATGTTTGGGATGGAGTATCTTTTTCACATATTGTAATTGCTTTCCGAGCTTCCTCCAGATTACATGAACTTCGTAATCTGAGTCTTAGATCTACACTTCCAGCTAGTCCAACATCGTTTGGCTGTCTAGAAGCCACCGTCGATAGTTTGGGTGATAGCCAACATTGACGAGGCCTATGTGGCTGCTACATGTAATGGTGGTGTGGGAGCAGTTTTCCGCGACCACACAGGCTCTATATTGAGAGGATTATGCATGTATTCCTTTGTCACATGTTGCTTCTCCAGAGATGGCTGAAGCGTTAGCGCGCAGGAAGGTATGCATGTCACATGTATGCTCTCCTTAGTTTTTAAGACGGATTCTACAATATTGGTGTCAACAACAAGAGAAATTGGTCCCTATATGTCCTTCGGTAGACGTGTATATAACAATATTATCTCTCTTCTTTGTTGGTTTACGGCATATAATGAGGGGGATAATCGTCCTACACCACCATCCAAAATCCACCAAGTTAATTCAGAACATTAATGCACAAGCACACCCCTTAGAAACATTGATTTGAAAGCTAGGCTGATGTGCACGAATTTACTCCCAACAAGACTTGTATATATTGCAAGCTCTTCCGTCTTTTTTTTTCTTTTCTCATATGAATTGAAGGAAGTTGTTCAGAGTCCTTCAAAAATGTAGTACAATGGTTCTGGTTTCATCAAACCAAAGAGCTAGACAAAAAATGAAATTAGAGATCATATTAATTCAATTCGTTTTTAGATATTGGGTGTAAAGAGATGGGCAAGGGCAAAAAAAGAATATTTAGAGAAAAAATAAATATGAAATATAGTGAGTTCTAAGTGGGATGCATATAGACGCAACCTTTCGATAAACTATTTTATTTATGAAAATTTCTTCCATCTGTAAGAGTTCCAGACTAATAAGCAAGCTTAATGTCGGTGTTGTAAGTTACAACCCTGTGGACGATTCAAGAATCCATGTATAGGTTTGAAATCACTTTATATGCATGACTTTCTAAATAGGGTTCGAGATAGCAAATAACATGCACTTGTATTTTTTCTGTTAAATTTTATCATAAAATTAAAATAATGCTTGCTCTAGTTAATTCGATGATTTTAATTAATAATGCTTGCTCTAGTCATATAAATGGTGATGTTTTAGCCGCTTGACCATTGACCCACGATGGTGTCATTGCTATGTGTTCTTTCTTGATGACATAATACTTGACCTGAAGCTAGAAAAAGAGAATGAAATTAGTTCTGGGTTTCATACTAGTCTACTACATCATTTAACGACCGCAGAAATCATTACAATTTGAAAAAGATCATTGGAAAAGAAAAGTCTTGCTATTTCCTTAATACCTAGTACATCAGCAAGTACGAACATTCACCAAGAAAAATTCAACACATGTTTAAAGTCGGGATAGATTCCCCGACTATTAGTTTTGTCAGACTATTCAATTATAACTCACTACGTATATTGATTCAAAAGAAGCAAATGTAAGTTTCAGATTTTTGATTCACAAATAGGGGGTGTTTTGGGTATAGAGATTTATTTCTCTCCATTTTGTGGCATACTGAAGACTTTCTTTTCTTTTTTTTTTAATTTGAGGGAAAATTATTCAATTTTATTAGTAATGGAATCTTAGCCGAATGCCAGAATAGTATAGACTCGGGCATAATTTACTCTTAATAAATATCACTCATTACAAAACATAATGAAGCTCGTAAAATAACGTAGCGGCGGTCACGTGATAAAATAGACAACACTAGCGTCATAATCTTAAAAAGATAAAAACAGATTAAAATCACTCAAAGTAGAAAAAATCTCTAAACTTTAAAGAATTTTGATATATTGAATTATAAACTAAATGATACAAAACTTGACTGGTACTTAAATAGGCATCTAAGTCCTAAACATAATTAATAAGCACACTAATATCATATATTTTCCTCCTTAATTTATATTTGTTAGATCTCATTTTTATTCAATTTAAGTTAATTAATATATTTTTATAATTTTATAAGTTCTTGCTTGATTGTTTGAAATAATACAAGCTAGAAGCCTAGAACACATGATTGCTTGTGTTTTTGTGGTGGAGTGTTGCAAAGCTGCATGTGAATTGCTTGCATGAAAGAAATCACCAAGGCAAAGATGGACACGGTATATTGATTGTTCAAGTATATATTGTTTAAGACGAGCTAATTTAAATTATTTAATAGAGTTGGTGGAGAATAAGTCTTTGTTTGCAGGGCAGTAATTTTAGACAATACAACATCCTCATGGGCTTCAAGGTCAATTTTGCAACACGTCAATAAATGTGGAGTTGTTGCGCTAGTACAGGAATTAGGATAAATTTGTCTTTATAAATTCTAAGGTCTCACTATTAATAAATAATGTGTGCTATAACATATGAACTTTATGTTTTACGTTAGATTACACAAACTATGTCATAACATGCTTCCACTAGATTTTGTTTCGTTCAATTTGGTGCCTACATCACATTTAGGAGTGCAAGAAGATCGACCAATATTCGCAAAACTAACAAGAAATCAAAACAACTGACTCGAGCATCTTTTCCGATGACTCAATTGTTGGTTGAAGTCATGCCCCATTTTTCTTTTCTTTTTTGAGAAAGTAAATAAAAATGAGAATTTTCAGGTCAAGAATATTGACGCAATTGGTTTTATCGGTGTTCAATGTCTCAATAAAATCTGATATCTCATTTTTGATGAATAATGTGTGCTATAACAAATAAACTTTATGTTGGATCACACAAACCATGACATAACAGGCTTCCAGTAGATTTTTTGGCATTAAGTTTGATTCTTACAGCTCATTTAGGAGCGCAAGAGGTTTAGGGAAATGAAACTCATTTGATTAAACTAACAAGAAATCAAAACAATTGACTGGAGCACCATGAAAGTATGTACTTCCGAGTTAAGAAAATTGACACAATTGGTTTTACTTCTAATTATTAATAACTATATATAAGTTTTGTCTCTTTTTCAAATAAAAAAAATGCTCATTGGTACGCTCAAAGTATTCGAAAAATGTGTCAAATGGCTACTATGTACCAAGTCGGCTATAATTGTTACAAGTATATTTTTGCTTGTTGTGCTTTATTATATTTTTTCTCGTCAAAAAAAAATTGAACAAAAAATTTTTTTGTGCAAGAGTTTAGAAAAGGGTAAAATCCTCAAATGGTACTTGAACTATCACGAAATGCACTTTTTAGTACCCATAAATATTTAGGAAGTCTGGTGGTACCTAAACTATTGCGTCATTAGACAATAGTCATTTTGGTACCTCCGTCAATTTTTCCATTAAAAACAGGGGTAAATATGTCAACCAACATAAAAATAAATATTTATTCTTCTAAGTTATTTTATTCTTCTATAATTAATATTATTTTAATTTCGTAAAATTGTAAAATTTAATTCTTCTTTGTTACACTAAAAATAAAAATATAAATTCTTCTCCGTAATTTTTTAAAATTTTTACAGTTTATTGACAATTTTTTTAAATTACACAAGAATTACACTAAACGAAATTAAATTTCTTTTATTTTAATTTCATAAAATTGTAATGAAAACAAAATCGTTGTTAACTATTTATTTTAGAATTCTTGTAAAAGAGATAAAAAAAATACTAAGAAAACTTTGCCAAATAAAACTTAGAAAAGTTAGCAAAAAAATAAACAAAACTGAGAATGCATAATTTGACGAAAATGCTCCTGACAATAAGGACCACTTGTGCACCACGTAAGAAATTTTGACCGATGGACGGAGGTACCATAATGGCTAACGACTCAATAGTTCAGGTACTACCAGACTCCCTAAACATCTGTAGGTACTAAAGAGTGCATTTCGTGATAGTTCATGTACAATTTAGAGATTTTATTCTTTAGAAAACTATGGATTTGTATATGTAAGCCTCGTCACTCCAAATTCCAACACATATGAGTTTCAATGCTCTCCACCTCATGTGCAATCCAACCGACCACCCTGTCTACATTTATCTCATCGACTAAATCCAACGAGTTGAAGATTGATGAACACTTGTACTCTAAAGCACTACAGAATTTCTCAAATTTAAGTTATAACTGCCCATGACAATACACTGATAGGACAATACATGATTCTGACTATTTCTGAGTCTCTTAATTGCACCCTGCAGACGAGACTACACAATGAAGACTTGTGATATTGAAAATCATTACCACTCACAATTTACAGAGCAGGTGCATGAACCATTCTTCCGTTCTTAGAGGAAGAGGAGAAGGACCGTTAAAAAAAAAAAAAAAGAGGAAGTGAGGAGAAGGAAAAAGAAGGAAGAGAAAATCGTGATGACTACAAGATCATGGGCCGAAGAAGAAAAGCCCTCCTTTTTCAAGGTCCTTCAAGGTGACTTTTCTAGAAAAATGGTACGTCCAGTTTACTCTATACGTCACATTTTAAGGAAAAAAGAGAAAAATCCCTGTTAATCTGTTATTATAGGAAAGGAAACGAAGAAAGGTAAAAATGGTTATCAGAACAAAGAAAGGTAAAAATCCCAGTTTACTACTAACGGCACCGATAAATTGTAAACAGAGCGTGAAATGCACGCGCTACGTGCACTTGCACGTTCCGTGCAGGAAATCCCTTCCGTTTGTAGTTAACCTTGATACAAAAATCTGTGCTTAAATCAACAGCTTTGATCGAATACTAAAGTTTCATGCTTTAGCTAGCCTTGACTCTGTGTGCCGTACTTAATCATTTCGAGTTGCACAGAAGAAAAAATGAAAAATCTCGGTTGTGTCATAGTGGGTTTTGACGTTTTGTAGCTTCCCTGATTTAGTTGACTGTATGGTGCTTATTGTTATTTTACTTATTCCATTGAGTCTCCAAGTGAGTTCATATTTTGTATTTTGCAGTGTATGGAACTCCTAATTTTTGTTCTTATTAGAATGGAGTCTAATTAGGTTATACAATGTGCATGTCTGAGTCTTAATACTCTTTATCTAATGAATGCAGCAGCAAATCCTAATAATCTGTCAATTTGTTAAGGTATTGATCACTTGTTCATGCTCAGTTATATCCCCCTTTCTTAAAAGAAAGTCATCATGTTCTCGTCTATTGAGTTGTGCACATGATTTCGACATGCTACATCAACTATGAGCATATATACATTTAATATTGTTCACAAAAGGTGGATGATCTTCGATCTGGATTATATTTTTCATTAACTAAAGAGGGTGTTAGAGTGTATGAGAAGAAAGAGAGAGAGATGGTTTATATTCTACTCGTACTACAACTTGGATATATGAAGACAATCCATCCCACCATTAACACTAAAAAAACACTCAAACTACTTTCCTCCATTATTTTTAGATCTTTTCTAAGGTATATAGTTAGTAGTTCTGAAAGTTCGTATATATAGTGTAAGGCATGCCCTTTTACATACTTCAATCGTCGAAGAATTTCAAACTTATGTACACTGTGTATTATTTAGAAGTGAGGAAGAAAGAGAGAGAGAAACAGTATAGTGTTTGCTACCATACTAAGATTTGATGAAAAATACATGACATAACTTGTGAGGGAGGGTGGAGAAACGGATTAAAATTAGGTTAGGTAAGAGGTTAAATTCCTTCCAATGTAACAAAAAAAAAAATAACATGTATTCAACATGTCATCGAGATTTGGTCAAGTTGGTTGAGCCTCCAGGTGTGGTGTAGTAACCCCCCCCCCCCCCCTCCCCCCACCACACCCAGGTTCAAATCCCGCTGACTGCGGATTATAGTTTAAATTTCAATCTATTATGTGGCTGGCCAGGGAGAGGAAGCGTTTTGACAAGATCTCCGACTACGGATTAGTCCTTGGGCCTAGAAAACATTTGGGAAACCGTAGGATTTCAATAAAAAAAAAAAAAAAAAACATGTCACCGAGATTCACTTATATTTTACAGTTTCGAAAAACATGTCCAAGTGTACATTAATTATTGATTATATTAGTCAATTCTATATTTTTATAAATTAGGTTCCCTTAAATATGCTAAAACATATTATGCCTGGTGATCACCACTAGCTTAATTATTAGGGACCATTTGTTAAAAGAGTTGATTATTCTTTCTTTGTTTTTCTTGTTTTAGGGAATGGATGGAAGTTGGATGGTGATACTGAAGCTATAGGCTTACGAACTACCAGTGACCACAGAAAGCTAGAACTCCCTAATTTTCACCATCTGAGGCCGATGATAAGTCAAAATCAAGGGTTTGAATGGTTGTTCTCTGATAGGAGCATTATATGTGACGTTTATAATATTAATTATTATATTATTTTGGCTAGTTTTCTTTTTCTTCTTAGTTATTTATTTGATTTCTCATATTTTGTAGGTTTCAAAGCAAAGATGAGGAAGTTGGCTTAAATCGTGATTAAAAGGAGGAATTCTAATTGCTTGAGGAAGCCTTGACGAATAAGGAAGACCGGAGCATCCATAATTCTATTTATCGGGTTTTTCCTTGGAATTAAGGAGTCCATGATCTAAAATGAAGCGTTTAGGGTTGAGAGATCAATATAAAAGAAACTTTATTTCCCTCGGAGAATGACTTTTGTCGAGAGAGAATTTATTCTTCATATTTTCGTACCTAGCCATGTATGTTTGGCTGAATTTCTAATAGTTAGGGCTAGATTGAAGCCCTAGACATGATTATTTGATGTTTTGATTTTGGATTAATTAAGTTTTGTTTTCCGGATGATAATGATTTCATTGTTCGTAAACCCTAAATTCTTTTATGTGTTTCTTTGATTGATCACCTTAGGAGCATGTATTAGGATTGACCTACCATAAGCATGTGTGTGACGACCAGTATCATTATGTGTTTAATTTGTGGTGCGACAAGTATTGCGGTGCTTATATGAAATCGTTTCTAGGATACTTAGGATACATACCATGTTCTGAGATTCTTGCTATGTTCATATTCTCTTAAATCTTAATGATCTCTTTTGTGTTAATTTGAGCTCATACCAAGCTAGATTGCATATTAGGGAATAAGTTATGACATTCATACCAAATGCTTAACATACTAAGTAAGAGAGAATGAATATGAATTGCATCCATATACCAAGGACCTTTCATGAGTATAGTCATCCAAGGAATTCAAAATCTTGTTAATCTAATTCATGACATTGATATGATTGTTCGGTGGTGAATTTCGGAACCCTAGCTTCTTCATATCATTGTTTTACAAAACCTAAACAATTCCAGTTTTCTATTTTTGTCAGCTTTTATTTTCTGTTTTCTCGTCCATCTTACCAACTCCAAATATCAGATTATTATCCGTAATTAATCCACAATCAAATTTACTGATGGTAAAGTATAGACATTTTTTTTTACTGATGGTAAAGATTTCGGCGTAAAGATATAATTTGCTTTACTGAAAATGAGCTTTCTGTAGGATAAAGAACAGTGTAGTATCTCAACCGTCCAAGATACATTAGAGCATCTCCAACAGTTTCTTCAAAAAATCTCTATTATAGAGACTCAAAAGTTAAAATCTCTATAATTTTTCTACCGTATCTCCAACAGTTTCCTTATCATATTCTCTATAATTTATTATCTGGAATTGAATATGGTAATATTTTTTTATTTGAAAATATATTCAAATAATTTATGGTATAAATGAATATAATTTGAAGAAAGAGAAGAGAGAACAGCATTAAAGATTTTAAAAAGATGTTTCTCTATAATTTTAGAGTTTGCTGTAAATATAGAGATTTTTATTCTCTCTCTATTCACTATCTCTAAAATAGGGATAGATATAGGGAAGCTATTGGAGCAAAAAAATGCTAATTTTTTCCTAAACTAGAGAAAAAAACAAATTATAGGGAACATGTTGGAGATGCTCTTATAAATAAGTAAGATCCTCCATCTCAAACACTTCAATTAAAAAACCCAGTTGTTTTGTTTTGAACTGCATAGAAAGCAAATGAGAAACAAGTAGAGGAGGCCAGGTGTGACTTGTGAAGTTTTCACAATATATCTTGGAGAAAATATTCTTTAGCAAAACTCTACCAGCACAAACATAATTTCAAAGGCAGCTTAGCTTGGGGTACACAGCTTCTTTTAAGCACAACAGAATATGGGCATATAATTAAGCAGAAATTAAAACAATTATAGAATTGGATCATGCAATTATTTTCATAAACGCAATGCACATAAGCAGAAATTAAAGCATTTATAGAATAAAGAGTTAGATGGTGGCTTACTTCTCATTCATTTTTGGGGCTCTTGACCTATAGTGAAGGGTCCATAGCTGGATTTGATGTAACAATGTATAAATTTTCATAAACGCAATGTACAAAAGCAGAAAATTAAAGCATTTATACTTTTATAGAATAAAGAATTAGAAGGTGGCTTACGTCTCATTCCTTTTTGGGGCACTGAATTGATATGTATAATGATCGACTTAGTGAAGGGTAGTTCGCTTGATTCAATGTATAATGCATGTCTTTAAATTGCACGCTCACTTTGGCAATTTTTTCAACTTTATTGATCCCTCTAGAGTCCTTAAGCTAGCTTTACCAAAATTTGAGTCCAAAACAGATACAAGAAAATGTTGGTCGGGAATTCAAGCGACCAGGACCTTCTTCTCCAACAGCTGAAGGCCTTTGACGAATCCAAAGCTGGTGTCAAAGGGATTGTCGATGCAGGGATCACCAAAATCCCACCAATTTTCGTCTACCCGCCAAGAGACCCCGGCCAACTAACCCATACCGAATTCAGTGTTCCAGTCGTGGACCTTGCTGACTCCGCCATTGGCATGAGAAGGCATGCAGAGGTGGTTGATGGAGTCCGGCGGGCCGCAGAGAGTGTGGGGTTGTTCCAGGTGATGAACCATGGGATACCTAAGAGAGTGTTGGAGGAGATACAACAGGCAATGCGTGGGTTTCATGAGCTGCCCAAGGAAGTGAAAGCTGAGTACTATAGTATGGACCTCATGAGGAAGGTCAAGTTTGCTGGTAACTTTAATTTGGGTACATCATATTTTGCATAATGGAGGGACTCTTTCTTTTGTGACATGAGTTCTGAGACTCTTGATCCTCAGGAATTGCCTGAGGTTTGCAGGTGCATATATGCTACATAGAATTTGGTATTAATTTCAATGTGTAGGGATTTTTATTTATGCTATCAGGAATTCAGGATTGTAGTCCCTCTACGTACAAGATCATAGTTATAGTACGTTAAGTCCTATAAGTTTTCTACCATTAATTAACTTTAATTTCATCATATGAAATGATTATCATTTCATACTAGTTTTCTACATATAAAATTATTATTATTTCACACTAGATCGTTGAATTTTTTATTTTATTTACGGATATATGTGTAGATTTTGTAAGGTTTAAGATGTTGATATGCTGTTTGTTTCCATGTTTAATTAGTAGGTTCCGTAAAGTATAAGCTATATTTGAGGTTACTTAATTAGTTTCTATATATGTTCATTAGGTTTGTTAGAAGGGATTGAAACAAAAAACACACGACATTCTATAGTGTCTTAAATTCTTAATACGTAGATTTGAACTCAACTGTTTAGAGTGACGAAAATATCAAAATCTGTAATAGATTTGAAGTCACATAATCCAAATAGAGCTTTATGATGTTATACATGAGGGATATATTTGCCACTAAATAATACCAACCGTGGCTAATATTGCCTCACAAAAGCCACCAAAAGCTGGGTGGTGGCTATTACTGGGGTGGCTATAGGCCAGTTTTCTAGTAGTGGGACCACCTGGATAACCAGAAGCTATTCAGAAAGGCACCATTAATTGTTTGGGTAAAAACCCAAATTAGTACCTAAACTATTGTGAAAATGATTTTTTGGTACCTACAAATTTTTTTTACCCAAAATGGTACCTCATTACCCAAAATGGTACCTCCGTAGTTAAGTTGGGTACCATTTTGGGTAAATGCACAATAGTTCAGGTACCATTTTGAGTAATAATGCAATAGTTCAGGTACCATTTTGGG
Source organism: Rubus parviflorus (assembly GCA_029955375.1). Classification (NCBI taxonomy): domain Eukaryota; kingdom Viridiplantae; phylum Streptophyta; class Magnoliopsida; order Rosales; family Rosaceae; genus Rubus; species Rubus parviflorus. The sequence goes on from JARGGL010000010.1 coordinate 5,486,586, forward strand.
TAATGACCAATAGTTCATGTACCATTTTGGGTTACGGAGGTACCATTTTGGGTAAATGCACAATAGTTCAGGTACCATATTGGATAAAAAAAATTTGTAGGTACCAAAAAGTACCTTTGGTTATAGTTCAGGTACCATTTTGGGTTTTTACCCTAATTGCTTTTAGGATGGAGAGTAATGGTGCTGATCAACTCATCCATGTTACTAGCTAATATGTATTAACTTGTTGCTGAAGAAAAATTTCTGAGGGGGATATTGCATCATTGATTCATTGGTAGCAAAGGATGCTAATGCTGAAGTGATTTTTCACCATTTGAATTTTTGAGACAAACAAGCTTATTGCAAAAGATTGAGATAATATATATCACTCTTATATATTCAATATATTCTGAGCCAAACCCTTTTAATTCTAAGATGATCATTACACATGGCCTTCCACCCTTAGCTGATTCTCCTCGTTTTTCTGCTTTATTCTCTAACAAGTATGTATGAATTATACGTACACGTAACACAAAAACAAGTGAAGGAAAGCTAAAAAGATGTAAAAAGAAAGATATGCTAGAGAATAATATACGAACATAATTTGTTTATTTAGCCTAGTCCATGCATCTTTTCTCGAGGTTTCAGGACCTGCAATAAGTGATAGATTGTAATGCTTGAGCCACAAAGACATTCTAGGTAGATTCAGTCCTGTTCCTGTGTACTGGGTTTATAAAGTTGCACTGAGCGCCTGTTTATCGGTTGTACTGGTCTTGCATTTGTTTCTGACTCCTGCAAGATCTTCCACATTAGTATTTTGTATCAATGTTTATGCATATAATTTTTCACATTAAAGAGATTTTGCCAAATAGGTTGACATGTTAAGTTGCTAGACTGCAAATCAAGACCGTTGATTAGGTAAAACCATGTCTAAGTATGCGATCCTAGCCTGACTCATCGATCATTGACACATGCAGTACGTATAACATGCAGCATATGTGGCAAGAGGATATCAGAAACTTTTGAGAGTACGTCGTTATTGAACTTACATCATGAACAGCTTTTCGGAGCAATTTCACCTGTTCCTTTGAAACGGTCCTCACCTGATGAGTTAAAATGAGATTCAGATACGGTTTTGTCACTATAATTATAACACTAGTAGAAAATGGATTGATTGATTCCTATTTTGGCTAGGAAAGTGTAGAAAATCAAACCTCTTCAACAAGGGTCCAGAGGACATTTTGTGTGCAAGGAGGAATTGTAAGAGAGCCTATATATCTGTAATACTTTGTACTGACTGTTTTTATTTGGCTGGGATCAACCATACCAATTATTTTCTCTTCTTCTTCACTGCTATGAGATAAGTCTTCTAAATAGTCCATCATCTAAACACAGACAAAAAAAAAGAAGAAGCACAATAAGCTAGCATAAGAGAGAGGAATAAAACTATAACGGTGGTTACATTTGAGGACCATATCTCTTATGCAATGTAATGTAGTCACATGTAGCATCATGAACGAAAGAGTTTTATGATTACCTGCGTCAAAAATGGATCTGGTTTTCCAATCTTATACAGGATTCCGATAACAGCAATGCTTCCATTTGGACTGTCATGAACCAGATGTACCTCTAAATCAAACTGCTTGCCGTTGATAGTGTGTTCAGAAGGTGAGTGCCAGTGGCATTGTTTGACTCTATACTGAGTTCCATTGATTGGAATATATCCTGCATCATCTTGCCATTTTAACTGCATCCACAAATTATTGAGAGAGCTAGAATTAAAATTATATAAGACCAAATTCAACTTTAAGGGCACCTTCTACTTTTACTAACCGGGAAAGTTTCACTTTCCAAACAATATGACACGTTATGTTATGAGACTGTTAATCTTTAATCTTGACCATTGATGTAGTAAAATCTTGTGGAAATATGTGTGTCGATCAGATTCTCAGTCTAACAACATAAAGTGCCTCCATTATTTACCCTTATATATGTTAGGTGACCAATTCTTTTGAATACATTTGATTTCTTAATTTCTTACCATAATATCATGGCCTCTATTCTTAAGAGTGGCATTGCAAGCCCTGTAGCTACCCTGAAGACTCCCTAAATTTGAGACCACATCAACTCTGTCATCTAACAGATCGATCGGAGACTGCAACGATCCGTTGTTACACATGCTCCATTCATGGCGTATCTTTCCCCATCTAGCAGGCCCCTTCTCACTGTCATCATAATAATTAAACTCCCTCTCATCCTCTGCACCATCAACAATAAGAAACATGTGAATTAGTCATATTTAAATCTAAGGGAAGGAGGTATTTCAAAGTACTAACTACAAAGGAATTGAAGTGACAAATTCCAGTTTCAAATGCCACCAATTCACAAATTATTATTTTTTTTTCAGCAATATGGGGTTGTGTATATAACTATATATATATATATATATATATAAATATTCTTGCCCTTACCAACTTCATCATGTGAGGTTGCTTGGTACGAATGCAAAATGAGAACAATACTGCAAAACAAGACTAATAAGCTGGATAGCTTCTCCATTTTTGAGCTGAATGCAAGCTGCACTTGGAGCATATCGTATCGACGATAGCTTATATAGAGGGTAGCATATCACTGTATCAGCCTTTGTTGTGGTATGAACGTAGAAAAAGATGACATGTATCTTTTACTAGAATTTCTTCTTCCGGCCAAGACCAGACAATGTCTCAGGTACAATAATAGTGATATTTCTACAAGGTTGAAATGAGAAGTTACATACAGTCAACTGACATTGCGTGTGATCGAAACTATACATTAAAGTAACATTAATTTTATTAATTAGAAGAAGAAGAAGAAGCTAGCTAGCCCCTGGAAGTATGGAACTGTTCTTTTTCTTCCTTCATTTCTAAAGTTTTCTACTGGGTAGACGCCATTTGATTTACGTCGTTGCTGACGACGATCTTGAAATAAAGTATTAGAGGGTGCTTTTGGATTGATTGAGTGGTTCATGTGCATCATGCATTTGATCGAAGAGTTAGCTATATTCATGGAGAGGTTTATGATTGAGTCAGTTTAATGGAAAATTCTTCTGTCAACCACCAGCTGCTGTCAACCAGCAGCCTGGGAGACACGTGCTAATATAATGTTTTGGCTCTGATCGTGTTTGGTCTATGAGTTCATTCCCCTTAAAAACAAAATTAGAAATTCAGTTCGAACCCAACGTGGTTGCATCACTCCATTATGGTATCATGCATTTTGTTTTATACGTAGTGGCGTAACAAGACTGCCTGCCACAGTGCCACTCAAAAACTTTCGAAGGGAAATCATAATTTTCTTACCTAAATTTAACATTATATATTATTACCAAACACGAGATATGAATATCTCAACCAATGTTTCCCACATGCATCTTTAGAACAGTCCAACAATGCACGAGAGTAATTGAGTTGAAGTTGAAGATCTTTTTTGAGGCTTTGACCTTTGGCGGCCATGCATATATATACATGGAGAGTATGTAGTGAAGACCTTATAATAAGGATTTTGTGAAGACTTTCAAATTAATGGTTAGATGAGTGTTTTAAAGTTTAATTAAAATATTATTTTTAAAGATAGTAGTCATCCAACCGTTGATTTGAAAGTCCTCATGGAGTCTTTATTATAAAGTCCTCACTAGAGATACTCATATATATATATATATATATATATATATATATTTTGATAATTCTATCTCAGACAAAAAAATAAAAATAAAAATAAAATACCACGATTGTATCAGTATACGTATTAGAGTAAGCTATTTGCATTATGGCATGTATCATATATCGTAGACAAATCCCGATAAAAAAAATATCGTAGACAATTAATTAATTTCTTTCACATCAAGTAATTAAATTCATTACCATATGTGGAGACTTCAGGTGATCGATTTCAAAATTTGAACAACAATATATATATATATATAATGTCAAAACTTGGTTCCTTGGTAAATATTTAAAAATTCAAGATTTGCCCCTCCTAAATATATAAACTTAAATAAACTAAGGGCAAAACAGTAAATAGCATAATAAAGAATATTAAAACCATATTTATGAAGGCTCCACACCAACTTGCACACTTGCTTATTTATTCGTTTTTAATTTTTTTTATTACAAAACCAAAAAGCAATTAATGTGAAAAAACTAAATAAGCTACAATGTTTCTCTCATGCACGAATGCCGTCTTCCACAAGCACAAAGCGCGTGTAGGAAGGCTAGTAATTTGTAATTGGTAAAACACAGAGCGACTGGCCTAGCTATGACCTCCTACATCACCCTCAAAGTTCAAAGCACCAACTACCACCAATGACCCAAATATATATATTAAATTGGGAAGAGTCTTCTGTCCACCACAGTGGACGTTCACTAGCAGCATGCTAAGCACGTGGCTGTTAGATTATGAGGAGCCGTTATCACTGTAGCCGTGACCTTTGGTCTCCTTGACCCAGTTTGCCGGAAATTTGCCGCTTCGCCGCCGTGGCATCCGGCCACGTCAGACTAGAAAATTGGGCTCATTCTCATTCGGAAAAATCTACCCGATCGGTTCTCTCTCCTCCGGTCACAGCGGCGACTCAAATCACTTGTCTCTCTCCTCCTTCACCTGCATACTACAACTTCCTCATCATGTCAGACCTTGCCGACAACAAATCCTCTCCCTCCTAAATCACGAAATCATCCTGACCAATTTTTTTTTTATCCATCTCTAACTTAACGCTAGATGTTGACTGTCATAACAAAGTAAGCATTAACTAACGACTCGGATTGAATTGAATGTCTAAGCTTGCATCGAACGGCTGAGATCGCTTGATGGCTATTAAAATAGTCTAGATCCTCGTAGTTAATGAAAACATGTTATACTTACTCTGCATAACCAGGAATAAATTTCTAACAAATAACACTTAGGAAAATTATTGTTGACATCAATTAAGGCCTAAATCTAAGTTGGCATGCCATGTTATGTACATGATATATATATATATATATATATATATATATATATATAATGATTCTCAGGTAAGGAGGTCCTTATTTTATAAAGTGTAAAGTTTTGATCTCAACCGTCAGATCTGTTTAAATGATCTGATCTAACGGCTGAGATCAAAACTCCGCATCTTATAAAGTAAAGACTTCTTTTAATGGAGAAGCCCTGATATATAATGATTTTCTGGTAAAGAGGTTCTTACTGTATAAGGTGCGGAGTTTTGATCACAGCCGTCAGATCCGTTTAAATGATAGAATCAGACGGCTGAGATCAAAACTCTGCACCTTGTAAAGTAAAGACCTTCTTACCAGAGAAGTAATGTATATATATATATACTAGAAGGATTATGATGTAGATTCAAATTGAAGATCGAAGGGAAAAAGATTAGAAAGAGATTAAAAAAAAACTTTTATGTACTGCTGTGTTTTGACTTTGTTTTCTAATTAGGGTTCAAAAATTTGGGGTTTTGAAATTATAATTAGTTTGGTAAAATAAATATATAAAAGGTAATAACCTGTTGAAGGAAACCTACTTTGTGTGTGCCTTGTCAACCTAGGAGTATCTTAGTTAGGTTAGCATATGGATTACTTATTGAATAGAAGTCCTATTGGGATATGGATTGTACCCTTGTGTTTCTCTATATATAGAGGCACCTATTCATTAATAAAGAGATGATCTATTCATGTGCTATTTGCTCTGTTCTTTACTTTCTGCTTTGTGATTGTATTTCATATTTACTTAAACACGTTATCAGCACGAACCTCTAGCCCTGAGATCAAAAGCCAAAACTCTTGAGCTTAGCATCCTGCTAGCGCCAAAACCCTAGAACCCCAAAACCCTAGGGTGTGCCGGATGAACAGTGTCGATGAACAGTGCGCGTGAACAGTACCGTATGAACAGTACCCGTGAATAGTAAACCGCATGAATAGTACCTCCGTGCAATCTCCTCTAGTTCAAGAATCTGCCTGCACAGAACAGTCAACTTCGAAATCGATTTTCTCCATTCTTCACCGTTGGATTACGCCGAAATTTGGAAGGGAGCTTCCTCCGTGAGTCTAATACCCCCAGTTAAAAATTCAGCCAATTCCGACCGTTGGATCTCCAGATATTCGGTTCTGAAGCAGTGGTACTCAAGATAATCCGAGAAAAGAATCCAAGTAAGCTTTTATAAACGTTGCTGCTTTCTGAATTTAATTCAACCTTCTTTTTCTCCGGGGACTTGCAACCTCCCTTCTTCTACCTCCCACCTTTCTTATAACGTGGGATAATATACAAGACTCGCCAAACTATGAGAAGCATTAGGGGAGTGATCGAGCTTCATATCGCTTGCGGTATGTGTAAGTCATGAGCACCCCTAATGTCATCATGCTATTGGTGATGACCTCAAGAGCCGAACTGTGGGGGTTCGAGCTAATACTCCGGATGAGGAATCCGTAGAGAGAAGAGACTATGAACGAGGAGTTCATTGACAAATTAACCTCCGGATGAGGAATCCGTAAAGAAGAAATGACCTATGGTTTATGACTTATTCCCAACTAGGCTCACCTGCTTAGGTATGATGTCTAGGTAAGGAGTTTGAGATAAGTGGTATTAAGAGAGCTTGCTCCACCGACATCTCTTATAACTTACCTGGTTATACCTGAGTAGAGCTACCGAAAAGGTTTAAGGTTATGACCATACGACACCAAAGTTTCACCTAAATCCAAAATCCTTGGAAGCGTTTCTTGGGAGCAAATATTGCTCAGAAACCCTCTATTGTTTCGTGGGAGTATTAACTCCGAAACTTACCCTTCATTGTTTCGTGGGAGTATTAACTCCGAAACACACCACATTCTTGTTCTCCATATTCTTGGATGTCGAACATGAATGAACTCGATTTTACTCCATTGGATTCTGCGGACATTAGATTATGAGATGGGCTCATGATATCCTAATGTACCTATTCGCACAAGAGCTTCTAGCTCGAATCCATAAGCGTTGTTTTGAAGAAACCGCTCTAGACCCTCAAACTGAGATGTACAATGCCAGGTTATTTTTCCTGATGAATCGCCATATGGATATGGCACTCCAGTTTGAGTTCATGAAAGAGGTTAGCGCTAGAAGCGCTTCATGAACGTTATGACAACGTTCGTGACTCCATCTTCTCTGTGGAAAATCATCACAGATGAACAATTGATTGAGGAAACTCTCACCACCTTCTCCATCTCTGCCTTGAGGAAAGGCATGACGACGATGGCGCCCCTATGGGAGGAAGCCACGAGCAAAACCCTATATCTAGGGACGATCCCGGACATTTTGGTTCGTAGAATCTATTTGCTCATGAAGGTAATCGCCATAAGATTAAGCGATCACGCGAGCATAGGGCCGCGAAAGAGTGAGAGAAGACTGCCGTCCTTATAAGAGGGACGCTGCCGGTCATTGCCGGTTAGCGTTGTTGCGCCACTGGTTATGGCAGCACCGCCACCGGCCAAGGCAATCTGCCACCGTCCTAGGGACCGTGAGTACCGCGCCTTTATACCTCAATCAATGGAGAATCCTCTTCATGATGTCTATTAATAATATGGAGCGTCTGATCAATGGGCCATTATTTGCAAAACATATGAAGATGTAATTGCAATGATCAAGACGTCGAGTTTAAGGGTTAAAGACTTTGGAAGCTAATTTTGCTTAAGTCTTATGTTTTCCAAGTTGATGAAATATGGCATGTTTGCCAAAGATATTGGATTTAGTTTTGATTTAAGATCAAGATGGAACTTTGAAGCCTTGGCCAATATCTTTAATAAAATCTGAGTTGCTTACGTAGCCTCGATTTTAATGATGAGCTTTTAGGAATGGGTTCTAGAGAACTTGAAAGTCTCACAGATAGCAGAACCACGCATGTCATATTGCGTCATAGGCATGATGCCTACACATTCCTCTGTGACTACGATGGCAGGACCATCGAATCTTGTGCAAGGAAGAGGATATGCCCAATTCCTCTTGCCTAATGGCACTCACATTGATGTCACAAATGCTCTCTACGCTCCAAGAGGAAATACAACTTTGATTGAGCTTTAAAGATATAAGAGTCAATGGTTTCCATGCTAAGATGCATGATGAGAATGGAAAAGAATCCCTTTGCATTACCTCTAATGACTGCGGTAAAAGGCGCATCTTAGAGAAGCTTATGTGTCTCTCTAGTGGGTTATATGCAACCACTATTCGAGCTATTGAATCAAACAATGTCATTCGGGATGACCCCTTGGATTCAGACACATATTGGCTTTGGCACGACAGATTAAGACATCATGGTCGTGATATGATGATCCGTGTATTGAAAACCTCACACGGACATCCATCATATCGAGCTAATCGAAGCATGAATCAAAAGTTGATTCAAGGAGATGAGACAGATATGAAAAAAGGCAAAAGTGCCTCTGTCCGCCGCCCGTCGACCGTTCGATCTCTTCTTGTCGAACGGTCGACCTCGTCCAGCGTGCGTCGTCGACCGTTCGAGTTTCCTGTCGAACGATCGAACCCCCTCCAGGGAGCGACCGTCGACCGGTCGACCATTCCTGTCGAACGGTCGACTGGGACTGTCCTCAGAAATTTTCTGACAGGACAAAATCCTCCTATGCTTCTGAAGCTCCTAAAGCCAAATGCTCATTATGCAAAGCTTGTTCCTTAGGGAAATAAGGACTGAGACTGTCCTATACAAAGGATTCTAAAAGTACTTCTTCCATTCTTACAGAGAATCCAAGTGGATATCTGTGGACATATTCAACCAACAAGCGGGCCATTTATATATTTTATGGTGTTGGTTGATGCATCGACATGCTGGTCACATGTCACGATGTTGTCCTTTCGTAATGCTGCTTATGCTAAACTCCTAGCACAGATAATTCGCCTGCCGGCTCACTACCCGGATCATCCCATTAACTATCAGGCTTGATAAGGCTAGGGAGTTTACATCGAAGACTTTCGATGACTACTGCATGGGATAGATGTTGGGCATCTAGTCTCACATGTGCATACCCAGAATGGTCTTGCAGAGATTGTCATTAATAGCAACAAATGGTCACGAGGACGTTGGTAATGCGCACCAACCTTTTCTCTCTCTGCCTGGGGGCACGCAGTATTGCATGCAGCTGTGCTTATTCGTCTGAGGCCCATCACCACCCAATCTTTTTCTATGCTACAGCTAGTGACTGGGTACGAGCCAAGCATATCGTACTTACGCATATTTGGGTGTGTTGTTTATGTGCCCATTACGCCGCCACAACGTCTTAATATGGGTCCTCAGAGACGAATGAGTATTTATGTTGGATTTGAGTCTCCAACCATAATCCGCTATGTAGAACCCTTGACAGGCGATCTATTTGTCACTTCGATGAGACAGACTTCCCGTCGTTAGGGGGAGATAAGAACGTGAACGTTCAACAGGAACGACTGGAATTGTCGTGGCCTGTCCCCACTCTGTCTCATAACGATCCCCCTACTGCAGAAAGTGCGTAGATTATAGATCTTCAGAAAGTCGCCGACTCTCTTCCGGACGCTTTCTCAGATCTTAGTGACTAGATCATATATATCAGCTGCAAACATGCCTGCAAGGATGCAAGTGCCTGAATAAGGACTTGGACTCAAAGTCGCTATTGCAGCTAACCCTATGGGAGGGACAGTTGGTGGCGCCACTGCCAGTAATGGTGGTGATGTGGCTTAGGCCGTGGCTCCGCTGAGGAAGCGTTGGAGGCCACCAGGTTCGAGGGATTCGCGCCCTAGGGAATGGGCTGCGATGGCACCAAATAACCCTCTCATCATTGATACTCAAAATCCGTCCATGAAAACGTTCCGGATTGTGGTTATGTCCAAAAGACATCTTCGGGGGACGCCCTGTCGCTAAGGCCTATCCGTGGGAACCTAGAGATCTCGATTATTACACTAGTGTACATGAGACGTGGGATAGAAACTCCATCACCGTTGATGATGTGTTTGCATATGCTTGTGCACAAGAGTTCATTGAGAATGATGATATTGAACCTCGCTCCGTTGATGAATGCCAACGTAGAAGCTTATTGGCCTAAATGGAAATATGCGATCCAGGTTGAGTTGGACTCACTAACAAAGAGAACGGTATTAGGACTAGTTGTGCCAATACCTTCTGGAATAAAACCTGTTGATATAAATAGGTCTTTGTTAGAAAGCGTAGTGAGAGAAGGAGATATAAAGCTCGCCTTGTGGCGCAAGGCTTCTCACAACGCCCTGGAATCGACTACGATGAGTCATACTCTCTCGTAAAGGACGTTATAACGTTCTGCTACCTTGTCAGTGGTAGTTTTCCGAAAAACTGAACATGCAGCTTATGGATGTGGTCATAACATATCTCTATGGGGATCTAGATATGGAGATTTATATGAAGGTCCCGGATGGGCTTCATTTACCCAAGTCAAGTGGCTCTAGACCACAGAGCACGTTTGCAATAAGGTTGCAACGTTCACTATATGGATTGAAACAATCCGGACGGATGTGGTATACCCGTCTAAGTGACTACTTGATTGGAAGAGGGTATGTGAACAATAAAATTATGCCCCTGCGTGAAAACAAGTTCCGGATTTGCAAGTGCCACTGAATACTTGAAATCCGTGTTTGAGATGAAAGATCTTGGGAAAGGATGCTCAGGAGATTTAATATGGATAAGGTCCATCCTGTTAGCACTCCCATGATTGGTCGCAGTCTAGATCCAAGAAGGATCCGTTTCACCCAAGGGATGATGGTGAAGACGTTTTAGAGACTGAGGTACCATACCTAAGTGCAATAGCGCATTATTGTACTTGGCACAGTGTACAAGACCCGATATCTCCTTTGTTGTTAACTTGTTAGCTAGATTTAGCTTTGCGCCCACGCAACGCCATTGGAGTGGCATAAAGACTATCTTTCGATACTTGAAGGGTACGATTGATATGGGCTTGTTCTATCCCTACAGAGAGTCGAAACTAGGTGAGGAACCTATGTTTGCTGCGGTTGAACGACCCGGGCATCCGGACGAGGACTTACCGTCCGGATGGAACACAAAGGGCACGTTACCTGCAGAGAGGCATGAAAATATGGCAAAATGGGTGAGGAACCCGTGCCTACTGACGACCGTCGACCGGTCGACGACCGGACGTCGAACGGTCGACCGACGGACAGAAAAGCTGACGTCCCCTTTTTCCAAACACCTTGTGATGTTTTGGTTGGCTTTGCTGATGTTGGGTATCTCTCTGACCCATATAAAGGTTGTTCCCAAACTGGTTATGTCTTTACCTTGGGTAACACCGCGATATCTTGGAGGTCTACTAAGCAGACCCTTGTCGCTACTTCTTTGAACCATGTTGAGATTATTGTTCTCCATGAAGCAATTCATGAGTGTATATGGTTAAGGTCCATTGATACACATATAAGAAGTACATGTGGTTTGAGGTCAACCACTGATGAACCTACATCCACTTATGAGGATAATGCTGCCTGCATTGAGCAGATGAAGCAAGGTTTCATCATAGCCGACAACACCAAGCATATATCGCCTAAAGTATTCTATAATCAGCAATAGCAGAAGTTATTTAAGATTAAAGTGAATCAAGTCCGTTCTGAGGACAATGTGGCTGATTTATTTACTAAGTCATTGCCTAAATCCACATTTGAGAAGCATGTGAAAAGCATTGATTTGCTTAAGTTATCTGACCTCCCATGATTGTGGAAATCAGGGGGAGACACAGACTTGAGGGGGAGTCTAGTGTCCATGCAAAGTTTCCAAATGTGAAGGGTGTGTTGTACTCTTTTTCCCTTCGACCAAGGTTATTTTTATCCCACTGGGTTTTTGTTACTTGGCAAGGTTTTTAATGAGACAACGTGAGGAGCACCACCTAGTGTTGACTCCACAAGGGGGAGTGTTGAAGGAAACCTACTTTGTGTGTGCCTTGTCAACCTAGGAGTATCTTAGTTAGGTTAGCATATGGATTACTTATTGAATAGAAGTCCTATTGGGATATGGATTGTACCCTTGTGTTTCTCTATATATAGAGGCACCTATTCATTAATAAAGAGATGATCTATTCATGTGCTATTTGCTCTGTTCTTTACTTTCTGCTTTGTGATTGTATTTCATATTCCCTTAAACATAACCGTAATATTAATTTGTAAAATTTCACTTTACAACATACTTTGGTAGTTTAATATGGATATAAAAAATAAATATTATAGATGACATGAAAATTCCACATAGGATTAAGACCTAAAATTTTAGGCCTTAATTAGGACCCTCTAGCAAACAATTCTAGCAAACCAATATCACCCTCCATTTTGGAACACTTATTATAAATTTGGGAGTGCAATTACATCGTAGAAGTAAACAAACAACAAAACAAAACAAAAACACACTGAAATAAACATACAGCTGCATCACTTGCTCAATCACTCTTGAAACACTTGCCAAGGTAAGTAATTATGGTATGAGACATTAATTTTAAAGCTCTAAGGGCATCTCCAACCCAAGAGACCCAAACCCATATATAGGTCCAAATATAGGATTTATCATCTCCAACCCAATTTATTTAGAGACCCAAACTTGGTTTTTTTGTAAACCTAAACCTATCTTGAGTCTCAAACTCAGTCCCAAACTGAGTCTGAGATCCCAAACTGACGAGGCTGGCCCATGTGCACAGTGGAGGAAGAGAAAGGAGAGAAGGCTGAGCAAACTGATAGGCGCTAGGGAGAGTGTGTGGAGCACGCACGGGAAGAAAGAAAGAGAAAGGAAGAAACGCGCGTGACGCGCGAGTGAAAGGAGAGGAAGAGAGGGGCACTCGGTTGCACGTGGGTGACAAGGGATGGCCCGCCAAGTCAGAGGCCCAACGGACACTCCAACGGTCATCATCTGAAAGGCCACGATTCGTCCATTTTAAAATGTACGGTCGTGGTTCGCCGAAATTTATTTTATTTAAATTAAATAAATTTGAATCTATTGGAGATCTAACGGTCCACGATTGTTTGAAATTAATTTGGACGGTTTGTATTTAATTCTATTCTTTTTAGTGATCCTAAATTCGAAATAAATTAAAAAAAATATTTAAAAAAAAAACTGACCGTTGGAACAGTGTTTTAAATTTTTTCCAGAATTTTTCTATAAATACCAACTCATATCTTCATAATTTTTCACACCATACTTCCACAATCTCCTCTTAAATTTTATAAATTGCCACCATTGTTCTTATTGTTCAATTTTTTTTGAGAAAAAATGGGTCCAAGAAAGGAATCATAGATTAAACATGAAGATGTTGTTCTTTGTCGTGCTTGGATAATCGTTGGTGGTGATGGTGCTAAGGGCAAAGATCAATCGTCGGAGGAATTGTGGAGGAAGGTTGCAACGGAGTATGAGGCGACCAAATCCAATGAATGCAAATCTAGATCTTGGTCTAGTTGTTCATCTCGTTGGAAAAAAAATTCTCAAGCATGTATGAAATGGAGAGCGGCTCTTAACAACGCCGCTCTTCTTCACCGAAGCGGAGAAAACAACAACGACGAGGTAATTGTTTTTTTTTGTGTTATTATAATATTTATTGAATATAATTATTATTTGCAATATTACATTTTTGGTGTTATGATAATATTTATTGAATTGTTTTTTTCTTATGTTATTATAATAATTATTGAATTGTGTTTATTGCTTAGCATTTTTTTGTCATATAATTACAACAAATGTTGAATTAATAATATTGTCATATTTATAGAAACCAAATCTAAAATTTGATTATGTATATAGGTGATGCAAGCTAAGTCGATATACTACAACAACAATAAGCACAAAGATTTCACATTTCCGCATTGTTGGCCAATTTTGGAGAATTGTGAAAAGTTTTCGAATCCCCCGTCTATGAACTTCTCTTGCCCAAATGTTTCTCCATCAATTGACTTGGACGACGATGGATCACACTCGAGCGAAGTAGATATGGCACCAAGCTCTTCAAGGCAACCTCGCCCGCCGGGACAGAAAGCTCAGAAGGCGGCAAAGAAAAAATCAAAGCAAGACACTATTGGCGCTCTAATCAAATTGCAGATGGAGAGAATGAGTGACCTAGCTGACCGCGAGTTTGCTCAAAGGCAACTCATGATAGAGGAGTCGAGGGCAGCAGATGTGCGAGCTGAGGAGAGAGAAAGACGTGCTGAGCAACGCGCGGAGGAGGCCCAAAAGGGTGCTGAAGATGGTCACACTATATATGCAGGTGGACTTGGGAAAGTTTACTCCGAACAAAAGAGGTTATTGGGAGAGGAAGCAACAAGAGATAATTAACAGACACCTTCAACATCATTCTAGTCCCGCAAATCAACCTCAAGCACCTACACCTCCTGAGGGACCTAACTCGGACTTGACCCCCTATGTGCCACTTCATAACACCCATTGGATTCCGTCGAACGATGAAAGCCCATAATTTTAATTTTCTTGAGTAATGTGTGGTTTGTTGGTTTGTAAGTTTAAATTTCATATGTTGTTGTAGTTGTTTAATTTGTTTAAATTTCGTATGTTGTTGTTGTTGGTTAATTTGTTTAAATTTCATATGTTGTTTAAATTTATGAACATAAAAATGTTGGTTTGTGTTATTTGAATGAGTTACGATTGATTAATATGAAACACATACACATTTATTAATTGCATTCAGGACAATAAAAACAATAAAAAACAACAACAATAAAATACAAAGATAAATCACACAACACAACAATATAAGAAAAATCACACCACACCACACAACAATAAAAGGAAAAAGCCAAAACACACCACACAACAATAAAAACATAAGTCATCATGACAACAACAACAACAACATATGAAATGGTTCCTCACTGTTGGTCATGCTCCCTCTGCAGCTTCATTTTCCATAGGTGATCAACTAGATCGCCTTTGAGGTTTGTATTCACCACTGGACATCTAACCTCCCTAGTACGACGCAAAAATTCCTCAAGTTGGCCAGGGTCGCGGTCCACGCGAGTGTAACGTTTTTTGGGTCTCTTGTATATGTTTGCTCTGATTGGATCGGTCAGGTTGTCATTCGGGTCAAATGGCTCCGCTGCATATTCATCACGTTCATCTTCGACGATCATGTTGTGCAAAATAATGCACGTCATCATGATGCATTGAAGATTCTCTTTACTCCACCCACGAGCTGGCCCCCTTATAATTGCAAAACGAACTTGGAGAATACCAAATGCTCTCTCCACATCTTTTCGGTATGACTCCTGCATTTTAGTAAAATGCTCCTCAGGTGGCGATCTCGGGTTTCTAATTGCTTGTACGAGAGCAGCCCATTTAGGGTATATACCATCGACTAGGTAATAGCATTGGCCGTACTGTGTACCATTGACGTGGTATTTTACTCGAGGAGCATGACCTAGGCAAACTTCGTCGAACAAAGGTGAACTTCCAAGGACATTGATGTCATTGAGGGATCCTGGAAGTCCAAAATAGGAGTGTCATATCCAAGTATCATAAGATGCCACCGCCTCTAGGATGATTGTGGGTTTTCCCTTGTAGCCAGTATACTGCCCTGCCCATCCGGTAGGACAATTTTTTCACTGCCAATGCATACAATCAAGGCTCCCCACCATTCCTGGGAAACCCCGTGCTGCTCCATTGTCGAGTAGCCTTCGCAAATCTGCCTTCGTTGGTCGGCGAAGGTATTCTTGGTGGTATACATTCCATATAGCTCTTGTGAAGTGCTCCAAAATCTCGATGCAGGTGGATTCGCCTATGCCAAATGACTCATCGAAGGAGTCGGCCGGACTGCCGTATGCGAGCATCCTCATGGAACATGTAAGCTTCTGTTCGGTGGAAAAGCTGAGTCTGCCGATAGCGTCTCTTGTCTGGACAAAGTAAGGGTCGTAGTTGGCCACGTCATGCATCATTCGGTCAAACACATGAGGATGCATTCTGTAGCGTCGACGAAACACATTTGGTCGATACCGGCAAGGATCAGTGAAGTATTGAGCTTTGAGTCGTTGATCCGTAAGCTCACAATCTCTGTATGTGTACTCACGACCTTCCTCAGATCCACCCCATTTGGGTTCATCATCTTCTATAGACTCGAGGTGCAAGGCAGCTGCAGACATCATCATGGTTCTTTGGCGATTTCTGGATGACGATTCTTCTTGATCTTTCATCAAAAGTTTCCTCCACCTATTCATTGCAAGAAACGTAGCAAGTATTTCAGAAGACAAAGAAGAAGATAATTTTATGGAATAAGATGTGTTTGAGCAGAATTATTTGTGAGAGATGATGGAGTGAATGACTTCGTATTTATGGAGGGTAGAGATCAGATATTTGAGGATAAGATAAGACACGTGTTGGAGAATGGCAAAGTCGTAATCTGGGCCTTCTCTTATCGTTTGATACGTGGCACCGACAATTTTTTTGAATGCAGGATAAGAAAATTGATATAGATAAGATAAGACAAGACACGTGGTGGAGTATAATAAATCCGTAATCTGGGCCATGTCTCAACGTTTGACACGTGGCACCGACAATAAAACATAATTCAAGATAAGAAAGTAGGTATAGATAAGATAAGACACGTGTAGACACGTGTCGGAGAATGACAAAACCGTAATCTGGGCCTTCTCTCATCGTTTGACACGTGGCACCGACAATTTTTTGAATTCAGGATAAGAAAATTGATATAGATAAGATAAGACACGTGGCGTACTATAACAAATCCGTAATCTGGGCCATATCTCAGGGGATGACACGTGGTACCGACATCACATCCTCTCATGCTTTGACACATGGCACCGAAATCACAGCCGAAATAGTAAATTGCTTATTTAAGGTCCATAAACGACGTCGGATGACCGAAAAACCACATACGTTACCTTCTCGGAAAGATAACTTAGTACTCAATCGGACTCCGAAACCCATAATGAATAGTGTTTTTTTAATAATTAAAATAATAAATTTATTACTACTAATATTTAGTAATTATTGTGTATAATGTAAAACACATTATTATTATATAATAATTAATATTGTACTAATATAATATGACAAAACAATAAAAACAATATTAATTCATATAGGTTTGAGTTTGGGTTTAGAGTTAGGGTTGGAGATGCCAATATATGTTTTGAGTTTGGGTTTAGGATTTAGGGTGGAGATGCCCAAACCTATATGAATAGTACAATTTATGAGACTCAAATATAGGATTTGAGTTTAGGTTTGAGTCCAAGGGTTGGAGATGCCCTAAGGAAGTTTGCCGAAGCAATTAATCTAGGCTTCGTGACCAAAAATGTCGCCAACACCTACACTTGAAGGCCTAAGCTAGGCCCAAAAAAGTCGCCCATGCCTATAGTTTTGGTGTGGCAAGTTCGATTAATCAAATAAATTATGTTTTCGCCATTTGGTTTAGTGGTAAGTCATATCTTTCCAACAAGGGTTTTTATCACATATAGTACCTGAACTATTTCTCAATTATATACTTGATACCTGAACTTTAATTTTTGTCACAAGTAGTACCCAAAGTTTTTGATTTCATCTCTTTTGGTACCTTTGGCCGATTTTTGTGATATTATATGCATGTGAGGGCATGTGTTAAAAAAAAAAAAGCTATAAAATAGAAAACTTTGGGTACTACTTGTGACAAAAATTGAAGTTCAGATACCATTTAGGATAAACTCGAAGAGTTCGGGTATTGGTTGTGATCAAAAGTGAAGCTCATGTACTATGTATATAATTGAGGTAAAGTTCATGTACCATTTGTGATAAAAACCCTTCCAACAAAGTGTTCCCAAGTTCGATTTCTAATTTTCGTTTAATTATAAATAAATAAAAAATACAAAGATCGGTTGAAGAAAACGGAAAAAATTCCAAGAAAGGTGCTAATACTTCTATATGGTTTGATAAATGGTTGCCTGGCTCTAATGCTACATCATCACTATATTCTGGTTCTGCACCTCAAGTTAATAAGGTTAGTGATCTTAGTACTTCTTCAAGACAATGGAATGTACCTCTGATTAGTTCCCTATTCCCTCCTGATATCTGTGAATTGATTTATCGTATCCCATTGAGTTTGAATGCTACTCCTGATTGATTGGTTAAGAGAAAAAAAGTGAGTTTTTAATTAAAAGTGCTTATAAAGTGGCCTAGACTTTGTCACATATTAAATGACTTCCACTTGTTCTTACATCTACTCCTAGCTTTTTGGAAGAAAATATGGAAGGCCAAGATTCCCCGAAAAGTTCAAATTTGTATATGAAAAGCATACACTAATATTTTTCCTACACGCGCCAGACTAGTCACTCGTAATGTTCCCATTGCCCAAAACTGTGTCTTGTGATGGTGCGATTGAGACGGTTGAACATGTTTGCAGGGGGACTTCCCTTATGTTAGTGAAGTGTTTGGCATGCATCCCCAATCAGCTTTCATGGTTAGTCTCCTCTCTTCCTTTGTCAACAGAGGTTGGCATTAGTTAGTTGGCATTAGTTTACAATTGTCTTCTCCATTGTTTGAAGTTCTTCTTATGCTTATTTGGGCGGGTATGGAAAGAAATAAATGATCATGTTTGGGATGGAGAATCTTTTTCACATACTGTAATTGCTTTCCTAGCTTCCTCCAGATTACATGAACTTCGTAATCTGAGTGTTAGATCTACACTTCCAGCTAGCCCAACATCGTTTGGCTGTCTGGAAGCCACCATCGATAGTTTGGGTGATAACCAACATTGACGAGGCCTATGTGGCTGCTACAGGTAATGGTGGTGTGAGAGCAGTTTTCCGCGACCACACAGGCTCTATATTGGGAGGATTATGTATTCCTTTGTCACATGTTGCTTCTCCAGAGATGGCTGAAGCGTTAGCGCGCAGGAAGGTATGCATGTCACATGTATGCTTGTTCCTCCTTAGTTTTTAAGACGGATTCTACAATATTGGTGTCAACAACAAGAGAAGTTGATCCCTATATGTCCTTCGGTAGGCGTGTATATAACAATATTATCTCTCTTCTTTCGGAACTTTCAAGTTCCCGTTTTTCTCATATTTTTTGTGAAGCTAATTGCATGGTTCATGCTTGTTCTACTAGAAGGTTGTTATGATGGGTTGGGGCTCCCTCTTCTGCTGTAAGGAGCCTCCTTCATGTGCTTTGTAATATTTGATTTGTTTGAATAAAGATTGCCGCATTTCATTAAAAAAAAAAAACCTCGCAAGGCATTCCATATATTTAGTTAAAATGGATTAAAGGATTCTACATATTGTCTAAGAATATCTAGTTGCATAAAGGATTAAGGATCATGCCGTTAATTTGGATCTCATTAAATTTGATCAAAAAGATGATATCCTTTAGGGCGGTTTTATTCAGACCTCTCATATTGACATTTGGACCTCCTATAATATTTTTTACCATAACTAATCCACTTCCACATTCACATTCATCTCGACATCATCAATATTCTCCCAATATTATAATCGATCACTAATCTTCTAAATCATCATTTCACAACATAAATGCAATTCCAATTAATTATAGTTTGAATCTAGCTAAGAAGAATATGAGATCACAAAGTCTGACAAATAAAGCAAAGAATAATTAATCTGCAAAATAAATGGCCAACCAAAGAAGAATGCTGAACACATTCAAATTAACCAAAATCCAAAACTCAATTAAAATTAAACAAAAAAAAAACCACCTCGTGTGTTTAGATGATTATGTTGTTTCTTCGCAACGAAATACAGTAGAATAATAATTAATTTTAAAATATCTAAATGACATTTTATTACAGAAACGTAGAAGATTGTTTGTGATTAATTTTTTATAGATTGTTTATTTGCTTGGAAGCAAAAAATCAAAATTCTGGGTTTGTTTTAATCTAGTAGCATGGCATCCACCAGAGAGAGACGGCTGAGTTTTTTTTTTTTTTTTTTTTTGTGAAAAAGGCAAAATAGAATTTGAAATGTTCAAAAATATGAGGAGGTCTAAATTAATACCAATTTATGAGGTTGGAATAGAACCACTATATCCTTTAATAGAACACACCTATTAAAATTGCTAGAGTTCAAAGTTAGGATTAGTTATTTGTCCAAGATACGAGAACTAAATCCTAAACCCTAACTAGAAAAATAAAAATAATGAGTCCTAAACTCTAAGTAATGAACAAATTGGAATCCACAAAAATTGCATTTCAAAAAAAAAAATCTATATGGTTTGCAGCGATATGCATATTAGAATTTTTCTTATAATTGTATTGTCTTGGCCTTTGTTGGTTTACGGCATATAATTGTTAAGGGTAAAAGGGTAAATTACTCTGCTCTCACTAGCTATAGGTATATATGGTTTCAGTGTTAGCCTTGCTGTAACAACTCGATTAGAATCAATCAATACAACTATACAAGTTCATCTTCTTCTTTCTTCATTCTGTTTGTATTTTCTTCAAGTCCTTTCAATAATGAGGGGGATAATCGTCCTACACCACCATCCAAAATCCACCAAGTTAATTCAGAACATTAATGCACAAGCACACCCCTTAGAAACATTGATTTGAAAGCTAGGCTGATGTGCACGAATTTACTCCCAACAAGACTTGTATATATTGCAAGCTCTTCCGTCCTTTGTTTTTTTTTTTCTCATATGAATTGAAGGAAGTTATTCAAAGTCCTTCAAAAATGTAGTACAATGGTTCTGGTTTCATCAAACCAAAGAGCTAAAAAAAAAATGAAATTAGAGATCATATTCAATTCGTTTTTAGATATTGGGTGTAAAGAGATGGGTAAGGGCAAAAAAAGAATATTTAGAGAAAAAATAAATATGAAATATAGTGAGTATTATTAATTAAAATCATCGAACTAACTAGAGCAAGCATTATTTTAATTTTATGATAAAAATTAACAGAAAAATACTTTATTTATGAAAATTTCTTTCATCCGTAAAAGTTCCTGACTAATAAGCAAGCTTAATGTCGGTTTTGTAAGTTACAACTCTGTGGACAATTCAAGAATCCATGTATAGGTTTGAAATCACTTTTTATGCATGACTTTCTAAATAGGGTTCGAGATAGCAAATAACATGCACTCGTATTTTTCTGTTAATTTTTATCATAAAATTAAAATAATGCTTGCTCTAGTTAATTCGATGATTTTAATTAATAATACTTGCTCTAGTCATATAGATGGTGATGTTTTAGCCGCTTGACCATTGACCCCCGATGGTGTCATTGGTGTGTGTTCTTTCTTGATGACATAATACTTGACCTGAAGCTAGAAAAAGAGAATGAAATTAGTTCTGGGTTTCATACTAGTCTACTACATCATTTAACGACCGCAGAAATCATTACAATTTGAAAAAGATCACTGGAAAAGAAAAGTCTTGATATTTCCTTAATACCTATCCCGACTTTAAACATGTGTTAAATTTTTCTTGGTGAATGTTCGTACTTGCTGATGTACTACAAGTCACAGTCTTGCATAAAGCAGTCCGACTGTTAGTTTTGTCAGACTATTCAATTATAACTCGCTACGTATATTGATTCAAAAGAAGCAAATGTAAGTTTCAGATTTTTGATTCACAAATAGGGGGTGTTTTTTTTTGGCAAGGAAATAGGGGGTGTTTTGGGTATAGAGATTTATTTCTCTCCATTTTGTGGCATACTGAAGACTTTCTTTTCTTTCTTTTTTAATTTGAGGGAAAATTATTCAATTTTATTAGTAATGGAATCTTAGCCGAATGTCAGAATAGTATAGACTCAGAAATAATTTACTCTTAATAAATATCACTCATTACAAAACATAATGAAACTAGTAAAATAACGTAGCGGCGGTCACGTGATAAAATAGGCAACATTAGCGTCAAAATCTTAAAAAGATAAAGATAGATTAAAATCACTCAAAGTAGAAAAAATCCCTAAACTTTAAAGAATTTTGATATATTGAATTATAAACTAAATGATACAAAACTTGATTGGTACTTAAATAGGCATCTAAGTCCTAAACATAATTAATAAGCACACTAATATCATATATTTTCCTCCTTAATTTATATTTGTTAGATCTCATTTTTATTCAATCTAAGTTTTATATTTTTATAATTTTATAGGTTCTTGCTTGATTGTTTGAAATAATACAAGCTAGATGCCTAGAACACATGATTGCTAGCTGCATGTGAATTGCATGCATGAAAGAAATCACCAAGGCAAAGATGGACACGGTATATTGATTGTTCAAGTATATATTGTTTAAGACGAGCTAATTTAATAGAGTTGGTGGAGAATAAGTCTTTGTTTGCAGGGCAGTAATTTTAGACAATACAACACCCTCATGCCCTCATGGGCTTCAAGGTCAATTTTGCAACACGTCAATAAATGTGGAGTTGTTGCGCTAGTACAGGAATTAGGATAAATTTCAAAATTTGTCTTATAAATTCTAAGGTCTCACTATTGATAAATAATGTGTGCTATAATATATGAACTTTATGTTTTACGTTGGATCACATAAACTATGTCATAACATGCTTCCACTGGATTTTGTTTCGTTCAATTTGGTGCCTATAGCTCATTTAGGAGTGCAAGAAGATCGACCAACATTCGCAAAACTAACAAGAAATCAAAACAATTGACTCGAGCACCTTTTCCGATGACTCAATTGTCGGTTGAAGTCATGCCCTATTTTTTTTTTCTTGAGAAAGTAAATAAAAATGAGAATTTCCAGGTCAAGAATATTGACGCAATTGGTTTTATCGGTGTTCAATGTCTCAATAAAATATGATATCTCATTTGTTATGAATAATGTGTGCTAGAACAAAGAAACTTTATGTTGGATCACACAAACCATAACGTAACAGGCTTCCAGTAGATTTTTTGGCATTAAGTTTGATTCTTACATCTCATTTAGGAGCGCAAGAGGTTTAGGGAAATGAAACTCGTTTGATTAAACTAACAAGTAATCAAAACAATTGACTGGAGCACCATGAAAGCTTGTACTTCCGAGTTAAGAAAATTGACGTAATTGGTTTTACTTCTAATTATTAATAACTATATATAAGTTTTGTCTCTTTTTCAAATAAAAAAAATGCTCATTGGTACGCTCGATGTATTCGAAAAATGTGTCAAAGGGCTACTATGTACCAAGTCGGCTATAATTGTTACAAGTATATTTTTGCTTGTTGTGCTTTATTATAGTTTTTTCTCGTCAAAAAAAATTTGAACAAAAAAAGTTTTTGTGCAAGAGTTTAGAAAAGGGTAAAATCCTCAAATGGTACTTGAATTATCACGAAATGTACTTTTTAGTACACATAAATGTTTAGGAAGTCTGGTGGTACCTGAACTATTGCGTCGTTAGCCAATAGCCATTTTGGTACCTCCGTCAATTTTTTCATTAAAAACAGGGGTAAATATGTCAACCAACATAAAAATAAATATTTATTCTTCTAAGTTATTTTATTCTTCTATAATTAATATTATTTTAATTTCGTAAAATTGTAAAATTTAATTCTTCTTTGTTATACTAAAAATATAAATATAAATTCTTCTCCGTAATTTTTTAAATTTTTTACAATTGATTGACAATTTTTTTAAATTACACAAGAATTACACTAAACGAAATTAAATTTTTTTTATTTTAATTTCATAAAATTGTAATGAAAACAAAATCGTTGTTAACTATTATTTTAGAATTCTTGTAAAAGAGATAAAAAAAAATACTAAGAAAACTTTGCCATATAAAACTTAGAAAAGTTAGCAAAAAAATAAACAAAACTGAGAATGCATAATTTGACGAAAATGCTCCTGACAATAAGGACCACTTGTGCACCACGTAAGAAATTTTGACCGATGGACGGAGGTACCATAATGGCTAACGACTCAATAGTTCAGGTACTACCAGACTCTCTAAACATTTGTAGGTACTAAAAAATGCATTTCGTGATAGTTCATGTACAATTTGGAGATTTTATTCTTTAAAAAACTATGAATTTGTATATGTAAGTCTCGTCGTTCCAAATTCCAACACATATGAGTTTCAATGCTCTCCATCTCATGTGCAATCCAACCGATCACCCTGTCTACATTTATCTCATCGACTAAATCCAACGAGTTGAAGATTGATGAACACTTGTACTCTAAAGCACTACAGAATTTCTCAAATTTAAGTTATAACTGCCCATGACAATACACTGATAGGACAATACATGATTCTGACTATTTCTGAGTCTCTTAATTGCACCCTGCAGACGAGACTACACAATGAAGACTTGTGATATTGAAAATCATTACCACTCACAATTTACAGAGCAGGTGCATGAACCATTCTTCCGTTCTTAGAGGAAGAGGAGAAGGACCGTTAAAAAAAAAAAAAAAGAGGAAGTGAGGAGAAGGAAAAAGAAGGAAGAGAAAATCGTGATGACTACAAGATCATGGGCCGAAGAAGAAAAGCCCTCCTTTTTCAAGGTCCTTCAAGGTGACTTTTCTAGAAAAATGGTACGTCCAGTTTACTCTATACGTCACATTTTAAGGAAAAAAGAGAAAAATCCCTGTTAATCTGTTATTATAGGAAAGGAAACGAAGAAAGGTAAAAATGGTTATCAGAACAAAGAAAGGTAAAAATCCCAGTTTACTACTAACGGCACCGATAAATTGTAAACAGAGCGTGAAATGCACGCGCTACGTGCAGTTGCACGTTCCGTGCAGGGAATCCCTTCCGTTTGTAGTTAACCTTGATACAAAAATCTGTGCTTAAATCAACAGCTTTGATCGAATACTAAAGTTTCATGCTTTAGCTAGCCTTGACTCTGTGTGCCGTACTATCATTTCGAGTTGCACAGAAGAAAAAATGAAAAATCTCGGTTGTGTCATAGTGGGTTTTGACGTTTTGTAGCTTCCCTGATTTAGTTGACTGTATGGTGCTTATTGTTATTTTACTTATTCCATTGAGTCTCCAAGTGAGTTCATATTTTGTATTTTGCAGTGTATGGAACTCCTAATTTTTGTTCTTATTAGAATGGAGTCTAATTAGGTTATACAATGTGCATGTCTGAGTCTTAATATTCTTTATCTAATGAATGCAGCTGCAAATCCTAATAATTAATCTGTCAATTTGTTAAGGTATTGATCACTTGTTCATGCTTAGTTATATCCCCCTTTCTTAAAAGAAAGTCATTGTTATTATTGGCTATACACATTTGGCTTAATTTCCCTTCATTCATAGTGTTTATGATCTTTAGGTAATTTTTTTTTTTGCTTCATTTTCCTTTATTCAGAGTGTTCATAAATAAAAGTTGTTTGCTTTATATGCTGGTCTCAATATAGTTTAATTATATTTTGGACTGATTCAATTCGGAATTTACATCTAGTCATCTACATCCTAATCACTTCTCTTACAGAGAATTCCGCGAGCTTTTTACAAGAATTTTGAGGGAAAAGTACATCAGCAGTTCCGTCTTAGGACCTCAGCTGGAACTTGGCTTGTTAATGTGAAGAAGGTTAATGACAAGTTGTTTTTTCAAAAGGGTTGGAAGAAATTTGTGCAGGACCATAATTTAAAGCTTGGTGAATTTCTTGTTTTCGAATATTCTAGAAATTCGAAATTCTATGTTGATATATATGGAAAAAGTACTTGCAACAAGGAGTTTGCAAAGGCCTTAAGGAAAAGTAACACACCTCCTGAAGAGGGAAATGGTAATACAATTCTCAGACCTAGGACTAATCAAGCCACTACTCCCATCGAAGTTGAAGTTATTGATATTGAATCAGAAACATCGATGCACACTGATGAGCTTGAAACTCAAAAGAATCAAATTAGCCAGGATTCTGAAAGTTGCTGGCCTAGTAAGTGTGATAGGACAAGTACTTCTTATACCCTTCAAAACAACTGCACAAGCTCAGTTCTTCAGTTTATTTATGCAGGAGAGTTGAATTATAAGGATTATTCGTCTACGAGCCTTCAAGCAGTAAATCAAAGGACAACTAGAGCTCTTGAAGCAGCAAAGAAATACTTTTCGCATTCAAAACATCCTTTCTTTAAAACTGTCATGAACCAAACTAATGTCAACAGCGGAATACTGGTGAACGTGAACAACATTTTGATGTATATATTATAGACTTGTCTATCTAACAACATTTTGGTATGAACATGAACAACATTTTCTATCTAACTTTTGCAGTGTGTACCAACGAGCTTTGTGAAAGACTATCTCACAGAAAAGACAGGGACTGTCAAGCTTCGAGTTTCAAAGAGTTTGTGGACTATTAAGCTGGTCCGTTCAACTAGGTTCTCTGCAGGTTGGCCCAAGTTTGCAAAGGATAATGCTTTGAAACAGGGAGATGTCTGTGTCTTCGAGCTGATTAACTGGGCAAATGTTGAGCTGAAAGTTTCTATTTTTAGATGTAGTAGCTGATCGAAGTTGTTCTTCAGTTTGAGGATTTAATTAGTAATATCTTATGCATCAAGACTTCGGAATGTTTTTCTTTTGGTACATTGGAAAGAGAGATCGATCAGAATCTTTCATGTGGTTTGCATTTTGATTCAGACTACATTTCACTCTAGCATTACAAGTTGCCAAGTTGGTGTCCATATGATTCTCTCATTCTGTACTTTAGTGCCCTATTGCATCTAAGAACATTTTACAGTTTACACCATCAATAGCAACAATACATAGGGTTATCATCATATATCAATTTTCTAGGCTCCTAGTTTAGAAACATCAATTTCTTTCATCCTTGTGTCGTAGTATGTTGTGTGTTTACACTCGAACTTCGGTAAGTGAATTTCTTAAATGCATTTCCACAATCATAACATTTTTTTTTGATCAAAAGGATGTTCATTAATAACAAGTTCAACAAGCAGTACAATGATGACCCACCCCTGAGGGGCCGACAAAAAAAGCCATCACTTAGAGTACACCACAAGGACACACTCCGAGTACACCCATCTTTTCGGATATAAGCCCAAATTACAAAGGAATACCTACAAACCCCGAAAATTAAATCAAAAGTCTATCGAAGTCCCGGTATCCTTTGCGACATCCCCTTAAACAAAAAGAGAGGTCGAAACCCCGTCATCCATCAAAATAGACAGATAACAAAAGAAAAAATAAAACAACATAGCCCAAGCCCAATAAACAAGACTTAAACCAAGTCCCAAGTTGGAAACTAGAGTCCAAGCCCAAGTAAACGGAACCCTAGCCATTGCACTTGCACCGCCATCAACACCATTGGCACCGCTACCGCTGCCATCCAACCTGAGCCAATTTGCAAGACGTGGCAAACTCCAACAAGCACCACCGCCAACCTTGTCGTTGTCAGTATTGCCGTCTCTAGGGAACAACCACACCAAGAAATCCACAAGAATCATCCTCCGATCATACTAGCCAACGCTAACGCCATTCAGGAGGAAATCATCGCTGCCACACCAACACAATCCCAAACCATCAATCATAGGATTGGATCCCATAGTTAGAGACCAAGCAAGATCTAGAAACCAAGATCTAGCAGTCGCCACCCCCCAACAGTCATCACCGCCGTAGGGGAGCACCGGCCAATGATCGAACCCACCATTGACAAAACCAGGAGGAGGAGCAAAGATACCAAAAGAGGAAACAGGCAAAAGGGCCACACCGCCGTCGAAAGCAGAAACAGAGAAGAGAGTAAGGTCCCCACCTCCACCAACAACAGGAGCAGAGGGGAGAGCAAGCCCACCCAACGTGAAAACAATGGCCGCAACCAAAACAGGGAGAGAAGGAGGAAAAACAAAACGCAGGGAGGTGAAACTCAAGGTAGCCATCGAAGAAGATGACGAAGGTATAGGGTGGCCGACGACCAAGCTATGAAACCCTAGCAGAGCTAGGTCAGATGGATCAGAAAATTTTTTATAAGTACCACAATCATAACATAATTGAGACTAACCATAGCATCATTTGGGAATACTTTCTGAATGCTGAAGATTAATTATACCTTTTCCCCTGCCAAGTATTTGACAGTGATGAGTTTAGGGTTTTGGCATCTTCCGTAAAATACTGCAATTTTTTAATTTAAGAAAAAAAACTAAAATGGTACCTGAACTATACCTTCATCTTATCGATGGTACCTGAACTTTAATTTTTGTCACAAACGGTACCTGAACTTTTCAATTTCGTCTAAAGTGGTACCTAAAGCCACATTCGGTAAATAAAAATTACCAAAGGTACCACTTTAGACGAAATCGAAAAGTTCATGTACCGTTTGTGACAAAAAATGAAGTTCAGGTACCATCGATAAGATAAAGGTATAATTCAGGTATCATTCATGATAATAGCCCTTTAATTTAAGTCGCTGGTTTTCAACTTTTCTAGTTTTTTTTTTCTTCTTCTTCTTCTGTGGAAAGGAGGGGCCTAAACCCCAAAGAAGAAAAAGAGCTCTAAGCAATTACAATTCGAGGCTTAGTTTGACCATTACAATCATCTTCTAACCTGTCCAGGAGATCCGCAGGAGGATTCTCTAACACATGTCATCCCAAGTCCATAGAGTGTCCCATATGAGCAAGGTCATCAGCAACAACATTACACTCCCTACAAAGATGATTAATACTACAATCCCAATTACCAAGCCAGAGTCTCTTGCAATCATAAATAAGGCCATAAAGAGGGTGAGTATCATTCCCACTTACCCTTTACTAGGTTTACTACAAGGGAAGAATCAAACTCCACCTGAATACTGTTGCAATTGAAACGATGAGCAAGCTTCAACCCAAATTAAGAGATCAAATCTCAGCTATGAAAATCTATCCAGTTCTCAAATTAGCCAAAAATCCACCAATCCAAACCCCATGACAGTTTCTCAAGAGCCCACCTGCAGCAATACGTCCAATGGAACTAATTCTAGATCCATCTATATTAAGCTTTAGAGTTATTATCACATATAGTACCTGAACTATTTCTCAATTATATATTTGGTACCTGAACTTCAATTTTTGTCACAAGTACTACCCAAAGTTTTCAATTTTTGTCACAAGTAGTACCCAAAGTTTTCCATTTTAGCCTCTTTTTTTTAACACGTGCCCTCACGCACATATATTTGTGACAAAAATTGTCTTAGGTACCACAAGAGATGAAATCGAAAACTTTGGGTAATACTTGTGACAAAAATTGAAGTTCAGGTATTAAATATATAATTGAAAAATAATTCAGGTACTATATGTGATAAAAACCCTAAGCTTTAAAGGACCAGCAGGAGGAGGAGTCCAAGATAAGAGGACCTAATTATTGGTACAAAATAAGGGATTGAAGTTCTACTTGGGTCTGAACATGACACTATTTGGGTCTAAATGAATTTGGACCAAACCATATTTTTATTCTGCATTGTACTATCATGAGTTCATGACCGATATGTTTCATTTTCTCAATCACCATTTAAAAATATGATGATCATTAAATGGAAATTTGTTTAGTGACTGTATTTATCCAATTCTGTCAAAAAAATGGACGATTTGATAAAGAATTTCTTCTCACGCCAAATTGGTAAACTTAAGCTTGGAGGTGTATTTTTTTTTATCGAAATCCTACGGTTTTCCAAAGGCTTCTTAGCCCCAATGACTCATCCGTAATGGATTGGGATTTAAACTTCAATCCGCAGTCAGCAGGACTTGAACCCAGGTGGGGGGGGTATCACACCTGGAGGCTCAACCAACTCGACTACCAGTGATGGTTAAGCTTGGAGGTGTATTGAGTAAGGTCAAATTAGAAGGTTTTTTAGCGAAGATTTTAAAGCAAGGGGTATTGATTATTAAACAAAAGAGAAAGGATGTGTAAAATTTTACAAAATATAATCACTATTAATTCTAAAATATATATATATATATATATATATATATATATAATAATTCTTAGGTGCGCAAGTCGGAAAATTTTACAATACACAAAGCACTAGTGCTCAGACATGTCAGCAATAATCTAGATCGTTGGATCTGTAAATCTCCATCTTGCCCCTTATAAGTGAGGTCTTAAAAAAATTCATAGCACTAGTACCCAAAGCACTTAAGACGTTCCCACGGAGATCAGCAACTTTGTAAGTTGCGGAGTTTTGATCTCAACCGTCAGATCAAATTATTCAAACGATCTGACGGCTAATTTGTTTACCTGACGGCTAATTTGTTTACCTTCAGATCCGTTGATATATATATATATACGAAGAGTTTTCAGTATACGGCGTGTAGCTACACGACCTTTCGTCAACTGTCCAAAAGTTAGAAAAAAATGCTAACCCATTTTTCTGATCTAGTTTGGACGACTCAAATTGCATCATGTATGTACACGCCCTGACATAAAGTAAACAATTTGGTACTGGCATGGTATCCCATGACAATACATGGAAAACTTTTATTTTCTTCTGTTCAGAAGTGGAAGAAGAAATTTGGACAAAGAAAAAAAGAAAAGAAGAATAGGAAGAGTAAAAGAAGAAAGGGAAGAGAATCGTGATGTCAAGAAGATCGAGGGCAGGTGTGAGACCCCGAGAAAATTAATAGAATTGATTTGGATATTAATTGAGATTAAATTTCTAATCTCGGTAATTACTAAAGAGTTCGGGAATTCTTCAGAAATGTTCTTTTTGTCGTAACGTCGATTTGAAGACTCGAGAATAAAGTACACGTCACGACGAGTTCGTGGGAATTTTCGGGGTATTTTTCGGACACCCGAGCTATTTGTTTTCATTTTTGGAAGTTATGAATTATTTAAAATTAGGATATTTTTGTGGTATGGTCTAGACCGTTGGATCTCTCCATCTTTAAATCTGGGCCGTTGGTTTTAAGTCGGTTTGGTTTTAAATAAGGAAAAACCCAGACCTCTCCCACCGACTTTCCCTCTCTTCTCTGCCGCGACATCACCGACCCACCTCCTCCGTCCGGCCGTTTCACGGCGCCGGACCGGTCCCGTCTTGTTCGCCTCGACATGGCGAGTCCAGCGGTGGTCCTTTCTCGTCAAATAGACGGTGGTAGAGAGAGAAACGAACGGAAGAAGTTCCGGCAGCTCCGATCGGATTTTCTGATTCCGGCCACTATGGCGGCTAAAACCAGTGGCTTTGGCTTCCCCTCGATGAGACGAACACGGTGGTGGTCTCAGCTTCTCAAATCGATGA
Organism: Rubus parviflorus; assembly: GCA_029955375.1. Taxonomy (NCBI): domain Eukaryota; kingdom Viridiplantae; phylum Streptophyta; class Magnoliopsida; order Rosales; family Rosaceae; genus Rubus; species Rubus parviflorus. Next base: position 5,517,656 of record JARGGL010000010.1, read on the forward strand.
AGGAAGAGAGAGAATCGAAGGAAAGAAGAATAAGTAGTTCCGGCGGGTTTTCTTTGATTTCCGGCGTTTCCGGCCATGAACGGCGACAATCATGGTATCAAACTTCTTCCCCTCGTTGTTCTCTACATGTTTGTGCCCTTAGATTTCACTTTTGGTTGAAGATTGGAAGGTTGGGTTTTCTGGTACTGTTCTGCCACCGTGAACAGTAACGATTCCGGCCAACCTTAATTCTTCAGGCTTGGTTAACGGTTATTTTGGTTCGAATTCAAAATTAGGAAGCTGGAAGGAGGCCCTAAGGTTACAGCGTCTCTCTTGGTGGTTTGGGACAGAGCAGTGGCTGCTAAGTTTCGTCAAAGCTCTCTGTGGTTCACACTCTAACTCCGTTGAGAACTCGAACAAAGGTATAAGTTTCGAAATTAGATTGATAAGTTGGTTCTATGAAATTCGTGGGAATGTTGATGAGTTGATAATGATTTTGAATTCTCAATGGTGTTTGCTGTGAACTGATGTGGATTTGGTGCACGATTTTGATTGTGGTCTGGTATGAAACTGTTCAGGTGATAATTGACTTGAATTTCTGCTGAGTTGAGATTGGATATAAGGTTGTCATTTGTGTTTAAGTGAAATGATTAATGTTGCGAATCTGGTAAATGGCAGTGATGATGTTGAGGTATCATACAAATGGTTAATTATTTGAATGTGAACTTGATTAGATTCTAAAGTTATAAGCTCTTTTGTCAAGAGTTGGAATGCGGGCAATTTGGTGCTCAAGTTAATTGTGTGTTTTTCCATTGCCAACAATTGCATGATTTCATCAGCTTGTTTAATAATTGTTGGTACTTTGAGTGGTACAATGGATATGGAGAAGATTGTGAACCTGGGAACTTTTGTGTCAAGGTTTATCAAAAGAATTGTTTGGTTAATCAACTAGAGCCAAATAAAGTATTATTGGGTGCCCAAAGTAATTTGGGAATGCACCCATATAAGAAAAAGAAATTCTGTATTTGGAATTAGTTGTCTAAAAAGGACTTGATTGAATTGGTTGAGTGTTATCGATTAGAATATCATTTTAACACTCAGATACTGTCGAACTAGGGACTCCAGTTAGCCCGAGACTTAAAATGTGGTGGTGGTGTTGGCCTGACGTGACGAATGAGGACAAGCTCCGAGATTCCATGTAGGGAAACTTGGGATTCTCTCGGTTAGTGTTTTCTCGTATATATGATAAATAAGAGCATGGCTATATTTATTTCCTTATGGATTTAAATGATTTGATATTTTAAATGCCATGCGTGTTTTCAATTATATTTGATATTGTGATGACCTGAGAGTGAGTGGAGCATAGCGACTACCTTGGGTTTCGATCCCCTAAACCTCCGGAGGGGCTGTACGGACGGAATAGTATCTGACATCCTTTGAGATGTGGCACTAGATCTAGGCGGTATAGCATTAAATGGACACTCTTGCTACTCCTTACCAGTTGTCGAAGATTTTAATCTTCGGTGAGGATGTAGTTGGTTAGATTGATCGGTCATCAGGTTTGATTTACACCCGGGTATTTATTTAATTATCTTCTCATGAATTATTAATGAGAAATGATTTACTGTTTTCTTTATTTCATTTCTACATACTGGCTAGCCAAATGAAATATATTTAATGATTTTTAAATCTAGCCGGGGTGAATTCCCCGACTGAGCAGCGAGGACGAAAGCTCACCCCTACAATAGTTTTGGATGCAGGTACTGTGCACTGGAAACGGGACAACGAGGGATTGAGCTGGGTGTGCGTACTTGTTATAATCGGATATTCGTTTTTCGAATATCAGGTTCTGGAGTTATCCATTTATTCTCATTGTATCATTTCATTCATTTTGGAACCTGTTGACCATTTAACTTGTTCATGGTCAATAATGTGCTTTACCACACGAAACTCATTCATGAACTCATATTTCGATCCGGTTATTTAATTTGAAAATTGAATTTAAATCTTTTTACGATTTCCAATTGTTTCACCTCTATTCAAATTAAATACGTTTCCGTATTGCGATTTTAAAGTAATTCTCAAAATGCATTGCGTTTCTTTAAAGTATAAGTTAGTAGTCTAGCTTGTATTTTTAAGGATTCGCGGCACTGTAGCGTGTTCAAGTTGAAGAGGTGCAATTTGGGGCGTTACAGCAGGAAGAAGAAGACCCTCCTTTTTCAAGGTCCTTCTTGGTGACTTTTCACATTGGTAAGTCCTGTTTATATATTTCACATTAAACAGAACAAATCTATGTTATTATTGGAAAGGAGAAAAAGTTCAAAGTAAAATTAGAAAAAGATAAAGTAAGTTTACCTTTTCATATCATAGTGGGTATCATAGTGGGTTGTAGTTAGTGAGTGTAGTTGATTGATCTTATAATCTTATTCTGCTTATCCCATTAATTTCTAATTGAGTATTCATACTTTGTGTTTGGGAGTATATGAACCCAAAACAGAGAACTAGGACTAATGCATGCATCCTTAAATCCCAACAATTTGCCAACTGGTGGTTAAGGTATTGATCACTTGTTTATTCTCAGATATATCTGCATTTCTTGGTATAAAATTCAATTTCACTATTGGGGTATACATTTAGCTAGCTGTTTATGTAGATTAATTTTTGCTTAATTTTTCCCTTTTATTTTTCATAATGATTCAATTGTGATTTAAATCTGCATCCTAATCACTATTGGGGTATACAGAGAATCCCACTAGCCTTTTACAAGAATTTTGAGGGAAATGTACCTCAGCAGTCCCGTCTTCGGACACCAGCTGGAACTTGGTTTGTTAATGTGGAGAAGGTTAATGACAGGTTGTTTTTCCAAAATGGTTGGAAAAAATTTGTGCAGGACCATAGTTTAAAGCTTGGTGAGTTTCTAATTTTTAAATATGCTGGAAACTCCGAACTCTATGTTGACATTTATGGAAAAAATACCTGCAAAAAGGTTTTTAAAAAGGCCGTTAGGAAAAGTGAGACGCCTCCTGAAGAGGGACATGGCAATGTAGTTCACAGAACTAGGACCAAACAAGCCACTAGTCCCGTCAAAGTTGAAGTTATTGATATTGAATCAGATACATCAATGCATATTGACGAGCCTGAAACTGAAAAAAATCAACTTAGCGAGGATTCTGAAAGTCAGTGGCCTGGTAAGTTGCTGAAGGATAAGTTTTACTACCATTTGGAAACTAAATGCTCAAACTCATTTATTCAGTTAATTTGTGCGGAAGAGTTGAGTTCTAAGGAGTATTTGTCTACAAGGGCTCAAGTGGCAAATCCAAGGACAGCTAGAGCTCTTGAAGCAGCAGAGAAATACTCTTCTAGTTCAAAGCATCCTTTCTTTAGCAGAATCTTGAACAAGACTTATGTTAACAACAGATATCTGGTACGAGCATGAACCCAACTTTCTGATGCACATAATAACAGAAATTTTCTTTCCTGAGAGTACATAATAATGCTTTCCACCATCCTTCTATTATTCAATTTTGCAAACAAAAGAAGATGCATCCAATTGAATGTGCTTCAGAGCTGTGATTTCATCTACATTGCCATGAGCCCATGACTTAAATTTGTACAAACCACCTGGTTCTATATATTTTTCTATGGATAAGTCATATTCTTGAATCGCTTTGTCACAACAAACTTGAAAGTTTCTTACTCAAGAATTGTATGAAAATACTCCTTATTGTCAGACAGAAATTATTTATGTACAATCATCATCTTCCTTTTATTTTTGGTCAGGGCATATACAGATAGTATGCAATAGGGGCGTTTCCCCCGTAAGGGGAGAGTGGACTCAGTATTGCAATAATAAATCTTTTAAATTTAACTTTTGCAGCTTGTACCAAGTTGGTTTATGAAATATTATATCAAGGAAAAGACAAAGGGAGTCGAGCTTCGAGTTTCAAAGAGTTGGTGGCCTGTGAAGTTGGTCCATGCTCCCAATAACCGAACTACGTTCTCTGCAGGTTGGGGCAAGTTTGCAAAAGATAATGCTTTGAAAGAGGGAGATGTATGTGTCTTTGAGCTAATTAAGAGGGTGGATGTGGTGCTCAAAGTTTCTGTTTTTAGATGTAGTAGTTGAGTTCCTTTTTCAGTTTGGATATATTACTCGGTAGCTGTATGAATCAAGAAGACTAAATGATGTTTTTGTTTGGCTACATTGAAAAAAAGACCAAGAAACTTTCCTTGAGTATGCATTTTAATTCAGACTCTGAGTATTTCCGTTCAGGTCAGCAATCATGTTTCTGATCTTTTGATATTTTCGTGGTGTTTATGTTCTTCTATCTCATCATTCTATAGTTTCAATGCCCTATCACATCAAATAGAACATTTTTGCACCATCATTAACAGTAGGTTATCAATTTCTGGAGTCCTAGTTACAAACAACTGTTTCTTTCATCCTTGTGTGGAGTAATGTTGTGTGTTTAGACGTGTGTTGGTATGTTGGTTATTTACTCCTAAAGGCATTTCCACAATCAAGAGCAACCATAGCATCTCTTGAATATACTTCCTCAGGATTATACCTTTGCTGCTTTGCATCTTCCAAGTCTTTATGTGTGAAGAGATAAAGAGTTTTGGATTACCTTAACGTTGTGTCGCTTAGAACCGAATATTGGATTGCACTATAACTACAGTATAATTTAAAATATGTTGGATTGAATCAATTGGTTAGCCAATAGTCATTGCTAAATGTCACTATTTAATTCTAGGAGATTCTATGAGGTTGAAAAATCTACTTGTGTCTGCAAGTGTATTGGACAATATTTGATCAGGAAATTTAGGACTAGTGTTTTTCCATTATTAGATGTGACAACTGGGTTAGCAGCATAATGCCAAGTTGCCAATTAAGTACCAGATTAAATGATTAATGGATCAGAAATCTTTGAATTACTTGGTAATAATGCCAAGAAACAAATTCATAAGGATCATAATAACAAGAGTGATCATTAAATAAAAGTCAATTAAGTAGATATCTCGAATAATCACAACCAGCCAACCAGTGGTGAAAGACGTATAAAAGCAAAGCACATATTACCTCTTCCTTTGTCTTCCTTATTTGTGTCAAATTGCCATTTGCCGCCTAGTAATCATACACTGAAATTTACAAGGTTGTAAATTGTGAAACACAATTAGTGGAAGGAGACTTTCGAAGATATATGTATTGAAGACTTCTATATTTTAACATGGGAAGCCCTAGCCCTTCGCCAAGGACTTTCCCTTGCCCTCCGAAGAAACCATAGAAGACTCCAAACTTCAGGTTGACTATGTGAATAATCGATGTGCTTAGGGATGGCAAAAAAACCCGCGGGTTCGGGTATCCGACCCGACCCGACCCGAACGGGTCGGTTTTTGAAGACAAAAAACGGGTTGCGAAGCGGGTTCGGGTTTTTTTTTTAAAATACCCGTCGGGTACTGGTCGGGTTCGGTTGAGTTGTTACCGAACCCGTACCCGACCCGTTGTTTAATTAATAATAAATTTTAAATTTTATTATCTATTTTAATACCTTTTTTATTTAGAATTCTATTTTAATGCCTATATAATATATATATATACTTTTCAACCCTAATCCCCTTATCCCCCCGGGGCCCCCCGCCCTTCCCCTCTCTCTCTCTCTCCCCCTCTCTCTCTTTTTCTCTCACTCTCTCCATCGCCACCAGACCACCATCCTTACTCTCTCCTTCTCTCTCTTTTTCTCTCACTCTCTCCATCGCCACCAGACCACCATCCTTAATCAATCTCCCTCAAATTTTCAACCCTAATAGCCCAGATCGATCTGAACATACACAATTCCATGATTCCATCCCCTTTCTTTGATTTCCTCTCCTCCCACCACCTACTACGAAACCCACCAGCCACCTCCATTGTAACTATCTCTCTCTCTCCATCTCTAATTATCATCTTTAATCAATCTCTCTCTCTATCCATAGCCACAGTCTCCATTATCATTTCTATTCAATTTTTCAAATCTTCCCAAACTTTTCTCAGATCCGACCATTCCGTCAAATTTTTTTTTTTTTTTTTTTTTCGGGCGGGCGGGTCGGGTTCGGTTAGTAACATACCGACGGGGCGGGTTCGGGTTCGGGTAGAAATTATGCTTTCGGGTTCGGGTCTCGGGCATCCATAACCCGGCCCCGATCCGACCCGTTGCCATCCCTAGATGTGCTATTCTTGGCACCTTAAAGTAATTAGCAAAGACATCACATGGTTGATCTTCTAGTTTGAAGCTATCAACTTCTCTATATTCTTCGAAATGGAAATTTTATGGCAGATGTTTTAGCCAAATCTTGATAGTTCCTTGCAGGGTTAACATTCTATTGGGAGCGTACATGGTCTACCCTTAAATATTCTGCAAACTTTTAATTTTAATTTCTCTGGTGTAGGTCGTAGTAGGGGCATCACCATTTTAGGGCGTTGTTAGTTAGAAAGATAAGTGGCAAACAGACTGAAAATTAAATTCATTTAGGTGTTGAGTGCTGAGATATAAAAAATTAAGCACCTGAGAATCATTGAACCCAAAATATTTCCAAATATGTCACCTAAAATTAAGCCACTTCACAGATCAAATTACACATCACAGGGCAACGCAACAGGCTATGCTTAGCTGACTTTGTCTGTATCTCTCGACTACTGAGTATTGTAAAGGTGGAGAGCTCCTATTTATAGCACTAAAGAGACAAAAGAATTATTTCGCTTTGATCAATGAGGCAAGATTTGCTATGATCAATATTTTAAAAGAAATTAATCTCTATTGGATAGTGTATGTGGCCATACCACTTAGTATTGCCTCATTCGGTGGAGAACCCATCACCAAATTTATCAGAAAATGAAACCCTAGCTAGCATGCGTTCCTCTATATAAATGACATAAACTTCTCCTGAATCTTACACAATATCAAGTAATGCAGTTTTGGGTAAGCATATTTTATAGATGTTTTTTCCATACAAACGACTAGTTTTTTCTTTTGTTTCTAAACAATATTTTGTGTACATGGAATTAATTGATCTTGTTTTGGTTTTTTCTTGTTAAATATATATGTTTAGCGGGAATATTCTAAAAGCTCAACAATGAAGTTCCTGGCTGTTGCCCTAATTTTGATGATGGTGAGCTCTTCCTTTGCCGGTCGACAACTTGATGATGATCGGCATGGCGGCCAACAGCTAGGTCAGGAGACCAAGACCGTCGATCAAGCTGCAGGGTATCCTGGAACCAGTGTGAATAACCATCATTACATCCCTAGACAGGACTTTAACAGCAAGGGTGGCAGTGATGGTGAGAATGACGGTGGCTAAATTGTTCTCATACATGTAATCACATAATTAATTAGTTGAGATGATCATGTGGTTTCGTACGAGTAGGGTGTGTGTAATATATATATATATATATATATATATATATATATATAAGCCATGGTCTAGCATGATACTAGTTTATTTTCTTTCTTAAGGGTCAATGGTATTAGTTTATGCTTGGGTTTGAGGCATATATGGATTGTATGCTACACATATATAACGCATGCAGCGTGTACTTTGTATCGTTATGATTAACGTATATATTAATCAAAATAATTAGTCATGGTTTTTTGTATCAGCCAATATGTGTATACTGTATCAGCCAATATTCCGATCATATGTATACGAGGCTACATGAAAATAAGGTCAGGGAGTTTGGTACTCTGGTAGTAAAAGTTGTAGAAATTGAAACCACGAAGCTATGTTGGGTATGATGAACTTCCCTTAAAGATTAATTTGTAATGGGAGTAGAGAATGAGTGATCTGAAAATGAGATAGTGACTCTAAGAATTGTAGAAGCTAGTCCAATTAATGGATCGAATAGAAGCGAATTAGTTATGGAACCTGAGCAGTGGAGCTTGACGTTGTCTAATCGGGATCGGGCATAAATGGTTTTAGGTGTAGCTTTATAGCTAGAGGTTTAATTTAGCAAGCAATTGGCTTACCTTCTTGGCAAATAGCACCGAGAAATTATTAGTTAACTAAATTTTGAACACTGCCCCAACTGTGTAGTGTTTCGCTCGAATGTTGTCAAAACACAAGAGCACAAAGTATGAAAGTAGAAGATTTGGTGTATCGGCAACGCCTAATAATTTTCTGCACAAGAATCTAACTAATTCTCATCCTAAAAGGATACTGAATTACCATGTAGTGTTTCGCTCGAATGTTGTCAAAACACAAGAGCACAAAGTATAAAAGTAGAAGATCTGATGTATCAGCTACACCTAATAATTTTCTGCACAAGAATCTAACTAATTATCATCCTAAAAGGATACTGAATTACTATTTGCATTGATCTATAGTTTTAAGTTTTGAACCACTTCCCAATTAGGTACATGTTATAAACCTTAACGTATTTCAATCACGGTCCAATGACAATGTGCAATATGATTAAATAATTTAGGCGTCACAACTAAAACTAATTGACAATAATTGTAAAGGCTCAAATCCTATTTAGGCATCACAACCAAAACCAATTGACAATGGTTTGAGAGACTCAAACCTTTATAAACACATTTGCAAAGTCTTTATTCTCTAATGTGGGACAACACTCCACATTCTCATACAATCATAGTGCTAAATGGCAAGGATGTAATAGTGCATGGGTGAAATGTGCTGAAAAGAACGCTGTAAACTTACGGTGCCGAAAATTCAGCAAAAGATGTTTTACTTCACTCTCACCTTTGCTGCCTGTATGCAAGAATTTCATGATTGCAACCAGTTATGGGCAAAAGCGACCCTGAAAACCCTCAGTAATTTCCGAGGAAAGGAATTACTTCTTCACCACGGTGATCTATGAATATTTCATGGGGAAGATGGTGAGAAAGACCTTCACTCATTTCATGTTTCACCTACAAATTTCAATTCTTTCTAATGTTTCTCTATTTTCTTATTTTGGTCAGACACTTGCAACTTTCATTTCGTCGTGATCTACGCACCCCACCCCAAGTATCATCCAGGCTCCTCTCGATCTCTAGCTCATTATCATCCAATCAAGCTCACTCCTCTATTAGAATGACCTAAACAAATCTTTGATGATGAAGCCATATATATACACCACTACATTGCGCAAGAGGTGTACTAAAACCGGAGCCTGGCATAATTTTAGAGCCGCCTTCTCCCTCTTATTTTCTGCCCTACTTCTACCGACAATGTTGGCATGGTACAAGTAAAAATTACCCCACAAAATCACGAATGATGTGACCTCCGAGTTGACGCCTAAGCTGATATTCCTCATGTTGTTGCAATTGTTGTGGCTGTTGCTGCTGCTGTTGGGCGCTTTCCACGCCATGCCTGAGACCCAATGTCAATGACACGGCTCCAAGTCCCCCAACCTCGATCCCGCTTTGATTGTAGGGAATGAAACCCATCAATGCACTATCCATGCTTGATTGAACTTGACATTCTATTCTCGACCTCTTGATCTCCTGATTTTGGTGTACTTCTACATTCGGTGCATCTCGCAAGGAACCTATACCTGAGCATTCCAATTGCCTATCAGGCATAACACGATGCATGCCAAGTTGCTCATTGTTTGGCCTGCTGGTTCCTTCGGCTGGAGAATTTCCATCCTTCCCCGGATCCTGGCAAGCTTCCATGGATCCTCGAGTCTCGAGCAAGTGTATTTCTTCAACCATGGGCTTCCACACACGCACTCGGGCATTTATGAACCAGTTTGACACCTGCATTCGTTAACTATATCATCATTAGCATACCCATAATATTATGCAAATGACCTAATCAAAAAATATATATATTGTATGAGCCCGTCGTATATGTAAATTCTCTCGAAGCTGATACCATGTATGAAATTGAATTCTTGGAATAAATTTATTGCTGCAAATGGTCCAATTAATTTATACGTAATGAGTATGAGTTTGATTATTTGGAATCCTAAACCAAATCTAGTTGGGATTTGGGAATATTGAACTACACTACTATGTATTTATGTATACATACCACTACCCTTTAGTCGTTAATCCTAACAAATGCTAATTAAGAACTTTAGACATGATAATTACTTGTCAAAGGAGATAGTAACCAATTCAAATGCTAATTACCAATTCTCTAGCTGAATCAACATACCACTACCTATTTAGTCGTTAATCCTAACAAATGCTAATTACCAATTCAAATTCTAATTAAGAACTTTAGACATGATAATTACTTGTCAAAGGAGATAGTAACCAATTCAAATGCCAATTACCAATTCTCTAGCTGAATCAACATACCACTACCTACTTGGTCGTTAATCCTAACAAATGCTAATTACCAATTCAAATGCTAATTAAGAACTTTAGACATGATAATTACTTGTCAAAGGAGATAGTAACCAATTCAAATGCTAATTACCAATTCTCTAGCTGAATCAACATACCACTACCTATTTAATTAGTCGTTAATCCTAACAAATGCTAGTTACCAATTCAAATTCTAATTAAGAACTTTAGACATGATAATTACTTGTCAAAGGAGATAGTAACCAATTCAAATGCTAATTACCAATTCTCTAGCTGCATCAACATACCACTACCTATTTAGTCGTTAATCCTAACAAATGCTAATTACCAATTCAAATGCTAATTAAGAACTTTAGACATGATAATTACTTGTCAAAGGAGATAGTAACCAATTCAAATGCTAATTACCAATTCTCTAGCTGAATCAACTTACCACTACCTATTTAGCCGTTAATCCTAACAAATGCTAATTACCAATTCAACTTGATCATTAAGAACTTTAGACATGAAAATTACTTGTCAAAGGAGATAGTAACCCTACCTGGTTTCTAGACAAACCCGTTTGAGTGGCTAACATGTGCTTATCTGTGTCCGTTGGATACCTAAAAACAACAGTTGATCACAGTTAAAGCAGAAAAGATGAATGGAGAGATATGAAGTGGAGGGAGTTCATAATAATTGACTTACGGGTGAAGAAAATGATCAAAGAGCCAAGCTCGAAGAATGGCCACTGAACGATCCGGTAGGCCTCTCTGTGGCCTCCAGACGTGTTGTTGGGGTTCAGAGAAGCCGGCATCTACCCCACCTGTGGATTTTTGCTTTTGCAAGCCAAGGCCCATATAATTTAGCTTGCCCATGGTTTTATCACTTCTACTACCGCAGCCACTAGTACTGGCAATCTTGGTTGATGAGAAATCCTCCCCCAAAGCTTTTCTTATGTGCTTGAGCTGGTCTTTGATGGAACCAGTAAGACATTTGAAGTGTCTTGAGACTGTGTTGAGAGCCAATGATATGTAGGGAGTGGCAGAACTGAGACCTGCAACTGACTCAAAGGAAGAGACCACCATTTCCATTTGTTGATGATATTGCTTGTACCTTCTGCATACCTTTGATCAAAGGCACACAACAAAATTACCAAAAGGCATTCATATAAGTCGAGGACAGATATTACTAATTATTCACATGCATGACGAGATATATATATATATATATATATTATATACCATGTTTACTTATATAGATGTGATCTAGATGAGAGATATGGTCTACAATATATGTGATTAACAAACATGTTACATACAACTATTTCTAATTATTCAATTACATGAGTTTATGAAAAAAAGTATCATTTCAGAATATTATATTAAAAGATAAAGATGTTACAACGCGAGCCGAAAATTATCAATATTTTAAACACTTCTCACATTTGTGTACATCTCTCTCCATCACTAAAACCTAACATGTGAAAGTCAATATATAGTAGGGTTTTGTAATTGCAGGAATGACTTGGGACTCCGATATCATGATAAAGTTGTTGGTTTACTACTATCTCGTACTTAAGTCGATAGGGCGTGGTGTCAACAATTATATTTATTGCAACACTATTTCCGTAAGAGATATGATCTACATGGGTAGGTTGTGTTATAGTGATGTATGTCATACCTCTAAACCAAAATTACTGCATTGATAATAAATTATTTACAAACTTGTAACAAGGTCGTAGACGAAGTAATTACCTCTAATAGAACTAAGATTATACAAAAAAAAGACTCTAGTTACTACAATGAAAACAAATTTTGTTATTATATCTGTAAGTGGAGGTATGAGTGTATGACATACATCCCAGTACTGTAAAATTTTCAATGACCTACAATGTGATCTTGTATAGTTTCATAAATTGATTGAATGACAACTATTTACAACTATTCACAGAGGAAAGAGGTCGAACATTTTGTGAGTACTTCACCAAACTTTGCCAAAACTAATGAAAATCAATGGTGATGTACAATCAGCAGGGACAGTTTCTTTTAAGCCAATGATGCCATTCCAAGACGACTTGTTTCAGAACTTTTATAAAGTGACTAGAAAACGAGTGGCGTATACTGTTAATGGAAACCTAATAATTGCACGGTCCTACTCATAATACAGATTTAAATAGTGTTAATCCCTCAAAAATTATATTCTGGGAGAAGCTAGAAGAACATCTAAATCTAGTGGACGACCTCTGATTAATGAGATGTGGGTCATTCTGAATTCTCTGTTCTGTCAATCAACGACATATATTTAATCTACATTTCCTTACAAAGGTACAATCTTCACATTTAGGGTATCTTACGTTGCTGGATGCATGTTAGGTCAACATCAAAATGTAAAAATACATAAAAATAAAAATAAAAAAATTGTACCATGTTATGGAGATGTTCATAGGACCAAACAATTACCAAAAATAATGAAAAAAAAAACAGAGAATTAATATCTAATATATGGATCCAAAAAATATCCCTTGGGAAGAGAATTGGCACCATAAGTATCCTACAGGTTAGCTTAGTATCAAATCCACTAATATTGTCCACACAAAAAATCCGCTAATCAGTCTTTCTACACAAATATCAAAACCACTAATTTTAGACTGGAAGTAAGAAGTCTTCAATTAATCTAGGTTACTTAACCATCAAGCTAGGTTAATATTGGTCCTCTGAATTTCATATCCACCATGTATTATAGAATTTTAATCAACTAATTAGCAGTGATTAATATGAGATCAATACCCATCACAGTCAATCTGTCAAAATCCAACAGTTGATAGTAAAATGTGGAAATTAAATAACTTTTTTTTTTTGCATGAATACTAGTTGGATTATAATTCACCAGTTGGTGAGTGTGAAAGATAACTATATACTGTCAATTTCTGATGACCAACCCAAATAGGTTATATAGTATTGATCTTCCAATTAAAGAGATTGTTAGTTACACTAACCTAGCTAATTGATTGTTATTAATTAGTATCAAATGAATTATCAATGAACCAATAAAGTATTCCACACTGCTAAAGTATAGCAGTAATTACATTAAATTAATATTTCCCCCTTACCATTCGTTACAAAGAAACTTCATAAATTTTGTCCTTGAAGATAATGAAAGGATTGCATTAGTGGGTGTATGATCCATCAAACAGTGCTAATTGGTATCTAGTCAAATATAATGTGGACCCTCAATCTAATCAATCTGACTTTGGCAAAACTCTAACCCAGTCAATATCATGGCCCCCACTAATACAGTTGAAGCTATATGTATAGAGTTGAATTAGGCAAGAGAACATAGAACAAGTTGTCAATTCCTAGCCTAGCTTATGGATAAGAAATAGTAACCTAGCTGGTTGTTTATTTTTTATGAAAAAATACCCTTGTTATGACTTCTGAGGACTCTAAAAGCCAATTACCAAGGAACCAAAGTCTATCACAAATGCATGTACAATCACCGTTTTACACATAGCCCTCTTTTATTGTAATGTCCAAAAAAATTCCTTCCCAAAAATAAAATCTCAAGTCTTCCATTCCCAATGCTCAGATATAAAAACATCATTAATTTGTTCTAATCACGAAATTATATCAAACAATTAGTACAATATTACAATATTACTTCGTTTCTAGGACATATTCCATATATTAAACTTAGACTTAATGTGAGTTGGAAATACAAGAGCATGCATGAGGGTTTACCAGCAAAAACAAGAAAAGAAAGAACGTTAACTCAAAACTAGATGATTACCAACACATTATAATCGATTACCAAAGTATTTAGTAATCTCTCATCTCATAATTCAGAAGACAACAAATTAAGGGACAGACAAAGAATTAAGTACTAACCTCCTCATGCATATATAGGAGCTTTGCCTTTTTCTGTTGGTACTCCGGCCGAAAGGACTCAGAAGATGTGCTTGCAGCAGCAGCACCATCACTGCTAATTTCATTCGAACCGTAAAACGCAGAGGATGATGCACCAGAGTTATTTCTCCCCATATTAGCAACTACTGAATTTTGAGTTGCATTAGCAGCTTGATCATTCGAAACTGAAATAGAAGCGGAAGCAGAAGCACTGGCTTTATCCCCAGATATCCTCTCCGATACCTCACATGTTTTGAATACCTTCGAATGATCACTAACTCTACAAAAATCTTCCAACAGCTGTTGTGCCGGTTTCAAGAACTTGGAACTCTTCAAAATCGTTGCATATCCTGTGAAAGGACCAAGAGGGCCTGTGCTTCTATGATACGCAGCGTTACTAGTAGAAGTAGTACCTGCCCCAACTAAGTCTTGAAGTGATTTGGTTGTTCCACACGCTTTGCTTATAATCGATGGCTTCGTCATTGAACTTAAGTAACCTCCAGACTTCCCACTAGTACTTGCTTGCAAGTCTTGTGATGGAGGAGGGTTTGATGAAAGTGATAGAGACAATCCTTGTTGATTGGAATAATCACTCATAGCACTCCTCAATTCTTGGCCACCACTCCAGTTGTGGCGATTACTCCCTATTGGACGATCCATCCAAGAATTCGAGTTATCAAACCCCAATGTAGTGGATTGATTAACATAGCCTTGTGTCCATGAAGCCATTTCTAGCTCATCCTGGTGGCTTCCTGCAGTAGAACCTGTAGTGACGACATCTTGGAGGGTATTATGGTAAATTGGAGAAGAAAAATGCTGGTAACCATGGTAAGTACTAGGCTTTAAATGGGATGGTGTGGATGGAGAAATGTTATTAACTTCCCTAACGAACATGTGGTGGTTTGAAGTAGTACCACTTGTGTAATTGGTAATCCAATTATCTAAGCTTTGGGGTGGGTTTACACTTCTCCAATTACCATAATTCTGAGGACTCTCGGCACCTAAATCTTGAGCTGATGATGCAAATGCATGATTTGCATTTATCGAAAAATTGAGAAGTTCTGGGGAGAAGAGGGTCGGATCAAAAAGCAAACTATTGACATTTCTGACATTTCGAACTTGAACAAGTTCTGGGTGTTGTGGGTTTTGTGAATTGTTGGATACATTTTGATCTAAATGATGATGCGATAGGTTTGAAGTTTGCTGAACTCGCAACTTATCACGGCGGCTTTGCTGAGCTACATGGGTGGATTCATTGGGCCTAAAGCCACTCATCTCCATCAACTGAAAATCACCAAGATTGCTACTTTATATACACTCAAAAATTGCTCGGAATGTTTTCGATTTCCTCAGTGAAAATCCTTGCCTAATAATTGGCTGCCTATAGAGAACTTAACAAGGTCATGCAATTCAATTTCCTGCAACAGTTCAACAATATTGTCATAAAATGCTCTATATTTTATCTCAGTAGTCTGCCCTCCAAAAATTCTTGGACACCACCGTTGTAGACAATCTCTTTCACAAAACTTAATAAGTGAAATCGCTCCGATGTAGATTGTAATATTATATACACGGTTGTATCCAAGAACGCACACGGAAAGACCTTGAAGGAAATGAGAAATAGATGGTGAAGTAGAAAACAAAAACGAAATGGGACAAGAGAGCTTACCTTGAGAGTACTTGGCTGAAAAGTATCTGTCACTCACGTTCAAAGCAGTGAGTGATAATCTAACTCGCTCTTGAGTTTTGTGAAGTGCTTTAATTCGCTGCGCGCCTGCGCGTCCGTTACTGTCGGCAACCCAACAAAACCTTCAAAGCACAAACTGTATTACGATTTGCGACCACTCACCAAACGTCGAAAAAGAAAGAAAAACCTCCACTTCAAAACCACACGTTAAAAAAAGATTTTTCACTACGTGAAACCCTAATTCTATCTTTAACGCGCCACCAACCACTCCGTACGCTTAACCAAAAACCTTAAGCTTAGACATGGAGGAGGCTCACAAACACAGATCCAGAAATGGACTTTTATACCCAACTTCTTATCCATATATGTATGTGTTGTTTGCGCTATAATTTACATAGAACCGTTCTTTAATTGAAAAATACTAACCAGTCATTGATGACATCATAATCTTGAAAAAACGTGAAGTGATAGTAGTTTGAAGAAAGAAAGGGAAAGAAAAAACTGTATATGCAGTGATCCATGGAGTCTGTGCAATATTTATTTATACACAGATCTCATCACAGTAAATGAACATCAACCTTCTGCAGAAAATTCAACAATACTGTATAACAGGTTTCACTAATTACTTACCTGTGAAAAGAAGTTTTTGACTTTGTTTGTCGGATCTCAATTCAGAGACTGACCCGTTATAGCTCCGATCCGGTTTCTTATTTTCCGGTGAAGGTAGTTGTGGAGTTGACAGATACTGTTAAAGGAGAATAATAGCTCCAGAGAACAAATAATTGTGACATTGTGTAGTGGAAGGGAAATAGCTGGCGTAAAAGCTTTTCATGTTGTTGCAGAGGAGGGTACTCTATCTGGTTGTCCTTGTAAGATGTGCCTGCTGCCGTTTGATTTAACGGCGAATAATCTTACGGTGAGAAAGTTTCGTGGTCCGTGAATCGTTTCACGAATTGATGAATTTGGAGGGGAGGGGTCCCATGAACCGGAATAACACTCTCTTTTTCTGGTGGAGAGAAAGAGAAAGGCAACATGTGGTGGTCCTAGGAAACACTATAAATTACGGAAGAACCATAATACATAGAGTGGAATATTACTATTTAGATCGTTTTCTGTCCCTCTAGTTCACCATACAAGATTGAATTATGGAGATGACTAATGAAAGTTTGATGTAAAATCATCTTACGTTTACTAAAACCTTGAAAAGATGTTTAACACTTTTGTATAATCATTTTGGATTGCTCTCAAAACCTTAATTAGCAGTTTCTACGCAACAGCTCTATTAGTTCTAGCCGAAGCCGGAGCACCGGGCTTGTCCTAACAGACGTAGCAGCATGCACAATTCGAGTCACCTACTGATTTGGATCGCTCTGGGATAGGTCTTTGGTTCTTGTTCATCAAATCAGGCTGTGAATTTATTTTCCCAAGCCGAGACGCTAGGTGTGGGAACTGTTATTGTTTTGGGTGGATTCATTTTGTATCGTCAATTTTCGTATCAGAATTGCTTAGTCATCAGGACACATAACAATGCTTAAGGCTACAATCTTGCTTAATGAAATGTTTTGTCACTTCTGAAAGAAATTTGATTTGTATTTTAAAGGAAAAATTGCTGACCTTATTTAAGGCCTAAAATTTGAGGTCACTTGGTTTTAATCAATTAACTATATCTCAATATGTTGATGTACGTAGAACTTACAAACTATTAAGATATAGTTAATTGATTAAAACCAATGATTATAGTACAAAACCTTCATCATCCATGACTTAGTTTTTGATATAACTGCAAAGTGCAAATCATAACCATTAGTCTTCATTTGCTACATGGATGTTCCATTATTCAGTCTCTTCAACGTTTTCCACCTCGTTTTAGTTTCTTTTTCCTTCGTGCTTTTCTTTTTATTTGGGAATCATGGATTTGGGATCTAAGCAATTAGTTTGTTTTTGTATTTTAGATTTGATGAAATACATATAAATTTATATTAAAAATATAAAAGGGTACGACTGGTTTTGACCCCGTTTTGTAAGATTTGATGTGGCAAAACATATTGACATGAATTTAAAATATTACATTTTTTTTATGTGACGTGACACGCCATGTAGGATTAAGGCCTCAAATTTTAGGTCTTAAATAAGGTCTCCTACCATGTCCCCTCCTCTCTAGTTCTTTGTTTTTTTCTTTCTTATTTTTTTAATAAATTTAGGAGGATGGATGAAAATTTGTACTCTCCTATTCATATAAAAAAATAAATTACTTGCGAGCATTTTTTAACTATAGAATCCACAAGCTTTTTTTTTTTTTATGAAAACACTAGAGGAAGAATACACCCGGGGGGGGGAGACGTAGTACCTGGACCCCGAGAGTTAAAGATAACAGACATATTCTGTTCAATACAATTTATGAGCCAAGAAGACCCTTCCTTTAACCAAAAGAAAAGATCACCACTTTGGACAATAAAAGTAGCAATAGTGTGAGTAACCACGTTACACTCACACGGTCTAAAATAAATTTCAAAAATATTCATTTGATCGAAGAGATCTTGAATTTCACCAATAATAATACCATCAGCAGCGAAATATAACTCTTGCTTATTGACTAGATTCATAAGCTAAGGCTAAGGCGCTAAGCAGGTTCTACGTAAGTTGTCAAAAAAAAGAAAAAGCAGGTTCTACGTACATTAACCTAAAACTTTGGAAAGCTCTCCTCCTTTTATCCTTCACGGACTGCTAACAATTTTATGAACATTTTTCTGAAGAAAAATACTTTTTCACTAGATCCAAATTGACAACTACTTCTTTTGGGAAGAAAACAAATCTCAAAAAGGAGAAACAGTTAAATAGTGAAGAAAATTATAACATTTTTTTTTTCAATAGTTGCGTGCTCATTATCTCAACCAAGGCTTCAAATATCTTCAAAACAACCTAAATATTCATTGAAATTTCAGTAATTTTATCTTATCTATATCTGAGCAATATTCAAAGTAAATTCAAACCTAAATTATAAGTATCTATAATTATCGATATTTATTAATAAATTATCCGATATTCGATATTTTTATAAATATGAATTAACGATATCTACAGTGGTAATATTTAACACCTAGAATTTGCTTTGAAATTACATAATGCAAATGTCATCATTATCCTAAGTTTAACCCTAAATAGTCACGTAGTATTCTCTTTTTTCCTCGGGGGTCCCCGGAGGCCACCCGGCAATTCGTGTAGGTTTCCGTGACCCACAAAACAATACGTGTATAGCCCTAATTGGTACGACCATTGGCAGAGAGCTCACTGGGGATTACGTCACCTGCACATTTTGTACTCCATGTTCTGGGCCAGCTTTGATTGTGAACCGCCCAGATCTTTTGCTTCAGGACAAGGGTTTTGTTACCGATTACCGATAAGAAAAGCTGATTTAAACCCGGTCATGCACTAGCTTACTTGTCGTACGATAAAGCCTGTTTTGTTCTCTCACTCTCACTCTCACTCCCAGTTCTACTTCTATACGCCTCGTTTGGCTCGTTATTAATTCGCGCAACCACGTCCCCACCGTCGGTTCCAGATCCAACGGTCGAGGTGGAGAAGAGAAAGAGAAAGCCGGAGACAAAAGGCAGTTAATCCGTGGGCTTTGGCTGAAAAGGGTAATGACTAGAATTTGGCGGGAGGCGTTGGATTAAGATCCAGGGCTAAGAAGGTTAGGGGTTTTGGGGTTTTGTGTGGGATTATGGGTATTGGTGCCGGCAGTACTCTAACTCTGGTCACTGGTGACAGTCACAGTCCAATCAAAATAAAGAAGGCTAGCTAGGGCTCAGGCGACTGCTGGGATTAAGTCTGGGTGACCCACGTGGTCGTAGAGACAGGAGAATATCAGAGAGCAGGCTTGCCCTTGCTTGAGAGTTTATGCAGCTGTAGTCTGTAGAGTCTGAGTAAATCAAGAAAATGATATCATTTCTGAGCTCCGAAAGCAGTCTACAAATATTATTGTAATAATCGAAGAAACTATTTCTTTAGACTTTACAGAGAATCTGATTGACATGTTTTTTTATTTATCAGATGGACCTGTATGATTTGATTGTATGAATGACATGATTTATTGTATTTCAGTTTCTGTTCGTTAATTATTGTATACTTTATTTAAGACTGTGCATTACATAGGGAAATATTTGTCGCTCCCAAATTATTCATGCACATAAGTAGCATTTTCTAATAAGTTACATAATATTTACTATACTATTTCGCTATGATCGTGTGAATCTCGTTCACGTTTGTTCTATTTAATTTACCAAAGAAGATATTTAATGAACATTTTTAACCACTTAAATGGAAGAAAATATAAGTTAATGCAGTTCATCAATCTCAATGTGGGTTACTAAATCTTCAGCTAGAATTGTCACTTTCGGTCGTTTTGAAAATCCTAAATACGTAATTCATTTACAGAAAAAAAAAATACTTGAGTGAGACTTTCAAATCTAGAAAAAGAACATTAAGTTTGTAAAGATTAATTTGAAAATTGTCAATTATGTGATATTTCCCAATGAAAAAAAAAAGCTAATTGTTGCAACCAAAAAAAGCTACTTGCTACTTTATAAAGAAAAAATAAGAAAGATATAATGAAAAGCAAATATTTTTTTTAATGGAAATTTTTGAGATTAGCCCGAACTATGAGTGAGATTGTGAGAGATTATGATTTGAGTTAAGAGCATGCTAAATCATAAACTCATTATCCCATCTCCTCAATTAGTAACCATTTGGCTTGATTTTGAAGCTATTTAAAAACATTGCAAAACGAACAATGTCTGACTGAGGATAGCTATAGCCCTTTCATTGTCCAAAAAATAAAACTATAGCTGGCCCTTGAATAATGACTTCATTCTATCGATCACGTCAACTCAGAAAACTATTACTCCATGGTTCCCTTCCGTTTAGTCAATGTTCTATTTATTAGTTCTTCATTTTCGGGCTCTCCAAAGCCATCTTTTATTTTTATTTTTTGATATGACCAAGCCACATCTTATCATTGATTTGAATTTGGATGTGATAACACAACTGCCACTCATTTTTCCAGTAACAGACTGCCCTCTTCAGCTCCAGATAATACTTATTGTCATCCAGTGAATTGCCGGTACTACTCTAAAAGAAAATAAAACAAACTTACTTCATAAATTTATTTTTCTCAAAATCAAAGATTAGTAAAGAAAGAAAAATTCAATTTTTAATTTGAAAAAAAAAAGTTGAGAATTTGATCTGTCCACCTCTTATTTCGCTTAATACACCTCCTTTAGATTTTTATTTTTTACTACTTCATAATTTGTCCTTACTTAATACACCTCCAAAATTCATGACATTTTTGTAAACAAAAAAAAAAATTCATGACATTTTGATGACAATCCACTAAGAATTTGAATGATTTTCAGTTGAATGTCTCCGACAGCAACCAATTATTTCAGTGGCTTCCCCACTCGACCAGAAATGATAAATTCATAAGCAGGTAGTAGTTTTAATTGAAAGTTTTAGGCATTGTTAGTAAAATACGGATTCGGTACAAAACATATAAAATATGTACGTGTATTATTCAAATAATATTATTATTTAATAATATATCGAAAAGTTTGGAATAATAATATTTAATTTTTTTAATTTGTAAATATTAATTTATATTTAATTACATGTGTAAAATATAGAAAAGTAATTAATACGTATATAACATTTTTCGATTCAAAAGTATGTATAATTTAACAAATATTTTCAAAAGTTTGAAATTTAAAAATATTTTTACGTACGTATGTTGTATGGATACTAATCGGACATTGTTTATGAATATAGGTTAGTTGGGACTTCAATCATAGGGTCACTACCCCTGGGACTTTATACCTAAGGACCAATCAATAAATGTGGGGAATAGGGATCAAATGAATGAATGAGTTTCATGTCACATAATTACATTGACCATTCATGAGAAGTAGGTCCAATCTGAAATAGAAATATATGTTCCTTTACATTATTTCATAACTATCTCTTTATGGAAAAAGGATTGGCTTTTGAGTGTGGACAAGGGACCATAGGGCATGTGAAATGGTAAACAAACATATATAATCATAGAAACGAACAAACAAAAGTGAAAATAGTTACAAAGAAACAAAAACCCCGCTTGGAAATGGAAAGCTTATGGGTGTGAAGTGATTGCTGTAGAACAGCTTCAACTACTAGCTTTTGCTCAATTAGGTAATGCTTTGGTTAATGGACATTGGCTTTTGGTGCCAAACCTTTAATTCTATAGGGTAATCAAGTTTTGGTCGTGGGCCACTGCCAGCTTGAGGTGGCTCGGGTGAAGTTAAAATTGGGCATAATTGTTATGCCACTTATGTGTTTAGGATAATTACAAACAATATAGCATGTGACCCAGCTTAACATATAAAGTGTTTGATAAAATTCACTAAATTTAGCAACTTTTTTGAAAAGTTTAACTATTTAACAACAGCTCATAAAATTTGGTGAGAGACAACTTCTTTAAGTATAGTTATACTAAACCGAACTTAAATGCAATAAAAGTTGTGTTTAGTCTACGATTTGAAGTGAGTTGCGTTTCATGTTGGATGCTCAGTACATATTAAATTCTCTAGCAATAGTTACCTATTGATTTCAAAAATTGTGAAGAAAGGTTTGGCGTCAAAAGAGCACATTACTAATAAGGGAATTTGGTCTAAGTTTTGATCAAGCTACGTGTGCTCATATGTCATGACTATGTAATATGGTTTTAAATTTCTAATTCGCTTTGCGTGTAGTTACAATTAAGATTCTTTTTAATTGAAAGATGAAGTCATGTATCATGGTTGGTGACGTATCTTTAAAAGATTTTTTTCCCCCCTCTCTAGTACAAAGAATGGTCAAAGGCCAAAACCAACTAGACCACGACTTCACATCAATGAACACTTCAATTTTTTTTCAAATTTTTTTTAAACTGATATATGATTACGAGAATGAGACTTATGACATCCCATTTACGAAATATAGACTTATGCTACTAGACTAAATGGTCATAGATAGCTTCAAGTTTCTCAAGAAGGTAAGGTATCCGTCTTTAGAGGCTTAAAACTGTAAACTCCAACTGATTACTGGTAAGTATTGCATTTAAGAGTGACCATCTAAGTTCTAACACACTTCATATTGGGTGGGCTGTCTAGTTCATTTGGATACCCAAACTTGTCCCACAAATATTAGTGAGACGGACCATAACTCAAGAGAAAGGAACTATACAGCAAAATCCCAGAAGCTGTGACCCTTGGCAACTTTATCCAGGACTCATATATTGCCAATTTTGCAAAAAATGCCTAATAACACGTTGTTGTGCCACTTATTTGAGTTTTCCATATATATCCAATTTATTCACCAAAATATTTGCTTCATTATAGGGTTTCCAAACCAACTCACCAAAAAAAAAAAAAACCTTCTCTCCCTCAACGTACTTCATGTACCCTTCAGCCATGAAAACTGCAACACCGCCCCATGTCATTGACGATTCAATGCTTCTTCAACCTCACATAACGAGCTCTAATGTGTTTGTGATACAAAAAGTGTTGGCTCTGAATTGCTCAAAAATACCTATATATAAATATTTAATACTCTAATCATGTTGGCTCAAAATGTTAATTATATATATTTTTTTTAAGGAAAGAAGCATATATTAGATATAATCACGATTACAATCGTTAATAAGTGCATCCTGAACAGCAGCATGAACTATAATTAACCTAACAAGGTTAATATGAAAACCTAAGGCAGAACAAAACATAAATTGTCTAACTGGTTGTTCATTTACATAGTTAAAGCTCACTTCTTGGAAATAGAAAAACAATACTACTACAAACTGATGTAGACTATCATCGTCCCTGCAAAACGGGTTGTGGTGCTCACCAATGCACTTAATTGTGGTGCTCACAAGTCATTAGTTCAACTGAAACTCATTGAAACAATAGAGAATGACCTCCACCAATTTGCAGGGAATGAAAAATAAAAGAAATACTAGGTGAAGATCAGAGCTATTTGCCAAAACCGTTCATTTGTTTTTGTAATTATGTTAATTATATGTTTTTTTTTGTTTGATATTATGTTAATTATGTTAATTATAGGGTTTAGGGTTCAGAGCTATTCACCAAAACCGTTCATTTGTTTGATATTAACTTTCAACAAATGATCAACAAATGGATGAGTTAATGATCTTCAATTTGAATGATTTTTTGCATGCATGATCTTGAAATGTTGATTTAAAAGATAAATGGTTCAGATTATGAAAATAGATCATCAAATGTAACAAAAATGAGAGGGGTCGGACACATTAGGTCCGACCCAGGTCGGACATAAGCTTTTTTCATAAAGCAATACCCCCTGTCCCGGTTATTAGATTACTCCTCATTAGGGTCAGGAACTCGAAGGGAACCGAGAAGGAGACTTTTCCAACCACCCTAAAATATTGGGTTGTGAGCAGTGGTCACACAAATTTTACTATCACAATACAAATTCATTGAGTGTATGAAAATGATTGTCAACACCAACAAGTGTCATTTTGCAAAGAAATATATACCTAATTCATTTGGAGTAATTTTTCATCTTATTAACATATTATCATCGAGAAACAAGCGGATACACAAGAAGACATATCCAAAACCTTATAACCTTTTGTTCTGCCACCTTAATTTGGACTTCTTAGTTCTTATTCAATTTATTCGATCACCATATATATTAGTGGATTCGAAACCCACGTCTTATTCATATTATTCAATATATAAGTATGCTTCATTAGTGGCCATCCCGGCTCAACTAATCAACGGTATTTCAAAGCCCCTGACCATAGAATCGTTTATAGTCATTCCACAATTGATCAACTGTCTTCCCAAGCAAGAGCTGAAAGTAGTTGTCACCATACCTGTACCTCATCATCTTGTTGAGTTCTGCCACAAAGTCACCTCTTTTATTATTGCAATAGTCCAGGAACCGCATAGTCACCGAGTAACCCTTGTCCCATCGATCACCCTGTCCATTTTTGACCCATGTATTGTCCGGATAACCAGCTCTGTTCCTAACAAAGTCTGCAATACCTTCTATTAATCCAGAGTTAGCTTGACCATTTCCATTCCACTGCCATACATGTGTCATCTCATGAAAAAGTACCCCCTCGAAGGCGGGTTGGATAAAACCAGCTACGCCCTGGACATATAAGGTATCACATGTCAATTATATGTTTAATTATGTAGGATTATATCGAGGGTCTGAAAAAAACATACGATCCAAAAATGGTATGGACTGAACTTAATTTAGAGGATCGATACATTAAATTGTATTATTGAATTTAGACCATACCTGAATATACCTTGCACTGAAGTGGATCTCAGCACTGTTCCCAACTCTACTGGTTTTGGCAACCCCATCAATGTCATCAATAAACAAGGTTATTTTCTCCACGTACTTTCTGTCTGTGGTTTGCTTGAACAAGAAGTGAATGTAATTTGTGGCGGCGCGCATTTTCTCCAGGGTGTAGGGTGCCCCAGCTGGTTTTTCCAGCGGAGGCCTCCGGCGGTGTTTCCGGCCCTATAAACGACCGAGTACTGTTGAGCATGGGTTCCGTGCAGCGTGGCTAGGGCTAGGAGAGAGGCGAGGACGAAAGAAAGGGTAAAGTGACCCATGGTGTTTATGAAGCCAGCAGATATCCAATATATATACCTATTCAGTGCTCACTTGTGCGGTTTGTTTATATAGTCGATCGGATTTATCATATATATGCGTAACCGCGCAGTAGTAGCTAGGTCTTCATTATTTTATATCCAAAAAAAAGCAAAATGCAACAGTTTAGGTCTTTAGGATTGGCAGACCAATCCATGGTCCCCACCTAGTCAGCCCAATTCAGTTGCCATTTCTTGGCCGACCTTTAGGCCAATTCGGCCAATTCAGGAAAATTGGCCTAAATACATAAGCCCAATTCAGGAGGATATTAAATACATTAGACCAATTCGGAAAAGGCCAAAAAAATGAATATTCGAGGTGATAATTAAGAACGATATATGGTTAATTAGACCATTTACAACTGAAAAGTGATTAACTTACCTATATTTATTGTGATCCCTAATCCATATAGGATTTATTGTTGTATGACCAAAAGGAAACAATGACAAGTCCCAAATAAATCTTACAGAAGTTGAAATACCAGAATACAAGAGGTTGCTTCCGAGATAGAGAAACATCCACCCGCACTCTGAAACTCGTTAGAAGAGGCGCGCAAAAGACTCGAGGCATAAAGGAGGGCAGCGGCGCACGCGGAAAGGTGATCAATAGGGCGCTAGGGTTTGAAGAGCTCAGTGGAATTGCAATGAGTGAACTTAGGGTTTGTGACGACTCTCACAATGAGAGAGGTAGCTCTGATGAGCCAGATTAAGAGTGATACTTTGCCACTTTGGGAATATCGATCAGGGTGCCTTTTCTAATAGTTTTGTGCAGTTGTGATCTTCTTTTTTTCAAGTACCCTACAGCTTGTAAACTTTGAAACAGATGAAGAAAATTTCCGTAAGTCAATAATGGCCCTATGATCGAACTACAATTATTTGTCATCTTCTTCGCCTAAATAAATATAACATACGTTGACCCTTCTGATTACTAATTTATATATGTAGGTCTTATTGTAGTTAATTATTTTTCATCCATGCCATTTACATCTCAGAAATGATCGATGGACACCCGTGCCGTGCCCGGCCATCGA
Source organism: Rubus parviflorus (assembly GCA_029955375.1). NCBI lineage: Eukaryota > Viridiplantae > Streptophyta > Magnoliopsida > Rosales > Rosaceae > Rubus > Rubus parviflorus. The sequence goes on from JARGGL010000010.1 coordinate 5,544,239, forward strand.
AGTTGGGCGTTGTCTGAATCATGTGATGGAAATCAGGTTAATTAAGTACTATATATATAAGTGCATGGAAATCAATCTCCTACCTCAGATAATTAACGTCTTTCCCGATTAAAAATGGAAGCTACTTAATTTAGTGTTGTTGATTTCTCTTTCCCTCATTTTCAATGCCATCTCCCCAACCCTCTCTTGTGACCCCACAGGCTCTATAGTTTGCCATGGAACGTCCTTCCGGACCTTCCCTACATTCACAATGTTCGCCACCTGTGACGTCATCCACGGGAGCCAAACTGACGCTCAACGACTTCAGCAAAGGCGGCGATGGCAGGGACCGATCAGAATGTGAATGAAAATATCATGACAACAGTGAGCTAATGAATTGTTACACTGTCCACCGGCCGGGTGGTATGATAGTGGATGTGGGAGCACGATAACATTTATGTCAAGTAATGGGGGGAGTGTGATGGCTAAAGTGGTCGACGAATGTGATTCGCGTGCTGGATGTAACGGAGAACATGGAGGTCAGCCGCCGTGGGGAGCAATATTTTTGACGGGTCTGCGGCTGTCTGGAACGCTTTGGGACTTGATCAAGGGATAGGGGGCCGGTACTTGTGGATGTTACTTGGACCATGGGTTAGCTAGTTACAAACTTACAATACAATTAAGAATAGTACTAGTCCAAGAAATACTAATTATGGTATTGCATTTTAGGATCATGGATGCTTTGTAATTTATGGGACTGCATTTTTTTTGGGTGACAGAATTAATTATGTTATTACATTTGCCGTCTTGGTGTTGTAATTAGTGGTTGTCTTATATATATATATTGCTGCTCAATTACGTAGTGAAGGTGACCAACAATAACTATATGATCTATCAAAAAGAACAATAACTAGAGGACAAGGGATTTTGCAAAAACAATATCTCACTCTAATTAGAAGTTGGCAACAAAAGTACGTACGTACGTTTTCAATTTATTTTAGAAGATTGTTGTATGTAAATATCTCAAGACTTTCTCGTCAAAAAATATCTTAAGACTTCATATTTTTAAGGGTAAATTCTTTCTATGGTACCTGATGTATTGCTACTTGGACAATTTAGTATCTAGTAAAAAAAAAAAAGAATCGTGCTACTTTGAGTTATCATCCGTTAGACCATTTAGTACTTCCATCCATTTTCCTCTTAAATGCAAGGGCAAAATTGTTATTTTTCATTCATTCTCAAAGACAAATTTGTCATTCTTTGCAAAAAAATCATATTTACTATGAGCACAATTTTTTTACTTTCCTCTAAATATTCTTCCTTTAAATAATTTTTTTGGACAATAAAACCAAGGGAAGATTGTCCAAAAAACAAATGTTCTCTTGGTTTTTCGCTCATTTTACTGAATAAAAATGTTTCCCATAATATTAAATAAAAATAAAAATTTATCAAAAAAGAATAAAATTAATTAATTCTGTTGTTATAAAAATAGGAACTAATTTTAATAAAAATATAATTAATATTGTATATTACGCAAAAAAAAAGACCCGAAAGAGTTAGAGTAGCTAGCTCTAACCCAAAAACCTGAAAATGTAGTTAACTTTTGTTATGTTATGTTTTGTTTTTTGTTTCTGAAAATAAGATTGAAATGACAATTATGCTCTTATATTTAATGAAAAATTGATGGAAACATCAAATGGTCTAACGGAGAAAAATTTCAAATACCAAGTGGTCCTCTTTTATTGACAAGTTAGGTACTAAATTGTTCAAATAACAATACGTCAAGTACCATAGAAGGAATTTATCCTATTTTTATGTGAGAAATTCTTTTTTCAATGTATAAATTGCTTTTGCGTGGTGTGACTCAAACCAAACACGTTTACAAATTAAATTTGTAACGTGATACATATGCGATCATTGATATGGCTAATAGAATGCATTCATTTTGCAAAAAGAAACACATTGGAAGACATTCCAAAGCAATATGATATATCATTTTGCAAAGAAAATGCCTAATAATAACCTGTTGCTCTGCCACTTATAACTTTGAACCTGTTTAGGTTTTACCATAACTACGTACTGTGGATACAAAATCCCCGTCTTATTCGGATATTATAACTAATAATATAGATATATAAATTCTTCCTTGATTATATTAGTGGCATTGTAGTCGTCCTTCCACGTACAACTAATCAACTGTGTTTTCCAGTTCCTAGCTTATTACCATAGAAGTGTTTGTGTTCGTGCCACAGTTCATCAACGATCTGTTTTTCCAAGCCACAGCTAGCTGAAAGTAGCTATCAGGTGCAGTACGTACAGGCGGTTCCGCAGCCATAACAAAATAATGAGGTAGGGAGGCGTGCCATCCAGGCTAGGTTTACTGCTTCCTGAATCCTGATCCAAGCTAATATTAATGGTCAATGATCGAGAAGTCTTCAATACGGCTAATAAGTACCCTAGAGCATTACTTGTGGACTGGGTTGAATAAATGGTCCCGCAAGGCTACAAGTCAACAAGTATGTGGGCCGGAGACCCAAGACTTTGAAAAGATCAAACTACATGGTATTTACCAAAAGCCACCCTATAGAGTCTTAGACCTAGCTCAGGGCCTTATTTTTTAGATCAAATATGCATTTCATTAAATGGAATAAATCGTTACAAGTAGGTAACAAACAATACACACAGGAACCATTTAAGGTCAATTTATAACATAAAGTCACAGCCGAAAAGCCAAACTAAACTTCCAGGTCCAAATGGACAGACGGAGCTCAGAGATCTCCAGTACACCACGAGACAAGAAAATGGTAACGGTGTCAACGGAAACCAAGTTGACCCAAAACCAACAGAGTGCCAAGTATATTGGTAGACAAAACGTTGGCATGCTAACAAGGCAATGGCTCGATACCCACGAAAGGCCTTATTTCGATGGAGTAGTGATTCTAAATCTAAGCAATTCCCAGTTTTTAAAATTCTCAATTTAGACTATTACAACTCACATATATATCTCAATTCATGGAGAGAAGGACGAATGAAAGGAAAAAAAAAGTACCAAATTTAAAAAAAAGAAAAAAGAATTTCCAAAAAAGAAGAAAAAAGAAGAAGAAGGCATATGTAGTTGTCTAACTACATGCATGATTCCTATTCAAATTAATTAATTGATCGGAGACTTTGTGGGTAGTATAGACAATCTCCTACGTCTGAACGTGGAAAAAAGAGCAAAAACTTTAATGTCACGCGTTAGCTTCAGTATATGACTATATAAGTCCATACAATCTCCTCCTTAGAATTAATCATCCCCCACTTCTTAGTATTCCAAATATCCAAGTGAATTACATGGCAAGTTCTTTAGTATTTCTGGCATCTCTTTCCCTCGTCTTTACTTTCATCTCCCTCCCTCTCCCTTACTCCACAGCAATCTCCTTCTGCAATGGCCCCTGCAAAACATTCGACGACTGCGCTGGCCGACTTAGCTGTATCAACGGAAAATGCAACGACGACCCCAATGTTGGGACCCACACATGCTTACCCGCAATGACGTCATTCACGAGAGCCCTACTCACGCTCCACAATTTCAGCGGAGGCAAGGACAAGAGATACCAATCAAACACCAAGCGGGTTGTGGCGCTTTTAACCAAGTGGTCTGATAATAAGCAATGGCGGATCATCAAGGAATTTAGAGTATGGTACTGGGCTAAAAAAGTTTTACAAATAACTCTTTTTTGGTGTCTACTTACTACATAGATAAAAACGTACAAAAAGCTTTTTTTTGGTGTCTACTTACTACTCGATCAACTCTTTTAATGTAAAAGCTTTTTGTACGTTTTCCCTCCACAGCTGATCGATCACTATCTTCCGGGGGAGCTCCTTAAAGAAGTTGTCACTGTAACTATATATATATATATATATATATATATATATTTATCATCCTCTTCTTAAGTTTTGCCACAAATTCATTATTTCCACTATTAATATTATAAGGTATCACTGAAATTAATCAAAATTCAAAATAAGATGACATGCATCAAAATTCACAAAATTAGTTTCATTATATACATGGTACAGGAATGTGCAGTAATGTTGCCAAGCTCTTGACTCCAAGACGTACTCGATACTTTGCCAAAAAAAAAGACGTACTCGATAGTTGTTTAGGTTCAAAAAGAATAAATGGTCAACTAGGGTTATACCAGCAATCCGTTAAAGGTTGGTAACTATTAAAAAAAAGTTAGGCAAACCTTGCAGTTTGGATTGTAATTAATTTTTAGGTAAAGGTATGATTTTCATTAAACAAGGGTGTCAGTATAAATATAAGTGCATGCAATCTCTTTTCTCACACTCTGCACGTACTTGTTAACAATCCTCTAAATCTTTTCTCAAATGGCAAGTTTAAAGTTGTTGGTTTCTCTTTCCCTCATCGTCAATATCATCTCCCTAGCTCGCTCTCCCATCAAGCGCCATCTCTCCTCCTAGCACGGATACATGCAAGTCCTCGGGAACTCTGGTTTGCAAGGAAAGTCCTACCCTAAATACACCTGCTCACCGCCCGTGACTTCATCCACCAAAGCCCAACTCACACTCAACGACTTCAGCAAAGGCGGAGATGGCGGTGGCCCGTTGTATTGTGACGAGAGATTCCACCCAAACACCGAGCGGGTTGTGGCGCTTTCAACCGGGTGGTTTGATAATAAGTCGAGATGTTTGAAGATGTAAGAATTAAGGCAAGTAATGGAAAGACTACGACTGCGAAAGTGGTGGACGAGTGTGATTCGCGTGCCGGATGTGATAAAGAGCATGCAGGTCAGCCTCCGTGTAGGAACAATATCGTGGATGGGTCTGCAGCTGTGTGGAACGCTTTGGGACTGAATAAAGATTTAGGTGTTGTGCCAATCACTTGGTCCATGGTTTAGTTAGTTAATTAGCTATCTAGCTACTATCGATCGTAGCATATCCACTTGAGCTAAATAAGTAAAATAACGATCATATGATCAATCCAAGAACTGTTAATTGGATATCAGGTATGTAGGTTTAATTTGGAATAAACGGCAATACATTTCCAGTACTGTTGATGTTCTTTTGTTACTACGTGTGACTATATATGCCATCTTATATATGGTACTTAAGTAGACAAAATCAAAATACATATCACATCGATAATTGAAAACTCTGAAATTCCAGCAAATTAAGCAGGCCAAATTCTACTCCGAAAACGCTAGCTGGAGCGTGGTGGTGCAAAACTGAACACATGGATGAAGTAATTTGGTTGACACGGAACTCAATTGTGTAAGAGTTAAAACTCGATATGTAGACACATTTGTACACTCCTATATCATGGAAAAATAGAGGCAGCTATAGCCACTAACATAAAACGGTCATAGCCTTCGTGCTTGTCAAAAGTTTTAGTTTACTCTAATATATAAGTTTTCTCTGTTTTTTTTTTGGCCAATCTCTAACATATAAGTTGACTAGTTGAGAGAGTGTTCGTATTGCTTCAATATCACGGTGTAGTATAAACTTTCACCGCGGCGTTAATATCTTTTGAACCTCAAAATTTGAAAAAAAAATAATATAAAAAAATAATATATATAAGTTTAGAGAGCATTTGAATGCTTAATTATAAGTTGATAACTTCTATCATCTTGTTAGCGCATAGAACCCCTCCTAGTTCTATTAAAGAAAAAGAATATCACTAGTTTCATAAGCGAGAGCGGCATTCACACAAACGTAGCGCGTACATAAATGCTAGTTATAATAAGTTGATAACTTCTATTATGTTGATAGCGCATAGAACCTCTCAGGGTTTGACTAAAGAAAAAAGAATACCACTAGCGCGTACATGAAGCTAGCTACTTTTGTTAATGTCCGGTTTAAAGAAAGAAAAATTTCTTATTATCGATCTCTTGAAGTGTCAGATCCAAATCCCACTAGGATTTCCTCTATAAATACATGTGCTCCACTACATATATAATTGATTTTGATTCCAGAAATTAAAATAAAAAACACATCTCGTTCTTGAGTCGTCATAACAAAAGAAAAGGAAGAAATATATCCCTTTGCAATTAGGTTGAATCTTTGCATAATGAAATGCTCAATCGATACTGTCTCCATGGCCGCAATCTCTTCTTCATTGCCCTAAAAGAAAAAACCCGTTTTCTTAACCAAAGTTGAACGGATGAAGTTAACCCTAGAACACTGCCAAGAAGAAACCCTAGAACAGAAACCTCGCTCTTCCTCCGACTCTGTTTCTACGCACAACAATTCGGACCGGAAGAGGGACCGGCACCGAGATCGATACTCCCACTATCGAGAGAGTGAATCGGAGAGGCGGAACTGTAAGAGGAGGCCAAGGGTTGAGAGCGTGCCTGCTTAGACAAATTATTGGCCCACTCGCCTAAAAAAGAGCTTGAAGCTATTAAAGAGCAGTATACAGGATCTAACTGTGAGAATGTGGAGTGTAGTCCCACATTGAAAAATGGTAACCTTGCAAGTGTATTTATAAGGATTTTGGCCTCTCCAACCATTGCCAATTGGTATTGGTTGTGATGCTTACATTACTTTCATCATGGTATCAGAGCTGGGTTCGCCCACATGTGAAGCCAAGTGACCACACATGCTCTACGTCACCCAATATAAGTTGTCTACGTATATGACTTGAAAATTCGTCACACGTGCGAGGACGTGTGAGAAATTTCATTTAACTTTCAATTGGGAGAACACATAGGACACTTGTCGTGATATGAATTATTTGTATCAAAACCCTCACGAGGCCCAGATTTTGTTTGGGAGAGGGCTTCTTGCCGATATGGACCGCCTCCAGCAGAAGAAGAAGATTGATCGGAATTGCAGTGATAAGAAGCTTGAGGAGATGAGCAGTATATGGGATAAAAAGGGGACATACTTTTAGTGACGAATGTTTCGTCGGTAAAAGCCTCATATAAAATAAAATAAAAAGGGACACACTTTTAGTAACGGATGATTCGTCGGTAAAAGACTCACATTAAAAATAGTACACACTTTTGCCAACGAATAAGTCGTCGGCAAAAGCCTCCATTAAAAAAAATAAAAAATGACATACATTTACTGACGAAATATTCGTCGGTAAAAGCCTCTAAAAAATAAATTAAAAAAGATATACACTTGTGCCGACGAATTTTAATTTAGTCGGTAAAAGCCTCACATTAAATAGTATACTTTTGTTGACAAATTATTCGTCGGTAATGATGAGAGCTCAATAATGCATATATAATGTTCATATTTCTAATTGATTAAGCATTTTATTGGCCTAAAGTAATTTAATTATACAATTTGTTGGTTAAACAGGCCCAATGCTTGGTTGTTAGATTTGGAGTACAAAACCCATAAGCTGCGAAGCCCAATTCCCTCATCAGTCTCACTCTTCTCTCAGACCGCGTCTCTCTCTCTCACTCCGGTGTCCCCAGATCGACTCTGTCTCTCGGACTGCCTACATCTCCAGTTCACAGCAAACATGGCAACCCAATCTTCTATGGACACCCATTGCTTCTCTCTTCCTCTTTACACCAAGCTTCATCAGTCCAAGTTATCATCCTTGAATCAATACGGAATGCTACCAACTGAATTGGGGGCTGAATGTGCTCCACCAATGAATCCATTAATTTCTCACACTCGGTGAGTCAAGAACTCTTTTCTATTTGTGAAAGTGGGAGATGAGATTTGAAGAATTCAATGTCTTATTCAATTATGAGGAAGTGCTGCTATCACTACTGTGATTGATTAAGTTGGAGTATTGTGTTCATTAACAAGATGGAGGTTTCGGTGGTCAGCTTGAATATTTCTTTGGTTGTTGGAAGCTTGTCCTATCTGATCTTTATTTAAGTTATCAACTTAAGTGGGATTTGAAGTGAGCAATTAATAAATAAAGTGGGAGCTGGACTCATGTCGTTGTAGTATAAATAAGGAGATTGTTGGATGTGTTTAGGGATCCATCCGTGTGTGTAGTTCTTCTTACTTTCATTTCTGTATTTTGTTATCATTTCTGTTATGGAGAACTAATCACCTAGCTAAGGCTAGGGGGGAAACCTTTGATTATATATGTAATGTTTATTAGTTTGATTCGACAGTTTCTTCAATGCAATTCAGTTTTTGGTTGTTCAATTATAATACCTATTTTACTTCTTGATTATTTGTTGGATGTTTGATAAATCCTTTCATAGGTTCAGTCATGCTTTTCCTATAGTTGGTAAAGAACAGCCATGCTTTTGAGATTTAAATAAAATAGTAGATTGATAAAGGTTTTGACGGAATTATTTCTTGATAGGTTGTTGACGCTTATAGGCACAGGTTATGCTTGAGATTTTTCCCAAAGAAAACTAAATTGGGCTTTTGTATATGAACAACCTCTAATTGAGTTTATCTTTTGTGTCAATTTTCTTAAGTAAGTTTTAAGAAAATGAATCAAACTAATATTATTTCATAGGTAATTGAAGGTGGAACCCCGAAACCTTAGTGCTTGTCTCTATTGATTTTCTCTCAAAACACTCTCACTCATCTTCATTTATACTTCAGTTTACAATTTTGCAATCTTTCTCACTGCTTCCGGCGGAACGACACTCGTACTTCCGAGTTATACTACAAACGCGACTCCTGCACTTGGGATAAGCAAGCACTTTTTGGCGCCGTTGCCGGGGAGTTGTTTGACAAAGAACGCATAATTCTTCTAAATCTGGTACATTCTCTCCATTTTATTTTTATTCAGCTCATATGCTTTACAGAAATAAATTGGGAAGATTTTCCAGAAAGCCTAAAAGTAAAACTTTGTCGAAAAATCTGTTTGGATCCCCTGATTCATCTACATCATTTGTAAAAATGGAAGGACAAAATGATAATGAACTTGAAAATCAAAATAATGTCCTGAATTTACCACCACCACCTCCAGCTAGAACTTTGCAGACTTACTTGCATCCTGCACGTAATGCTATTCCTTCATGTATCTTGTTACCACCTAATATGCCTAATATTGATTTTAGGCCTGGCATGGTTCAACTTCTTCCTGAATTTCATGGTTTGGAAAATGAAAATCCATATGTGCATGTTAGATCATTTGAGGAAGCAGTCGTTGCTTTTTATAATCAAACTCAAGCATTGGATTTTGTGAAACTGAAATTTTTCCCATTTTCTTTGCGGGGTAAGGCAAAAGCATGGTTGTATTCTTTGGGGGCTAGATCTATAGGCTCTTGGGCAGAGATGACTGAAACATTTTTCAATGAGTACTTTCCAAATCATAAAACAATGGCTTTGAAGAAAAAGATTGCTAATTTTGCTCAAAATGAAAATGAGTCATTGTACCAAACTTGGAAAAGATTTAAGGAACTTTTAAGTTCATGCCCACATCATGGTTTTGAAACTTGGCGGCAAGCCAGTTATTTCTATGAGGGACTCCTCCCTCGTGACCGCCAATTCATTGAGTCTATGTGTAATGGAAATTTCATGAAAAAAGACCCTGATGAAGCCATAGAATTTCTGAATGAAATTGCTGAAAAAGCCCATCAATGGAGTGGTCCCTCTCAATTGGAAAGCACCGACCGTTCTAAGCCTTCCACATCTTCTGATGCTAAAGGAATTTATCAATTAAAAGATGATGATTATTGGAAAATGAAATATGAATCTTTGATGGTTGGCTTGAATTTGAATAAAACTGGTTGTCAATCTGATAATAATCAAGTTTGTGATTTTTGTTATGAGATTGGTCACTCTGGTCAAACTTGTCCATCATTGCAGGTTATGAACCAGCCACAAGTTGTTGCTGTGGGAAATTTTCAGCGACCATATAATTCCTATTCGGGAGCTTACAACCAAGCACCAAGAAACCAACCTGATTTTCGTTGGAGGAATGAGTCTAATCCCCAGGTAAGTGCTCCTAACCCTCAATTTTCAGCACCTAATGCATTCAATTCTAAACCATCTTTGAGTGATACTCTTCAAGCATTCATGCAAGAACAGCAAAAGCAAAATCAAAGGTATGATGCTATGTTTGGTAAGTTATTCGAAGAGAATAAGGAAATTAAGAATCAAATTTCTAAATTAACTAATTCTCTTACGATTAATGAAAAAGGAAAGTTTCCTTCCAATACCGAACCAAACCCAAAAGGTATTAATTCTCTTGAGACATTTGAGCATGCTGATTCTATTACTCTTAAGAGTGGAAAAATAATTGAAAACACACCTCATGTTAAAGAGGTAGAGAAACCTAAGAGTAAAGAAAAAGTTAATGAGTCTAAGGAGAATGAAATTGCTGAAAAGTATCATGTGCCTGCACCTTTTCCCAAAGCTTTGCTTCCTTTGAAGAAAGAGAATAAAAATGCTGAAATTCTAGATCTCTTTAAGCAAGTGAAGATAAATATTCCTTTGTTAGATGCAATTAAGCAAGTGCCATCATATGCTAAATTTTTGAAACACTTGTGCACTGTAAAAAGGAAGCATAACGTGAAGAAAACTGCATTTTTAGCTGCTCATGTTAGTTCAGTACTTCAAAATAAAATTCCTCCAAAATACAAGGATCCCGGTAGTCCTACTCTTTCATGTATGATTGGAGAGCATTTTATTGAACGTGCTTTACTTGATTTGGGTGCTAGCGTGAACTTACTTCCTTATTCAGTGTACTTGCAGCTAGGTCTTGGTGAGCTTAAGCCTACAAGGCTTAAATTGCAGCTGGCAGATCGTTCTATAAAAATTCCAAGGGGAATAATTGAGGATGTGTTGGTCCAAGTGGACAAATTTTATTATCCAGTTGATTTTGTTGTTTTGGATACAACACCTGTTTCTTACTCTGAAAATGCAATTCCTGTGATTTTGGGTCGGCCTTTCTTAGCTACATGTGATGCTAACATTAGTTGCAGGAGTGGAGTAATGAAATTGATTTTTGGGAATTTGACCATGGAAGTGAATATTTTTAATGTGTTCAAGCAGCCATATGGAGATGATGAATGTGAATTTGTTGATTTTATTGGAACTCTAATGCATGAACAATTTGTCAAAAGCAATGTTGTTGATGCTTTAGAAAATTTTATTGTAAATTCACATGATTCTAGTGCATTTAAAAATGCTGAAATTGCTGAAATTAGTTCATTTTTGGATTCTTTTCAGGTGCAAGAAGTGAATGAATGGACAACCAAGTTTGAGAAGCTTCCACCGCGAGTTGAGACCAAACCATCAAGTGTAGAGGTACCAAAGTTGGAGCTGAAACCTCTACCAGCAGATCTGAAACACGCGTTTTTGGGCCCCAATGACACTTTTCCTGTGGTAATATCCTCAAAGCTTAATTCTGAGCAGGAAGGTATGTTGCTAAATGTTTTGAATGCTCATAAATCTGCTATTGGTTGGACACTTGCTGATATTAAGGGAATTAGCCCTCTTGTTTGCACACACAAGATTCTTTTGGAGGAAGATGCTAAACCATCTAGGGAGGGACAGCGTAGACTTAACCCAAACATGAAAAATGTTGTCAAATCTGAAGTTTTGAAATTGTGGGATGCGGGTATCATTTACCCAATTTCTGATAGCAAATGGGTTAGTCCTACACAGGTTGTGCCTAAGAAATCTGGAATCACTGTAGTCAAAAATGAAAAAAATGAATTGGTTCCTACTAGAATTGTTTCTAGTTGGCGCATGTGCATTGACTACAGGAAACTTAATTCGGCTACTAGGAAAGATCATTTTCCCTTGCCCTTTATTGATCAAATTTTAGAAAGGGTTGCTGGACACAAGTTTTACTGTTTTCTAGATGGATATTCTGGTTATTATCAAATTGAAATTGCCATTGAAGATCAAGAAAAAACTACTTTTACCTGCCCTTTTGGTACTTTTGCTTTTCGTAGAATGCCATTTGGTTTGTGTAATGCTCCTGCCACATTTCAGAGAGGGTAAAAACCTCAAATGGTACCTGAACTATTGTGTAAGGTATTTTTTAGTACCTAAGAATTTTAGGAACCTCAAATGGTACCTGAACTATTGCATACTTACCTAATATGGTACCTCCATTACTTTTCTCGTTAATGGATGTACCATATTAGGTAACGGCATAATAGTTCAGGTACCATATTTGGTAAAAAAAAATTCGTAGGTACTAAAAAAAGCTTTATGCAATAGTTCAGGTACCATTTGAGGTAACGGAGGTACCATATTAGGTAAGTATGCAATAGTTCAGGTACCATTTGAGGTTCTTAAAATTCTTAGGTACTAAAAAAAACTTTACTCGATAGTTCAGGTACCATTTGAGGCTTTTACTCTTTCAGAGATGCATGGTTAGTATTTTCAGTGATATGGTGGAGCAGTTTCTTGAAGTTTTCATGGATGATATATCTGTTTTTGGTGATTCATTTGATGATTGCTTGTCTAATCTGGAAAAAGTGTTGATAAGATGCCAAGAGAAAAATCTTGTTTTGAATTGGGAAAAATGTCATTTTATGGTCTCTTATGGTATTGTTCTTGGTCATATTGTTTCTTCTAAGGGACTTGAAGTAGACAAGGCTAAGATTGAACTGATTGCTAAATTACCAATTCCAAAGAGTGTGAAAGATATCAGATCCTTTTTAGGACATGCTGGTTTTTATAGGAGATTTATCAAGGATTTTAGTGCCATTTCTAGACCTTTGTGTAATCTCTTATCTAAAGACACTCCTTTTGAATGGTCTGATGCTTGTCAAGTTGCTTTTGATAAATTGATTGAGTTGCTTATTTCTGCCCCTATTATGCAATCACCAGATTGGAATTTGCCTTTTGAAATTATGTGTGATGCTAGTGATTTTGCAATTGGAGCTGTTTTGGGGCAGCGAAAGGATAAGAAACCATATGTCATTTATTATGCAAGTAGAACTTTGAATAGTGCTCAAATGAATTATTCAACAACTGAAAAAGAACTTCTTGCTGTGGTATTTGCTTTGGATAAATTTCGTGCCTATCTTGTTGGATCGCCTATTGTTGTTTTTACTGACCATGCAGCTTTAAAATACCTTCTCACCAAGAAGGATGCTAAGGCTCGACTTATTAGGTGGATCCTTCTACTCCAAGAGTTTGATATCACTATCAAAGACAAAAAGGGAGTAGAAAATGTGGTAGCCGATCATTTATCTAGATTGGTTTTTGATGAGAATCCTGACTTGCAGCCTATTAATGATTCTTTTCCTGATGAGCAGCTTTTTGCTGTGACGGAATTACCTTGGTTTGCTAATATTGTTAATTATCTTGTCACAGGTAAAATTCCACTGGATTGGAGTTCTCAAGATCGAAAGAAATTTCTTGTGGAGGTACGCAGTTTCTTTTGGGATGATCCGTATTTGTTTAAATACTGTGCAGACCAAATTTATAGGAGATGTGTGCCTGATAATGAAATGCATGATGTGATATCTTTTTGCCATAATGAAGCATGTGGTGGCCATTTTTCTGTAAAGAAAACAGCTGCTAAAATTTTGCAATGTGGATTTTATTGGCCGACTATGTTCAAAGACACATATGCATATTGCAGATCTTGTGAGCGATGCCAAAGTTTAGGAGCGATAACTCGTAGAAATATGATGCCTTTGAATCCAATTTTAGTCATTGAAATATTTGATTGTTGGGGCATTGATTTTATGGGTCCATTTCCTTCATCTTTTGGATATCTATATATCTTGGTAGGCATTGATTATGTTTCAAAATGGGTTGAGGCTATTCCATGTCGAAGAAATGATCACAGAACTGTTTTGAAATTCTTGAAAGAAAATATTTTTTCTAGACATGGAACACCTCGGGCCATCATCAGTGATGGGGGTAAGCACTTTTGCAATAAGCCATTTGAGGCTTTGATGAAAAAGTATGGAGTTACTCATAAAGTGGCTACCCCTTATCACCCACAAACAAGTGGTCAAGTTGAACTTGCCAATCGGGAAATAAAACAAATTTTACAAAAGACGGTGAATCCAAACCGCAAAGATTGGTCTTTACGACTAACCGATGCACTTTGGGCTTATCGTACAGCTTTTAAAACCCCAATTGGTATGTCCCCCTATAGATTAATCTATGGAAAAGCTTGTCACTTGCCTGTGGAATTGGAACACAAAGCTTATTGGGCTATAAAGACATTTAATTTTGGTCTGAATGATGCAAGTTCTCTTAGGAAACTTCAATTGAATGAATTGGAAGAAATTCGAAATGAAGCATATGAAAATTCTAGGATTTACAAGGAACGAATGAAAGTTTTTCATGATAAGAAAATTTTGAGGAAAACTTTTGAGTCTGGTCAGAAAGTTCTTTTGTATAATTCTAGATTGCATTTGTTTCCTGGTAAGCTTCGCTCAAGGTGGACTGGTCCTTTTGTGGTTAAAAGAGTTTTCCCTTTTGGAGCCGTTGAAATTGAGGACCTAAGGAATGGTAATGTATTTAAAGTTAATGGACAACGTTTGAAACCATTCTTGGAGAATATTGTTCTAGAGGATGAGACCATCTCTCTAGAAAATCCTGTCTATGAGGATTGATGTGTTGGACTTGTAGTCCACAGTTGTTGTAAATAAAAACATTGGAGGTTAGTACTGTTTTGTTTTTCTTGTCTGTTCACTAACAAGTTGCAGAGCAGATACATTGGCAGTGCAGAATGCATTGTTGTTTGGAGACGCTCAAAATCTTCCAGGTGCACTCCTTCCTACTCTTTCCTTTTAATAACTTGTTTGCTGTCTTTCATCACATTGAGGACAATGCTTGTTTTAAGTTGGGGGGAGTGGCAACTTGTCAGTTTTGTTTGATCAATTTGTTTCATTTCTGTTCTTTTTTTTATTTTTGTTTTCCTGTTCGTAATTACTGTTCATAGTGTTTTTTTTTTTTAAAAAAAAATTTGTTGATAATGCTTTTGAGATTGTTGTCTTCCCAACACAATGATGAAATTTGGGTGATATTTTCTGTATGGCATAAGGAACTACATGAATTTCGGTTGGCTAAATTGAGTCATGAGCATTAGTTCTCTGTGTTATCCTCTTGCAAGACATTTTTCATGACATTTAGGGCTGTTATACCTTGTATATCTTACAGCCATGTTGGTACAATTCAATGTTTCGGAATTTACATGAACTGGAAAGTCATAAAAATAAGTGGAGACTTATAACCCATGTGAGATTTGAGCCATTCTTTATTGTTGAGGGTTATATATTAAATCTTATTTTTCTTCTGTGCTAAACATGCCATTGATGATCTCATTATTCCTTCATTTTGATCAATTACTGAGAATATCATTGCATTTGGATTTTTACACTAAAACTTCCTTCAATACCTTTTGAGGCGAAAAATTGACCACACAATGTCTAGGAAGTGATTAAGGCACCTAGGATTTCCACCATGGCCATACATGTCTATGCCCTAAATACTTCCCCTAGATTACCATTTTGAGCCTTAAATTGAGCTTTTTCTTTCTCAACCTTGTCTCCTCACCCGTGCTCCAATCTTGGAGTTGAGCCACATTCACATATCCGTCCCGTTGTTTTCTGAGAAATTATTAGAGATGGTGTGTGAAGCAAAAAAAAAAAAAAAAAAAAAATTATCATAGGAGTGCAGTGAAAGGAAAGAAAAGGTGAAGTTTTGTGGATCTGCAAATTCAAATGATTGTGATTATTTGGTGTTGAAGGGAAGTGTGAACAAAAAAAAAATTATATTAAAAAAAAAAAAATTGGAAAAGAAAAAGAAAAAAAAGAAAGAAAAGAGAAATCAGTTATAGTGAATAAAGTGAAAGCCTCTGATAGTTTCTCAGAATTCTTTGAATATCCTATCCATTCTTTGTTTAGCCATGACCTTTGCCCCATTACAACCCTATTTAAGACCTTTTGATCTTAGATGTTGTGTGGTACAATTGTGGAGAATAGATAGAGAAGGAACTATGGGGTTTGATCCACATTCTCAATGGTAATTGGTACCCTTTCATGAGATCTATTTTTACTTTTCCAGAAAAAGAGCTGTTTTTCATGATCTTTTATGTAAGACTTTTTACATTCATATACACATTCTGCTCACATATGAATTGAGAGAAACACTTGGCCAACTTCTGAGTGATTTATTTTGAGTGATATATCCATTGTGAGAATTGAAGTTGAGGCTTGATTATGATGATTTGGTTTGTGTCGAAACTGAAACAGAATTGTATTGATTGTGGCTGTGCACTCATGAATGTCTATGAGCTAGGCCTTGCATTTGGAAAACATTTAGAACTCTTGCTCATTCTTCTTTTAGCCTTCTGAAATCGTGATATGGACTGATTTTGTTCCTTTTTGCCATACAATTTTGTTGTTAAATTTCTAGGCTTAATGATAAGAAAAAGAAATCTCTTGGAATTGATGTTTGTGGGTATCATCCCTGGAAAACCCTCATGAGACTATAACTCATCTGCCTAAGGAATTCTTAGAGGCTTAAAGGCTTGTTACATATGCTAACTGCAATTGTGTTCCTTACGAAAGTGGCTTAGACTTTTTAAATTTGTCTTTGGAATGTCATCTTGAATCGCTTCAATTGCTAGAGACTAGCAATAAGCTAGTTGGGGGGTGTGATGAGAGCTCAATAATGCATATATAATGTTCATATTTCTAATTGATTAAGCATTTTATTGGCCTAAAGTAATTTAATTATACAATTTGTTGGTTAAACAGGCCCAATGCTTGGTTGTTAGATTTGGAGTACAAAACCCATAAGCTGCGAAGCCCAATTCCCTCATCAGTCTCACTCTTCTCTCAGACCGCGTCTCTCTCTCTCACTCCGGTGTCCCCAGATCGACTCTGTCTCTCGGACTGCCTACATCTCCAGTTCACAGCAAACATGGCAACCCAATCTTCTATGGACACCCATTGCTTCTCTCTTCCTCTTTACACCAAGCTTCATCAGTCCAAGTTATCATCCTTGAATCAATACGGAATGCTACCAACTGAATTGGGGGCTGAATGTGCTCCACCAATGAATCCATTAATTTCTCACACTCGGTGAGTCAAGAACTCTTTTCTATTTGTGAAAGTGGGAGATGAGATTTGAAGAATTCAATGTCTTATTCAATTATGAGGAAGTGCTGCTATCACTACTGTGATTGATTAAGTTGGAGTATTGTGTTCATTAACAAGATGGAGGTTTCGGTGGTCAGCTTGAATATTTCTTTGGTTGTTGGAAGCTTGTCCTATCTGATCTTTATTTAAGTTATCAACTTAAGTGGGATTTGAAGTGAGCAATTAATAAATAAAGTGGGAGCTGGACTCATGTCGTTGTAGTATAAATAAGGAGATTGTTGGATGTGTTTAGGGATCCATCCGTGTGTGTAGTTCTTCTTACTTTCATTTCTGTATTTTGTTATCATTTCTGTTATGGAGAACTAATCACCTAGCTAAGGCTAGGGGGGAAACCTTTGATTATATATGTAATGTTTATTAGTTTGATTCGACAGTTTCTTCAATGCAATTCAGTTTTTGGTTGTTCAATTATAATACCTATTTTACTTCTTGATTATTTGTTGGATGTTTGATAAATCCTTTCATAGGTTCAGTCATGCTTTTCCTATAGTTGGTAAAGAACAGCCATGCTTTTGAGATTTAAATAAAATAGTAGATTGATAAAGGTTTTGACGGAATTATTTCTTGATAGGTTGTTGACGCTTATAGGCACAGGTTATGCTTGAGATTTTTCCCAAAGAAAACTAAATTGGGCTTTTGTATATGAACAACCTCTAATTGAGTTTATCTTTTGTGTCAATTTTCTTAAGTAAGTTTTAAGAAAATGAATCAAACTAATATTATTTCATAGGTAATTGAAGGTGGAACCCCGAAACCTTAGTGCTTGTCTCTATTGATTTTCTCTCAAAACACTCTCACTCATCTTCATTTATACTTCAGTTTACAATTTTGCAATCTTTCTCACTGCTTCCGGCGGAACGACACTCGTACTTCCGAGTTATACTACAAACGCGACTCCTGCACTTGGAATAAGCAAGCAGGTAAAACCCTCCATCGTTCATGTTTTGGGTGCAATGCCTTGCAGCAATTTGAAACGTCCCAAGAATGTGGGTGAGGAGCTTGATTTACAAAACCACTTATATGTTCAGTGCCACCATGCATATAAGTCCTAACCTTGAAAGTTTTAGGACCAAGAGATACCCTTGTTGCAACGGGCACGGTATTGATATACCTGGTGTGACCCATGTAATTAATTACCATATGCCAAACAGCCAAAGGATATAGAAATCTACACCCATGTAATTAATACCCCAATTGTTTTACTGCTGGTGTTATGTTTTTACTATGGACATGTATCATGTTTTTTGTTGAGTTAGGTAAGATGTTCAAGTCTCAGTGAGTATCAGTACGTTGAATGAGACAAGGAAACTAGGTGTGATTGTCTGAAAGCCCCGACTCTTTAATTCTCTGTGCCTCTCTTCATATCGTTCTAATGCTGTGATTAAAGTTTACTGCTGGGAAAGTGAGAATCGAAAGAGTGTGAATGCAGGTGATCTATAAGAGAGCTGATTTCCAACTGTAAGTCTGTAATGACGACACTGTTTTTACTCATTGACAAGTTTGATTCTAACAGACTTCATAAGGAATTAGCGCGCCAACGTTTTGTGTCATGTGACGGTGGTTTAGTGGCTGAGCAACTTTGCTTATCTTCGCTCACAGCTGTGGTACGGTAATGTATGTCATACCTCCATTTATAATTTTTTTGAACAAAAAATTACATGTACTTGAACCAAAATTACTACATTGACAACAAAGTTATCACATTCGTTTTACACTATTTACATATAATTGAACCAAAATTATAACTTTGATAACAAATTGTTCATAAACTTGTAACAAGATCGTAAATGAAGTAATTACCTCTAATAAAACAAAGATTACACAAAAAAATACTCTCGTTACTACAATGACAACACATTTTGTTATTATATCTGTAAGTTGAGAGGTATGACATACATCTCAGTATTGTAGAACTTCATGAGTATGGACATGCTAGCTCCTCCCTAAACGTGAAAAAAGAAACAAGAAAAATGAAGTCAGCTTGGCATGGGTAAAGGACTATATGTCCCATACAATTCCTCCTTCGAATCATCCACTAGTACTTCTTAGCATTCCGCGCGAATATCCTTTTGAATTAAATGGCAAGTTCTTTATCCAAAATGGTCCTATATATATATATTAAATGGTTATTGAGCAAGACACTGATGGAGAAGCCTTCAATACGTCAAGAACCCTCGAGTACGTGTAAACTGGGGTTGAATAAATGGTACTCTCCTTTTCTCCTCAACATATGGTAATTGCCCACAAGACAAGTCAACAAGTAATCAAGTATGGAGACCCAAGACTTTGAAAGATCAAACCACATGGTATTTACCAAAAGCCACCCTATAGATCGAGTCCTAGTCTCTTAGACCTCGGGGCCTTATTTGGATGGAGTAGTGATTCTAAATCTAAGGAATTCCCAATATTTTAAATTAAATTTCTTGTTAATCTAAAATATTGGGGAATACAATTCACATATTGTTTAAGTATGTATGGAAACAATCACAAGACAGAAAGTAAAGGAGAGAGCAAATAGCACAGGAATAGAGAGTATCTTTATTAATGAATAGGTGCCTCTATATATAGAGATACACAAGGGTACAATCCATATCTCAATGAGACTTCTATTCAATAAGTAATCCTTATGCTATACTACTTAATCTAATCCTAGGTTGACAAGGCACACACAAAGTAGGTTTCCTTCAACACTCCCCCTTGTGGCGTCAACACTAGGTGGTGCTCCTCACGTTGTCTCATTAAAAACCTTGCCAAGTAACAAAAACCCAGTGGGATAAAAATAACCTTGGTCGAAGGGAAAAAGAGTACAACACACCCTTCACATTTGGAAACTTTGCATAGACACTAGACTCCCCCTCAAGTCTGTGTCTCCCCCTGATTTCCACAATCATGGGAGGTCAGATAACTTAAGCAAACCAATGCTTTTCACATGCTTCTCAAATGTGGATTTAGGCAATGACTTAGTAAATAAATCTGCCACATTGTCCTCAGAACGGACTTGATTAACCTTAATCTTAAGAAATTTCTGCTGTTGCTGATTATAGAAAAACTTA
Organism: Rubus parviflorus; assembly: GCA_029955375.1. Lineage (NCBI taxonomy): Eukaryota > Viridiplantae > Streptophyta > Magnoliopsida > Rosales > Rosaceae > Rubus > Rubus parviflorus. The sequence continues at coordinate 5,564,304 of JARGGL010000010.1, forward strand.
GGCGATATGTGCTTGGTGTTGTCGCCTTTGATAAAACCTTGCTTCATTTGTTCAATGCAAGCAGCATTATCCTCATAAATGCATGTAGGTTCATCTGTGGTTGACCTCAAACCACAAGTACTTCTTATATGTGTAGATATGGACCTCAACCATATACACTCACGAACCGCTTCATGGAGAGCAATAATCTCAGCATGGTTCGAAGAAGTGGCAACAAGAGTCTGTTTTGTAGACCTCCAAGATATCGCGGTGTTACCCATGGTAAATACATAACCAGTTTGGGAACGACCTTTATATGGGTCAGAGAGATACCCAGCATCAGCAAAGCCAACCAAAACATCACAAGGTGTTTGGGAAAAAGGGACGTCAGTCTTTCTGCCCGTCGGTCGACCGTTCGATGGCCTGGCGTCGACCGGTCGACGGTCGACAGGAGGCACGGGCTCCTCGCCCATTTTGCCATATTTTCGAAACTCTCTGTAGGGAAAGAACAAACCCATATCAATCGTACCCTTTAAGTAACGAAAGATAGTTTTTATGCCAGTCCAATGACGTTGCGTGGGCGCAGTGCTAAATCTAGCCAACAAGTTAACAGCAAAGGAGATATCGGGTCTTGTACACTGTGCCAAATACAATAATGCGCCTATTGCACTTAGGTACGGTACCTCAGCCTCTAAAACGTCTTCACCATCATCCTTTGGGCGAAACGGATCCTTCTTTGGATCTAGACTGCGACCAATCATGGGAGTGCTTACAGGATGGACTTTATCCACATTAAATCTCCTGAGCATCTTTTGGGTATAAGCTGATTGATGAATCAGAATCCCACTACTACGGTGCTCAAGTTCTAAACCGAGACAAAACCGTGTTTTCCCAAGATCTTTCATCTCAAACTCAGATTTCAAGTAGTCAGCAGTTTCTCTTAGTTCATCAAGAGTGCCTATAAGGTTCATGTCATCAACATAAACAACTACTATTGCAAATCCGGAACTTGTTCTCTTAATAAACACGCAGGGGCATAAGTCATTGTTCACATACCCTCTTCCAAGCAAGTAGTCACTTAGACGGGTATACCACATCCGTCCGGATTGTTTCAATCCATATAGTGAGCGTTTCAACCTTATTGCAAACGCGCTCCGTGGTCTGGAGCCACTTGATTTGGGTAACTGAAGCCCATCAGGGACCTTCATATAAATCTCTGTATCTAGATCCCCATAGAGATACGCTGTGACCACATCCATAAGCTGCATATTCAGTTTTTCGGAAACTACCAAACTGATAAGGTAGCGGAATGTTATAACGTCCATTACGGGAGAGTATGTCTCCTCGTAGTCGATTCCAGGGCGTTGTGAGAAGCCTTGCGCCACAAGGCGAGCTTTATATCGTATAATCTCGTTTCTCTCATTACGCTTTCTAACAAAGACCCATTTGTATCCAACAGGTTTTATTCCAGAAGGTATTGGCACAACCGGCCCAAATACCGTTCTCTTTGTTAGTGAGTCCAACTCAGCCTGGATCGCATCTTTCCATTTAGGCCAATCAGCTCTACGTTGACATTCATCAACAGAGCGAGGTTCAATATCATCAGTCTCAATCAACTCTCGTGCACAAGCATATGCAAACACATCATCAATGATGATGGAGTTTCTATCCCACGTCCCATGTATACTAGTATAATTAATTGAGATCTCTACATTCTCACGGATAGGTTCTAGCGACGGGGCGTCCCCCGAAGATGTCTCTTGGACATAACCATAATCCGGAACGTTTTCATGAGACGGATTTTGAGTGTCAATGATGAGAGGGTTATTTGGTGCCATCACAGCCCGCTTCCTGGGGCGTGTATCCCTCGAACCTGGTGGTCTCCCACGCTTCCTCAGCGGAGCCACGGCCTGAGCCACATCACCACCATTACTGGCAGTGGCGCCACCAGCTGTCCCTCCTATAGGGTTAGCTGCAGTAGCGACTTTGAGTCCAAGTCCTTGTTCAGGTACTTGCATCCTTGCAGGTGCATTTGCAGCTGGTATATGAGATCTAGTCACTTTAGCAAGATCAGAGAAAGCGTCAGGAAGAGAGTCTGCGACTTTCTGAAGATCTATAATTCTACGCACTTCTATTTCTCTTTGTGCAGTAGGGGGATCATGATGAGACAGAGTGGGGACAGGCCATGACAATTCTTGTCGTTCCTGTTGAATGTGTGCATTCTTATCTCCCCCGAACGACGGGAAGACTGTCTCATCAAAGTGACAATCCGCAAATCTTGCGGTAAATAGATCACCTGTCAAGGGTTCTACATAGCGGATTATAGTTGGTGACTCAAAACCAACATAGATGCCCATTCGTCTCTAAGGACCCATTTTAATACGCAGTGGCGGCGTAATAGGCACATAGACAGCACACCCAAATATGCGTAAGTGCGAGATGCTTGGCTCGTACCCAGTCACTAGCTGTTGCGCAGAAAAGGGTTGGGTGGCTGTGGGTCTCAGACGAATTAGCATGGCTGCATGCAATACTGCGTGTCCCCAGGCAGAGAGAGGAAGGTTGGTGCGCATTACCAACGTCCGTGTTACCATTTGTATTCTCTTAATGGCAGCCTCTGCAAGACCATTCTGGGTATGCACATGTGGAACTGGATGCTCAACATCCATCCCAATAGACATGCAGTAATCATCGAAAGTCTTCGATGTAAACTCTCCAGCATTATCAAGCCTGATAGATTTGATAGGATGATCCGGGTAGTGAGCCCGCAGGCGAATTATCTGTGCTAGGAGTTTAGCATAAGCAGCATTACGAGTGGACAATAGCGTGACATACGACCAACGTGTCGACGCATCAACCAACACCATAAAATACTTAAATGGTCCGCTTGGTGGTTGAATAGGTCCACAGATATCCCCTTGGATTCTCTGTAAGAATGGAAGAAGTACTTTAGAATCCTTTGCATAGGACGGTCTTGGTCCTAGTTTCCCTAAGGAACAAGCTTTGCATAATGTACGTGTGGCTTTGGGAGCTTCAGAAGCATAGGAGGATTTTGTCCCGTCAGAAAATTTCTGAGGACTGTCCCAGTCGACCGTTCGATCCGAATAATCGACCGGTCGACGGTCGTTCCGGAAGGAGGTTCGACCGTTCGACAGAGTCGTCGAACGGTCGACAGTCGCTCTCTGGAGGGGGTTCGACCGTTCGACAGGAAGCTCGAACGGTCGAGGACGCACGCTGGACGAGGTCGACCGTTCGATAGGAATGGATCGACCGGTCGACAGGCGGCGGACAGAGGCACTTTTGCCTTTTTTCGTGGCTGTCTCATCTCCTTGAATCATACTTTGATTCTTGCTTCGATTAGCTCGATAAAATGGATGTCCGTGTGAGGTTTTCAGTATACGGATCATCATATCACGTCCAGGGTGTCCCAGCCTGTCGTGCCAAAGCCAATATGTGTCTGAATCTAAGGGGTCATCTCTTATGACATTGTTTGATTCAATAGCTCGGATAGTGGTAGCATATAGGCCACTAGAGAGACACATAAGCTTCTCTAAGATGCGTTTTCTACCGCAGTCATTAGAGGTAATGCAAAGGAATTCTTTTCCATTCTCATCATGCGTTTCAGCATGGTATCCATTCGTTCTTATATCTTTAAAACTCAACAAGGTTCTATTTCCTCTTGGAGCATATAGAGCATTAGTGACATCAATTAGGGTGCCATTAGGCAAGAGGAATTGGGCATGTCCTCTTCCTTGCACAAGATTAGATGGGCCTGCCATCGTAGTCACAGATGAATGTGAAGGCATCATGTCAAGAAACAATTGCCTATGACGCAATATGGTATGCGTGGTTCCGCTATCAGCTAGACATTCAAGTTCTCCGGAATTCATTCCTAAATAAGAAAGCTCATAATTAAAATTGAGTATGCAAACAACTCCAAATTTTATTAAAGATATAAACCGAATGAATTACATCCAAAGTTCCAATCTTGGTCATTGACCAGAAACTAAATCAACAATACTAAGGAAAATAAAAGACTTAAGCGAAATCAGGAGTATCATCACTCTTTCCAGCTTTAAAGTCATCAACCTTCAACTTGACGTTCTCTTCGTCATCCTCTTGTTCAATGTTGTGAGCTTCCATGGCTTCACGGTACGCTTTGTATGCATTAGCAACATTCTGAGTGGCTCTACATATTTTGGACCAATGTCCAGTCTTTCCACACCTGAAGCACAGAGATGTTTGATCGGAATCCTTTGATTGAGAAGCGTTATTCACGCGTGGTGCACTCCTCTTGAGTGGCACAGCATTGGCGCCAGTTGCTGACCTAAAACCTGCGGCGCCTTGTCCTCTTGGGTGGCCTCCTCGGCCTCCCCTTCGCCTAGTTTGGCGACTACCTTCTTGAGCAGAGCGATTATATGGAGCAGGACGTCCAATATTGTCCCTAGGCTTAGGGTTTCGCTCGCGGCGGCCTCTCTTTGGGGCGCCATTATAATGGGTCTCCGGAACTTGTTTTGTTCCCACGGGCCTCGCATTATAATTCTTCACAAGTATCTTCTCATGCTTTTCAGCAACAGAGAGAGCAGAGATAAGCTCATGAAATCTTGTTATCCGTTTATTCTGTACTTCAATACGATAGTTCTTTGCAACTACCAAGTCAGAGACGGGAAAGGTAGAGAGGGTTTTCTCAATCAACATCGCATCGGTTATGTTCCTCTCACAGAATTCCATGAGGGATTTGATGCGGAGTGCTTCCGAGTTATACTCTAGGACTGAGGCATAATCACAGAAGCGCAGTAGTTGCCACTTCACCTCTAGTTCAGGAAGCAGGGATTCACGAACGTTGCCAAACCGCTCTTCGAGTGCAACCCATAGTGTTCTGGGATTTTCCTCATTGAGGTACTCGGCTTGTAGAGATTCGTCCATATGACGAATCATCAGAATGATAGCTTTGGCATTCTTAGCCTCTAAAGCATCAGCGGTGGCTTGTGCAGTAGCAGCAGCAGCAGCAGCGGCGGCGGCAGTCAGTGGTCCTTCCACAGGTGCGGCGGCGGCATCAGCAGGTGCAGCCGCAGGGGGCTCACGGATTGCAGAGATGCTTCCTTGAGCTTTCAGGTGGTTGCGTACATCGCGAACCCACTTATGGTATCCAATGCCCGTGGTATCCAAAGGTGCGAAGTCCAACTTGTTCAGGTTATTTGCCATCTGAAACAACAAGAGAATTGAGGTTAGTTTCTGAGCTATGCTTCCAAGAAACGTTTTCCATGTATTGGATTTAGGTGAAACTTTGGTGTAGTATGGTTATAACCCTAAAACTTTTCGGTAGCTCCACCTGAGCACAACTAGATACATAATGAGAGATGTCGGTGTGAGCAAGCTCCCTTAATACCACTTATCTCAAATCACATACCTAGACATACCCAAGCAGGTGAGCCTAGTAGGAATTAGGTTATGAACCATAGGTCGTTTCTTCTCTTACGGATTCCTCATCCGGAGGTAATATATTCAATGAACTTCTTGTTCAAGGTCTCTTCTCTCTACGGATATCTTATCCGGAGTCTTAGCTCGAATCCCCATAATTCGGCTCTTGGGCTCACACCAATAGCATGATGACATTAGAGGTGCTCATGACTTACACATACCGCAAGCGATATGAAGCTCGATCACTCCCCTAATGCTTCTCATAGTTTGGATAGGTCCGATTCAAGAATCCCACGTTATAGAAAGGTGGGAGGTAGAGGAGGGATGTTGGAAGTCCCTTGAGAAAAAGAAAGGTGAATTTAAATTCATAAAGCAGCAACGTTTATAAAAGCTTACTTGGTATTCTTTTTCTTGAGTCTTGATTCTTGAAACTTGGGACCTTGAACCTTGAGAAGAAGAAAGAGAGCCGGCAGATGCAGCGTCGAACGGTCGAGGATCGGGTGTCGAACGGTCGACGGGAAGGAAGAAGGGAAGAGGGCCGGCAGGGGCTTACGGTCGAACGGTCGATGGCAGATGGTCGAACGGTCGACGGGAAGGAGCGGGCTGATTGTTTGCAGCGGTGTAAGATGAACACGGTAAACCTAGGATTTTGGGTTTCTAGGGTTTTTAATCTCAGGGCTTAGAGGTTCGTGCTGATAACGTGTTTAAGTATGTATGGAAACAATCACAAGACAGAAAGTAAAGGAGAGAGCAAATAGCACAGGATTAGAGAGTATCTTTATTAATGAATAGGTGCCTCTATATATAGAGATACACAAGGGTACAATCCATATCCCAATGGGACTTCTATTCAATAAGTAATCGTGCTGATAACGTGTTTAAGTATGTATGGAAACAATCACAAGACAGAAAGAAAAGGAGAGAGCAAATAGCACAGGAATAGAGAGTATCTTTATTAATGAATAGGTGCCTCTATATATAGAGATACACAAGGGTACAATCCATATCCCAATGAGACTTCTATTCAATAAGTAATCCTTATGCTATACTACCTAATCTAATCCTAGGTTGACAAGGCACACACAAAGTAGGTTTCCTTCAACACATATCTCAATTCTTGGAGTTATAAGAAGAACGAATGAAAGGCAAAAACAATACCCAAAAAAAAAACATATGTAGTGGTCTTAATTAATACGTACGTGCCTGATTCCCGGCCTATTCAAATTGATCGGAGACTTTGTGGGTAGTATAGACAACTCCTACCTAAACGTGGAAAAAAAAAACAAAAACTTTGACGTCACGTTAGCTTCAGTATATGATTATATAAGTCCATACAATTTCCCTATTAGAATCATCCCCCACTTCTTAGTATTCCAAATATCCTTGTGAATTAAATGGCAAGTTCTTTTGTATTTTTGGCCTCTCTTTCCCTCTTGTTCCCTTTCATCTCCCTCCCTCTCCCATACTCCACAGCAATCTCCTCCTGCAATGGCCCGTGCAAAACCCTCAACGACTGCGCTGGCCAACTTATCTGTATCAAAGGAAAATGCAACGACGACCCCGATGTTGGGACCCACACATGCGGCGGGGGTGGCGGTAGTGGTGGAGGCTCATCACCTTCTCCTAGCCCTGGTAATTGTAAACCCTCGGGCAATCTAGCTTGCAATGGCAAATCATACCCTACATACACGTGCTCGCCCCCAGTGACGTCATCCACGAAAGCCCTACTCACGCTCAATGACTTCAGCGAAGGCGGAGACGGAGGTGGCCCGTCGTATTGCGACGAGAGATACCACCCAAACACCGAGCGGGTTGTGGCGCTTTCAACCGGGTGGTTTGATAACAAGTCGAGATGTTTGAAGATGATAAAAATTACAGCGAGTAATGGGAAGAGCGTGAAGGCGAAAGTGGTGGACGAATGCGATTCGCGTGCCGGATGTGATAAAGAGCATGCCTTTCAGCAGCCGTGTAGGAACAATATTGTTGACGGATCTGCAGCTGTGTGGGAGGCTTTGGGACTAAACCAAGATTTAGGTGTTGTTGATGTCACTTGGTCAATGGCCTAGGAGTAATCTAGGATTCTAAAATTTGCAAGTACTACTAAATAAAGGACCAAGTATGTTTCGATCATGGAGTTGGAATATATGGCATTGTCATGAAATAGAAAAAGTCGATATTCTAAACAAACATCCATATTCGTGTAAGAAAAAGAATTACACGAAGTACTTTGCTATTGCATTAACCATCGTACAATACTAGAAATTGCAATATGATAGTTCATTTCCAAAGAAATGCCTAATAATCTAGTGCTCTGCCAAAATTTGAACTTTCTTCGAATTATTCACCACAGCTATGGATAAAAAAACGTACGGAAATCTTGTTCATATCAAAACCAATATATGTGCCTCCTTATATAGTTTCCAAATTTGATTTCGTAGTCATTCCACCGCCGGCCTAATCAACTCTATTTTCAAGTTGCTTTACCATAAAAACTTTTGAACTTTCTCCACAGCCGATCAGCTGTCTTCCACGCTTGGCTATTTCCATCCTAAATGTCCATGAAAATATTGACATGTTTCCCTCGAGAGAGACGATAAAATAATTATTAATCTGATCGATCTGCCAAGGTATACAGCTCTAGGGTGTACTGATCAGTTATCTAGTGTGTCCCAATCAGTTTGGCTCTCTCAGTCTATTTATCTGTTGCTTTCCAGCTGTGTAATTAGTTTGCCACGTGTTCCACACTTATTGGTTCAGTTAGTTTCCTTACAGCATATATATCGGTCAACTGTAACAAACTCTCATTCATTCAATACAAGCATCAGTAATCATCTTCTTCGTTTTCTCTGGTTTGTTCATTCCTAACACGATCGAGTATAGTAACTAATTAATAAACTGTGCAAGGTTTAATCTGGAGGATATAATAAACTATCAAAACTGACACATGTGATGGGTCAGTCCCTCCTTACTTGGAGGAGAGCAATCCGTGTGGTGAATTACCGTACATGAGGAAACATTACAACTATTCGATAAGCATAGTATATAGTATAGCTAGGGTGGTGCAGCAAACTTTGAAGATGGAGGAATGCATTAATAAGCATACCAACATTGAAGCATGAAACAAGGAGGAAGCTTGACTTTGCTTCCATAGTTCCATGCATATATGCATGGTACGTACGTAAAGATTGTAATTAAGACAATTGCCTATATATGGCCCGGGCAATATGAGATTGCAACCATGCAACCGGGGAGTCCATGCATCATTTGTGAGCAAGAGATAGTTGCTACACTTGGTGATCGAGATAAAAAACAGAGAGCCTCACTTGAGGGATTAAGAGAAAAAGTGCCTCAATTAAGTGAGAAGAAAATTCTTCTTGAGAGATAGAGTGTGTTATCATTTTAGTGAAGTTTAGTCACTAAAGTGAGATATCTTGTAATCTCATTATTTTACATAAAAGTACTACTGCTACCCCGGGAACGTAGGCACATTTGCCTAACCTCGTTAATTTTATCTCCTTGTTTATTTGCTGCTATTTACTTTAAGCACACGAGAGGTGGGAAAAATCAGATCTTGAAATAACCAAATTATCCATCGGCCTTGTATTAAGGCGGTCTTCTTTCCCAACAACATGTACTTAATTTCGATATGAATCTTGTTGTTGCTAGTAAATGGAATGGCATCCATATCATCTACAAATAAGGTGGCTCTTAATCTTTGCTCACTTATGTCCTTGAAGAGGTTGCTATCATTCTGTCACAGCCGGTCACCTATGTAGCCTGTGTAATGACGAAGTACTCAACAGCATGAGTTCCATGTAGAGTAGCTGCCATTCTAGTTAGATGCTTGGGCCTCTCAGCATCGTCCTTTTTACACGCTAGGGCAAGAGATCGAGAGCTAATTAAGGACCGTAGGGATGAAAGGAGGTCCAGGTCTACATTTGTAATACGACTTCCTGTATGGTTAATTATACTTTATAGAGTTTTCCTATGAATGTGTAGCAAATTGTTGTTTGCTGAATTCTGATGAAAAGTCTGAGGACAAAGATAAAACATATATATCTGCATGTCATCCTTGTAGAACAAGACTCCATATATTTATTTGAAATTCAAAGAGATAAGTGATTTCATTCATTTGTAACCAGCCAAAATTATATATGTAAGAATTGGAAACAATATGAAAACAAAGACATCAACTGAATAAGTCGAGATGCTTGAAGATGATAAGAATTACGGCAAGTAATGGGAAGACTAGGACTGCGAAAGTGGTGGATGAGTGTGATTCGCATGCCGGATGTGATAAAGAGCATGCAGGTCCGCCGCCGTGTAGGAACAATATCTTGGATGGGTCTGCAGCTGTGTGGAACGCTTTGGGACTCGATAAAGATTTAGGTGTTGTGCCGGTCACTTGGTCCATGGCCCGTGAGAAAACTGATGAAGGTTTCTCCTCCAAAATTCATTTGGTTGATGATGGGCCTAAAAATTCCCTGAAAATTAACTATGAAAATAATAAGAGGAAGGGAAACTTTCCAAGAAGGGCCACCAAGGTCAGAACTCAAACAAGAAGAAGAGAGGAGCATGTTTCCATTGTGGCAAGCCTGGTCACTTCAAGAAAGATTGCCGTCATCTCAAGAACAAATAAGGAACCAACAATGACAAGTACGTGGCAATGATTTCTGAAATCAATATGATGGAAGATAATGAGGCTTGGTAGTTGGTGGATAGACTCTGGGGCTACCAACCATGTATGCAAGGACAATAATTTGTTCAAGACATATGCACCAAGTGAAGATGGAAATGTACTCTACATGGTAAACTCTTCTACTGCTATTATCAAAGGCAAAGGAACCATTGAACTACAGTTCACATCAGGAAAAGTTCTTACTCTCACAGATGTCTACCATGTACCTGATGTAGAAAGAATTTAGTCTCTGGAAGTCTATTGAATATGTTTGGGTTTAAACTAGCTTGTATTTGAATAAGATAAATTTATATTGATTAAGGGTGGCACCTTTGTTGGAAAATGGTATATGTTTGATGAAATGTTCAAACTTAATATTAATAAAGTACCTACAGTTTCTGTTTACATGCTTGATTCTTTATCTTTATGGCATAATACACTAGGTCATGTTAATACTAGAAAATTAGATTTAATTCCTAAACATGTGAATGATATGCTTGATAAATGTACTACTTGCTTGAAAACAAAATTAACTAGAAAGTCTTTTCCTAAGATTGAAAGAACCTCTACTTTGTTACAAATTATTCATAGTAATGTTTGTGATTTACATAGTACACCTACTAGATGATGAAAGAAATACTTTGTGACTTTCATAGATGACTTTAGTATCTTTTGCATACTAAAAATGAAGTTCTTAAAAATTTAATTTTTTTTAAATGAAGTAGAGATCTTTGTGAAACCAAAATAAAATATCTACGATCCGATAGAGGTGGAGATCGAGTACCATCTTCCTTCTTATTGTGAATTAATAGGTGTTGTACATGAACCTTCAATATCCTACACTCCACAACAAAATGGAGTTACTGAAAGGAAAAATAGGAACCTTGTAGAGATGGTTAATGCAATGCTTCAAAACTCTAATCTAAGTAAGGGATATTGGGGAGAAGCCTTGCTCACTGCTTGCTGAAATCTTCAATATAGGGTTTTCCAAGACTTCGAAAAATCAAACCGCATAGGGTTTACCAAAAGCCACCCTAGAGAGCCTTAAACCTCAAGGGATCAAGAACATATTTGGATGGGGTAGAGTGATTCTAAATCTAAGGAATTTTCTAACATTCTCTTGTTAAATTTCTAGTTTAGAGTCTTTAGACTATAGTACAAAAAAAAGAGACTAATGCAATTATAATTGAATGTTATATGTCTATATTTGGAGTTAAAAAGGAAAAAAAAGTCCTAGTGGTCTATCTAATGACATGGGTCCTATTCAAATTGGTTTCATCATTTTCTTATCGTTCGGTTCACATATTTGTTGAAATACCCAAATTTTGTGGGGGGAGTATATATAGACAAGCTCCTCCCTAAACGTGGAAAAGAAACAAGAAAAATGAAGTCAGCTTGGCATGGGTAAATGACTATATAAGTCCCATACAATCTCCTTCTTCGAATCATCCTCCACTTCTTAGTATTCCAAATATCTTTTTGAATTAAATGGCAAATTCTCTATTGGCATCTCTTTCCCTTATCTTCACTATTATCTCCCTCCCTCTCCCATACTCAACATCAATCTCCCCCTGCAATGGCCCATGCAAAACACTCAACGACAGCGCCGACCAACTCATTTGCATCAGCGGAAAATGCAACGACGACCCTGATGTTGGCACCCACACATGTGGAGGAAGCGGGGGATCACCACCATCGCCAACTCAATCCTAGCCCTGACAATTGTAGGCCATCGGGTAATCTAGCTTGCAACGGCAAATCATACACTACGTATACATGCTAGCCCCCAGTGACGTCATCCACGAAAGCCCGGCTCACACTCAACGATTTCAGCGAAGGCGGGGATGGTGGTGGCCCGTCCTATTGTGACGATCAATACCATCCAAACACCGAGCGGGTTGTGGCACTTTCCACCGGGTGGTTTGATAATAAATTGAGGTGTCTGAAGATGATAAGAATCACGGCAAATAATAGGAAGAGTGTGACAGCAAAAGTGGTGGACGAGTGTTATTCCCGTGCTGGATGCGACGAAGAGCACGCCGGTCAGCCGCCATATAGGAACAATATTGTTGATGGGTCTGCAGCTGTGTGGAAGGGTTTGGGACTTGATCAAGATTTAGGTGTTGTTGATTTCACTTGGTGACGAAGTGGTGTTAGCTCAGTGGTTAGAGAACTCACTACCTAAGATCCAGGTTATGGGTTCGAGTCACCATGGAGATAGGAGTGGAATCCTTTGATCCTCTCTAAAAAAAAAAAATATGTCACTTGGTCAATGGCCTAGGAGTTATCTAGGATTGTAAAATTTGCAAGTACTAGCTACTTGAGCCAAATAAAGGACCAAGTATGCTTCAATCATGGATTTGGAATAAATGTCATTGCATTTCCTTCCTAACTTCTTTATATGACTTGTTGTGGCGACCATTATGATCTTAAAAGTAACTTTTCTCTTCTCCTTTTTTGGGCAATAAAAGCAACTTTACTCTAAAGTGTCCATATTCTCTTATTTACTATATATTTTTCCTTAAACAATGCTCCAAATGATTCAAGGTGTTCCAACACTTGGGCCCAATTTGGTAGTGATTCTGGAGACCCTAAAAAGTGATTCTGAGACCAAAATCGATTTTGAGAAAATCTGGGTCTATTTGGTGTTGTGTTTGAAAGCTGATTTTGGCAAAATCAATTATCTCCACAGCGGAAAGTGAGAAGCAGCTGAGAGATCACACATTTTCGGGCCAATCCCAGTCCTTGTATTTCATTGGTCTTACCGACCGAACATGACCGAATTGGTTAGGTGTATTAATTATTATTTTATTTATCCTTATCCTTCTCGACAACACCACCGAGTGTTTTTTTTCCTCTCTCTCTCTTCCTGGTTGTATCGATTACAAGATCTCTCCCTAGATATATATATATATATACAGCTCCATTCGCCTACTCAATATATTTCTTATTAAGTTATGCTCAACTGCTTTTAAATCTTAAAAATAATTAAGTAGTTTGAACAAATTTTTTACTCTTTTTATTTCCTCAGTTTGATTTTTTTTTATAAGTCTCCATTGATGGACATGGTAAAGGTTGAATTTCAATTGCAGATGAGAGAGAAAGGTTTGTTGATTTACGGGTAAGAGACAAAGAGAGAGAGGGAAAAAAAAACTCTGGTGTTTTGGTTTTCTTTTCTTCCTTATTCTTCTTCTTCTCCTTCTCCTTCCATTCTATGAATATCAACAAACACCGCACCCAAAGTCTCCAGTTATATATATTATGGGACCAAAAACCCAAAAAACGACATGAAAATTTTCGGTCAAAGTTTTAATCGGTCCCTATATTGGCAAAACTCTAAAATAGGCGAGTCCCGAAAATTTTCAATTCGGTCCCGGTCTCTGAAAAATTTATGTTCGGCCCAACCAGCACCCAGGCCTACCAATGAGGTACTTTAGTTGTTGAAGTCAGCCACTTAGCCTTCTAGGCTTCTACCACCTATTAAACTTTGGACTGGAATAATATTTTCTTTCCCTTCAAGGTGTTATGTAATTACAGTTGGAGCCTCCCTCCTTGTTTTGAAAATTACAGAGCAAGAGAACTTCAAAGAAAGATTAAAAAGAACTTGAGATAAAGTTGAAATGAAACAACAAATCTCTGTTTATTTTTTTGTTAAAACAAATCTCTGTTTATTTATTGATTTGTAATTCAATGACAATCTTATAGTTCTAGGAAAGAAGATATATATTAAAGGGAACTCGAGACAAAAATTAAGAATCCACGCAACAATCATTTTGGGGTCAAAATAACCTTTGTCCAATGGTACTGAAAAACTAGCGGCTTTAGCTATGTTGGCTGCCAAACTGGGCTAGTGCGGACCTTATCCAAAGCTTTGGACTATTTGGTGAATAGTGACTTAAGCTAGTTGTGGAAAGGAAAATTCGCTAATTCATGACACATTTACTTACTTGGAATGAAAATGAAAAAATCGATTTTAATCCATGAGTTCACATGCGTTTACTAAAACATACTTGTAATGGAATAACCGTGGATCCCACGTAAAAGTCAGGAATCGATTCCTGAACCGGGAGTTTGATTATCAAGGGGAGTAGGTATTACAAGATGAGGGAGAGAGAGATTAGAGATGAGAGGAAGAAGAGAGGGGTCGGGGAGAGAGAGAGAGAGAGAGAGATCAGAAATGAGAGGGGTCGGGAAGAGAGAGAAGAAGAAAAAAAAAATTGAAAAAAAACTAATTAAACAGAAGGCAGGGGCATAATGGACATTTCATATTTTTTTTTGATGTGCCACATCAGCATTTAACGTCCCAATTGGACGGAACTTTGACGGAGGGACTAATTGGATGAGAATTGAAAGTTCAGGGACCATTTTGATGAAATTAGAAGTGCAAGGACTGAACTGATTAGACCCCTAAAGTTCAGGGTATTAACACGAATTTAGTCCTTTATATAACCACCCATAATTCCACACTCATAGTGTATATATATATACAGTCTTCTCCACGTGTGGACGTCCACACGTGAATTAAAATACAAACATCTTCATTGCGAGTGCAAACTAATGATCAAAGCCATCTATATTTTAGGTCATCCTTCAATGATCATATTGATAAAAAAATTTCAAATTTCAAATTATTTAGCCATCTGATTACCACATTCATCGTTTCAACTTTATCTGACGGATTGTATTTGTCTGTAAACTATACAACGAACAAATGACCAAATAATTTCCAATTCGGCTGCTTTTTTGCAAGGATGATTCTTGAAAATAAATCTAAATGATGAACGGTTCCGATGATTGAGTCATATTGTCAATTGGTCGGGATGAGGATGTTCGCATTTTAATTTACGTGTGGATGTCCAAACATGAAGGGGACTGTATATATATATATTACTACACACACACACATACATATAGGGAATTGTTATTAACACACCTCATATTGTTATGAACACATCTTTTGTTTGTCTTTATTGTTTAAATAGTAAATCTTCAATGCAATAATGAATTTAGGGTATTATAGACCATTGGTATAATAAAGACAAACAAAAAGTGTGTTAATAACAATAAGGATGTGTTAATAACAACTCCCTATATATATATATATATATATAATGATTATAAATATTTGACATATATGAACAAATTGGGTTTAAATTATGAGCAAGATTTTGGAATGAAAAAATTCAATTGAGTGTTTATTACGTACTCATTTTTGTAGGGGTATTTTAATTCTGATTCATGAGCACTAATAAACAATATCAATCGGAATCATCTGCATTTCTATTCCGATTCCATATGTTTAGTATGCATATTAATGAGAATGATTTATTGTTTTACCGATTCCTTCTATTTTCGATTCAAGTTGTTTCTGATTCATTAATTTTTTTATATTCCAAGTAAGTAAACGTATCATCAGAGTCTGTTTTAGTGTTGCCAAAGCACAAAGAGATAAAACGACCACTATGATTGTGCACCCACTTCTGCTTGGAAAGTAGCTGATGGTGAATCCCCTTTAGCATACCCCAGTATTAGTGGAACAATTGAAATATCTCTTTTCATAAATATCATTAAAAAGACGAATTCAAAAAATTTCCTAAAGTTCATTTTCGAGTGGTTTTCAATTTTACTTTCTCATAATCTACAGCCGCAAAATTCGTTGACCTATGCCATCAATGAAATCTCAACTCCACTATGTTAGGCATGGCTATATGCATGCCGACTACGACTTTTTTTGCCTAACCTTTACATAAAGTTTCCAGGCCTCCAGAGTCGAGACATATATACCATCCCTGGCAAAGAAACTACTTTTTTTATTATTACACAATAATTAGTCGACCGTGAGTCGAATTTAACACCTCCACTTACAGAGAGAATACTTACGGTACTGGATCAAATGATCATGAGCTACGAGCATACTACTTTTTTTTTTTGGCAGATGGGAGCATACTACGAGCATACTACTTGGTTGTCACATTCTAATCCAACACATGCTAATATAGCTGTATATACAATGATTATAGCTGAGATTCTGTCATACTGGCATCCTAAATCTGGTTGTCAAAAAGAATCTGCCAGTTGGGGTAAAATGCTTATGCTCCTGCCTCCATAACCAAACCGGAGCATCACCGACACCCAGCTAAGAATTAAGAAAGGCCCCTTGTTATTCTGAGAATACTTATTGCACTGTTGCCTGCCTAAAGTTTTGATTATGGGACCATGAGTCCATCACCCACAGGATTAAATTTCCCATTTTCTTCTCTTACAACACAGTTTTTTTTTTCTTTTTTTCTTTTTTTCTTGTGTACTAGGCTTATTCAATTCTAAAAAAAAAAAAACTTGAGTGTCACTGTCATCCATTAATAATATTTAGAAAATGACCAGATCCTCAAACATATGATATGGACTTGGTGTTGTATTGAATAGTCATATGTTCTGTGCATATGCAACCAGAACGTTGAAAACAAGTGTGTGATACATAGGTTATATTCAATCATTTTTTTCACCAATAATACGAGAATATTTAGAGAAACTATTGTATTTCGTGATAAAAGAGATATACACATAAAGTGTACACAACCGAAGAGTGACATCCAAATTCTTATACATGTAGGGTGTATACAATTGCGATATCTATCGTATCTAAGTTTTTTCTCTTACACTTTCTACTCTAGTTGCACATTAACAAGCAGCAGCAATGTCACAATTACCAGACAAATGAAATTTAAGCTGACAGAGGGTAACAAAAAATTCCCAACTTGCAAACTCGATAGAGGTTAAAATCAATAGGAGCTAAAGAAGAAAAGGATTGGTGTTCTTACCTCTGTTAGAAGAGAGACGGGAGCCGTGGGGCACAAAAAGTCCAAAAAGCTTAATCACCAATGCGATAAGCGACAAGTGCCCACTCCAATTCACATTGCTACTGTGGTCCACTAAATGCGCCGCCGTGGCTGGCGTAGGTTAGAGAGCAGCCGCAGCAGCAGTAGCAAGAAGAAGACGACGTCGTTGAACACATTGAATGCCTCGTCAAGAATAAAAAGACACAGCCATTCTTGGCCACCAGCCACCCATATGTGCAAGTCCAAAATGGACGTCGACGCCGCCCAGCCCAGCTCAACCCCTCCGCCCAGAACCCAATTGTCAGAATCCGATCGGACCCAGACCCGACCCACTTTCACCGCCTCCTCCAAGTCCTCGGAGCCCTCAACCTCAACCTCAAGTACAAGCTACAAGCTCTCCTCCGCCGCCTCAACTTCAAGCCAGACCTCTCTCTCCGGCTTCAGACTCTCCCTCCCCGAAAACCCAAACCTCTACGACTTCTCCGAAATCCGCGCCGCCACCAACAACTTCCTCGCCAAGCGCTTCGGCACCTCCTCCTCGTCCACCCCTTCCTGGCGCTGCAACCTCCGCGGCAAAGACGCCGTCGTTTTCCAGCGCAAGTTCCGCCGCAAACTCGAAACCCCAGAACTCAAGCAGCGACTCTCCATGCTCTGCCGTAGCCACCACACCTCCATCATCAAGCTCCTCGGCGCCTCCGTCTCCGGCGACAACGTCTTCTTGGTCTACGAATTCGTTAACGGAGCCAGCCTCGCCGCCTGTTT
This sequence comes from Rubus parviflorus, assembly GCA_029955375.1. Classification (NCBI taxonomy): domain Eukaryota; kingdom Viridiplantae; phylum Streptophyta; class Magnoliopsida; order Rosales; family Rosaceae; genus Rubus; species Rubus parviflorus. The sequence goes on from JARGGL010000010.1 coordinate 5,581,977, forward strand.
GAGAAACAAAAACAACCCCAATTTCACAGTGCTGTCCACGTGGATCTCCCGAATGCAGATCGCCGCCGACCTCGCGCAGGGACTCGATTATGTTCACAACAATTCGGGTCTCAATATAAGCATAGTCCACAATCGCATCAAGAGCAGCAGCGTTTTGGTCACGGAGCCTCATTACAATGGCAGAATTTGCCATTTTGGGACCGCTCAATTGTGCGGCGAGACCGATTTCCTGGATTCCAAGCCCAAATCTGCAGGTTCGGGTGAAATCATTGAGGTCAGTGAGGAAATGGGTCGGAGCCCGAAATTGAAATTAGGCCAATTCGAAGGTGAGAGAGGGTACATGTCGCCGGAGTTTCAGTCCACCGGCATCGCCACCCAAAAGTCCGACGTGTACGCGTTCGGGGTCGTGCTATTGGAACTCTTGTCGGGTCAGGAGCCGTTCAAATACAAGTTCAGTAAAACCCGCGGTGATTTTATCAGAACCTCAGTCGTCGACTCCGCTCAAGGCGCAGTCGTCAACGGTGGTCTGAGGACTTGGGTGGACAGCAGGCTCAAGGACTCTTTTCCCGTTGAGGTTGCCGAGAAGCTGACACGTGTGGCTTTGGAGTGCGTACACGTGGACCCCGATGAGAGACCTAGCATGGGACGCGTGGCAGGGAAGATCTCCAAGTTTTACTTGGATTCCAAGACTTGGTCCGAGAATTTGCAAGTTCCCACCGGAATTTCGGTCTCGCTAGCTCCGAGATGATCAGAGAGGAATTTTAATTTTTAATTTTTGTAATGATTTAATTAGTTAGGGTTGCCATTTTATTTTTTGGTTAACCAGTTTTTGTAATGATTTGAGAGTGACATAACTGGTTATTGAATTTGAACATATTGAATTTGAGAATGACACCGGCCAGTTGGAATTTTTGTTACGATTTAATTAGTCAGTGCTACCAATATAATATAGATTTGGATTGGAAGGAACAAGATTATGATTCTAGTCTTGTAGGCAATATATATCATTTTTGTAATGAGTGGTTGGTGAGAGTGAGTTAATATGCTTACATATTACATTTTCATACAACTCATACTAAGATCACCATGGGCCCTCTCGTATCACCATGCTCACATGTTTTTTTGATCGAACAACCCTTCTGCACATCTGTAACAACTAGTGTAGTATGCTGATAAGCCATCTCCTTGAGTCCTTGTCTATGACATAGGGAAAGATGTCAACTTTCTCCATCAATCTCCTCAGGTGTCAACTTTCTCCATCAATCTCCTTGTCCTTTGTGCTAATTAGTCTTAACATGCATTCAGCGATCGATAACCCTACTTTTACCTTCTCCTACTGTAAAAAGTTGCTCGAATGTTAACGTTTGTTTACCAATGGTAATGGCAACTTGTCGGTAATGAAGAGTCGATTGATGGAGAGAATCTGTCATTTCACACGTAGGCAAATTGGCAATTTGTTGGTAATGAAGTCATCTCCTTTTACGGGTGTCGATTGATAGAGAGAATTTGTCATTTCACATGTGGATACCATCTATAAAATAATATAAGCGTCACAACCAAAAGTAATTAACAATAGTTAAAGAGACTCAAATCATTATAAATACATTTGCAAGATTTTCATTTTTCGATGTGGGACAATACTCTACATTTTCATATGCCCTTGCACGTGTGGTGAATTTTCAAGTTATACACGTAGACAACTTATATTGGGTGATGTGGAGCACTTATGGTCGTTGGGCTTTTACAAGTGGGCAAACCTGCTATGATACCATGATAAAGTAATCTGAGCGTCGCAACCAAATTCAATTGGCATAAAATTGCCTTCTTAGGTCTAGTGTGACTCTAGAGTTGTAATCTTTTCCTTCAATTTAGTTGAAATCTAATTACACCACATTTTGTGAACTTTGAACTGTTGTCATTACTAGTTTTTCCATTTTTTTTTTGCAATTACAAATTCTTCCTAGCCTGTTCAAACATGTTCCAAAAAGCCTAACATTGAGAATTATATTTCAGTATAAATTGTTTTGTTTTTTTTTTCTTTTTATTAAAGAGGATCAAATGATTTCACTCCTATCCCCATGGTGACTCGAACTCATGACCTGGATCTTAGGTAGTGGGTGCTCTAACCACTGAGCTAACACCACTTCGTCAAATTGTTTTGTTTTTCACTGTTGAATGGTTTAGCATAATTTCTTTGATCAGTTATTAACCAAGTGAACACCAATGATGGAAAATAATTTAGAGAGAAATATCAAAAACTTGGATATAAAACTCTATGAGTTCATTCTTTTTCTTCTTTTTTTTCAGAGAAAGTAAATTTTCATATACATATTAATCCTAGATGATTCCTTCTCAAATAAGATGTTTAGAAAGACATTGAAACTCAAAACAGTCGTTAATAATGATGATGATCATACGAATTCATGTCTTGATTTGCGAGGTCCGGCCGGTTTTGTACCGAATTTCTCTTATTACCGGCTCCTTGCTATGATTGTGCTTCATGGCGTTGAGAATTCATTTCTTGATTCCAACAATTATATCGTACATCATTGTTCCACTTCCACAGTCACTTCAAAACTATTGAATTGGTGATACAATATATATAGGATCCAAGTCTTCTTCTCCCCAAGCTACGTACGTATATATCAGCAAAATCAAGGACTTCATCACATGGCCAATAGATAATGAAACTCAAAATCATATGGCATTTTCTCAACAGTGGTAGAAATCTTGCCGCTACTATGGCGCCTAAAGCAATCCACCATTGATTTTCTCAGTGAACCAGATGTCGGTAACTGGTGGCACACCCACTGAACTAGTGAGTCTACATCTACAGCAAAATCAAGCATGTTTCCAAGCAGTAGTTCCGGGAATGCAATTTTCTTCGTGCTGGTCACTACAATTGATGCTTGCAAGTACTCCAACTTTGATTTCTCCAACTCTGCAACAACACTATCAGCTGTGTATATCCTCACCTGAAAATATATGAATGGAACATTTCAGAAAAGATTTAGCAACGGCACACTAATTATATAAATGGCATGCTATATAACAGAACATCTATATCAATTACTAGCTTACTGCTGGAGAAGAACGAGTTCCACAACACAGAGCAAATGTGACATTAGGATCCATGGACTCAAGACCGTAGCGTTGGTGAACAGCGGCTTTATCATCATTCTCACCCTTCTGGAAAGCCTATCAAAAATGACATAATAGAATCATACTAGCTAAAAGAGTATAACTGCTGATCCTTGTATATAAATCACAAGATCAGTCATATTTACCTACCTCTTTCATCGAACTTGAAGGTGCGGGTTTCCTCAGTATGTAATGCTCAATAGATTGAGCATTTAAAATCTTACCTCCTATGTTCAATGTTGCCTGAATAAAAGCATTAATGATTTGTTAGAAGTATAAAATTGTTGGTTTTATACTCTTATATGTTCCCTTCTTATTGGTACTAAGCGCACAGTTCCTGGCACTTCAATAATTTTTGATCAAGAAAAAGAAATTTTTTCAGTACTGAAGTTATATTAGACCCAATATGTAAAATCTTTTCCAAGCAAAGGCTTATGTCATGTATAGAAACTTGATCGGATTTCAGTCAAAGTTTGGACTTACCTTGTTCAGTACAGTAAGTAATTTGTCCGCGGAAGGATGCGCACCAAATTCGAGAAAGCCCTGAAGAAATAGTTAAGTATATACAGTATTAGAGCTTCAACAGGATTCATGGATAAATAAACTGCATTACCATCCTGATGCATGTGTGCCTAACTTTGTTTTAGAGTGACAACCACTCCAAAATTTGGTTAGGCGCACTTCAGGCTAGCCAAGGTCTATAAATGAAAGTTAAAAAGAAGTATATATACATTCATGATACAGGCATTGTACATGTTGATCCAGAATGCTAACTTCTGTTGGTATGTCAAGGACCCCAAATCCACAACCAGGAGATTGTTCAACAATACCCTGCACAGAAAGAAGTCACGACGATCACAACATAATGATCAAATTGTGAAGTAATCACATGCTCGGAATCAAGACACATACCTTAACTTTTTCAGTAAAGGAATAGAATTCGATGCTGAAATGGATCTAGGGTCCATGGAAATTGAGGTAAAAATAACCAAGTTCTTGTAAGGGCCAATGTCCCTAGGAATAGAGTCTTCCACATTGAAGATACCATAAGGGTCTTGTTGCCTTGATTCCTTCTGTAACAAAAGGCTCGATTTGGAGTTTAGGCCAGTATCATCCCTGAAGCTTCTTGAGGTTACAATAGAAGAGTGCAAAGACCTGGAAATGGGGCCTGATTTCTCCAATTCCATTGTTCTTGTTGTTCTGAGCAGCCTAACATATATGAGGTTCAGACACTTCAAAATTTCCTCAGAGAGCTTGTTTGGTTGCCAAATCTGGTTGTTCTCTTCTAATTGTGTTGGAATTGGTAGAGGTTTTGGTGGGAGATGATCTGAAGAAATGCCTGGCTTAAGTTCTCTCAGCTGAGAAAGAAACAGAAAAGGGGGGGGGGGGGGAAAAACCATTAATTGGTGATGTTCACCAGATCAAAGTTTGTTTCATTATGTATGGTATCATACACTACTGATAAACAAATAATCTAAAGTATCAGTTTGGATAATCAAAGGCTTGAGAACTAAGGCATTGCAATTATTGAAATAATTGAGAACTCATTATGATATAGTTATTTTGTTCTTTGTTCCATCTTTAAGAAATAATTGAAACTTGTTGAGAAATTCAGCCAAATAATTAAACTCTAATTGGGGCAAACCTTTGGTGCTGATGGATGTCTCGGAGCTCGCAAGGGTGAGGGTGCACTAAACAATCCGCCTTTTCGTGGAACCTTAGGTTGAAATCTAACCTCCTCAGAGAAGTAATTTTCTTTCTGATCTGAAAAACCTCTCAAGTTTCCCATTTTCTCATTTACATTGAGTTCATTATTAAGTTCATAATCACCTTTTATAGCTTTACTTATGAAATGCAACGCCTTGGTTTCATATCCTTTCTTCTCATGATGAACACCTCTATTCATGAGGCTTAGGGTTTCATGTTGCCATTGTCGAGCTTTTGGTTCCTTACTAGCTTCTCCTTCATGTTTCAGTCCAACTTTAAGTTGCCTGATTTGGTCTTCAAGTCGAGCAATTTCTCCTTCAACCATAGCTAACTCTGCTACAAGCTCCTTCATCTGCGTGATTGATGAAATACATAAATATAAACTCCTTCATGACTCTAATGAATGAGAAAAAATCTTAATTAGTACGGTCCTCAGTTAGGTCTTTAACTAAATAGTTGAAGATTTATCTGATCGAATACACACATATACTGTATATATATCGTGTTGGGGTGGGAGAGAAAGAGCTAGCATTTGACCAAAAGCTACTTTGTACATCTCAAATATTAAATTTTAAACACCATTGTAAAGAAGGACTATTGCATATGAAGAAATTTTATCCATCGATCAAACGAATTACAGAGTCTTACTCTTACATATTTCTAGATTGTCACAAGACTGCAGATAGAAAATGTGGAATCATATATTAATTTGAATTTAAGGGCATGATTTCATTTATAGCCTAACAAAATGTATATATCGGCATGTATATGCACATTTTGTGGCTGCCATCATATTACCAAATTGGAAGAAGAATACCTTCTGGGGAAGGAATCTTGGAATTTGAATAGCAGAAGCAGACTCGCTACTTTTCCGACAGTAGGCGTAGTCCAAAACCTCATGTACTTTCTCTTCTTGATTCAACATTGTTTGAAGCAAAGAGACCTAGGAAATAGAAACCAGCTTGTTAATTCAACTTTAACTCTCATTTACAGGCTGAATATATGTGTTCATATTGCCATTTCATTTTTCTTTTCTGGATGCATGCTCTACTTTCCTTACCTTATTGACACTATAAAACAAGAAATCAATGAGAATTGCCTAAACATGAGTTTTAGGAACAATGTAGAGTCTAAGTAGTACTCTTACAATGCGAATCACGTATACTGATGACATTTATATAGACGATATTTACTGATCACATTTACAATTAGTGACTAAACCATGCTGACGTACAAGGCCTACAACAGAGGTGATGTTGCCCGAATAGCTAACTCTGTATATCCCTAGTCTAGTTACATCTTCTGGGTTTCTAGTTTTTCCTAATAGAAAGCTGATCAATATTAAGAAACCACCATACCTCTCTTTCAAGCTCCTCTTTCTTTCTCTGCCCACCGACCTTCTTCTTTATCTGCATTACAAATTAAATAAAGTCATGCATAATAAATCGATGAGATAGCTATGGACAACAAATAATATCTAGGTAGCTGATAGTTTCAACCAACTCACAATCTCAGATGGTGTGCGAACAGACAAGCCTCTGGGGTTAGACATTATCAAAACCTCACTGCAGCTTAGCTCCAGCCCACTCCACCGCCTCGAAGCATAAAAACCAAGAGTGGTGGTAGTACAAGTTTAATAACGAGGCTATGAATTTGTTCAAACAAGTCTTGGTGGGAGAAGGACCTAATTAGCTTGGTGGCAAAGGAAGGGCGGCAACTACTGCTAGTGCTGGTGATTTTTTTTTGTGTTACGTTTGATTTTGTTAATACAATTTGGATTGTATTGGAAACCATGTTTTGGCCTTTTGGGGATGAAGAAGATGGGAGAGAGCTTTCAGGGTGATGAGGACGTGGGTTTTGGTAGTGAGATAACTGTTCATATTGTGGGTGAGACATCATAGTGGCGTAGCTTGCAATTCTGGCTTTGGGGGTAATACTTGGCTGTTATACCTTACAAACAAAACAGACTCCTAAAGCTTGTAGTTTAGTTAATAGCAACCTATAGTAAACACATGATCATGCATCAATCATCAATTTAATTACCTTTACTATTTCTCTTTAATTAATCTCATCCCTATCTCAAGGAGAAGTTTTATTTTCCACAAACGTACTATATAAGATTTGAACATATCATCTACTCTTTCCCACCAGATCAACCAAGAGGTATGGAAAATGTCGATTTACCCTTTATATGTTATACAACTTTAAATATGATGGAGATGGATGATAGTAGAAATGTGACCAAGATTGATGATCAACTAACATAATTTTTTGGTCGATTAATGATATAACATGTCAAATATATGACAAGATAAAGCTATTTTCTATCGCACACGCACAAAGGAGAACAAATTTTTTTAACAAAAACATTAACATCTCATAAGGCTACATCATTAAATCTCATTTAGAAATGCCTTTCTTTCGTTATTCTCTTTATCTTGTTATGGGATTATGAATATACAGTACCATCCTTAACCATAACCCCATTATCACAGAATATTTAATACTTCCCTCCGAATAAGTGCTTTTGATGTAAGCCTCATCACAACTTCAAAACGGTGTTGTTATGTATTTATATAAATAAAGATTATATTTGAGTTTGCTAAAATATTCAAAAACCCAAAAAATGCCGCTTAAATAAGATGCTAGAAGGCACATTGATATATAATCAAGTAATTTATATTAGCATGCATCTAGTAATTTATCAAATTTCATTCCTGACGTTGGATCAAGTAGTACTAGCTAGACTGCGATTTAGGATTGAAGAAGATTTGGATAACTGGACTGCACAAGATATGGTCGAAGCTTGAAGAAACATCACTAGTACTTTAGTTACAAATTTGCAAGAGGCATACCCCAGGAGAGATTTGTCCTACCATATAAGGACTATTACAACAGCCGAAGCAAAATGTACAGAAGAGTTAACACATAATATCAGAATAATCGCATCAACCGCAGTTTGCAGGAGTAAGTTCTACCCAGGAGTCATGATATTTTTGGGTGGAGTAATTCTCTTGTAAGCATAAAAAAGGTGGACATATACATATAGGAATAAAATCTGATACACTAGATTTGCAAGGCTAAAATCTCAATGAAAACCGTGGGCTCAGGATTCTATACTAGTTTCAACGAACTTCAATCTGAGAATTATTGAATTTCTTTTATCTCATTCATAAACAAATGATCGTACAAGAGGTGCATGACAACAAAGCCTTAGTAAGAAGAGCTATAGCTTGAATAAATAAAAGCCACTGTTATCTAGACCTACAGATTGGAAGAGCTAGCTAAAGGAAATACCACATGTACCAGGACCTACGGATTGTCACTTAAAAGAGTTCTTTTGGCATGCACAGTTTTGTAATCTTCTATCATCTTTTCAATATCTTCAGAGGCTACAAGAGTTAACTAGTGAGCCAAGTATCTTGGTAAAGAATTTTCCACTATGTACAGAAAGAATGGTAAAAAAGGATAACAGACTGACTACTTCTTTTTGATGACCAAAGTAATGTATGCGATGACCCGAGTTAATATACCAGTAAGAATGAGAAAGGCTAAATTACGGTACCAATGCTTGAGATCATAGTTACTCTTCATAAGGGTAGCACATCTTGTTATTATCCACACTCCAGAGTACCTGAAAGTAAAAGAAAGCAAGAGGCACTATAATATCCACATGGCGAACAATGGCAGGCAATGATTGCATATAAATAAGGATAGTGATCTCAAACCTTTGAGCATTTGCTATGACAAAAGATTCCAAAGCCCACTTAGTATAGCAGAAGTTAGATATTATATCCACAATATCGCTGTCAATACTATTGGCTCCTACTAGAGTCAAAACAACTGGGAGAAGCACCGACCACTGCATATCACAAAAGTGGCTTGAAATTGGAAGGAAGCACGACACACACAAACACATATTACAGTTCAGAAGCTGATCATTTCTCTAAGTGGAAAATTATCTTACCAGTTGGGCTGGACCGGGCTCCAGGTATGTGGACAAGGCATATGCTATACCAGTTACGCAGTAAACCAAACAAAGCAAAACAACATAATTATCTGCGACAGATGATCTTGGATTGTTGAAGAAATAGAACATGGAGAGGTAAACGAGAGGCTTGATGACTGTATTAAAATGGTCAATTGTATCCTTTGAAAGAAAGTAAGCCAAGCTACTCATGCCAGCAGAGCTCTCTCTCCAGTAGTGCAACTTATCCAGTCCAAACGTTCTCAAAGCTGCAATCTTGCCAAGCAGAGCTGAAATTGAAACAAATTGTGATGTGTGAGAAGCAAACATATCCCAGAAAAGCTATCATTTGAGGACAAGAACATAGTCTAGTGTGTTGATACAAGCACACTGATGTCCAACACGTAAATAAGGACGCGATGGCCTGCTCACAATATGGGGATGCTGGTCGATCAGTTCTAGGGGCCAACCAATCAGCAGCCCTTTTTTTCAATTTTTTTTTCAAATTTTTCAACCCTAATCTTTTATCAGTAAATGGTTTAGTAGGTCTAAGAGACTATCCTAGTATAGTTAGCGAGGTTTAAGGGTTTAGAATTCAGGATTTAGGCATTAGCCCTACATAGAGACTATATCTCCTAAACCCTAAGCTCAATTTGGGAGCATTTAAAATATATTTCAAATAAAATTTTGTACTTAGCATGATACTTTTGGTACTTAACTGCTGAAGTGAAATTTTGTAGTTCTCAACTATTTGCCTTTTTTTAATTTGTCGGCGTCCGCTACAGTTGACCGGTCCCAGCATCCTTAGGGTCTCAATTGACCAGCTGTATTTTTTTTTTATGCGTCTCTTAATTATTGTGAAATTTATTAGGTACAGTTTAGTATGACTTAGGGTTTATCTTCAAAGGAATAAAAAATAATGAAACGCCCAAGACCATAAAGTGATATTACCACAGCTTAATTCTGAAGGAAGTGTTGCAATATTAAGAAATAAGAATATTTTACTTACAAACTGCTATGACGGTGTACATATAACCTTGCATACCGAAGGTTTCCTCGCTCACTTTAGCAAGAACTCCTAAGCACATTCCAGCAAGCAATAAAATCAGAAAATCTATTGCTTGTGTCCTCGCTTCTCGTAACCGCTGCTTACCAACCCTGAAAAATCCAGTCATATAATAAATCAAGCTGAATCATTAAAAGAAACTTCTAAAGAACTGAGGAATTGCAGACTTTGTGAAACAGCCTCTGCTGAGTCACATTAGAGTGACAGTGAACAATGCCTTATAGGGGATGCTTCATTGTTAATAGTCAAATCTGTAACAGATAAATGTACAGATATCTTCTTGTTCCAGGACCCATGTTTCTGTACTGGAAACCGTAGACATGAAGTGCTGTCACTGCACAATGACACGTATGTGCGACAAGCACCACAAAAAATTTTGGAACCAAATTTCTACGTTCTACAGCTAGAAGTCCCAAAGTTTTAATGACTCTTGCATCAAAAAATAAAACATATGATACGACACTAATCATATCTGTATATCTTTCAAAAATTGGAAAGTTTTCTTGCAACCAAAATATTAATTAAAGGGATATCCACCCACCTTCCAAGGAAGTATCTATATTGCTGGAACATGCCAGGGGTAATCCGCTCCGATAAGTCGCTTGACTTTAAGAGATTATGCTGTAGATTGTCCTTTTTCACCTCAACATGACACTTGACATCCTGCCAAAAACCCTCCGATCCAGAATTAGAAACATTTCCTCCATGAGCTGAACTGTCACTTGTTGATGCAGCCATTCCATCAGAACTCTGAAGCATATCCATAGGAACTGGGTACCCATTATGAAGCATCCATCTAACGGGTAGTTGTTTATAGTTCACCCCTGAGCTTGTGCTTGGTTTTACTAAGCCTTCCAAAATGTCAATGAAATGGTCTGGAGGATTGACACGATCAGGAACAGTAATTCCAACGCTAGCAAAGTACTCTTCAACTTTCTTCACTGATCCATGATACACCGTAAGTCCACCTTTAGCCAGAAGTATCAAATCATCAAACATCTTGAACAAGGTGTAGCTGAAACACCAAAAATATTGGAATTAGGAAAGAAACTACTTCAAAAAAATATAATAAGGGGGAAAAATGACAACTTGATTGGCAATGAAATTCACATATTTCTTTGCCTTTCCCCCAGTATTCAAGTACTCCAAAGATCCACAAAGTTCAACAGAAAAATCATTATCCGAATTCTGAGGACATTTCTTTCATGCATTACCATCATTGTAGAAAGATTTGTTGTAAATGTTTTGGATTTGCACTTTCCTTTCTTAAGAATTCAACCTCATGCTAAACCATAGGAGTGCAAAGGAAGAAGTAAAGTTAAAGTAAAAAAGAAAGCATACAAATAACTGTGGCTCCAAGTTTTTTACCAGTTATCTTTTCTCACCCACCGTATAAATAATCTTCAACAGCAATTCAAATTTTAATAAAATGATTTCCAAATCAAATTGTATTCAAGTTTAAGCATAATGTAGAGACACCTTGAATCTTTTGCATTAAAAGAATGGCTCTCTGCTCTAGGATAGAAAGTGGACTAATCAGAATACTGACGGATATACAGGAAGGCATGACCAACAAATTTCAGACCATGTAAATGGACCTTATCCCAAAAAAGGAACAAAATAACAGTTACCTTAATATGTGCATTTTAGCATTAATACAAGTTAAATTACCTAGGCTGGTGGACAACCATGCAAATGTTTACTCCTTCAAGAGCCTCACGTCTAAGAGCTTTAAGTAGCAGATTAGAAGATGAACTATCCAAACCAGATGTGGGTTCATCTAAAATTAGAAGTGATGGTTCCATGACCATTTCCAGCCCCACATTTACTCTTTTTCTTTGACCTCCAGAAATTCCTCGCTTCTCTACTGTTCCAACCATGGAATCCCGCACTGCCTGCAAGCCTAAGGATTCAATAACTCTTTCAACAACCAGGACCTTTTCTGCTTGAGGCAGATCGGCAGAGAGTCTACAATAACGGAAAATCCAGAAAGAGACAGATGGTAGAAGAACTAATGTCAGTACCAGTTAGTGGATGTGATCAACAAGGTAAAAAAAGAGATAAAAAAATAAAAAGAACAAAAAACAAAAACACAGTAAAGAAGAGAAGAGAACTGTAATATCCTATCAGTGTGTTACTTATTTAAAGAATTGGCTATGTAGAATTATACCAAAAAACGAAACACGTTTCTAAATCTTTTGGTCTAAAATTCATCCAAATGAACAATGCTGTTCTGTACATATGTGATCACATTTCTCATATCCACTAAGATTGAATGACATAAACTAAGATGCAGGTTGGGCTAACTATATGAGATAATGCAGACTTCAAATATCTCAATAATTCAAGGAAACACAGATTTGCCAGAGAGGCAGAAAGGGAAAGAGCCAATACCAGGTAAGAAAGAACTTTTAGTGGGTGACTCCCAATTATAGAAGACATGGCATGCACAGGGAAAGAAAAAAACAATATAGAATAAAACTCATTAAAGCACTAGAAGCTTAAATAGTAGCAAAATATACGTATTCCCAAGTTCATTTAACAATTAAGAATTTATTATAGGTAAAGTTCTTTTCCTAGTCCTAGGAAACCTAGTGTTCTTTTCCTACGGGCTCCGTAAAGTAATTAACTAATGAAACAGAAACCAATGTTTGCCCACACATTGCATGCCAGTTGATAATAGGTTATCACAAGATTGTTCTGGAAGCAGCACACATGAGAAGTAAAGGCTAAAAAAACCACTGAACTCCAAAAGCCTAAGCAGTGAGGGACAAAATGTATCAATCTAACACCCGATCTCATGTGCAGCCCCATCTTGCATATGGAAAGGAAGATACATGCAAACATAGAGAACATATAGGTATAGCTCTGTGCTGCACCTCGCAAAATAATAAATAAATGGAAAATAGGCACTGGAGGTTTTCGAATCCAAGACCTTCTGCAATCATAGCTCTGGTACCATGTTGACAACCATTGGACCCCAAAACTTAAGCTAATAGAGCACACCAATGACACATATAAAGCTCATAACAATGCCCAAAGAAGTGTCCTGATGTTACTAAATGTTCATACCTGCATCTTGCGCTGAACCAGAGATTCTCTTCCACTGTCAAATTGCCATGCACAATATCATCTTGTGGCACAAAGCCAATGATTTTCTTATATGAGTGGATAGATTCCATCTTTCCATTTACAAGTACCATACCACTCATGGTGCACCCTCTCACTTTTCCTATCAAAGCTGAAAGAAAAGTTGTTTTTCCAGCTCCAGATGGACCCATGACAGCTGAAACCCGGCCAGGTGATATTTTTCCAGTCACGCATCTCATAAGATGTATGTTTTTCCCTTTCAATGTGAGAGTTAGATCTTTGAAAGCAACCTCAATTGGAGGTCTCTTCCTGATATCAATATCACCAGCCATTTCTATAACCCCAGAGAAGGTTAAGTTTGCATTCTGCTCCTGTAAAGCCTTTTCCTTCTCAATTTGACCATATGCATACTTGAAAATCTGGCTTTGGGTATGCAACTGCTTACCTTTTGGTGCATGCTTTTTAATATTTTTATCACCGATCTCTAGATTAAAGCCTTCATGGCTATTTGGGTCATTCTCAATAGCATGTATCATTTGTGTGAGGTTGTTTTTTTCCTTTTTCTTTCCTTTAGATGTTGCAGCTTCAGATGCACCTACTGCAGTCGGTGGCATAGGTGGCAAGGCACCATCTGTTCCAGGTTTAGCTTGTCCAGTTCCTTTCAGCTGGTCCGAATGCCTGGTGGATTTTCTGCGAGAAAATGTACGTGAAAACTGCGTTGACAGTCCAACAACTTGCTTCTTAGCAATGTCTTTTGCAGATTTCCATTTTTCACGTGCTTGTGCTGTTTCTCTTACACTTTGAACGGCTTTTTCCCTGGATTTCGCTTGCCTTTTCTCTCGGGTAGAAAGAACTTGATCAGTACAATTATATATAATGAGAAGTATAAAAATTATTGCAGCCTGCATTGACAAGTGAAGGTCATCAGTTATGATGGTTGCATATGCAATTAGTTCAAAAAGAACAACATGAATACAGAACAATTTCTTTTTATCTTTTTTATATCACTTTTGGAAAATATAAGAGATAGGCTGTTAAGATTTTGAAATATAGTCATGCTGTTAAGTTTAAGTTTGTCATCACTTCACTTAATAGAGGTAAGTGAGACGACTCACAAAGAGCATGATACCATATGCAGTAATATTTTGATTTTCTGATTGTGACCTACAAGTTGCCATTCTGAAACATCCTGCAAGTTAAACAATAATGGTTATTACAATAGACTCGCTAAAATCAAAAGCAGACTAAAATATAGTTAGACTCTAGAGGATATACTACAGTAGATAACAATAACATCTTCCAACATCTAACAAGATACTAACCTACAAAAAAATCTTTTGTCACATGTAAACTTTTTGTTAAGGTTCGGAATAGCACCTCCAAACTGGCATTACATTTATTTTGAAAATAAACAGATTTTATAGATCAACAGATTAATACAATAAATAAATAAAAGTGGACCAGAGTTTCACAAAAGAGAAAAGCATCAGAACATAGAATTACATCAATAGCAACTAGACTAGAATTCACACAGCTCACCCTAAGAAACAAGAAACCCAGACAACTGCCTTCCAACCTAGCAGAATTCAACAAAGACTAGTCTTTTAAAGCCGCTGAAACAGACCAAAAGCAGACAGAATCTTTCTCTATCCCAAGCTCCTAAACCCTGCACCTATGCAGTCTTCCAAATCCTTCTATTTCTTTCTATCCAGAGCACACAGATGCCAGCCAAGACACTACAATGCCATAGAACTTGGCCTCCAGCCCTACAGGCAGTTGGTTGTAAAACTTGCCCACTTCCACAGGAAATTGAGTTTGAAACTTCAATATTAACCAAATGTCAATACAAAGATTTCTTGTGACTCTCAACCTCACAACCCGAGTCCCAAATACACCCAAGCTCAACTTTTCCCACGCTACTCCTGTTCCCTTTGCACTCAAATTGCCCACGTGTTCTGTTTTATTGGCCTGTCCCTTAGTGTTGGCCCTCTTTGACACACACTTTTTATGTACCTTCAACCCACCTTATCACTCTCCATGGAAGAACCCCAGACTGTTGCGGACCACTGAATCCCTAGGAATAATATATATATATATATATATATATGGACTAGTTTCAGTTTAGCACCCTGAATTTTTCACCGAAAATCATGCTCTTCTAATTTCATCGGTAACACCCCTATACCTACCGATTTGATCAGTCTAGTCCAACAGTTAGCCAATTTGTCAATTTTGACTATTAAACCTGTAAGAACCTGCTTGGCATCCCAGCCATTTTCTTGGTAAACACACTTGTATTCTTATTACAGCATGCCACAAAGATTCTCTCCAATGAAAATCTCCAAAGCCACTTCCCCAGAAGAGAATCATTCCTTGCTACTAGATTCCTGATTCCTAACCTAACTAGGCATAAGGTGGTAGCTGAATTTTAGGCCTGCAAAGTTACTTTCCATTTCTTGTACTCTATGTACTAATCATAGCCAATTCTTCATAAAACAGCCTAGACTCTGTGTGGAAAAAATTTGGCCCTTCACCCTAGGGGTGGGCATCAGGTCAGTTGGTTAGTTTAGGCTCCAACCCATTAACCGACCCAAAAGCATCGAGTTGACAATTGAAGAAACCATTTCCGGCCAATCTTACTCATAAACCAACCCACCCAACCCACTAATGTGTGGGTTGGGTTGGGCGGGTTAGGCCGTTTGAACTACTTAAATATATATATTACAAAAAAAAAAATTTGTTTAACCTAATATTAAAGAGACAAAATCAATGGTCATAAATAATGTCGATATAAAAAAAATTGTATATCAAATTTGTTAGCAAGTGAACAAATTCATAGGATCATAGCAATAAAAACAACGATTAAATTTTTAATTTTTAATGTTCAAATCTTATTAGAATTGATTCTTTCATAATAATAATAAAAAATGAATATAATGATCTTAACTTTCAAATCTCTAGTATACTGGAAAATATTCATAATAATTATATTCATTCTATAATCAAATCTAATTACTTTTGTTGGAATTCCTTATGGAGTAATTATGTTATCTTTTCAAGGCTTCTGTGTCCTACAATTATTATCACATTTAGACTCAAATTTCAGATATCTAGTCTTGCAACTAGCTGTCCCTAATTGAGTTTTTTCAAACGTTTATAACCAAATAGACAAATTGAGATCCTGGCCATCTATTAAAAACATAAGTGCTAAGAATAATGCATGTCTTCCTGATGAAATACATACGTGCAAAGAGAAACTTACCTTCCTGAGATGTGGAACCCAGCCTGCAATAATATCTGCAATGATATACAGAAATTTTAGCATCAGAATAAATAAAGTTAGCAAAAGATGGCTTCTCTATTTTGGTTAACAAACTTCACAAACTTATTAATTCTACCAAAAAAGGGACCAGAAGGCCATTATGTATTTCATCAAACGACAATGGAAATTAAGAAACCCGGTTTTGACAAGGAATGCAAAAACACACAGAATTAAAGAAATAAGCCCACAACTTGCAAATGTAAGGACAAAGTGCTAGAAGTTTTGGGATAATTATCAATACCCACTACTGCAAGGATTTTTTTGGATGCTAGACGGACAGTATGATCCACCCGAACAGAATACCTCTTTACTACTCAGGACATCAGCCCACCTATCTGCTCCTCCACAAGTATGGTTTCGCTTCCCAGGAGGTAGCTGATAACGGTATCTGTAGAATATTTCTGCTGATAAATATTAATGTATGCTAAGCATAAGAAATATGACAAATGAAAGAGAATTTAAAAGAAAAACCAAAAGCTCCAAAAAAAAAAATATGAACTCACGGCTCGCATCTACCAGTAGAGTTATTGAGTTTTCCAAGTGGGCAGTAAGCACCCTTCGGGCACGCTTCATAGAAAGATGAGAAAAGTTAACAAACAAAACGGAGTCAGGAACACCCAACCATGTCAAGGACAAAGTACAGGCTTCTGTATTCTATATTTTTCTACAGTAAGCAAGAAATAAACATTTATAATTGAGCACTACAGCATATATAAAGAAAAAAAAAACCATCAAGATATGAAACTAATTTTATTACAGAATTATTGCCGCATCACTATGGGCGTCAGGTTCCTCAGTATTCAGACATAGTTCTTTCCCTGTTATTCTTGGTTAGTAGACTGCTGCTGTGGTCTAGTTATGTTGATTTTTACTGTTGATTTTCTTTATGCTATTTGTAATCTAGAACTTTTAGCTAGCATTATTGCCTTTTCTTATTAAAAAAAAAAAAAGAATCAAACAGCATTTTGGTGGAAAATTATCCAATGAAGGATTGAGGTCTCTCAAATGTGCAATCTTTAACTAGTAAGTAATTACACCTGATTAGCTCTTAATGTCGGGTTTAATCTTCACAGAGGTATCTCCACTTTGTATTAAACTGTGGAAGTGTGAGATCCTAGGGACGGCATATATATTGATGATCAAACTTTCTATGAAGGACCAATAACATGAATATTCCGTATCCTGATATTAATATTGATAAAAGTTTATGGAAATTTGCATAAATTATATAAGCAACAAGAAGTCAAGAACCATGCAAGTAATTATTTAGCAGGTTTCAAGTACTTACGGATCATGCAAGTAAGCCCATGAGGGCAGAAAAACCCCTCACAACAGGGTGCACAGTCGTCAGTTCTGAAAGGCACATACGTTTTATTTTTCACGTCAACTTCCTCAGCAGTACCACAAGCCCACCCAGGTTCACATCCATGATTCCATGTGGACAGATTACAGTTCTTATTCGGCTTCAAGTGAGTGCTTCTCTTGTATTCCATTAAACTTTCACCATACATCTTTAATTCTTTAAAAGTGCACAACCGCTGCATTATCTCTCCCATTGTTCCACCTTAAAACATCATCAGAAACTTGATTTAGATGAAACTAGCTGAAGTGGTGATTGAATTATTCCCATTGTATTACCAAATTGAATGTATGAACACAAAGAAAGAAAAAATACAAATCCAAGAATCTAAAAGTTTCTCCCAAAAGTAAGAATGAAGAGAAAACAAGTTGGTGAGGTAGTACCTTTGGTTTTTTTAGCGCAGTTGGTAATGAATCTTGTATCTTTTGAGAAATTGAAAGCCCCATTCCAATCCTCGTCTCTGGAGTAAAAAAAAAATCACAGTGGGAAACAAACAGAAACAGAAGAGAGAGAGAGAGAGAGAGAGAAGTAAACTCACACATCGACGACGCAGTAGCTAAACTCGTCCTTGAATTCATCTTTGAGAACGGGGGTAATATTGGAAAATTGGTTCAAGATGAGATCGGTGGCGAAGCTATATCCACCGGCGGAGTCCTGGCCGATTACGCGAGGCGGCAGCTGCGGCCAGATGAAGCTCAGAACAAGCAGATGGAGAAGAACCCTAACAGAGAGAAAGAGATGCTCTCTGCGGAACATATCGACCGCCTGAAACGTCCAAAACGAAGAGAGCAATTTTCAATTGTTTGGTTGGAGGGATTGCAGTCGGTGCGTTTGGGTTTAGGGATTGGGGCTCAGAGGGCAAGTGTGAGGCCATGAGAGAGAGCGCGCGAGAGAGAGAGAGAGAGGGGTTGGGGGTTTGCTTCTGTTGCGGAGCAAGAAATGGAGGGGAGAAACAATTGGCGAAGGAAAAGGGGGAGAGAGGGTGGGGACTTTTTGGACTTCGGAGTTGCGATACGCGCCATTTTGCCTACAAGCAATGCAATGGTGGCTGTTATTCAAAAAAAAAAATCAACTCATAAAGGACAAGGTTATTTTTTTTGTTTTTGTAAAAAGGAAGGTCAAAGTAAAAGTAAAAAAACTTTTCAACAAGCAAGTGAATTTTTTTTACTTTCTAACGGTATGGTTTTGCACCTTCCGTTAGTTGTACTTTAGATAACACTATACACAATACACACTCGATGAGTGTGGATATGAGCAGTTAATTGAAATGGATATAAGAGAAGTGTAGTTGATAGTTAATGTAAATAGTTATATTTCTTTATTTTTTTTTTTACATTATTGACCATAACTACTAACTGTTTTATAAATTTTTTTAGGGTTTTTATCACATATAGTACCTGAACTATTTCTCAATTATATACTTGGTACCTAAATTTTAATTTTTGTCACAAGTAGTAGAAATTTGAAAATTGAAATTTAAAATTCAAAATTTAAAATTGAGCTAAAATTATGCTCTAATTAGTGAATTTTGAATTGTTTCCCTTATTTAGTTATAGGGGCAAAATGGACGGATAAAAATAGTAAATAGACCACAATTAACAAAAAAAATATGCGTGGACTGCATCTAATTTTTATATAGAAAATTGGACTTGAATTGAAAAACCTCTTCTTTTATTTCGTTGTTTTTTCTAAAAGAAAATTTATGAAATTATTTTATTTTGTTTTGTTTTATGATTTTAAGAAATTTAAGAAATTATTAAAATAGAAAATTATTCCTAAATACAAAAAGCAAATTGCTAATAAGTCCAAAATCCTAAAAATAATTCCCAATAAAGTTTTGGGGATTTCTGGATTTCCTTTTTTCCAACTATCAGAACAAAAAAATGTGTATTAGGGGTCAGTAAAGTGTTTATTGGGGGTTCGTGAATTTTATTGGGGTCGGTAAAGTTTTTATTAGGGGTCGGTAAACGTTTATAGGGCTTTATTGAGGGACAATAAAGTGTTTACTAAGCGTTCTTGAATTTTATTGGGGGTCAATAAACATTTTATAAGATTTTATTGAGGATTAATAAAGTTTTTATTGGGAGTCATTAAATTTTTTATTAGATTTACTGGAGGGTCAATAAAAAATGGGAAAAAAAAAACAAAGAAACCAAGGCCCCAAATTCAAAGCGTAGGTTAGTTTTTTTTTTTTTTAAAGGGAGGTGATATCCACACTCCCTTTTATTCACTAAATACTACTCAGTCTCTCTTTTCTTCTCAAAATAGTGAAATACTACTCACACTCCCTCATCAAGACACATAAGGGAGTGTGAATAGTATTTTGAAGAAAAAAAGAGAGTGTGAATATCACCACCATTTTTTAATAGGTGGCAGATTTGTATAGGGAATGTGAGCATCCAAGAGAGGATTAAGGGCATCTTCAATGGTATGGTGTCATACCTATATATAGGTTCCATTATGGGCTTTTTCATCTTCAATGATATTTTTTTTTACCCAACTCGGATTTGCATGGACTCAAACCTATCCAAAGTCTCAAACTTAGTCCAAATATGAGTCTAGACCCATAATTTTTCGGCTGGGCCCAAGACCATGTGAAAGAAAGAGAAGGGAAAGAGTAGGGAAATTAAGAAGAGAAAGAGAGAGTGCGCTGATGCGCGGGAAGCCGGGAAGAAAGAGAAGGAAAGGAGGAAATGTGCGGGACGCGCGGGTGCTTGGCCCCCGCTCAGTCAGACGCGCAAACTAGCCTCCTAACGGTAACAAAATGGACGGCCATGATTCGTCCATTTAAAAATGAATGGTCTTGGTGGCCAGAAATTTTTTTATTTTAAAAAAAATTGTATTTATTATTGTTAAAAAAATAAAAAATAAAAACACCAAAAATTATTTTTTTTAAAATAGTCCTGTTGTGTTGCAACAGTGTTTTAAAATTTTTTCTTAATTTTCCTATAAATACCAACCCGTTGCAAAAAATTATTATTATTGTTATTTAATTACTTTGTATAATGTAAAACACATTATTATTATATAATAATTAATATTGTACTAATATAATATGACACAATAATAATAAAATATTAATTTATATAGGTTTGACACCCAACCATTGGAGACGGTACCAAACCTATATGAATAGTGCTCATTTGGAGACTCAAATATAGGTTTTGAGTTTGAGCTTTGAGCTAACCATTGGAGATGCCCTAAGAGATGTGAGCAAAAATAAACTCCTGACTATTTACTTATCTCAACTTACTTGCTTATCAAACGTTCATTGTTTATCAAAATTATAGTTTGCTCAATTCAATGCTGCGTGTAAAAATCCACAATTCAATTGCTTAGTACATCATATCTTCCTCTGAAAAAAAAAAAAACTTATAATCTCTATCCCATCTCTTTCAACCACAAGAAGTACGTAATTACGGATAGACTACTCCAAGCCACCAATGCTTAGAACATATCATCCAACCATGAACCCTATCGAAACCACATTGCATCCCTAATGCGAAAAATCATGAAATCCACAAGTTCGAGAATGTTTTATGAGTCAAGATTGGAAAGTCATGCGCATTTTTAGCTGTGAACTCATGAGGGTCCTAGAGATATCTTTCAACTTCATAAGCAATCACTGCCTCATCAAGTTCTTCCAAATATCTCTCTTGAGGATTTGCAGACATAGTAGGAAAAAAATCAGATGTTGTAACAGAATATAGCAGTTTATCAGGAATAAAACATTGCTTTCAGTATTTGTGCAGTTTGTTGGAGTTTTTTATGATATCACATTAAGAGTCAGTGCATCAAACCATCCCACAATTCACACAAAGTTTCATGATGTGTTGTCTATTGAGCAAGACATACACAAGCTGTTTGTGCAACCTGAAATGACAACTGAATCAGAGATTGGGAAAAATATTGACAGATATGGCAATAAACATGAGATCCAAATACCTTAAGTATTATGGATCATTTAAGAAATTGAACCCCTCGGTGTTTATGAGACTGGTGCTTGATCCTAGATTCAAACTTAGGCATATCACACATATGTCAAGAAAAGAAGACTTCATTGAGGAAGAGGTGCAAAGAAAAATAAGGGAATTGAAGGATGTGTTGATGTTCTTGTATAACGCTTATGCACTAAAGGTTGAAGTCCCTAGAAAAGGTAGAGAAGGTAGCAACTCATCCTTATCACATTCACACATTGTACTTTAACAAGTAGTGGGACGAGTGAAAGTAGAGGAAGAACTTTAATATTGAAAGATTGTGGAAGAACTTGATGAAGCTGTGATTGCTTATGAAGTTGAAAGATATCTCTAGGACCCTCATGAGTTCAAAGCTAAAAATGCGCATGACTTTCGAATCTTGACATGGTGGAAGATCAATGGTCCTAAATACCCTGTTCTGGCATCAATAGCAAAAGAAGTATTGGTCATTCAAGTCTCCACAGTGGCTTCTGAGTTTTGTTTCAGCACTGGAGGGACAGTGATAGATTCATTTAGGAGCTCATTAAGTCCTAAATCAATTAAAGCTTTGATTTTTCTACAAAGTTGGTTGAGGGGGAATGACATTTGTTGCATTGAGGATGAACCATGCATTGAAGACATGGAATTCTATGAATCATGTGAAAGAGGTAATCTCTTGTTCAATTACGTTAAAACTTGTTTCAATTAATCAATTATGTTTATAATTGTGATTATGTGTTTGATATGTAGAACATTCAAGTAAAAATTCACGTTCTCCCCCAAAGTTGAAAGGAAAGCATTGAGTAGCTCAAGTTGTGGAGGTGATTGAAGATGAATCTGATTCAAATGATGATGATTGTAGCCTTGAAGGGACTGTGACTATGACTGCTTTGATTTTTTTAAATTGTTGCATTTCTATTCTGAACTGAACTTATGTTTTTAAGTTTGTTAATTTATACTTTTGTTTATTTGTTGCATGTAATAAGCCATAAGGCTTAGTACTTACTAGCATACGTGCCCGCGCGATGCTGTGGGTTTTAAAAACGTTTAAAATATGTAGAAAGTACTAAAAACATAATTGAGATATTTAATTCCATGTAGTATCAATTGAAATTGAACATAATTGAGATACATTTCAATTAAAACTAACATTGAAAGACTTACACAACAATACTGACTTGTGATTTTAATTTGCAAGCCTTCTTTACTGTGAGACCCCGGAAAAATTAAAAGAATAATTTGGAGTTAATCGAGATTAAGATTCGTAATCTCGATTATTATCAAAGAGTTTTGGAAAATTTTCAGAATTTTTTTTAACTCGTAGGTCCAATTTGAGGACTCGAGAATAAAGTACACGTCATGATGAGTTCCTATGAATTTTTGGATAATTTTTCGGACAGCGAAATTATTTATTATGAATTTCGGAAGGTTAAGAATTAAAAAAATATTTTATGGGCAATTTCGTCAAATCAGCCTTTTTTTTTCCTCTCTCTCTCTCTCTCTCTCCCCGTGACTCTCTCTCCTCTCCCTCTACAACCATACGGCACCACCTCTTTCGGCCACTTCTGATCCTCCAAACTATTTGGACTTTGAACTTATGAATTTTAGAAATTTTAAAAATTAACTGTTTAAATTGAATTGGTCCCGAACTTGAGCCGAACCAGTTGGTTTCGGTATAGCCTGTAGGTACATTACTGAACCGGTCCCAGCCGTACATATGCCCTATTTTTAGAGCTAATATCATCCCTTCAAGGTAAAAATGTAGAAAATCAGTATGTGTAAAAAAAAAGACTGAGTTAACTAGAATACATTGTGATTTCTAATAGGGAAATAAATAAAGTGATCAAAGTGTAAGATCGATTATAATTTAGTAATTTATAAGTTGAATAATTATTTGTGAAAATTTTTTGACAATAAAACGATTAGCTTTTCACTATTGTGTGTTCCCTACGAGTCTACAACTACATTGATTGTACTGTACATTAATGGCGACTGAAACACTGAACAAAACCTCGTGACTTCCGTCACTCACCACTTTGGCCGTTTGCGAGCTTCTTTCTCTCTCTCTCTCCTCATATTCCTTTTCACTGTTCCCTAGCTCTCTCCCTCTCTCTTTCTTTTTTCTGTGGCGTCTCGATCCCGCGTAGCTATCACCTGTACATCCACTAATACATAATTTCGTATTTATCAATTATTCTTTTCCATTAGTAAACCCCAGTTATTGTTCATAAATTAATTCTCTAGTAATCGTTTTACCTCAAAACTCGAAGCTTTCTGTCTCCACCGGCCACACAACTTGATCTGCGACTGATCCCAAGGTCAAATATTTCTCTCTATCTGCATTGATTTTTCTTTTAGGTAAATGAGATTTGAGTATTTGTTTGGATCAGATTAATGGCTGTGTTTGACTGTTTGGATACCCAGAAAGTGTGCAAAGAATGTTTATTTTTTGAGTACAAGTATACATTATATGCAGGAAGATATGTAGAAGAGTCTAGAGACAGAGATTTTATGTTTTTTTTTTTCTCAAGCTTTAGTAATTTTTTTTATTGAATATATAACGTAATCAGGCTATAAGCATGTTCTTTATGGAAGCGTTTTTGGCTGCAAAAAAGTATACATTTTTAGTTGGTACTTCAAAGTTCAAAACTACTTGTTTCTTTTTGGGAGGGCATTCCTTTTAATTTATTAATGAAATCAGTTTCTTTTCCTGTTGCTGATTGATTTTAGTAGTTACAGGTTCAAACTAATGTACTGTGTCATTCGGAGCAAAGTAGGTGCTCATGCGGTGTTTGGAACGTTGAATTTCTGGTGCTCTAATCCACCACGACATTGACGGTTTGTGTGGTTGGCGTTTAGCAATGCTTACATACGAGCAAGACCCGGATGTTGTTCGCTGGGGTCTCCAGCTCTTTGATGGTGATCCGTATTCGAATTGTGGGTATTGTGACTCTGGTAACCAAGATGGCACTAATTATTATCAGGGGCAGTATTTTAAGGAAGATATGTATGATGCGGATTGTATAAATGTGGAATATGATGAACTTATTGCTCATGCTCTTCAAGAAGAATTATCACTACTTGCAATAGAGGAAGAGCCTGAGACTTCAACTGAACAAGTTGAGCATTTGCAAGCATCTGTCTTCCCACATGATTGGTTAGAGCAATCTAATGGAGGCTGCTGCTCTGGTAAATGCTAAGATGAAGAGATTTGGTATTTTTTGTTTTGGTCTTTCTAGCTTTGTTAGGCTGGGTGGTTTGTCTTAGGTTATTATATATATTTCTTTTGCAATTTGTAGGGCAGGAGACTGTTCAGGCAGAGGCAGATGAAGCGGGGCCTTCTAGCTCATGTTCTAGCCTTGATGAAAAGTCATACTGTGGAGACGATTGGTCATATTCCCTAGAGCTGGCAAATGAATATACTTTTGATGGAGAAAGGTTGAACCAGATGGTTCCTGTCCCTGTAAGTGCAGCATTATTGGTGATGGTTAAGACTTGAGACATCGCCTCAAAGTGTTTTCTTTTTTGTGCTCTCTCTTGATTACGTCTTGTGGACCTTTTATGCTTTTCAGTTATATAAAGTTCTGATGCTAGTTGCGTGGACCTCATGTCACTTGAACAACCTTTTTGATTTCTTGTTAAGAAATATGTGCATGTGGACTATGGTTGAGTACTTCAGATAGCATGCTCCTGCTGCAGTGTATCTCATAATTTTTGTTGCAATTTGTCATTTGCTGAAATATGCCCCAATGCCACATGTTGCTAATGCTTTATTTCTCTTCACCTCATCCTTTTTCCCCTGGAAATGTTGAAGGGTGATTCCCTCTGTGATAAATGTGATAGTGCAATTCATTATAAGGTTACATATGAAACAGGCAATTAGACATGGTAGGTGGTGGTTGATAGGGCACGGGTCTTATATGCTACATTTCGGCTTCTTGAAGCCGGTATACTCAAACTGCAGTTCATACTTTTATGTTCGTTGCTGGTTTTGTGCAGCATGTTCCTAAAATTAATGGTGATATACCCTCGCTAGATCAAGCAACTTTAGATCACCAAAGGCTTCTGGACAGGTGTTGTTTTGTTGCTCTTTGTGGAATGTTTGGTAGAGTATTTCCCTAAGTCTCACTCCGTTCGTTAATAAGCAGATCTCTCTACTAATTTTCTGCTGCCACATATAAAACTTCTATTTCTAAGTTTGTTGGCAACCTTTAGATTTAAAAGCTTATTGGAGGAATGATTCTATGAAACTCATAATGCAAAATGGTCACAATCATGCAAAGAGGCTGGGGACCTAAATCTTGTTAGATTTTTGATATACTGCTTTGAATAAGTTGAGATGACATCTTAAAAGAAAATTTTACTTGTCTGCTGTTTCCTATTTGTCCTCCTATTTGACGTCCCATATCAACATCACTTGGGAGAAGAATTTTTCTAAATGAACACGTATTACTTGTCCAGATAAAAGCCTATACAATAGTAACTTAGGATGTAGCAGATAAATTATGGATCCCAATGCTGTCTAAATTTGAATTTGATACCGGAAATGGTTTGCTTCTGTAGGTTGCAGTTATATGGGTTGGTTGAAAATAAGGTCCAAGGAGATGGAAACTGTCAGGTTAACTTCTTTCACTAATGAATTTCAAATAGCACTCGTATGAAAGTCATTCTATGGCCTAATTAGGATAGTTGTCAATAATGTGACACTATGTGCACCAGCTGTTCTTCGCTTTTATATTCCTACCACTCATACATGACATTTGTGCAATTTCTGAACCTAAATAACCAGTTGCTTTGAAAATTTAAGCACATTTATTGTACCAAACAAGCAAACAATCAAACAAACAAATAAGGAAGTACGTAGTTGAGCAAAGAATACTGCTTGTAGTTAGAAGAGTTACTATTTGTAATTTGGTTCAGCCACTGACTACCCTGTATGTGTGGAAGCTGGCTGTTACATGTTATGTTGCTTAAGGTCATTTATGCAAGTTGTCTGACTAACATTGTGATCCAGTTCCGCGCTCTAGCTGACCAGTTTTATCAATCTCCTGAACACCACGAATTTGTGAGACAACAAATTGTAAATCAGGTTGACTGTTTTTTCTTCTTTATTTTGTTTGGCATTACCTGTTTTTTTAACTATGACTTTGATTTTTACTGGTATTACACTATTACTATTTGTGGACTTGTATTTGGTTGTCTCATTGGTGCAATATCTTGAATGATCAGCTTAAGTCATACCCAGAGATATATGAAGGATATGTTCCCATGGCTTATGATGAATATTTGGAGAAGATGTCCAGGTATTCATCCAATTCTTTAGTTGGTTTCATCATCTGCTTTTTTGGTAAATTTGACCTTGCTTTATTAATCATGTTAAAATAGGAGTGGTGAATGGGGCGATCATGTTTCTTTACAGGCTGCTGCAGATTTGGTATGCGTTAACAACTTCACTTTTGTTTCTCATATTTTAGTAGATTAATGTTCAGTTTTTTTATTCATGATAAATCTAACAATTAATTTCTTTTTTATATCACTTCAACTTCACAATTATCTTTTCCACTTTTACTACTGGTTTTTGAATATAGTAGCCAAGAGAATAATTTTCTCCCAATGTTGTGTACCACTTTATCGGTGTAATTGTAAGTAGCCCATGGGGGACGGTTTAGGCCTCATATGCATCCTATAGATTTAATTATTATTATTTATATATGAAAGTGAGTTTGGTGCTACATATTCAGCACAACAGCAACAAAAAAAAATTACTTTGTTAAGATCATATTTTAAGTTGTGTGAAGTTTAACTCATAGGCTACAAAATTCAAAATATTTTGGTCAAACTTGTTAGGTAGTGTGTAACTGAACATTTGCACATAAGTATAGGCGGTTTAGGCATTTCAATTCTCAACTATCTGAGTTTCAAGTTGAAATTTTTTGGGGTTAAACTGTGGCCCAGGATATGAGCAAACCTGCATGTGAGAATATAACCTGCTGTTGGACTTGATCTGATGTCAATTACGTGATGATATTGCAATTAGGGCATATGAAGTGGTATATTTTCAGTGTTCAAACTGTCATAGAAGCTCACACCTCTCATATGTGCTCACATCCTTTAGCTCGCTTGCTATATGCAATGTGCTTCATAACAGATGTTAATGATTTATTGCAGTATGGAGTTAAAATTTTTGTCATAACATCTTTCAAGGACACCTGCTATATTGAGATTCTTCCTACTGCTGAAAGGTCGAAACGAGGTACTTTCGTCATTGCCTTGAAGTCTCTCCCCTTCTTACTTTTCCTCTGTGCTCAATCCGCTGGACTTTGTCTTTAAGGTCTACATAAATAAAGCATGCTGTTTGTAGTAGCAGAAGAAAGCTGAAAAATAAGTACTTACAAGTTGACAGGAATGACACTAATTTTGCAGTATATTCATAAGGCTGGTAGTACCACTCTGATAGCCTTTTCTTTCCCTGATGATATAAGGGGCACCACGCTACCGGAAAAAAAATTCATGTTTCAATATAGATTTGGTTCATTTATGAACTATACCAAATAACTTTTAGTCTACAACGCTAAATTTATCAGCTTTTTGCGAATAGCTAGAAAACTAAAGCATTTCCATGTCTACCTATTCTCTTTCAGAGACCAACCCAACTCAATTCTAAACCCAAAATCTGTGTAGTATCTAGTGAACAACTGAGTGGATTGGGCCAGCAGAACAACTACTACTGATCAAAATACATCTCAACTCTCTAATCTGATATGAGACCAACTCTGACAGAACATCTAGCAATCAAAACAACTAACCCAATTGAATTAAGCACAAAATTTTAGAATCCATTTATGTTTTTCCTATAGTTCTTTTAGAGTTTTTCTCCTACTACTTTTTTTTTTATTAAAAGACTCATTTTCTTTTTTCCTATAGAGGTGATTTTTTTATTTTTTATTTTTAAGGCACCTGATATTGCTTGATGCTTGAAAATGTACATTCTCAGGAAGTCGTAGATGTAGAGTAGACATATCTGTGGACTCTATCACATACCTTAGTGGGTCGTTTATGAGGGCTTATATATTTCACTACTTTTTGTTAGAAATAAGTGGTGAGTTGAGTGACTTTTCATCCACTTGTAATAAATCTAAAAAGTTCTTCAGATAACATGCTTTTTCCTTGGGGACTGCACATAGCTGGTCCACAGGTGACCTCTGGGGCCAAACCAAGTTTTTCAAAGAAGCATCCATGAATCATGATTATAAGTCTTACTGATTTTGTTAATTTTACATTGATTATAATGGGACTTGTGTAGTCTGTTACCTGCAATGGCTTGTTATTGTTATCAAGTATTTTATCATGTACCCCTTAATTATTTTTATGGAGCCACTTTGATATAGGTCACAGATAATTATTCCCCTGGTCTCCCATTCTTTTTGTTCTGTTTGTTCCTAGATAAATGACGTGGCACTTTGTCATTTCTTTTTCATTACTGCATAACCAGAGAAGGAAAAAAGAAAAAAAAACTCCCATTGTTGTCATGCATAATCAGAAACATGGAAGAAACTTGTATCCTCTGTGCGATGAATGCAAAAGAAATGGAAAGTTGACCTGCTTGTTGTATTGCAATGAAAAAAATTTAGGAAACAGAGGATGCCTTTTCCATTCATGTTATAATTGATTATACTATATCCACACTGGGTATTTTTAAGTCAATGCTGAGGTAAGTGTTTCCTCAGAATGTGAAGAGTAGAAAATGTGTCAGCATAGTTATGATGGATTGAAGCCACTTGCATCATATTCTACTTATGTAAATATTATTCATCAAAAAGTGGATTGGGCTGCAGTACTTTAGTCTTTAGTTTCATCTTTGAGCTTCTAGATAATGGTTTCGTAAGCATTTAAAGCACAGTGCTGAAAATAGCATAAGTTGAAACATTGAAACATGGCATTTAATTGAAACATTATATGAATTAAACATCGAGTTAAATGAATTGAAACATTAGGTTGACTTGTTGATGGAAAGTAGCAGACCTCTTTTCTTGCTCAACTCTGTTTTTCCCCACCATATGCAATAGATATTTGGACTGAATTGTTTATCTTCCGGTCTATATTGTGCAGTAATTTGTTTGAGCTTTTGGGCAGAGGTGCACTACAATTCAATTTATTCTGAAGGAGGTACGTTTTCATGCTTTTTTAACTTTTGAACATTTTTCATCGTATATTCTTCAAGAAAATGAAATTTTTATGGTTGGATGTGTTTTAATAGCAGCTTTCAAATCAAATTTGAGTAATATTATTCATTAGGATCTTTCAATTTATATTCATAAAGAAGGGAAGGATGTGTTGAGAAGTCAAAGAATCACTTGTTGTTTCGTTGCACTTGTATGATTTGGTTCCTTAGTGGCATTTGAAGTTCTTTGATACATTAACTCAGTTCAGGAATCCCCTAAACACATTACAGCAACAGGAATTATTGAAGAGCAGTACTATTATGACCCCTAATAGTACTCACCCCAACTATCATTTAAAAAAGAAGATTAATAACAATCATAACCTTCTATATTACCTAAGAATCTAGACCTGGGGACAGCCATGAAAGGCAGCTCCTCCTGATGAGCGTGTGTCCATGAATAGGTGGGTTGAGTAATATTGTATTTCTTAAATTTCGGGAGGTGAAAATAGTGCCACTCTTGTTAAGAGTCCTTGAGTTGAGATAAATCTGTGGACCAATGAGGGGTTAGTAGGAAATGATCAGGCCCATGGTTTACTTCCCTGTGGTCTGGGGTTTGAACCCCTCAGGGTACCTACCTATCTATTTGCTAGAGTGTCCCCCCTCCTAAAAACTGTAGGGTTCGGCAGGAGGCCCTAGTTTCGAGTTGGGGTCCGCAAGTGGATTTTGGGGGATTTCTGGGTATAGAAAAAATAATTTAGACAAATCTACAGAAAACTATTATCCAAGTGAAAATTTGTAGGGCCTTTAACAAATTTAATAAATTGATGCAAGAAAGGTAGTACTAGTATCTCTATTCCAAAGTATAAGCAAGAATTTGTTATTGTATTGTCCAACTTGAAATTCCAAATCAGACTAATGTAAAGGGATACCTAAAATTCCGTCTTAGCTCTTCTTCATGTATTAACCCTATCAAGTTAGAGTGCATTCATCCATAGTGCCCTTTAATGTTTATTGCTATGCCCTTCTATTACAGATTATGAGCATTTTAGAGCTTGAATGCAAATAACAGAGTGATGTAGCTACTTAGTGGTATTTCTATTTATTTGGGTCAATGATGGCAGTATCCTTTGCTCTTTCTTTTTTAATTTCCTGCGTATTCGAGTATCTTGATATCATGAATGGTTCTAATCCAGATGTGCCTACATTTGAGACGAAGAAGAAGAAGAAAAGGGGGATATTACGTAATAAGCACTTGGAGTCCCCAAATGAATACCAATGATTGAATGGTAATGACAGACATTGCTCCTATATTGTTTATCTATTACATCCTCTTGAAAGAATATTTGAAATCCAGCTCCTTTTGCAGGGTTCTCATTTAGTGTGGATTTTGTGGACAAATTACAACGGATAAATGCTGCTAATTGTCTTATACATGTCCGTAAATGCAACTTCTCTAGTCCACTCATAAATAAGATGTTGTCATTTAATACTCTTGGGTTGCCAAAGAACTAAAAACGAGTTAGCAACCAGTAACAAGCTGGTAAAAGATCTTTTTTTTGGTAATTAAATGATTTTATATTAGTGCAGACTATTCTTGGCTTGAGCATGCAAGTTTTAATAGTTGCATGTTTCTGGATAGCATTCTGTAATTACAGATTGTGATACTTGGTGTGCTCAATTGTGTATGACTATTTTATGTGACCTGTAAAACTTGAATATCATCTCAGTGAGTTATTTGTAAATCTTCATTCCTTTACTGGCTTTCATTTAAGGAGTTGGCTATCTTTTCAATGTTAAATGGAAAAGATGAGTTTTGTGATCATAAGCATCATCTGTCATTTGGGTTCTCATTATATTCACGTTGTTTTCAAGTATTATGGTACGTTTAGGATTTAGAGTTTTCGTGGAATAAAAATAGCAAAACAAACGAAGCTTTGAAACCAGGGAGATTTGGATATAAACATAAAATCAGGACAAAAAACATAAGCAAACAATCCTTAACTTGTTTATTGGCTTTGCACCAAACAATCCCAACTTCACTAAAGTTCATTTAGATTGACTACTTGTGTCTTGATTTGGTCATATTAGGAGTTTTTGTATCCCTTTGGTCAAAATCCCTTTTGATACGTTGAATTGGTCCTTTTTTTTTTGTGTCAAACGATCATAGAAACTTCATTTTACAAGATATATGTACGTAGATCATTATCAATGAAAGCTATTCTAAACTGTACTAGAAGGGCAATTTTATTTTTTGGCCAAAGGAAGGGCAACAAATTGGGAACTGAGGTTTGAACAGAATAAATTATGTGGAATTTAACATTTGAAATTCATGCTACCATGAAGCAAGATCAAGACCTCAGTACTGAAGGAGGAATCTTTGATGATATAAAGCTAGTTGCTCTAGCTATTGATTTAGGCTCTCGGCCTAAAATCCCAATAAAATGTAACGGTGCAGCTCATGAATTGTCACGGGCAGTAGTGACGTGAGGTAACCATCCTGGAAAGAGGTCGGGTCTCCATGGCTCACTAGTATTTTACCAAGTGATGCAACTTCATGAGTTAATTGGGGTGTGATACTCTTTTTTACTTGCTTGATCGGGCAAGATGAGAGGCTGAAAAAGATTTAGGGAGAAGCGACCAAAAAAAACAAACAAAGTCCTCGCCTCCCAAATTTTGCCGAAGCCTCTCGCGGACCAAAAAGAACAAACAGAGACGACCGTGACTAACTTTAAGGAATCTATTGAAAACGATCCATGGGTGTAGAAGACATGTCCTCTAAGTTTCAACACCGCATTGAAGGAATCTCCGCCGTTTGCTTCAAGGTGTTGTGTACGAAACCGTAAGACTACGGTTCGCCACCATGGAGTGAGAGAGAAAACGTTCAACATATCTTTGTTTGTTTTGGCTATTATTAAGTATTCGAAATTTTGTCTGTGAGTTGTAGCTCGTTGGTTATTGATAAAACTAATACTGTAGAGGTCACAAATTCAAATCTCACTGACATTAGAGATGAATGAAGTGGGAATAAAAATTGTCATTTCTTTAAAAAAAAAAATACTTGCAATCTTAAAAACATATAACAATAAATATGACTAAAATAGTAAAATTTTTGATCACATGTTTGACATTGATTATTTGTAGGATGAGGCAATTACCACTCTACTAATTGCTTATTTAACTGTTTTTACCCTACATTTTTACTACACCATATAATTTTTTTTTTCATTTAATAAATACTCACTATACCCACCCAACTTACCAAAATACTCCCACTTAAACTTCTTATTTTTTATAAAAAATTAGCCATAAGGCCACTTTGAGTGGCCTTATTATTCAAAAAGCCACCAAACATTTTTTTCTGAAATAAGGCCACTAATATTTACAAAAATACCACCGCAATATTTACAAAAATGCCACCGCATTTTTTTTGCTATTATTTACAAAAATGCCACTGGATACGAAAAAATCAATAAAGCTACTGTCAAAGACCAATAAAGCTATTGTCGAAGACCACTAAAGTTACTGTCAAAGCACAATAAAGCTACTGTAACATCACAGTAAAGCAAAGAACACTAAAGCTACTGTTAAAGAACACTAAAGCTATTGTCCAAGAACAATAAAGCTACTGTCCACGAACAATAAAGCTACTGTCCAATACTGGATACGAAAAAACCAATAAAGCTACTGTCAAAGACCAATAAAGCTACTGTCCAAGAACAATAAAGCTATTGTCCACGAACAATAAAGCTACTGTCCACGAACAATAAAGCTACTGTCCACGAACAATAAAGCTACTGTCCAAGTACAATAAAGTTACTGTCCAAGAACACTAAAACTACTGTGGCCTTATTTCAGTAAAAAATATTAGGTGGCCTTTTGAAAAATAAGGCCACCCAAAATGACCTTATGTCTAATTGGCCCTATTTTTTTTTCTTCCACAACACCACCACCAAGTCACCAAACTCGTAGCCAAGCCACTACCACAAGCCACCGCGACTCACCCTGTAGCATGCCAACACCACCCAGCCTGTAGGTCACATCGTGTCCATCTCTTTGTTCAAGGTGGAGAATTGCAATTGTGGGGTGGTCGGCGCTGCAATTAGGTTGTGGTGGAGCTGTAATTGGTGAAGGAATTTAGTGATTATTCAACAATTTGTAGTGTATTAATTATTTCATTATTATCTTTAATAGTCTTTTTATATCGGGGTAAAATTGTCTTTTACTAAATGAAAGTGGTATAGTGTGAAATGAGCAATTAGTAAGATGGTACTAGCCAAAAAAAAAGTAAGGTGGTAGTAGCCCCACCTTTATTTTTTATCCTAATGTATCTGTGGCATGCATTAAGACTTACAGACCAAAAAAAAGAAGAAAAAAAAGAGATGCATCGCAGCATGTATTATGTGAACTTAGAGAAAGTGAATGATGGTGTTTTGGATTTTAATTAAGATGCGATACATGGCAAATGGAGTTGGGTTGGTGAAAATGCAACCTGCAATTCTGCATGCAACACAAATGGCATAGAACGTCTTGGTAGGGTTGCATCACACCAGCAAATTAATTAAGGACAATTCAGCATGACTAATTGAGATGCTTAAGAGCATTACCATGAACTCTATTAGAATGATAGAGATAAAGGGTACTCAATTATTAGATTTCATTTCTAGTTTTTTTTTATTACATTGGATGAGATCGAACTTGTAACTTATTGTAGATGAGATCGAACATTGTAATCCTCATGAAGCTAACCCTGTTTTTGAACTTTGTAATTCTAATCCTATTTTCCATCTTTCTCCTTGAATTCTTCCTGAGTTTCGATCCCCACATCTATTGCGACATCATTGGCAGAAAATTCAATACCATAGTTTTTTGTAATGATCTTCAGATAATGGTCGTAGGGTGGTGGCAACGGTTGGCCACCCCTAGTGCACTTCTTCTTCACCAAATTTTTGTCTTCAACAACAACATTTTCCGCCTGCAAATTCACAGAAACCAGAGTTGTAGGGGTGTTATTGGGAGTGACACCGTTACCTGTGACAGCAAGAACAGATGGTTCGGCTTCTTTTAAGAGCCACTCTATGGTTTGGCCATCGGTTTTGTGACCAAGCTCACGAGTGAGCTGAAAGATCCGAGCAGCACAAATGGGTGGTAGGCGGATACGGCGGCCACGATCATCAACCTTTGTATGGTTGTCTTTCAATGAAGCTTTGCCATGGACCTTATTTCTACTGCTCGAGGCATTTCTTGAGAAACTTGGATTTGTTCCCATTGTAAGCAAATAGGTTATTTAGCACACATGAGAGATCGAGCTCGAGAATTTGCCTAGGGTTGGTGATCGATAAGGGGTTGCTTGTTCTTGTATATATAAGTATTGAAATCTGAAGTGCCTCATTTTATTGCCAATGATATCTTCCAGCCACGTTACTAAAAGTGGCTGAAAATTTTATTTCTTACCTTTAAATTTAATTTTTTTTCTTCTTTTGAGCCTAATTCATGTATGTGGGAAAATGACGAGGTTCGAAAAAATCAAAAAGACAGAAAACGACAATATTGGCTAAGATTGTATTCGATTATAATCGGATATTGGCACGAAGATCTTCGTTATAGTTTACATGCATTTGTCCTTAAAAAAGAAGAAAATGACAATGTATGAGGTGTAATTTTTCATTTTTTTTCCTAACAGCGTACGTGGTTTTCTTTTTGAAAAATGAGGGTTAGGTGTTTAGTTAATTTTTTTTTCCTATGTTTTATTTTCCCAGGTTATCCCTTAAACATCGAGCTAGATCCCTTAAATGAGTGTATTGGCCAAACAAAAAAAATCCTTCCAATATGAGTGCTCCTTGTACCACTCAATAAACATTTTGGTCATTTCCATAACTTGGTGGCAGATTACTCCAGGGTACTAATGACACGTTTACTTACTTAGAATGAAAATGAAAATAAAAGAATTGATTCTAATGCATTAGTTCTAATGCGTGCGTTTACTAACACATAAAAGTAATGAAATGAGCATAGGTCCCACGGCAATGTCAGGAATCGATTCCTGAATCGATTACTGAATATTTCAGAGTTTGATAACCAAATGAGGACTAGGTATTATGAATGAATTATACCGGAATGCATTTTTTTTTTACCAAAAATATCTTTAGGTATTCAATGATACTGTTGTTTTGTTGCATTTTTTAATAATGTTGGTGGTTGCTGCTGCTTTCATTTTTGGTGCTACTTAATTGTATTGTTGTTTTGTTGCACATGACAAATGAGTGAATGAAGTCAATAGTTATATACAGTTATGGTGCCGATGAGCTGTGGTCTGTTCATTATTTGGAAAAACCAACACCATGGAGATCACATGTTCAAATCTAGCTCACTGGCATCATATATAGGATGGGTGGGTGGGGATAATCATAATAAGCAGCCTTCCAGCTTTGCAGCCTCTTTGGCTTTAGCGGAAGGAAATAAGCCTGTTGATATTGGACATATGGCAGGTGGCTCTGCGAAACAAAACTCCCAAGCTTACCTTCTTGGCAAGGTACTTACTCACAAGGAGGTGGAGATTCGTGCTCTACGAAATCATCTTCGTCGAATTTGGGTCATGGAGAAACCCTTTAGGGTTCAAGAGAAACCTGGTGATATGTTTCTTTTCTCTTTCGATGATAAAGGAGATAAGCAGAAGGTTTTGAGAGGTGGCCTCTGGAACTTTGCGAAGGCTCCCATGATGTTGGAGGACTATGATGGGATTAGTCTGATTGCCAAGTGGGTAGTTTCATGGAGTTGGACCAAAAGCTCTTCCGTAAAGGGGAGATTAGGGTTAGGGTTAGGCATGATATTGCTAAACCCATCTTGTTCAAAGAGGCTGTGAAATTGGCTCCTGGAGTAGAGGAAGTGGTTTTGTTCTTTTATGAAAACCTGGTGGGATGCTGCAAGGCATGTAGTCTGATTCTTCATCATGAACAGGTGTCACGACCCGAAAATTTACAACAATAATAAGGCATTTTAGCCTTTAATTACATAACAAATTCGGGACGTGTAGCATGGAATACCAATTACAATTATGCACTAGAATTTTTTTCTATTAATTCAAGTACAACACTCACCCATTCCATGCCCTCCAATGTAAATATTGACTCAATCTTTAGAGTCGAATATTACATTTCATAAATTTACATAATAAATTGATAATTCAATAAATTAAGTAAACTACTTCCTCAGAGTCTAATATACACCAGCGGAAGACTAACACCAGCTCAAACGGTTGATACTAGAATTCTCAACCAGTTCTCCAAATGCTGAAACGCATACCTAACCTGCATGATTAACCCTACACCATTGAATAGTGTACCGGGTTATATTAACAAACCCGGTCAGCTTACGAAGCTGGTATGAGTAACCTCGATTTATATTGTATTAACAAGTTATACAAACAATTTTATACAATTTAAAATATTGCATAATTAACTTACCAAAAACAGATCGTATAAAAGACCTTTTAAGATAGTCCAAATACGAAAATATATTTTGAAATCAAAATCAATCTCCTTTTGTTTCTAATTGAAACAATTAACAAATGCATCATTAACAAATGATATATATGCTCACATAATTATTCGATCAGAATAATATGGACTTTCCCCATTTTAGTGAATATTTTAGGATGACTGGTAAAGAACAAATCAAATCAAGTCCCAAGTCCCAGGTAACAAAATACCTAGCATGGGTAAAAATCCGCGTACAATCTGTACGGGTAAGCAAACAGCATACCAAGGTCTCCTACCAAAGCATGTACACTCAAGGTTGGCTCATCCTTCCTATGAGTCTAATAGTGCACTATCTGTAGGGACTTAAGCCCATTGCTTAACTACTCACCACCAAACTCAATTTACCAGTAATTCACTTTGGTACACATTAGTACTATTCTTTCAACTCCAATGTGTCTTATGCACAAATTCACTTAACAATAAAACAATAATAATGAATATTTCATTATATTGTTTGTCAAACACTCCACACTCATAAAACGATTAAATTTGCATTTTTCACAAAATATCGTTTCCACAAATCAAATATTCAAAAACAATATAAATATTTTCATATATTATTTTCCACTAAATCCCACGTAAAACAATAATAATGAACATTTTCAATATATTGTTTCCACTCCAAACAAAATCACTCAACATTAATATAATTGTTTTGTTACAAATATATTATTTTCCACTTTAACACCATCACCAAAAATACATATATTTTTCACGTAAATATATATATACGTGGTCATCCTCGCAGGAATGCCACTAATATCAACTATAGTTCATATTTAAAATTCATTTAAATTCATTTATTTTAAAAATCAATTTTCACTTACCGATGAACCGTTGTCGAACAAGTTCATTTGTTTAAAACCAACTATTTATTTTTAATAAATATTATTTCACAACCTAATAATTATTCTAATAAAATAATATGTGAATTTTATTCACCAACAAGTTGTTGTGAGAATTACTCACATTTAAACAATTAATTCAATCACCAAATTAATATTGTGAACTTTGTTCACTACAAATATCAAGTGAGTTTACTCACCTCTAATTCCAGCTGCGTCTTTAAATAGTAACCGAAAATCGACCAAAGCACGTACGCCTTACTTTTCGTAACCACCTATGATTATGCAATTTTAAATTAGCATAATACCCTTCCAAAATATTAAGAAAATGTCCGCAAATGTCACCTAAGACATCGGAACTATTTATCGAGACAAATTGATCAAAAGTCAACTGTCGGTCAACGTAAGTCCCACGTTAAATATTGATCGAACGGGTCCCACCGAAACTCCTCAACACAAAAATTAACAACAGGCTTATTTCTAGCATCTTAATAACATATCCGAAAATGATGACGATCCGACGGTCGGATTATCACGGATCTAACGATCCTTAACCCTCGATTAATTAATCATTAATCAAACGGTTGAAATTCAACGATCTCACCGTACAACATGTTTATAACTACAAGATTAACCATACGATTAAATTTGATAACTACCTCAAAGTCCAGATTGGAACGGATTGGATACGGCAGGTGTCCATAGCAATTGGGCTTTGGATTTCTGGCTTTGGGCCTTGGGCTTGGTCAACAGGCCCATTTGACTTTTTCTTTTTCTTTTCTTTTCTTTCTCTCCTTTCTTTCTTCTCTTCTGGTCCAGTGCTTCTTCTTTCTCTTCTCTTCTTTTTCTTCTCCGCCGCACCCATCATCTCTTCTTTCTTCTCTGTTCTCTTCTCCGCCGCACCCAACGCAACTCCTCTTTCTTCTCTGTTCTCTTCTCCGCCGCCCACAGCAGCTCATCTCTTCTCTTTGCACCCACCTTCCTGCTCCGCCCAATTCCCAGCCACCACAACATACCCAAAATCACCAGCTCCAGCTCAAGCCTGTGCTCTGTTCAGACCAGAACCACCTTCGAGCCCGACCGCACCTCCACTCTTCCTTTGCGCCACCAACCCCGTGCTCGATTCCAGCTCACTTAGAGCCACTGCGACGCCGCCGCTTCTTCAATTTCTTCCCACAACGATTCCACCGCGTGCCTAGTCCGCAAGAGAGGACGCCGCTGGGCTAGAACGGCGGGGATTCTGGTCAGAGATGGCACGGCTGTTCTGGGAATAACGGCAGTGCAGAACAAGCATGGGCTCATGCTTGGGTCACAGAGACGGCGGCTTTGTGAAGTTGGCAAATCTGATTTGAATAGAGAACACGGCGGTGGCTTTTAAAGTGGTCTGTGATTGATCAATTGGTGTTGAATTCTGATTAATTGTTGTGATGTGGGTCTGTGAATGAGAATTGCAGGTGGAGAAGTGAATTGATTGTGATTAATGGGCAGAGGCACGGTATTGAACTGTGGTGATGATGATCTGGTTTGTATTTTCATTTTGGGCAAACTTGGGCAATATGGTTTCTGGGTATTGACGAACAACTTCGAAATGAAAATGAAAACATAATAATAGGGAACATAGGAGAGGAGAGAAGGAGAGGCACTGTCTTGGGTGTAGAAATCAATTATGGAATTGATTGTTCTGCTCGGGTGGTGATGGTATTTGCAGACGAGAGAGAGAGAGATCAATACTGGGGAAGGTGAGTACCGGGGAGGTTGAGAGTGAGGGAGGAAAGAGAGAAAAGGATTAATTAATCCCTTAATCATTGATTAGAAATGAACGGCTCAGATTGAATCTTTAAGATTCAACGGCCACGATCGTCCGAACAAAAGAAATATTATAAAATTATTTCTTTTCACTTCAGTCTTCCGAAAATCATAACTCTTTCATACGATATCCGTTTTTGGTGAACCAAAATCCTACGAGCTCGTATCGACAAGCTCTAAAACTTTCGTGAATAAAGTTTTGCCAAATTCTCGACGAATAAAGAGTCAACTCTTTTGACCTCCCAAAACTTATAATTTTTCCGAGTTAAATATTTGTCTGCCCACAATTCCACAAATCTTACGAATAATTCAATAATTAATTCCATAATTTTCCAAGAAATTAATATTGAAAATCTGGGGTATTACAACAGGTATGTGTGGCTGCTGTTGATGCTGCTCCCATTGATCAAGCTTATTCCAATTCCAGTCCTCGGGTTTTCGATTTTGGCTCTGGTCAGGTGAAGCTGGGTCGATCAAGTTCTTTTACTTTTTCATCTCAGATTTCTCGAAGCCTTTCGAGCTCTATTTTTGCTAACCTGCTGCAAGTGCCATTGCCTAGAGACAAATGGGCAATTGTCATTCGTACTTTGGATGGTATTTCGGATGTAGATGTTTCCTCTGAGCCTGAAACTTTTCTTGGTAAGAGAGCTAGGATTGAAGCTATCTCAGCTTCGCCAAAGATATCTGAATCTGCTGAAGCGATTATTATCCAAGATGAGTTAATTAAGAGGAAACGAGGTAGGCCTCTTGGTGCTATGAATAAGATTCCAAAGGAGAAGAAGCCCAAGGAGATTGGTGGTCCTTTGCGCTTGACTTATCCCACAAAGACTCCTTGCCCTATTACTAAGGGCAAGGAGAATATATATATATATATATATATATATATATATATATATATATATATATATATATATATATATATATATATATATTATGTAGACTTAAGCCTACTTTCTATGTGTGTTTTTGCACTTGCATGGTTAAAGAGTATCCCTCTGCACCATAATTGAGTGCATTGGCAGTCCCTGGTTCATATTCTGTCTCGTGACGGCTTGCCTTGCCCTCCGCCATGGGATCCTGGTTGAATGCACCTTCGGGTGCTCCAAGTCGGGTCTTCTCCGAAGCTTCTGCCGACTTTAGCTTTTGCTTGTTTCTTCTTCTGTTGTTCTTTTTTTTTAGCTGGTTGTTTCTTTCTTTGCTTTAGTTTCCTTTAGTCTCCACTTTGTGGGTTGTTGACTATTTGGATATGTCCTTCCTTTAGTTGTCATTCGGACTTCTATTTGGTGTTTCTCTTGCTTTTGGCTTCTATGAAAGTATTCATTTGTCCAAAAAGAGAGAGAGAGAGAGAGATATATATATATATATATATATATATAGATAGAGAAAAGAAGCACGAAGCCCAAAATGTTCTACCTTTGAAAATGTCAAAAACAAAATACATATATATTATGTTTAGCAGATAATATAGCAAAAGGAGTTTATGTCTTGGTGGTTGAGGTCCAGACTTGGAAGTGGGAGGAAAGTGGTTCGATCTCCAGTGTTAACAAAAACTGTTGAGTTTTTGTATAATTATGCATTTCGGATGGTACGGTATATAACCTAACCTCGACCAAGTGTCTCTTCGGTGCGGTTCGGTATTTGCGGTGTCACATTGCCAGCACTAACGACAACCTTGGCGGTTAGTGAGATGCGGGAGAGAGAACATACGGTTTCTCATCAGTAAGTACTATAATATTTTATTGTAGTTATCAAATTATAGAAATTTTTGTTTTGTTTTGGGTCTTAAACTCGCTAGACCGATCGATCAAGGCTAATTCTGCTAACTGCTGATCAATTGGCTTAAGGACTCAAATCTAAATATATCATTATAAATTCTTGTATACTCATCATTATATTTTATGTGTATCTTAATTCATCGAAATCACAACTCAATGAGATTTTTTTGATTAGGGATTCTCTCCCCAGGAAGGATCCCTCCAACCCCCCTGAAGGTAAGCAGAGGAGACTAATCTCCCTTCACGGAACGGGCTTCCGCTGGCCACTGGTGCTTGACAGGTGCACGAACCCAAAGACCCCTCAAACTTGCCCAAGCTGGATTTCGAACTCCTGACCTCCTAGTACCAGGATGCAGGAACAGTCCTTCCCTAACTTGGGTGGTATAAGTTTTCCAACTTGCAGGAACAGTTCTCCCCCAATGAGACTTTGAGAATAAAGGTATATGTTTTTTTCATCAATATATATATATATATATATATATATATATATAAGGTGTTGTTATTAACACACCCTTGTGTGTTAATAACACATCCCTTCCTCTCTCTCTCTCTCTCTCTCTCTCTCTCTCTCTCTCTTCCTTTAATGCACACACCCTAGAGAGAGATAGAGAGAAGGTGTGTGTTAATAACAACACCCTATATATATAGCATTTTTCTCTATTATGGAGTTCCACACTTTTAAAAGTTGCGGAATTCCAATGTCAGCAGTCAGATCAAATCATTTAAGCAGATCTGATGAATGACATTGAAACTTCACAACTTTTAAAAGTACGGAGCTCCGTAGTGGAGAAAGTATGTATATATTTATATATTGGATATTATATAGTGCTACGACTGATGCTAGCTACTAAGAAAATATCCTCTCATCATGTTCTTATAACGGAAGCTCAGGTTCTTAACAAAGGTCTTAATGCTAGTATGCTCAAACATTATAAGAGAATACTTGTGGAAGGCAACTCCAAATCAGCCATTAATTGACTGCATCAACCAGATGTGTATGTCACTCCAATGAAGATCAAAATAGTGACCAATGATATCTGATAGCTTGCAGCCATGTCAATTTGAAGCAATCTGCTTTAGACATGTTCTTTGTGAAGCTAACTTCTTGCGTGATGCTTTGGCATCGGTCACAACAATTTGGCTACTAGATCTTGTGAGCATAGTCTCCCTGTTTTTGTTTCTCAAGCTTTTCATTTTGATATTCTAGGTTCTGATTATATTGGTGATTTCATGTTGTAATTTGCGTTTTCATATAAATAAAAAATCTGCAATGTGTAACTTTTAGATGTTCGAGGTATTTCAAATTTATAACATTCACCTCAAGAGTCAAGATATTAATCGTAACTACTTACATATATGTA
Source organism: Rubus parviflorus (assembly GCA_029955375.1). Taxonomy (NCBI): domain Eukaryota; kingdom Viridiplantae; phylum Streptophyta; class Magnoliopsida; order Rosales; family Rosaceae; genus Rubus; species Rubus parviflorus. The sequence goes on from JARGGL010000010.1 coordinate 5,625,072, forward strand.
AATAAAAAATATATAAAAATGAATCTTATTGCATGACGTTAACTTGTGGTGCAGTCTTTTACTGCATAGTGGTAACATTCACTGCAAAAAGGAAAAAAAAAGTGTTTGGAGGTTTGGGAAATAATTGCCAAAGAATTAACCATGTTGGTATATATAAGCCCTTAGGGTCAGCCAAATATGTGAGAGAAAGTGAGAAATTGGATTAGGATGGGACTGTGTCATGGTTTAATTCTTTTTAATGTAACAAAAAAAATAAAAAATAAAAACCATGTTGGCACCTGTAATCATGTATTATTCACCTAATCCTTGCAATCTTGATTCTTACTTACACTTGGAAGCTCCGTCAAAATTAAGTTTCACACATGAATTTATAGCTAGGAGGATTCCAATGCGCTTCACTCTATTATTAGAGCATTTTCACTCTATTATTAGAGCATTTACACCCATTTTGGAGGGCAATTGCCAATTTTTAGACCATGTCAATCCACTATTCATCCGTTTTGACAATTGTCTTCCGTTTGTCAATACAGCAATCAAAGCCAATTCTGTTGCAAATACACTATTCAAATTTTAAATTTAATTTATTAATTAATTTTAACCCCATTGAATTTAAATTTGATTCAAATCCAACGATTGAATTTAAATAACTTAGGTGAAAAGTGTGTGCAGCAGGCCCACTTGCCTATGGGACCCATATTTCTCATAAGCCCAACACCAAAATTAAGCTATATTGCTTCTGGGTTTATCAAGTAGATAGAGTAGCAGATTTTTTTTTTTTAAATAGAAGAAACGATAATTTTATCCCCACCTACTCATCCCTAAATGTTAGTGTCTAGATGCCAGTGAGATTTGAACATATACGTGATTTCCACAATATTGGTTTTACGAATAACCAACATGCCATAACTTACCGACAGATAAAATAGCAGATCTGAGATGGGAGCAAGAAAGTAGATCTCATGGATTCTCTCTCCTTAGTCGTCAGTCTCCGACCACAACCGGCACAACATTGGCTGGCAATTAGAGTCAAGCAACACACCATCGTCTTCATGCTTCATATAGATCTCGGATCGGGTAGGTGTAATATATGTGGTTTTCAGACAAAAATATACATATTTTACAGGGTCGCGGGGACGGAGCGGGGAACCCATTTATCGGCAGGGGCAAGGATGGCGGGCAAGCCTTGCATTTGCTCAAAAGCCCCTCTAGGCCTCCATATTTATTAATTTTGTTTGAAAGAGCGTTTTTCAATATTAATAAAATAAAATCCAACAACTGAATTAACATCTCAGATCTCCGACTTTCATAAAGAAGAGTTGCATTATCCAACTTTCATAGAACAAACTTTTTTTTATTATCATAGAACAAACTTTACAAATGCGCGCATGAACTTTTTTGGACAGAGGGAGTCCAAATAATGTATGTTGTTTTGGATTTTAATTACGATGCGATATAAGAATAAATTGGAACACGCCAATTTCAGTTGGTATAAAAAAAAAAAATAACCTACAATTCTGCATGCAACACAAATGGGAAAACGTACAAGGCTACAAGAACATTAGAATGATAAGATTCATTGTTCAATGCATAAACTCCATTAGAATGAGACATAAAAGATTAAAAGAGAACTTACTAGATTTTTATTCTACTCTTTCTAGAGTACATTAGATGAGATCGAATCTGTGACCTATTCTAATTTTGATAATCTCTAACCCCTTCTTGAACCTTTTGTCACCTCCCTCTCTTGATTCTACTTTTCGTTTTGAGTTTGGATCCCCACATCTACGGCAACATCACTGGCAGAAAATTCCATACTATAGTTGTTTGTAAGCATCCTCAGATAATGGTCATAAGGTGGTGGCAACGGTTGGCAACACTTGGTGCGCTTCTTCTTGACCAAATCTTTCTCTTCTTCATGACTAACAACATTCTCCTGCAAATTCACAGCAACTGGAGTTGAAGGGGTATTAACAGGAGCGACACCTGTGCCTGTGGCGGCGATAATAGATGGTTCAGCCTGCTGTAAGAGCCACTCTATGGTTCGGCCATTGGTTTTGTGACCAAGATCACAAGTGAGCTGAAAGATACGAGCAGCACATGACTCTCCAATGCGGATACGGCATTGACTACCTTCAACCTTTGTGTGGCGGCCGTCGACTCTTGATGATGCTTTGCCATGGAGGACCCTATTTCTACTGCTCGAGGCAATGGTTGAAAATTTTCTTTCTCTTCCCATTGTAACCAAACAGGTTATTTAGAACATAAGAGAACTTTTGTGTTTTCTTGGGGTTACTGATGAGGGTTTTATACAAAAATATATGTCCTCTATAATGTATATTTGATTTTTTTGTTAATTATTAGGGTGAAACATTGTTGTTATTGTTCAAATATGTATTGAATGTTAAATGCTGCATTCTATTGCCAGTGTACGTAGCTTCATGCCACTTTACTAAAATGAATGCAAATTTAATTTCTTACCTTTAAATTTGGATGTGTTTTCGGGCCATATTCATGAATATGTGAAAATGAAAACTTGCGTAAAATAAAACGATCGAAATTAAGAAAGAAATTCACAGGGTCGTTAAGCCTGTCTTTTTACCAGATATTTGCATGGTCATCTCGTCAAAAAAGAAAAAGAAAATAACAATGTATCAGTTGTAATTTTCCTTTTATTCCCTAACAATGCATTGAGGCCGGTTTTCATTCCGGAAAATGTTGGATTAGGCTTTTGGTTAACATATACGCTTGTTTATTATTATTATTATTATTTTTTAAGAGGAAAGACATCCAGTCAAGCTGTGATGTCTAAACTATTATTAATAGTACTTGTGAGTACATCGAGGGGGACATATCGTGCGCCTAAACTCCGAGCACAATTATTCATATTCTCATAGAGAACATCCTGGATAATCACAGGTGTTTCTTCTATCCAAAAGTCATCAAGACTATAGCAACTAGCATGGTGCACTAATCTATTACCAACATATACGCTTGTTTATTACAATCCCTAAATTTGATTTGATTTTTTTTTTGTAGGAATATCCTTTTGTTTAAAGAGGAAGATGTCATATAATGCCCTTTTTGGTACATGATTGAAATAAAGTCCAGTTGATCTTGACAACTTGTAGCCTTCACATGGGATTCATAACAAGAATAACGTAACCCTTGTCATCTAACCCCCTTGGCACTCGAAATAACGCAACCATTGTCAGCTACGCCGATGCTGATTACTTATCAGACCCGCGTAAAGGACGTTCTCAATCTGGTTATGTATTTACCATTGAGAATACAGCGATATCTTGGAGGTCTCGAAAACAAACCATAGTAGTTACTTCGACAAACCACTCTGAACTACTCGCTCTCTACGAGACGATCGACTAAAGAGTGCGTAAGGCTTCGAGCACTTATTGGCAATATACGAAGTACTTGTGAGCTATCTCATGATCCTGATGAATCAGTTGTCATCTATGAGGACAACATTGTTGTTATTGATTAAGCTAAGCATGGTTACATTAAAGGAGACGCCACTAAGCACATCTCGCCGAAACTCTTCTTTACGCATCAACAACAAGAGCACCAGAAGATCGAAGTGAAGCACATTGGTTCAGAAAGCAACCACGCTGACTTATTCACTAAGTCACTACAAAAGATTCATTTCAGAAACACGTTCAGGCAATCGATCTTAGGAAGCCATCAGAGCTGCCTTAGAGTAAGGATTTATGCCTAAGTCAAAATTTCTGCACCCAGTCGTGTGCGTGTGAGGGGGAGCATCCCGACGAATGCTCGTATTTGATCGACGCTTGGCCAGTGTACTATTTTTATCCTTAGATCAAGAGTTTGTCCCACTGGGTTTACCTTGGCAAGGTTTTTAACGTGGCTCCATCCCGGCCGGCCACTGTCTAGATATTTGTCAAATCATTGACATTGATCACACCTTCACTAAGAATTGCCGAAATCAGGAGGAGTATCCAGTCGTATACTTTTAACCACCATGTACTATTTTCTCCTTCGATTAGAGGTTTGTCCCACTGGGTTTACTCTGGCAAGGTTTTGATGAGGCACATCTCTTGTGGTTAGTTTCTCCGCGCTCTGACATTTCATAGTATTTCGGCCTACATCATTCGGTAGCACAATTTTTTTCCTAAACTCCGATTTTTATCCCACAATGGGTTTTCTTGGACTTAAGGTTGTTTGTGTTGATATCAGCAAATGAATATTTGTTTTCGACTCTACCAAACTATTCTTAGCACAATGTTAATCGTAGTTCAGTTCTAATACGATGCTCGAAGATGAAAGAGTTCAGATGCAGCAAAATCAGTTTTTGGAAATCCAAGGGAGAGTGTTGTAAAACACCTAGTGGAGTGGTTGTCTAGTAAACTAACGTTCGTACTAGATACTACATACATTGCGCAAGACATCAATTCCTGGAGATTTGGTGTTCTCATGTTTACTTCATAAGGGTTACACTACTTATGAGAAGACATAAATAGGATGGTTAGTGGTGATAGTGAGGAAACTAAAGGGTTTCTCTTTATTATTGTATATCATGAATACACCTAAACTTCTCCACTATATAAAGAGGTTGAAGCATCACCATTTTCCACATCAATCTAATCATTCACAACTAGAGCAATAGAAAGCAACTTCTTGCTTTCTACACTTCTCTCTCTCTCTCTTTCGTTTTTCTATCTTCCATAGTTGAGTTAATAAGTGTCTTATAATAGAGCCAAGGTTTTCACCCACTAGAAGCAACCAGTGGCGGATCCACATAGTGGGCTACATACACATCAGCCTAACCCAAAATTTAGGTAAAATATTAATAAGTATAGGGCTAATATTGTAATAGCCCATAAAAAAATTACTAGGTTTAAATGACTAAACCTGAGTGCATGAGTTTAGTGAAAAAAACAAACAAAAAAGGAAATTATTCAGTACTCAATAGTAGTCCCTATTTCTTCTTTCTTCAATCCTCCCCTCAAGATAATCCAATTCCTCAGTCTGACAGTCTCTATTTCTCTTCCATTTCCTACAACAATTCCTTATTCCTCAGCTCAAAGCCTAATAATCAGAAGTTTGGAATACTCATCCATTTTCTTTGACAACAGCTTTTATAAAAAACAAAAGTAAAAATCCAATTTGGTACCTGAACTATTGTGAAAGGTACTTTTTGGTACCTACAAATTTTTTTTACCCAAAATGGTACCTGAACTATTGCACCATTACCTAAAATGGTACATCCGTTAACTTGGTCGTTAAGTTCGCCTACGCGGCGCATATTTGAATGAGAAATGCTACCTAATTGGACTAGGGTAAAAACCCAATTTGGTACCTGAACTATTACAAAATGTACTTTTTGGTACCTACAAATTTTTTTTACCTAAAATGGTACCTGAACTATTGTGTCATTACCCAAAATGCTACATAATTGGACCATACTTAACGACCAAGTTAACGGATGTACCATTTTGGGTAACGGCGCAATAGTTCAAGTACCATTTCGGGTAAAAAAAATTTGTAGGTACCAAAAAGTATATTTCTCAATAATTCAGGTACCAAATTGAGTTTTAACCCAAAAAACAAATAGCTTTTGGTGAAATTTTTTTAATATGCAAGTTTAGCCCACCCCATCTTCGGATCCTAGATAAACCACTGAAAGCCACACCTTTTTAGTTAAAGGAGCAGAGAAATGCCTTAAAATTAACTTCAATTTAACGGGTTGTCATGGATTAAAACCGTGAACCGGTGAACGACCCGCCCATTTGAGAGGCCTAGCTAGTTCTTAGAGACTGGAAATGTATTTTGGTTTGGCAGCTTTGCATCAAATTTAGACACCGGAAAAATCTTATGACCTGTTGCATCATTGATCATCATATACAAGACCATGATTGCTAAACTAGATGGCAAAAACAACTCAAGTGGGTGAATGGTGAAACGAGTAATGTTGAAAGAGTAAAAACACAAAATGTAAGGATGGTTTTTGAGCCGATAGTAGAAGCAAAAAATTATTATGAAGATTCTGGCGACAAGGATTATAGATTAAAACTCAAATTAAGTTTATCCAAGACGAGATGGCGTACAAATGAGGTAACTATCAAGGGAAGTAATGAAGTATGTGTCCCGAAGAATAAAATACACGATGAAAATTGATGGCATCGAAGAATAAAATACACGATGAAAATTGATGGCATAGAAGAATCGGAAGCAATGTGTGTGTCGCCAATTAAGCTACTAAACAGGCTTGTATTTTAGTATCTTCAAATGAGGCATACACAATTTACATGGAAGCATCCCAAACACACTGTCACAAGTTCATGAGCTTCCCAATTTTTCACCTCAGAACAAAAGCTGACCACAGTCCTTCAATTTCGAAAAGAAGAAAGGTAGAACCCACAAATCCAAGCAAATGTATAAATACTAAAGCTTTTAACAAATGTATAATACTGAAACATCATCAAAACCTAGTGGTTTGACTGGTTTCATTATTCTCGTTGATTATAAGTTACAACGGGCCTGAATTTTGGGCCCAATATTAAAGGGAAATTGAGTCTCCTAGCGCACGTTAGCATCGGGCCTTAAATTAACACACAAAATGGGCCCACGCTCAACGGTTCTGGAAATACAGGAAAGTTCTCGAACGTCATCAGTCCTCTCTAATAAAACCCCAAAACGGCAAAACCCTAAAAGCTGTGAGCCTCTTATCCACACGCACCACTACTTGTATACTCGCTCTCTCTCTTGCAAGTAACGACCCTCTGAAGCTTCGAAAATGGCGTCGGCCAACGCTCTCACTTCTGCTTCCATTCTCTGCTCTCCCAGACAGGTACTGGCTTCTTGGATTTTGCCCACTTATTCGAATTGAAGGAATTTCTGCGGTTTTGGGTTTCATTTGTGCTCTCTCATTTCTTGTTAGCCAAACAGGGTTTAGTCTCTGTAGCTTGAATTGCTTGCTATTATTGAGATTGGTGGTGGGTTCTTGTTGCCACTGACATTCTGAGAGAAAATGCAGGTTTTGATAATTGGGTGTTTGCTTGTTGGTTTAGGTTGCATATTAAAAGCATAGGTTTGACTGATGGTTTTGATGAAAAGTTATGGGCTTGGCTCAATTGCTCACAGTTCAGTCTTTGGTGTTAATTATGTGTTAATTTTGCAGAGCTTGAGTAGGAGGGTAAATCAGCAGCAAAATAATAGGCTGAATTACAAGCAATCAAGGGGCAGGTTTGCTGTGAAAGCCGCCGCAAAAGACATAGCCTTTGACCAGGACTCAAGGCGTGCTATGCAGGCTGGCATTGATAAGCTTGCTGATGCTGTTGGCCTTACTCTTGGTCCTAGAGGTTGCCTCTCTATACTTCGTCAAATTGGTGTTCTTTTCAGTTGTATTTATATCCTATGAGGCCATTTTAGATGTCTTAGATGTGGATTTGTAGAGGAATCCGAACCCCTGTCCTGCTTTTGTGGTTCCTTTCATGGTGTGCACGAATTCGTAGTTTTGATTTTTGTGTTTTTGTATTTCTGAAGGGAGGAATGTTGTCTTGGATGAGTACGGTAGTCCCAAAGTGGTGAATGATGGAGTAACAATTGCTAGAGCTATTGAGCTACCTGATGCTATGGAAAATGCTGGTGCAGCTCTCATTAGGGAGGTTGGTGACCTTCATGTTTGTTATATTTTCCTTCAATTAGTACTATCCTGTGTTAGTGATTGTGGGGCTTATTTTTGCTTATCATGTTACCTGGATTCAATTGTGGGGTTTAGGTTGCTAGCAAGACCAATGACTCTGCTGGTGATGGCACAACAACAGCATCAATTCTTGCACGGGAGATAATCAAGCTTGGGCTTTTGAGTGTCACCTCTGGTGCAAATCCTGTTTCAATAAAGAAGGGGATTGATAAAACTGTACAGGCATTAGTGGATGAGCTAGAGAACAAGTCTAGGCCTGTTAAGGGTCGTGATGATGTTAAAGGTACTTTCATATAATGCTTTGCTGTAACGAGTGCTATTGTATTTCATTAAGTTTACCTTCTCACATTCTTGAATTGATCATTTGTTTTCCTTACAGCTGTTGCAACTATTTCTGCTGGGAATGATGAGCAAATTGGAACAATGATTGCTGATGCTATCGACAAGGTTGGACCTGATGGTGTTTTGTCCATTGAGTCGTCATCCTCGTTCGAGACAACCGTCGAAGTGGAAGAAGGAATGGAGGTGTGTTTGCATATTGTATATTTTATAATTAGCCTTGTAAGAAAAGACTATATGATTACTGTCTGACGTATATTGTCGTGTATTGCAGATTGACAGAGGATATATCTCCCCTCAATTTGTTACCAACCCGGAGAAATTGATTGTTGAGTTTGAGAATGCAAGAGTCTTGATTACAGACCAGAAGATTTCAGCTATCAAGGACATAATTCCCCTGTTAGAAAAGACCACTCAGTTGAGAAGCCCTCTGCTTATAATTGCTGAGGATGTCACTGGGGAGGCATTGGCGACTCTTGTTGTCAACAAGTTGAGGGGTATACTTAATGTTGCTGCCATCAAAGCTCCAGGTTTTGGTGAGCGGAGAAAGGCTCTCCTCCAAGATATTGCCATTTTGACGGGTAAGTAATTTGGTTTATTTTATCAACTCTATATGTTCATAACATGACTAAGGTCCATTGATATCAAGCTTCGAAGGAGTTTCTTGTACCCATTTCGTTTTGAGTTTTAACATTAACAAAATTGATATAATATATTCCTTGTGTCTATTCTCTGTATGTTCAGGAGCTGAGTTTCAAGCCAATGATCTTGGTCTACTGATTGAGAACACCACAGTTGAGCAACTTGGTTTGGCCAGAAAGGTGACAATCTCGAAGGACTCCACTACCATCATTGCTGATCAAGCATCAAAGGATGAGTTGCAAACAAGAATTGCACAGTTGAAAAAGGAGTTGGCTGAAACTGATTCTGTATATGACTCTGAGAAACTGGCTGAGAGGATTGCCAAACTATCTGGGGGAGTTGCTGTTATAAAGGTTGGAGCTGCTACCGAAACTGAACTCGAGGACCGTAAGCTCCGTATTGAGGATGCCAAGAATGCCACTTTCGCTGCCATAGAGGAAGGGATTGTTCCTGGTGGCGGTGCTGCATTGGTGCATCTCTCAACTTATGTCCCTGCAATCAAGGCCAGACTTGAAGATGCAGATGAGAAGCTAGGAGCCGACATTGTGCAGAAGGTAACAATCATGCCTTAAACCCTGAATATGAAAATTGAAAACGCTATGTATTATTTTTGAAGCAGTAAGCAAATAACAAGTTCCATATTGGGTTTTAGCTTCGTGAGCCAGAACTTGATATTTGGAATCTTGGGCTGCTTCAGCTACTTGGACTAGTTGCATATTCAATAACCTTGGGGTCTTTCAATTTTAATTCGTATACTGTGTAAATTTCTAACTTCTTGTTACTGAATCAATTTGCCTGCAGGCACTGGTAGCACCAGCAGCATTGATAGCTCAAAATGCTGGAATTGAAGGTGAAGTGGTGGTGGAGAAACTAAAAGAGAGTGAATGGGAGGTTGGCTACAATGCAATGACAGACACATACGAGAACTTGGTGGATGCTGGTGTTATTGACCCAGCAAAGGTTACAAGATGTGCTTTGCAGAATGCTGCTTCAGTCGCCGGAATGGTCCTAACCACTCAGGCTATTGTGGTGGAGAAGGCCAAGCCCAAGTCACCTGCTGCTGCTGCTGCACAAGGACTTGCCGTGTAATATGTAGTCTTTTTAGGTAACCCGAATTTTGGTAGAGAGGTCTGTTCAGTGCATTTCGGTTAAAGATGTTTGATAAAACTTCCTTTCGTACGGATTTGACAGGATTGATTGTTTCTACATAAAATTAAGCTGGAAGTGTTGTAATATCAGGTGATTTTGGAGCATTCGGTTTGTTCGTCTCCCTGATAACTTAATCTCGTTAATACCAACTTGGCATTGGAAGACACTGCATGCAACTTAAATCCCTTGATACTTGGAACACCTGAATACATTTTAATTCACCAAAGGCTTAAGCGGTTAGCAGAACAATGAAACTATTGTGCAACTTAGCTCCATGCAATGGTAGACTAGTTCGGCTCAATCTCGAGCTGGTAATCTGGTATACTATTATAGAGAGTTGGTCTACCATTAATATATCGTAAATGTTTCCCTTATGAATTTCATCCCTTGCTTATACCGATGAATTGACAATTTACAAATATAGCAAGTGTTCAGACATTTTATATGCTAAAGAAACACCGGGGACTCCTCATCATCTCCCAAGTTGGCTATGTCACATCAAAGCTAAAAAATGCATGCAAAATTCTGGGTCATATTAAAATGGAACTGAAGTTGATGAATCTCTAGCGTTGATATATATTACATGCCCACCAATATATGCAAATATTCCACGAGACAAGGTAGAAAGAAGCACTGTGACTCTGATGAACAAAACTCATGGTCAATCTATTTAGGTTATGCCAATTGATAGATGACGTTATTTTCTACCAAAAGCATAAGAGGTTCTAAGACATCTTCTGCTTTTTGAAAATTATATGCGTATATAGTACCACAAATCTCTGTCGCCTGGGTTTGTACTTTTAAATCAGATTTCAACCTATCAGCTTTTAAAAGTTGAAGAAAAGATGAGTTGCCCCAATCTGGTATTTCATATGTAAAGCTTGAAAGTTGGACAATCATATAGTCTTTGGTTGGTTTTTGCTTTATTTTTTACATAATGAACGCATTTCACTTTGAATGATTGTTCTAAGTGCTTGCTTTTTTGTTTTATTTATTTTTCAATGCAAAAGTTATGATTGCATAGAGATATATTGCAAACTATACAAATTAGAATCTAGAATAGTTAAGATCTATGTACTGCCTATATGAAAATATGTATATTTTATTGGAAACCAAAGAAAACGAACCAAAATAATAGAACAAAAACCCAACTCCCTACCAGTTAAATATAGGTTTAAATTTATTTTACCTCCCTGATTTTTACACTTAAATTTATTTGTACCCTTTGCAATTATAATTTCATCACGTGTTCTTACACTTTCCAATTTCATCACATGTGCCCTTGCATTTTATAATTTCATCGATCATAGTCAACTGTTAACATGTCCATTAATTTTTTTGTTAATTGTTGATGTGGCACTGTGTCATGTTAGTTCCATGTCCGTTAATTTTTTTGTTAATTGTTGATGTAGCAGTCAACGAGTACTACCACCATCAAGCTTGGCCCGCAAAGGAAAAGAAGTTGCAGAAGAACGAGAGGATCCACACCATGAATCTAATTTCCTATATATGGACTAGGCAAAGCGAAACCTTAGATTGAGTGTCACATCTTAGGTTTCGCAGCTACTCTTACAGTAAAAGTGTTTAATGAAGTGTTTAATAATCAAAATCATTTTTTGTAGCCTTTAAATTCAAATAGTCCAAAACAATATGTGAACAAATACACTCATGTGTGTTGTTGAAGTCCAATATTGGGTCAGCGGGTCAAGAGGCCCTCGTCGAGGTAGAGATTTACAAATCCTCCAAATCAAGCCAGCGTGACTAGAACTTACAAGAAATATGAAATCTAGCAAGAGGACACCCGTGTGGTGCCGGTCAAAGACCTTCCAATGACACCAGTGTGGTGTTGGTCTGTTTGGAATTGTTTTTGAAATGTCTAAAAGTGTTTCAAATGTGGCAAAAACCACTTTGTACAAAAAAAACACTTGTCAAGTGCTTCTCAAAACCACTTTTAGTGCTTCTAACAATGTCCAAGACACTTTTTTTTTTTGGAGGAGAAGAAGCCTTTATTAATGAATGGAAAATTACAATGCAAAGAAATGACCAATTGTGGGATATATGTCCAAACAATTAGAATGGCAAATTATTTCCCAATTGAGCTAGCATATTTGCTGTATTGTCAACATCCATCTTTATGTGGGATATATGGTCCCAATTTCAAAAAAAATATGGTCCCAATTAATTTCAATTTTTCAAGATTCCAGCTTCAATGTTTTCTTGCATAGTATGTGCATTTTTCTACTACGACAAGCATGTTTGTTAGCCAAAACATGTAAGGACAGTAGACCCATACCAATGTATTGCTTCGAGATCTAGGGTTTTGAAAGTTGTCACAGTGACGACGTCTTGCGCTTTGCGAGTTTTCCTTTTAGATTTTCACGGTTTGTCATTTGCGCGGGTGGGCTTTCCATGTTGCCATGGTGATTTGAGCCCTATGTTTTGCTCAATTGAATCTAAATTGATCAAGTTCTTTGTTAGTTATTACTTAGTTTACTATCTTTTATTTTTTTTAAATTACTAACTAGATATCAAAAAATATAATCGTAACTTATTTTTCCACGCACCTTGACACACACCCCTGAGTCCCCTCACAAGTAACTTTCCCGTTGCAAGTTTCTTTCTCTTCAAACCTAGCTAGCTATATCGCCAAATCTTAGTGTTTGAAAACTTTGGTGGTATGTACCAAATTGCACTCTATGTCTCTATTCATTAGTATCTAATACCCTCTATATGCAAAAACACACCCTTATTTTATTCACAAACCTCTCTAGCTAGATCAATTGTGGCCGTTCTTCTTGCTTAGGTCCTTTAGTTTCATTGCGCAAATAGTCAAATATGGTCCCTTGTTCATTGCTCAAATTAGGTAGCATCGAAAACCAAATTTCAATATTCCCTTACTTTGGTGTCCTTTTTTAATACAATTTCTCTTTCTTTCTTTTTTCAACACCCATATAAAAGATGCGTTGCTCAAAACTTTGGGTTTACTTTGGTGTCCTTTTTTGATATAATTATTTCCAACCCATCTGTTTGAATTTATATTTAGGCTTTGAGAAAAATGAAGAATCATATTCTATTTATTAAAGAATTATCCTTAAAAATTGTGGAAAGTTCAAACGTGCAAGACATGCAATCATGCTTATTCAAACTGAAGGTTGACGTTTGCCAAAAAAAAAACTGAAGGTTGACGAAGAAAACTTCAATACGTTGACGGCTTTTGAGGATTGTTTAGAACATTCAACATCTTGATCATCGTTGAGATGGATCACATTGAAGTCCAACATGTTTGTACGTGAAGCCTAATTCTTGTGGGATATGGCCGTGGGTCGGTGTTTTGGGTGGAGTCAACCTTGTCGAATTTGCAATTTCCGGCACCTTGACTGATGCCGCCGTGTCGGTTAAGCAACAATTGTTGCTTCATTCATGTTGCCTCAATTTGATTCATCAGCGCGCTACACTAGAAGATCCTGATTAGACCACGACACGCGTGGGCCAATGGAAATGACAAATAAAATAGACGGATACGGTATTTAATTCAACACTTAAATGACTTTGGTAAGACTAATAAGTTATTAGTTATTCTCAAATTGGTGGACATATTTCTTAAATGGAAAATAAATAAACGCTTCCATTTATTAGAATCTCACTGACATCTAAAGAAGAGGATAAAAATTGTCGTTTTATCTAAAAAAATAATAGAAAAATATAAACTTTCCTCTCTTTTTTTTTAGTTACAACATTCCTCTCGTTATGGTCTTTTTTCTTCTTCCTTTTTTTGCCAGTTGTTTTACCATGTTAAAATTGGGGGTTGGAACTTGGAAAGATGGTTTTTGACTTTTTGTGTAAAATAGCAGAGCATCACATGCCGGCCAGATTACTATTTTTTTATCTTTAATGGATTCATGGTGCATGAGCTCATGTGTTTGTGTTCTTTTGTTCTTGTTATTGTGTGTGTTATAGGAAAAAGAAAATTAAAATGAAATGGGAATAGATCGAAATGAAGTAAGAATCGTATTTTGTACTTTTACTAAACATAGATTTTAATAAATCTCTAAGGGGTTGATGGGTTGGTAACTTGATTTGGCTGCAATTGTGGTTACTCAAGTTTGATTCTCACTACTTCCAAAAGGATAATCCTCCTGGCGCTAGTGGAGTTTGGTTAGTAGGACAATCGTTGGAGAAAAAAAATTAGAAAAATTAAAAGTAATTGTAACCTCAGACATCAGTCGGTCGAATTCATGCCTATTGTGCGAGCCTTAATTCACCCGTTACACATGCAAGTTGTGATGCCAAATTGTGTGATCGAGATTTGTCTTTTTTTCTCTGTGGTGTACGCCAATTTCAAAGTTGCTCGAGGATGTAAAGTTTAGAGGGGGGAATTTATCCTCGACTCAAAAAAAAAAAAGATTTAGATTTTTTTTTACTTAAATATTTTGACACGTTTCAAATTAAGCGGTTATGTCATTGGATCAAAGAATCAACTATCTCGAACACGCACAAAATTTTTGAAAATTTACACCATTACTTTTTAAAAAAATAGACCAATATCCCCCTAGTTGTCAAATTCAAATTTTTTAGGATGCCTTTCAATTTTGTTTTTGTTAGGCAAAAAAAAAAGAATTAGAACTCATGTTTGGCTCGTGAGTATACAAATGCCTTTCAATTTTGTTTTTGTTAGACAAAAAAAAAAGAATTAGAATTCATGTTTAGCTCGTGAGTATACAAATGCCTTTCAATTTTGTTTTTGTTAGACAAAAAAAAAAGAATTAGAATTCATGTTTAGCTCGTGAGTATACAATTGTCCAACATAGCCTTGGAGTTGTGAGAGAGAGAGAGAGAGAGAGAGAGAGAGAGAGAGAGAGAGAGAGAGAGAGAGAGAGAGAGAGAGAGAGAGAGAGAGAGAGAGAGAGAGAGAGAATTGACCATATCTTAGTCACATACTCACATTAGTCGCATACAAGGAAATTCTGCAATCACCCGAACACTTAGTGTTCGGGCATATGGCAAGCATCCAACCCACCTCTATCCCACCCCACCCCCCTGCAAATGCATCCCCCCTCCCTCCCCCTCCTTTCCCCGGGTACTGAAGAAGCACCCCATGTATGCATTTTTAAAAGTATTATGGAATGTCGGTGTTAAAAAATGAAAAAGAAGTTTACCAAAGTAGTAAAATATTCTCTTTCAGAGCAGGCCTGCTGTAGCAGTAGACCAATAAGGCGCGCCAGAAGGCGCTGAAACTTTTTTGAATTCCAACCAACAGTGAGGTTTCCTTGAACGGTGTGCCAATACCGCGTCGTTTTTTTTCTTTTTCTCTTTTGCCCCATCTTTTCACGTTTCTGTGTTTTGTTTTTTTATGACCGTGTCGTTTACGTGTTCCAATTGATTATTGGCTTTAGGTTGGTATTTTGTTACCTAGATTAACGGCTGGTCTAATCTAATTAAATCAAAAGTTCAAAACTACTCTTTTGCGTTTTAATTGTTTTTTGGATGAACTTTTTTTTCTTTTTTAATTGTTTTTTGGAGTTTTGAACTTTGAAGTGGTCTTAGTCATGAGGTTATATTTGTCAACGAAATTCCAATGTTGTTTAGTATGGATTTCTATGGCACCGATAGAGGGAGCTTTTGCAGCTTAATTCTTTTGTTAATTCACCTTTATCATTTTTAAGGGGCGTTTATCATAAATAGTACATGACCTAAGGGTTGTACATTACTTTGGTGCCCGACATTTCAAACCCGACCCAATTTTGGTACCCACATTCAATAACTCCGTTTAAAACATGGCCACATAATTTTTTTTTCCTTGAGTTTTTTTTTTCACGGAGTTATTGATGGTGGGTACTAAAATTGGCTCGAGTTTGAAAGGTCATGTACTAATATGATAGTTTTTAAATGTCGGGTATCAAAGTGATGTATAACCCTTAGGTCATGTACTATTTATGATAATTCCCCTTTTTTTAGTTTTAATTTTAATTTCATAGATATTATATAGAGACGAGATTTATAGTGGTTTAACTACCTCAATGTGAGGGTAGGCTACGTCCATTTAGATGTAGTAATCATTATAGGGTAAAAAAAATTACAAGGGAGAGCTAGGAGCTCTAGAGAGTGAATGGGAGTGAGAGTGGGTGACCTCTCTAATGGTGTGAGGGTGTCCTTATATAGAAGTGGAGGGCCCCTCTTACAAGTGAGTTAGGTAATGAATACTTATTACAAATATGCAATTGCCCTATCTATTTATGTGATGGGGAGCTTTTTATAGATGTGCAGCTCTCTCATCCATATATTTGGTATCGTCATGAATATTCTTTCTAACTTGGCTTAGGCGGATATCAGAGTCGGACATCTGGTAGTAACAATCGTGTTTGAGACTATAGAGTCAGGTCCAATTTCGAGAGGTCGAGAATGATAGCTTTATGTTCACGCTTCACAATTCTAGCGATAAAAATCATGTTTTTTGTGGCTATCCCTAGACTGCGCTCATATCGTCTTGTAAATGACTAGCATAAGTTGTTGTGGGACCGAGCTAGATGTTGTAAAATCTAACCTAATCCCTAAAAAACCATAAAATAAGCCATCATATAGATAAATAGATCTATAAAAATGGCTATGAAAGCCTAACCCTAGTGAAAAACTTGACCTGTAAGGCCTAAAATACTAGGTCACCCCACAAACAAGGACCAAACCATAGATCCCACAGAGATCACCGTCGAGCCACATTGCTAGGAGCTCCATCTAAATACCACCATGGAAACCGAGAAGTCCGTTATTAAAAGACAACACCGAAGAGAGCCCTTACGTTAGCCCCCCAACTGAAAAAGCCCCTAAAAGCTATTTAGAGGTTTTTTTAATTGGAGTAGAAATTGAAAAAACCCTCGACACTACAACACCAACCAAGACATAACCACACTTTGGACCAGTCAAATAGCCTATCAAAACCCCTAAAGGACACAAATAGTGTCCACCACGACCACCAAACAACAACTGCACCACCAAGAGATCACAACCACTTCGGACCACCAAAATAAGGATTGTAGATCCGCCAAATCCTGCAAACCCTAAACTGTAGACCACCAGATCAACCACCAAATATACCGCAAACGAACCCAATTCTGTCGACAACTACCACCACCACCACCCGAACCAAACTTTGCCCACACCGGAGAAAGACCTACCAACCCATCACAAAATGAGATCGTCTCGATTCGTCGAACAACACCCATCATAACCCACTGGTCATGACCAGAAACCAAAATCGGTAACAACCAAGTAGACCAAGAAGAGGGTAGAGAGAGGATCTCGAAGTAAGGAAAACAAAAAGCCTATGTATGCAACAATGGGAGCTAGTGTGACTGTCAGAATTGAAGAAAAACCATTTCCCTAGGTTATTATGTATTTATTCGCTAAACATTAATACAATGATGCTATTTAAAAAAAAATTATAAGTTCATATGTTTTTTTTTGTTACACTAGAGTAGGGATGGACTCAATTTCATCGGTTTGGTTTTTTGGTACTAACCAAAACCGCACCGAAAATTTGGTTAACCGGCATATCGGTTCAGTTTCGATTAATCCGACAAACCAACATTGCCTTTGATTAGAGGAACACTGGAGGGGTTCGAACTCTTAACTTAGCATAATCTTTACTCCATTCTCCACTATTTCTCACCACTAGTTAAAATGTTAATCCTACAGACAATATCGAGTAAGGTCTAATTCAAAAAAAAAAAATCGTATTTGCAACCAACATATATATATATATATATATATATATAAAGGAAAATTTTCACTTTTTTTAAGAATGTGAATCTATATAAAAGGAATAAAAAATCAGAAAAGCAATGTTAAAATTAAATTTTAACTAAAGAAACTAAGGAAGGTAAAACCAATTAAATTAACTAAAAGAACAACTTAAAACTGAAAACCAAAAACCAAAACGTTATTCGCTCAAAAAAAAAAACAAGTTTTTGTTACGAAGATAATGGTAAAGTAAACCGAACTTGAATTTCCACGAGTTCTTTTATGGCTGCATTAAACGCCGAGGTGACCATAAAATGCCTCCTTAAATCGCTATCCTTCATTGTTCAAAAAAAAAAACGCTATCCTTCCGCAATGACCATTCTCCCCTCTCCTTGACCTACGAGCCCGGGCCCACACCTTCCCCTTATAAATCCCGAGGCGAAGGAATTGAAATTGTCGCAGCGAACGAAGCCCAAATCCGTCATTTAATCGCGGAGGACGAGAGAGAGCGAGCGAGAGAGAGAGAGACTCGTGGAGGTTGCTGTGAGCGATGCGTGGAGGGCAGGTGGTGAGTGGTGAGACAGTAAAAGGCCGAGATCCCGGTCTTTGAAAAATGGCGGATCTCAAACCCTTCTTCGCTTCGTCTTCTACATAACACCACAATACGACTCATACAAACAAACTCAATCCACCGATTTCCAGGTTCCGTCTTCTCTCTTCTCTTGCATTGTTCCTCTAATTCCTGCATTGCCTCCGATTCTCACTTTTTCTCTCGCTTGACCTTCTCCTTCGTGTTTTCCACTGGTTTTGCATTGCGTCAATTTCGACTTTTTCTTCTGCGGAATTCGTGCCGCGCATTCCGATTTTGATGATCTGAGCTTCAGTTTTGATTTTTGATGTTCGTGCAATTCTTGCAGAGATGAGTGAGTCGGCGAAGGTTTTGTACATAGTGGTGGTCGACGGCGAGGATAAGAGAGAGAAAAGGAAAGAGTCTTTTCGGTATACGCGTCCGGTTTTGCAGAGCTCTCTGCAACTCATGGGATGCAAACCTCGACACGCCTTCAAGGTATATACAAAGTTTTTGAATTTCGGATTGATTTGTGCCAAATCGTTGTTATTTTGGTATTTGCGTTAATCTATAGGGAAAGGGAAAGGTGTGTTTCTATATTTTTGAATTAATAATTACTGTGATGGTTGCAGAGCTGTGGAAGGTGTTTTTGGGGTAGATCTGGGTTTGGATGAAACTGTTCTGGAAATTTTGTGTTACTTTTTCAGAGTCTTCAATCTTACGTAATGTTGATGAACGTCTAGCTGAAAGAATTCTAATTACGGTCTGGTCAATGAAGGCTTCTGAACTGATTTTTAGTTTATTATAGTAGGTGTATTAGTCTTGTTTGTACGATTGGACTTCTTCGAGTCATTTGTGCAAGATGTCATTATCACAGATTAGTCCGGGTTCCTCTAAATTTGATTAAAAGAAAAGTTGGGCTATGACCATTATACTGTTCTTGTGTCACCTTCAACATCCTTCTAAAACATTCTGCTGGTGGAGCCATTATCTCTTGTTTTGGTTGAACCACCTTAACTGATTTTCTCTCGTCTGTACATTTAGTTTCCAACTATCCTTCAATTTTAGGTCTCTTGGCACCCTTATTTCAACAGTTGACCTTGTTGGTTGATATGTATCTCTTATTTTCTGCAATAGTGTTTGTTGAGTTACATTGCAGTGTGCTGACTCAAGATGTCATGACTTAACATTGATACCTGGGTTTAGAAAGATCCTTCATGTTCTATATATAATTGACCATTATCTTGAGAGTTTTGTCCAACCCGAACGTAAATGGGGTACGGTTTCTTGAGTGTGAATTCCTTGTTTGTTCGCACACTTTCAAGTGTATCAAGTGCTGTCTGTGCTGTGAAATTGACAAGATGATGAACTGTAATTGTATTGTGTTCCATTCATATTTGATATATAATAATCTAATGTGGGAAAAGTTATCGTTTGCTTTTCCTATCTGTCGGTATATCAGCGATCATACATTTTAAACTGTCAAAAGCTTGCATATGCTCATCTGATTCTTTCTTTTTTGGTGGTTTTTGTTTGTTTTATAACATCACTGCTTGATTTTTTTATGGGGCTCCTAGGCTTCATGTTTGTTCAACAATATGCATTATTTTGGGGATATTTATGTCAACTGATAGGATCACTGACCCCTAATTAGATGTTTGTTCCAACTGTCTGGTTGTAACAACTTATGGTAGCATTGTAGGGAAACTTTGGTGCTTTAGTTTAGATGTTTATTACATAATATTTTTATTAAGTCGGGATGTTCTTATGATCTTATATATTTCCTTCACTTAAGAAACTTAACCACTAATGGCAGACATATTTTTCTCTGATCAGATTAGTCAACGAGTTTTCGAATTGATAAGAAACGAAAGTTCATGTAATGCCTTGCTTCCGGAAGGGACAGAGAATGTTTCCCCCAGACAAGCTGACGCTTGCAAGCATGTGGTTTCTGGGAAAGATGATAGAAGTAAGAGTGTACCGTTTGAAATGTACAAAACACGTACGACTGTTGTAGTTAGGAGAGAAACTTTCTTGGATGTTGTTTGTGATGCTCTGGCCGAGTACAAGTATGTTGGTCCCAACCAGAGGGCGGACTTAGTTTTGGCATGCAGGTATCTTTTTTGAAATCATAACCACGCGTGCGCACATACACATATCTTTCTTGTATCTATTAATCAGTAGTTAAAATTCCAGACAGCTAGTGTCAATTTCCAATTGGAAAGTGTGTGCGCGTGGTAATATTCTGACTATTTACTTCACATGCTGTTCATCATTTTACTTTCGAACAGAATATGAAAATGCATGCTTTTGAAAGCTGTAGTAATGTGGAAAGTACCATATCGATATTAGCACAAAACTTGTTGGATTTCTGTTGTAACTTGTAACATAATGCATCTTTGAAGCTGTTTTGTTTTTTGTTTTTTGTTTTGGTTGAAATGCATATTATTGCCTGGCATCCCTTCTTTGTTGTGGACGGTTTATATGGGGATGTGTTTTCTTGCACAAGCTCCAACGCAGTTCATATTGGCCATAATAGGTTGACTTTCGTTGGGGGAAAAGAAGAAGATAGTAAAGGCCCGGCTTTCATTTTCTTTATTAAACATTCTTTATGCCATGAAGAGATGGTTGACCTTGTAAACATTTTTCTTAACCTGAGTGCATGAGTTTAGAATCAAGTTGGGCTCACTAAACATTTTTCTTGTCCTTTTGGACGAATTTTTGCTATTTCAACTTCTTTTTCTTCAGAATTATTTCTGAAAATCTTTGTGGCAGTCTTGAACATTATGCTCATAATAACCTTTCCATGAAGGAATCTGAAAGAGCTGTTTGTCCTCCTGTTTCTTTGTCTGGCCACTGGAAACACCACTTCCTGTCCGACTTGCATGTGTTAATTTTTAAGCTTTTAACTTTTTTGGGATCCCCACAGTATTCTGATGGAAAAAAATGCAATGACAGTTTATGATATATTTTTTTGTTACCTCTACTCTGTTGATACAGTCAAATAGAGTTTTACATGAACTAAGGTTTCAAACATTTTTTGACAACTTTTAATTAATTTAATTGCAAACTTAACTACTACCAACTTTAGTCAGGGCTGGAAATACAAGGGTGTCTTCTCCAGGATAAATCTAAAGGTACTTTCAGTACGTGCCTTGGGTTGTGAGCCATTCACAACTCCATACAGGCTGAGAATTTACAGGTCTCATACTAGTGCATAATAACTGGTCATTAAGGTGTTCAGAAGTCGCCACACCAAGTGCCCTACATGTTTCTCCCTTATGCAAAGATCTAGTCTTGACTTTTCTAAAGCGCTACATGTAATTGTCACTGTTAGTTTAGCCATCTGCAAGAAGTTGGTGTTTCTGTTACAGTATGCGATCTCGTCCATTTCGTAGTTTGAACATGCTTACTAGTCAACTATGCGATGTCCTCTATTTTTTAGTTTGAACATGATTTGCGCAGCTCTAGATTATTAATGGAAATAAGGGGATTAGAGTTGGAACAGGAATATAATATCATTGGATATTTTGGGAGTTTAATGGGAAATGCTCAGTCTTGCTGTTTGACCTTGTGGTTTGGAGTCATTATGAATGGTGTTGCATTGCATTCTCTTAGTGTTGAGAATTAATTGTCTTTGTTCTGCATTGTACCCAATTTTTATCTTCATATATTTTCTCCATGCAGAATCCGAGAAAGGAAGGAATCTGTAACTGTACTGTTGTGTGGCACTAGTGGCTGTGGAAAATCAACTTTGTCTTCTTTGCTGGTATTTGAGTTAGCTAGTTCTTTGTTTTCATGGTTCCCTTTTGACTTTTTCTGTATCTTTTGACAGTTGTTGAGACATAATAGTCGGAAATGTTTTTCTTTTCTAAAGTTCTATGTAATGATGTGAAAGTTAATAACAACATGTATGTGCTGTTACAATAATTCTATATCATATACTTTGACTCTAACCCATATCATCTTGCAGGGTAGTAGGTTGGGAATCACAACTGTGATATCTACCGACTCCGTTCGGCACATGATGAGGAGTTTTGCAGACGAGAAGCAAAATCCTCTACTATGGGCTTCAACCTACCATGCAGGGGAGTGTTTGGATCCAGTGGCAGTAGCAGAAGCAAAAGCCAAAAAGAAAGCCAAAAAATCAGCTGGAAACTCACTTTCTAAAGATGGAATGCTTGATGGCTCTACCTTTGGGAGATCTGATTCTCGGATGTCAGATGCTTGTTCCAGTACTGCTGAATTGATCAGTCCAAAGCAGATGGCCATTGAAGGATTCAAAGCACAGAGTGAGATGGTAATTGACAGTCTTGACCGTCTTATCACTGCATGGGAGGAAAGAAAAGAATCAGTTATTGTAGAAGGTGTTCACTTAAGCCTTAATTTTGTGGTAAGTATTTCCCCTTCGTAGTTGTCTCCTAGTTTGAATATGTTCTCTTAATGTTTTTTCATATTAAACTCCTTCCTCTCAATAATGATTTGAACCACAGATGGGGCTTATGAAGAAACACCCTTCTATCATACCATTCATGATATATATCACAAATGAGGACAAGCACTTGGAGAGATTTGCAGTACGTGCAAAGTATATGACACTGGACCCAGCAAAGAACAAATATGTGAAGTACATACGAAACATCAGAACAATCCAAGAATATCTTTGCCAGAGGGCTGACAAGCATCTTGTCCCCAAAATTAACAACACTAATGTTGACAAGAGTGTGGCAGCCATCCATGCAACAGTCTTTAGCTGCCTTCGTAGGCGTGAAGCAGGGGAACAACTTTACGATCCCATGAGAAACACAGTTACCGTAGTGGATGAGGAGTACAGGAATCAGCGTGCAGCCAATTCTTTGAGTTCAAAGGGGATGTTTCAACTTATCCAGAGGAAAGGTTCATCTAGGCATCTGATGGCTCTTGTAAATACTGATGGATCGGTAGCAAGGGCTTGGCCTGTTGATTCAGTTGATCGTAATGGGAAGCCTATATTCTGCCATGGGACTGAGTTGGAGATTGGCAGTGCGGAGCAAGTTAATCTTCAGTTTGGTCTCTATGGTATAAGCGCTTGGCCCAAAGATGGTGGCCCTAGCTGTGCTGGAAGTGTTGATGGGTCGAGGGCTGATGAGATTGAGACTGTAAGTAGGCATCTCTCTTCTTGCTGCAGCTCACCACGGTCAGAGGGACCTGCCAAGGAGGTACTTTTTAAACTCCAATTTTGATTATTCAAGACAAAAAGTTTGTATACATCAGTCTCGTTAGTTAGGTGTAGGTTGAGAATTTTCCGAAGCTATTTTCTAAATGAACAACTGAATAAATGTTGAAATAAGTGGTATGGGTTGACAGTCTATATTGGTTCTATGATTTGATCTTCAAAATCTGTTGAATTTGGATATTGCAATATGGTTAGATTTTCAAACATGTTCAATTTGGATTTCTCATTTATTTATATATATCCCTTCAGCTGAAGGAGGACAACTCGGTGCATGGCAGTGATGAAGAGGTTGATGAATCAGCCGATGTAGGCAGTGATGAGGAATTAAGTGATGATGGTGACAAACAGGTTGATGAAGAGGTATGTTAGTTTGCTTTAGTTCAATTATTAGATTACGTTGGGAAGTCAAAGAGACTAAGACATTAACTTGAGACTTCAGCTTTTTGCATCTGATATCTCTGGTTGCCCTAGAAATATATTAAAATCACTTGCAAATAATCATCACATGTGAATATGTATGTTGACACACATGCACGTATAGATCTAAATATATGGGGGATTTGATACGTTTGGAATGATGACTGATATGTTAAGATGCAGCATAAACTTGATACTCAGCTGCTGATCTTAAATGAGTAGATCATAGACCCTGACTTAGGATATTAAATCTAAGAACTTACTGCTATTTGTGCAGATAGGGTCAGTGGATGAGGAGTCTACAAAATCAGATGAAGAGTACGAAGACCTGGCAATGCAGGACGTTCAGGGAAATGGATACTGGTCGGTGGATGATGCTATGGAGGTCAAGCATAAGATATTCCCTGTTTCCGAGGATCCATCAGCCAATAAGGACTTGGATAAGTATCGCCAGAACCTGGATCTCTTCCTTAGAACTAGAAGCGAGTCATTTTCTGATCCATTATGTTCATATACTTCTCTCTTTACTGAGAAGAATGAGATGAGAATGCCATGCTTAGGCAATGTGAAAATTAGAAAACGCCGGTCCCTTAGCATTCCAGCATTGGGAAGGCATGGGTCAGAAATAAGGGGTCCCATACTTTCTGTTGCCCCTCAGTGCTAACACATCATTTTGACACAGCTTTGTGCTCTCATCTCCTTAGCCTGTTTCTCCTTTCTATTTCTGGCCCCCTTTCCTTTAGAGTACCAACCTTAGGTTAATATGACCCATGTGTACAGTTATGCTTCGAGACTGTTGCAATGAAATGGTTTTGTAATGCATTTGTCATGTTGATTGTGAGATGCGTTATGAACTATGATAAAATGAGAACCCATGATGTTAGAATTGTATGCTAGAGCTATCTATGGTTGCATACCAACCCGCTTTTCGTGACTGTTTAGCAGGGATGTGATCGGTTGTCTTTTCAATTTCTGTTCGAGATGGACTGGCCATATACTCACCAAGTTGCTGAGGCCAGCTATGAAACAGAGGGAGGAGTTGCATCTCATTGAGAGCATATAGAGATTCAGCTAACACTTCTAGTTGCACCTTGAGTAGAAGGACAAAGAATCATACTCTTTTCCAGAAGGGTGAGGATTGAGGAAGCCCAGAGTTTCGTATTGACATCGTTTGACCCTATACCCTATAACCCCAACTTGAAACTCATTCAGCATTTGGTTGATGGCGAACGGGTTCATGACAAAGTTTCCTGCAAAATGAGCATGTCATAAATATACAGTGCGTGAGTTCATGAAATCTTTATGAATGGGGTTCTGCTTTACTTCGTTTTTTGTTAAAAAGCTGGCTGAACTTCTATGACCAAGACGAAAGCATAGGCTCTAAAGAGAGGACTGTACCAAACTGAAAAAGGTTCTATGGAGATAATTTTCTAATAAATCTTATCCAGACCTTTATGTATCCAGACCTAAATAAGATTTCAAGTCAAGAATGATATGTACTGAAAAGTATACCATTTTCTTTTGAAACTTGATGTATTATAGCTGAAAAATAGAATTCAAATATGAGCAAACCTGAAGTGAACAGTCTAAGTCCATAGATTTGGTGCATCCCCTTCTTTTCTGCAACCTTGTCAACTTACATAAAACACACCAGATTTAGAATACATGGAGTTTGAGCATGTGAGAACTCCAAGCTTCAACTTGGACGATTTCAAAGCATTAAACTTAAGCTAAGTAAGCATGAAGTAAGTACCTGGGAGACAACGTACTGTATACTTGCTTTGAGTTTGAGGTTTGATGCCTCATTTTCTACAAGATGTACATGACCTTTTGTGATGAGCATTTGGCGGCCTATCCAATATTCTCTGATATTTTCTCAAAGCATGAATATTATTCCCTTGGAATATTCTCCCTATCCCATATAACACTTGGCTGTCAGAATATTGTAGCTGCCCAATTTACAAGTCACACGTCTTTAACCGTTGGATGAAGTTTTCGATCATAAGCTTAATTGCTCCTCATAATACCAATTTTTTTTTTTGGGCAATCCTCACAATACCATTTCTAAGATAATATTACATTTATACTTAACCTGCTAGAGTGCTTATTACGGCTCTACACTGGAAGTTTACTATTGCTCGAAAGTTTAAACTAAACACTGATGATGGTGATATTAGTGATTGGCAATTGGGTTACTGGTTTCTATGTTAATTTGGGAGCTGGTTTTATCTTATAACTAAACTCTGGGTTTAGTCAATGGTCTGCAAATAGCTTTGCAAAGTGGCATTCTTGACATTGAGGTTGTGAGCAGGAGGTTTCAGCATCATTGTTGATCAGACAAACACAGCTAAACT
This sequence comes from Rubus parviflorus, assembly GCA_029955375.1. NCBI lineage: Eukaryota > Viridiplantae > Streptophyta > Magnoliopsida > Rosales > Rosaceae > Rubus > Rubus parviflorus. The sequence goes on from JARGGL010000010.1 coordinate 5,651,165, forward strand.
GGTAAGAAATAATTAGTTTAACTTTCCCTAGAACAAATGCAGGCAATCAGGACACCATGATGGATTTGTGAGCATTAATGCGTCGTAATTCAAATAGATTTTGCGCAAGTATTGAGAACCTCGGTGCAATTCTTATAAATATATAACCAATTTTAAGAAGATAACAAAAGAAAATCAGTAGCATTTGCATACTGCAAGTCCCTCAAGAGCTGCTTAATCCATACGATTCCCTTAAGGTCACAATTTCTGGCTGAAAACCAGACCTGAATGGAATAACTTGAACTGCTCGCAGATATGTGCATTCCCACTCTTTAGTTTGTACATTTTCATCTTCAATATCTCTGCTTCCAGAATTTTACTAGCATTAGCAGATGCAGCAATTCTATGAGACTTCTAGTTATGCATATAGTAGTCAGAAAGCTAATTAAGAAATCAGCAGGAGTAATTCTGCATATCTAGTTCATTGTAATATACATCTTCTTGAACAATCTCAATACGACGGGGCCAAAATTTTCACAGAAAGACAAAGTAGCAAGCGCATACGTGACACAGTTACATAATCTAATTTGGCAACCATAGACTCAAAACTATTCAACAACTTACTCTAGCAGACAAAGTATCCAACTCAAGATATTAATGACCTAAAGGAGACCTAAGGAAAACTGAAGACTAAGGAAAAAGTTGCAACTCAGTTAGAATGGTGACAAAATTGTCTGGAGAATGTTTATATCCCTGAACTCCTTTGAGGTCGCACATTTACATTTTAGGCCTCATAATTACTTGACTAAGAAGGAAGCAATTTTTATGCAACGATTGAAATTATAACTGAAAAAAGGACCATCATCAGAAACTCCATTTTTTGCAGCTGACATTGTATGTTCAAATCATTAAAATAAGTCCAACAACAAGTATTTGTAAGAACCACCAATATTGTCTGAAATATGAGAGCACATGTGAGCAGTCCCAGCAATCTTCTAAAGATTCTATACCTATAGTGAAATTACAATGATTTGATGGACAGCATCTCACCCTAATATTTTGATTCTTCTGTCTACCAGGGATTTTAAAGAGAACTAATAATCCTCTTGGAAAGAGATATGTTGCTAGAAGAGTGGTTGAATATGGAGGCTAGCTTTGGGGACTTGGGTGATGTTATCGTAGTCCAATCTAAGCAATGCAAATAAAATAAACATACTTTTTTATAGCATGCCAATTTGCAAGAAAGAACTATTTAGAGCAATGAGGCAAATGTTTACATAGCCAAGCAAATCAAACAGAAAATAAAGGAAAAAACTGCTCACAGGAAAAGAACATTAGAGGTAACTATTTATTGACAAGTTATATTTTTTCCTGGAAACAAGTTATAATGCAACAGGAGGATGCTATATTGACAACTTTTCAACTGTCCTTATTGACCTTACTGTCTGTATGTACAAATTAAAATTAAAATAAAGTTATGCATGATTCATGACCAATGAACATAGTAGGGTACGAAAAAGAAACCAGAATGGCAGATCATATATACCTTATGCAGTTGTATTTACTTTGAGTAAGAAGTATCAATTTGCCCAATAGCTATAAGGATTTCAAATATTCTTACACTACAAGAAGTATGATTTATGATCACCATTTTGTTTCTCAATCGTGAGTTTGTGACATGCTCAAGCCACTATTATGAGTTGCTTAGAGGCATAGACACCATACATCAACTATTAGAAGGTTGATTCTTGAGGTTGGGTTGGCATAAGAGCCTATACAACTAATAAGAGATGTAGTTACCTTAATTTGGCTGGGGCAGCCAATGAAGGATCTCTTTGTGTCACCCTACTGTAAGATAGTTTCTACTTTCTATAGTGATGCAACTAATTTGATGGCTGCAAGCTGAAGAAGTTCCTATCAATCAAATAAAGATAGAATTATTTCAAGAACAACAAATTATAAAGCCGTAGGTACTAGGTAGTAGGTACCACTATCAAATAATCAACACAGGCTTGTATAATCCTACAAATTTAGGATAGTGCAAGGTAAAAATAAGTACCAAGTGATTGGTTGAAGACATCAATTAAAATATTACAAGAAGCAACCACACCTACAGGTACCTTCTCCAACAGCAATAAAAGAAACTGCTTGCCCCTCTGAATGACATGGATTAGCCCAATGGCAGACAGCAGAAAAAACAATAACCCATATATAAATACAGCATATTCAGTTAAATTACACACCACAAATCTTCATTGACAACATAATTCATAAATGGAAGTGCATATGCTCAAAAAAGGGAAACATAGATGTACAAACTGAAAAATGGCATCATAACTTGCTTGCAGTAACTATCACCTGTAGCAAGAGACGAAAATGGTTCCTTAGACAAAGGATATATAGAAACAAAGTATTAACTAGTAATCAAGAACTTAAAAGCTAAAAATCCTTTATTCCTGCTGATAAGATATTGTTGTCATTGTTATATAACCATGAGTGGAATTTGAGTATTAGAGATCTTCAGTCCTTGTACATGGATACTATTACCACCTCAATTTATTTGGCCTAAACAGTAATGAATTGAATGAAATTTTGAAGCAAGTTTGCCTTGTTCATTAGAAAGTAATACTAATGCATGTCATCCTTACATGGATCTCAAAGCACATGCAACTTCTCAAATTAATTCATCTTCATGAAAGATATTACATATTGAATGTGAAAAATTCATCTTTTATCCAAAGCTGGATAGAGAAAAAAGTTACCTGTGGCACATGAGATCCAACTACAGCTGCAGTATTATCACCCATGGCGTCTAGAACATAAGCAGCATACTACAAGTAAATCACTCTCATTATCCAATTGAGTTTTGGGGTAGATGAATATGAAAACGATTAATTGAAGCAATTAGATGAATATATGACAATCCAACATACTCAATTCCAAACCACTTTTGTCCTCCCATTACCTACTCACTAGTGTAAGCTATCAAGTTCAGTTTTTTTCTTTTTTTGGGAACACTATTATGTGATTAACTAGGAAATCTGACATTTCAGTACCAAGAAAGAAAAAAATCAGTATCATTATCATAGTCTATCAGTTTGAGAATCCATTATGAGGCATGCTTGATTAGGTTTTTGGACTATGACAAGAACAGAATCTAAGCATATAACCAGAACATTTCACTCCACCCATTTTATTTATTTCAAAAAGCTCAGAAGAGGTTCCCAAAGATTCGACTCGCCATTCATTACCTACTGCTTTTCAATTCTTTCACTTAAGCAAAACTTGTTTACATTGACAACTAGATAAGAAAATAACAATGAAGTAAAATGACACCATGAATAAAACTATATCAACTACAACTATCCAAATTCATCATAGTTTTTGGTGTTCCCACAAAAACTACAGCAGAAAATTGATTTATATATGCCATTCAATTTACGGTTAATTTTTTTTCTTTGGTGTTCCTACTTGAACAGGAAACAGGTTCAAATAAAAGTTACAAATAATAGTGATTATAAGGCCTATTTATGGTAGTGTTACAACAGGATTAATAGAATTCTTGAAGAAGTTCTTTAATAGGATTCAACTTGACTAATCAAGGCTTTGCTAATATCTTTATTTATTTATTTCATTGTAAAGAACTAACTTTTATCAAAGGAATGAACCAGAAACACAAAACAAAAGCCATGGACAGAAGTTCACAGCTAGCTACAGGAAAAAAAAACATAAGAACTCAAACCACCGCAGCCCTCCAGTCTAGAAAAATGGATAAGGTATATTCTTTAAATTCATCCAAATGAAGTCCACGAGTCTGACAAGAACCTAACTTTTCTATTAATATTATAACATCCTAAACTACCAATATCAAAGGGAGCTGGACCTGGCTATCTGAATTCTGGAGTAAAGCAAACAGCAACAAGCATTTCATGAATCTCAATGAAGTCTATGATTGGTCGAGCAGGAATGTTCCATATCAAATCTTTGCATCAAGTTATCCACAGATAAGTAATTGTCATCCAAAAATTGAACTTGCAGATCAGTATCACGTGTTAGACTTAAAAAGCTGAGAAAAAATAAAGCGCACACACACACACAGATATATAGTGGACCAAAAAAAATGTCTATAGTCATATGGATATGCTGCATAATAGTGGCAATTGGCAAACGACACATACTCACAACAACTAAACATTGGTTTATAACTAAGTCTTGCCATAATCATTGTCGATAAAAACTATTAACAACTCTTGGTCTTCAAATCCCCTGATATGTAGTATCTTCTTCCAAAAGTATTTGAATATTTTAAGGGCCTCGTTAATTGTTATTATCTGCTTAAAGAAAGTGATCACGCATATTTTTACAGAGGTAAAATCACCAGACATTAATATAACTAAAATAGATTTAATGATCAAGAGCCACACACACCAGAAAAATCTGGTTTGGCTCTGAAAAATTCAAGCAATAAAATGCTCATAGCCAGATCAAAGATCATACACAATATAACAAAAACTCCATGTATATAAAGTGGAGAAAACCAGAAATACACTTGGTTTACTTTGTTTTGCTTCTCTATAATGTTTCTTTGTTTTTTAGGGGAAAATTTATACATTACAAAGATAAAGACTTGAAGGCCTCAAACAAGAAGATGTGAAATTTTGATATATGAGGAACTCGATCAGACACAAAAGTACATGGGCATGTGAACTTGGGTTGTAAAGGACATAGTTTGATTTGTCCACAAAATATAGAATAGGTTTCGCCTAATGAAATTGAATTCATTATCTGAATCTTCAAGTTTCTACTTAAAACTTGTATGCACCACTTAACATGAAAGTAGAGTGTTAAACCAGATAAACAGAATGTGAAGGATTCTTTCTTGGTCTGACAGAATAGATTCTTCTTAGAAAGGTTTATCTATCTCTAAACCAATACGCACCAACAGAAAAGGCAAAGAGTAACAGTTTCAGTTCAACCAATATACAAGTGATTAAGCTCATATATTTAAATAAAATACCAAGTCTCATGCCCAAATTCCAGTTCTAGAAGCTCAAATTCAAAAATGAAGCAGTAAAAGCTTCAACTAATCAACTACAGAAACTCTTAATATTTAATTGAAGTTAGGATAATTAGGATAAAATACCTCACCTAGTTAACAAAACAAAATTAAAGAGTAGAAACTATATTTATAAGAACATTAATAGTGAGCAAAATGGTTTACCTATCACAGTTATAATAACCAGAAAACACTCGGACCAAACTGCATCTTAATCCCACTCAGCAAAAAATAATGAAGCATATATGCACTATGATGCATAACCAAATTTGAAATAAAAGAAAAGATTGAGGGACAAGGAGCTTACCTGAAACTAAAATGGGTGACCTTTTACTAAGGATTGAAGAACATAAGCCTTCTTTGGGGTTTTTACTTGAAATCCATAACATGTAAGAAAAAATCATAACAAAGCTCGTCTTCAATGGAGGTGAGAGTTCTGCTGTCATTTACAATTGGGGGTTTCAAAACTCGTGTATAGTAGAACCAACATGACAAAGGACACGTATCTCACGAAGCTCTCTACAACTAATCAACAGTTTTTTTCAGATACACACAGTACACCACCATAATGGTTATCACATCTACTTTTCTCACTGTTTCCTTCTATTCTTCATCATGTTGTTCATCTTCCTCTTTCTCAACTTGCTGCTTTCCATCTTGTTGCTCATCCTGCTGCTTTTGGGGAGCCACATTATCAGCTTGCTGCTTTTCAGGAGCCACATTCTCTACCTGCAAGGTAAAAAGGGTTGTTATTTTAGAATACAGCTTGTTTTCTGTTTTAAAGGGAAGAAAGGATTAAACAGGGCTTCAATGAAAAATTACATTGCTAGAGCCAGATGATAGCTTCACATTCTTCGGCTTTGGCAAAATAAGTGCCAAAGGTAGCTTCTTGGGATTAGCACTAAGATCATCTGTCTTTGGCTTTTCATCTTGCTGCTTCTCAGGTTCCCTATTCTCTACCTGCAAGGTATGTTAAATTAGATTACAGATAACTCGGGTTCTGTTGAAATGGGAAGAAAGGATTAGGTACGGCTTCAATGAAAAATTACCTTGCCAGAGTCAACTGATAGCTTCACATTTTTCGGCTTTGGCAAAATACGTGCCAAGGGTAGCTTTTGTTTGTATGTAAATTCAGATGGTCCCCCAAAGTTTTCGAAATCATCTACACCATCGGGCAATGTCTTAGGTGGCTTTTTGGGATTATCAGTAGCACCATCTGTCTTTGGCTTCTCAGATTTCATATTCTCTACCTGCAAGGTAAAACAGGTTGTTAAATTAGATTACTGATAACTTGTATTCTGTTGGAAAGGGAAGAAAGGATTAAGCAGCTTTAATGAAGAATTACCCAGCTAGAGTCAGCTGATTGACTCACAGTCTTCGGCTTTGGCAAACCTGCAAAGAGGTTTTCTTTTGGTGCGCATTCATATGGTCCCCTAGCACCATCGGTCTTTGGCATATGATCTATCTCAAATGCCCCAAAGAGAAAGGCAGTGATCTCATCCCAACTTTTAACAGTGTAAAGAGTACCGGTCTTTGATTTCCACAGAGAGTGTATCCCTTCACGCATTTGTTTCTGCTTCTCAACTGTCACCTCCAATAACGAGACGAAAGACACTCCAAACTTAGTGCACATAGACAACATGTAAGAGCAAGGATTGATGACAATTCCAATTTGAGCCTCTAGAAGACATCCCGGCCAGGTCATCGATAGAGTTCCCAACATATATCCTTAGCAACTTTTTCTCATTTGCTTCCCTTGAAATCGTCATGAAAAGATCAAACTTGACACTATTTGATTCCAAGTTAAAATGCAAACTTGATTCTTTCAAACACCCTGTTCCAACACAAGCAAAATTCAGTTCATTTTATTAGGAGTAGGACTATTAGATAGAGATGCTGTAGACTGAGATAAACTTAACCTCAACGTTCCTAGTATACTGATTAATATATCATAATATTCCGAAATTCTACAAGTAACATTTCTAGAAGAGAGAGAGAGTTGTGCCGAAGTGTGGAATACCTGACAATACAGTTGACTGCAACTCATAATTGCAAAGTGACGACAAAACATGAATACTTGCATTGCAACTGTTCTTACTATTGTTAATCTTCTGTAATAAACTACTGAAACCCCCACTGAAATTATTGAGTTCACCAGGGTCTCTAAGACCCCTGGTCTTTATCTCAAAATCAGCTATTTGACTTAGGGCATGAAGTACATTTTCATGTACAAATCCCACTGCAAAAGAAGAAAAACACAGGTCACAACTCACAACCAACCTTTATAAACTGAAATATGAATCAATGTAAAAATAAGTACATGTTGGGACTTACCCTTTACAATAGGGACAATGCTTTGAATACATTGGGTGAATTCTTTGTTGTAAGCTTCAGTTCCCAAATAACAGCATGTAGAATCCAAACTACAAACTATGAGGATTAGCTCCCTTGCAGGGTTGTGCTCTTTTGTTAAAGGAACTATCAAACATTCCTCAACACTTGTCACTTGCCTGGAGAAGAATTCTACTGCCAATCTAATACCGTCCATGTATCGTCTTTCAATTACACCCGATTTTGTAAATTCTTTAGGGGCCAATAAGAGTTTAGCTTCCTTGCATACAACATTCAGAACTCTTTCAGTTTCTATACATGATGCTTGAAAGCTTTCAGATGCATACCTTTCAATCCAATGAAGAAACTTGGTACTGGGATTTGCCACTTGTATCAACTCTTTAGCTAAATATGCACAGAGACACATAAATGGGGTTGTTGCAGCAAGTATGAAAGCAGCATACTCTACACCCGTCTTAAAGCCAGAGGGAGAATCCTTGGTCAGAAATGAACAGTACTTCAAAGCTTCAGAATTTGGAGAGTATTGAGAGACGTCTAGGTCCTCAATTTGGGAGAGTGAACTGCATTCATCTAAAACTTCACACCTTAATCCAGAAATAGCTACTTCTGCTGATTTATTACCACTCCATGATACTTTATTCTCAGCAGATGCATACCTAAAAGAAGAACCAAAGAACAAATATCTGATGGCAATATTTATTAACAGACACAAGAAAAGAGAGAAAGAAAAAGAAAAAGAGAGACCTTTTTCTGGTTGGCAGACAGACCTTTGCAACTACAAGGACAGAGATTTTTGGTATCCACAAGTTCAGAGAGATTGAAACACTACAATCTGAATTCTGAAAAGAAAATCTTTTTCAAACTCTTTGATTCTTTCCAGACAAAATATCAATAGTCAAACACTCAAACCTATAAAGCACACACATCATAATTAGCCATTATTTACTTTTTCCAATAGGGCAAAACCCTAAACCATAATTAGCCATTATTTACTTTTTCCAATAGGGCAAAACCGCAAAACCCTAATAAATTAGCCATTATTTACTTTTTCCAATAGGGCAAAACCCTAATAACGACAAAACCCTAATAACCACAAAAAACGGCAAAACCCTTTTTGTTTATGCCTATCTGTTACGATCTATTTTTACCTAACAAAAGCTTCCAGTTGCGGAAAAATTCCCAATTTGACTTTACCAGTAACCCTAATAAACAAAGCCTAAATAATAGATAGGTGTGTAGACTGTAGAGAAAGAAAGAGTCGATATTTTCGACAAAAAACGAAACGAAACTAAATAAATAAAGACGAAAATTTAATTTTCGAGCTTACGCTTCCGCCATAGATTCGAGGACTTGGAGAACTCCGGCGACGTGACGATGGAAATCATCGGGTCGGAGGTTTCCAGACGCCAAGCTGATCGTGAAGTGATTGTATAGGGCGTCGTACTGCGAACAAGTGTTGTCGCCGTTATTCAGAAATTTCGTCCATAAACCAGCTGGAGAAACCATGGCGGACTTAGTACTTTTTCTTGAAACTTTCTTGCTTCTGTTGGGTGAGAATTCTGTTTTTTTTTTCCCTTTCCTTCTTTGTATCTCTTTTTATCTCTTATAATGGGTGAGTTGGGTTCTGATATGCTGGGCTAAATGGAGGGGCGATGGAGTGGATTAGTGAGCAAGTAATTACTGAGGGCACTACCTGAATTGTATTCTTGCAATGCTGTTATATATATATATGCGCGCGCGCGCACACACACCTGTATATGATATAGAAATCAGAGATTCAGAGGTGGGGATGAAAGAAATAACAGTTCCCTGGTCTCGGTAACGCTCTGATAGAACTGGTTTGTTTGTTTTTTTTTTGTTTTTTCATTATTGACAGAAAATTGGACTGTATTGCAGTGGTTACTGGTTACGAAACAAAGTTTCCAGAGAACACTGAGTGTAAATTCTGTCTCTTTTTTCATAGTTTAGAAATCTAGGTAGAGTGATATGGATTAAAAATAAATAGCAATTTCCTGCTACTTCTGTAGTAACAAGTGTCCTTTACAGCCTGCCCTACAAAAATTTAAATTGTGGAAGTTGAAGTGTTGGTTAATATTCTGAACTTCAGGTTTGAATTTGACTTTAAGGTCTTTGGAAATAATAAACTAAAAGCCATTAAAAGGATAGAGAGAAAAAAATAGGATGTGTAGTTTGTGACAAAGGGTACATAGCAATATTACCTATCTTGTTAGCTATTGAAGTTCACTAGGAAGATCTTTGGTTCCTTATTTGTAATTGATGTCTGGTAGAGTGCAGTATCACAGGATAAATAATTTGAATGTCACTTTGAATAATTCCTACATCCTTCCGTTGCAGGAGAGCCAGTTACTGAACTTAGTTGAGGATTTAGCTTGGAGACTTTTACCTGCATTGGACACTCCTTCAGGTATATCATACCTACTGGATTAACCCTTTTGCTCAATATATACAAAACTCTACGCAAAATGTTTCTGTCTCAACATTCATTATTTTGCTCTTTGTCACTCCCCATGCTTCTGAGGATTGCTCCTAGTTTATGACTTTAGTAAGATTGTAACCTCTTTTATTACTCTCAACCAATAGTAATGCATATAAAAAAATTAAAATATGTTTGAGAAACACATTGTTTTTGACAAGTCGCTTAAAAGGGGGATAAATGAGCCATATATTGTTGTTATTTTCTGTATTTATTTTATTTTTTACTGCTCAATATATACTTCTCAAGAATCAGAGGTCTCGTTAACTTGATGACACAATTTGTAGCTGAATAGTGCTTAAAGCATATTCTAAAGATTGATTTGTCTACTGGACCATGAAACTCAAACTTTTTGTTCCAGTTGCACAAGTACATATCTTAATTACTGGTATTCCAAGTATTCAATTTAAGACTTAAATAAATAAATAAAATCCTTTTTAAGCGATCTTGCATTGCAGGTATTCTTTTTGGATCTGTCAATCTAATGCATGGTGTTCATGAACATGAAAGCAAGGTAACACTTATACATTTCTCTTTTATGTGCAAGCTTCTTTCCGTTTTATTGGTTCTGAGTGCTGAGACATAGTTTAGGATAACAAATGTGTAACTTTTCCATGTCACTGCTGTAAATCTTAAGTGTAGAAGTAGAATCATAACTGCAGTTAATTATTTTTGCCTATTCATCATCAAGACTAGTATTTATTTCTCATTTTCTGTGAAATTTTGAAAACTCAAATCAACAGCTAGTAGTGGGACATTAACTTCGGAATTAGGAGTGCTCAGTCTTTTGACAAATGATCCCAGTAAATAGTAGCTATCTTTTCTTCAAGCCAATAGTTTGATCCATCTAAAATGACTCTGGCTTCTAGTTTTCTTCGACAAGTACATGCTCTTGGGCTACACATGTAGATAAAAATGCATTTTGTTGCAGTCTTTAATGACCTTTTTTTTTTGGAAAAAATACCAGACTTTATTGCGAAGAATAAAGATAGAATACAAATCGTGGATAAGCAATCCACCAAAAAAAGAGAAACTTGGGGAAACTGAAAGCTTCACCCTCAACAAGCTAAGAAAACAAGCAACCACCTAGAACAAGGAAGACTTAGATACTAGGCTAAGTATTGAACGGCTGCCTCCCAATCCCTAAGAATAGTTGCAAACAAGAAATCTCTGAGCTCGGAAGTAACCGAAGCCCAAAGAGAGCTCCAAAACTTAATTCTGTCCTATCCTCTTGATCATCCCCAGTCTTGTCCTAAAAATTCTTTGATTCCTTTCCAGCTAAAGGACCCAAAAAACAGCAAGCACCAAGAATCCCCATAAACTTTGGCCTTGTTCCTGCCCCCTAAAATCTTATGCTTTTAGCTTAAGAGAGAAAAGCATCACCTAGGACTAACCCAGCTGATATTCACCTCTCTAAATAATTTCATCCATAGGCTCATGGCAGTAGGGAACTGAAGAAAGACATGATCATCTGATTTTTCCCTTTTTTTCTTTGCTATTCCTTATGGCAGGGGAGTTTACCATTCTTCATATTCATGGAATTGCAGTGTTTGTACAAGTTACTGAGAATGTAGTGCGTGGACTTTGGGCTCGCCGGTCAAGGCTCAATTTAGTTGGTGTCCATGTTAATGTTTTTACCGGTGAATGGACACAGAAGTTAACATTCCTTATAACATGATTAGTTGAAAACCATACAACGATGAGTTAGCACAAATCTGATATCAAGATGGTTATGCTAATAAGAATAGTGAAAAAATAAGAGAGAAAAAACCTACCTATGACTTGCAGATTCTTTTTTATTTTCCAAGTTGAGACGGGCCTTTGGGATGATGAACTGTCAAACTAATTCTTGGATATGTGAGTTTCATCAGTACTGTTGGAAATGGTCATTTTCTATGTTTATTGCTGCAATATTTTTATTGCTTATTTTTGAGACAAGGTGACAACTGACCTTCGAATATATTTTGTTCCTCTACTGTTTAGTTTGTTTAATGTATTTACCAGGATTTTCATCGTTTAAGGTTTCTATAATTGATCATAGATGTTCTTTTCCCCCCTTTCCCATTGTTCTTTTTGTGTTCAGATTTTTCTATTTTCATCATCATCATCATCATCATCATATATATATATATATATATATATATATTGTGCAAGTGAGTATAAAAAAAGTTGATTCTTCTGGAGTCTGAAAAGCTGAGCTTAATAACAGTGAATGGTTAATTATTGCTTCAACTGTGAATTAATGGTGCCAGTAACTATACATATAGAAAATAATGTTTTCTCCTTCTGTCATTTGGAGGGCCTGAATACAATATTTTAAAGACCATGGTTGTAAATCTTTATTTAGATTTTATTTGAATGATACTGATGTAGCTTCTTTGTTCACTGGTCACCTTTGGTCTACCACCAATAATTCATGTCTCTGCGTCATATATCAGGTCATTTTGGTGACCTGATATGGGATTACACTGGACTGATCACCCTAACCCAATGCTTGTGGTTTATTGATTGCCACTAAGTGCACCTGAATGGATTGTTTATTCTATCAAAGGGGAGTTTAATGCTGCAGGGCGCCCATAGTCCACTAGGCTACCCTACCTTGTGCACCAAATGCAGAACTGAGATTTTAATCTTATCCACCCTCTAGTCTGACCTTCCATACAAGCCGTAGATTTGATGTACTAAAAGATTAATTAATACTTTTTTCTTTTCCCTTATTATTTGTACTTTTTTCTTACAGCAACCCCCTTGCCTTTGTTCTTTTCATGTCATCAACTATACTTATGTTTCTTTGGTTCTTTGCAGGATGCTGGAATAGGAACTAGTATTGATTCTTTCTGTGACTATCTTCTAAAGGTTTGTAACATCAGTTTCAATGTTGAAGATTTCTACTAGCTACTTGACAGCAATTAAATTGTTTGAAATGGCATTATCAGGTAATAATAGTCACCAGATTAAATACTTGATATCTTTATGTCATGACTGATGAAAAAAGCGCCTTGAAAATTAATCAGAGAAGAAAGGTAATTATTATTATTATTGTTGTTGTTATTTTTAATACCCAGAAATCCCCTGAACCCGCTTCATGGACCCGAGGTCGGAAACTCTAGCTAATAGCTAGGTAGGTACCTTGAGGGGGTGGGAGCAAACCATGGGCCTTAACATTCCTACTAACCTGGGTAACTGGTTGTAAAATCTATATTGGAATGTTTTGGTGCTCATTGGGGTTAAACAGGGACACATCAGATAAAGCTATCACCTTAGATTGTTGGATGGCATTGCATTCTTGTTACAGTGGACTTGTTTAATGGTCTGTGACAATCAGTTAGCCGGGACTTCAAATGGGTGTTTAGAAATTTGGTGCAGCTCTTAGATTGGATTTACTATAATGTCATTTTTATGATTTGATAGGGTTTTTATGCATTTAACTATTATGTATCACTTTTATATTCTAACTCTGCTTCTTAATGTTTTTGCTTTCAAGTTCACCTACATAAAAATATAATTTTTAAAACATTTCAATCTAAGTATTTTAGTCAGTTGATGAGAAGCATATAAATTTTCATAATTTTTCTTGCATTAACTTGATTTTCATCTATTTGACGTATTTCTCTCATTTTATGATTCAGCATGACAAATTCTGACTGGTTAAGACAAGTATATGTTTTCTTAGCAAAGCACCATTTGATTTCTAATGTCAATAACAGTATCTTTGCTGCTAGACTTTTTATGTGCTCTTATTAGATCTATGCATACACTGATATGTGATATTGATACGAAGAGCAAAAAACATTTATCTTTTCTATTCTTGCTTACCATATGTGATATCATTTCAGGCGTACTTATTATTTGGAGCTGAAGAGTATCTGTTCATATTTCAAAAGCTTATACCGCTGCTATGCAATCTTGGTAAAGGCTGGTAACTATTAGTCTATTATATGCTAGAGTGTAATACATTACCCTTAATGCTGCTGCTGTTGTGTGGCCATTGTTTAACTGTTTGCAAGCATTCTGGCCAGGACTATAGGTTTGTAATATGTTGTCATTTTATAGATATACTAGGCATACAGTTGTCACTGGATAATCGAAAATTTGTTCCTTAGGTATAAATGAGATTGATTACCCTATCTTTTGGAAGGTTTTGGGTGGAGATATTGATCCTGCAATTCAAACTGATACTCCCTTCTTTATTGTGGAAATGATATGGTTTCACTCTGGAAGGTTTCAGGTAACATAACTAGCTTTACTAAACCTTCACACAAATTTGATTTACATCAATTGCATGTGTAGTGATTGAATTTGGAGGTGACAACAGAAACTTTCCATAAGGTGGCATTGGCAAACGTCATTGAATTCGGAGGATAATTGCTTTGTGGATAAGTATGCAGAACAAGGGAAGATGGATACAGGATTTAACTCGTGTTCAAGGCCTGATCATATCCTTGGTGTCAAATCGCATGCAGATGGAACGATAATCACCATTCTATGGCAAGACAAAGAAGTCGAGGGTCTTTCAGTTTCTTAAAGATGATCAATGGTTTAGAGATTCATCAAATTTGCAGAAGCATTTTCACACTTGATAGATTTGCATAAAGGATATGCAAACATGGGTTAGGCAAGGGGATCCTCTCTGTACAGAACAAAAACAGAGAAAGAGTCGCAGAGAAAGTTATAAGTTCCTGCAGAAATTGTTTAGTGTGGCAATCTACTGATAATTGCTGTTTGGCGCACTACAACTTTTGTAACTTGCACTCAATTGCATACTCTTTTGCATACTCACTCTCATAAGAACAATTACATGAAGAACAACTGAACAAGATCCAAGCAAAACGCTGTTCATGTGAACACATCGGGCAACTTTAAGGTTTACAAAGAGCATCTCCAACAGCTTTTCAAAACGAAGAAACAAAAAAGGCTAAGATTAAATAAAAGAGACGTTAATTGTTTGAATTTCTTTAAGTAATTGTGGAAATGTAAAGCTGGAGGCCCCAGCCTTGAGAACATGCTAGTTAATCTTCCTCAACTCTGGTTCAGCTTCCGCTTACAGTATGTTGAAGATATTAATCTTCCTCTTCACTTTCATAGACATTGTTAAAGATATCAACCTTACACTTACGCTTCACTTTGATTGACAACTTGGATTGGGGTAGGCTAACATCACCCAGATCCCCAAAGCTAGCCTCCATATTCAACCATTCTTGTAGCAACAAACTTGTTTCTTCCCTAATTCCAGCACGACCAAAATACTCAGCAGCTCTGCTGAAAACCATTCTAGCATGCTGAATAGAATGGTTGTTTTGTGCCTCAAACATTGCATAACTGATCCACACGCTTAGGCGCTTTGACCAGTCTAGAAGTCTCTCGTAAAGTTGTCTAGTTCTATCAAACTCTCCCTGGGATATTTCAAAGGCAATGTATGCCTTCCAAACCATTTCAGGGATGTCGAGTTCCGGTCGCCCGATGCCTAATTCGAAAAGGGCCCTCACTCGTTCCGTCTCTCCCAATTCTGTCTCCAACTCTGCGTACTTAACCCAAGCAAGCCAATTATGTGGAAAGCAAGTCAAAAACTTCTCGTACAGTTTCCGACACCGATTCACATTCCCAAGCTTCCGCTCCATCTCAATGTAATACCTGAATATCTTGAATTTGGGCGCCTTACCTATTCCAGTGCGGAGGATGTTGCGCGCACCCTTGAGATTCCGCTGTCGTAACTCGAAAGTAGCCGCAAGAAGCCACACTTTTCCAAACGAGAACTTGTGATGAGGAATCAGATCAAGGCACTGCCTATACACTTGTCTCGCCGCGTCGCCACCGCCGGCCTCCTCATAGCGTCCGTATTTGATCCACAAATCAACATAGCACCGCCAATAGCGCTTCCCGTCCCGCTCCGGAGCGGGAGGAACATTAGCTATGGCTCGCCCGTACAGCTCTCTCATTCTGTGCTTATTCGCAGCAGCACTATCTTCTAGGCTTATGTAAGCGAGCCAGGACTCGTAATCTAGAGGATTGTTCCTCACCTGATCCTCATACTGAACCCTTCTCAAATCCCTATTCCGCCTCTCAAGAGCCACAATCTCGTGATAAACCATAGCTCCGGCTCCAATCGATCTCGAATTCTGTGTATTTCTGGATTTCTTAGACAGACAAGGAGGGGGATTCGGCGATCGAATAGCAAAAATAAACCTATAGGGCTCTGGCCATCACGGTCCAAGGTATTTATTTATTGTAGACAACATACCGATTAGGATTAAGAAACCGAATAGAAGAAATATAGCAACGGACCATTATTTTAATAATAATATATTGTTTTTATTGATTCAATTTTAGGAAATCAAACATTAGAAATGAAAAAGTATTTCAATTTGTGGCACCGAAGATATTTTTCGTTTTTTCAGCTTCTCGATATTTTTTTATTTCTTTTTAGAAAAGTAGAAATTTTATTAATCAATAGAATAATACAATCTTTAATATGAGCATCCTAAGAGCATCAGCAATGAGGACTCATTTTTTGGATCCAAATATGGGTCCAAATTGGCCGTAATCCAAATTTGAGTCCATCGAAATAGTGGATAAAAAGACTTACTTTTTTGGGTGCCACAGTGGTGCAGGACTCATTTTTGGATTCATATTTTTGGACTTATATTTTTGGACTCAAATTTGGGTCCTAAATTTGAGTCATCTCCACTGTGGCATATAGATATTAGACCCAAAAACCCCACTTGTTCTCTCTCATTGATGAATCATCAATTTCTCTCTCCAAAATCCTCTCAAATTAGTTGCACATGGGGGGACCCATAAATATAGGTCCAAAATTTTTGAGTCCAAACTGGACCTATATTTGGGTCCAACATTTGAGTCTCCGGCAACTATAAGTCCACTCTCTCCGATCCACTGTGGGTATTTTTGGACCCAAATATAGGTTTTGGACCCAAATTTGGGTCCCCATTGTGAATGCTCTAAGAAGGAGCATTTGACCATCTCCAATTGGATGCTAAAAGCTAAAAAATAGCCCAATTATGACTTTTTTCCATCTCCAATTGGATGGTATGCCAAACTAAAATTTTTTTTGGAGGGCTTAAAAGGCTATTGGTCATGCCAAACTTGGTCCTTTTGGCAGCCCAACGTGCTACACAGCACATGCATCACATGCATTAAATTTGAATAAAACTAGACAAAAACATTAAAATAATCAAGGGCTAAAATTTAGCCTCATACCGGTTGAAGACGGTTAAATTATAGACTATACTATTTGGATGAATAGTAAATTTTGGGGGGCTAAAATTTTAGCCTATTTGGGTCAAATATAGCTCCTCCCAATTGGAGATGGCCTTACAGACCACAAAAATAGCATAATCGATGAGTCTAAACCTAGAACTCTAATCGATTATTCGAAACCTAGAACAATATATACACCGTGCATCACTGTTGTCAACGACCAACAGAAAAATTCCGGCAAGTATTGTCATTGAGACCAACAAATCCAATCTAGCTCAAGAAGAACCCATGAAAAAAGAAAGTAAAACCACAATCGAAACTTGCACAACTGAGCCGCCAAAATCGAGCACACAAAAGTCACCCAGATCCCAGATCTTGAATCCATGTCGAAACTGAACCCAAACTTCTCTGGGTACTCCAACAAAATTGAGGACCCAAAATGCACTAAACACCATGGGCTTACATAGTGGGCTGCAGCCTACCCAACTTTTAAGTAAAAATTTAATACCTATAGGAATACTAATGTAATAGCCCACCCCAAAAAAAATAAAATTAGTTCCTATAGGTTCTTTGCTGCCGTCCTCGACTCCTCCCAGTGCACTAGGATTCTGAGAATCCCAAAAATCTGAATCATTGTTCTTCATTTCTTCCTCCTTCATTGAATCAATTGCTCAATTTGACCCGGCGAGCCATGTAAGTATATATATTGGATTTCAGTTCCTTTATTCCTTAATCTGTAGAATTCCTTAGAGTATTATTTATATGAGTTTTTATCACCCACAGTGCCTGGACTTTCGCCCACCAGACTGAGAGATGCCCAAACTTCTAAAACGATCACAGAGATGCCCAGACTTTTAAAACCAAGCCTTTGTGATACCTCCGTCCCAATTCCGTCAACTCTCCGTTAAATAAGAGGTCAAATTGGTAATTTTGCACTTTTTTTTAGTGAAATGACTTTTAAGGCCTTGAGATGAGATAAAATCTAAATTTGTCAATTTTGTATGAGGTGAGGTTCGAACCTCATTTCTAAAGGTTTCAACTTTTCATTACAACCACCAAAGCATAAATACTTCTTGTTTATTCATATGCAAACATTATATTTATTTATGTTGTACCTGATCCCAGTACACTTCCTCAATTAAATATTAAATATTTGAATTCCTCTATCCCTCTATTTTTAAATATTTCGGTTAAATATTCAATTCATGTCTCTTTTATATTTTTCTTGAATGTTTAATTCCTCTCTTTTTTAAATATTTCGGTTAAATATTTAATTTCTCTCTCTTTTTAAATATTTAAAGAGAATGAAAAAAAATGAAAAAAAGAGAGAGGAATTAAATATTTAAATGAGGAAATGTGATGGGATCGAGTAAGATATATTAAAATGTTCTTAAATGTTATTAACCTAATCGATCTCTACACTTCCTCATTTAAATATTTAGTTCCTTTATAATTTTCCCTTTTTCCATTATATTTAAATATTTAAACGAATTTTTTAATTAAATAATGTGATGCGATCGAGTAAGATATATTTAAATGTTCTTAAATTTTATTAACCTAATCGATCCCTACACTTCCTCATTTAAATATTTAGTTCCTTTATAATTTTCCCTTTTTCATTATATTTAAATATTTAAACGATTTTTTTTATAAAAAAAAAGTGGAATTAAATATTTAACCGAAATATTTTAAAAAGAGAGGGATTAAATATTTAACAAAAATATAAAAGAAACATGAATTGAATATTTAATTGAAATATTTAAAAAAGAGAGGATAGAGGAATTCAAATATTTAATATTTAATTGAGGAAGTGTACTAGGATCAGGTAAAGCATAAATAAATATAATGTTTGCATATAATCCAACAAGAATAATTGATGCTTTGGTGGTTGTGATGAAAAGTTGCAGCCTTTAGATGGGAGGTTTGAACCTCTCCTCACTCAAAATTGACAAAGTTTTTTAATTTAAGTTTTGTTTCATCTCTGGCCTTAAAAGTCATTTCACTAAAAAAATAGTGCAAAATTACCAATTTAACCTCTTATTTAACGGAGAGTTGACGGAATTGGGACGGAGGTATCACAAAGGCTTGGTTTTGAAAGTCTGGGCATCTCTGTGATCGTTTTAGAAGTCTGGGCATCTCTCAGTCTGGTGGGCGAAAGTCCAGACACTGTGGGTGATAAAAACCCGGCTTCAAATCTTCTGTCCCCGTTTGCCTGTCTCCCTATCAAATTTTGCCACCTGTACTCTTCTATCTACTCAGCTTAACAGCATACTAACCCCGTCAAACTCTAACTCAACCCAGTCTGTCAAACTCCAACTCAACCCAGCCTACTAACCCCGCTTGCAGGGATTATTAGATCAGGGTGCGTTTGATTTAATATCAAAGATCAGGGTGCGTTTCAGCTTAACCCAGAAAAATATCAATTTCATAATAATCTTAACAAGTTCCCAAAATCCCATGCTCACCAGTCACCAGCGATTGTGAGAAAAAAACCCAGAAAAATAACAAATTTCAGTCATATTTAAATCCCGCCGAGAAGGAGCCAGCGGAGGTGAAGAAGTCCGCCGTCGCCGAGAAAGCTCCGACCGGAAATAAGCTTTAAAAGGAAGCCGGAGCCGCCGCCGGAGAGAAGAAGAAGAAGAGAACTACGAAGAGCGTAAAGACCTACAAGATCTGCATGTTCAAGGTTCTATGAACCAGGATTTAATTCGAATTTTTATTCTATGAAATTTGATTTTTGGAAGTTGAAGATTGGAGATGGTGTTTAGGGATGATTACATAGGTTCAAGACTACTGCCTGAGATTTCATTTTTGCCGAGTACTTGGGGGTTGAAGTTTTTTTTTGGCCGAGTATTTTGATTTGGAAGAGGTCGAAGCAAAGTGTTTTTTATTTTTGGTCTGGGTAGGAAAGAAAAGATAGAAAAATGAAGTTGGGATTGAGTGAGAGTTAAGAGTTAGAGTTTGACGGGGTTAGTAGGCTGTTAAGCTGAGTAGATAGAAGAGGACAGGTGGCAAAATTTGATAGGGAGACAGGGAAGGAGACAGGCAAACAGGGACAGAAGATTTGAAGCCTAAAAACCCTATTTATATTTATGCAGTCTTTACTTTTGATTATTTGATTTCAAACTTTCCAGAATTGTAGCTTTATGCCTTTTATCTCATTGAGTCATTCAATTAGCAATTAATCAATTATTGAAGTCTTGTTCATCTTACATCAACATTCAATATTCAAGACCAGGTATGTCGTCCATGCTCTTCCTCAAATTGTCAAACTCATATATATGGCTTTGGGGAATTTTTTTTATTTTTTATTTTTTATTTTTTATAAATTTGAACCCATTGACTTAGCTCACCTCATTTTCAAATTCTGGTTCCGCCCCTGCTAGACACCCATCCTGTTCGGATCCTCCCATTGTGGGAAACCTGACCAAAGCCATCCACCGCCAGCGCCGACCTGATAGGAACCAAATCGGGTATTAAACCGGCTAAGAAGATAACAAAAGAAAATCAGTAGCATTTGCATACTGCAAGTCCATACGATTCCCTTAAGGTCACAATTTCTGGCTGAAAACCAGACCTGAATGGAATAACTTGAACTGCTCGCAGATATGTACATTTTACATTGTCATCTACTCATCTTAAATCTCTCTCCTTCCAGAATTTTACTAGCATTAGCAGCTGCATCAAACATCCAAAAACCAAAAATAAAGTATAAATAACTTGGCAACCCAAAATTATTAATATGTTGCAGCAGTTGAAATGTAAGCAGTGTTTCACAGAAGAATCAATTCTGATTCTAAACTGTGTCATTGCCCATGATCAAAAAGAAAATTTCTTGAAGATGACATTAAGCTAGACATCGTTAATGAAGATACAATATGGCTGAATAGTGCCCAATAAACGATTGTAATAAGTCAAACTGATAAGCTTTAATTTAGTTTCTACATTCCTAAATATCTAAAGGGAGTAGTATTTGCATTTGCATTTGATCAGGAAGTATAAGAAGTAAAGTGACACTTGAGAACATTATGGCTGAGGGGATTCTATGATTTGATAGGGTTTTTATGCATTTAATTATTATGTATCACTTTCATATTCGAACTCTGCTTCTTAACGTTTTGGCTTTCAAGTTTACCTACATAAAAATATAATTTCACTTTAAAACGTTTCGGTCAAAGCGTTTTAGTCAGTTGATGAGATGCATAAATTTTCATAATTTCTCTTGCATTAACTTGATTTTCATCTATTTGACGCATTTCTCTAATTTTATGATTCAGCATGACAAATTCTGACTGGTTCACACATGTATATGTCTTCTTAGCAAAAGACCATTTGATTTCTAATGTCAATAACAGTATCTTTACTGCTAGACTTTTAATGTGCTCTTATTAGATCTGTGCATACACTGATATGTGATATTTGATAAGAAGAGCAAAAAACTCTTATTTTTTCTATCATCGGGATATGATTTCAGGCGTATTTATTATTTGGAGCTGAAGAGTATCTGTTCATATTTCAAGACGCTTATTCCGCTGCTCTGCAATCTTGGTAAATGCTGGTGACTATTAGTCTATTATATGCTACAAGCGTACAATGTAATACATTACCCTTAATGCTGCTGCTGTCGTGTGGCCATTGTTTAACTGTTTGCAAGCATTCTGGCCAGGACTTCAGGTTTGTAATATGTCATTTTAAAGATATACTAAGCATACAGTTGACACTGGATAATTGAAATTTGTTTGTTAGGTATAAATGAGATTGATTACCCTATTTTTTGGAAGGTTTTGGGTGGAGATATTGATCCTGCAATTCAGACTGATACTCCCTTCTTTAGCGTGGAAAAGATATGGTTTCACTCTGGAAGTAATCAGGTAACATAACTAACTTTACTAAACCTTCACACAAATTTGATTTACATCAATTGCATGTGTAGTGATTTAGTTTACATTTGTTGGTAGCATGAGCAAAGAGGTGCCTGCAACGGCCACTTGAGACTAGTCAACGATATTGAAGGATATGGGAATGACACGGTTTTTCACAGCAATAACCACTTGATTGGACTGACAGACTATTCCTTATTGTATATCCAGACCAGCGCAAGCTCAAATTTTGGCCTCCTCTAGGTAATACGTGGTCATAACACCCTATTTATCAAGAAATGGATATATGGCAATCAATCCTAATGTGATGTACATTGCAGGGACACTTTAGACCAATATACCAGTATGTTACAGGTGACAACAGAAAATTTCCTAAGGTGGTCATGGACGTCATTGAATTTGGAAGATAATTGCTTTCAGGATAAGTATGCCTGAAACGAGGGTTGAAGAGGATACAACATTTAACAAATCGCATCCATATGGAACGATAATCACCATTCTATGGCAAGACAAAAAGCTCAGTTTCTTAAAGATTCCATTGTTCCTGAGCCGCTTCTCATTAATGTTGGTGATCAAAGCAGAGGTAATTAAAGCTTAGTCCTCTGTATCTCATTGTTTTGGCTCGAAACGAGTAGAGGCATGAAATTTTCAAAAGCATTTTGACAGTTGATAGATTTTCAAAAAGGATATGCAAACATGAGTGGAATTTCATTTAGGGTGTATGGGTTAGGCAAGGGGATCTCTCTGTACAGAATAAAAACAGAGGAATAGTTGCAGAAATTGTTTAGTGTGGCAATCTACTGATAATTGCTGTTTGGTCGTTTGGTGCACTACAAGTTTTGTAACTTGCATACTTTATTGCATACTCACTCATAAGAACAATTACATGAAGAACAAGATCCAAGCAAAACGCTGTTCATGTGGACACGTCGGGCAACTTTAAGGTTTACAAAGAGCATCTCCAACAGCTTTTCAAAACGAAGAATAAAAAAGGTAAGCTAGATTAAATAAAAGAGACGTTAATTATTTGAATTTCTACAAGTAATGTTGGAGTTACTCTTCCTCAACTCTGCTTCTGCTTCCGCTTCCAGCATGTTGAAGATATATTAATCTTCCTCTTCGCTTTCATAGACATTGTTGAAGACATTGTTGAAGATATCAAGCTTACACTTACGCCACACTTTGATTGCCAACTTAGATTGGACTAGGCTAACATCACCGAGATCCCCAAAGCTAGCCTCCATATTCAACCATGCTTGTTGCAACTTGCTTCTTTCTTCCTTGGTTCCAAGACGACAAAAATAGTTAGCAGCTCTACCGAAAACCATTCTAGCATGCTGAATAGAATGGTTGTTTTGTGCCTCAAACGTTGCATAACTGATCCACACACTTAGGTCGTTAGACCACTCTAGAAATCTCTCGTAAAGTTGTCTAGTTCTATCAAACTCTCCCTGGGATATTTCAAAGGCAATGTATGCATTCCAAACCATATCAGGCGGTCGCCTCCACCGTTGCTGCCCGATGCCTAATTTGAAAAGGGCCCTGACTCGTTCCGTCTCTCCCAATTCTGTCTCCAACTCTGCGTACTTAACCCAAGCAAGCCAATTATGTGGAAAGCAAGTCAAAAACTTCTCGTACAGTTTCCGACACCGATTCACATTCCCAAGCTTCCGCTCCATCTCAATGTAATACCTGAATATCTTGAATTTGGGCGCCTTCCCTATTCCAGTGCGGAGGATGTTGCGCGCACCCTTGAGATTCCGCTGTCGTAGCTCGAAAGTAGCCGCAAGAAGCCACACTTTTCCGAACGAGAACTTGTGATGAGGAATCAGATCAAGGCACTGCCTATACACTTGTCTCGCCGCGTCGCCGCCGCCGGCTTCCTCATAGCGTCCGTATTTGATCCACAAATCAACGTAGCGCCGCCAATAGCGCTTCCTGTCCCGCTCCGGAGCGGGAGGAACATTAGCTATGGCTCGCCCGTACAGCTCTCTCATTCTGTGCTTATTCGCAGCAGCACTATCTTCTAGGCTTATGTAAGCGAGCCACGAATCGTAATCTAGAGGATTGTTCCTGACCTGATCCTCATACTGAACCCTTCTCAAATCCCTATTCCGCCTCTCAACAGCCACAATCTCGTGATAAACCATAGCTCCGGCTCCAATCGATCTTCAATTCTGGGTATTTCTCGATTTCTTAGACAGACAAGGAGGGGGATTCGGCGATCGAATAGCAAAAATAAACCTATACACGGTCCTAGGTATTTATTTATTCATACCGATTAGGATTAAGAAACCGAATAGAAGAAATAAAGCAACGGACCATTATTTATATTGTTTTTATTGATTTAATTTTAGAAAATCAAGCATTAGAAATGAAAAAGTATTTCAATTTGAGGCACCGAAGAATCAATATTTCGGCGATATTTTCGTTTTTTCAGCTTTACAATATTATCTACACATACCAAGCAAATTTTGCCCAAAATTTTGTTTTTGTTTAAGGGGAACGTAAATAACAAAGAGAATGAACAGAGAATATGATGTATTTCATTAATGAATAAGAGTCTATATATAGAGTAGTACAAGATACAATCTGTATTGATGTAGGAAATCTATTCTAAATACAATCCATACTCTAGAAGGATAAACCTATTCTAAAGTCCTAGTTTGACAAGACACACAATAATAATATCCTGAAACAAATTTTTTTTTTTTGCAAAGACGTGATTTCCATTTGGCTTGAGATAATTTGAAATTTTATATAATGTCAGGAAGAAGAAAGAAATGGCAATTAAATTTCTTTTATTTTATTTTATTTCATTAAATTTTGTTCAATTTTCCTAATCTAGTTTATCTGTTGCTTCAAACACTAGACAAGAGTAAGGAATTCTAATCCTAATCTATTCCAATCCAATCTAATCAAGTCATTAATGCCAATCTAATCTAGTCAACTGTACCAAACGTGGCCTAAGGGAATTTCACCAACGCCCTAACAACGAACCCTGTTGCTATATTTAACATAATTTATTATATATATCTAATATTTTCAATGAAGCTATAAAATCACTAAAGTAAATATTTAATCAAAAAAGAATAACTTGTACTAAATAACTTATAACTTTTAAATTCACCTATACAGTACTACTCATTAATATAATTTTCAACCAACTTTCAAAAATTTAAATTTATAAATATGAAAATTTTAATGTATTCACTACACTTTCATTTATTTACTCTTAATATTTCTCATTCTCTAATTTGTAATACAAAAATTAGATAAGTATTAACTAAGTTTTTGGTTTTTATAATTTATTTTCGTGGTCTTACCACTCCTAATTAATCAAAAAAGAATTAACTTGTATTGAGTCAAATTCAAGAATTATTGTTTATTCGTGACTCAGCGTATATTAATTCATCCTCAATCATTACAAGTCATTATGAAATAAACTTTTTAAAACATTTTTCGTTTAAAAGAGAGTTGATAATTGATCAAATATACATCTCCTAAAATTTTATTTAAAAACTTTCATGTTTTCTCCAAGTTTCCATCATTACTCTCTAACATTTACCAATATCGATATTTCCTCGATATTTCCATCTAAATTTCTTTTTTTCGGACCATCGATATTTTCTCGAAATTCTATATTTTGGTCCTTGTTGAGGATAGATATACCAATTACATATATATATATATATATATATATATATATATATAATCTAAATGATGAGCAGTTACAATAATTGATTTATGTTCTCTATTCATCGAGGTGAAAAGTTCCATATTTTAATACAAAACAAACGTCTACACGTGAAGGAGATTGTATTAAAATATGAGTATCTTTCACGTGTGAACGTTCACTTTGTATTCAATCATGAACTTCCTCATCCCGACCAATTGACAATATAACTCAATTGGTTTGTTGTATAGTTTACAGTTCATCAGATAAAGCTGAAACGATGAATATGGTAATCAAATAGTTAAATAATTTCAATTTGAATTTTTTTTTATCAATATGATCCTTGAAGGAAGACCTAAAATATGGAAGGTTCTGATCACAAGCTAACACGTTGTGATGAGGAGGTTCACATTTCATTTTTTTTTATAAAAGGGCCCCGGCCGCCCTCAAACCTTCATTAATGAAACCGAATACAAGGGGGGGCCTAAATCCCAAAATATAATATGCATCTAGAGAACGTCTCGCAATAATAACAATAGTCTCCACTAAATTCAAGTATTCTAACTTGCGCCAATTAGCAGAGATTGCACAATTAGCAATATTATTTGTTTTACAATATAGGCGGCATACCGTAAAGATCAAGCCAAAACAGAGCCATAAATCACCGATTAGTTCAGCTTTCTCACTATGCAGCCAACCGGAACTTCCAGCGGCTCTACGTTTCATCCTGCCACTAGGAGGTAGTGTCCATTTAACAACGATACACCGCCTTACTAGACCAGACAAGACACCCAGAGTGCGCAGACCGGGACAAAGTCCATATTCATCTTCAAAAGAAAAGACAACTAACAATTAAAAAGCAAAAACAAAACAAAGAAACACATCTTGGGCCAAGAAGCATAGCCCAGACCCAACCACCGACAAGCCCAAAGTACAAATTGCACGAAGCCTAGCGCCCGCACCACCCTCCTGCCGGAATCACCATCCTAGTAGCACAACCGCTGTCGTGCTTGCCACCCTCCATGCTCGGCTGAAAAGCCACCGACGCACCTAGAGCAAATCTGGATATATCAGATCTAACCAACCAAGATCTCAGATCATATCTAACCAACCAAGATCTCATATCATATCCACTTAAGCCGAACGGATCCGCCTCCAACCCAAGGTCATCTGAGTCCCTCCTCTCCGTCGCCGCCACCCTCTGATCAACAACACCAAGGTGCCACCGAAAAAGAAAAAGCCCAACCCACCAGCCACCACTCCTTTGCCGATCCTCCCTACCTACCCATTCAATTTCAAGTGAAAGAAATTGGGTCCGAAAAGAGAACAGAGACGCCGTCGTTGACCTGCAGAGTCTACTCCAACCACCTACGCTCCACAAACACGCACCCAAGGGAAACCAAATCCGTCTGGCCTGTCCGACGACAACGCCGCTAGGACGTCGCGACGTCGAACAAGGCATGAGAAAGAACGAGGAGACCAAACCCTAGCATACATTTTTTTTTCATATTTCATTTTAATACAATGTGAACGTCCACACGTAAAGGGGATTGTATATATATTATATATATATATAAGAAAATAGCAAGAAAAAAGAAAATTTTTAAAAAAATTGTTGGATAACTAGTTAACTACCCACCATTTGCAAATAACTTTGAAATTCCGGTATGCTGGATTGTCCCTTCAACGGTAGCCGTCCTAAACACTAATCAGAGAGTATATACAATTTCAAAACTTAACTCTCCTACACAGTCAATTGTTCAACCAATGCAATTACTTATGCAACATACACAATCGATTGAACAATCCTAAATCCCACAGTGTGCATCAAACTAGCACACCACGGACTATATCTATATATGATCAAGCATGCAACATGCAAAGCAAATAAGCACAATATATAGAAAATAAAACACACAAGAAACACACAATATGGTCATCCGAAACCTCTACCTCTAGAAGAAAACCAGAGGGGAGCCGTACCTCATGCTTTTAAGTAACACTATGAAAGCTAAATCGGCAACACGTACAAGGAGACACTCGGTCCCAAACTCAACACTAAGTACCTATACTCTAGTGGCAGCTCTAACCTTGTGAGTCTCGTTTGCTCTTCAAGCGAAACCTCCTCAAGCTACTTTGATTGGCTTCACCGATGCGAAGATCCTTCAACCGCAAGTCTGTGTGTGTATGTGTATGAGTGAATGAATATGAATTCAATTCGATTAACATAACCAAATCACAAGGAACATTTGCTTGCATTAACCAAACCGAATTGAAAAGCCTTGAATATGATTCAAGAGTTTGTTTAACTAATCACAAGGATCATTAGCTAAACAAACAAACAAACAATAAAGAAGATTGAAACTAATGATTCAATCTTTCAACTCAGCAATTCAACAAGGAACAATTGTTAGAGTTGAATGAAATCTCCTAAATCCTAAACATAGGCTAAACTAGCATACATATGCAAATCAAAGTGTTTAGCCAAGGATTTATGTGGAGATTAAAGGTGAGGAACTTACAACATGGAACTAGGATCACTCACAAACCACAGAACTCTCTCAAAGATGATTTTCAACTATGGGGAAAGAGTTGGCCGAAATGAAACCAAAAGATTCTATTTATAGAAAACAGCCCAAGCTTATTTGCGATCGATCGCACGACATTACACGATCGATCGCGTAGTGTAAAAAAGCGAAGACAGAGCCGACTGCATATAGAAACCTTATTTGCGATCGATCACATAACATGTTGCGTTCGATCGCACAAAGAGTCCCAACGGACATATTCGAACACAACGGTCACATTTCAAACGGACATATTGTCCTACGTGGCCACGATCGATCGCATGAACAGTGAAGATCGATCGCAAGGCTTAAAATAGCCTTAAATACAAAGGAAAGCTAATCAAGATGAATCTAAGTGAAGATCTAGCAATCCTAACATAATAAACTCAAGTGTATGAACAAGTGCATACAACATTTGAGACTTATGTGACTTATAAAATAAGCACCTAAGACTTTTGTGATTTACAACATAAGTGTGGTTAACAAGCAAACCTAGATAAACTTAGGATAACAATGAAGACATAATGTGAATGAAGTGCATGTGCATATGCATGAGTCATACCTTGAGGTGCTTGAACGAAACCTTCGATGACCAAAGATCGAAGTCCGGAGAAAAGACCGGATAAGAAAGGCGTCTTCACGAACCATCTTGAGTAAGAACAACCTAAGCCACAACACCTAATCCCTAAACAATCTAGCATAGAATACAAAACAAATGCTAATACAAGGGAAGAGGTTTTGCCAAATAGAAAATAGTCAATAGCAAATATTTTGCCCTTACAAACTTCCCACAATCTTTTCTCTCAAAAATAAAAACAAAATTAAAACAAAAAACAAAAATTTTTACACATGCTACGGCAAGGTTAGGAATATATCAAGCAAACAACCTTAACAAGTTAACAAGAAATTTTTAGCGGTGACCGTCACGTTACGTGGCAATGTGACCTCCTATTGTGATTGAACTACATCTGTTCTTTTTTTTCCTCCAGTGTATCAACCATTGGCCCTTTGTTATCTAAGTAATGATGTAGTCCAATCACAGTAAGAGGTCACATATGCCACGTGGCATGATCGCATGACGGTCACTCTGAAAAATTCCTCGAAGTTAACATGGTTAATTTTTTAGAATTTCACAAATGCCCTCACATAATAATGTACTATTACATAAAAAAATATTTATTGGATACAATTGTAAATCAATAAAAGATTACAACATCTCCTACCACAAAAATAGGAGAAATTTCCCAAATATAGAAGTGGGAAAGACATATATAAAACTATGCATTTAATATCAGCCGTCAAATTCCCTTGTCTCTTCCAGTCTCTTAAAAAACTGTCCCTCAGGTATCTAAAAATGAGAATAATGATTCTGAAAGAAACCTCCACATGGATTATACGATTACATAGTTTGACTGGACCATGCAATCTCGTGTTGTAATTTCCAAACATGCTAGGAATTCACCAAATATTTGTTTTATTTTCAGCAACCTAGCTACAACCAAAATTTAACCAACTTGATGATAGAAACCAAAAATGCTGCAATACGTCAATTGCTTTCAAGTTTCAACCAAAATGTCATTTTGCCAGAGGTGATCGAATGGTGTCCCTAAAAATAGTTGGTGTTGCTTTTAGGATATAAAAACAAGCAATGTATGTATTAACACGTATATTTGAATTTCTATTACAAGTATACATAAGACAAGTTGACCAGGCTCATCGAAGCATCCAACCTACATAAAAGAACCTCGACTAATTGCAAAATTAATCAAGAATTTGTAGTTTAATGGGTTCTCAAGAGTCATTTGTTTAATATATATACTTTATTCCTAATTTCATAAAAAAAATGTTAATAGTCATGTAATTCAACCACCACTGGTAGTCGAGCTGGTAGGAGCCTACATGTGTGGTACCCCTTCATTCTGACAAGATTCTCAACTGTCATTAGTCCTTGTGCCTAGGAAACCTTTGGGATACCACAGAAACTCGCTCAAAAAAAAACATGTAATTCTTACCTATATTCACCCTAATTTAATACGATCAACCAAATATCTTCAGTTCTTCATAACAGATAGACGAAAATGAAAACCATTAAAGTGGTTAGATCTTGAAGTGAAAATGCGGGATGTGATGACCCTTAACAATTAACTTACATTTTTTCGTGATAACAATTTCATTTGCTTATATAAAAATTATTATTAATCAACCATAAGTCCATAACAACTCCAATTTTTACCACCACTAAAAGCAAAGAACGCTACAAAGAAAAATTGTCATGCTCTCGTGTCTCTCTCTCATGAATGTCATCGAGTGTTCAACTAGGGGGCTGCCAATTTGGGAAGATTTGAGTTTTTATCTTTTAAAGTTTTGAATAGATTGTTTTTTCTTTAATTTTTTTATCCAAATGGCAGTACCACATCACCACTTAACTGAGATATCACCACTTAACGGCAACATCAGCAAGTAACTGTTTTTTTAGGCATAATTGCCAAAATGCCCCCTGAAGTTGGCCATAATTGTCAATTTACACCCTGAATTTACAATTACGTCAATTTACCCCCTGAACTTGGTAAAAATTGTCAATTCACACCCTGAACTTGCAATTGCACCAATTTGCCCCCTGAACTTGGTAAAATTGTCAATTTGCCCCCTAAACTAGGTAAAAATTGTTAATTCGCACCCCATACGTAAATTTGAACTTTTTTTCATTCAATTTTGTGACATGTGACATTTATGTGAGGGGTATTTTGGTCATTTTATGATATATATTTTTAGCAAAACACAAATATACATAAAAATTACATTAAAAACACAAATATACATAAAAATTATATTAAAGAGAATTTAAAATCCAACTTTTTAATGTAATTTTTAAAAATTCACCTTTTAAAGTAAATTTTATGTATATTTTTAATGTAATTTTTAAAAATTCACCTAAACCCTAAAAATTCACATTTTTAATATATCATCACCTAAACACAAATATACATAAAAATTACATTAAAAATGTGAATTTTTAGGGTTTAGGTGAATTTTTAAAAATTACATTAAAAAGTTGGATTTTTAATTCTTTTTAATATAATTTTTATGTATATTTGTGTTTTTAATGTAATTTTTGTGTAATTTTTATGTATATTTGTGTTTTGCTAAAAATATATATCATAAAATGACCAAAATACCCCTCACATAAATGTCACTTGTCACAAAATTGAATGAAAAAAAAGTTAAAATTTACGTATGGGGCGCGAATTGACAATTTTTACCAAGTTTAGGGGGCAAATTGACAATTTTACCAAGTTCAGGAGGCAAATTGGTGTAATTGCAAGTTCATGGTGCGAATTGACAATTTTTACTAAGTTCAGGGGGTAAATTGACGCAATTGCAAATTCAGGGTGTAAATTGACAATTATGGCCAAGTTCAGGGGGCATTTTGGCAATTATGCCTTTTTTTTAACATAGATTTTAACCCTGGGTATGAAAATGACTAACGGAGGACCGTTGAGGTACGTAAATAATAAAATATGATACTTGAGTATCAAATTGAAAACGCCTCCATAATTTGGGGGTAAAATGTAATTAACCTTTTGTTTTATTTTCAGCAACCTACAACCAAAATTTAACCAACTTGATGACAGAAGCCAAATTTCAACCAAAATGTCATTTTTCTAGAGGTGATCGAATGGTGTCCCTAAAAGCGGCTGGTGTCACCGAAAATGGATGGGACGTTATCGGTGGGTGGTGTGAAATGGAGTGAGAGGAGGATTGTGTGCAGGTGGGAAGTAGTATGTAACAAAAAAATCAATATATAAAAACAAGCAATGTATAACACCTATATTTGAATTTCTATTACAAGTATACATAAGGCAGGTTGCCTAGGCTCATCGAAGCATCAGACTTAAATAAAAGAACCATGACTAACTCAAATAATCTCATTTCGTAAAAAAAAAAAAAAAAAAAAGAGAGAGAGAGAAGAAGAAGAGAAAACTGTCTACTAACACTTTGTCTTTTCATTGTTATACGAGAACCCAAGAATAGGCAGACAATGAAAAAATTTTGACGAAACAAACTAAATAAATTACTGAGTCTGAAATTGGTGCCTTCATATTATTGTAAATGAAAACTAAGTTCCACATTTTCTCTTTGACTAAGTTGAGAGAATACACAAAAGAATAAGAGAGCAAGAGAATAGCCAATGAGACTAAGGGCATTACTCATCAGTTCCTTGATGTTATGGGAAATGAAAACTAAATAATTCATTACTCAAATGTTAGTTTCATGCAATATCTCAATTTTATATGGATAATTACAAAATTACTCTAGGTGTGGCTGGCTAGGAGGAGCAAGCTGTCTGACAAGATCCTAAACTACGGATTAGGTTTTGGGCCTAGGAAGCCTTTTCGATACCGCGGGAGCTCGCTGAAAACAAAAAATAGACATGTAATTCTTACCTATATTCACCCTAATTTAATACGATCAACCAAATATCTTCAGTTCTTCATAACGGATAGACGAAAACAAAAACTATTAAAGTGGTTAGTGTCACGACCCGAAAATTTACAACAATAATAAGGCATTTTAGCCTTTAATTACATAACAAATTCGGGACGTGTAGCATGGAATATCAATTACAATTATGCACTAGAATTTTTTTCTATTAATTCAAGTACAACACTCACTCATTCCATGCCCACCAATGTAAGTATTGACTCAATCTTTAGAGTCGAATATTACATTTCATAAATTTACATAATAAATTGATAATTCAATAAATTAAGTAAACTACTTCTTCAGAGTCTAATACACACCAGCGGAAGACTATCACCAGCCCAAACGGTTGATACTAGAATTCTCAATCAGTTCTCCAAATGCTAAAACGCATACCTAACCTGCATGATTAACCCTACACCATTGAATAGTGTACCGGGTTATGTTAACAAACCCGGTCAGCTTACGAAGCTGGTATGAGTAACCTCGATTTATATTGTATTAACAAGTTATACAAACAAAATTATACAATTAAAATATTGCATAATTAACTTACCAAAAACAAATCGTATAAAAGACTTTTAAGATAGTCCAAATACGAAAATATATTTTGAAATCAAAATCAATCTCCTTTTGTTTCTAATTGAAACAATTAACAAATGCATCATTAACAAATGATATATATGCTCACATAATTATTCGATCAGAATAATATGGACTTTTCCATTTTTAGTGAATATTTTAGGATGACTGGTAAAGAACAAATCAAATCAAGTCCCAAGTCCCAGGTAACAAAATACCTAGCATGGGTAAAAATCTGCGTACAATATGTACGGGTAAGCAAACAGCATACCAAGGTCTCCTACCAAAGCATGTACACTCAAGGTTGGCTCCTCCTTCCTATGAGTCTAATAGTGCACTATCTGTAGGGACTTAAGCCCATTGCTTAACTACTCACCACCAAACTCAATTTACCAGTAATTCACTTTAGTACACAATAGTATTATTCTTTCAACTCCAATATGTCTTATGCACAAATTCACTTCACAATAAAACAATAATAATGAATATTTCATTATATTGCTTGTCAAACACTCCACACCCATAAAACGATTTAATTTGCATTTTTCACAAAATATCGTTTTCCACAAATCAATTATTCAAAAACAATATAAATATTTTCATATATTGTTTTCCACTAAATCCCACGTAAAACAATAATAATGAACATTTTCAATATATTGTTTCCACTCCAAACAAAATCACTCAACATTAATATAATTGTTTTGTTACAAATATATTATTTTCCACTTTAACACCATCACCAAAACTATATATATTTTTCACGTAAATATATATATACGTGGTCATCCTCGCAGGAATGCCACTAATATCAACTATAGTTCATATTTAAAATTCATTTAAATTCATTTATTTTAAAAATCAATTTTCACTTACCGATGAACCGTTGTCGAACAAGTTCATTTGTTTAAAACCAACTATTTATTTTTAATAAATATTATTTCACAACCTAATAATTATTCTAATAAAATAATATGTGAATTTTATTCACCAACAAGTTGTTGTGAGAATTACTCACATTTAAACAATTAATTCAATCACCAAATTAATATTGTGAACTTTGTTCACCACAAATATCAAGTGAGTTTACTCACCTCTAATTCCAGCTGCGTCTTTAAATAGTAACCGGAAATCGACCAAAGCACGTACGCCTTACTTTTCGTAACAACCTATGATTATGCAATTTTAAATTAGCATAATACACTTCCAAAATATTATAAATATTCCGTAAATGTCACCTAGGACATCGGAACTATTTATCGGGACAAATTGACTAAAAGTCAACTGTCGGTCAACGTGGGGCCCATGTTAAATATTTATCGAACGGGTCCCACCGAAACTCCTCAACACCAAAATTTAACAGAAAACTTATTTCTAGCATCCTAACAACATATCCGAAAATGGTGACGATCCGATGGTCGGATTATCACGGATCTAACGATTCTTAATCCTTCGATTAATTGATCATTAATCAAACGGTTGAAATTCAACGATCTCACCGTACAACATTTTTATAACTACAAGATTAACCGTACGATTAAATTTGATAACTACCTCAAAGTCCAGATTGGAACGGATTGGATACGACGGGTGTCCATAGCAATTGGGCTTTGGATTTCTGGCTTTGGGCCTTGGGCTTGGTCAACAGGCCCATTTGACCTTTTCTTTTTTCTTTTCTTCTCCGCACCCAACCCCTTCTTTTTTCTTTCCTCACCCGGTCTTCTTTCTTCTTCCTCCTTCTTCCTTTTCTTCTCCGCTGCACCCACGCAGCTCTTCTTTCTTCTCCGTCCTCTTCTCCTCCGCACCCACGCAACTCTTCTCTCTTCTCCCCGTTTCTTCTCTCTACATCCATCGAGCTTCTCTTCTTCACCCACGCCTTGCTCTGCCATGCCCAGCGCCTCAAACACAGCACCGCCGCTTCAAAGCCGCGCTTGAAACACAGCCCATGGCTGCTCCGAGTCCGCACCCACCATGGTAGCAACTCAATCTCCTCCGCCGCCAGTCCTTACTGCTGCCATGGAGCCAGGCGTCGCTCTCTCAAATCGTCATCAATTGCAGAGCACACGACGTCGTTTCTCAAACTACTCCGGCTCCGTAGACTAAGCTCTGGTCTCGGCCCCCCTTGAATAGTGCGCTGGAGCTTGAACTGGAGCTAGCTGGTTTCTGATTGAGCCAAGCCAGTCGTGGCTGCGATTTGGCATGAAACGTAAACTAGAAATAGAAGCACAGCTCGTGCTCCCCATCTCTAATAGTTTCTGATGTAAGGCCGCGTGCGGCGGTTTGGATCGATGCCTGGTGGTGATTTTCTTGGGTTAGGCTCAACGTCTTCTCCTCTTTCTTATGGTTGTGGCGGTGTCAAAATCCGGTAGCCGGAAGCCGGCGTCATAAAACACAAAGGAGAGAGGGAAGGAGAGATCTCAGATGAGAGAGAGATATAGAAAGAGCAGTGAGAGAGAGATTGATCCGGGGAAGGGGGTACTGAGGGAGGGTGAGAGATTTACCGGGGGAGGTTGAGAGTGAGGGAGGAAAGAGAGAAATGAATTAATTAATCCCTCAATCATTGATTAGAAATGAACGGCTCAGATTGAATCTTTAAGATTCAACGGCCACGATCGTCCGAACAAAAGAAATATTATAAAATTATTTCTTTTCACTTCAGTCTTCCGAAAATCATAACTCTTTCATACGATATCCGTTTTTGGTGAACCAAAATCCTACGAGCTCGTATCGACAAGCTCTAAAACTTTCGTGAATAAAGTTTTGCCAAATTCTCGACGAATAAAGAGTCAACTCTTTTGACCTCCCAAAACTTATAATTTTTCCGAGTTAATATTTGTCCACCCACGATTCCACAAATCTTACAAATAATCAATAATTAATTCCATGATTTTCCAGGAAATTAATATTGAAAATCTGGGGTATTACAGTTAGATCTTGAAGTGAAAATGCGGGATGCGATGACCCTTAACAACTTGCGTTTTTTCGTGATAACAATTTCATTTTCTTATATAACAATTATTATTCATCAACCATAAGTCCATAAGAACTCCAATTTTTTTCACCACTAAAAGCAAAGAACGCTACAAAGAAAAATTGTCATGCTCTCGTGTCTCTGTCCCGTTAATGTCATCGAGGGTTCGACTTTAGGAAGATTTGAGTTTTTTTTTTTTAGTTTTAAATAGATTGTTTTTTCTTTTAATTTTTTATCCACATGGCAGTGCCAAATCACCACTTCACTAACACATCACCACTTAACGGCCACAACAGCAAGTAACAATTTTAAAAAAAAAGAGATTTTAACTCTGGATATTAAAATTACTAACGGAGGAACGTTGATGAACGTAAATAATAAAATTTGATACTTGGGTATGAAATTAAATTTCTATTACAAGTATACATAAGCTAGGTTGACCAGGCTCATCAAAGCATCCAACCTAAATAAAAGAACCTTGACTAACTCAAATGATGTCATTTTGTTAAAAAAAAAAAAAAAGGAGAGAAAATTGTCTACTAACACTATCTTATCATGTCATCTTTTTATTCTTATGCGAGAACCCAAGAACAGGCAGAGAATGAAAAAATTTCGACGAAATAAGCCGAATAAATTACTGAGACTGAAATTGGTGCCTTGATGTTATGGGAAATGAAAACTAAGTTTCATATTCTCTCTTTGACTAAGTTGAGAGAACACACAGAGAAAATAAGAGAGCAAGAGAATAGCCAAAGAGATTAATGGCATCACTCATCAGTACCTTGATGTTATGGGAAATGAAAACTAAATAATTCATTACTCAAATGTTGGTTTCTTCCAGTATCTCAATTTCATATGGATAATTGCAAAATTACTCAAGAATTTGTAGTTGTGATTTTCTAACTTATTTAATGGGTTCTCAAGAGTCATTTGTTTAATATATTTTATTCCTAATTTCATGTTAAAGATATGTTAATAGTCATGTAATTTGTTGCTACCATTTAATATCTATTCCGGCACAAGCATCCTACCGGGTTAGGAGTAGCTCACTATCACCAGGCAGCCATCTGTGGGCTTGGTAACACTGCACCACTCGACAAGCCATGTCAATACCCCAGCGGTACCGGTAAGCCCTAGGTCTTGTCTTAAACCAGGGTGGTACCCCAGTGTCCCAGCACGCCCATGTATCATCTAATCACTCGGTAGGCAATACCTTTGATGTTATGAGAAATGAAAACTAAATAATTCATTACTCAAATGTTAGTTTCTTCCAATATCTCAATTTCATATGGATAACTGCAAAATTACTCAAGAATTTGTAGTTGTGATTTTCTAACATACTAAATTGGTTCTCAAGAGTCATTTGTTTAATATATATACTTTATCCCTAATTTTATATTAAAGATATGTTAATAGTCAAGTAATTCTTACCTTTATTCACCATAATTTAATGTGATTCAATTCTTCACAATGGATAAACGAAAATAAAAAACCATTAAAGTGGTTGGATCTTGAAGTAAAAATGCGGAATGCGATGACCCTTGACAACTTACGTTATTTCATGATAACAATTCATTTGCTTATATAACAATTATTATTAATCAACTATAAGTTCATAACAACTCCAATTTTTACCACCACTAAAAGAAAAGAATGCTACGAAGAAAAATTGGCATGCTCTCGTGTATCTCTCCCGTGAATGTCATCGAGGGTTCGACTAGGGGACTGCCAATTTGGGAAGATTTGAGGTTTTTTTTTTTAAGTTTTGAATAGCTAGATTGTTTTTTCTTTAATTTTTTATCCACATGGTTGTGCCACATCACCACTTAACTAACACATCACCAAGTAACAATTTTTTTTAATAGAGATATTAACCCTGGGTATGAAAATGACTAACGGGGGAACGTTGAGGTACGTAAATAATAAAATTTGATACTTGAATATGAAATTGAAAACGCCTCCATAGTTTAGGGGTAAAATGTAATTACTGAGATAAATACTTGGGCACATCAGAAAATTTTTCGACGAAAGAAACTGAATAAATAACTGAAACTGAAATTGGTGCCTTGATGTTATGGGAAATGAAAACTAAGTTCCATATTCTCTCTTTGACTAGGTTGAGAGAACACACATAGAGAATAAAAGAGCAAGAGAATAGCCAAAGAGATTAATAGCATCACTCATCAATACCTTGACGTTATGGGAGATGAAAACTAAATAATTCATTACTCAAATATTAGTTTTTTCCAGTAACTCAATTTCATATGGATAATTGCAAAATTACTCAAGAATTTGTAGTTGTGGTTTTCTAACATATTTAATGGGTTCTCAAGAGTCATTTATTTAATATACTTTATCCCTAATTTCATGTTAAAGATATGTTAGTAGTCATGCAATTCTTACCTATATTCACTCTAATTTAATGTGATCAACCAAATATCTTCAGTTCTTCACAACAGATAGACGAAAAACAAAAACCATTAAAGTGGTTGGATCTTCAAGTAAAAATGTGGGATGTGATGACCCTTGACAACTTACGTTATTTCGTGATAACAATTTCATTTGCTTATATAAAAATTATTATTAATCAATCATAAGTCCATAACAACTCCAATTTTTACCACCACTAAAAGCAAAGAATGTTACAAGGAAAAATTGTCATTCTCTTGTGTCTCTCTCCCGTGAATGTCATCGAGGGTTCGACTAGGGGGCTCCCAATTCGGGAAGATTTGAGTTTTTTTTTGTATAGATTGTTTTTTCTTTAATTTTTTATCTACATGGCAGTGCCACATCACCACTTAACTAACACATCACCACTTAACGGTCACATCAGCAAGTAACGGTTTTTTTAACAGAGATTTTAACCCCTGGTATGAAAATGACTAACAGAGGAACGTTGTGATACGTAAATAATAAAATTGTTACTTGAGTATAAAATTGAAAACGCCCCCATAGTTTGGAGGTAAAATGTAATTAACCCTTTGTTTTATTTTCAACAACCTATAACCAAAATTTAACCAACTTGATGACAGAAGCCAAAATTACTACAATACGTCAATTGCTTTCAAGTTTCAACCAAAATGTCATTTTGCCAAAGGTGATTAAATGGTGTCCCTAAAAGCGGCTGGTGACGTCGGAAATAGACGGGACGTTACCCGAGGTGGGTGGTGTGAAATGGAGTGAGAGGTGGATGGCGTGCAAGTGGGAACAAGGGAAGTAGTATGTAGCACAAAAATCAATATATAAAAACAAGCAATGTATGTATTAAAACGTATATTTGAATTTCTATTACAAGTATACATAAGATAGGTTGACCAAGCTCATCGAAGCATCCAACCTAAATATAAAAAAAAACTTGACCAACTCAAATAATCTCATTTTCTAACTTATTTAATAGGTTCTCAAGAGTCATTTTTTAATATACTTTATCCATAATTTCATGTTAAAGATATGTTAGTAGTCATGTAATTTGTACCTATATTCACCCTAATTTAATATGATCAACCAAATATCTTCAGTTCTTCATAACGGATGGACGAAAAATAAAAACCATTAAAGTGGTTGGATCTTGAAGTAAAAATGCGGGATGCAATGACCCTTGACAACTTACATTATTTCGTGATAACAATTTCATTTGCTTATATAACAATTATTATTAATCAACCATACGTCCATAACAACTCCAATTTTTACCACCACTAAAAACAAAGAATGCTACAAAGAAATTTGTCATACTCTCGTGTCTCTCTCCCATGGATGGCATTGAGGGTTCGACTAGGGGCTGCCAATTTGGGAAGATTTGAGTTTTTTTTTTTTTTTTTAAGTTTTGAATAGATTGTTTTTTCTTTGATTTTTTATCCACATGACAGTGCCACAAACCACTTTACTGACACATCACCACTTAACGACCGCATCAGCAAGTAACAGTTTTTTTTAACATAGTGTTTTTAATGGTATGAAAATGACTAACGGAGGAACCTTGAGATACGTAAATAATAAAATTTGATACTTGGGTATGAAATTGAAAAACGCCTCCATAGTTTGGGGGTAAAATATAATTAAACCTTTGTTTTATTTTCAACAATCTAAAACCAAAATTTAACTAACTTGATGACAGAAGCCAAAATTACCGCAACACGTCAATTGTTTTCAAGTTTCAACCAAAATGTCATTTTGTCAAAGATGATCGAATAGTGTCCCTAAAAGCAGCTGGTGTCGCCAAAAATAGACGGGACGTTATGTGACATCCCAGACCAAACTTACATAGTTACGAGTTAATTTTCACAGCTGATGTTTAGGGGAGTTTCTATTTAAGGAAATTTTCCCAAAAAGGGGGTGTCCATTTTTGGAAACCCGTTACTCTCTCCTCAGCTCGACTCCTCTTTCTCGTGCTACAGTACCCGCTGGCTTCTCAGACCGTTTTCTCCCTCCTCCGGCCACCTCAGGCTGTGAAACTTGTCCCAATTTGTTCGTCTCTTCGTCTTCTTCTAGTCTATAACAATTTATTGCATCAAATTTTAGTGTAGGAAGAGAACTCACCAAGAGAAAAACCCGATTTCTAGTTGAACTGTTCACCAACCTCGATCTCATATTCTTGCCAAAATGACCGACACCATCTACTGGGCTTTGAAGCCCTCCTCACGGCGAACCCAACACCACCAGCCTCACCTCAAGGCGTTGTCGGACGGCGGCGGATCATGGATTTGAAGTTTTTCGGCCACCGAAGTTTTTCCGGCTTGATCCGGCCAATCTAGACCGAATCGAACTTCGAGTCAGGTATAAAAGTTTCTCCTCTTAATGTACTCTACCAGATCAACGGTTCGGATCTAGGTAGTTTGGAGTTTAGGTGTGGCGGGGCGTGGTGCCCATGCTTAGCCGCTTGCGGCGGTGCATGGTGGAGCGTGCTGCCGGTTCTGATGAAGGCTTTTAGCCCGTTAGTTTGGGCTCGACGTTACGAACGTAACGATATATGATTTGTAGCGAGTTTTGGAAGTTGAAATTATTTGAGTTCGATTAATTTAGCTTCGGCTCGTTCGATATTTCGAACCACGATTATCCAACCTTTGGATTGTTGCCGAATTTAATTAGATAATTAGATTTGTCGATAAGTAATTTAATTGAGAAGCGATGGTTTCAGAATTCGTCGACGGGATTGAGGATATGGGGACTCTCGATGGAAACCCTAATCAAGTTAATTCGTTTAATTTCTGAGTAATTGGCTCGTCCGTTTAGATATTTAATAATTCGTGTTGCCCAGGAGAACGCTGAAAAGGATCTTGACGGACGTGAGATTTAGCCGGTTATCTGTGAGTGGACTTTTATTTAAAAATTATTTTACATACAATTATAAGCTATGTTTTCCGAGCATGAATTTTGACTTTCGGTTTCAATTTTAGCATTTAGAATGTCTATATAATTGAAGTATTAATGTTTCTAATTATTTGCTTGAGACTTGGTATGAGTTACTTGTTGAGGACTTTGGAATTGTGACGCATATAATTGGTGGGGAATTGTTAAATGGAAGTTGTTTTATCCTCTCTAGTTATGGGCATTTTCTTAGACGTTTGGTGTTCAAGGTAATCTCAGTTTTCAAATCTTTGTACGTATATAAGAGTTCGTAGAGGATTGAAGGTGGTTGAATTTAAAGGGTGAAAGACTTACGAGTGTTACAGTAGTTATGGTTTTATATTGATCATTTTTGTGTCGAGATTTTTAAGAAAATAAATTCAAAGAACAACTTGTGGAGCTTTGGATTTGAGTCCATAATTACCTTATGTTGGATGAATGTCTTTGCGCAAAGGTTTATTGGTGGCAGCTTTCGATTTATTGAGTAAAGATTTGTGTTTGATGATCCTTGTATTATTTTTCTAGAAATTTGAGGGTTAAGGGGTCCTTGGGGAGATTTTCAGATTTGTTGTATTTAGTAGTTCATATTCAGTTGTCAGTACACAGTTTTCAATATCCAGTCGTCAGTATTCAGTTATCTTGGTGGTTGGTGCCTCCAGGCACCGTACGACTTGTTGTGGCATGCGTGCAGCTTAGCCTTGATATTTCGTTTCTAGAGTCAACGTGCACGTGTCTTGTAGAGGATCTATGTTAGTTTATCGACTTGCGGGTATCTGGAGGTTAGTGCCTTCCAGATCACGTACGCCATGATCAGGTGTGTGGACCTTCGAGGGACCGGTCAGTAACACTAACATGTGTGGTGTCTGGGGGTTGGTGCCTTCCAGACACCGTACGATGTGGGGGTTGGTGTCTTCCCGCGTACGGACTCACTTTAGATTTCTAGTTTGTGTATCTTCCTGATTTTGTTTTTAAGTAATCTTCTCCCCAGTCTCGGATTATGATTCTTAGTATTGGATTTCGTTCAACACGAGTTGATATTACCTTTCAGTATGATTTTGGATTGACTAAAGAAGTCTTGTGATGAAATTGTGTACCCCAGTGTTAGTGGTATTCATTGGGCTCAAACATTATTTGATCGTGATGCTTGTTATTAATGGATGGCAGACTCAAAGTGTCAATATGGACAGTGACTGAGGGAGTTAGATGTTATCGGTGGTGCCAGCTGGGTCACTAAGGGACAGACTGTCTTATGCTTATTGGGGGAGTTGAATATTGTTGACATTTCAGTAGTGACATTGCACTTTGGGGTGCTCATGTATTGGCTGTTAAAGAGAAAGTTAGTACAATGAGATTTTGCTTTGGCTACAGGAATTGAATCAGGTGACTGTGAGGAACATGTACCCCTTATCTCGCACTTTTGTTTTCGGATCATTTTCATGGCTTATTTGTTTTTCAAGATATTTTTCTCAGTCGAGTTGCTTGCTTGGTTTTATAGAAATAAAAAAAATGGAAAAGCGTCAAAGATATTTTTAAATGTTATTATTATCTCTTTGTCCACTCACTCTAACGTTTTTCGGAATGCTTTTTTCTGGGTCTTTCGGTTTTACGTTACCCAGTTTGCATATTTGTTGAGGTCGGTCTACACTTCAGTGTCGAGGCATAGTGTTTCCACAGCTTCCTCGGTTTGTTAGTAGGATTTGCGTCCGTCCTACTTGACGAATGCAAAAGAGTGGTGTAGATATTAAGAACTGGGATTGTCGTGTCTACATGGATCGAATGCCCCCTAACTCCTAGGTAGTGTGTGAACTAGGTGCTTTAGCTATGATAGGATGATGAGAGATAGAAAGAGTGGGTGATCGAATGCGTGTATTCAACAATGTGAGAAGTGTGGTATAATGTTTAATTTTGGAAAGCAATGATGCAATTGAGAGACAAGCAAACAAAAAAGCAAACAAGTAATGCAAGTAATGTAAAGAAAAGTGTGTGCAATGTATGGAAATGTCGGGGTTTCGGGTCAACCCGAATCCAATGCAACAAGTGACTTGCCAATGATGAATGTGCCTAAACCAATCATGAATCAAGTTCCGTATCCTAGCCATGTTATGGTTCTAGGATCGGGTTTCCAATGAAATTCAAATATCATGTTATGGGTCATTAAAACTCTCTAGGTGTCATAGGGGATTTCTCTAAGTTACCTAATACCAAATCTCCTAAAGTGTTTAAGAGACGTAAAGCATCGAACCTAGGAACTCAAACAAGCAACTCATGAACAATCCTTCATTCCACCGATGTTATCGATATAAAATAGATTCTTTCTAAGGTATCCTTAAGCCTTATTAGGGTCAAAATAACTCTCCGCGAAGAGGTAGAAAGAAAGGAGGTGTAAAGAGCATGAATTAAGGATCATTCAAGAGTCAAACATGCTCATCATACATATTGTCCATTGCCTAAAGAAGAGTAAAGTGGTCAAACCATACACACTCATACAAAATGGATCAAATGCATACCAAAGACATTTATTCAAATACACATCCAAAACAT
Source organism: Rubus parviflorus (assembly GCA_029955375.1). Classification (NCBI taxonomy): domain Eukaryota; kingdom Viridiplantae; phylum Streptophyta; class Magnoliopsida; order Rosales; family Rosaceae; genus Rubus; species Rubus parviflorus. Next base: position 5,695,306 of record JARGGL010000010.1, read on the forward strand.
ATTAGATTAGACAATAAATATGTTCATGAAATACAAAGGCATTTATTCATCATCAAAATCATCACAAAATCTGTCACGCCCCAAATTTAGTAATATAAATAACAATTTGTTATTATCAATAAAACAAATCTGAAACGCGAAGGCTCGGTCAACTTACACAATCACCTGGAAATTTTTTTCCTTTAATTACAACAACAACAACTCACCGAGCCCACCAATGTCAATACAGACTCGTTCTTTAGAGTCAAATATTACATTTCACAAATTCACATATTAAATTGACATTTCAAAATAATAAGTAAATTTACATACAGAGTTTAATTAACAGCGGAAACTAAACAATACTATCAGCAACTCCAAAGCTCTTTCAACACAACTCTTAGTTATCCTAACCTGCAGGATAAACCCCTACACCATTGAATAGTGTACCGGGTTATAACAACAACCCGGTCAGCTTGCGAAGCTGGTATGAGTAAACAAGTAACCCCACCCACATTCCACAATTTTATCTTTCTCAACTTAATAAACAAATTAAGTAATTTCCCAAAACATCACCGCATTTATTTCAACAACTTAATGAAACTAATGTCAATCCGACAAATAACAATCACCAAAAGATTTCAATGATATATGAAATGCTTATACAAAATCATTTATCAATATATCCATGTCCAATCTGGACAATAAAAGATTGAATACTCTTGAAACATCTTTTAGAAAAATACATCACAACACAATTCCAATGATATATGTATGCTTATACAAAATCATAAATCGATAAATCCATGTCCAATCTGGACAAATAAAAGAATGAATACTCTTGAGACTTCTTTTAAAAACAATATTCTTAAATCACAAGACCAACGAATGCATGTGACTTAAAAATTGGTAGACAGACTAGAGCTCTAACCGCATTGGGACGCTTGCCCAAATTCATACCATCGGGGACGAACCCATTCCACAACACATAAGGAGGCCACACTGGACCCAACACAGTCTCATCAAAAACACAGTTATCATGATTTGAAAATATTTTCAATCAAATCATCAACAATACAATATTATGATTTAATCACACGAAATATTGTATTCTCCACACTCACCTCAAGTCCTTTAAAAACATCTCAAGCAATAACAGGTAAATAATGACCTAGATAGAAGCTAAATAAATGAGAGAGAGATTCATTCTCATGACAATGTACAATTCAATCAATAACACAATCCCGTGAAACACAATCTCCAATTAACAATCGTGAGTTTACTCACCTTTGTAAATTCCAGCTGCGTCAACGAACTCAACACTTAACCAGGTAATCAACAAGAAACGTCCGCTTGGTTACACGGTTTCCAAAAACACCTAAGAACAAGCATTTCGTTTCTCAGCACAAAAACAACCAAACGACAAACGAAAAGTGACCGTATCACTCCCAAAGTTAATCGGAAGTCCTTAGAATATCGAAAACTATAAACCGAACTAGTTTGACCAAAAGTCAACTGTCGGTCAATGTGGGTCCCACATCACTATTCCTCAAGCGGGTCCCACGTCAACTATTCATCAAACGGGTCCCACCAAAAGTCTAAAACATCAAAAATTACAGCAGGTTAAAAACTAGCACCCTAACAACATACTAAAATTTGGTGACGATCCGACGGTCGGATTATCACGGATCGAACGATCCACAATTCCGGGTTAATTATCATCAGTCAAACGATCGAATCTCAAAAACTCGTAAACACGAAAGATGTTTGCATCGACAAACACTACTCAACAAAGCAAAAATATCCTAAAACGGTGGCCGGACGCGCCCCCACGCGCCGCCACAGACGGCGGTGAGAAAACCCTCACGCCGCCGGACCAAAGTTCAAACTCAAAACTAGCTAAAACCCAACGGTCAACTTGTAGAACACACAAAATGGAACAACTTTAAAACTTGCCTCGAAGTGAGTTAACGGCCGGATCGGCCTAGATCTCCGTCCAAAGTCGCGACTGCCCAAAATTCAAATGCAAAATTCTCCTTCCTCGGGAATCCGATTGAGGTGAAACCAGCGGCCATAGGTTCGTATGGATGAAGCCTTCAAAGCCCAGTAGGTGTCTCAGGTCGAATTGGCCGGAAACGGTGCCAGAAAAGGTGACAAGTTTCGGCAGTTCTTAAGGCTTTTGGGATTTTCCAGAATTTTTTTAAAAAAACAAAAATGAATATCTGAACTTCTATTTATAGGCAAAATAAATAAAACTTCAAAAAATCATAACTCTCTCATACGAACTCCGTTTTACGTAAACTTTATGTCCACGAACTCGTATCGACGAGCTCTACAATTCTCGTGAAGGAAGTTTTCCCAAAATCATAGCCGAACAGAAAAACACCCGAAAACCAATCGTATCGTGACACGTGTCGCATGGTGACTCACCAGACAAAGCTGAGTCACCATGTGTGCTGTTCCAATCACTACCCGCCACGTGTCGGTTACTATTTAGACACTATTTGTCACTATTTGGATACTATTCACAAATACGTACAAATAATTAATACATATAATTATATCGTATTTATACAAATACGCCACATCATCAACAAGATACGCAAAAAACATAAATTTCGCAAAATATTTATTTTTACATTTCTGAAAATTAAGGATGAAAATTCGGGGTATTACAATCTACCCTCCTTAAAGAAATTTCGTCCCGAAATTTAAGTACACAAAAAATCAGAAATCGAGGGATTTATCCCCCTACTTAAGCACAAAACTCAATCCCACAACAACAACAACCATAATCACGAATCACAACCACAACCGAGGTTATCACAACTTTAAATCCACTCCCAGAATTTATTTACTAATAAGCTGGGTAGTACACAAACACACAACATAACAAACCACAACTTACACAAACTGCTATTACAATTCTGAAATGCCTCGTAGGGCTTACACTACCAGAAACCATCCTTAAACCTCCAGTAGTGACACTGTGGATAAGATGTAGGATATCTCGGAATTCCATACATCATCAGTTGGTAGAAATATGCTGCCTCCACGAAACACTTGCAAGTGTCGCAACATTCTCTACCTACATGCCTTTCTCCATTCACGTCCCACATGTCCTGGCCAAAAGGACGCCAAAAGCTTGACTCACCGCAAGTAAGACATTTATTGGCGGGCAGGAAAACATTAGTCGTCGGAAAATACGACAACAGATGCTCATGACAAAACTCGGCCTGATGCATCATCCGTTCGACTTCTTCTCTACAGTAGTAGATGTTTCATCCGCTTCTCCACCAGTCGAGGGCTTCACATAGGCGCTGCACCATCTTCTGTTGCTCGGCTCGTGGTCCCAATATCATCCTTATCATACACGCTGCATAAAATGCAACATGATGACCTACCACCAAACTGGGACGTGCACCATACAGAGTTCCTGGTTTGCATGCCGCATCGAAGTACTCCAGGGCCAAAGGTATGTTCGCTGCTTCCACAAGTACTCGTATTCCCAATCGGAACAGAGACTCCGGGTTCCTTGCTTCCCAGCAACGATTTGCGAAGATACGCACTTGCCTATCCGCTTCCATACAGCCCGTGGGTCTGGATCCACCATCGAACCCATCCATGTCGATCGCCGCAAAGGTAGACCAACTGTCAGCATACTCCTTGAAGGTCTTCGAGACACAACGGAGTTCCATTGTGCTCTGCAGGGATGCGGTAGCCACCAACTGGAAAATATACTTCCAGATCTCTACCGGAAGTTCACTCCACTCTGCACTCTTAGAACACTTGCTGCACTCTCCCTTGCTCACCATTTTGCAAGTGAATTTTTTTTTTTTTTGTGTGATAACAGATATGAGTTAAGCAACACAACTCCTTATCACATGTATTTAAACAAAACTTTCCACCGTAAGGGAAACCTTTCTTTAATGCGAGTGCGGTGCACTCAGCAACCCACTAAGAATAATTAAAGCTCATATCTGTCTCAATTACTCAAAAGTATCGCCCACGATACTAGATTCCACAAGATTTAAGCGACTAAATCTCTGTTTTCCAATAACAGTGATCACAACGCTCTTTTACTTTAACTTTCGCATAATTAATTCCTCAAAAGATGCGAGGTCTCAACTATATGAGGAAAATCAATGCATCGGGAAAAATAATCTCCACGACCTCCAAGATCTCCAAGATCAATAGCTGTAAATCAGCCACTCACTTTTGCTTTTGAATTTTCAAACGATCCACCAACAATAAATAACTCTTCTTTACAACTACTAACAGACACTTCCCATTAGTGCTATATTATCTTTACTCTTTCATCTCTTTACACAACTACCAACAGACACTTTCCATTAGTGCCATAACCTCTTTTCTCTTTCATAGAGGACTTCTTCACTCAAGCTTCTCAACACTTCCCACTAAACTCAAACATGTCCCGTAAAGTAAATTCGTTCAGTGAATTACTTCAATCTGATCCCTCTGAAAGCCAATTTTTTGAGGGCTTAGATGAAATAATTCCACCAGCAATCGAATTCGACAACGATATCGATATGCTAGACATGCTTCTAGCAGAAGATGAAGGTATAAAACTAGTCCCAAGTCCACAAGTTTCATCTCCACCTGTCGAACCTGGTCCATCACAAAAGATTCCACTGAGGAAGAGCTTCACCAAACACCAAGTCCAAGCATTGAAAGACTTCGTCAAGGCTTTTCCACAGCCAACTGTTCAACAGCGACAAGATTTGGGTGACCAAATAAGGTTAACGTTTGCACAAGTCTCTGCCTGGGTGATAAAGCATCGACCCCAAACGCCTGCCCAAACAACTCGTCAACAAAATTTTCTGCTGAGACAGAAAATAAATGAGCTTCAAGCTCAACTTAGCCAGTACCAAGCAGCATTCAACAGAATCAACTGCAACCACTGTGGAAAACGAGTTACTCCCTATAGTGAGCTACTAAAAGGGATTGAAGAGACTACCCCACAACCTCAGACTCTTCCAATTCCTGCAGTCATCGGTCCAAGGGAAAAGTCTCACATGAGGAGGGATGTTCAAAAATGTATGTCGATCCCACATCACTCTTCTTCTACACACCAACCATCAGACAACATCAACCGTTCAGAACCTGAAGAAGCATCTGTCGTGGCAGACACAACCAAGATTTCTGAAATCATTGTGTCGGTCAGAGATGAGTTAATCATCATGGCATCTGCTGCTGCGCCACTGTGGATATCTGCACTCAAATCCAGCTCTGTCACGCTTCATGAGTTCCTGAATGAAGCAGAGTACAAGAGAATCTTCACTAACGGTATAGACCTTACTCCCACTAACTTCCAAACTGAAGCTTCTCGCTACACAGCCACTATTCCCCTCAGTCCTGTCGTACTCGTGAATATCTTCATGGATGTGGACCAATGGTCCACCATGTTCAGTAGCATCATCTCGAGGGCAACGATCCTTGACGTGTTGTCAACAGGGACAACTGAAAGCTACAACGAAACCATCCAAGTCATGACTGCTGAATTCCAGGTGACCAGTCTATCTGTCTCCACTCGTGTAACTCACTTTGTTCGTTATTGCCAACGACAAACAGAACAAAGTTGGGCAATAATTGACGTCTCTGTGGACGGTTTAAGCTCAAATCTGGGTCCACACTCAAAATCTCAATGCAAGAAGCGTCCATCCGGATGCTTAATCCAAGACTTGTTCAACGGCAGCTCTCGTGTCGTATGGGTGGAACATGTTGATGTACAGGATCAAATCATGCACCAAACATACCGAACGCTAGTAGAGTCAGGCTTAGCCTTTGGAGCAAGGCGATGGGTAGAAATACTTCAGAGGCAAGCGGAACGGTTAAATTATTCCGCGGCTGACACTTATCCTCCTCAAGACTTTTGTGTCATACCATCTGTGGAAGGAAGAAGAAACTTGTTGCAGATGGCATGCAGAATAGTGACAGACTTTTGCACAGACATCGGCAACTCTACTGCTCATGAATGGAAGGTAGCTGAACAAACCAAGTTCAGGGGTTCAGGGATAAGAGTCTCCACCAACAAAATCTGGAACAGGCTGAATAAGCCTCATGGCCTCACTCGAACTGCATCTGCAATAATCCAGCATCATGTCTCTCACAGAAAGCTCCTTGACTTCTTCATTGACGTACAAACTCGGAACCAGTGGGACCACCTAGCATTGGAAAAAGAAGTACAGGAGATTGCACATATCACAACTGGTCATGATGCACGCAATTGTGTCTCCTTGTTGCAAATGCACAACACCTACATACTCCAAGAAAGTTGTACTGATTCAACAGGGTCATACGTGATTTATGCCCCTATTAGTCAGTCAACGGTGCAGAAGTTAATAGGCGGTTGTGAGTTAGGTACAGTTGTATTCCTAACTTCAGGTTTTTCAATTCTACCAGATATGCCTACTGCTGGAAGAACAGAAGGGATCTCAGACAATCCATACCTTGGTTGTCTAGTAACGGTAGCAACTCAGATCTCTACTGAGTTACTTAAGAACAAGAAAGGGTCAGTGGATCAAGTCTGTCGTTTGATCCAAGGTACAGTTGAGCGAATTAGGAATATAGCTATGTAAGGCTCACTTTTAAAGTAATGAAATTTGTACTTTATTTATCTAACAACACAAATAATAACACAATAAACAAACACTAACTCACATAACTAATTCAACAATTAATTTAACATAAAAACACAATCAACTTATGATTATACCAGTACCGAGAGTATCTGATGAGGAACCGCTGCAGACGGGTCATCACTCGAAAAGTACTGATTATCATAAGCATCTACACACAATTCTAACAGTTAAACCAAAGCAACTCTTGTGTAATCTCAAATCACAAGTATAGATTAAATAAAACCACCTATTAATAAAAACAACCTTGCACCTTAGGGTACAATCCTAACAACAAGGTAAGAGTTCAGTTCAGCTGTTCCGTTTCCTTACGGAACAACAACTCAAGAAAACTAAACTTAATTTAATTCAATCTTTTTCTCACTACTCTAATCCAACTACGTAAGTTCTACTTCTCTTACTCAGTGTCATCCTAAGCTCTTACACTACTTCACTGAGCTACAAACCTCACTCACTTCTTGAGTCATCCTAAACTCAAAGAAGCTACACTAATACCTAATACTTCTCTACAGAGCTACCCTAAGCTCTGATACCAAACTGTCACGCCCCAAATTTAGTAATATAAATAACAATTTGTTATTATCAATAAAACAAATCTGAAACGCGAAGGCTCGGTCAACTTACACAATCACCTGGAAATTTTTTTCCTTTAATTACAACAACAACAACTCACCGAGCCCACCAATGTCAATACAGACTCGTTCTTTAGAGTCAAATATTACATTTCACAAATTCACATATTAAATTGACATTTCAAAATAATAAGTAAATTTACATACAGAGTTTAATTAACAGCGGAAACTAAACAATACTATCAGCAACTCCAAAGCTCTTTCAACACAACTCTTAGTTATCCTAACCTGCAGGATAAACCCCTACACCATTGAATAGTGTACCGGGTTATAACAACAACCCGGTCAGCTTGCGAAGCTGGTATGAGTAAACAAGTAACCCCACCCACATTCCACAATTTTATCTTTCTCAACTTAATAAACAAATTAAGTAATTTCCCAAAACATCACCGCATTTATTTCAACAACTTAATGAAACTAATGTCAATCCGACAAATAACAATCACCAAAAGATTTCAATGATATATGAAATGCTTATACAAAATCATTTATCAATATATCCATGTCCAATCTGGACAATAAAAGATTGAATACTCTTGAAACATCTTTTAGAAAAATACATCACAACACAATTCCAATGATATATGTATGCTTATACAAAATCATAAATCGATAAATCCATGTCCAATCTGGACAAATAAAAGAATGAATACTCTTGAGACTTCTTTTAAAAACAATATTCTTAAATCACAAGACCAACGAATGCATGTGACTTAAAAATTGGTAGACAGACTAGAGCTCTAACCGCATTGGGACGCTTGCCCAAATTCATACCATCGGGGACGAACCCATTCCACAACACATAAGGAGGCCACACTGGACCCAACACAGTCTCATCAAAAACACAGTTATCATGATTTGAAAATATTTTCAATCAAATCATCAACAATACAATATTATGATTTAATCACACGAAATATTGTATTCTCCACACTCACCTCAAGTCCTTTAAAAACATCTCAAGCAATAACAGGTAAATAATGACCTAGATAGAAGCTAAATAAATGAGAGAGAGATTCATTCTCATGACAATGTACAATTCAATCAATAACACAATCCCGTGAAACACAATCTCCAATTAACAATCGTGAGTTTACTCACCTTTGTAAATTCCAGCTGCGTCAACGAACTCAACACTTAACCAGGTAATCAACAAGAAACGTCCGCTTGGTTACACGGTTTCCAAAAACACCTAAGAACAAGCATTTCGTTTCTCAGCACAAAAACAACCAAACGACAAACGAAAAGTGACCGTATCACTCCCAAAGTTAATCGGAAGTCCTTAGAATATCGAAAACTATAAACCGAACTAGTTTGACCAAAAGTCAACTGTCGGTCAATGTGGGTCCCACATCACTATTCCTCAAGCGGGTCCCACGTCAACTATTCATCAAACGGGTCCCACCAAAAGTCTAAAACATCAAAAATTACAGCAGGTTAAAAACTAGCACCCTAACAACATACTAAAATTTGGTGACGATCCGACGGTCGGATTATCACGGATCGAACGATCCACAATTCCGGGTTAATTATCATCAGTCAAACGATCGAATCTCAAAAACTCGTAAACACGAAAGATGTTTGCATCGACAAACACTACTCAACAAAGCAAAAATATCCTAAAACGGTGGCCGGACGCGCCCCCACGCGCCGCCACAGACGGCGGTGAGAAAACCCTCACGCCGCCGGACCAAAGTTCAAACTCAAAACTAGCTAAAACCCAACGGTCAACTTGTAGAACACACAAAATGGAACAACTTTAAAACTTGCCTCGAAGTGAGTTAACGGCCGGATCGGCCTAGATCTCCGTCCAAAGTCGCGACTGCCCAAAATTCAAATGCAAAATTCTCCTTCCTCGGGAATCCGATTGAGGTGAAACCAGCGGCCATAGGTTCGTATGGATGAAGCCTTCAAAGCCCAGTAGGTGTCTCAGGTCGAATTGGCCGGAAACGGTGCCAGAAAAGGTGACAAGTTTCGGCAGTTCTTAAGGCTTTTGGGATTTTCCAGAATTTTTTTAAAAAAACAAAAATGAATATCTGAACTTCTATTTATAGGCAAAATAAATAAAACTTCAAAAAATCATAACTCTCTCATACGAACTCCGTTTTACGTAAACTTTATGTCCACGAACTCGTATCGACGAGCTCTACAATTCTCGTGAAGGAAGTTTTCCCAAAATCATAGCCGAACAGAAAAACACCCGAAAACCAATCGTATCGTGACACGTGTCGCATGGTGACTCACCAGACAAAGCTGAGTCACCATGTGTGCTGTTCCAATCACTACCCGCCACGTGTCGGTTACTATTTAGACACTATTTGTCACTATTTGGATACTATTCACAAATACGTACAAATAATTAATACATATAATTATATCGTATTTATACAAATACGCCACATCATCAACAAGATACGCAAAAAACATAAATTTCGCAAAATATTTATTTTTACATTTCTGAAAATTAAGGATGAAAATTCGGGGTATTACAAAATCATCACAAAGTCACATTGGATTAGGGCACATAACTCTAGTTCCCAACAAGATAACTACTCACTAATCATCAAAGTATACATCATCAAATTACAATTATAAGCTCTAGACATAAGTAGAAGATAGAAAAAAGTAGAGGAATGCTCAATAGATGATTCTCTTTGCTTCTCCTTGGTCTTTGATGATGAACATGATAAATTGGTGAGGATCCCCAGCAGCCAATGAGTGGATGCTGTAGTGAACGTCGTGTGGAGCAAGTTTGATGAAGGGTGCAAGAGGGAAGGAGGTGAGAAAGTGGGTGAAAATGGTGGAATAAGTGATGAACCGTCGTTGTTCAAAAAATCTAAAGGGAAAAGTGGAGAGGAAGAAAGAGCAGGTGGAGAGTGATGTGAGATGGTGGCTAGCTGAAAATATTACCTAAATGAGAAAGAACTAGGTTATATAGGAGATAGGGAGAGGGAATGGAGGGCTAAGATCAACTAGGGAAAAATCTAATGGCTAGATAGAGTAAATGAAGGACAAGGGTGTAAATGCACATGGGAACAAAAGGAATGAATAATCAATGGGTGACCTCATGGTATCTAGCATAGTCATTGCTAATTTTGGACCCTCTTGTGGTGAGTCACAAGGTTGACTTCGTCCTTGATTTTGACCTTGACCCTCAGAGTTGACCAAAGTCGAATTTTCTTGACTTTGCAGTTTCTTTGGAAATCCTCCGGAATTCTCTTGTGCTCCACTTCTGAGACTTCATATTTGACACTTTGACGCTCTAAAGTCGGGATTGATCACGAGTTGACCGTCGGTCATCGGGTTGACTTTTCGTCTTTTTGTCAGAAATTCACTAAAAGCTCCAAAACTCGTCATTTTGCTCTCGATATCAATCTGATGCTCATGTTCCCTACAATAGTGCAAAACAAGGATTAGAGACACTAAACGGCTATTGGATTAATATTATCAAGGTAATTAGAGGCCTAATTTGTATGTAAATCACATATGAATCACTACTTTTATGTTATCATTTTCCAATCGTATAATTAGATGCTCTGATTTACCGAACTCCATGTTTTAAAATGTATTTAGAAGTTTATTTGTTGGTTGGATTGGTGACCCTTGGTATTGTTTTTATTATGGAGGACCGAAATCTTGTGACGAGCAAGTAGGCTCAAGAGTTTGGTTGGTTATGGTTTTAGAAGAGTTAAATTGTTTTTCGCAGGTTTTTGGGTAGTCCATTTTTAAGGAAGGTTACGCTGAATTTTCGGTATGATATATTCTAAGGTGAGTCCCACAGAGCCACCTCAGATTCCATGTTAGAATCTGGGGCGGGTCCTGTCATGTTACCTGAGGTGGGTGGTGTGAAATGGAGTGAGAGGTAGATGGTATGCAGGTGGGAAGAAGGGAAGTAGTATGCAACGCAAAAATCAATATATAAAAATAAGCAATGTATGTATTAACACATATATTTGATCGAATTTCTATTATAGGTATACATAAGCCAGGTTGACCAGGCTTATCGAAGCATCCAATCTAAATAAAAGAATCTTGACTAACTCAAATAATCTCATTCTGTTAAAAAAAAACACTGTCTACTTAGACTAGACAAAACTTTGCATGACCAAAGTTAGCAGTGACATGCTTCGCACTTTGCACAAGTCATAGTTTTAACAATTGGATACCACACCTTTACCTATTACTATGAATAACACTAGCATGCTTGCAAATTTAATACTTCAAAACCCTAATCCAGATGATGTCTGCTAAAGCTCCCTTAATCCAATCTAAGGTAAAATCATAACACTATCTTATTATGTCGTTTTTCACTATTAAAAATTTAAAGGAAAAAACAAAGAAAAGAGACACCATCTTATCATGTCAGCATCTCCAAACTAGTCTGCAGATAAGAATCTCCTCTAGCCTAGCATTGTGTATGCTCCAGTCACAGCCAATAAGACAGCCTTGTCATAAGAAGCTCATGGCAGCACAGCAAAGCACACTGATATATATATATATATATATATATATATCAAGACCATATATATATATGGAAGACTCTCCGTATATTAAGTCATAAGGCCCCACACCTTAGGGTGTGGAGTATTCCTGAGTAATAAAGCCTCTAAGTGGCCAGCTGGTTTGAGAGACCTTCGGGTTCGTGCACCAGCGAACGGGGGAAATAATCTGACTTTGCTGGGATACCCTCGTAGACTTCGGTCCGAATGGTGTGTGTGTTAGTGGGTGCTGGTTCCTGACCGGCCCACTCCATCAAACCAAAAAAAAGACCGTATCTCTAGCAAAGCACTCCACTCTTTCTGTCCCAACTGTTGATTCATCTTTTTTATAGCTTCACAACCATAATAAGTTTGGACACAAAAACCTATTAGATTTTTCCGTATTCTGTATAGCTAAGGGCACTGGCACCTCCTTCCTATATTAAACTCTCCAAATGCATTGGAGACCAATTTAGTAGAAACTACTGGTACAAATAAACCACATGACTAAATGAGAGAGGAAAAAAAAAACAAAAAAACAAAGATGCGTACGTCTCCAATTGAAATTCAAGGTGAAGAATTCCAGTCTGCTAATAGTAGGGACAAAGGCAATAAGACACGTTTTAAAATATGGAATAGCATAGATTTGTACGACCACCATGACGAGGTCATTTCCAATATAAGAAGGATTTTCAGATCCAGACTCTTCTTGGCAAGACAATCCGCCACCATATTCCTTTCACGATAGACGTGGCTGATGGAACAAGAATCGAACTTATTCATTAGAAAATTGCAGTTGGCAATGACAGTCCCCAGAGGATGCATATCCAAACCAGAACTTTGAACGAGATTAACAAGGACAGCAGAGTCAGTTTCCACCATAATGTGAGAAATATGCAAATCAACAGCAGATTGGAGACCAGTGACAAGCCCAAAAGCTTCAGCTTGTAACACTTCACCTTGACCATATTTTTGCTAAAGCCAAAACACAAGTTACTATCACAATCTCTTATGACACCTCCAGCACCAATCATACCAGCAGCATTCCTGGAACCATCCACGTTAAGTTTGAACATACCAGTAGGAGGCTTCTGCCAGCAGAGGAACTCAGTTTTACTACTAGCAGTGCTCAAAGGCTTCAAGTTTGCATTATTCCATTCCAACAGATAATCAAAGATGATGGAGGAAGCATTATAGGGTCCCTTAAAATCAGCATCAAAAATAAATTTGTTTCTCCATTTTCAAATAAACCAGCAAATAAAGATGAATAACTGGGACCAGCTAACACCAAGAAACGTAAGATTGTTTTGGTAGAGGTTAGCAGCGAACTGCATAACTTTTCATAGCTTTTTTTCTTTTTCCTTTTTCAGTATTAGCTCCACAAATCTAAATAAAATAAGCACTTGTAAGTTGTAACTGCTAGCCCAACAATAACTAAGGGATTGTTTGGTGACAATTTAGATTATTGGTTTTCAGTTAGAGATAGAAGAAAAATACAGGGTAGGAGGAAGGGATTTAGTTTTTCTTTTTAAGTTTTCATGCATTCATCTTCTCTCTCCTTCCACCCTCCTTTCTCCTTTCTCCATCTTTAAGTAGAAAATTGAAAACTAAAACCCAAGAAGAAGGTTATAGTATGGAATCCTCATTAGTCAGCCAGTATGAATTATCTGAATTCAGGTCATGTAAAGCTAAATCCACATTACGAGTTATCTGAATTCAGGTCATGTAAAGGTGAAACCACTTTATGAGTTATCTGAATTCAGGTCATGTAAAGAGGTAAATCAATATACATTCAAAGTTAGCAAGAGTCGGAGTAATGATTTCATGCAACTTCAATTGTGCATTACAGATTGGTTTATTTACATGTTCTTTTTTTAAAGGTACCAAAATTCAAATGAATAGTTTAAATATACTAGGAGAACAAATTTCTTGCCCTTCTACATATAACATCAGCTGCAGCAAATCATATTCAATAGATAGTAAGTCCTATGTAGCTTACTTTTATGTCTGTTAAAAAAGAATACCTTAACAAAGAGAAAACTGTTTCATGAACTCAGCTTCAGAAATAACAGAAACAAAATGGAAGTTTTCAAGAATGGAAATGTTCTCATCAAGTGAAAATAATACATTACAACGAACACATACCAAGCTCAGACTTAGCCACCTCAGCTACAATTTAATTTCAGTGCTTCATCTTATCTTTCTTTCCTTCCACAGCCTTAAGAGCTTGCTATATATGCATCTATATCGACACACACACACACTTCAACCACATCTGAAAATGGTTCTACAACGTATTATGCCTTCCCTACAGTACAATGCATCCCACAAATTTCTCAATGATGACATCTAAGATTATGATCCAGCTCCAGCATGCAATTCTTATCCTCCATCCCTCTATAAGCTTCTGATCGAACTTCATTCTCTCATGATACTGCACCCCCCTCCCCCTTTCTTTCATTATATAACAGCTTTTACACTTCTATGGTTCTACCGAATTCCTTATTTTTTCATATATGACCAAGTAACAAAGCTCCTTTAGGTGTTACACCTCTTACTGCTCTTAATGATCAAGTACAGCTGTCTGCTTCCTCGATTGTAGTTAAGTCAAAACCATTTATCGTCTATTTATTATTTACACCATTAGCATTAAAACCTTTTCTCTCCATCAAGGCCTGTAACTCAAAAACCTCATTGGTCATCCCTTTGTTGCGAAAACCATCAGCCAAGATGTTGAAGACAAGATGATCTATTTTAAACCCCTTGTTCTGCATCTCATTTACATACTGCATTGCCAGCCCCATCTCTCCAACCTTGCAAAGACCATTTATTAGAAACCAGTACGTATCAGCATTCTGGAATGTACATCTCTCAGCCATCTTGGAAAACAAAGAAAGAGCACTTTCCAGAGACCTCATTCTACAATAGCTATTTATTATCAAATTGTATACATGAGTTTCCACTTTCAATCCTTTCTCATGCATCTCCCCAACCAATCTTTCAGCTTCTTCTACCTTCCCGAAGCTCGTGAAGCCATCGATCAAGAATTGATATGTCTGGACATCAAATGCCACTCCTTCCTTTTCCATCAAAGGCAACATCAAATCCAACTCTGAAAAGTTCCATCTCTTAGCACAAGCATCCACCATTATGTTGAATGTGATGATATCAGGTTTAATTCCTCTACTAGCCATTTCCTCCACTAACTCTCTACTCTTTCTAATCTCTCCATTCCTACACAGCCCCCCCACCACAACTGTCAAAGAATACACTGAGACCTTAATGCCCGACTCGAGCATTCTATACAAGAAATCTAAACCCTTTTGCACGTCACCAACTCTGTTAAGAGCAATCAAATGCACAGTGCATGTCCTCTCATCAATGTCAATCCCACTACTCATAATGTACTCAAAAGTCTCCAAAACTCCATCGAAATTTTCAAAATCAGAGTAAACTTTAAGCATCAAATTGAACAATTGGGCTTTAACTTTAGGTCCAAGACAATACAATTCAACAGTAGAAGCAATGACATGAAATGGGTACCTGGAATTTTCATCAACCGATATGGACTTGAAAATATGCTCGGCATCTGTGAACTTTCTTGACCTGAGAAGCCTGCAAATGAGAGTCAAGTGGGCTTGGAGGTCAATTTTGAATGAGATAAAGGACTGATTTTTGAGGAGGAAGTTGAAGAAAAGAAAGCATTCGGAGGATTTGAATGTGGGTTCTGAGAGGATGAGGTGCAGAGAGTTTGGGTTGAGCTTGGAGAGAAGAGATATGGTGGTGGTAGTCAAGGGTTTAGGAGCTAAGGTGTTACTGTTTGGGATTGCAGAGAGTAATTCAGCGAATTCTTGATAGGGTCTGGTTCTGGCGGTTGCTCCTTTTACAGTTTTGAGCGTTTGGAGGACGTTCTGAAATGACATTTTGAATGTCGAAAGTGCACAACTCCATTGATTTGTCAGCCTCTTCTCACCGTTATGGTCTTGGTTTAGTTAGTTTGGGCCTCTGTTTGATGGGATTTGTCATCTCCGGTATCCAACTTTTGATAAATAACAGAATAAGGACAAAATTCACTTTACTATTCTAAACTTTAGACAAAAAATTATGTCAATCTCTAGTATTTTAATTTCATCAACAATACCCTTGTACTTACCAATTTGATCAGTCTAGTCAATTCCGTCAATTTTGACCGTTAAGTGTTGACGTAAGTCAAATCTATGTCATTGTCACGTCATCAAAATGTGAGTCTCACTTTGAACCACATCAGCACTTAACGGTCAAAATTGACGGATTAGACTAGACTGATGAAATTGGTAAATATAAGGGTGTTACTAATGAAATTGAAACAGCAGGGACTGATATGATTTTCAGACTAAAATTCAGGGTGGTAAACTGAATTTAGATAATGTGTCATAGCAAAGGAACTCTCTGTTGGATCACACAAACCGACCTCTTCTTTATTTTTGACATCCAATTTGGTTAATATAACTCATTTAGAAGCCCAAAATGACCACCAACATCTAGAAATTGATTTTGTTTGATGAAATTAATAAGAAATCAAAATAAAATGTGTGGAACACCTTTAACCAGAATTGAATGTTTTTATTTGTTTTCTTGGTGGTCGAGATGCTCCAATTTTTGTTTTATTTTTTATTCAATTTATATTTCTGTTTAAGAAAACAAATAAAAACATGCACTTTTGGATTAACAAATATGCTTTCATTCTTTCATATAACGTCTTGAGTGGTTGCTTAGTCCAAAAATGCATATTTTAATTTGTTTTCTTAATCCAAAAGTGCATGTTTTTATTTGTTAATCCAAAAGTACATCACTCAAGACGTTATCTGAAAGAATGACAATTCTGTATATTGCATGGTTGCTTAATTACATATATATCCCACTTTTGTCATGCTTGCATCACAAAATTTTGGCAAAGATGGAGCAAACCTATGGAAGACGGCGATCCACGAAAGATCACAATGCAACCAATCAATCTATCAAATTATCAATCAATCCTATTTATGTATTCGACAAAACTCTCAAGGATCAATCTCTGTCATTCGTTCCATATTTGATAGACACATTCGTATAAATAACATTGAGGTATGAGACATACAATGCATAACATACGTATGATCATTACGCTTCAATGAATCGATCAATGTCTTGAAATTTTCGCGTTTGTAATTTTATAATTCTTTCATACATTGTGGAGGCTTCGATCTATGCTCAAGGGGGCTTTGGTCGATGCAAGAGGCTTTGATCGAAAGAGCTTGAACAAGAATTTGGGTTGCTTGTTTTATTGCTCGACTACGAGTGAGTACATGTCATGAATTGATCGAGTGGATGTCTCGAGCTACAAGCCATGTAACTTTTTTGGAAAAGAATGTTAATTACTGCCTAAATAATAACCATTTTGAGTCAAGTCCAACAATATAAGTTATCAACACACTTAATTTTAAATGAGTTTAGCTCTATATGCCCAAGCTAGCCCTCCCCGTTTAAAGTTTTTAACTCCGCCCTTAAACGTATTTATACTATTAAAAACACAATTTTCTTTATTAATGCATAGTCGTAAAATGATAATAATGTCATTTTTACATAAAAGAAGTGCAAATTGGATTTAAATCAAGACTAATATCATACCTATAATAGTTTTTCTCACCGACATTTTTTTTTTAACTAACGAGGATTAGACGATATCAGCTCCTCTGCAACAGTCTAAAAGAAGCGCCGAAACACTCACACAACCCTAAAGGAAACAACTACATCCAAGAACTCATCGCTTGTCCGTCGTTAGGTTTCTCACCTACATCTTACTTATACTCAGATTACACATTTCTCTATTGTTGAGATTTACATTCTACTACAAAAAGGGAGGGAAAAATAATAATAATAAACACAACTTCCACAACCAATTAAATTAAGAACAAATGCATATAAACAATACAAGTTCAATATTCTCAACATCCACAAATCCCACAATGAAACAAAATGACAATAGATTGATCACTAGAGTCAAGAAGACCATCATTTGATTTAAGTATCATTGTCATGCATCATTATGTGGGGAAGGTAAGATGCTTGTTAATCGATTGGCATTATTGTATATATATAAATCCAATATATCCAACCAACTAACCAAGTTAATTAACTATAAATAACTTCAAACTTAGAAGCACATTATATTTGACCAAAAAAAAAAAGCAAAATATATATATATATATATATAGCACCAAAATATTTGTTGTGACCTTTGATAGTTTGATTGATAGTTCCCAAAAGGCATGCCACGTGATTCCGTACAATCTCCATGTGACACGCCCACGCCTCTCATCCCCACAAGTTCCTTTACACATCTCTGTCACTACAGTTACAAGAAATATATCTTAACTTTCGTTTTCCATGAGGGAGTTTTCTGCATTGTACCACTATTTTAGTGTACCAGGTGGCTAAATCTCAGCCGTTTATTTGATAGTAGGTATTATTTAAATGGCAAATATGACTAAGGTCGACTAAGGATGCTGAGAGAAAAATTCATTTTTGCCCTCCCACACCATCCCGTGAATCCAGAAAACTCCCAATTTTTTTTCTCTCCTCTGTTCTTCCACTCCTTTCTTTGTTCTTCCCCCTCCTTTGATTAGTTTTGACTTGAGGCTGGAATCAGTTGATATTTGCTCATCCAGCTCTTCATGTCACTATTTTCCTTCCCCGAAACTACCCCTCCATTCTCATCAGAATTACCTTCTTCAAAGGTATGAACTCTTCAATCACCGGCCGATCTTCCATTTCCCCACACTGCATTACTTCCTTTTTCAGTCTTTCAATAGCTGCAAACCCACAAAACCAAACCAACAAATCATCAAAAACCCAGCTAAAAACAAATTTAAAATCTGAACTTTTACAGAGAAAAAGCAAAATCAACCCACCATCTTTCAATATAATCGTGCAAAGAGGAAGCTCCCACTCCCGCTTGAAAATTTTGATCTTTCGCATTTCATCTTCGAGCCTTTCGACATACTCATCGAGCTTTGACGACATCTGAGAACCATTTTCTCTTCCAAACTTATCCCCCCTTTCTTCTTCCTTCACTCTTCCGAAATGAAGGTCTCACCCCAATCAAGTTCCTCCGTCGTTGTATCGTGGGACCTCTCAGCACTGCCCATGGATTCCTCCTCCACCAAACATAACTCGAATCAACACCGACCCTTCATGGCATCAACAAACTCCATCTTGTGGTATTGCAGCAGTTGCTAGAGTTAGGAATGGCTCTTTGATAAGTGGTTTAGCTCAGAAATTGCTAGCCCCCTCGCCAATGGCTGCTGAGGCCTTGGCAATTCGTGAAACTACTATTCATCAACCAGGCAAATTAGCTGGTCTTGGACTAGCAGAACCAAACATAACCATTAAATCAGTAAAGACCCTTCCTTCGATGGATATATAAGGTATCAAATCAAAAGAATTTATCCAAAATCAAAACGGGAATAAAACCCATTTTGATTCATTGATTGAGCATCTGTATGCTATACCCCATTTTGGCCATGTTGATGTTTTTGGTTCCATCCATGGCCTCAGATTGGTGAAGAGGCATGAACTCAGGAAGACACACGGACAGAGGAGAGAGAGAGAAAAAGAACTAAACAAGGGGTAATTTCGGAATGAGAAAAACTGCATTATGTATAAATATAATTAAAAAATTGGGTGGGAGTGTGATTTGTAAAGAGGGGAGTGAAATGTTTGTAAAGAGGGGAGTGCCAATTTCACTCCCTCTATTTTTCTTCTATTTTTAGACAAAATTTTTAGAACTCAATAAGTAATTTGGTAAGATGAAGTAATTTGGTGGCTATGTACCTACTTATTTACATTTTTTTTTTCCTATTTTGGGAGGGAGGATTTGAACTCGGAACTTTATCAATCAAGAGAAATATTATTGGACGAACTATATATAAGTCTTGGTATTGATTTACATTTTTTAAAATCAATATTCAATAGGAAATTCCTAAAAGTATATAACTATTCGGTGGTAAGCCACTAAAATAATAATTCAGTTGTGTGGACTGAATAGTCTCCTAATCATTGTCCAAAAAAAATAGTCTCCTTGTTAGAGAGGGATGTCGTCATTGAAGGTGGGTAGCGATGGAAGTGGTTGGTAGTTTGAGAGTTTGGAGGTGGCGGATGTGGAGTGATCGATGATGGATTTGTCTTTTAAAAAAAAAATTCTTATTATTTATTTTTATTTTTTAATTTACAAATTGTACATGAGTATTTAGTATGGGCAAAAGGAAGAATTTGAGGAGATTTTTTTAGCATAAAATGTCTTTGGATTAATAATAGGAGCGAAATGCATATGAAGATCGACCCACCCTTTAAGGATACGATAGAAATGAGCAATTACCTAAACCTTCCTTGAGGGAAGAACCCCACTGAATTGGAAGATTAATTGCTTTAATTGTATCAATTAACTACATCAAAAGATAAAGAAAACAGTAAACAAAAAAAGGAAAATGATTGTTAGCCTCAATTGAGGCCTAACAATTGTGACCTCAATCCTATGTGGCATGCCACATAACTAAATATCAATTTAAAATTTAAATCCACATAATATATCTTGCCATATCATAATCTTGCAATACCAACTTTAATCTTTTATATTTTCCTTTAAACTCAAAAAACAATCAAAAATTAATAAACCTTTAAATGCTTTCAATGAGAATCGAAAATTCAACAAAATGTTCACAACTTTATTAATAAACCAATTAACTAACATGCTAATCTTAATATAAATACACATAAATTGATATGTATCTAATTAAAACAATAAAAGCAATAGGTAATGAACATTAAATAATTTTAGAAAATAAAATTGTAAAACCATAATAAAAACATACAAAAAAAATGAAATTTGTGCCAAGAACCCATAAAGAATTTGAACTTTCTTTAACAAAAAAAAATTGGACAATTCTTTTTCCAATCAAAAATTCATTAAAAGATAATTTTTTATATGAAATTATAATCGTTTTTCTTGATCCATCTTTGACCCACGTTACAATGTGTCTTCCTCATCATTCAGTAAGAAAAAAAAATAAAAAATAAAAAATAAATTACAAATCGACAATAGTTTACTATTTTGATCAGGAAAAATGTGCTCATATATCTATATATTGCAAATGAGAATACAAGCTAGTACATAACACCCTAGTGTAAAAGGAGTTGAGCATGAGAAATATAATAAAAGATTCCTCGAAGGAAGTTCTTCCTCGAATTATGATGTTTTAAAGTTGTTACTTGTAGGGTTTAGGGTTTAGGGTTTGTTATATTTAGGGTTTAGGATTTAGGGTTTACGGTTTGTTGTATTTGGGGTTTAGGGTTTGTTGTGTTTAGGTTTAGGGGGTAGGTTAGGTTTAGGATTCAGGTCTCAAAAATTTAGGATTTAGGGTTTAGGGTTTGTGGTGTTTAGGTTTTAGGATTAGGTTTAGGGTTCAGGTCTCAAAATGTAGGGTTTAGTCTTATTTATATTCTACTAATTACAAAGATTATTGATTGAATTATTTAATTAGGTCAAAGTGGTTTAGGTTTGAATTGTGGATTCATTGTGACCTAAGTTCGAATTATATTTTACAATTTTTATGGAATATTTTTTTTGTGCGTGCTAGAGGTGCAGAAAAATCAGTCTTTTTTTTTTTTTGTAGATTCACCTTAGATATTGGCTTGTACTGAAGCATCTTAGCTTTTAGTTCCCCTATACCTTGAAGAACAATGTTAGCTTTCATTACCTATTGCTTTTACTGTTTCAATTAGATACATATCAATTTATGTGTACTTATATCAAGATTAGCATGTTGGTTAATTGGTTTATTAATAAAGTTGTGAACACTTTGTTGAAATTTCGATTCTTGTTGAAAGCATTTAAAAGTTTATTAATTTTTGTTTGCTTTTTTAGTTTAGATTGCAGATAATAAGTCTATAAAAAAATAAAATTCAAAGGAAAATATAAAAAGTTAAAATTGGTATTGCAATATTATGATGTGGCAAGATATATTATGTGGATTTACAATTTAAATTAATATTTAGTTATGTGGCATGCCACCTAGGATTGCGGCCACAATTATTAGGCCTCAATTGAGGCCCTCTATCATTGCCCATAAAAAAACCTCTTAAGGTTTGCTCTACTAGGGTTTCCTTGCAGCTCTCTTTCTCTGGCATCCCAACGGAGACTGATAAACCCATATGTTTTCCAAGGAACAATGGGGAGACTCTAAGGCTCCTTTAAGGTGTTCATATTAAGGAGCCTTGCTATGGTTGACATGTGGCGGCGGTGCGGGACAGTTTCTTGCATAGTGGTCCATTGTGATTTGCTAATGCCACAATGGTGGTTGAGAATGGGAAAAAATTTATTCGTATTCTCGCAGACAACGCCAAATGTTTAAGTCTAATCCCGCACGGGTAGTCTGATGTATTAAATGAGTGAGTGATGTATGAAGTGTAGATACTCTGTTAGCTATTCTTGGATGCTACCTATCAAATTCAATACATGGGCATCAAGAGGTACACTGGGATGGCCGGTTTTCACTCCTCTGATGTCTAAATTAGAATCAGTATTGATATTGACAGAGTAATAGCAGATATATAGTTTTATGCTTACCATCAATGAGAGAGAGGATGTCTTTTATAAGAGAGCCCCTAAGAGTCTGCTTGTTTGGTTTCCGATGTGGGACATTTCGTTTCAGGGATCGAACTAGTATTGTGAGGAAGATACATTGAGGCACTTTAAGGCATCAATAAGGAAGCCTCCGGGCGAGATATGACTTGTCTCTGGCCCGACTATTAGAGTGTGGGTCCTAGGCTATATGTTAGACTAGCAAGCGGGTCCCACATACAACCAATTCGATCATTGGCATGGTGTTGTTTATGTTTGGTGGTATGTAGTGTTTATCGAATCCTTCCCTTGTAGACCTTCATATTATTAGCCTATTAGGGTTTTGGTCCAACTAAAGAAATCTCCCCCCTGCGTTGAACTCTAAAAAGGTAGGGCGGAGTATTAGGGTGACTCTAAGGTCGGTGTTCATGGTGGATCGTTTTAGTGTGCTACCTATCTATTCTAGGGTTAGGGTAAACATTGAACTTGATGTTTCAAAATTGGTTTAGCGAGTTCGGTGTAGCTTGCACAGTTAATGGAGGTGGAGGTCTCATTTTTTATGAGAAGGTTGTTGGATCTTGTTTCCGGTGTCTGACATTGGAGCACCCTCATTCGGGTTGTGAAAGGTTGGCAGGCTTGGCAGGTTAAGCGGTGACATGGTCTTCTGGTATATGTTTAACATCAACTAAGGTTTTGGGTTCTTCAAGCAGCAGGACTAGCGAGTCAATTCGCTTATTGGATCATCGATGACTGTGGCTAGGGTTTCTATCCTACCTCCACAACTTTTTGCTTCTAGTCAAGCATCATCATTCCATGTTGATTGGTCTGGGATCGAGGCGTGGTTGGTAGAAAATCTGAATTAAGGAGAAAATTTGGGATTCAAGCGTCATCATTCCATTTTGCTTCTCAATATATTGATATTTTCTGCTAAAAAAAGAGAGACAAATAACACTTTAATTTCTCAATATTTCAAGTATTATTAGGAAGTATAAACTCATAAACTGCTTGATTAAGATCGTCAAATCTAGTAGAAAAAGAGAAAATGAGAAAAATATAAGTATATTCACCTCATTCCCAACAAACTCATCACATTCCTTTTAGTAATACACTAGAACTAAAATGAGAAAAGTAATAGGCTAGAAGATAACAAACTAAAATTGGAGGTTAGTTTAGCAACTAATTTACTAAAGCATTTGATAAAAGATTCAATACAAAGTAAAAACTAATAAGGTGAAACCGTGAAAGTGGGTCATTCGTCAATGAGCCGAGCTGGACCATTAATAGTGGGCTTGAACCAAGCCGGACTAGACTTCATATCATGTAAATAAATTTTCGGGTTGTGCATAATGAAAACAAAATCTTACAAATGAATTTTGAAAGATCTAAAATGGTTGGTGTAGTGGTTTGGCACCAAGATTGTCTAAGGAGAAATCCTCAGTTCGACTCCCTAAGAATACCAAGGTGGGGTAAGGTTTGATGGGGGTGTGTGTGTGTGTTCTGAAGTCTTATAAAAAAAAAGATCTTTCAAATAAAAAAATCTTACAATTTGATCGAATACATTTAATTCCTTCGAATATTGTTTTGATACTTATTTAATTAATCTAAATTATTTAAAATTACCTTAAAAGCAATTCATTTACATAGAAATATAGAATTTCACTTAGACCTCGTTCGGTTCGCAGAATTGAGGCCATGGAAAAGGAAACTCAATCCTTTCCAGTGTTTGGAATGCAAAAGGAAAGGAAATACTTTCCTGAAGGAAGGGACGAAACCCTAAATCTAGGGACAAATCCGGACGTTTTGGTCCGTAAGATTTAATTGCTCAGGAAGTTAATCGCCATGAGAAAAGACGACCATGTAAGCATAGGGCCCGTGGAAGAGAGAGAAAGGCCCGACGCAGGCGACCATATGGGAGGGCCCTGCTGGCCATCGGTTAGCCGCCAAATATGGCGGTACCGCCACCGCCTATGCAGGTGCCGCAGGCACCCACCGGTACAAGTACCCCACACTCCATTCGACCCTCGGATCAGTGAACCTAATGCCGATACGTCTCAATCAAGGGAGAATCATCTTCATGATGTCTATTATTGATATGGAGTGTCTGATCAATGAGTCAGAGTTTGTAATATATATGAGTATGTAATTGCAAAGATCAAGACGTCGAGTTAAAGGGTTGAAGACTTTGAAACCGATTTTGCTTAAGTATTTATGTTTTCCATTGTATTATGATAAGGTAAGTTTGCCAATTATGGATTTAGTTTTGATTTGGGATTCAGATGGAACTTTGGATGTAAAGCCTTGGCTAGAGAGTCAATGAATTCCATACAGAGACGCATGATAAAAATGAAAAAGAATTCCTCTAATGACTGCGGTAGAAAGCGCATCTTAGAGAAGTTTATGTGTCTCTCTAGTGGGTTATATGCTACCACTATTAGAGCTATTGAATCAAACAATGTCATTCGAGATTACCTCTTGTATTCAGACACATATTGGCTTTGACATGACAGATTAGGATATCCTGGTCGTGATATGATGATCCGTGTATTGAAAACATCACACAGACATCCATTCTATCGAGCTAATCGAAGCAAGAATCAAAAATTGATTCAAGGAGAGAGGACTGGTGTTGCTGTTGTCCGGTCGACGGTACCTTACCGACCGGTCAACACCATCCAGTGACTCTGGTGACCGGTGGAGGTATTCTCGGCGACTGGTCGAAGACTTCTATAAGCATGATCGACCGGTCGAGAAATCTGGCGACCGGTCGCACATATATTTTCGTTTTTCCTTCCCCTCTGACATGAGCAAATCCTCATGGTCCAACCCTGATTCAAGTCTTAATCAGGATGCCTCCTATGCTTCTGAAGCCTCAATGGCCAAACGCTGATTTTGCAAAGCTCGTTTTTAGGGAAATTAGGACAAGACCGTCCTATGCAAAAGATTTTAAAGTACTTCTTCCATTCTTACAGAGAATCCAAGGGGATTTATGTGGTCCTATTCAACCACCAAGCGGGCCATTTAAGTATTTTATGGTGTTGGTTGATGCGTCGACACGCTGGTCACATGTCGCACTGTTGTCCACTCGTAATGCTACTTATGCTAAACTCCTAACACAGATAATTCACATGCGGGCTCACTACCCGGATCATCACATTAAATCTATCTGGCTTGATAATGCTGAAGAGTTTACATCGAAGACTTTCAATGACTACTGCATGTCTATTGGAATGGATGTTGAACATCCAGTTCCACATGTGCATACCCAGAATGGTCTCACAGAGGCTACCATTAAAAGATTACAAATGGTCACGAGAACGTTGGTAATGCGCACCAACCTTCCTCTCTCTGCCTGGGGGCACACAGTATTGCATGCAGTTAGAGGTGGCAAATGAGCCGCTAGGCACGACCCCAGCATGAGCCCGGCACGTTAAGAAGCGGCCCGACCCGACCCGAACCCATTATAGGCCCGGTCCAGCCCGAGCCCGTTAATTTAACGGGCCGGGCCGGGCTGAGAAATATTGGCCCCAAAGCCCGGCCCAGCCCCAGCCCGAGCCCGTTTTAGGCCCGGCACGGCCCGAGTCCGATAAACATGGATATATATATATATGACTTGAGATTTATTGATTTCATCTATCATTTTAAGCTATGCACGCAATATTTTAATTAATATGTTTATTATATTAATTTTATCTCAAAGTAGAACTAGTTTTCGTTTTTATCAAAAAAAAAAAACTAGTTTTCGTTTCCTTACGGCCCGAGCCCGTTATTGGCCCGGCACGAGCACGGTCTGGCACGCTATGGACTTGGGCCGTGGGCCGGGTTGGGCCTAATGTTTGAGTATATGGGCCGGCCCGAGCCCGGGCCCGATAAGAAATGGGCCGACACGGGCCGGCTCGAGCACGGCCCATAACCCGATTAAATGGGTCGGGCCGGGCCGGCCCGTTTGCCACCTCTACATGCAGCTATGCTTATTCGTCTGAGCCCTACCGCCACCCAATCTTTTTATGAGCAATAGCTAGTACCTGGATACGAGCCAAGCATCTCGCACTTACGCGTACTTGGGTGTGCTATTTATGTGTCTATTACGCTGTCACTGCGTATTAAAATGGGTCCTCATAGACGAATGAGTATTTATGTTGGATTTGAGTCTCCAACCATAATCCGCTATGTAAAACCCTTGACAAGTGATCTATTTACTACAAGATTTGCGGATTGTTACTTCGATGAGACAGTCTTCCCGTCATTAGGGGGAGATAAGAACGTAAATGTTCAGCAGGAACGACAAGAATTGTCGTGGCCTATCCCCACTCTGTCTCATAACGATCTCCTTGCAACACAAAGAGAGTGTGTAGAATTATAGATATTCAGAAAGTCGCAGAATCTCTTCCTGACGCTTTCTCAGATCTAGCTAAAGTGGCTAGAGTGTATATACCAGCTGCAAACATGCCTGCAATGATGCATGTGCCTGAAAATGGACTTGGATTCAAAGTCGCCGCAACAGCCGTCCTTAGAGAGGGTCGGCCGCCGGCGCCACCACCAGTAATGGTGGTGATGTGGCTCAGGTCGTGGCTTCGCTGAGGAAGCGTGGGAGGCCACCAGGTTCGAAAGATGCGCGTCCTAGATAGAGGGTTGCGATGGCACAAAATAATCTTCTTCTTATCGATACTCTAAATCCGTCACATGAGAACGTTCCAGATTATGATTATGTCCAAGAGACACATTTAAAGGATGCTCCATCGTTAGAACCTATCCGTGGGAACATAGAGATCTCGATTAATTCTACTAGTGTACATGAGACGTGGGATAGAAACTCCATCGTAGTTGACGATGTGTTTGCATATGCTTGTGCACGCGAGTTAATTGAGACCAATGATATTGAACCTCCCTCCGTTGAGGAATGCCAACGTAGAGCTGATTGGCCTAAATGGAAAGATGCGATCCAAGTTGAGTTGGACTCACTAACAAAGAGAACGGTATTTGGGCCTGTAGTGCCATTACCTTATGGAATAAAACCTGTTGGATATAAATAGGTCTTTGTTAGAAAGCGTAATGAGAGAAACGAGATTATAAGATATAAAGCTCGTCTTGCGGCGCAAGACTTCTCACAACGCCCTGGAATCGACTACGAGGAGACATATTCTCCCGTAATGGACGTCATAACGTTCCGCTACGTACCTTGTCAGTTTGGTAGTTTCTGAAAAACTGAATATGCAGCTTATGGATGTGGTCACCGCGTATCTCTATGGGGATTTAGATACAGAGATTTATATGAAGGTCTCGTATGGGCTTCAGTTACCCAAGTCAAGTGGCTCTAGACCACAGAGCGCGTTTGCAATAAGATACGACGCTCATTATATGGATTGAAACAATCCGGACGGATGTGGTATAACCGTCTAAGTGACTACTTTCTTGAAAGAGGGTATGCGAACAATGAATTATGCCTCTGCGTATTTATTAAGAAAACAAGTTCCAGATTTGCAATAGTCGCAGTCTATGTCGATGATATGAACATTTTTGGAACTCTTGATAAATTAAGAGAAACCGCTGACTACTTGAAATCCGAGTTTGAGATGAAAGATCTTGGGAAAACACGATTTTGTCTTAGTTTGGAACTTGAGCACTGTGATAATTAGATTCTGATTCATCAATCAACTTATACCCAAAAGATGTTCAAGCGTTTTAATATGGATAAGGTCCATCCTGTTATCACTCTCATGATTGGTCGCAACTTAAATCCAAAGAAGGATCTGTTTCGCCTAAGGTACCGTACCTAAGTGCAATAGGCGCATTATTGTACTTGACACAGTGTACAAGACCCGATATCTCATTTGCTGTAAACTTGTTAGCTAGATATAACTATGTGCCGACGCAACGTCATTGGACTGACATAAAGACTATCTTTCGTTACTTAAAAAGTACGATTGATATGGGCTTATTCTTTTCCGACAGAGAGTCAAGAAAATATGGTAAAATGAGTATGGGACCCACTCCTGCCGTGATAGCCAAGTGTGCCGCCGCCGCCGGCCATTCCACTTTTGTCTCTTATTCCCAAAACAGTTGTGATGTTTTGGTGAATTTTGCTGATGCTGGGTATCTCTCTGACCCATACAAAGATCGTTCCCAAACTGGTTATATTATATGTCTTTACCATGAGAAACACCGCGATATCTTGAAGGTCTACAAATCAAACCCTTGTTGCTACTTCTTCGAAACATGCATAGATTATTGTTCTCCATCAAGCTGTTCGAGAGTGTATATGGTTAAGGTCCATAGTTACACATATAAGAAGTACATGTGGTTTGAGGTCAACCACAGATAAACCTACGTGCATTTATGAGTATAATGCTGCTTGCATAGAGCACATGAAGCAATGTTTCATCAAAGGCGACAATACCAAACATATATCGCCTAAATTCTTCTATAATCAGCAACAACAGAAGTTCCTCAAGATCAAAGTGAATCAAGTTCGATCTGAGGATAATGTAGCAGATTTATTTACTAAATCATTGCCTAAATTCACATTTGAGAAGCATGTGAAAAGTATTAGTTTGCTTAAGTTATCTGAACTCCCTTGATTGTGGAAATCAGGGGAAGACGCAGACATTAGGGGGAGTCTGGCGTCCATGCTATTCCAAATGTGAAGGGTGTGTTTCACTCTTTTTCCCTTCGACCAATGTTATTTTTATCTCACTGAGTTTTTGTTACTTGGCAAGATTTTTAATGAGACAACGCGAGGAGCACCACGTAGACTTGATGACACAAGGAGGAGTGTTGAACGAAACTCACTTTGTGTGTGCCTTGTCAATCTAGGAGTAATGATCAATAATTAGTATTGAATAAGGAATGTAAATCCTACGAGATTTTGAATTATGTATTGAATAAAATGTCAATTACAATATGGATTGTATCTTGTATTCCTCTATAAATAGAGACCCCTATTCATTAATGAAATCATCATATTCCTGTGTTATTCTCTTCTTGTTTATTTTCTGCATTCTATAACAATATATTATTATTTATTGATTCATTTCTTTAGTGTTGCCAAATACTTAAAAGGAAAACTAATGAAAATTTCAGTTTTTCATGCCTATGGAAAGAGCAAGGAATTGATTTCTTTTATTTTATTTTCCGTGAACCAAATGAAGTCTTATGGTACCAACACCGACCGTAAAATTTCCCAAAGAATTGAAGGATGAAAGCCCGGCCTTATAGGCTAAATAATTGGTATTATCTTTTTTTTTTAATCTTCTTCGTTCTCAGTTCTCATTCCAAGTCACTAATTAATATGCATGTTTGTAGCAATCAATTTGTCTAGTTATCATCATATCTACCTAGTGGTGGAGGATTTCTTGATCCTTTTTTTTTCTTGGCTAAAACGAGATGAGAGAAGAATAAAGCACACCAATAAATAAATAAAAATTCATGCTCTGCTAGAACTTTTCCCTAACTGTCACTCTCAATTTCTTCCTAGAGATGCATGTTGGCAACCTCAAGCTCATCCCATCTCTACCATTGCATCACCGCTCCCATCAAGTAAGGTATGTGTCATGGTCTGAAGAGCTGATGATGCTTTAGTTTGGCTTTTAGTGGATTGATTCAACTTTTTTCTCAAAAAAAAAAAAAAAAGTAAAGAAAGAGCTCCCAACCCCTTCAAAATTTATTAAAGAAGAAAGATACAAAGGAGGGGGATTATGCCTCCATTTGCACATTTGTTTATTGCTTTTGACAACATATTTTAATTTACTTTCATTTTTTCTTGCTTTTGGTAAACGAATTCTCTAGGGTCTATCCGTTAAACTTTGTTAACTAATGTACCTTGACCTTACTATTAATAAATAATCGATCATCTTCTACTTACAGAAAAAAAAAATTGAAATATACATGAGACATTTCGGTAATTGGTACAGTTTAGTATTTACCAAAACTAAACCAATATTTTGGTATTTTGCGATTCCCATGTTGTTGGTTTCGATTTCTAAATTATGTCAGTTTACCAAATCGAAAATATTCAGTTAGTATTCGGTTCGGTAATTACAGATCAGAACACAGCCCTAATAAATAGTGTGTGGCGTCCATATGAACAAGGGGAAGCCCCCCTCATCTTCCCAAGACCACAAAATAAAGTCTAGGGTTTAGTGAAGATGGCGATGTGTAACTGCGGCCACATTGGCACATTACTGTGCAGCTAAGCATCAACCAATCAAAACGCAAAGATAGTAAAACCCAAACAACCAATAAGATTAAGCCCACGCCTATATATATTTCTCTCTCCCAAGCAAACCCTACCGGTCTCTCCGCTGTTACAATCCGTGTTGAGCTTCCTAACTTTTCCTCTCGATCTCTGGCACACGCACAAAGGGCATAAGCTTTGGAGTTGGATCTCATACCTGTGATCTTTTTTTTTTTTTTTTCTGGTTTTGATCTTTATCTGTTCTCTCTCTGTCTTAATCCTAAACATTTCCTAGTTCTAATCATTTCTTTTTTTTTAATTAATGTTTTGTTTTCTTTTTTAAACACTGGAATATCAGACTGGGTTTTTTCCCCTCAGTTAAATTATATCTGTGGGAATCTGATATGCTTGGTCTTTTTTTTTTGTCGGGATCGATCGATCCTATCTTAGAAACCTGATGACCTGCATATCAAAATCTGTGAATTCTGAACAAAATATATATTTTATTTTTCTCAAATTATTATTCTTTGAGAATAAAATGGGGTACCCTAAAAAACAGAGGGTTTTATTTTGTGTAGTTCAACATGTTAGATTCTTCTTGGGGTGCCCCTCTCGATCGCGTAATCGCTTTACCTTTCAGCCACTGGTAGTAGGCCACGTAAGCTTATTGCTCGTGGACATGGTGCTATTTAATTTCTGTACATGAAGCTAAAATTCTTCAGCTACATTTCTCTGATTTTTCTCAAACTTTTTTTATTTCTCTCAAAATATACATAGATCAAGTACTTTCATGCATAAGGGATAAACAATCAATCTATTGAATCTATTGAAGACGACAGTCGTTCTTTGCGGGTGTAGCATCATCAAGATTCACACATGCAATTGATGCAACTCTAACTCTGTTTCTGTTCTGCCAAAGCTGTTTGAAAGTACTGAGAATCTTGATGATGCTGCATCGGCAATAAACCACTATACAGAAGAGGGTTTGGTGATTCAGACCAACAAACGAAGGTGGTTTTCTTTATTTTCTTTTTTCCCTTTCTATTTTTAGTAATTTTTTTTATTAATGCAAAGCCTGCCATTGTTAGAATACTGCAAGAGCCATAGGATAAGGATCTTATGTAGTACTGTTGAACTGAGGAATTAACTTTGCTGCTTAGCACTTGTACCTTTGGCAGATCGGTGATTATTCTTCTGAGTAAAAAGTTTCTTCGGATTTGAAGGGTATCGGTATATGTATATATCTGATCAGTGATCAGTTCCTTCCTTTATGGAGAAAAAGGGTTTTGATGATGCTGCAAATTAAGGCTTTGAAGCATGCATTAAAAGGTGAGTTTCTTCGGAGATCATTTATCTAGCTCTTTATATATTTTGTGTGGTGGGTTTTCCAGCTATATTTATTCAGATCCATCCATTGACTCTGCAGATCTTTGACTTCCTATCATGGTATCTTTGATTTCTTTCATGATGTAAATGGGTTTTCTGAGGGCTTGCAGCTCCAACCGGGTATTGAGTATTTACTCCTACATATAAACTCAAAGATTGAGTCTCTTCCCCATTTGACCTCCTTTGTTATTGCTAAGAATTATTTGGTTTAATTTCCATGAGATTTGCAGGATTAAGCTGAGAAAAACTTTTGTGGTTTTGAGTTTTTTTTTTTCACTGGGGTTTTTTCTTTTTGGGAGGGATATTGTTATTTGATTCAAAAATTTAATAATAGTTTTATCAACTATATTCTGCCAAGTGGTTTCTGCTGTGGAATTAGTAGATCATTGAAAACTGGAACAGTGGAACAGGCGGAGTTTGGGAACTTCGATATGCAAAATCATGGTGGGAACTTGTCACAGTGTCACTGGCATTCTTGTCTTTGCCTTTACACTTGTTTGTGGACCAACCATGAGAGTCATCTCATTCCAACTTGGATATTAGTTGGACCCTTTTAATACATGCAATATGTATATATATAACCACAATCTATATATAGTTATATATACTCCTCCTCCTATAGACATAATGCTCAATGCCAACTATTTAATTTTCACCTCTTCAAATCTTCAATAATAGTACTCAAAAAGTTCTTCAAGAATATCTAAAAATATTTGATGCTTATTCATTAAAGATGCAGTCATTTCACCATAGAGATCTGTGTGCCTCTATCACTATCCATGCCTTGATTATTCACATATTTTTGGGCCCAATTCTTGTACATTTACTCTCTTTTTTTTTTACACTTTCATTTATGGTATAAAAAAAAATCATTAGAATTCACTCCGCTATCAAGTAAAAAGTCTTCGAATATATTTGAGATATGTTTAATCATTCTCAAACCACATATATCAATCAGTTCGAGTTTCTTTCAACTCGTGAGGGGTGTGATGGTTTGAACCTAAAATATCGGATTCTAATTATATTAGGACCACTAGTCCTTATAAGGTAGTGAAATGAAAAATACTCAGAGGACCACTGATCAAAATCATTACTGTTGGGTTAGGAAATTTGAGAGAGATCTTGTTAATTTGTTGAAAGAATTGACCAAAGCATTAACTGCATAGAAGTACTTTGTTTTATTATTTTCCTTTTAGACACATTGTACTTTTTTTTTCCTCTCTACATATTAATTCCTAAATTGTTCACTTATCGATCATATGCAAATTTGGTTTAGGGTTCCAGTCAATCAAATTTCATGATTGATGTTATTATGTTTCGTTATCTTCTTTTTGTGCCTGATTATTTTGAAATTAAACTTAAATTTCTCACTTTAATTCAATGTGAAGATCGATCATACGACTTAAGCATCGTCTTATGCTGTATAGTTAATTATGTTGTTCATGACTTTGTTTCTTGCTTTCATTTCAAATTCCTATGTTTTACCTCTAGATCTTGATATATAGTTTATTTTGCTATATATCGGATAATCGTCCATTAACAAACTTAATTAAGGGTTGTTTATCTTCTGATTGGATCTTGAATTTTTCAGTTCTGGTAATCAAATGGGGATCAAACTAATTGAATAAAACTTGAGTGCTTAAAAGATGGAAAATACAAGTTAGGCTAGGGTATTTTTGATTAATTGGATCATCAAGAGATCTTGTCATGTTGAACTGTATGTTAAAACAGCTGGAAAACTTCATGATACTGTGATTATGATCGTTATACTAATAACAATTAATGAATAACAATAAGGAGTTTTTATTCTGATTGATGAATGTACTAAAAACTAAATAATTTACTGTCTAACTGATCTCTCTTTTTGCTAGCAGATTTCTGAACTCATGGCAATTGTCTTTGAAATTAATTAAGCATGAGCTTAATTGGTGGCCGGATTGATATACTGTGGCTTACTAATTTGTGAAGGATATATAGTGCAATTTGTTGAAGAAAGTAGTTTGCTACGAGTCTCATATTTCTTAATTTCTGCTGCTGTTATATCGCAAACCCTAAATCGAATGTAGGTTAATGCCTGCATGTTCTGGTTCAGCCATGCAGTTAACTTAATTGGTTATCACTATTCACTAATCTTGCAATTTTCAGTGTTTTTCTTTCTTCTTTGGGTGGACATTGTTCTCGTACGGACTTGTTTTAATGAGGAATTGAAAGACCCAAGAGCAGTACTTAGAGTGGTCTCGACGTCGTACAAGGTGGTCCAGGTGATGCCACCCAGTAGGTGTACATGCATGCGAGTGGAGGACCATGCATCTTGTGTCCCAACAAGGACTACTAGATCTCGTTGGACGACAACGAAATCCAACTCTATATTTTTGCCAAGGAAGTAAAACTTCTTGTGTACTACTTATGCTCATGCACCTACTGACCTACCTATAGTAATATGGGAAAAAGTCATAAACAATACTTCAATTTAAGGCCAATCGACATTTTGGTACCTCAAGTTTCAAAACAATCATTTTGGTACCTAAATAGCAATAGTATCATCCGTCCATAACGGCGTTAAATTACACTACGAAAATATCTATGGCAAAATGTCATGTGACATAATGGTTAACAGCGTCATAAATGACATGTATGAATAGTAGGTTGGGATGAAAACTTGAGGTATCATGCATTGTGATAGTTTTGAAACTTGAGATACGTACCAAAATGTCGATTGGCCTTAAGTTGAGCTACTGTGACTTTTTCAGTAGTATATATGTAATGTATAGTTTCCTAAACAAGAATATGTGTCGTACGTCGGTATAAAAAGACTCATCAAACAGCCTAATTGTACCAGCATCGAGTACGTGACGCCTTTATTCAAAAGACATGGGATGGGTGAAGCAACTCAACAAGCTAGCGTAGAGGGATTATCCATAGACACCATTATCAAGATCAAAGTTGATGGATCCATAATCCGGTTAATTCTATGCCTTCCCCATAACCACCCCAAAGAATGAGCTTAACTCAATTTATGGAACAACGCCATGACTCATGAACCTAGCTTGTTGGTTCAGTTGATCCACAAAGTTTAGAAATAAATTTGTATTTGATTTGAAATGCTCTCCGAGAGAGACATCTCTAGGGTCATTTAAAAAAAAAAAGGGAAATTACCAATCAGGTTAGTTTAGCTACAAATCTTCCCATTAGATTTGGACTAAATTATTTTTACCAACAAGGTTTATAAATTGCCCAAGAGGTCATAATATTTTCCAATAAGGTATGTGTGTAACAGCCCAAGGATAATTGGTTGACAATTTTGCCCCTGTCAATCATAGATCTGGAATTGCACGAGAGAGAAAGAGAGAGAGAGAGAGGCTTCGCAGAGTTCGTTAGAGAGAGAAAGAGAATCATGTCGAGTTCGTTAGAGAGAGAAAGAACACCGTTTTGATCAGAGATTGAGAGCTAGATGAGATCGAGATTTAGATTCAGAGCGAGTTCGCAATTTTTATGTTCGATCGCACTTCCCTGTATTTTGATTTCGAAGTAAGATCTACAGGTTTGATTTCGTTATGTTTTTTTTTCGATCGAATTTCGTTTCAATTACAAATACGGTATATTTGATTGATGCCTCGAATTAATTCTTATCGTCTTCCCTGAGGTTTTGCTCGGTTCCACTCACTACTCCATCGGTTTCGATATGTGGTCCGTCGGATGAATCTTTGGTATGTACTCTCACACTCATACTCTCTTTGATTTTGTATGGATTTAACTTCATGCATTTGCAATTAGTTAGTTTAATTGATCGTATTAGTATTAGATTTATGAATGTACAATTGAAATGGTAAGGAGGCAGACTCTCTTGCTCTCTTTGATTAATATTGTATGAATTCAACTTAATGCCTTCGCAAGTAGTTGGTTTAATTGACCGTAATAGTATTTGATTGATGAATTTGCAGCTAAAATGATAAGGAGGCAGGCAATGTTCCCTGTTTTTTCATCAAATTAGTTTCTTTTAATCTCAATCTGGTCTCCATGTCAAGTAAAAGATGGTCTGCAAGTTTTTTTTTTTGGTTCTCCATAGGGCCGGCCCTGGGGCAAGACTGACAAGACTTCAGTCTATGGCCCCCAACCCAATAGGCCCCCCAAAAAAATATATTATCTATTCCGAAAAAAAAAATTGTATTAGTATTATTTTAATCAGACTTTCATACGTTATTGCGTTCCTAATAGGCTAATAATAACTGACTCCCTAAGTTCCTGTCAGTTTTCTCTCTAACTCTCTTTTATTATTATTATTATTTTTTAGAAAGTCTCTTTGCGGCTGTGCATTTTTGCCCCAAAAATTTGTTTGAGATATTGAGTAGTTTTTTTGTTTTGAACAGTCGAGTCCTAAAAATTTTCTTCGCCTTGAGCCCCCGAATTCCCAGGGCCGGCCCTGGTTCTCCACTTTGGTTAGAAACCTTAGAGTTTGAGTAGCTATGTTGTGTGTGATGGCTTGAATCGATATATGTTTATATTTTTTTTCTTTCTAAACCCTACAATGATGAAGATGATATAATTGAAATATTGTGCACAAGTAAAATAATTGTACAAGTGCAACCAGCAAATTAATAGGATTTAGTTTTGGCTAATGCAATTTGCAGATTAACAGGATTTAGTTTTGGTTTTGGAAAGCAGAACCCACATTACATCTCTTATTGTCTCTAATAGTGTCTTGCATTTGGAATTTGCAGAAAATGCTTAAATATATTTAGCTGAGAGAATCTCAGCCAAAGAAGCAATGGACCATCTCTACTTTGACAGCCTCGATTAGTCTCAGTTTTGAAGCTTATTTATACTGGAAGGGAGATGACATTTGCTATGAAGTTGTTTTGCTTTAATGAGTTTGGGCTGCCTTTGTTCAACTGTCTGTTTGGTGAAGTCAGCTGCCATCATCTTGGTGATTTGAATATCCTGTGGTCTATTTTGTTGTTTGCAACTTTGATAGTATAATTATATCACAACATGTTTGGGATTTTTGTGATAAATCTATCATTTGAGTTACTATTATTTGTGATCCCACCAGATGCGCCCAATTTCCAAAAGCTCCTTGCAAATATGAACAAGTTCATATTTTGACAAAAGAAGCTTATGATTCCGATTGTAAACAACATGTACATAATAATGCTTTCACTTTTGATTAGGAAGAATTCAATTCCTTTTCTTTGAGTGCATTGGAGTTCTGAGGCTAAAGAAAAGAAAACAAAAATATCAGTCTATCGTACAATCTCAATTTCAATTTTATTGATGGTAGGATTGTTAATAGTTCTTCATGAATTAAGTGTTAGTCTGCGGTGCAACGAAACGTTGCATTAATTAGAAGCCATATTGTCATACAATAAATTAGTTATTGTCTAGCCATAACGACAATTGTCTGACGATAACAGTTTATTGTCTGACAATAAAAAATTTATTGTCTGACAATAATGACAATTGAGTGACAGTAACAAGTTTATTGTCTAACAATTAGTTTATTGAGTGACAATAAACTTGTCAGTGATAAACTGGTTTATTAAATGACACTAACAAGTTTATCATTCTATCATACATTCTCAATTTTCAATTTTATTGATGGTAGGATTGTTGATAGTTCATCAGGAATTAAGTGTTAGTCTGCGGTGCAACGACACGTTGCATTAATTAGAAGTCATATTGTCATACAATAAATTAGTTATTGTCTAACCATAACGACAATTGTCTGACGGTAACAGTTTATTGTCTGACAATAAAAAATTTATTGTGGATTCAAAGATAGAAGACAGTTGGGAGTTTTTCTTTACGCACTTGAAGAGTATATTGGTTGGGTAGGGAATGACTATTACTTTTGTTTCTGATTGCCGATGAAATGTGGGCGATGTGGTGAAGTTTGTAACCATAACAAGAAGATGTGTAATATTGTAATTTGATTTAGAGCTTTTAAATGTTCAGATTATGTATATAATTGTTTTGAAGTTGTTACAGAAGCTAATTGGTGATAGGAAGTTGAGTGAAAATTTGTTTTTATTTGTCTGACAATAATCTTTTACTGAGTGACAATAAATTTAAATTTTGAGTGAAGTTTATATAAAAATTGAGTTCTTATGTTTTTATTGCTTGTAGAAATTGATTCCTGATTATTACTTTTCCATTCTTGAGAATATATCTCTTTTTATTGCTTGTTATTGTCAGACAATAACAAATTTATTGCCCCACAATAACAAATTTATTGTCACTCAATAAACCAGTTATTGTCCGACAATAATCTTTTAGTGAGTGACAGTATTGAGCTGACAATAACAAGTTTATTTTCTGACAAGTTTATTATCACTCAATAAACCAATTATTATCTGATAGTAATTTTTTAGTAAGTGAGTATTAAGCTAACAATAACAAGTTTATTGTCAGATAATAACTGACCAGTTATTATCTAACAATAATATTTTAGTGTGTGACAGTAATTTTTATTGAGTGACAATAATTTGAAACTGTGAGTGAAGTTTATAAAGAAATTGAGTTCTTATGTTTTTTTTTCTTCAAAGAGTCATTATGTTTTTATTACTTGGAAAAATTGATTCCTGAAGTTACTTTTTCATTCTTGAGAATATATTTCTTTTTTTTATTGTGTGACAATAAAAATATTCAGGCTTCAAATGAGTTACATTGGAGCATTCCCGGCCTAAGAATCTGGATTACATAAACACCCAGCCAAAAATCAACTCCTTTGGCTTGCTCTTTGTGAGCTCATCTCCTGTGCTGCTTTTGAACCCCAATGATAAATAGGCCGCATAATCAAAATAAGCTCAGACTTTCCATTGTACTATCTCCACAGTTAATCTCTATGATGAATAATCTCGTCCTAGTTAAAGTGTGATCAGTTTTGTTTCACAAGTCCTCAAGTTCCTGCAATTAACTTCAATGTTCACCAACCATTAACATTCACATTAAAATAAAGGCAAATCAGAAAAACTAAATTTCATGTTCCCAAAAACTAAAGCACGTACATGAAGGTGACAGCTACTAGCTTAATTAATTACTATATGTGTGTGGTTGTCCCTATGCGTTAATTTTCATGCCAACTCAAATAACTAGCTAGCTACCACCATCTGTTCGATCAATGGCTATGAGTGCAAGAAACTCCTTCTCTCTCTCTCCTAAAAGAGAAGGGCTGGAGAGCCCTTCACCAATATCGATTCCAAGGCTTCTGGTGCCAATCTGTTGTACGCTCATTGTCAAAATTCCTAAGCAACTGTTGAGCGAATTGAACACGAAGAAGAAGATAAGCTGCGTGAATTTGAATCTGAGGGGACTAACATGCTCAATGTTGAACCGATCCAGATCCCAATCTTTCAACCTCCTCCACCTTCTCAAAACCCGATCCATTTCGTTCATTTCCCCTAAACGACGGACCCAATTCGGTCTCGGCAATCCTCACCAAGCAGGAGACTGTTAATGAGCAACAACAACAAGAATCGGCCAAGCCTTTTCAAGACCTACATGGTCTAGAAGGCCGAGTTCGTCAACCAGGCCCTGGACGTCGCCGTACCTCTAAAGGACCCGATTACGATCTAAGAAGCGATAGGGTACAATCTCCTACCCGGAGGCAAGAGGGTCCGATCTATTCTCGATCTTATAGTCTGTGATTCTGAATCCATGGCCTGCCGGCTGCCTGCGCGGCTGCGAGAGAGAGAGAGAGAGAGAGAGAGAGAGAGAGAGAAATGGCTGGGTTTGATCGTGGTTCTGGGTTTTCAAATGCCAGTGGCATTTGGTAATTTTTTAAAAAACTAATGTACAAAAATGTCAACTTGCCCCTTGTTTTTCATTAAATGGAGTTATTGGGCAAAATTAAGATTTGTATGATTTATTGGGCAAATCTATAGGATATTTGACCTTAATGGTCACCAACCCAAAAAAAAATTTGAATCAAAATAAAAAAAATATTGGACAGAACGTTGTACTTAAATTTATTTTTTGATCAAATTAAATCAATTATTTTTTTAATATTTTATTTTTGGCATAATTGCCTAAATACCCCCTAAACTTGGCCATAATTGTCAATTTACATCCTGAACTTGCAATTGCGTCAATTTACCCTCTGAACTTGGTAAAAATTGTCAATTTGCACCCTATACGTCAATTTTAACTTTTTTCATCCAATTTTGCGATAGTGACCTTCACGTGAAGGGTATTTTGGTCATTTATGATATATATATTTTTAGAAAAACACAAATATACATAAAAATTACATTAAAACACAAATATACATAAAAATTATATTAAAAACACAAATATACATAAAAATTAAATTAAAAAGGTGAATTTTTAGAGTTTAGGTGAATTCTTAAAAATTACATTAAAAGTTGAATTCTTAATTCTTTTTAATGTAATTTTTATGTATATTTGTATTTTTCTACAATAAAAAAATATAGCATAAAATGACCAAAATACCCCTCACATGAATGTCACATGTCACAAAATTGGATGAAAAAAGTTGAAATTGACGTATGAGGTGCAAATTGATAATTTTTACCAAGTTCAGGGGGTAAATTGACGCAATTTACAAGTTTAGGGTGTAAATTGACAATTATGACTAAGTTTAGGCATTTTGGCAATTATGCCTTTTATTTTTATGGAGTAAAACTATCCAAGTGTTTCCATTCAAATGTTTTTCAAAGGTTCCCATTGAATGTTTTTTTTTAAGAACAATGGAAATTTAATGATTAATAGAATTGGACTACGTTTTTTGAATTTTTTTAAAATATGTTTTTTATAGTCCAATAAAAAGATTTTGTTTTATGGAGTTAAGACTATCCATTTTGTATTATGGGTGCTTCTATTCATACTTCCAAAAATGGCATTTGGACCTCCCACTTTTTTCAAGTGATAGTTCACTTTGCAGACTCATATGAAATGACCAATAAAGACACGAGAAAAAAAAAATCTCCAGAGTCTTATAGAGTTTGTTTGAGATTGCTTTTCTGAGATCCAAAAACACTTTTGAATTAATTGAAAAAATTAATTATAAATATAAAAAAATTTAAAAAAAATAAAATATGTCCTGAGTGAGTTTTAAAAGCACTTGAAAGTGGTTTTGAGAAGCACTTGTCAAGTGCTTCCACATAAAAAAACTTTTTACCAAATTTAAAAAATGTTTTTAGGCTTTTAAGAAGCAATCTCAAACATGTCCATAATGTGTAGTGGCAAAAATGGGCACAATAGGAGAAATGGTGGATTGAAATTGAATGGTTCAGAGTCTAAAGGGTTTTTGATACGAGGTCTTCGATTGAGTGGGTATATATAATTAGAGAGAAGGTGTTGCTGATAGAAGACAAAGAGGACAAGGTCACATAATGCGCAGTGGGGAAAATAGGCATAATAAAAGAAAGGGTCTGAAGTTTTTGATATGAGGTTGCGGGAAGACGGAAGTTATGAATTTCAATAGTTTAATGGCCAGACATGAATTGTATGATCCGCAGAAGTGTAGAACTAGGAAAATGACATGCACAATGAACTATGAAAATGCAAAAGTGGACGATCCTAAGAACTCAAGATGACACTGAAGAACCAATTTGAGTTGATGTGGGTACTCCATTCACATACTTGGCGAATCCACCAACCGTACACATATGCAAACTGCATACATTTGCCAACTGTAGAAGCTAAATGAGCAACTTACTTGAAACTACAGTTCAAATATCAGATTTTAAGAAAATATTAACCATTTGATGTGCTCTTTAGAAAAGAAAAATTAGTAACTAGTTAAGGATGACAATTGATGAACCACAGATCGATGCGGTAGATGTTAGTAGTTATTCCCTTAGTCGAAGAACCCTAAGTTTGGTTTAGATTTTATGGGCTAATGTGCACTAGGGTGTAGTCCAGTTGGACTAAGGCAGTGGTTTGCCCAACATATACCCGAGTTCAAGTTCCACCCTCACCATATTTCTCGAACTTTGGAGCTCTCTCCCCCTCCCTTTAAAAAAAAAAAAAGATTTTATGGGCTAATGCATTTATGGAAAATTAGGGAGGTGTATTTAGCATATTTAGCATATTGTGTATTTGAAAAAATAAGTTGGAGGTATAATAAGTTGGGAGGTCTAAATGCCAATTTTGGAGGTATGAATAGAAGCACTCATTTTGTAATGAAAACAAAACTCATAAAAAATAAATTAAAAGGTTCAAGCTCAAAATTGGCCTTTAAGAGATAGCTAATTAAGTAGAAACCTATAATTTAGAATATAATAAAGTTGCTTCAATTTCAATAATAATGAACATGTCATGTAAGCAAAATCTTTTACATTGTCATAAACAATTTTGAAAGCAGGTTAATAAAATTAAAATAAAAGGCTATATGGAGAAAGACATTCTAAGCCCAAGAGCCATCTTTTAAATTAAAATACAAAAAATAAAAATAAAAAAGTTACTAGAACGACTTTTACTGTCTTCGGTAGAGATTATACTCAAATTTATTTTTTGGTCAAATTAAATAAATTATTATTTTAAAATATTTTGTTTTTATGGAGTTAATACTATCCAAATGTATTGATTGAAAAGTTTTTCAAAGGTTCCCATTATAGACCTTTTCGGGTCTAATTTTATCAAGGCTGATCAATCATATTTAATATTTTGGTGGATTTTCTCTCAAGGATTAGATCGGATCAAATGACTTTTTGGGCCAGATACCGTTA
Organism: Rubus parviflorus; assembly: GCA_029955375.1. Taxonomy (NCBI): domain Eukaryota; kingdom Viridiplantae; phylum Streptophyta; class Magnoliopsida; order Rosales; family Rosaceae; genus Rubus; species Rubus parviflorus. Next base: position 5,737,934 of record JARGGL010000010.1, read on the forward strand.
TTTTAAATTTTATTTATATTAAACTGCTTCTACTTTTAGTGATTCAGATAACTCTGCTCCATGTATTCTACTATGAAAGAAAATATTTGTTGTGTCTTCTCGACTCTCGAGACTCGTTTTTTTAGTAGAACATTGCAGAAAAAATCAGGCTATGATGACTCTTAATTTTTTTTACCTCATTTAAAATATTAGGTTTTTGCTAAAAAAAAAAACAAAAAAAAAAAGTAAAGAAAAAAAAGAAGAAGTATAGTTTATTTCCTTCTTTTGTGTTTTGAACATTTTGTTGCTTTAGCGAACCAGCCTGGTGTGAGTGTGTGACCCTCTTGGCGGATTCTCCTAAAAGAAAGTCCTTTCGGCTGGATTTTCTGTAACCGTCTCCACCAACACACCCGTCTCTCTTTTTCAGCCTTTTCAAAGATTCGCAATGTTTGCTTCGTTTACCAGGTAAACACTGTTTTAATCTTTTCTGCGACTTTCTTTTCTTTCCTTTTACCTTGAAATCCCATTCTGGTCTTCTTATATGGTATTAAATTTGATTCCTTGAGCTTATTTCTAGGGTGGGTTTTGCTTGAAATTGGTCGCGTTTCGTTTTTTTTGTTTTGTTTTTGGGTAGTTTTTGATTCTGTATGGGTTTTCTTGATTTCTTTCAGATAAGCTTTGGGTATTTCGTAGCTCTTAAAGTTGTGCATGTTGATTGGGAATTGAAGGGGTGGAGTTGAGAAGCTGTTGATTGGTAATTGAAGTGGTGGAGCTTCAGTCAATCAGGTATGTCTATTCTTTAAAATGTATGCTCGAGCGTATTGATTTTTAGTGAGATCTTTCGGAATTTCAGTATATGGTGCACTTTGAATTGATTAATCTTGTTGATATTCCCCTGTAATTGCACTGCATACATCTGTTAGAGATAGCAAATTTTCTTGAGGTTGCTTAGGTTAGGTTTAGTTTAGAGAAATCTGGTTTACGTGGGTCGCATATATACTCTGAATTTGTATGGGTTTAAAGAAGTCCTTCCATTTTTGAACGTGCTAAAAGGGTTTGCCTTGTGGTTTTAGAATTTTGGAAGTCTAGTATTTAATTATCCTGTAGATTCTAGAATTCATTTTGGATGCCTTTTGAGCTTACGGCCTAGTTTGTTTCCTGGTTATCTGCCAATTAACGCAATTGCTCATGCAGATAAATCTCAGCTATCAATTTTTTGTTTGGGTAGGAAAATCATTTCTAAAAATCTGTCCTATTAAAGTCGTGCTTCAGTCCTTTTTATGTTGCTTGTGATATGGTGTTTTCCAGAGTTCAGTTTATTAGTTGCATTGCAATGTACAATAGTAAGACCATTTAACAGAATCGGGAGAATCCACAAATAATTTAGAGCAGTAGCTCTATAAATTTTATGTAGCTTTCTTAATGTTGATGCTTTCATTATAGATGGGTTCTTGATGAATGTACTACTTTTAATGAGTGATGGAGGGAAGATGTCATTTTGATGCATGAAAAGTAGAATGTGAAACACAGTTATTTAAAGAAAATTGCATATGCAAAATACTATATGGACTTTCTAAAAATGCATTACTTGTAGATATTGTTGTATTTGGTAATGATACTTCTGAGTTTGTTCCATATTGTGTGTCCTTGTATATAACTACAGGATTATTCCATCATTTCCATCACCTTCAGTTAAAACCTGTTCCATGCTTGTTATATGACAACCATTGACCTAATTTGTAGTATAGTTTCTTCTATCTCTATTACACATAGAGCTGCTTATTGAAATGTTTATTTTTTATTTTTATTTCTTTATTACTTTTTTAATAAGAAACATACTTTTAACAAATAAAGTACATCACAGAGGACAAGAAGTCCACTGAATTTGCTAGCTATATCATTTACATCTCAAAAAAGCAACATGCGGCAAACTAGCGGCAATTAGAAAGCTAAATCAGAAGCATTGCAATCATAAAAATAGTCTGGAAGGGAACTATTCCTGAATTCTGAAGCGACCCATGCCCATAGAGATGCCTAAAATCGAACCTTTAACCACAAAATACTCTGCTTCCTCACTCATGCATCGCTCCAAAACTCTCCTTTTTCTTTCCATCCACACCACTCAAAACCTGCCATAGGAAGCATTAAATTTGATACATCTCTTAACGAGGTAGGATAATAATCTAGAGATAATGTCATTAAAGATTCTAGAGTTAAGACATCGTATAATGTGCATAATATCTAGTGGAATCAATATCACAATGATTCTTTTAGTTACATTAGCGAGGATTGCACCCACACCTGACACCATAATCTTAACCGATTTCCAAAACCTAGGGTAATTGAATTCACCATTTCAAATGTATCGAAGTTTCAATGTCTTCTTCTTTACCAGGAAAGACCGTTGTATTTCCTCCCTGAGATTTTTCTTCCTTTCCTTTTACCTTAAAATCCCATTGTGGCCTCTTCAAATGGGACTAAATTATATTCCTCAAACTTATTGCTAGGGTAATTGATTGCTTTTATTGTTTAACCATTTATGTTTAGAATTTGGCTTGAAATTGATTGCGCTTAGATTTTTGGGTAGTTTAGTTTTTGTAGAATATCCTATGGACAGCTCTTGATTCTATGGGTTTTCCTTGATTTCTTTCAGATAAGCTGTGTCTGCGTAAGTTTGTAGCTATACTTGATGTGTGAGTTGCGCATGTTGGTTTGAAGAGTAAGGTGGGAACTAAGAAGTTGTTCATTGCGAAGGGTTGGAGCTTAAGGGTTGATCATATTGATCTTGGGTGAGCTCTTTTTGATAAAGCAAATTTTTGCATCACGTGTACTTTGAGTTAACTAATCTTATTGGTTTCCCCCTATATTGGTGTTGGCTACATCTTTTAGAGAAGGATATTTTCTTGGAGATGTTAATGTGAGGTTTAGCTTAAAGAATCCTAACCTATGGGATTTATATTATTGTATTTTGTGTGTGTGTTCTACGGTCGCGTGCTTATTATTCTTTGTTGTCCGAATTCAACAATGTCTGTCCAGTTCGAGATTTTGTTAAAGGGTTTGCCTCATGGTTCCAGATTCTTGATTATCAAAAAATTTGGGTAGGAAAGACCATATCTAAAACCTGTCCTATTAATTGTCCTAAGGTCCTGTTTTTACTTGTGATTTGATGTTTTGCAGATTTGTGTTTGTTAGTTCTCTATTGCATTTTACACCTGAAAGATGATTTAATTGGATTAGGTAATAATTTAGAGCAGTATCTACATTAGCTTTGTTTTTCTTTCTATTGTTGACTCTTTCATCATAGATGGATTGAATGAAAGCATCTGTAGGTTCTAGAGATCTTTGATATCATTTTCTTGTTTTCTGGTTGTGGACTCCTTATCCACCTTTTGCACGTTAACTTGATTTAATAAAATCTTGTTTCTCTTTTAGAAAAAAAGAAGTAATAGATGGACTGAATGTAATACTGTAATAAAAGATGAAGGGAAAATGCAATATACTATCATCCCTAGTAATTGGTCATCACATTATATTGTTCATGCGTTAAGATGACGATTCTATCTGGATATTTAATAGTGTATCAATTGTCGATATTACTTTGTTTGGTGTGGTGAAACTTGTGAGTTTGTCTGTGTAGTGTTTCTGAGTGTGTCTAAAGTCCTACTTATATAACTTTAGGATTATTTTGTCATTTTGTCCACATCCTTATATTATAATCTACTCCCTGTTTGTTCTCTTTGACACAACCAGTCAGCCATTGACCTGGTTTGTGGGCTTATCTCTTCTATATATCTATCATATAAAGAAATGCTTTGTTGAACTGAAGTCTTTCTTAGAACCATTAGTTATCCTTTCAATAAGCCACATAAGAGATTTCTAATTGAACTAATGCTGAAACTATAACTTTCTGGACTTAATTTGTACATGACCATTAAGGCAATGCCTACCAGGCATGAATGAGTTTATGCATGTAAGAAACATGCTTTATACCTGGTGATATTAGAAGCTAACGAGGATTTCTTTTAACACTTATTATGTGACCAAAGAGCAAAAAGTTTTTACAGTCGGCTGTCATGTTTATTTATTGTTTGATAGGAAATGCTGCATCAGAAAAAGTCAACTGTAACATGTATAGCTGGGGATAGGCACAAGAAGGTGACATCTGTGCGCCTCAAGTCCTGGACAAAATTGAAACTTAATCACTTTATTATTCTTTAGTAAAGCCACAGCAGACTCTTCATGACTGGATTATTATTCTATACTCTTTCCATTGAGGTTCTCGTGCACCAGTCAGGTCTAAAGCTGCACTTTCTGTAGGAGACCAATGGTGATTTTTCGAAGAGAATTTTTTATGTAATGAGGTTTCAATTTTGCACTCTCCACTTCAATAGCAGTGCCTTCAGCAATTATTAGTCAAGGTTTTCCACCCCTGATGATTGTAGTCATTGACTGCACTCATTGGAGACTTTTAGAGGATGCGAATGGTTATGTTAAACATTCAATACTTGATTTGTGCTAAGTGTGATAATCATGGTCTTTTGCTGGAACCTTGTATGACAATTATGTGATGATTTTGGTCTAGATTATAATTCCTTTTAGTTTGCAATTCTTTCTGTTTAGATTTGTTTTCCTTTTTCCTTCTTCTCCCTCCCAGCTTTTAGCATGCATTGGTTGACTTCAATTTGTATATGGAATTTTCTTGGATGAGATTTGCTTTACTTTCAAATTGTAATTACTGTTGCAACTTGGGAAGTCTGCAACAAGGTTGTCAACAGCCTATTTCTATCTATTTCCAGAAAAGCTATAGCCTTTTTGGGGCATAATTTACCCTCTTTCGGAGGTTGTTTCAGCTAAGTAGATGGTAGGTGTGATTGACAATATTTATTTTTATGTTTTTCTAGTTCTCCTCGTCCTTATTTTATCTTTGATATGTCTGAAATATAGAAGCCAAACACAAATCACTCTTTGTAATTGATAACTTTTCACCCTGTCTTTTGTTAATCAGACCAATTACCTAAAGCCATTATATCTATGAATCTTTATCCCATTTACCAAAACTTAACTATTCATAAGTTTTCGGCACAAATGTGTTTATAAAGATGTACATGTCTGAGGCGCACTTGTTTTTATTTTTGAAAAACCCATCCCCAAAACAACTTCATATTTTCTTAGGTTCTTGTTTGTTTGTTTTTTTAAGTCTTTTGGCCAAAAGAAAAGTGAAGTGTGCCAAATGGGTAAGTGCTGATTAAGCCAGAAAAACAATTCTCGTTTTATTCGTTTTGTTTCATTTCTGTTGTTACTTCTTTACATGTTATCGTGGGTAAATGCTGGTTTATTCTCTGCTGTTATTTCTTGGTGTCCAAGTTCTTTTATTTTTTGTCTCTATGCACTAGGAATCAAAGAAGATTGCCCTTTGATAAATGTAGCTAATATATATCTCCAAATGCAAATTTTCATAATGCTTAAATTAACAAGACACCGAGTGAGGAACTCTATCATGTGTATTGATTGGCTAAGTTGCATCAATAAATGGAAGTTGGAGCATGGGTGCAACATCACTCCAAAAGCTTGGAAAGCTCCTAAACATTTTCTGTTCATTTGATTAATCCTCATCACTTCTAAACATTTGAATGGAGTTAGTGGAAAACTCCAAAGGCTTCCCGGTGTCATCTCTATGATGTTAGTGGTTTGTTTTCAGCCTTTTGTCCTTTGCAAGCAGATATATTAGAACTGGAAAGAATTTGTACATGATTATAATAGACTAGTAGTGCTGCAGGGAAATTCTCTTCTGCTATTATGATGTCCCTGGGGCACAGTTTGTGCTGGCCCCCAAAGAAAGTAATGACAGTTGAGAGATTGACATCGTCTTGTAGGGAAGAATGAAAGGATTGATCAATCTCAAGGTTGGCATTCATTTATGGGGGTTTGAGCTCTAGTGAAACCATTTACCCCTATATCTGGGGTCCCTGATTCAAATCCGATTTCCCCCAATAATGCCAACTATATAAACAAGAAGAAGGCTGATAGTAGTGACCAAGTAATTAGAATTTGTTTGTAATTAGATTTTCTTAATATCCATGTATGGTTGCACTTTCTGGGTAGCTTCGTGGATAAATGTAATGTAATTTGCATCAGTGTGGAATTCTACTCCTGTGTATGCAAAAGTATGTTGACGCAATATGCTGATGGAGGATAACCACTGTCTTTCAGGTTCATCAGTCTTATAACCGGATCTTACTCAGTGGATGATATTGTGCTGTTAGTTCCTGTTTCAACATGAACAAGTCATATGATGAAGATTATGTAAGCACTCGGAACCTTCATAATTTTGTTGTCTACCTAAATCAAATAGGTCCTAACATAAAATATTCTGTGCAGGACGAAGCAACTGTTGCGGGATTTGAAGTTTTAAAGTCACCTGATTCAAGTTACAACAATTTGTATCCTGGGAATGAAGATGAGTCACGGGATCCGCCAATTGTTCCTCCACATCTGCAACAGACCTTACTTAGTTACCCAGCAAGCAGAGACACTGCTGGAACTCTTCCTTCGCCACCAAATGTGACCCTCAACCATCTTTACATTGAGAATCGGGAGAGCCCCCGGTCTGTGGTTGCACTTGGGTTCACTCATCGCTTTCGTTCAAAATTTGTTACGGTTGTGCTTTACAAACCAGTTCAAAGAAGGGGGACTAGCAGCACGTAGAACTTGCATATTAGGATACACCAACATTAGAGTTGGTTATGACTAGTCCTTATAATGATCCAATTAGTGGTATAGACACAAATGAAAAACTAGTGGTGAAAGGGATTTATTGCCTCACAGAAACTCATGAACTTAGGCCTGTTCAACTGCTTTGTCGACTTAAAATGGACATATAGTCTGCAGAGTAGATTTGCTACATTATAAAGTCCTACATTTAAGTATTCTTTCAACTGTTATATGGAATGGGTTGGCAGATCCACTACACAGCGATCAAAATTATTGGTTTCAAATGCTTGATGCTTGCATTTGTGATTTGTGAATATAAAATGCCTGCTTCATACAGATCAGAGTGCCTTATCCCTGTACGACTTGGTATGGATAATTTGGTTTGAATGATCAACAATTCTAGGCAGCAGAATGCGTTCAATTATTTTCCATTAGTCCCTAATTCATATGCATTTGACCAAAAACCTTATCTTTCGGAGGAGTTTCATTGATGGTGTACATGTCCCGAACATGTTCAATCTATTATTTATATTTTGTGCTTCAATTATTTCAGTTAATCTTCAATAGCCAGCTCGTACGGTCAGTACTTATCCTCCTTCCCATATGGAGGGGATAAGAGGATTAAACTAGTATGCATTATTGATGGGTTTGGTATTTGTGCTAGTCAATGCAAAGCATTTGATACGTTTATAGGCTTATCAGTTATCACGTAGCTCAATACTGTATCTTAATTCTTATATAACCAACCTTGGAAGGCAAAGAGATGTCATTGAGTTATCTTTTGCGTTAGCATAGTTTATAGAACTGAGGAGTTCTGTGACTATATAATAGATTTATCTTCGAGTAGTAGCCCCCCATTTATAATATCATCCATACGGCTTGAAGTTCCAATATCACCCAATGAGTTTGGTTTAGTGGAAGCATGCTAGGCTGTAAGTGGGGCGAACGCTGCAATGATACTCTTGGTAATAGGAGGTCGCTAGTTCGAACCCCAACTTGTGAAAAATATCCCTTGGGGAGTTGGGGAGGGGCCATACCTCAATTGCTCCCAGCCCCAGAGTGGTAGCCCACTTTGGACCACCATTTTTTGTAACATAAAAAAAAAGTTCCAATACCGGCATTTTCAAATTAAAAAAAATAATTAAATCATATTGGGTTATTATAGAGAATATTATGAGGATGTTCTTGGAGTTAGAGTTTTATAGTGAAAAAAATTTATTAAAATTTTAACTTTTGAGTCTCCAAAATAGATATATTTTATGAAAGTTGTTGGAGAAGCTCTAAATGCATGGTTGAGTTCCAATGGTGCATAGAGAATTAGAGATACATTCACCCTATGATGTATAGCTCACCTGCCCATACATGATCTAATTATCAAGAAAGAGATATCTGTGAAGGAGCTTAGCACAAAAATAATAACTCATTATTAGGATTTCTGGTCAGAGAGGAAGCTATGGATGATTCTCACTGACATTGAAGATAAAAGTCAACTCATTGTTAGAGTTTAGTAGGGATGCCTCGTTCTTAACGGAAGGTTGACATTTTAGTAGGACCCTCACACATAATTTCCAACAAAAATGTGTAAGAAAAATTTAGGCTAAAATAAGCTCCAAAGCTCCAAAGCTATCCTATATCAACCCCTTAATCCCTATCCTACATAACAAGAAAAAAATATTTTAATTTTCATGAAGAGAGAGAATCGTAATGTTTTTAGAAAAAATAAAAACAACAAAAGAATCGCAATGTAAGTGAATCTCACATAAAAAGTAAGTTAATTTTCTTATTTGTTTAGAGATTTGATTAAGCAATAAGGGGAAGGTAATCTAATCCTAATGCATCGCATAATGGAACAATTGATTGAATAATAATTTGGGATAACATGTAACCGAATAAATTCTGAACCTTGTTGATTCTCTCATGCGAGAATAAACATATATGGTTTATTGGGGCATTTATGACTCGTTAATTCTCCTAGGATGTCGAGTTGATAGAACTAGCTAGATGAGAAAATGCATGATCCTGAGCCTTGTAGCCACCAAAGATAAAGTTTTGTTCTCAAACACTTCTTTGAGGTCGAAGTCTTCCTCCACAGTACACACCCAAATATAAAATTCTTTAGACTGAATTACGACCTTAAATTCGGATATGCCAGTCATCAACGTGCCTGATGGGGGAACAAACAATTGAACCAAGATAAATTGAGATAAAAGTACTGGATAAACCCTAAACATGTTGATTCTCTCCTCCGAGAATAGCCAAGTATTGTAGTGTCATCTATGTCTCGTTGATTCCCTTTAGAATGCCGAGTTGATAAAAAAAATTATAAGAAAACTCTTAAATTATATTAAACTAGCAATCTACCACATGCTATGCATGTGTTGAAGAGTCTTCAGTACACGGTGTGTAGCTACACGGTCTTCCGTTAGCCGTCCAAAGATTAAAAAAATGCTAATCCATTTTTCTTACCCAATTTGAACGACTCATACTGTATCGTGTATGTACGCGTCGTGTATTGAAGAATTTTCCATGCACGTGATGAAAATGGTTAGTGCAGAGAGTAAAAAGTGGGAGAAAGTGGGCTGTGGGATATATGGTATTTATTTATTTAATTAAAAATTATTTTATAATTGTCACAATTAACCTTGATGATAAAATTAGTTTTCAAAGTTTTTTAATCTTTCAAGATTATTTCCGTCAAATTTTTCTGTTTTGATTGACAAACTGTGTTCACTTAAATAATAGTATAGATATTAGAAAAAAAAAATCACAACAGGTGACTCAGCTTTCACCCATTCGATAGTTAACTCACTCATAGATGATTTTCAACGCAAAAACAGACGGAATGACCAAAGTATAAGATGAGGTCTCAGTTGATTAACTAAAGTATTATTTTTCAAAAGTGAATTAAGTGCTGAATGGACGAAAGCTGAGTAACAATTTTTGATATTTTCATACTTTATAGTAAGCGCGCAAATGACAAACTGAAGTATGATTATATGTAGACATATATTTTTCATACCTTATGAAGTGAATTTTAAGGTGCGTTTTCATGCTACTCCCAAATTTTCTTTTCTTACTCGTTTATATATATGCCCATTCATCTCATGCATCATGTATGTAAAGTACAACCGTATAAGGGTTATCTATAAGAGTACAAATAAGTGTTGCCAATTTTAATTATAGATTATCTATAAATTGGACACACACATATTACATATATCTGCCAACATTCTTATCCATTTGTCTTTAGTAAAGCGAAACCGATCGATCATTTTGTTTGACGTTGTACATAATCGAGCTCATTTTCTTATTAAAATAGGAAAGGTCTCATAAGATGTCAGCAAACACACTTTGTTTTGATAGCTAAGTTCTTATTTAAGAGGAATAGTACAACGGCGCCTGAATTACAGCTCCGTTCCAATGCATTCCAGACAAAGACCAAGTCCTGCATGTTGTCCAAAATCCTCTCTTGGAAATAATATAAATACAAAAAGGGACCCTATGAGTAAGTGAAGGGTTAACTTGTGAACATGTATCACATAGTATATATATATATATGTGTGTGTGTGTGTCAGTATGTGTGTCTATCTCATTAGGGATTCTTAATTAATTATATGATGAATATATTGTAATGGAAGTGAGGAAGAAGAAAGAGATCGATAGAACATCCATCTCATTGTCGCATAGGCCTTTGATTGACTTGCAATATTAAGTTGTATGGTTTCAATTTCTGCAGTTTAATTGGCCAGTTGGTTGATTAATGCAGCAGACTTGCAATAAACTATTGGTTACACATGTCTCATCTTTACAAAAACTATCAACTAAATGTGAAACCCAATATTTAGACATCCAAATGATTATATATTTATATATAATAAAAAAGCTAGAGTTTCGAATTTGGTTAATTTTTTTCGGAAGGATGATGTTTAAGTCGGAATAATTAAAACGAATGACTCGGGTCATTAATTGAAAAACTTTGAAGGGTGAACACTATAAGCAATCCTTTCAAATTACCAAAATTTAAAGAATTTCTTACTCGAAGGCACTATTTGTAAATATGGGTAGTGTTTTCTATATATATATATGTTGTCAAATTTCAAATTAATCAAGAATGCATATAAGAATATGATTGATGCTTCCTCTTAACTAGCAATTGAAAATTGTTGTCCGATCAACCACATATCATACAGAACTATCCATATATTTATAAACACCAAGATTTAAGCAAATTAAAGTAAACAAATTAAGAATTAGCAAATTAAACATATATATATATATATATATATAAAGAAAATTAAAGTAAACACATTAAGAATTAGCTAGTAAGAATGTAAACATATATATAAAAAGGTTGGGCGGTGATCGATGGAAACTTGCATGGTGATGACTAGTGATGGCTGATCATCTAATTAAAAGAGTACTTTTAGATTTCCAACAAGTTGAAAGTAAACCCATTAGGGTGGTGTTGGAGTAGGAGCTTCATTTTTCTACAAATTAATGGAATACTTGATAAATAATGATAGGTAAATCACAATTTGATTTACAACCAAGAAATCACTTTATGTACGTAGTAGCTGAAAAAGGTTGTTCACGTAGTATTATTCATACTAAATTCAGTAAAATGTAGGGATAAAGATAAAGTAAATATATGCATGGATTTATACCTGAAATACAAACAATATTCCGGTCAGAGAATTGAGATTGAATGTTTGCGAAAAGAAATAGCCAAATAAGCTTTGCCTTATAATCTTTGAGAAAAATAAATTGATAAAATGCAAGTGAAGTATCTGGATTTTCATTATAAAGTTTATGTCTAATGAAAACCCTACTAATTAACAACCGCTTTACTGTGAAAACTCTCTCAGAAGCCTCATACTGCTTACAAAGATTTGATTACAAGTGAGCTAGAGTACAAGACCATGAAAACACTCTCTCAGAAGCTTCATACTGCTTGCAAATTTGATTACAAGTGAGCTAGAGTACAAGACAATATCTCTGTATGTATTATCTATGCAATCATTACAGTTGATCGTTATTCACTTATTTGTATATTGGCGCATGGAACAATGTGTACAAACCCTGAGCTAAGATAGTTGAATAATTACTTAATTAGGAATATTCATTGAAATAACAATGAGATTAGGGTATATAATATGCAGTTTTCTAGGCAACTAGCCAGCTGTTGGCCCATTAGGCAGGTTATGTGATCCTTTGGGATATACGATGAGACTTTCCCTGTTCATTTCATATGCGGCGAAGTGAATTACAAATGTTTAGAATCTTTCTTGCCTCTTCAGAGCTATTTACAATGTCAACGCCAAAGCCCTATATAAATGCCACACTCCCCTCCTACCTTCCTCACACAATTTCACATCTCCATTTAATTTAAGTACAGGTTTCTGCCTCCCTTTCCTCCTTACTCAATACTCGAGATCCCCAAAACCCGAAACCCTAAATGGCGGAAGGTGAGGGCGAACCAGGAAGCTCCATGCATGGAGTCACAGGAAAAGAGCAAACCTTTGCATTCTCCGTGGCTTCACCCATTGTCCCGACAGATACCACCGCAAAATTTGACTTGCCAGTTGATTCTGAGCACAAGGCCAAAGTCTTCAAGCTCTTCTCTTTGGCCAATCCTCACATGAGAACCTTCCACCTGTCTTGGATCTCCTTCTTCACTTGCTTCGTCTCAACTTTCGCTGCTGCTCCCCTAGTCCCTATCATCCGTGACAACCTCAACCTAACCAAGCAAGACATAGGAAATGCTGGAGTTGCTTCTGTTTCAGGTTACAATATTTAATTAATAGCCTCAAATTTCCTTTGCTAATTAACTCTTTTTGGAGTTGTTATTCACAATCCATCGAATCAATAATCAACGACATTTTTGTTAGCATTGTATCTAATCCAGTTTGTTATTTGTTTCCACAGGAAGCATATTCTCAAGGCTTGTAATGGGCGCAGTATGTGACCTACTTGGACCAAGATACGGGTGTGCATTTCTTATAATGCTTTCGGCACCCGCAGTGTTTTGCATGTCATTTGTGGCAGATGCTGGGGGTTACTTAGCAGTGAGGTTCATGATCGGTTTCTCTCTTGCTACATTCGTTTCATGCCAGTACTGGATGAGCACAATGTTCAACAGCAAGATCATAGGGTTGGTTAATGGAACAGCAGCAGGGTGGGGTAACATGGGTGGTGGGGCCACTCAGCTCTTGATGCCTCTGGTGTTTGATATAATCGGCAGAGCTGGAGCAACTCCTTTCACTGCTTGGAGAATTGCCTTCTTCATTCCGGGTTGGCTTCATATCATTATGGGGATCTTGGTCTTGACTCTTGGCCAAGACTTGCCCGATGGGAATCTTAGTGCCCTACAAAAGAAGGGTGCAGTTGCTAAAGATGAATTTACCAAGGTCAGTTTGATCGATATATTTCTTTAATTAGGATATTAATTTAATTGTTTTTCTTTCTTATTCCTATGATTAAAGATCCTAGAAGATTCATGGTGATTGATTATGAAATTTGATCTGATTATTGTTGATGATCAGGTGTTGTGGTACGCTATCACAAACTATAGGACGTGGATCTTTGTCCTTCTCTATGGCTACTCCATGGGTGTTGAGTTGTCCACTGATAATGTCATCGCTGAATATTTCTATGACAGGTATGTCTATTTCCACAACAATTCACTTATTCAAGTTTGATCTGAATCTAAATCTTTTTTTTTTATCTCTAGTGAATCTAAATCTTTTTTTTTCTATTTCCACAACAATTGACTTATTTAAGTTTGAACTGAATCTAAATCTTTTTATTTTATCTCTAGTCAATCTAATTTTTTTTTTCTTCTGTTGTCAATATATACATGCATGCAACTATGCAAGAGCCTAGCTAAAACTAACCAAATTTGAAATCATCTAACTGCATGTAGGTTCAACCTGAAGCTTCACACTGCCGGCCTCATTGCCGCCACATTCGGCATGGCCAACTTCGTAGCTCGACCCTTTGGTGGGTACGCTTCTGATGTAGCAGCCAGGTATTTCGGCATGAGGGGCAGGCTATGGACCCTCTGGATCCTCCAAACCCTAGGAGGATGCTTCTGCATCTGGCTCGGCCGAGCCGACACACTACCCATTGCCATCATGACCATGATCCTCTTCTCCGTAGGCGCCCAGGCCGCCTGCGGAGCAACTTTCGGAATCATACCATTCATTTCTCGACGATCCCTCGGGATTATATCAGGTCTCACCGGTGCTGGCGGGAACTTTGGGTCCGGACTAACACAACTCGTGTTTTTCTCATCCTCAGCCTTCTCCACACACACCGGTCTATCCTTGATGGGGGTTATGATCGTGTGCTGCACTTTGCCAGTCACTTTGGTTCATTTTCCACAGTGGGGAAGCATGTTCTTACCGCCTTCTAAACATGTTGAGAAATCTACTGAAGAGTTTTATTATGGGTCTGAGTGGACAGAGGCAGAGAAGCAACAGGGTTTGCACCAGCAGAGTCTCAAGTTTGCAGAGAATAGTAGGTCTGAGCGTGGTAGGCGAGTGGCCTCAGCTCCGACTCCACCCAATTCCACACCTTCCCATGTTTAGTCAACAAGAGAAGATAAACATTAAGGTGCAAGTTGATCAAAGTGTGGAACCGACCAATAAGGAAAGGAGAAATGGAGGTCGTATTGGCGGTATACTAGCGTGTGCCTCTGTCAATTTATCTTATATATATATGTTGAGGTTTTTTAATAACGTCCAATTTTCTATACAAAAAATGGATGTAGTCCTCGCTTAGCAATCATCATATTACAGAAAAGTCAGAGTAAATACCAATGCTCACTTCGACCAGAAATCAATGACCTTAATTTACACTTGGTTTCTCACACATGACAATGCTTCTCATATATATAAATGGTTCAGAGCTATGTTTAGAATTAAGAGTCTTAAATTAAATGTTAAAGAGATATTTAAAAAGCCAAACAAAAACACCAATTGAGATATTGATCACTTTGACCACAGTTGTGATTGTTTTTCAAATACTATGATTGCTTATAAAATACTATTAATTGTACCTATGACAGTTGCTTCCGCTGAAAGAAACTTTTCAAAATTGAAACTAATAAAATCCTATTTACGATCAACTATGTCACAAGAAAGATTAAATCAACTAGTCATATTATCAATTGAAAAACAATTGTTTAAAAAGCTTAAATATAAAAATTTAATCAACATTTTTGCATCTCAAAAGACAAGAAGAACGATTTTCAAACGAAAAACTTCTCTTAGCCTGATGTTTTATTATTGGTGTTGCTACTTTTTGTTTGTTTGTTTATTTGCTATTTTTTTTATGTTAGGGTTGGTTGTAGCTACATACTTCATATACCTCCTTTTAACTCAATAAAATTCAGAACTTTGCTTAAAAAATAGAACATAAGAAGAAAAAAATTTAATTAGAAAAGCCTCTATAAATTTCTTTCTTAGACCTCATTTTGTATCGGGGCAGCCCTGTCTATGAGCAAGTGAAAGGTTAACTTGTGACTTGTGAGTATGTAGAGGCTTGTATGTATCATGTAGTACATGTCTCCATCTCCATGACAGGGATTCTTAATTACATGATGAATTAATTAATAAATTGTAATGGAAGTGAAGAAAAAGAGAGATAGATGTCCATCTCATTGGCCCTTGATTGACTTTTGCAAGTTTTAGGGTTTGAATTGTGCTAAATATAGCTGCAGTTTTCTCCAGTTATTGATTAATGCAGCAGACTTGCAATAAATAACACATTACTGCCTAGACATGTCTCATATCATCTTTACCAAAAAATAGAAAAAGAATCAACAAAATGTGAAATCATATCTTTAAATATATATCCATGGTTGTAACCAAAAAAATATATATATCCAAGGTAGTTGGTGCTAAGTTGTCCCAAGAGAGATCATGTGTTCGACTCCCATCGAATACGTGTGTGTTTGTGTAAACTGATGCCCATAATAAAAAAAAATACATCTAAATATATATAAATAATTAGCTCAAGATACGTGTGCAAGGATAATATTTGTGATGAGACTTCAAATTATTGGTTCATTGATGGTTTTTGAAGTGTGAACTACCCTTCACATTACTCTAATTTTAACGACATAACATTTCAAACTATATGAAGTTATCCATTATTAAACAAGCTAAAAAGAGATAAATTTTCATGCATTTGTCAAATTAATCTACAAGGTGGATGATGATAACACTCATTTACTTCCCAGCCAGAAACAGCTCGATCATTAATCATTATTGTTCCAATAAACACAGCCAATTTCGGTATACCTATTAACCATCCTTCAAGACGTCGACGTTGACCCAGGTCGATCAGGTTTAGTATAGCAAGTTGCTTATACGTACGTACGTACCTATAGCGCAAAAGTAAACACATAAAAGAATTAGAATGAATGTAAACATATATAAAAAAAATTAAAGTAGGTTGGCGGTGATAGATGGAAACTTGCATGGTGGTGACTGGTGAGGGTTTATTAATTATTGATTGATGCTTTACAAATAAACTAATAAGTTCGAAGGCTAGGGGTTCTTAATTGTATTTGTAGGCTGATGACCTAATAATTAATTTCTCCTCATACTGTCTTAGTGTCTTTGCATTAATTAAATAATTTAAAAACTATTATATTCTTACTGAAAATTATTATTATCAACTTTATCAAAAAAACTCTTGATATTAAAATTTTTAAAAATAAGGATTTCACTGAAAAATTAATATGATTATACCTGGCTCCGTCTAGTTTTACGGCTTTATATCTGTCCTTTGTTTGGTTCAGTTTTTTCTTCCCCTTCTCATTTGAGATAGGGACCTATCATACCTTGATTGTTACCGGTTTTCAATTGACCGACGCTTATACCTGGCTCATGTTCTGGTTGGTTTGAATCATGGAGCGTCACAGGAAATTTGTCTCTCCAGCAGTTGTTAATGCGGTGTTATTGAGTCTATGTTGCCTATGGAATGAGGTAGTTGTTCATTTGCAGATTTGGCTCTTTCAGCCCATGTTCTCTGTAATCGATTAGGCCTTACGTCCCCCCTTGGTTGTACGTTTCGTCGTATTAATCGAATTATTTTTTACCTTCAAAAAAAAGAAAAATTAATATGATTTAGTTTTCTATTCCTACACAACCAAATATTGAAATGTAAACAAAAACATATTTTTGTTTCAAGATATCATTATTGTGTGTCTTGTCAAACTAAGACTTTAGAATAAGTTTATCCTTCTAGAGTATGAATTGTATTTAAAATATATTTCATACATCAATACAGATTGTATCTTGTACTCCTCTATATATAGAGGTTCTTTCATTAATGAAATACATCATATTCTCTGCTCATTCTCTATTTTATTTATGTTTCTCTTAAACAATTTTCTGATTATTTTTCCAACGTTTTCAAACATTAGTAGGGAAACCTAAGGGAGAATTTTATTTTTCCATATCATGAAAAAAGAAATTTTTTTTTTTTCGTGACCTAAATAAGGCCTGAGTACCATTGTCAACACTATTGGTACATATCTGTCATGATGGTTTATTAAGCTGTAATATTTGTCTTTCTCATTAATAATTAGTACATTTCTTCCACTATATAGAACTTTTCGCTTTGGGTACAATTTTGTTTCACTATTATAGGTACATCCATTTTTTGACTTCGATCTTTAAATTTATTTTATGTGCATGGTTTTTTTTTTTCCAGAGAATTTAGATTTCATGATTAATGAGATTTAAAAATGTAAAATATAATTTGAGTCCCATGATTAATTGTGAAATTTAAATTCCTTAAAAGATGATAGGAGTAAGTATAGAATGAAAAAAAAAATACAACATGGTAGTGTCGTTTGGGGAACTTTTACAGTACTGAGATATTTGTCATAGATCCATTTACACATGTAACAACAAAATTTGTTGTCATTAAAACAAGTCATGTGCTTGTGGGAAGCTACTAAGTTGTTATATACTTTGCATCACATTATGGTAATGAAAGTCTTTTTTGTGTGATCTTAGTTTTATTAAAGCTAATTACTCCATATACGATCTTCTTACAATTAAGTTTGTGAACAATTTGTTGTTAATGTTGTAATTTTGGTTTAATTATATATAAATATTATAAAACGAATGTGGTAACTTTATTATTGATATAGTAACTTTGGTTTAATTAAATATAATTTTTGTTTAATTAAATTGTAAATGAATGTATAACAAACAACACAGTACCATAGCCGACTCCGTACTTTTTGAATGAAATAGTTTAATCAAAATTTGAAAAGCTATTGTGGTTCAGCCTAAAGTCTAAGATGCATGGATAGGAGCTTTATCAAAAATCTTTTACATAGCGTTTAATTGTTATTGTATATTGGCGCAAGGAACAAAGTGGACAAACCCTGAGGTGAGCTCAGAAAATTAATTAATCAGGAGTCAGGACTGTTGATTGAATTAACAATAAGATTATGGTATATGTATATTCTTTTTGATAAGTGATTATGGTATATCATAACTATATTTTTTTTATACCCCTTAAAGATTAAATAACTATATATATCATTTAATTGTTAGAGATAAAAGAGTCAAAACACTAATTAATAATTAATAAAAAAATTAATTACATCTAAACTTTTCACCCTCATAATCAGTAACTACTCACTTTCACACTCATGAGGTGTGAGCATTTTCTAGTATATATAATATGCAGTTTTACTAGGAAATTAACCAGCTGGTTAATTGACCCATTAGTCTGGTTATGTGATCCTTTGGGATATACGATGAGTCTTTTACCTGTTCATTTCCTATGCGGCAAACTGAACCACAAATATTTAGAGTCTTTCTTGCCTCTTCAGAGCTCTTTACAATGTCAACTCTAGAGCCCTACATAAATGCCACACTCTAGAGCTCTTTCTTGCCCTATATAAATGCCACATTCCCCAGTACACAAGTCTACATCTCCATTTTAAGTACAAGTTTTAGAATCTTTCTTGCCTCTTCAGAGCTATTTACAAAGTCAATGCCAAAGCCCTATATAAATACCACACTCCCCTCCTACTTTCCTCACACAATTTCACATCTCCATTTAATTTAAGTACAGGTTTCTGCCTCCCTTTCCTCCTTACTCAATACTCGAGATCCCCAAAACCTGCCCGAAACCCCAAATGGCGGAAGGTGAGGGCGAACCAGGAAGCTCCATGCATGGAGTCACAGGAAAAGAGCAAACCTTTGCATCCTCCGTGGCTTCACCCATTGTCCCGACTGATACCACCGCAAAATTTGACTTGCCAGTTGATTCTGAGCACAAGGCCAAAGTCTTCAAGCTCTTCTCTTTGGCCAATCCTCACATGAGAACCTTCCACCTGTCTTGGATCTCCTTCTTCACTTGCTTCGTCTCAACTTTCGCTGCTGCTCCCCTCGTCCCTATCATCCGTGACAACCTCAACCTCACTAAGCAAGACATCGGAAATGCTGGAGTTGCTTCCGTTTCAGGTCAGAAATTTTACATATTTGCTTTCATTATTCTCCTTGGTAGCTGCTATTCTCTTTGATAACTCAATACGAACTCACTTTTAAACACAAAAAGGAGTTGTGGTACTTCTCTTTTCAAACATATTAGATATGTAATATATAGTTCCGACACTTTCTTTTAGTACATATCACTCAAAGTTTTGATTTAGGTTATCTAGAAATGATACTTTTGTCCACAATTTAGTATTTTCAAACTTTTTGATGGGTTAATCAGAAGTGGTTTCTTAGATAACGATATTAATTATTCTTTTGTTGGCAATACTAAAGGCGTGTTTCAAATTGGGAAAGAATCTCGAATCAATAATCAACGACATTTTGTTAGCATTGTATCGATCTAATCCAGTTTGTTATTTGTTTCCACAGGAAGCATATTCTCAAGGCTTGTAATGGGCGCAGTCTGTGACCTACTTGGACCAAGATATGGGTGTGCATTTCTCGTAATGCTTTGCGCACCCACAGTGTTTTGCATGTCATTTGTGGCAGATGCTGGGGGTTACTTAGCAGTGAGGTTCATGATCGGTTTCTCTCTTGCTACATTCGTTTCATGCCAGTACTGGATGAGCACAATGTTCAACAGCAAGATCATAGGGTTGGTTAATGGAACAGCAGCAGGGTGGGGTAACATGGGTGGTGGGGCCACTCAGCTCTTGATGCCTCTGGTGTTTGATATAATCTGCAGAGCTGGAGCAACTCCTTTCACTGCTTGGAGAATTGCCTTCTTCATTCCGGGTTGGCTTCATATCATTATGGGGATCTTGGTCTTGACTCTTGGCCAAGACTTGCCCGATGGGAATCTTGGTGCCCTACAAAAGAAGGGTGAAGTAGCTAAAGATGAATTTAAAAAGGTCAGTTTTATATATTTCTTTAATTAGGATATTTAATTGTTTTTCTTTCTTATTCCTATGATTAAAAGATCCTAGAAGATTCATGGTGATTGATTATGAAATTTGATTTGATTATTGTTGATGATCAGGTGTTGTGGTACGCTATCACAAACTATAGGACGTGGATCTTTGTCCTTCTCTATGGCTACTCCATGGGTGTTGAGTTGTCCACTGATAATGTCATCGCTGAATATTTCTATGACAGGTATGTCTATTTCCACAACAATGGACTTATTCAAGTTAATTTGAGCTGAATCTAAATCTTTTTTTTTATCTCTAGTGAATCTAAATCTTTTTTCTTTTTTTCTATTTCCACAACAATTGACTTATTTAAGTTTGAACTGAATCTAAATCTTTTTTTTTTATCTCTAGTGAATCTAAATCTTTTTTTTTTCTTCTGTAGTCAATATATACATGCATGCAACTATGCAAGAGCCTAGCTAAAACTAACCATATTTGAAATCATCTAACTGTAGGTTCAACCTGAAGCTTCACACTGCCGGCCTCATTGCCGCCACATTCGGCATGGCCAACTTCGTAGCTCGACCCTTTGGTGGGTACGCTTCCGATGTAGCAGCCAGGTATTTCGGCATGAGGGGCAGGCTATGGACCCTCTGGATCCTCCAAACCCTAGGAGGATGCTTCTGCATCTGGCTCGGCCGAGCCGACACACTACCCATTGCCATCATGACCATGATCCTCTTCTCCGTAGGCGCCCAGGCCGCCTGCGGAGCAACTTTCGGAATCATACCATTCATTTCTCGACGATCCCTCGGGATTATATCAGGTCTCACCGGTGCTGGCGGGAACTTTGGGTCCGGACTAACACAACTCGTGTTTTTCTCATCCTCAGCCTTCTCCACACACACCGGTCTATCCTTGATGGGGGTTATGATCGTGTGCTGCACTTTGCCAGTGACTTTGGTTCATTTTCCACAGTGGGGAAGCATGTTCTTACCACCTTCTAAACATGTTGAGAAATCTACTGAAGAGTTTTATTATGGGTCTGAGTGGACAGATGCAGAGAAGCAAAAGGGATTGCACCAGCAGAGTCTCAAGTTTGCAGAGAATAGTAGGTCTGAGCGTGGTAGGCGCGTGATCTCAGCTTCGACTCCGCCCAATTCCACACCTTCCCATGTTTAGTCAACAAGAGAAGATTAACATTGAGGTGCAAGTTGATCAAAGTGTGGAACCAACCAAAAAGCTAGCAAAGGAGAAATGGAGGTCGCATTGGTGGTATACTATCGTGTGCCTCTATCAATGTATCTTATTTTGTTTACAAGTATTTTACCTTTTTGTATTATTATATATACAAATAATATTTTTAGCTTTTAACTTCAGAAATTATCATAATACAGTACAGTGAGTATAAATATCAAGGCACCATTTATGAGATCATAGTTCTGGTCAAATTTCAATAACAAAAAAATATGGGTGTGGGGTTGAGCTAGCCTCCCAACTTGACTGGATTCCAACCCGTTTAAAATATATATATACACACCGAAAATAAGCTAGCATTGTATATTACTTTCCTATTATGTACCTAAACATATATATAGGACATACAGTATCACAATTACTCGCAATCAAGAATTAGATCATGTTGATGCCTAAAATTGGTATAATCAATTAGAGAGTAAGCACGGTAAGATACCGACTATCTGAGCCTTAAACCATAACTAAATCGACTTTAATAGGTTTGCCAAATTCTGAACCATTGTCGAACTGTCGAAGTCAGTACCGACAACAAAACAAAATCTTAATCATAACTAAATCCCCAAAAAAAATCCTAGCCTCATAAAAAAAAAAAACCTTCGCCTGGCCTCATCTTGTTCTTCCTTGCTTTCCGTCTGGCATCGCTTCTTTGCATCGTCAGATGGGCCACCCTTCTGAGTTTGTTCTCATTTTCTTTCTTTCTTCTATATATCTCCAAAGTTTTAGGTTCGTGGAGATGCTCTCTATCTTTTTACAGCGGTACCAATTGTCTTTGATGAACTTAATTGTTGAGAGGCTGGTGTCAGATTTGTCGAGATGCGATGCGGGTCGTAGCGAAATAGCTAGCTATTTTATTTTCTAGTGTTAGTGTTTCACATATTTTTTTTGGTTATTCTTTAGTTCAAATAAGTCCCTAGCTAGCTCCTCTGTTGAGTTTCAGGGTTTATTTTACAGATGGATATCTAGTGTGGATTTTAGCCTAAGTCTTGGTCGTGGTCTTATTGTTATGCAATGATTATGGCGTTGTTTCTAAAAGCTAATTGCCTTATCATTGGTGTGTTCTTTCTATCAATGTACGTGTTGGTGAGCCATTATTGCACCTATGTGGTCTGGAACTTTTGAGATACGGTGAAGAAGAGGGGGGAAGTTTGTCTTGATGTTGGTTATGAGGATGCATGTATCGTGACTCTTGGGATTGGTTGTCTGTCGATAGCCCATGAAAATGAGTAATTATTGTGGTTAGAGTTTGAGCCTTATTGACTCATAGTGTTTGTATTAGCTGGTTCTATGATAGAGAAATTAGTATTTTTTTTTATTACAATAGAGGGGATCAAACCCCTGACCTAGTCTAATCCTAACTCAATTCTCCACCCTCCCACAGAGTAGTTCTCCTTTTTCGTTTGTCTGTTGGAGATTATGAGAATTTACGACGTCATTTCCATCTATGTAATTTTATTAAGTTATTAATTTTCTTTTCCTCTAGAAAAAATCTCATTGTCACTTGGTGTTGCATGTTAGTAACGTAATTGTTATGATGACTTCTGTATCGTTATTTAAATCATTTTTGTGTGTGTGTGTTTTTGTTTTGGTTTTTTAAGAACTTAACTGCATGTTATGAGTTCCCTGGCACATTCATTTTTTCAGCCTTTCGTAGCTATTACAATACAAAGTAACAAATTACGTTACAATACATACTCAAATACAAATACAAGTTCAATTGCTCAAAGTTCAAACACCATAAAAAATTCAAATACAGATGGTTAGTGACATAACTAAAATGTTCAAAAATGGCTAAGTGTTATTACAACTCTAAATCTTCACACCCGCAATAAGTAAGGCAGTGACAGCAGCAAGTAGGGCTTAATAATACACCTTCACTTGTTCATTAGAAACCAGGTACTTGTTCAAATTCATGCATTGGCAGAAGTGGTGGTTGATGAGTTCTCATTCCTAGAGATCAATGAGCTTCAGTAGCTTTGACAACAATACAAACCAATATCTAAACAAAACAGCAAGTTCAGTTAATCAAATAGACAAAAACAACATAAATTAGTAAGCAATTAAGCCGAATGTAAACTGTCAAAGGTTCAAAGAAGTACCCATCTCAATTTCCTCCAAGGATTGGTACAACTCAAGCTCCAAGACCTGGGTCCTTGTGTTCGGTGATTCCGCTCTCAGCCAATCATGTACTAGTGCACACCAATGCCTCAACCATTTGAGGTGTCAATACTTTCACCCAAGCTAAATGCATTCTCTGATCCGACAATGAAGCAAGGCATTTCAAATATGTCATTTGCAAGTTTGGACATTGTTGGATATGTGGACGCACTGGCTCACCACCATTGTGTCACCTCAAATTCTTTTTCTAAGGGTTTGATATATCCGTCAACCTCATTAGAAACCATTATATATCTGTCGACACTCAATCCCCTTTTTGGTTTTTCAGTTGATGTAAATCCACAAGAACAAAGAAGAAGAGTACGTATCTTTGGAATCTTCTGCTCTACCTGAAACAGTGGCTTCAGTGGCGATTGCTGCTACAGTTGTGGGTGAGGCAGCTACTATTCTTAGAGTTTATATAGGAATTAGATTAGGTTTAGTATCCTCCTATAAAGGAAACCATTTAAGCCTAATACCTATAATATATATATTTGCATATCTGATATAATAACTTGTGAACCAAGATATAGTTGGTTGCTTCCTAATTCATTAGATACATGCATGCACAATGAATAGGATATCTAGGATTAAAAACATTAAGATTCTCCAATTACTTGTTCTATGCTTGAATGGTAAGTTGTCGATTTATCATTGTAAACTTAATGCTAAGTCCATATTATTCTTACACAGTGGCCATATATTCATCGTTCTCTTTCTCAAAGACTTTGCCTTTCAAAAGCAAGTCAATATCAAGAAGGTGCCAGATGAACTAATTTACTTGTTCAATTTAAGATACTTCAATTTGGCAGTAACTCGAATTAATTAAGGAGCTTCTAGAATCCATAGGACAGCTCCGCAGCCTTGGAACTTTGGACATCCAAATGACAAAAAGATTAAGGCACTTCCAAGAGGGGTTACCATGTTGGTAAACTTGTGGGTTTTAATGTGCGGACGCTTTTCAGATTTCAAGGGGATAAAAATACCATGGAATAGTAGCTAGTAAGTGGAAGAAATTACAAGTTTTGCGCCTTGTTGAGTCGGAAGGTAACATCAGTACCAACTGACATCCCAAAGTTGTTAGCCTCCCCAATTTTACGACAGGCAAGAAGTCGAAAAATTGAAGATTTTGCCCAGTTTGTCCCGGGACGAAAGAAGTTGTTATTCTGTGAAGGTGAAGACAGATCATTCATGGTTCCTTGTTTCCCTCTTTTTGAATCCATAGCTTGCTTCCATCTATGAGCTTGAAACTCTCGAGTCAATTTGCTTTTTAATATCAGTGTTCAGCATTCACAACATTGGTCAATGTGGCCAATGAACCTCCTAGCTAGTCGTGGTCTGAACTATCTTTAGTAGCATTCACACTCAATCGACGTTAGATGTTGTTGCATCTCCTTCGAGACTCAACTTCTTTTTTTTAGTAAAACGTTGCAGGAAGCAATAGGCTCTGAGTTCACTCTTTTTACATTGTCCTTGTTTTAGAGTTTGTATAATCGATGAATATGTGAAATTACTTGGGTGATAACTCTCTATGTTGTGTCCCTAAGGGGTGAGTCATTATGTGTTACTTTTGCCCCATTAATATTGATGTTTCTGCTAAAAAAAAAATCTATTACACTCAAATTAAAAAAAAATATTGATGGTTGTTTGTTGTTTTTTGGTCTGAAATGCATTTCCTTGAAACAAAGGCCATAAGGCCAGAACTACAAGATACATCAAAGGATAGATAAAGACAGGAATAAACAACAAAGCAAACACAGCCAACACTTATCCGGTAGACTTGGTAAAAGTGCCCCCAACTTTTTTCCAGAACTAGCTGGGGGAGATTTAACTAGCATTAGAAATGGGGCGTGTAGACTTAACAAAAAATTGATGGTTGTTTAGTAATCGTTTGTTGTGGATTGAAGAATAACAATCAGCTGCTTCCTTCTTTACAGTCTGAGGTCCCATTGATCTAAATAAAAAAGGGAGTAAAGAATTCAAGCCGATCATATTCTTATGTGTAAGAATTCAAATATGCACTCTGGCACTCTCATGCCGCTACTCAAATAAGAAAGATGGTTAGAGCAAAACTATCTTTCCACGGCCACTGCAAGTACTGCATGATCGGGCAGAAGAGCACTTTGTGCAGTAGCTCCATTTCTTTGGAAGCCTGACACCATTTAAGAACAATGAAAGCTGAGAGAGAATGGAGAAGGAAAGATGAGAGGAACTCAAAAGAGTGTACGTACCCTGCTGTGTATCGAGTAGCCGCATTCTTAGACGCCAATCTTGCCCGCTCAGCACTTTCGTCTGACAGTTTCTTAAGTACAAAGCCTTCACCTTTGCATTCAGGACATATACCAGAACCACCACAGGCTTCGCAGTCTTTCATAGGCACCTGCACTTCTGAAAAAGAGTTAAGTTGATAGATAGCTCGAGCATAGAAAAAGGTTTGATCAGTTCTTGCTCTTGAGTACCTTCTTCTGACCAATTAAATGCGGTACATTCTTTTATCAATGTCATCTATGAACTAAATAAACTACGTCTTTGTAAAGTAATTCCCTACCTTAGTTAGCTGGAAGTCATGTTTAGTTGAGTTGATTTTTGTTCGTTAAGGACTAGACCAAGCTTAAGCAGATGGAGAATGGGCCTATGTCAAGCCAATAGTTTTGGTTTTCATAAATTAAGTACATACCTCAGCTGCCTCTGCAGCTTTGCTTCTCCTCACAAGAATGGTAGCTGCTGCACCCACAACTGTAGCAGCAATCGCCACCGAAGCCACTGTTTCAGGTAGAGCAGAAGATACCAAGGATACTCTTCTTCTTTGTTCTCGTGGCTTTACATCAACTGAAAAATAAAAAAGGGGATTGAGTGCATTGAAGATCACCGTGTGAGAAGAAAAATCAACTATAAGCACTAATCAATCAACAATATATGAACCCAAAGGACATAATTACCAAGTAATTGATCTAAAATCTTGCTTGCTGATCAATAATTCTCATAAATTTGACTAGCCGTTGTCGTTATAGAATAAGTAACAACCAAAGTGTATAGATTGCAGCCTGAAGCATAAAAGGAATGCTAGAATGTGACATTAAGTAATCAAATTTACACCATCACACGAAAAGAACTAAGGAAAGGAAAAATTGAAACTGGAGTCAAATACTTGCAGGCATATCTATTGTTCTGAGTGAAATATCATGTAGAAAAGCAGAGTACAAGATTGGCATTTTTGAATTTAAAGAATCAAAATCTGAAAAGAGATGGAAGTACGGAAAACTAAACGAAGAGATACAAGAGCCCTCATATGATATGGACGCTAATTTCCATGTCTGACATAATGTCAACAACAATATTCAATCCAACCTGAATAGAGTCCTTTTACATAAAAACCAAGCAACCAAACCTAATGGTGAAGAAACAAAGATATTAAATTGCTATAACCTTAATCAGTAGTAAATCCAAATACCAAAAACTATACAAGAAGAAATTGCAAACATTCAATGATTCCCAGGACAAAAGAGATGTGCTAATTGAACCAAGTCCTGCTTTCTAGACCAATCTTTCAACTACCATTTTTGCTCTTGGAACAAATGGTGAAGCCTGCTGGTCCATTTCATTCTAAGCAGCATTCAACAGTTATGATCATACTCAAGTAACGGTAATTAACCTCAATAGTAGAAGAGATGAGGTTGACAACACAGATAGAGCATGACTCAACCTTTCAAGGATAGAAGTTAAACCTCCAGAACAAAAGAATTTTGATCACTAGGAATATGGCAAAAAACATGTACATGGAACTGTCATTATGCTGTGATTTGTTACTTTTAATTACACATATCACAAGTTCTGACTGTGCATACTTCATGTTCCAGCCTCAAATCCAGACAAAAGTGAGGATTAATACACAAGACTTGGTTTAAATATTAGGCCTGATAGTAAATTGTTTGCCATCCCTAAGAAGCATGATACTACACTAGTCACCATCAGATCCATGTAATGTTTGTTAGGGACTATTCAAAATACCCTCATACATTTCTAGCCTTATCATGTTTGAAGTCCCAACTTGATTCCTACCAAACGCATACCAGCTCTAACTACATCCTAATCTCATCATCTGTTTTTGGTTGAATCTCACTCTCTTGCTCCCCCCAAACCCATCTTATGCTTTCATTCCCCCATCTCCTTAATGATGGTGTCCCTCAATAGAATCTCTAACCTATTAGCACAATAAACAAATACTTCAGTAGCCAAAAATGCAAGGATTCAAGGAGAAAATGCATATATTCAAGGATTTCCAGGCAAAAAGAGAGCGGAACAATCCTGGGCCTAGAAACACTTGACCCATCCTCAAACAACGAAAGGGTAACTGAACAAGAAGGAGAATCCAAAATCAGTGCAAACCCAAAAGAAGCCAATCTATCAGCCACCATGTTTTACTTTCGGAACCGATGGTGAAGCTCCGCATTTGACAGTTCATGCTAAAGTAGGGGTAGTTAACCTCAATAGTAGAAGAGACAAGGTTAATAACACCGCTAGAGTGAATTAACCTCTAAAGGAGAGTAGTTTAACCTCCAGGAAATCAGACTTTTGACATTAAGAGGATTAATATTGTAAGACTCAGTTTGATATATATGTCCGATAGTAGATTGTTTACCCATCCCTTACTTTAAGCAATAGATTACATCTGCTTCTTCCAATAGGTACACTGATTGCTATCAGAACCAAGCAATCTTAGTTACTCATAATGGCCTCCTATATTTCTAGCCTTATCATTCTTCAAGTTCCATCTTGCTCCCTACTAAACACATACCAGTTCCACCTAAATCCTAAATCTCACCATCTTGCTCCCACCAACCCAACTCCTCAATAGAGTCTCTAAACCCATATTACCGCAATAAACAAATACTTCACTCATCCAACTCTCATCCCAGAAGTAATTCAACTCATTTTCACCTCCACCCAACAAACCAAGAATCACCATCCAGAAACAATTAATCAATTCACTACTCATTAACCAACATTAATCTTCACTGCTCCCATTATTGGTACCCCCTCAACACCCTTCAACAACTCTTAATAACTTGTATTAAAAAACAGTAACACAAGGAGCCATTTTCAATCCCCGTTTTAATTCTAAGACCCACTGCAACAGAAACCTTCCACCATAAAGATTACAATCAATGGGTATTGGTGGAATAACCAAATCATTGGAACCTACTTCTAATGATTCTCCAAATACAGAAATAAAGCCCCAATAAGTTCAATTCTCATATGGGTGATTTTCCATCCCATGGTTATCTCATTTGTCTCACATCCGTGACACATTCTTGCCTACCAACTTTAAACAAAATCAATCAACAACCTTCACTTCTATTACATTAAAACACACACAGAGTGGAAAGATATGCAGGTGCACAATAAAGACATATATAACGGCTTTGAAATTGGAATTCTTTGCTTGAAATAAATAAGAAAGAGGGACAGCTTACTTTTGGGGAGGGAGGGAAATGGTAGTTTGCGCAAACCCAACTCCATCATTTACTGTGTTTCTAACACCAAGCTCCCAAGCCTTATCTTGGCTGCTGTTTTGTATCTGCCCCTGACGGGTTGAAATTTCAAGAATACCCTTTTCTTTTTTGGATATTAATGATGTGTATTTATTTTGGCTAGGAAATTGGTAAAAACTTTGGGACCTCTGTGACTCCATTAAAACTTAGAATTTAATACTATGGTAAGAATGAAAGTTAATTAATTATGTCACTAGAATAAATATGTGTCCTACTAAATGGATAGCAATAGAGGTTCGATTTTTATGCGAAGTGTAGTTGCTGGGTGATCTGCAATACTCACCCAACTCTGCAAATATTGTGACATTAAACCATAGGGTGATGAATTAAATTAAGTTCATAAAAATTGGGTTGCAGCAAGCAAATGCTTTCATAAATAATAAATTACATTAATGTTTCCTTTTTATCATATTGGGTAGATGTTCATATAGTTTGCAAATAATTTGCTCATTAATGTCCCCTTTAAGAGGAGAGAAAATATTGAAATGGATCATTAACTAGAATTTAAAAGAAATTTTAAATAATCTGAACTTTTGGTTTAATTACTTCTGTTTGATTTTTTTTTTCTTTTGAATGTTTGATCAAAAGAGGGTTGGTTTACACTTACAGCCACATGAATTTCAAATCCTAAATCAAATGTCACAAGCTAGGCACCTTCCTCTCAAAAAATCTAAATTTTAGAAATTTTTATTTCTGAGAAAAAAAAATGGTCCTTGAAAAGCATTAGATTTGGAGCATTATATATGTGTGCCATGGCAGAAATTCACGGGCATCCTCCTTCTTCTATAGTCTAAAGGAGCTCTATTAGCACCCACCACACACCCACTCACCACCTCCACACCATCAAAGTAATGCAGTGCTTGCAATGAGCTGTGTTCTTTGTTCAGCTACTCACGAGCCCATTTAAGACCCTTTTCAATTTCACCTCCTTTTCCACAATGCCAACCCCATCATATAAAACCCCTTATAAACCCCCCCTTTGAATTCTCAAACCTGATCTCAAACTTCAACTCATTCCTCTCAAACAAAACCATGTCTACTTCTATTCTTTGCACTCTTGTCTTCCTACATTGCCTACTACTGTTGTCTTGTTTTGATGTGTCTATGGCTGCGAGGAACATCCCATCCAGCGCTCCGAGCACAATGGTGAGGCCTCTGGTCACCGAGGGAGAAGATCGTTATGTGAGCATGAAGCCTCAGGACTTGAAACACAAGCAACAAGTTTTTCATGGGAGGGAAGTTAAAGGTTGCAAGCCAAAAGGGCTTAGGCATGCTTCAGCTCCAAGCCGGTTCGTGAACTCAGCGGGCTGTTCTTCCGATATGCACACCAAGAAACCTTGAGATGATGGAGATTCGGAGATGGATTGTTTCCGGTGGCGTTTTGTATATGATTTTGGACTTGAATGTGTGTGGTGGGCATAAGTTATTGCGTGTTGGTTATGTATGGCTTGTACGTCTTTTACTGTGTGTATGTAGGTCTCACTAGCTATATGTGATGAAGTTCTACATGATGCACGCTATGAGAGAGAGAGAGAGAGA
Source organism: Rubus parviflorus (assembly GCA_029955375.1). Lineage (NCBI taxonomy): Eukaryota > Viridiplantae > Streptophyta > Magnoliopsida > Rosales > Rosaceae > Rubus > Rubus parviflorus. The sequence continues at coordinate 5,768,510 of JARGGL010000010.1, forward strand.
GAGACTATACAACTCGTGCATACAAATTAAGGGAAGGGGATTGGAATGAACTTATTAGCTATTAGGTTTTAGTGTAGTTTTGATTTTGGGTCATGATGAGTTGATGACTATTATTGAATTTATTACGTTCTTTTTTAACTAGGTGAATAGATCGATGGAATGACGAAACTTCTTGTCATTTTTCGTAATAAAGCTCGAATGTGTAATTTAACGAAAACCCAAATGCAAACACTTGGTTAACTTGTTAGAGAAATAACTTTTTTTCTAAGACATTTTCCAGCCCTCCGGTGAACATTTTCACCACCTAGGCACCTATATAACATTTTCTGCAAGTTTATCATATCACCTATAACCATTCTTTGCAATGCATGCATTATTCATTGTCTAAGGAGTAAGGACTTGTGTGAATTCCATATAATACCCAGCCAGTTGCCACAATACCTAAATGATTGAGTTAAACGCAATTGTACCAATCGGATCCTTCTATATCAGAACCAAAACCAAACGGCGGGTAAATAAAGTGCAGGAAAATAGAGAGCAAAAATATAAAGAACACAAATATAAAATGCAGGAAAAATAAAGAACATGAATATTAAAAACACGAATATAAAGTGCAGGAAAGATAGAGAAATACCAATAAAGAAAGTGATAAAGATATTGAAATGCGATAAAGAAATTGAGATGCGATAAAGATAGATATTTGAAGATGCTGAATTGTATTGTATTGACAGATTTTTGTGTTGGTCAAAGACCTCTAACAAGGATGCATATGGTCTCTTTTATAGCAAAATAAAGTACTGAGTACAAAAAGAAATTCAATTTTGGCTTTAATTGCCGTATTGATTACAAGTATTGAACGTTTAAAAAATCAAATTCCTTTGACTCAGGAATTGATGATTCAGAAATTAAGGGGTTGTTCCGTACCGTTTTACAAAACGGTTTTCTGTATTTGCAAAACAAAAACGCATGGAGAATGTGTTCGGTTGTCAAATCTGAAAAATGAGTTTAAGAAAATGTAGAATACAATTCTGAATTATAGTGTACATTTGGAAAACAACAAATTGACGTTTTCGGTGAATTTAAAGAACACAGATACATCTTCGTTACCATCTTCATCTCAACCCAACAAATCCTTCCAAATTCCAGTCATCTTAGACGAAACCTAGTCATCTCCGACGAAACCCAAATGCTGACCTTCATCTTCATCACAAGGCCAGCCTATATCTAGCCATCTCTACCCACATCTCGTTGTCGTCGTCGTCAAATTAATTCTCGACCAATTTTTGAATCAATTTTTTTTTTTCTGTGAACACGGGTGGTCGGTCGGAATTGGAGCAGTATGGTGGCAGAAGTTGGGCGGCGCTGTGCAGCTGTTGTGTTGGTTTGGGTAGGAGAGGGAGAGGAAGAACTGGGAGGAAGAGAAAGGAGAGAGAGAGAGAGAGAGAGAGAGAGAGAGAGAGAGAGAGAGAGAGAGAGAGAGAGAGAGAGAGAGAGAGAGAGTAGCAAAATCAATAATTATGTGAGTGTGCTTCCCAGCAGAAAAAAAAATCAACAAAGATGATGGCTTTGTAGTTTGTACTCCTCTAAGAAAAAGAGCTTCTGGGTAGGCTCTCTTTTGGAAGATATGGTGCAGATGAGGTGGCAGAGGAGACTATTGAAAAAGGTCAAGATGAATTTGTTTACCAAACTCATTTTTTAATTCTAAATATACTAAATTTAATTCTTCATTTTCATTTCACAAAACAATTTTTTTAAAACCCTTTGGTAAAAAGATACCGAACAGACCCTCAATATTCTTCATTTTTACCTTTTAGTTAGGTTTGTTTCATATTTTCTGGTTGTTGATGAATTTTGGGGATGATTGGTTTAGATAATTAATATGTATGAATTCAAATTCAAAATTTGGATAAATAAATACAATGAATTAGGAAGAATGCATAACACCATAGGATAAACCACTACTGGTGGTCGAGTTGGTAAGGGCCTCCAGGTGTGAAATCCCCCCACCCGGGTTCGAATCCTACCGACTGCGGATTGAAGTTAAATCCCAATTCATTCTGTGGCTGGCCAGGCGGAGGAAACGTTCTGACAAGATCCCCGACTACGGATTAGTCCTTGGGTCTAGGAAGCATTTGGAAAACCGTAGGATTTCGATCAAAAAAATAACATCATAGGATTTATTTTGTTTCCTTTATTCACCTTGAGGGGTAAATTGGACACAACAAAATAATTATGGACTGCAATTAAAAAGAAAATGTGACCGGACTGCATCTATTATTGAACTACGCAATTGGACTTTAATTGAAAAACCTCAAAAATTAATCACTACATGTTATGTGTGTGTTTTTTTGTTTTTGTAAAAAAAAAATGTCAATTAGCGAGCGGAAAATACATGTCAAAGATATATGAGTTAAAAATTATCAATTTTTTTATTTTATAAATGAGTAAATTTGACCACATTTGGAGTTTATTTTCACATAGTATAGACTATAGAGTCTAAAAAATAAAAATGGAAATGAATGATTGAATGATTACTACTTTAATCCCTGGAAAATCAAATTCCTTGTTCTAGATATCCTTTCTCTAAGTCATAGGTTTGCTAGTATTGTTTTTAACCACATCTTTAGGGAAGCTAATTTTGTAGTTGATAGCTTTGCCCTTTTAGGTCATTTTACTTCCCCTTCGTTGCATTGGTCTAATGAGTTACCCACTCCTGTCTTCTAGTGCCGCCTTCCAGTTTGATTTTTTTGGGGGCGGATGTTCTAGAGGTTTTTCTTTGTAGTTGTTTTTTCCTTTCTTCATAAAAGAAAAAATGATTACTACTTTAATTAAATTTCGTTGGATTAGAAAATAAGAAAACACATAAAAAGCAAAAGACAACAGGAAAAAAAAAGAAGGAAAAACAAAAAAAGAAAAAAGAAAAAGTGAGATGCAAAGCACATAAACCGGACAAAGCGGGTCAAATAATCCACTGATACTTGTTTGCTCTGTCTGTATGTTACTGTTACACTACTTCAAGCTCTCTCTGAGCTCTCACTCAGATCCAGGTTTGTCTTCTCTCTGTTCTCTCATGCTTTTACTATACCTGTTCGAAGTAACTTGCATTTGGGTATGCCCTTCTGGTTCTGTTTGGTATCCGAGAAAATAAAATAAAAAATAAAAAGAAAAATACACATTTCTGGGTTTAGTGTTTTGGTGCTGTTTTGATTTTTCCAGAGGAAGGTAGTCAGCGCAAGTTTTTACCAAAGTGGTATTTTAAGCATTGTTTAAAGAGGGAAAGCTTTCTTTTCTATGATCCAATTTAGAGAATAAGAATACTAGGATTCAGGGTTCGTATAATTTCAATTTTCTTGTTCATTGTTAGGTTTTCAGCTACCCAACAAAGCATTTTGTATTTGGATTTTACATCAAATTGAGAAAGTAAATGGATTTTTCTCCCTTTTTCAGTTTCGTGTCATTGGTTGCTTAAAATGTAGATATGCTTTTACATTCACGTTATTGTTTCTTTAGATTGTAATATCTAAATGAATGATGAATACCATTTTAGTTTATGCTTGAATTTCTTGTAGCCACCTTTCACACTTGAGTGTGTCATATTCTTGTTTCTGTTTCGGGTTTAAATATGGTCAGAAGAAGAATAAAAACATTGCTCTTTGGAGATATTTTCAAATGTACTGTTAAAGTTATTTCAAATGTGGTTTCTCCAATATACCGCAAACCCTAATGGCCTTCAATTCCCAAATCAGATTTGGCCTTGCATAAATGTCAAGTGATCAGGTGTTTTTTTTGTCTTTCCAGTTCTTATGTAGCAGACAGAGATTTGGTGGTGGTTCTTGATAACAGAGTGGTTGCGACAAGTATTGTTAGTTGTGTTAACGATGTGTTAGTCTAGTTTTTAAGGTTGTTGCTGAGTGAAAGTAATTGTAGAATGATTTGAAGTCGTGTAATCTGGGAGAAGATAATGGAAGAAATACAATCACAATCAGATAATTATAGGTCTTCATCATCTTCAGCAAGCAGTCCAGCAAGTAGGGTGCCCTCAAGTAATTTTTTCTACTTGCGCAAACCTGGTTCTCTCAGACAACCCATCTCGTTTGAAGATTCACCTGAATGGGAGGATACAGATATCGATGTTAGGGTGGAAGAAGGAGGTGACTCTATCAACATTGCAACCACACCGGTCTCCCCATCACTTTCAAAGCTCAATAGTGGGTCCTTGCCATCCCCACCATTGCCAGAGGGTGCAACTGTAGTAAGAAAGATAGCAGGGGCTTCAATTGTGTGGAAAGATTTGACTGTTACAATTAAAGGGAAAAGAAAGTACTCTGAGAGGGTTGTGAAGAGTTCAAATGGTTATGCATTGCCAGGAACTATAACAGTAATCATGGGTCCTGCTAAATCGGGGAAGTCGACGCTACTAAGGGCAATTGCAGGTCTTCAAGCATGCACTGTTACTACTAAATTACTAATTGAGCATTTTGATTTCTGTCTTTTCTTATCTCTGGATGCATGGGTTCTAAGTCTTGGTTATTTCCCTTGTTTTAGGAAGACTGCCTCACTCAGCCAAAATGTACGGTGAAGTGTTTGTAAACGGTGCGAAATCGTCGATGCCATATGGTTCATATGTAAGTTGCACAATACCATCAACTTCTTGTTCAGTCTTTTATGTAGTTTCCAACTCATGAATTATAGAGCAAGGCATAAGATGTCATGATCTCATCTTTAGAGCAAGGCAAACCAATAGAGCATTGGTGAGGTGAAGTTTGTATAACCAGTGATATTGTTCCCTCTGCTGGCCCACTTGGGTCAGTTAAGTTGTGAGTTAGCACGAATGCAGGTCTTGAAGCCTCTGGTACCATGCCGAGCCTGTGTTAGCTTGCCTTTAAAACCAAGCTTTCTTGTAATTTCAGTGACATCATGAATTTCTACCCTTCTTCTGGACTGGAGTTCATAGTTTGTACCCTTTGAACTTTATGTTTCCCTGAAAGTTGCTCCAAGTTAGTTTTTGCAATCTTTTCTTGAATTTTTATTTGGTCTCCTCTAGGTGGAGCTCTTGATAGTTTCTCATTTTAAAATACATGATTCTACAACTTTGTAAAGGTGGGGCTGCACCTATATGTGTTTTTCTTTTTTCATCACTCTGCGTCTCCCCTGTAGGTTGTTTGGGAGGGTGTAACGTGTAAGTTTGATATTTGTTGTTGGGTCCTTGCTTGACAACTTAACCTTTTGGGGTATAGTGGTTGTCTATGAAATGTAATACATTAAGGTGCAATGCAGTAACGTATAACAAGATGACTGTTTTGTTTTCTTTCAACTCTGGGCCGGGTTTCTAGCTTTATGTTCGTTAATCCAATTTGCAGGGTTTTGTTAAAAGGGAAATCACTCTAATTGGATCCCTCACGGTTCGGGAGTTTCTCTATTATTCGGCTCTGCTTCAGCTTCCTGGTTTCTTTTGTCAGAAAAAGAGTGTAGTAGAGGATGCTATCCATGCCATGTCACTAGGTGATTACGCAAACAGATTGATAGGTGGCCACTGTTATATGAAAGGCCTTCCTAATGGAGAGAGAAGGCGTGTTAGCATTGCCCGAGAGCTTGTGATGAGGCCTCATGTTTTATTCATAGATGAGCCACTTTATCACCTTGATAGGTAAATATTATCTGTTCACCCTTTCCATAGATTCTACCTGCATTTTACGTATTCCATGGTGCACAACCCTAGGTATAATTATCTCACAGCATGGCTTGACCTAAAGCACTACACAAAGATATGGAGCATTGTTTTGTGCATAACTTTAAGCAACCTGCTTATTGCCAAGGGAGCATTCCACCCAGTTGCATTATATGTTCTTGAATAAATTGGAAGTGTTCTGATATAGAAAAGTTTGGGTATGGTTGGGAATGTAATTGATGAAATTGTTCCCAAGAATAATTTGCCTAATATGGCTAGTAAACATAAAATTATTGCAGCATTTATGTTTTAAGAGGTCCTGCAGAATCATTGAATTGATTATTCAGGTCTCATTTACCCATAGATACTTTACCACACCGACTGAATGCTTCTAGACTATCGCAATTTCTTGGGAAATTATTTGCTTCTTTGCAGTACCATAACTGAAGTGTTTTTTGACATTTCAGTGTCTCTGCACTTCTGATGATGGTTACGTTGAAGAAACTTGCAAGTACAGGTTGCACTCTTATATTTACCATTTACCAGAGCAGCACAGAAGTATTTGGCCTTTTTGATCGGATTTGTCTGCTTTCAAATGGAAATACCCTTTTCTTTGGAGAAACGTTGTCTTGCTTGCAGGTAAATAATATTTTAAATTAGTCTGATCTGTCCTACTTCTATCAGGTAAATAATATTACATCAGGTAAATAATATGGTTTTGCATTAAAATTTAATTCTGGACTTGCTGAACCCAAACTATAAAAATCATAAAATTTTCTGACAACCATATTTCCTTGGTGTTAGTGTTGCATGTTTCATTTTGACAACCAATTTTGGAACTGATTATCTTTCAAAGTTCTAAATATTGTGCCCTTAATCTTTTTGGAAGCTAATTGGAGCTTTGTAGATAAGTACTAACTTACATACCTTATGATGATAAAGCACTTCTCAAATGCTGGATTTCCTTGTCCGATTATGCAAAGTCCTTCCGATCACTTTCTGCGAGCAATAAATACAGATTTTGACAGGATCATTGCAATGTGCAAGAATTGGCAGGTAAAGCTTGCAGATTGCAGTGATTTTCATTAATTGAATTGCATTAGAATACTTCTTCTATAGTATGATACTAAATTTATTGAAAGTTGTTTATCCTATGTTTTGGATTGGGCTTTGTTATACATTACTATGATAGTTGCGGGCCTATAAATCATGTCTTAAACTTTAGCCAGATATTTACCGTTATAACTTTGTTGAACATATGCCGTGCATATACTGAACATGATGACAGGATGACAATGGGGATTTTTCATCTGTGAACATGGACACTGCTGTGGCAATACGCACCCTTGAAGCAACTTATAGATCATCAGCTGATGCTGCTGCAGTTGAAACAATGATACTAAGACTCACAGAGAAGGTACAAGTTTGATCTGTTATTATCTAATACACCATGATTTCTAGGTGCGTACACGCACATGCAGCTGTGGTTTTGTCCATCATAACTGAAAGTTTCTTATTTTTTCGACTTGCAGTCCCTAATTTGGGATATATATATATATATATATATAGATATATGCATACATAGAAAGAGTATGTTGTAGAGTATGTTAGGTTCTATGGTTTTTGTTAACTTCCAATACACATATGCTTCTACAGGAAGGTCCATTACTTAAAAGCAAGGGAAAGGCTGGCAATGCTACACGGATAGCAGTTTTAACTTGGAGATCGTTATTGATAATGTCAAGGGAATGGAAATACTACTGGCTTCGCCTTATTCTTTATATCATTTTTACGCTCTCTGTTGGTACAGCATTTTCTGGCTTAGGGCATTCTTTGTCTTCAGTTGTGGTGAGTATCTAAATATCACTTTTCAGTCATTTAGAACAGGATATCACTTACATCTTTTGCCAGTCTTTTCCAGCTTTGATTTTCATTTACTGATAACTTTTGTAATTGAACCACTACTAGGAAGGTCACATAAAGCATCAGTTTTGCCTCTCATGTTTCCCCAATAAGAATATTCCTTCAGCATTCTTATCTTTTCATTTCTGTAGTAATAAGTAATTGTCAATTTTTCTTTTCTTTTTGGAAAATGTTGCTTACTGTCTTCATCACTTGCATCCACAATACATGTTTGCTTGTGTGACATCTGAGTCTTTTTTTGTTCTTTACCTTTTGTATGCAGACAAGAGTTGCAGCCATTTTTGTATTTGTTTCATTTACTGCACTACTAAGCATTGCTGGAGTACCTTCAATTATGAAAGAAGTCAAGGTAACACGGATTTCTATTCTTTCTCTAATGTTGAGATAAAGGAGCATGACATTTTCCCAAGTTATAGTTGAATATGGAACGCAAAACGTCTCTACATTAATATTATGAATTTATGATGGTCTTATGGTTAGTTATGGAGGAAACCAAAGATGTTATGGTTGTTTGTCTTGGAAGTGTAGTCATCTGTGATTAGCCTGCAATAGGATTGATCTTTCTGTTTGAATTTTTACAGTTTTAAAGGTATTGCATCAATTTTGTTAATAGTTATATATCAATACCAGTGTTGTGACAGTTCTTCCCAAGGAAATAATATTTAAAGCTTATGAACTTTCTTTATCTGTGGTGAATTCTTCCAGGCTTGCATATAAGATCCCTCTGTGTCTTCATGATCACAGAAATAAATGCAAACTGGGGCATGGATGTGGGTTAATTCAATATATCAAATGTAGATGTGGACATGGCTGTATATGGGTCTTGTTATATATTATTTAAGGAGATATATATGACCTGCAATGGTTCAAAAGATGCGAAAACAGTCTAGCAAAAAAGTGTTTGATATTAGTTATGTATTGTTCTCATTTTCTTAATAGTTAGATTATAATTAGTAATTTAATTGATTCGGCTTAGGTTCAATCGTTTATTTCATGTATGTTTCTTCTAATAAAACTGATTACTTATGTGCAGATATATGCAAGTGAAGAGTCAAACCAGCATTTGGGGGCGCTAGTCTTTTTAGTTGGGCAGCTTCTCTCTAGCATCCCATTCCTGTTTCTCATCTCCATTTCTTCAAGTCTTGTCTTCTACTTCCTTATAGGATTGCGAGATGAGTTCAGCTTGTTGATGTACTTTGTGCTAAATTTCTTCATGTGCCTCTTAGTAAATGAAGGACTGATGCTACTTGTTGTTTCTTTATGGCAAGACGTTTATTGGAGCACCCTGACTCTAGTATCTGTACAAGTAAGTTTTCTATCTCAATGAAAGACATTACCTGAGATTTCCACTTTCAACATGATCAGTATTGAGACTATTGAGCCATCTGCTACTTAAACAAGAATTTTATTACTTGGTTAAGTAAAAACCACTCCCCCGCCCACCAAGAAAATAGTTTAATTAGTATGGACTTGACTAAAAACTTGAAACCAAAAATTTATAGTTCTCTACCATAGAAAAGCATGGCATTTGTGGTGTTCAATAACATGATGATGAGAGAAAAAATGTTTCATAAAACAAATTTGTGAATTATTACTGATGTGGTGGAATTTTATATTTTTCTAACCATGATTGCAGGTGCTATATGATTATTGTTAATTTCCTAGCCTTCCCAAATCTTACAGTGAAAATATACAAATTTCAGGTGGTAATGATGCTATCTGCGGGCTATTTCAGAATTCGAAATGCTTTGCCCAAACCAGTGTGGACATATCCAATATCCTATATTGCTTTCCACACCTACTCTTTACAGGCAAGAGGATTTACACTGTCATATTTTGCTTCATCTGCGCATAACAATGCTGAAAAAACTGTTTTTGAGCTCCCTTGTTCAATGAGTTTCTCAAATTTGGGCAGGAAAAGAAAAAAATAACAAAACAAAAACAAAAAGAAAAACATGTTTATGTGTTCTTCTCGTTCGTAGTTCAAGTACTTTGTATTCAGGAACTACTTGGCTAATTTTAATATCTCTTGCTTACTGAATATTAATCAGTTACCTCATACATGTTATAGGGTCTGTTGGAGAATGAGTATCTTGGGACTTCATTTGCAGTTGGGCAGGTAAGGACCATCTCTGGGTACCAAGCACTTCGAAGTGCATATGACATATCTATGGACAGTAATTCCAAGTGGGAAAATTTATTGATCTTGTTTCTGATGGCAGTTGGGTATCGTGTTCTTGTCTTTGTTTTACTATACTTTCGTGTTGGGAAAAAAGAGTTCATATATAAAATTTTCAAGTGTAATCAGGATACAAACAATGCAAGATGAATGAAGTTGCCATGTGCTTTATTTGGGTGTTCCCATTTTGTAATGTTGTCCTTGGCATGTGCATTTTTGCTTTGGAAAAACCTTATGAACTATGAATGATATGGTCAACATTTTTAGGGATGGAGCGGATTCTGCTGCTTATTTTCTATTGTTGTCAACTTCTTGGAGTCCTTATTTCTTAAATTTCTCTTTAATCAGCTGAGTATCATTCTTGCAGTTGGAATAGTTTTGTAAATACAGCTGAGGAAAGTGACCTATACTATACATATTATACAGAAAGTGAACGATTATAAACAATGATATAGCAGTATGTACATACTTAGAGTAGTATCACTTGAAAATCTTTTTATTTTCGAACCCTGGCCTTTAGATCCTTGATGAAAATGTCCATATTTTTCTCAGATGATCCATTGGGTGTCAATGCATGTTCCAATGTCTTCCTAACCTTGGCAACCGCTTTCCTGAACTCATCCCCTGATTTCACATCCATCAAACGGTTGATTTTATCCGAAACTCCCTCCTTCCTGACCACTTTCCGATCACATAAATTAACGCCTACCTTCCAATCATCGACTATTAGTTTTCTGTTGGTGAATTGATCAGTAAGTAAAGGGAAACACAACAATGGTACACCACACCAAATACTTTCCAATGTTGAATTCCACCCACAATGGGTCAAGAACCCTCCTATAGCTGGGTGAGCCAATACCGACTTCTGACAGCACCACGGTATAATAATAGCCCGGTCACTAACCCGCTGTTTAAAGCCGGAAGGCAGCGGATCTGTGTCCTCCGAGCTAACAATATCCGGCCGCAGTACCCAAACAAAGTTCACTTTGCTAAGCTCAAGTCCATCAGCTATCTCTACAAGGTCACATTTGGAAACATGGGCATAGCTACCAAATGAGACATACAAGACTGAGCCATGGGGTTTGGTGTTGAGCCACTGACTGCAGTCCGACTCGGACCACAGACTCGTCGCCACAATGCTCCTGTTGAACCCGTTTGGAAAAATGGGACCAATTGCATAGAATGGCATCTTGGCATGGAGGGCTGAGATGGTATCGGATTCAATCTCCTGCACTGTGTTGCATAGAACATAATGTGCACCTCTAACGTCCTTGAAGGCATTGAAAATGATTTGGTGGCACACGGTTGTTATATCAGTCTCTTGAAGATAGGACATCATGTCCCTGGGATCAATTGATTTCACTCCTGGTATGTAGTCTATGTTGTCCTCACGCACATCTAACAATAACACAAGGACAATATGTCAACTTTCAAACATGAACATGAACATGAACTCCTATCAAAAGCAGTACGTAATTTAACTTACCATGACATGCAAAATGACCATTCTTTCGAAGAAGATCAACGTGATAATAGAGTGAATAAACCAAAGCAGGCTCTGTCCAAAACGAAACATAAAGCAGACCAAACTTCTTGGCCACCTTGGCCGGCCACACGTAGAAAGTGTCCGCAATCAGACAAGTAACCGGTGGCGAGGACTTGACGATTTTCCCCACCACCTCTTCTACGTGGGCAGAAAACACATGCAACAAAGAGAACATGAACTGGTCGTGGTTGAGCGAGCGGTCAAACTCAACGGGGAGGCCATCGGAGACGGTGGTGTAGTCTATGTCATGCCCTGCTTTGCGTGCCGCGACAAAGAGGTCGCCGCCGGTACTCGGTTGGGCTTTCGAGGTTTGGTGGTGGATGAATTGGGTGTTGATGAAGGTGATCTTGAAGCCGCGCGATGCGAGCTTGATGGCCAATTCGACGGATGGGATTACATGGCCTTGGAGAGGGTAGGGGATGAAGATGGCGTGAGGCTTTTGGTCATCTGATTCTGCCATTGGGAGAAACTCATTAGAGAGTTTTTTTTTTGGATGATAAGGGTATGAGTCCCAAAGTTATAGGGGATTTTGACTAGAAATGGTCTAGGAATGACTGAATTTGCCTTTGTTTGCGGACAAATAATATGCGTGGAGGAAGAACATTTGAAATGGACGATATACCCAAGAGTAGTGCCCATTTAGACTTCTAGAAAAGATAAATCCTAATTTAATGAGATAGTGGTGCATGTATAAGACGAAAATGAGATAATGGTGCAGGTATAAGACGAAGAACTTTCCTAGAACTTGTGGCCTTCCACATAAACAACTGCTAATGATCGATGGCTTCCACATAAACAATTGCTAATGATCGATATGATTAAACAGGCCTTCTCCCACAAACAAAAGCAGCGATTGTTTATCATCACACATGCTCTTAACAGCCTAGCATATATTATTTGTTTTGTCTGTACATCAATATATTATTTCTTGTGTAATGTGGTTGTCTGTTTGTAATTATTATGTGTTCTACTTCCTCTTCCATGAGGCTGAGAAGTGAGCATAAAACCAAATATTAAAAACCTAGGCTGAGGGGTAAACACGAAAGAAGCTCAGAAAAACATTAATGGAAGCTGAGGCATGTAGAGCGGGTCTTCTTATTGCCATTCATCAAGGGTGGAGTGACTGTGAGTTGGAAAGTGATTGTGCGTTATTGTTAGCTGCTCTTAGAGGTTCAGAGCTGGATCTCTCTGAGTTTGGCCGAGTGGTGGAGTATTGTAGGGATTACATGGGAGCTTTGGGCCTATCTAGGTTCAACATGTTTTTCAAGAAGCAAATAGTGTGGCGCATCGTTTGACACACATTGCTAGTTGTTTTAGTATAGATGAATTTTGATTTGCTGAGACGCCTTCTATTATTGAAGACGTGCTCTATGAGGATATGTGTAATGTGGCTGGAGGTTTCGGTTCTTCGTCCCCCTCACAGCTCAACATTTCTATTCATTAATAAAATTCATATCTTCCTTTCAAAAAGAGTCTGCACACTACTACTAATCACAGTAGCCTCAAACTACGTTTTAGTAGTTTTAGTATATATAGAATTTATCCAAAAGTAACATTTATTAATCTTCATTAATTGGAATTAGTTGTTGTAAAAGACCAAACTATCTTGGCTCTACTTTAATGTTATGGCTTGTATATTTTGTATTAGACATGCCAACCGATAACGGTCTCTTGTTATTTTCAAAATTTTGCAATTCAATTAAAATGTTACTCTTCATTACTTTTGCGAGTGACATTAAAGTTTTCTAAAAACCGTTTTTAATGAACAAGTAGCCCAAAATCCAAATCAAATTACTAAGTTCATGCAATTAAGCCAAACCACCATTGACATTAGTCAACACTTTTTTGATGTAGATTTCAGCCAAGTTTGGTTTTCCTAAAAATGGAAATTCCTAGATTTTCCGGATAAGCTAGCCAGCAGTTAACAAGATGCATATGCTAAACAAGCGCCAAGCTAGCGGCTATTTGTGTCTTTATCTTCCCTCAAAATGTTGCCTTACAAAGTTGAAGCAGAAACCAATTACAAAATGTGATTGCTCATCATCAGTTGCAAATTTGCAATAACGATAAGCATCAAGCATGCATATGAGTCTGACATTCTGGGATGTACATGTTGGACCAAAATAGCTTGAAGAAATCAAGTCTAGCTGTGACGGCTAAGTCTAGAGAGATCCTGTTCAATCAAAATCCTAGTTGTACTAATGTTGCTGCAATTTTGCCACATCAACAAGAACGAAGACTGGGATGACCCAATTTTCTGTTTGCTAGCTTGTATTGGTCTTTCAGTTCGTTTTTAGATCAGTTTTGTAGTCTTACAACTTGTCCAACTTTATTGTGTTGGGTTTGGACTAAATATTCTTGTCAATTTTTTTATAGTCAAATTTAAGGTCGGAGGTGCCATCAACATTCTCTAATGCACCCCAAAAAAAACCTTGGCTATAATCAAGCCAAGCACAACGGAGAGAGAATACTATAATTACTTAGACATGACCACGAGATGAGAAAAAGGCTTTCTTTAGTCCACCAAATCATGGGTTCATGAAGCAAACGAAGACTGCCCCAATCAACATCAGAAAGCTGTGCGTCCTGTCTAGGTGTCGCCGGAAAATCTCACTGTTTTACTTCCTTGATTGGATTTCGCCGCATCCTATCCCAACCCGACCAGGTATTACTTGGGTTCTATTCTGCTCAGATTTGTTATCTTCTGTTCATTCATTCAATCATTCTTAGACCCCAAGTTTGCCTGCTCAGGAAAATAATGAAATTTCTCTGGAGAAATCTAGTTCAACTGATAAAGTTGGAATCTTTGGTCGATTCTGGCATAAAATTCTTAAATTTTAACAATGGGTTCACTCATCGCTGACAATATTGATTGCTTCTGATTTGAATATGAAATAAGGGTTGCATTGTTTGAATTAATACCGCTTTTAATTTTCTATGTAATTTAGCATTTTTAGGTAACATCACACATGGGTCTAAATTGTTCTAGCTGTTTTGATGTTCTTACAGAATATAATGGGGCCTAGATGGAAAGGAAAGGGCTCAAAAGCTAAAGCTCTTGCAGACCCCATGTCAAAGATAGTACTGCAGCTTCAGTCTTCTGTAATTCAATCAAATTCTGAAGGATTGCTATGTGGGTGTAGTGTGCTTCTCTCAGTGGAAGCACAACAAGCTGATCTCCTCAATCGTTCGTGTTTCGGTGAAACCATGGTTACAGTGGAGAAGGATAAGCAATGGTTTGAGTTGAGTATGGAAGAGGCCTTTCATCTATGCTATGCTCTAAAATGCCTCAAGATAGTTGAAGATCAATGTCCGAAGAGTGATGACCAGCTTTGGCAGTGCATGAAATCCAGAAGCGCATTGTTCCCGTATTTGTACAAGGCTTATTCTCATCTTAGAATGAAGAATTGGGTTGTCATGTCGGGAATTACATATGGTGCAGACTTTGTTGCTTACCCTCATCATCCAGAGTTGGTTCATTCTGAATATGCGGTGATTGTGTCCTCGGAGGAGGAGGGTGATGCAAATAAGCGATTGAGGGTGTGGTCTGATGTACATTGCGCTACTCGGCTTTGCGGAGGTGTTGCAAAGACATTACTGGTTCTTGATATCAGCAGAAATGGTCATAGTGCAGACTCTCCATCGTGGTTGGAGAGTTATACGGTCAAAGAACGCACAATCACAAGATGGAATCCAGAACAGTGCCGTGAAGATCATACAATAGTTGAAAGTGGAAATGGAGCCAAGGCAGAGATATAGTCTTTTTTGTTTGCTGCCATCATGTCAGAGGTATGCCTTCCTATTTAGCTAGAATGAGCAACTATTGATTTTTTTTCAAAAGATTTGGCACTGAAGTTTTGTGTATTATACTGAATATATTGCTCATCAAGGTTTTGTTATCATAATTTGTAAATCATAAATGATAATTCCTAGAAACTACCTCATAGGAACTGATGCTAATAACTTTCAACACATCTATATATTGCTTATAGAAGATGACTTTAAATTCTAGAAATGAAACCTAAAAGAGGGATACAATTGGTAGAGATCTTGGAGTAGCATCTGGTACTATGAGTACATCCGGTTCTTCCAAGGATATGGGATATTAAAAGACTAAATAGGCACTACAGTTTCCTTATGCGATGGATGCTGTTGTGGTTTCTGTAGCACTATGTGGCTGGATAGATATCCAGGAAGGGAAGTCTATTTGGCTTGAATGTGCTGCATATGCATTCAAGTTCTTCCTCCATCCTGCCAGTTCCGGTAACAACCTTCCAAAGCTATAAACATCAGCTTTATGCGTAACGCCTCCAATGCTTCTGTAGAATAGTTCTGGAGCTATATATCCTATCGTGCCTCTTGCCCCAGTAAGAGAAACAGTGTTATAATCTTTAGGGTAAAATCTTGCAAGCCCCAAGTCTGAAACTTTTGGGGCAAAGTTTGCATCGAGAAGAATGTTGTGGGGTTTAATATCAAAATGTAGAATTTGCATATCACATCCCCGGTGTAGATATTCAGAGCTATGTTACACATTGTGTCCCAGCTTAGAGGAAGATCTTTTCAGTTCTCTGAAAGAATATACTTATCTAGGGATCCATTTGGCATAAACTCATAAACAAGAGCTCTTTTTGATCCCTCGGAACAAAATCCGATTATTTGCACCACATCAACATGATGAATTCTTCCTATTGTCGCAACTTCATTGATGAAATCTTGCCCTCTACCTTTCGAACCAGTCAACATGTTTACTGCAACAAGATGACCACTTGACAGCTCTTCTTTGTAAACAGAGCCAAAGCCTCCTAGGCCGAGTTTATCTCTAAAATCATTTGTCATCTTTTTAATATCTGAATACACCCACCTTCTTGGTATAAGATTATTGTATGCATCCAAGAATTCTTCAACCTCATCATCCTTTAGCAACTTCTTAGGATCCATCCTACCATAAGAATATAAAGCATTAGAAGTGAAATCTAAACTTAATTGAACTATTATTTGAAGCATTCTCAATCCTTTCTCTACCCGATATGGCTATATGTTCATTTTCTGGGCGGCTACTATAACACCTGTGTAAAAACCGAATCAATGAAAGTCAGCATAAGCCAAATATAGATATATGATGTCTGGGCATTATCGAGTGCAACTCACATGATTAGTTACCATTTGGAATTACAACCACACCAGTACAAAAAGTGGTTCCAGTTGGTGAAACTTACCACGTTTCATGCATGTAATCTCGAAAACCTGAAACATACACTAGGGTCAGTATGAGATTCAAGATAGAATCTGCTTTCAAAAATCCTACATAGGATGTACTTGCTGCTGTTTAAGACATACAATGGAGGGATCAGAATGTAGAATAGCAGGCGCCATGGCACTTCCATTTCGGATTTGAAAAGTAACAGATACCACCCCTTGGCTTGCAATGCTTTTCACAGAGAAATAGCCCCCGAGAAAGCTCGAAACCCTTTTTCAACTGATGATGGCTGAAAGAAAATGAAAGGTTCCTGCGTCGTTCTAGCATTGCAAGACTGACCGTGGCCATAGTACAAGAGGGTTGAAGATTCTTCACTTAATCTCCCACCATTATATAAGAATACAAAGTCGTAGATGATGATGAGGACGTGCTACTGGTGCAATCGATACTTAAATAGTCCGGAGACTCAACTGGTAACAAGCAATCCAAGAAGGCTACATATTCGTTTGCCCAGATTGGCTGGTATGCATCTGTTTTGCTCAAGTTACTACTTGTTAAAAGGTAGAGTGGTCTGAAAGGGCAACTATCGCTTAGCGGACATCGACCACTTAAATTGTATGGTCTTCATAATTGATTGCCATGACATAGTATGTACCATTGTAGAGATTTAGAATGGTGTGATTCTGTACGCATGATAGTTCGATGGGTAGCGAATGTGATCCAAAGTAGCATTGCTGTTCAAGCGAAAAGGGTAGCGAATGTTATGCGCGCAGATCGCCACAAGAAGCAGGCTGATCATCACAATGTTTTGCTTCCTTGGCATCATGACTGATTACAAAGCATAAAGCTACAACACATGTTAACCAGACTCTTTTTGGCATCACTTTGATAGTTGAATAGAGATAAGAGGAAACTGAGGAAGAAACGAATAGAGAATACATCACTTAATCTTTCATTTTTGCCTTTCTTTAGTCCATATAGAGAGCCAGATTAATAAAGAGGACCAAACAATTGTTTATACCCTAGATAATTTAGTGGATATCATGTTATATATATTTCTGGTACCGTAGTGGTACTGTGGTACTAGTATTGTATTGTAGAATGACCGAAGTGATAGATTAGTAACGTTTGTTTTTTGAGGTGAAGATAAGGTTAATTACATTATTCAACAACAATTCTACATGTCTGATCTCATGGAAATTTTCAATCAAAAGTCAACTTCCTGAGACAGGGAAATCCATATGAGGTTGGTTTAAGCTTGATGAGGACAAGAAAAGAAAAGAAAAGAAAACTAGGTTGTCATTAGAAGTTTTAAGCTTGATTAGTCTCTGTAAACTAGATGGATATCAAGCTGAAGCCTCTATTTTTCTTGCTAATTCTCTTCTCCAGGATTCTGGTAGCCGGAAAAGGTGATGATCATGGCATTGGCTGCCCAATTTCAAAGTGCAGCTGCCAGGAATTCAGGAGTAAAAAAAAAATTGAAGATTCTCATTACTGACCGCTAGGGTACCTTCTTAAGCTCTTAGTCTAGCTCAACAACCGCATGGAGCTTCTAAGGATCAATGGAAGTAGGTTTTGAAAAATTTCAATTATCGATGACAAATTGTTTGGTATAGGCGTCTAGCACATACAATTTGTGAAAAATTATCTAAGTCTCATCAAAGGGTTTTATAATCTCAAAAAATCAACCGCACGAGGATCCGAGGTAAGTAATTTTTGTATTCCATTAAAGAAAAATTAACCAAGAGGAAAAAAAAATGAAAGAAATATGAAGAACAACTTTTTCCGACGACTATTTCATCGGCAAAAGTCTTCCTCAATATTTAATTTATTTCTTTTTTAATTGAGGAGTAAAAAAAAATTAAAGATTCTCATTACTGACCGCTAGGGTACCTTCTTAAGCTCTTAGTCAAGCTCAGCAACCGCATTGAGCTTCTAAGGATCAATGGAAATAGGTTTTGAAAAATTTCAATTATCGATGACAAATTGTTTGGTATAGGCGTATAGCACATACAATTTGTGAAAAATTCTCTAAGTCTCTTCAAAGGGTTTTATAATCTCAAAAAATCAACCGCACGAGGATCCGACGTAAGTAATTTTTGTATTCCATAAAAGAAAAATTAACAAAGAGGAAAAAAAAAATGAAAGAAATATGAAGAACAACTTTTGCCGACACCTATTTCGTCAGCAAAAGTCGTCCTCAATATTTAATTTATTTATTTTTTAATTGAGGAGTAAAAAAAAATTTAAAGATTCTCATACTGACCGCTAGGGTACCTTCTTAAGCTCTTAGTCTAGCTCAGCAACTACATTGAGCTTCTGAGCATTAATGGAAGTAGGTTTTGAAAAATTTCAATTATCGATGACAAAATGTTTGGTATAGGCGTATAGCACATACAATTTGTGAAAAATTCTCTCTAAGTCTCTTCAAAGGGTTTTATAATCTCAAAAAATCAACCGCACGAGGATCCGAGGTAAGTTATTTTTGTATGCCATAAAAGAAAAATTAACAAATAGGAAAAAAAAATGAAAGAAATATGAAGAACAACTTTTGCCGACGCCTATTTCGTGAGCAAAAGTCTTCCTCAATATTTAATTTATTTCTTTTTCAATTAAGGAGTAAAAAAAATATAGAAAATTCTCATTACTGACCGCTAAGGTGCCTTCTTAAGCTCATAGTCTAGCTCAGCAACCGCATTGAGATTCTAAGGATCAATGGAAGTAGGTTTTGAAAAATTTCAATTATCGATGACAAATTGTTTGATATAGGAGTATAGCACATACAATTTTTGAAAAATTCTCTTAGTCTCTTCAAAGGGTTTTATAATCTCAAAAAATCAATCGCACGAGGATGCGAGGTAAGTAATTTCTGTATTCCATTAAAGAAAAATTATCAAAGAGGAAACAAAATGAAAGAAATATGACGAACAACTTTTGCCGACGACAATTTCGTCGGCAACAGTCTTCCTCAATATTTAATTTATTTCTTTTTCAATTGAGGAATAAAAAAAAATTGAAGATTCTCATTACACACCGCTAGGGTACTTTCTTAAGCTCTTAGTCTAGCTCAGCAACCGCATTGAGCTTCTAAGGATGAATGGAAGTAGGTTTTGAAAAATTTCAATTATCGATGACAAATTGTTTGGTATAGGCGTATAACACATACAATTTGTGAAAAATTCTCTAAGTCTCTTCAAAGGGTTTTATAATCTCAGAAAATCAACCGCACGAGGATCTGAGGTAAGTAA
This sequence comes from Rubus parviflorus, assembly GCA_029955375.1. Lineage (NCBI taxonomy): Eukaryota > Viridiplantae > Streptophyta > Magnoliopsida > Rosales > Rosaceae > Rubus > Rubus parviflorus. The sequence goes on from JARGGL010000010.1 coordinate 5,788,271, forward strand.
TTTTTGTATTCCATTAAAGAAAAATTAACCAAGAGGAAAAAAAATGAAAGAAATATGAAGAACAACTTTTGCCGACGACTATTACGTCGGCAAAAGTCTTCCTCAATATATAATTTATTTTTTTTTCAATTGAGGAGTAAAAAAACATTGAAGATTCTCATTACTGACCGCTAGGGTACCTTCTTAAGCTCTTAGTCTAGCTCAGCAACCGCATTGAGCTTCTAAGGATCAATGGAAGTAGGTTTTGAAAAATTTAAATTATCGATGACAAATTGTTTGGTAGAGGCGTATAACACATACAATTTGTGAAAAATTCTCTAAATCTCTTCAAAGGGTTTTATAATCTCAAAAAATCAACCGCACGAGGATCCGAGGTAAGTAATTTATGTATTCCATTGAAGAAAAATTAACAAATAGGGAAAAAAATGAAAGAAATATGACTAACAACTTTTGCCGACGACTATTTCGTCGGCAAAAGTCTTCCTGAATATATAATTTATTTCTTTTTCAATTGAGGATTAAAAACAAAATTGAAGATTCTCATTACTGACCGCTAGGGTACCTTCTTAAGCTCTTAGTCTAGCTCAGCAACCGCATTGAGCTTCTAAGGATCAATGGAAGTAGGTTTTGAAAAATTTCAATTATCGATGACAAATTGTTTGGTACAGGCGTATAGTACATACAATTTGTGAAAAATTCTCTAAGTCTCTTCAAAGGGTTTTATAATCTCAAAAAATCAACCGCACGAGGATTCGAGGTAAGTAATTTCTGTATTCCATTAAAAAAAAATTAACAAAGAGGAAAAAAAAATGAAAGAAATATAAAGAACAACTTTTGCCGACAACTATTTCGTCGGCAAAAGTCTTCCTCAATATTTAATTTATTTCTTTTTCAATTGAGGAGTAAAAAAAAAATTGAAGATTCTCATTACTGACGGCGAGGGTACATTCTGAAGCTCTTTGTCTAGCTCAGCAACCGCATTGAGCTTTTAAGGATCAATGGAAGTAGGTTTTGAAAAATTTCAATTATCGATGACAAATTGTTTGGTATAAGCGTATAGCACATGTAATTTGTGAAAAATTCTCTAAGTCTCTTCAAAGGGTTTGATAATCTCAAAAAATCAACCGCACGAAGATCCGAAGTAAGTAATTTTTGTACCGTTGGATTCGTATGATGCCGATCCGGACCCGACCTGGACCCATTTTCATTTGCCGGCAACCTCCGACGATAAGACCGGTACCGTTGGATTCGTATGATGCCGATCTACGTCTTGGTGGTGGTGATGTTGATATAAAGAAGATGAGAAAGGGATTTAGGAACAAGTTAGGTGAAGGAAGTTTTGGAAGTGTTTTCAGTGGAATGCTTCCTTAGTGATGGAGTGCCGGTCGCTGTAATAATCCTCAAGGATTCTAAAGGAAATGGACAAGATTTCGTTAACGAAGTGGGAACCATGGGTAGAATTCACCATGTAAACGTGGTTCGCCTACTTGGGTTTTCTGCTGATGGTTCCAATCGTGCTCTTATTTACGAGCTCATGCCAAACAAGTCCTTAGACATGTTCATCTCATCTATAGAATCTAACAACATCAAGCTTGATTGGGAGAAACTTCACCTTATCACTACTGGTACAGCAAAAGGAATAGAATATTTCCACCAAGGGTGTGACCAGAGGATCCTCCACTTTGATATCAAGCCTCACAATATATTATTAAACCATGACTTCAATCCTAAGATCTCTGATTTTGGTCGAGCTAAACTCTGTTCCAAGTAACAAAGTGATGTTTCTATGTCTGCTGCTAGAGGCACTGTAGCTAGCTACTAAGTAAAGAAAGGGAAATTTTCAGTTTGATGTCGGTAAATAACAGATAGAGATAAACTTTTTGTTTCTTGGGTTGTTTGTGTAGGATGTTATTGTACAAGGACAGATCACAGGAGCTAGCTAGTGCAATTAATGTTGGTTTTTTTTTTCGACAATGTTGGTTGATTGAGCATTTTCAATGTATATATAGTATAGCGACAGATTATTTCATTCATATTCATATTAGTACACTTTGATGAGTAATACAGACCAATGAGAAATATTGTTACCATCTAATGCAAGAATTGGGATAAGCCAAGCCGCAAAATTTGAGTACCATTCTAAGATATATTGGCACACAAGTTAGACTGTTAGACCATCTCTTGTACGTATAGCAAAATAGCAAAATTTGAGAGCATATATAAGAGATGGTCCAACTTGTGTGCCAATTTTTCAACGAACAGTTTTCTTCGTGGCAAATTGTAACACACCATCAATAGAGCTAGACATCCCAGTCACGGATGCTTATCTGTATATGGCCTATGCCCACTGCTATTTGTGGCCATTCTGGGCGTGGCTAATGATCATTTATCTAGTAGTGGCACAAGTGTGTACAAGGCCAGATTTAATTGGCTTATCCAGTGGGAGTTTTAGCAAGATTCCAATCAAATCCAAGCTACATGCACTGGGTTGCTAGCAAAAAAGTACTTAGATACTTACAGAGAACAAAGCATCACATGCTTGTATACATAATATATAGTTAAAGAACTTGAAGTTCTTGGCTATACATACTCGAATTTTGCAAGAAACTACCCAGCAATTCTGGCAAATCCACTTCTGGATATGTTTATATGCTAGCCGAAGGAGCCATTGGTTGAAGAAGTGTGTGTTAGACTTAACATAAAACATATATCACTTCACAAAATAATATAGATACAATTATATGAACATAAAATAAAGAATTGTAAATTGATAAATGGATCATGAACCATAACCTGGATGGCTACTCAATCCAAGCATAAGTCTTCTGCACTTCTCTCATGTGGTATTCTCTTATGGGGTAAGAAAACTATATTACCGATGGTTAGAGAGAGTACAGGGACCTAAGCCTTATATAGATGCTTGGATATTCTATATCCTCCCATAAAAGAAACAGAATCATATTCCAATTAAACCTCTATTAATACATATCCATTTTGACTTACTAACTTAATAGTCAAGTCATATATTAGATTTCCTACACTTTATTTATTCAGAATCCACATAAATAAAGTCTCAAGGAGTTAGATTCTCAATGATTCTCTAATTGCTTATTCCACAAATAATAACAAGTTGTCGTGCTAAATATGAACTTAGGATATAGTCCAAATATTCTTACAATCTCCCACTTGGACTATCATAAGTTCACTCAACAAGAGTGTTATTGAAAATTAGATATAGCAATTAATCTGAAGTGTGCACTTGAGAAACATGAGTTCTATGAATCTAATTCAAGACTCTGTCAAATTGCAATCATGACATAAAGCTAAGAAAAGAATTGTGTTTAACAAAAACACAAGCACTCCAAAACTACTAATGCCACAACCACAATCCACATGAGTCACCAACAAGGATATGACTGAAGTATACATGCGCTTATGTATGAGTCTGCGTCTTAATGCAACATGTATATGGTCCTACCTAATGGTTTTTATCACCAAAACCTCAAACACAAATTTCAAATGAAAACTAATGAAAGTGTTTATCCATCTAAAAGATGCTGAATTGTTGCCTCAATGATTCGAGAGCAACATAAAACCAAATAGCTATTTTATAATCAAAGAGCAAAAACCCTTTACTAAAGTAACATTTCAGTAGTAATATACCATGTTAATCAAGAAATTCTGATAGAAACTATAACAAAACAGAATTTCAAAATCAAAATATAACAAGAAGATCGTTGATAAGTAGACGCTATCTACTCCCACTAAATCTGTCATTACTTAATGACATTAAACCAAAACAAACATTTATTCAATATATTGGCCTGTATGCAACAATTGAATAACTGAACAGCACATTGACATAAGAACTGAACGTTCAACGTACCCTAAATCCATTTGATTTGATAGTATATATAGCTTCAAGCTAGTGAGACAATCTTAATTAATTATAAAGATAATTGCTAAAACGTTCTTATAGAGAATCAGTCCTATTAACCAAATAGTTTCAAGAATCCTCTTCATAGTGCATCCAAAGCAAAATAAGAAGAAGTTGTTCAATCCATAATAAATAAATAAAAAACATCACCAACTTTGAACATACAGTTGAAATAAGACTGATAAACAAGCCAAAAACAATTCAAGCATCGATCTGAAACTAAATAATTGAGAACTCTATTGGCTGCAAATAAAGTTTACACACTCTTTTTTTTCTTTTTTTTTCTTTTTTTTTTTAAGCAAATATCATATGTAATGAGAAATATAGTCATTACTCCCACTGTTCATACATATGATAATTAGACTAAAGAAAGCCAAAAAGGTTGCAGATTTGATCAATAATTTAATAAATAGGACAATGTCACGTCCAAAACGATCCTTATAAATAAAATAAATAAATAAAAACTAAAGAGATGTAAATAAGAAAATACATGCATTCTCCCCTTTTTTTTTTTTTTTTTTTTATAACAAGAATCAATTTCATATCCAGCTGATTTTGTCAAGAAAACATATATATATATATATATAATGCAAATATGTACTCTATAAATGACTGAAAATCTGCAATACAGGCCTTTTGATAAAAAAATTTAGAAAACAAGAAATGTGTAACTTCAATGATGCTCTTATGGATATAAAATCACAACAGCCAAAAATTAAAGGTGGTGGTAAATTCATAACTAGGTACTTTCCTCTGCAGATGAATCACAACATATAGCAATGTGGAAAATTTCGTTCTATAAAGCAATTTGGAACAAGTATGTTGCAGTCTTTTACCCAAAAATGTAACTTCTAAGATATATGGATTTAAAATCTTAACAAAATGATTTCAACACCAAAAAGGATACCATATCTAAGCCACATGTATGTTAATATTTCAAGGAAAAATAACTTGTACTTTGAGCTCTTGTTACAATTGATATTGCATGTAATTTGTCACACTCAAAACTTAAGCATACAGCAACACGTTCCAAAAACTAGTTTCTTTAATTTCAAAAATAAATTAACTGGTACTTGAAGATAAAAGTGATACTATTTGCTATGCCCTATAAGTAATGGGAAAATAGCAAACACTCTTAGAGCAACTCCAACCGAACTGTCAAATGACAGCTGGAGTTGCTAACGGCTACTTTTGACCAAAATTTTCATCTCCAACCGAGGTGTTATTGCCACGTGGTTGACAAAAAAGCCTCAGTGATGTCAAATTTGACATCTCAAAAAGTAGATGTCAAATATTTGTTTATTATTTCCTCTCTCTTTTCCCTCTGCTACAATCTCTTTCTGACTCTCTCTCTTCTCTCTCTTCTCCCCCGACTGCATCTATCTCTTCTCTTTATCTCTTCTTCCCCCACGCACGCCACTACAAGAAGCAGAGAGAGCAGAGATCGACCCACCTTGGAGACTTCGAATGAGCACGGCGAGCTCACTGGTGGTGGCGGTGAGCCACGATGGTGCTCGGAGACCTGCGAATCAAAGAGAGAGAAACCAGATCTGCTCTCTCCCTATCACTCCCTCTCATCGATGAACCAAAAAAGGACCCAGTTCTGCTCTCTCTCATTTACTTTGAGCTCTCTCTGGTTGTAGATGTGAAGAAGTGAACAAGATGAGAAGAGAGGATTGCAGATTTGCAGAGAGGAAGAGAGAGCGATGTGAAGAGGAAGAACTGAAGAAGATGAGAAGAGATGAAATATATTAAAATATTTCATAATTTTGACATTTCGGTTGGAGCTGGTTTGGCCAATTTTGACAAAATGCCACATCAGCTGTCAAATTTATATTTGACAATTTGGTTTGACAACTCCATTGGAGTTGCTCTTAATCAATACTTGCAAAATATACAAACAATGATGTACTACCATAAGCCCCATAAATTTAACAATGTCAAGCAACACCTGTTGGCAAGAAGACATGACATTCTGAAGTTTCTTACAAAGATTCTTGTGTACTCCTTGGAATATGTACTCCTACGGTCGTGTAGGACACGCGACTAGTATTTGAACTCCACGGGTTAATCACAGCCGCATATCATCTCACCGTTGGTTTGTTTGCTAACGGCATTAATTGATGGTACAGTGGCTAACCTTGAACAAAAAAATCCTCATCACTGCAAAACCCAGCAGCTCTCTTCCCCATCAATGGCCACCACTCAAATCCATCGGCGCTGCCTTCATCTGCAGTTCCACAATCAGAGCAAAAATTGCTCTTTGCACCCACATCCACACCTGCAAACCCATCACAGCAGCCCAAACTGCCCAATTTCATTCACATCAACCATGCCTTCATCGCCGAGCTCACCACCGAGCCACTCAATCACCTCCATGGCTTCTTCCCCAAATCACTTCAATCAAAGCTCTGCAGCCTTCAATTCACAAGCCACCGCCGTGAGCCTCTCAAACTTCAGCACCATGAGCTCCCCTCTCTGCCGCTCACGACTGCACCACAAGCCCAAGCCACAACGCCACGCCGCTCGAGCCAAACCCTCTCTCACTCTTCAATTCAGAAGCTCAAATCATCACCGCTGCTGCAGTTCCGAGCTCATCAGCCGCCGCTCATTCATGCGCTGACGCCGAGAAGTCCAAATCACTGCCGAGCCCAGAAGCTCCGCTGCCTCGATCCGCGCCTCTGCTGCGTCCAACCGTGTTTCAATCACCACCTACTCAATTCCGAGCCGCCACAGCCGAGCCCAGTCCGATTGTCACAAGGGAAGGCATTGCGCGGTGGCTGACGATCCGATCTAGATGGGTGGTAACTGTTCACTTCGCAGATGGGTGGTAACGTTCGCCAAAAACTGACGGTCGCGTGTCACTCACGCGCTGAAAAGTTGTAGGGAGTATTTAGTAGTAGGAGTACCCAAGAGGCTTCCATTTCACATAACCAAAATAAAGGAAAACATGTTATCACTGACACAGTCAACACCTGTTGGCAAGAAGAAAAGATCAGATCTCTTTATATGGTTTCCTTTATTTTGTCGTGTGCTGTTTTGCATTTTAAGAACATGAAGTCATTCCTCCTGTTGGAGATACAATCACGATCCTACAATGCAAAGACACCAGTTTCTTGATCTTATTACCTCTATGATCAATGAATAATCCCAATGGCGGTTTGCTGTGTGCAACATGTACCATTGAAACAACCCAGAGAACTAAGATCAAAGTTGGCCCTTTTGTCTCAAAACTTTATGAAACACCAACTATGCTTACTGTAAAATTTTAACAAGACTTAATCTTGGGAGATATTTACTATATTTTCTTGTCATAAAAATTTTATATAAGCAATTTTAAATCAATGATTATCAATAAATCAAAGAACAATGTAGGGTACTCAAGATCATATAGAAACTTTAAGACAATATAAATGGTATTGATCAACATATGATCATCACCAAAACTTATGATCTAAATAACTAAGGCTGCGTGCATTAATTCTAATACGTATCCTTGAGAAATAATTGACAATAAAATGCATACCTTTTTCAAATATAAAGTTTTCAAGGTTTCTCAAAAGCATTCCTTGATTGAAACTTGTCAGCGGAAGCAAAACATGAGTGTAGCACAAGAGTGAAACTGTTTGTCATTTGACTTCAAGATGTATTGATCAAATTTAAATCACATAGACAAAAATTAAGTCAATGTGACAGTTACTTGAAATCAAAGGATAATATTTTTCATGCTAAACTTACTTTAGTTTACACTGAAGTCAAAAAAAACACAGCTAGATTTGTCAAGAGAAACTCATAGCATATATTGTGTCTCAAAATCCTCAAAATCTTTACATTTTGGCATTAGTGTAAAGTAAATGAATAAACAACCTTAAGGAGCGTATTCGTAGCTGAATAGTGACATGTATTTATAAGCATCGAGAAAATATTTGCCTAAGTATCTCTTAATAACCGTATAAATGCTTTAAGAACATGTGGCCAAAACAGAAATTGCAATGACCAATGACAGATTGTCCTTAAAAAAAAAATTTAATATATTTCAAAGTTCCACTGTAATCATCAAGGCCTAACTGATGCATGTCCAAACTAAAGCACACTTAACATTCATACAACAAAATAAATTTTCAGTAGATAAATATCTACATACATATACTAGTGCTATGAATCTCAGATGGCATAGAGCAGATAAATGAGTAAATATGGTATCAAGTAACTCAAAGCAACAAGGTAATATATATATATATATATATATATATATATATAAAATAATATCATCCTCCTTGACATCCTCATGAATTAATATAAGGAGTTTATTATGTGCATGGCAATATCAAAACACCATGTTGTATCTAAACTCATGGAAGCAAAGTCCATGATGCAAAACATAAATGAGGTATATATATATATATATATAAATTTTTATTTTTTTATTTTATTTATTTTTTCAAGTGTTTGGTACAACAAGCTCTTGTCTACTATATATATGCATCTTGTTGCATGTAAACCAAAACTGTGACTCATTTCCCTTCTAGAAAAGTTTAACGCAAATGGCTACACTATGCCACAACATGCTTCAGACGACGGAGCAACTCTGTCGTCTGATGAAGTTCATTGCTGTTGTCTAGTAGCCTGATATCTCTTAGGATTATCAAACAACGGAGATTCTCCGTCGTCTGATATACAATCAAATAACGGAGATTCTCTGTCGTCTGATATACAATCACACAACAGATACTTTCCACAAACTGTTGTCTAATGAAATCCAAGTATTAATTTGTATGATCATTTGTGGTCTATCAGCAGCTTCAAAGACAATTATATGTTGTTTGTATCAGACATTAACAACATTTTCTTTATAATATATATTGTTTGAATGATGTTAGGAAGACATTATTTATTCAATGTCTGTGGTTTGTAGTTAATTTCAAAGACAGTTATCTGTTGTTTGAAAGTGAAGAGCACTACAGATTTAAGAAGTATATATTGTTTTAAATGGTTTAGAGTGACAATTTTTAGTTTTTTTATGTTGTTTGATATACTTACCTACCATAACTTACTCATTTGAAATTGTCGTTTTCAATTAGTTCCAACAACAGATTTTGGGTTTGAAAATGTTAACTCTTGTGTCAATACACAATAGTTATCATCATTCTTGTGTTGGTTATGAACCATATACAAAACAAAAATAAGCCATTTAACCATAATATCATTGCATTCATCAAAATACATTCATAATCTGTCATTGTATACACCAAAATACATCCCTAATATAACAAACCATATCAATCATCTAAAATTTCTTCTATACTTCGTAAAAGTAGCAACAATAAAATCTCAGTTCTATACATTGTTCTTTACTCTATCCCAACATGCTCGACAACTTCAGTCCACTCAACATACTTTGTCAGCTCTATCTGGGTTATTACCAAAATCAGCTCTACCAACAATGCTTACATATACTGGTCTTGAGACGTTGTTTGCCCATTTAGCCTGGACTTGATCAATATCATTTTGGCTATAACCTTATTCGTTCCTCTTTTCAACTGCAAAAAAAAAAACTAAGCAAGTTAGGATACACCACACTGACATGAAAGTTATATGCACATAGAGCAATAGAAAATTTTAAAGGGTCCAGTGCACATGTAGTAACAAAAGATTGGAAAACTATTAAACTGTAACAAAGCATATAATTTTTCTTAAACTAGACCTCCCTAGAATGATCTAACAAGTGATGGTAAAAATTGGTCATTGAAACCATTAGCATTTACCTCTTCCTTGTACTCAAACTTACTGCAGCCCTTGTGGTACTCTTCACGACAGATTTTGCTCCAATTTAGGAATAACCTCTTCAATTGGTCTCCTAAAATTTCCAATAAAAATTTCATCACCTCCAAATCTCCGAACATCAGTTGAAAAAAACAAATAAAACACTTGGTAATATACACTGGTACCCATGATATAATCCAGTAATTATAAGGAGAATGATGCATTAAGCAATCATACTGCAACTCTACAATTATTTGAGTATCACATGATCTTTTAATTGTTTATTAGATGAGTAAGAACAAAGACAAAGGCAACAAGATTATAGAAGAGAGAGGACAGAGGAGGACCACATAGAATGCTAGGGGCTATGTGCTTTTTTTTTTTCAGGCCATAATCAAAGTCATGAATTATATATTAACTGGAAGAAATTGTTAAAAAGTGTCATAGAGAGAAGCCAATAAAGTCACTGTCAACAAATTATCTATGGGTATGGTTCACAGTGAATGGGTTTCTTTATGCACATTACAACATAACAAGTATAAGTTGTACGCTTACTAGTACATCCTGGACTCGGTGGATTTTGTCTATAAGTTTTCACTTAGCAAGAAAGGCATGCACAGTTTTACTTTAATCACAAGGACCTTCGTTTAAACACTAGTTACACGGGGAACCATACTCAAGTATTTTCTCTAAAGCATATAAATACTATCACATTGTGCAAACACTTGGCTATCAAAAGATAATATAGTGGCAACAACCAAAATAAGCAGTAGATAACATCAAAATAACCTGATTTTGATAGCGAAGATTCCGAGGACATCAAGACCTTCGCACATGTCCTCATCCCACTGCTCAAACTCATGATTGCAAGAAAAAACAAGCTCTGCTACTGATAACCTTGATAACCACAACCAGGGCCAGCCCTCATCTCATAACCTTGATAACCTGCAAAGAAAATTATAACAATATTGGATTATAGTTTTTTTTGTTTAGCATCATAAGAGAAGTTTATGAGATGTATAATTCCTATCGAAAAATTATGGGAAGTAACAAAACCATATAATACATGGCCGGCCTTTAACAAATCAATGCATAGGAAGTTCATAAACTATAAAGAAGATTATAGTATCAATGTATCATAAACTAACATATAAACAATAACGAAAATTATAGGATCATAAACTCTAGAATATAAACTATAAACAATTTTAACAAATCAATATATGGTTTTTAAAGGCTTTAAAACATCTGTGGATCATAAACTACAGAGCAAATACATCAATACAGTTAATTGGCACAACCATATCATATATAGGATATGGAATTTTCAGCTACAGTGGTCCTCCACTATTAACAATACAGCACAATCCTAATACTTGTGTTAATGAATTTGTGCCAATCAAAATACATTTCATTCAACCCTTACAGAGGAATGAGAGAGAAAATTATACCTTCCCTTTCCCATAGTATTTACTTGTCTATTTCATTATCCTCAAGTTGTTGCACATCCAAGTCTCCAAGAGATCTGCAGTCAAATTATTACACAATGAGACAATGAATTGATGAAAGAACTCTACCCATAAAGCCATACCTTTCTTAGCTTTTTCATTTTGGTAACTCAATAATTAAAGAAAAAGCTATACCTTTTCGGCTTTTCTGCTATTGCTTCAAAGCTCCAACAATCAAATGGGAGAGTTGTCCAGGACTCCAGGCCTTCACGGTATCAACCAACAAGGCAACAAAATTTGGCATATGATTCATATGAATCATAATTGATTCTTGACCAAAAACAACGAAAATATTAGTAGAGATCAACAATAAGGAACTAAATTAATTTACAGCAACATATATATATATAGAAACCAATAGAAAATAGAGAAGCAACACCATTTTTATAAAACAGAGAAGTAATTTACACAACACGCCTTGAATTAAACAGAGAAGTAACAACATGCATTTTTATAAAAAAGAGTTCCAATAGAAAGCAATCAAAATCTTAGAATAAAAAACTAATCGAATTGATAATTGAGTGATATACATATATCTGCCATATCAAACAGTGAGTCCAACATCAGCATATTTAAGCATGTCATCAACTGTATTGTCTCTATCAATCAAAAACGATGAACGGTATAAGAAAATACAAAACGCAAAAGTAAAATTGGGTACATAATCGCCAAAGAGAATAATGGAAAAAAGAGAAAGAATTGTCCACTAAATCACCGAAAACAAACAACGCAGATAGAGAAAAGATTATATACTTTTAAGAAGAAATCGGGTTTGAAAGCTACAGTCGTGGCATTGGAATGAGGAACAGGCCACAGCCACATGTGCCGACGCCGTTTCCACTCCTCAGATGGCGACCCATGCATAATTGCCTCCCATCTCCGTTTTCAGCTCCCTTGTAATCAATCCCGCAATCGTCCTTGAGACGAAACATCAATTCCGTCGTCGGCAGAAACCCTAGGTTCACGAAATTCGAAGGGATAGAAAACCCTAGATCTAGCCCCGGGTCTTCGATTGGACGAGGGTAATACGCCCAATGCAAAACCATTCAAAAATTCTAAGGCTTAGGCGGCGGAGACTCAACCAACCTGGGGTCAAAGAAAAGGAGAGAAATTTGAGGGATTGGGATCGAGAGGAAGATTAAGGTGGTATTCAATTGAGAGATTTCGTGCGAGTAGCTCGCGATGAGGGAAAGACTTGCTAAGCACAGACCGAATGGGGAGAGAGAGAGAGTTTTGGGGAGATCTGAAATGGGGAAAAGAGTTGCTAGGGCAGTAAAGTTAGAGGGAAAACGAAAATAAATGAGGAAAAGAGTTGCTAGGGTAGTGAAGTGAGAGGGAAAACGAAAATAAAAATTTCATTAGTGTGGGAAGAGTGAAGACTTTTGGCCAAAAATAAAGGTTGGGGTAAGCGGAGTTTATCAGACAACATCAACAGCTAGACCTGTTGTCTTAAATTTTTTCAAAGCTCCTCAGACAATACCTAAACCTTATATCTGTTGTTTGCAATTTACCAAATTTTCTAAATGAATACAACGATGAGTTACGTCAAATTCAAACAACAGAACTAATTTATATGTCGTCTAAAAAATTCAGACAACAGAAAACACGTTGTATGTCGTCTGATGTGTGTCGTCTGAATCATTTTTTGGCATAGTGCTAAGAGCCTAAGACCACAATTTCATATAAAATTAAAGCCTGCTCTTGAGCTATAGTACATCAAGATCATGTCAGTCTTATGCATATTAGACATACATTAATAGATACTAAAACTTTAAAGGTAATTGGTGTTTCTCTATATTCAAAAACCTTCATGAAACTAATCAATGTATAAGCATAATGTATTTGACAATCATGATCGAGTTCCTGATAATGCATTACTTCAAGATATTACTGTTTATATTTGATATTTCTCAGAGAAAAAAGCATCACTTTCAAATACAAAATGATCATAAGACTAATTAAATGGCCGGGTGTTCCAAAATAATTTAGTGGCTTATTATCAAATTTCATAAGACCAATAATTAAGCAGAAAAGCTAAGATATGCATATACATCGTAAACAAAACGAAGGACAGTTGTCATGAAAAATATATCCAAGACATAAACCTGCACATTATTTTTATGCATTCATAATGTTACAGAACATGTTGCAACGCCCAAGATCAGAACCAATCAAGGTAACCACATGTGAATTGTAAATAAGGTATGGAGATACATGTGTTAAACATGGTTTTTCTTGCAAGGTCAACTTAGCAAAAATCAAGTATATACAACTCACGAATGCCTAATTAATATATATAACTGAGAAAAACAGTATACTCAATTGCAGTATAATCTAAGCAGCTCACTTGTCTTTAAATTTTCTTAATACAACTGTACTATTACTTATGTTCTGAGATGATACTCATTCGAAGACAATACCTTTGAAACTGTGACAAAGGAGTACATGCAAATTCAGATACCAAAATGCTAATCTATCAAGTTGATTTTAGAGGAAAAACACTTGGAACTTTATCAACTTCCCTAACAAAAGCCTCCAAAAAATATTTTAATGCACAAGTGTCAGGATCACTTTACTGATAGTTCACATCATTTAGCAGATTAAGAGCGGAACGAAACATCAGAAGTCCAAAGCATGCTTGTATGTGGAACTAAGTGCAACTAGTTCCTCAATTCCAGGATCTCTCAAGCATCGTATTAAGAAAACTTATTCATAGGCATTAAGTTTCAAATGACAAAACTGTTCATGTGGAAATATCACAATGAAAAAAATAGGCATAATTGCCAAAGGGAAACAGTCCTGTATTATTCGACCAAAGAGAATACAAGGAATATGTTTCTCAAAATGTTGCAATTTTATTTATATATATCAAGAGGGTTTTACATGCTCAAAAATATATATAGGTGTATCGTGGTTTTTCATATTAGTTGCAACAATCAAATTATTGAAGCAGTTAATTAGCCATTGTGAACTAAACTACACAATTCTGCACATATGTATAATTATATCCTCTTTAAATGCAGCATAAACATATAGGATAAATCAACTTGGTTTGCCATCATAACAATCACTAATAAAACAATCTGTTTGAGATCAAAAGAACAGAACCAAAAAATACCAAGGTAAATAAAATCGTGCTATCTATTCAGCCATATTCAAGTGCAGAATTACCTCTGACACAATTTCATTTTCAAGAAGGTATCAAAAATAAGAAATTTACGTACCCATTGGAGAGCAATCATAAGTTTCTTAACCTTTGTTAGGGTTCATTGCCGAGGCTCCTCGACTTCGGTTTAGTTCGCATTAGGCTGCGCAATTTAAGCGGCAAGTTATCGATCAGTTCTGTCTTATTCGATACCCAGTGACAGGGTCAACCATCTTGGACCGCCTTTCCTCTTCCTCCTATGAGAACGCTCTGTTTCTTTTTCTTCCAAAAGACAAGAAATAATTATATTTCACAATATTTTAGGTTAAGTTGGAACTTAATAACCAAAATTAATTAAACAAATAAAGGAGAATTTTTTTTCTTATCCATTTTGGAAGGAACGACGGCTACTGCTCCAATTGTAGTTTGAAGGTTGTGCCATGACCACTTCTTAAGCTGAAGCTTCAAGGTTCCATGTTCCAATATCAAAATTAAAATAATTAACAAAAGATCTATAATTTTGTAAAGGTAGCTCTGATACCAATTGTTAGACTTAACATAAAACATATATCACTTCACAAAATAATATAGATACAATTATATGAACATAAAATAAAGAATTGTAAATTGATAAATGGATCATGAACCATAACCTGGATGGCCACTCAATCCAAGCATAAGTCTTCTGCACTTCTCTTATGTGGTATTCTCTTATGGGGTAAGAAAACTATATTACCGATGGTTAGAGAGAGTACAGGGACCTAAGCCTTATATAGAGGCTTGGATATTCTATATCCTCCCATAAAATAAACAGAATCATATTCCAATTAAACCTCTATTAATACATATCCATTTTGACTTACTAACTTAATAGTCAAGTCATATATTAGATTTCCTACACTTTATTTATTCAGAATCCACATAAATAAAGTCTCAAGGAGTTAGATTCTCAATGATTCTCTAATTGCTTATTCCACAAATAATAACAAGTTGTCGTGCTAAATATGAACTTAGGATATAGTCCAAATATTCTTACAGTGTGAAGTAAATTCTTATGGCCGGCTACTTCTACCATGCAAGCTGAGTTTATTGCAATTTATGAGGGAATATGTGGAGGTCTGTGGTTGAAGATTTTCTTGATCCAAACTAAGATGGTAGAAACAACTGTCAGCAGGCTAGGCCTTTGAGGATTTTTTTTTGTGATATATATATATAACACAACAACAATACTTTTCACTAAGAACAACAAAAGATCTACAAGCTCAAGTATACAGATTTGAAGTTCTATAGTGTCAAAGAAAGAGCTAAGCAAGGTGAGAATGAGATGGTCAACATAGATACTCTATCTCAATTGGCAGATCCCTTCACATGTAGCTTTTCAAAAGCATACTGCAGATATAGGCATTTGTCTAGTATAGTTTGCTGAAAGCAGTGGGAGTTGTTTTTCTAATTCTCTGAGACTTGAGACAGTTGCTTTGTTTTTTTGATAAAAATAAAATAAAAAAAATTCCTTGAGGAAATTTTAAGTTAATACTACTTAATACCATTGTGTTGAATTTTTGCTGCAGCATTAATTACCTTTCATTTTAAGCTTTGAATTAATGCTTTGTTTATAACTGCAGTTATTTTTGTGAGTATGAATGCCATTTTTCAATGTGTGAGTACATCATTTGTTCATGCTTATATATATATAGGAAACACATCAAGTAGATTTATGGTGGAATCTGTGTTTTCATGGATTTTGTTAATATACAGCTAGAATCGTAAGGAAAGGACTATTTACATTAAGCATTGTGCTCAGATTTATCAAGAGCTTATGTAAACTTCAGATCGATATATCTTGTAGGTGACACATGTGATATTTTGTAATCAGTCTCCTTCACGTGTGAATATTTACATTGTATTAAAATATGAGCATCTTGATACCGACGTGTAAACTAATAATCAAAACCGTCCATATTTTAGATCATTTTTCAAGGATCATTTTGATTAAAAAAAAATTCAAATTTCAAATTATTTAGCCATTTGATTACCACATTCATCATTTCAGCTTTATCTGACGGATTGTATTTGTCTGTAAACTATATAACGAACAGATGACCAAACAATTTTCAATTCAACTGATTTTTTGCAAGGATAATTCTTGAAAATAAATCTAAACGATTAGTGGTTCCGATGATTGAGTTATGTTGTCAATTGGTTGAGATGAAGATGTTCACATTTTAACACAATGTGAACGTCCACACATGAAGGAAACTACATATATTTAAATAGGTCTGACGGTTGACATTAAAACTCCACAAATTTTAAAAGTGAAGAGCTCCGTAGTGGAGAAAAATTATATATATGGGTAAAATACCAAAATGGTACCCAAACTATCACGGGATGCAATTTTTGGTACCCACAAATGCTTAAGGACTCTAATGGTACCCAAACTATCACTCCGTTTGCCAAAATGGTACCCCGGTTATGTTTTCCGTTAAAATTGAGGGTAAATTGGTCAATACAGTAAAAAAAAAAAAAAAAAAAAATCTTCTCTCTCTCCCCCCCCTCCCCGCGCGACCTCCCTCTCCTCTCCCTCTCCAGCCATGAACACCACCCACCGCCGGCCACAAAACCATGTCACCGCCTCCACCAATAGATTCAGAGGCTCAAGGCAAGCCAAACCCACCCTGGTTCGAAGCCGCACTCGCCGGAAATCTCCCCGGCCAGAAAAGCTTGAAAAGCTTGAAAATTCAAGCTTTTGTTCCGGCCACTTCTGGTCCTCCAAACTAAGTGGGCTTTGAAGCCCTCGATCCCAGCAACCTCGTGGTACCCTTGGTTTTCAAAATCAATGGCCGTACGCGGAGGACCGATGCCGTTTTCGTTTTGGTTTTTTGAACTTCCGGCATCGATATCTCGCAATCTACTTTGAATCTCACCTTGACGTAGTTATATAATTTCATCCTTGGGTTGTGCTCTTCGTGTTGATATACATTTTGTGGTCATTGGAGATAGTTGACGGCGGCGCCGACGGAGAGGAGAGAGAGAGTGGCGGCGGGGAGAGAGAGAGAGGTGGCTGGGAGAGAGAGGAGAGGATGATGGGCAAAAAAGTCTTTTTGCCCCTGATTTGTTTCCCAAATGAGTGCCACGTATGCAATTTTAACGGAAAACATAACCGGGGTACCATTTTGGCAAACGGAGTGATAGTTTGGATACCATTAGAGTCCTTAAGCATTTGTGGGTACCAAAAATTGCATCCCGTGATAGTTTGGGTACCATTTTGGTATTTTACCCTATATATATATATGTATGTATATGTATTACGTACAGCTTTTAAAAAGGAAAAACCAAAACCAAATAGAAAGGATAATTTTAGGAAATTGACCTTGAAGAAGTTACCACACGAATACATGATAAGACGCATGCATGATATTGATAGATGCGTACGTAAAAGACAAAAAAGCTCTGGTGTGCGTGGTACCTTGTAAGTTCCATTGCAAGCTCAACCATTCATAGAAAGGAATTGTATTTTTCAGCTGGGGCAAGTTGTACCAACTACTAGTCTACAATTATATGTACACGAAGGTTATCGCCATCTCTCGAAAGTTCTAGGTACATAGAATGACCAGGACAAAAAGAAAAAAGAAAAAATTGCATCCACAATTAATATATACTTTTATGCATGTTATTCATAAAAATTATTATTTTCATTATTAAAATTTGATGAAATCAGTAATTTTATGTGCATGATGAATTTGTTTATTGTATGCAAGAGAGAGATATATGAATATGATTCTGAAAAAGACTCAACATGAACAAAAGAATCAGTAGTAATTATTAAGGTAGAACTATTTAGACACACGCATGAATTTCACATTATTTCTAAGACTTTTGAGTGAATAATAAGGGAATATATCGGTGCCAACGTTTTACACAATGTGCTTAGTTGACATAGCTAGGCACTTGCAGATCGAGAATGGCACCTGCAGGTGTACGTAGTATCAGAGAATGGCATAACGATCCGTCTGCAGAATAGAAAAAAAATGACATATGGTTCATGAACAGCTAATTATAATTTGTGTATAACTTCGCGTGCTCTTTACAAATTCTAAACTCCAAACTCTAAACCCTTTTCGACCACGTGGCTGCTTTATCACGAGAGAGTACAGTAGCACTGTACCAGGGTCGTTAATGGTTTTACTGTATATATATGGTGGTTGACATGACTTGTTAATGGCGACTTCTCATGGTAAGTTGCAAGCTCACATGGGCTGGTCTCTCGGACTAACTCCAGGCGGGTCGGCCATACGTTGTCGTCTCTCTTTCTTGTTGTCCTCATGTAAACAGAAACTTTCTGTTCAATCTTATCATCGATGACGGGACTGACTGCACTTCTCATATACCTAACACTATAAAGCGAGCCAACAATGCGAAAGATTAAGACCATCGAATATTACAGAGTAAAGGTTTTAAATAGCACAATATAGCTAGTATGGCCAGGTCTAGAAGTTCCAGTGGAAAGAAGAAGAACAGCATAGTGAAGCTCAAGATTGTAGTAGAAAAACTGCAAAGGAGTTTATCGTTGAGCCGAAAGTCCAATTCAAGTTTTGACGATGACTCAACGTGGTCTGTGCCCGAGGACGTCAAGGAAGGTCACTTTGCGGTGATTGCGGTGGACGAGGACCAACCGAAGAGATTTGTGGTGCCGTTGAGTTATCTGACGCACCCAACTTTCTTAAAACTGCTGGAGCAAGCCGCGGAGGAGTACGGTTTTGATCATGAGGGTGCCCTAATGGTTCCTTGCCCACCAAGCGAGCTTGAGAAGATATTAAATGATGAGCAGTGGCAGGAGAATGACTCATCCTCATCTAGCTCTGGTGTTAACTGGAGTTCTTGTAAAGCTATGGTACAGAGCTACTGAGTGACAAGGTTTAATTTTCATCTCGTAACTTTTCTCGTACGTACGTTCGTACGTTTATATTAAGAAATAGGATCATTTGCTTATCTACTTGTATCTTTTCTACTTGTCGATGTCAAATGTTTCGCTGCCTTTCCAAATTGCTTTCTTGGAGCTACATTGACATGTCCATCGATACAATACCGGTATACTATAAATCAAGATTTCAAATATCTTTGAAATAAACTCTCTTCGAAACTAGATTATAAGTATTGATATTGACCTATTTTTATCAATATTCTAATCAATACTTGATTTTTTTTCAATATTTCTATAAATATAAATTATCGATATATATATACACACACACGTACCGATATTCAAAACTTCGTTATGTCTACATATGAGATCGAGCGAAAATAGACTACCGGACATGTTGCCATTTGAACCAAAGTAGGGTACAAACCAAAGTGGCCCTACCGCTCCCACCATGCACATGTTGCCATTTGAACTTGGTTAGTACAAGGCTAGGTAACCTGCAGCTGCTGCAGGCCCTAATAGCCGATGCTGAGTAATTAATCACTGGCTGTCTGGCTCTAATTGGGTTCTCAAACATTATTTTTGGCCCCGACATTTGAATGTATGGACAGTTTAATGTTTTTTTTTTTACTTCTTAAGAACGAAATATAAATTACAGTGGTGCAAGCTGCAAATTGAAACAGATTAATATCATGACTCAAACATGAATTAGTATGTATTCTCCAGTCCATATTAGTCAGCCAGATTCCTATTCTCATAACAGGTTTAATGCGATTTTAGTTTTTGCTTTAGTCAATGATCAAGAAGGAAAAAAAAAGGATAGAAGAAATTTTATATGAAGTAATACATAAATAAAATCTGAAAATGAATGAAATTGATTGTCCAAAAAAATAAAATGTGAAAATGAAAAAAAAATCTAGAAACTTGATTTTTTACCGAGACCTAACTGGTCGAGTGGTATATCTCATTATCTCCCCAAAGGTAGATGAGCATCCACGTTCGATTTCCTCTCACCAAGATGATAATAATAATAATAATAACCAATTAAAGATAATTAATCCAAAAACCAGGCCAAAATATTGAAACGGAAGAACTAGAAGATCAACCGATTAAAAAAAAAACAAAAAAAACTAGAAAATCAACCCACAAAAGAAATTTGAGAGCTAGATATATACTAGATGTTTGGATTTTCTTCAATTTAGAGGGAAGACGTTTCTGGACGGATATATATTAGACAAGTATGTACTTAGGAAAGCATAGTTTCATAAAATTGAAATGTGGCAATGAGTTTTTTCTAATTTCTCCTAGACTTTTCTGATAACCAATTAGTTTCAAACAAAATGTACACTTAATTTCATGGTGGAAAATTGCCATATCTATCTATCATTGAGGCTGTACAATAATTTCAATAGTTAAGGAGCTCAAACATGGTCCATATATCGAGCTAGGGACTATCTGTCTGTTGGTACAACTATAACTTTATTTAGCACTCCACGAGATCGAGTACCAGGTAAAATCATACAACTGAACTTGCCGGCCATATGCATCTGTAGTACCTGCTATGTGTTTCCTTCCTTCTTCCTAATTCTTCTTTTTTGTTCTAGGGATTCGTATCAAGTATTATGATGATTACTAGATAGTGATCGAGGTCTATTAACTATATAACATGTCGTGGAATGAAAAGATTTGCTAGAGGAAACTGTGCTGCTGTGGTTCTACAAATTAATTGAAAGATGTTGCATAGTATTACGTACACGTGTGATGAGATCTTCAACAGTAGCTTTATAAATTATCAACCAGAACAATTAATTAATTGATTTTGTTCTAGGGCATGCTCAATTATGCATTATTTCATCTCTATTTGACGCTCTGTATTTGTCTATTATGTTTCACTATTTTGGATGACCAAACGGTTATCAACATGATTGAAATTTTGTAGAGTTACTTATCAAAAACAAATCTAAAAGATCAACAATTCTAATTGTTGAAATCTATTGTCTGATTATAAAATTGATGACATCCTTACTACTTTTAAAAAAATGATGCGGACTTCCGTAGTGCGTGGTCAATGCCTATATATGTACATGTATATATCTATTCACGAAAAATCTAAAATAGAGAAGTAGAGGCGTAGATCTATCTTTGATTGATATATTGTGCTTTCTCTTTGATTGATAGTCTGCTTCAGAACAGTTTACATCTATCTTTACAAATAGCTAGCTCGATCCATTCATAATTTGTCAATTATTTGATGATTTCAGATACATAATTAAGATTGACAAATACTATTTATTATTCAAACTATCTAATCAAAATGATGGAGGCATTGGAGCCTCTCCTTAGTCACCAAACTAAAAAGATAATGAGCAAACCTATAAACTGACAATAAGAAAAGGAAACCTCGCTCATGGCCGGATGCAGTACGGTTTCTCCCTTCTGTGGCAACCATATTAGGTCATTGCCTCAAGATATATACAAGTTACACATGGAGCCCTAACTAATTATATATGTCTATCTTTCTCAATAATGGTATTATTATTGCGATTAATATATTGAGGTATATATGCAGGGTTGTTATTTGACTCCATCTTTTCTATAACAAAATATATGTGGACAGCTAGATCAGTGTAGATAATTTGATCCCCACAAAAGATCTTTACCCAAACTTCATTATTTCCATCTCTTCCATGTCATCGACAATTCTCATCGTCTTGACCATCAACTTGAAAGGCAGGGGACTATACGTTTAGGACTTATTTCATGTGCAAAATATATATTAGTGGGTCCTTTTTTTTTGACAAATTAGGGTTCCTTAATTTGATGACTTTTTGAAGTTTAGGTATAGTGATGATATGATGATAAAATTTTGTAAACAATGACGTACGTGGATGGGGCAATGAAGTTCTTATTCTATGAAATTTAGTGATATTTCTCTTCACATGGTTGAATATATTGATTATTACGTACTTGACACAGTTGACGCTATTTAGTTAACATGAATGATAATGAATTAGTATTTAACAACGATTAGGTGATCCCATTAATTCTAACATACTAATTAATTGAGTACGTTTAATTAACTCAGACAATATCAACACCAAAAAAATTAATAGTTGAAATCAATATGGTCTCATGTCCAACCCAAAACCCAATAATGAGCTTTATTAAAATGTTCCATTAATCAAAGGATACCTCTGTTGTGAAATAGAAACAGTAATATGCTAGTATATATTGTGCTGTAAAGAACGTTGCCCCATTGAGCCATATTATACTAGTTTTTATATATTGAAACAAAAGAAGGGGAATGTCTTGAGTGCTTTGGGTACTAATGCTCTGAATTTTTTTAAGACCGCACTTATATGGGGCAAGATAGAGATTTACATATTCAACGATCCAGATTATTGCTGACATACCTGAGCACTAGTAAGTGCTTTTGGTATTATAGAATTTTCCGAATCAACTGCTAATTAAATCATATGAAAAGTACCGTAAAAAGAAATAATAATACAAATCTAGTAACCACATATATGATTGAGCCAGGCATGCTTGTGGATTTTGACACATACCTAATAACC
Source organism: Rubus parviflorus (assembly GCA_029955375.1). Lineage (NCBI taxonomy): Eukaryota > Viridiplantae > Streptophyta > Magnoliopsida > Rosales > Rosaceae > Rubus > Rubus parviflorus. The sequence goes on from JARGGL010000010.1 coordinate 5,811,117, forward strand.
TAAAAGCTAAAAGCTCTGGTGTGGTACCTTGTACGTTCCAAGCTCATTTATAGAAACGGCTTGTATGTTTCAGGTTGGGTAGTTAGAGCATTCAAGTACTACTACATGTCCCTCAAGTTCTAGAAAACTAACATGGAGAATTACGAAACAAAAAGAAATATATTTATTGGATCTTGATGAAATTGGACATAAGTTTTATACATAAGAAGATATCAAAATTACGGAAAACAAATCAATAAACAAAATTAAATTAAACATAAATATAATCGAAACAAAAAAAAAAGGAACAGTATCGGAGGATAGATAGACGTCTAACTGGAAATTAATTAGCAATAAATGAAGACGCCAAATATCTTACTGTAATGCACTTGAGCTTCAAATATCAGAAGACAGAAGACAAGAACTTCTTCCTCATAAAATCCAAAGGATAGAATTGCATGTTAGTTCAAGTTAGGGTGCCTTGCCTCGCCATGTGAGGAGTTGACATATATATAGCTCTAAGCCTCTAACATGGAACAACCCTCCATTCAGATATAAATAGAATACAAAAAAAGACATGAAGTTTTAACTAGTGTGAGAAAGATGATGAACTTGCTTAATGTACGTATCCAGGAGGTACTTGAAAAACTTGCAGACTCAACGTACATGAACCCAACTCCCAAGAACAAAGCTTAATTCAGTTAACACACTCCACACAATATTTCACACCATGTGCAGTTCGATCGATCTGAATCCTAGAAATGCATTTCACGCTTCGAAGCATTTGTGTCATAGCTAGGGCCTCGCTGTACGTGTCGACATTTTTGACTCCACACAGTTCACAACATGTGCTGGTCTATCTTCTGCAGATGAATATATATCAGATCTTTTGGACGGCATCAAGTAGTTAAGAGAAGACACTGTACGTGCACCTAAATAGTATTTGGTACGGTGTTGTAACTGGTAAGAAATAAGATATTTGACTGGCATACTTGTAGTACTATAAATTGATTTATTCGCGATACTTTTTGAGTGTGTGTGGTGTCAGATCGATATGATTTCGGAAAAAAAAAATGCTCGTGTAGTATACGTACATGCCCTGTATTGTAGAACGTACAATCCATTTGATGGGCATCTTCCTATAAGGCATGGGTTGCATATGTTATAAAAGCTAGAGTACTGCAGTACGTACTAGATAGTGTCATCAATGATTGTGGTGCGCATGGAAGTTGATTTGACAAAGGCTAAAACGACGTCTCATGGTAAGTTGGACGCTACGAGTCGCTCACTCTCACATGGGTTGGTCTCCCCAAATTTAACTCTAGGTTTTCTTTCTTTCTGTGTCAATAGAAATTCATGTAGTAACCAATCTTATTCTGCACCACTAGTACGTAGTACTCTACCTAACACTATATATACAAAGCGGACTAACATACAAAATATACAACAAGCAATTAAGCAAAATCAATATGGCTAATAAGTCTAGAACTAGTGGCAAGAAGAACAACAGCATTGTCAAGCTCAAGTTTGTCCTAGAGAAGCTGCAGAGGAGTCTACTGTTCGGTCGAAAGTCGAACTCCGATTTTGGCGATGATTCAACGTATGTGCCCCAAGACGTCAAGGAAGGCCACTTTGCGGTGATTGCTGCGGACGGGGGCGAAATGAAGAGATTTGTGGTGGCCTTGAGTTACTTGTCGCATCCGAGATTCTTGGACCTGTTGAAGCAAGCAGCGGAGGAGTACGGTTTTGATCGTGAGGGTGCCCTAACGATTCCTTGCCTGCCAAGCGAGCTCGAGAAGATATTACATGATGAGCAATGGCGGCAGGAAGAGGAAGAGTCCCCCTCATGTAGTGCTGCTGGTGTTAACTGGCCGGTGTTCTTATGAAGATCTGGTGAAAATATAACAAGATTAATGAATTGTTAGGTCATATATTTTATGTTTCTTGGATGCATTTTATGTTAGATTTGTTCTGATATTTTATTGGAACAGAGGTACGTGCCAGAAAATTTCGGCTTGTTTTAATTACATCAACTTAGCCAAATATGTAGTAGGATTATTCTCGGAGAAATAAAGTTATTTCGGAGATCGAAGTTACAAGAATTAGCACCCTAGTTCAGCACCAGAACAAGTTAATTAACCCAAAAAAAAAAAAACACATTCTGTAAAACTTGGTGCGCGGTATATGAGAAATTACATAATCTAGTCTCATTTTTACTTTGGTCCCAAATATTCATTCTAACCCAAATTCTTGATAGGAATTCATATATACTAGATATTGACCTCAATCTTTTGAACAATATATACTTAAACCACATGATGTGACACTATCGATAATAGCTCAAGGATAAACGCACACTTGATGATCGTGTTAATCATCTGAAGCGTCTATTTTTTTTTTATCTAAAGAACCAATTTCATTAGATGAACATCAATATATTCCATTAAAGACTCAACAAAGACTACTAGTTAATATGCCAACTTCAACATGACAACATCAATAACGAAGCCAACATGACTAAAACTGACAAATGCTGCACTAACAACTATTAATCACACATCACCATAATCAAGCTTGAACCCTAGTCAATCCCAAACAACCCAAAACAACCCAAAACAACAAAAAACCCTAAAAAAACCCATATACCTAAATCATGATCATCACCATGAATTAATGAAGCGATGTCATAGGTATTACTGCATCTAATCAAGAAGCATCTATTTTGTTCTCTTATTTTTGTTTTAAATTATCTACACCAAAAATCAGTGAAAACATATTGTTTTGTCAATGAGGTTCGGATATATCGATCCTACTCAAATATGGTACATATTGAGAAATAAGAAGGAATCCAACAAACCGTACAATGATAGCACATATCTCGACTTTACTTTAAGAAAGAAAATATCTAGCTAGGGACAAAATATCTCGATGGGGACAAAATAATTATTGAAATATCAGAACAAATCTAACATAAATATATCCGAGAAACATAAAATATAAAGTAAATTTCATATTACCTCCCTGACCTTTATACCCTAAATTACTCCTCCCTCTGCACTTTTAATTTCATCACTTGTGCTTTTATAATCACCAATTTTAATCAATCTTAATTATCTAACCCTATACATAAAATACATCCAAGAAACATAAAACATATGACCTAATAATTCATTAATCTTGTTATATTTGAGCTTCATAAGAACACCGGCCAGTTAACACCAGCAACATGAGGGGGACTCTTCCTCTTCCTGCTGTATCATCTAATATCTTCTGGAGCTCGCTTGGGGGGCAAGGAATGGTTAGGGCACCCTCATGATCAAAACCATACTCCTCCGCTGCTTGCTCCAACAGCTCCAAGAATCTCGCGAGATGCATCAAATAACTCAAGGCCACCACAAATCTCTTCATTTTGCCCCCGTCCGCAGCAATCACAGCAAAGTGGCCTTCCTTGACGTCTTGGGGCACACACGTTGAATCATCGCCAAAATCAGAGTGTGACTTTCAACCCAACAGTAGACTCCTCTGCAGCTTCTCTATGAAAAACTTGAGCTTGACAATGCTGTTGTTCTTCTGCTTGCCACTAGTTCTAGACTTGGCCATATTGACTTTGCTTAATTTCGATCTTGTTGTATGTTCTGTATGTTAGTCCGCTTTATATATATAGTACGTGTTAGGTAGAGTACTACTAGTGGTGCAGGATGAGTTTTTTTTTTTTTTGGAAATTAATTGGTTAATTGGTTACTAGATGATCGAATTTCTATTGACACAAAGACATAAGACGTGAGCGACTTGTAGCTTTCAACTTACCATGAGACGTCGATATATATAAAACTAGTCATATCATACCAGAGCCCAGCCATTCTAATTTTAGTTTGTAATTTTAAGCTTTTTTTTTTACACCTATACGTGCAGGGTTTAATTATTCCGCTAATGATTTCATCAAATTAGGATCAAATTAAATTAGGATCATGTTTACATGCATTCTTTGTATTAGGATCAAATTATCATCAAATTAATAAATGTCTAGCTACCTTGATGCTACAATACGTATTACTTTTTCATGTATCAAAGGCATGCATCGATCATAATATCATATACTCATGTTTATATTTGTTGAGCTTCTATACGTTTAAGGTTGCTTGCCAAAAAAGCACACCAATTTAAATGTATTCTAGAGGATCATTTCGGTATATCTTAAAAAGTTACTGTACGTACTGTACGTAATAACTTTTTCTTGATTTTTTTTGTGGGTTTAATGTACAGTTTCAAATTTTCACTTTAAAAAAAAAGTATTAATTACATATGATGAAAATTGCTTGAAGGTGTATTGGGTGGTAGCGGAAGGATCTAGATTCTCTCCTAATCTCCTCTTCCTCCTAAGCTTTTAATACTATCCGTCGATTAAATATTTAAATGTCTACAATCAACAACCTCAGCATTTGACAATTAAATATTAAAAAATACCTCTCCAAGGCAAACAGCTTCTTTGTTTGCTCCAATCTTCCGTTAACAAAGAAGGAAAAGAAAAAAAAATTAATTACAAAAAACCCCCCGAACTATAGGGTCATTTTCAATTTCATACCCACGTATCAAATTTTGTCATTTTCATACCTCACGTTTGATTTTGCTAACGAATCATATATTGGAGGTATGAAATCGTTAGCGGAATAATTAACAAATTAATACCTTCTAGAATAAAATTTATTTTGCCTCATATTAGAATAAAATTTTATACCTCCTTGACCTTGGATAAAATTTATTCATACCTCCAATCGTTAGAGAAATCGTTGCATGCAAAAATAAAAATTAGAGTAAAATTTATTTTGCCTATAAAATTTTTCTACTGCACTTTCAATTTGATAAGATGTGCCTTAATACTGTTCAATGATAGTCAACCATTAACTTGTCTATTGATTTTTCCGTTAATTGCTAACGTGACATGTTGACTGGGTGCGTCATGCCAATGCCACTTTATTAAAAAGATAGGCGTCAAATGAGCCACATTAGCAATCAACTAAAAAATTGAAGGACAAAATATGACTGGTTTGTGATTGATTAATTAAATTAGAGAGTACTAAGCATATGTAATCAAATTAAAAGTTAATTAATGAATGATTTTATGTGTAAAGATGAGCGAGGTAAAATAAAATATTAATGCTTAGCAATACCACAAATACCACTGAAAAGATAATGCTTAGCAATGAATAATACTCTTGTCCGACCCAGGTTGGACCTCTGTGCTCGAACTCTCTCGTATTGGCATACATTCGGAAGTGTAATTTCATGATTTGAACTGTTGATCTTGTAAAGCAATTAACCTTTATAGATCAATTCTGCAAAAAAAAAATTCAAATTAGGTGATCGTTAACTCATCCAATTATATCAAACAAATATACGATTTTGGTAGAAGTTAACATTCTCATGATGAACCGTCCATTTGTTTGATGCAATTGCATGAATAAACGATCTCTGTTTACTTTGATTTTTTTGCAAAATTGATCTATAAAGATTGTTTTACAAGATCAACGGTTCAAATCATGAAATTACACTTCCGAATGTATGCCAATAAAAGAGAGTTCAGACACAGAGATCCAACCACAGTATTTTCCCTTAGCAATATTGTGATTTGTGAAGCTCAAGATTGTAGCTGCAAAGGAGTCTATCGCTGGTCGAAGCACTTGGAACACCCAATTGAGGAGAATGCTGGTTTAGGCTCTTGTTTGATAATATATGGCAGGCATAGACCAGAGACCATTGGCTTGGTTTACTTTACCACTCGCACTAACATTTTACATATTCAATGTTAATCCCAGTTTCCGTACAGGTTTAAGATTCCGGTCGGTGACGTTGGGTTTCCTGAAGAAACATCACCAGAAAATGCTGCTTTATATTTGACAACCTAGGCCGGAGTTCTGGAGCCGGCATCCCTACAGCACGAGTTCAAGGTACAAAAATGCAAAGAGCACTGCAAGCAAACAAAATTGTATGCACCGAACAAAATATCAGAAGCACCACCATGCCACACACAGAAAAGCCAATGAAGATAGAATAGAATTTTTCATATTATAGAATATGCTACGAAAGTACAACATACCATTTCAGAGAATAGAACATGCCTTGAGAGACATTGTATCTACCTAAAATATAAGTATAACTTAATCGACCTGGTTAATAACCAAGTAAAATAGAAGAGCAAACAAAACATGCAAAACGAAAACAACAAAAATAACCCCTGCACAAACTGGGCTCAGGGCACAGAAACTGCCACGGCTCGAAACAATAACCAAGCCTTCTTCGCCCATTATGCTCTTGGTTTCCATCAAAGTTCACTCTGAGAAGACGTAGCTCAGAAAAAGTAAATACCCTCACTAAATTGTCTCATACAACCCGTAAGCAAGGTCAACAAATTAACTACTACAAAAGCTTAAGACCAACTTATCAGCAGCCTCGGCATCCTTAATCACCCAGACCGGCCTTTGACTTTAGGTGATGTTTGAATTGCATAATATCACCCTCCCACCGGGTCACAGCTTGATTTTCACATACCCATATCTCATGAGCTACCTGGTTTATGAGCCTGAAATCGTGGCTAACAAGAACCAGACCCCCATCCCACTCGTTCAATGCCTCGGCCAGTGAGTCAATTGTCTCGATATCCAAATGATTGGTTGGCTCATCCAACAAAAGCAACTGGGGCTGCCTAAATGCCAACCAAGCAAAGATCACTCGGCTCCTCTGCCCATCTGATAAATTACTCATTGCCATTACCTGTGCCTTGCCGGTTAGTCCAAACTTACCAATTGAAGCCCTCATTTTTTCTTCCTCATTTCCTGGGTACTCTTTGATCATAAACTGGAGGGCAGACAGCTCCATATCAAGCTTCTCAGTCAAGTGCTGATGGAATTGAGCAATTCTTAGGTGATTGTGCCTCCGGACCATGCCATCAAGAGGAGTCAAATCCCCCGTCATCAGCTTCAGGAGAGTACTCTTTCCAGCTCCATTGGGACCAACCAGAGCTACCCGCGAATCCAAATCAACACCAAAGTCAATGTTCTTGTAGATCAGATTATCAGGAGTGTAACCAAATGAGACTTCAACAAACTGAAGTACAGGTGGTGGCAGCTTTCCCACATCAACAAAACGAAAGACTAGAACCTTGTCTCTGGCCACCTTTTCTGTAAGCCCACCACGCTCCATTTTAGCTAGCGTCTTCTCTTTGCTTTGTGCCTGGCGAGCTAGTTTTGCCGACCCATGACCAAACCGAGCAATATACTCTTTCATGTTAGAAATCTGTTCTTGCTCCCACTTGTACTGTTTCATCTGGTTTTCTTCCAGTTCAGAACGAGTCTGGACATATTGATCATAGTTTCCACTGTAAATCTTCAGTTTCTTGCTCTGCATGTGAATGATATTTGTGCAAACACCATTCAGAAAATCCTGAGAATGTGAAACCACAACCAAGATACGTTCAAATTTCTTCAGAGTCTCCTCCAACCACACACAAGCTTCTAGATCTGTTACCAACGGAAGATAAATGCAAAATCATTAGTGTTTAAGTCATTGAAATTTGTAGTCCTCACATAAACAATAGAACTATGACGCATGACATGTATACCAGATATATATTATCATTATGTTTGTGACTTATTTATTTAGAACTTTAACTCCACCCAGATATATTAACCACTGACATTTTGAGTCTTTTGTCTTCCATCTAGCAGATCAACAATTAAAGGAACGGTCTGTTTTAGGTAAAAGCATCAATAAATCAGTCATTTAGAAAAAAAGGCAGTTAATGTTCTGGCACTCAATAGACAACATTAGTAGAAGAGAAAAGAAAACCCCTGCGGAATACCCCGGTGGAATTTTGGTCATGTCACTTAAGTGGAACTCCATAACATGAAGCCGCAAAGTAACACTACTTATAAAAAGAATGAATAAGCTCACATAATGAGCACAAAATATAATAGATAATGTAAGGCCTATCAAATAGAGAAGTAACTAACTAAAACAGATTCAAATTTCTCAAGCCATACAAAAGACATGCACGATAAAAAAGCTAATCTCAAATGCTGGAATGTATAAGCCAATCATATCAAGAAGGCATTCAAAGTTGTAAAAGTACCAAATATTTCAAACCAGAAATACTAACCAAGATGATTGGTGGGCTCATCAAGCAACAGGATGGTTGGGTTTATAAACAGAGCACGTGCAAGTGCAATCCTCATTCTCCAACCACCAGAAAAATCTCGAGTTTTCTTTGCTTGCATCTGTTTGTCAAAACCAAGACCATATAGTATTTCAGCAGCACGTTTCTCTGCTGTTGCTGCATCCAAAGCTTCAAGACGCTCATAAATGCGTTCAAGCTGCTCTCCACCTCCATCATCCTGAAAATTGTAGAGTCAGAAAGCAAAAAATGTAGACTCAAATAGCACGTGTAACAAAAAGGTATTGCTTTTGTTCACGCCTGAAAAGCATTTTCTTTTACTTTAAATGTTCGACTTGAAGGATAGCTATTTTATTACAAAGTGAGAGGCTAGCTATTGTCTTACAAATGCAGACCCTTTCAGGTTTCAGACACAACTAGTCCGACCATCTGAATAGCTACTTTTTTTTTGGGGGGGGGGGGGGGGGTGAGGGAGGAACAAACAGCTTTTAATGAACGGAAGAAAGGAAACCTATGAATGACTGTGAACAGATTTATGAATAGTACTTGACTACAAAGCATTTTTTTTCTTTTAAAACTTCATTATTCCAAAGACCCCATTGACAGTGAGGACAATCACCAACCAGCTCACAAGTGACATGGAGACCAATGCATATCACCCAATGAAACTGGCTTTCGTACCTTACGCTTCTTTGGATAACTTCTTGGCATCATACCCTAGTACATTTTTCATTTGCTAAAACTCTACTAATATTATTCAAGACATCTAGGAAACTACTGAATGATTTGAAGAAAAGTTTTATACTTGATCAGTAATGCGATCTATTTACATTATACCAACTTGTTACAAAATAGTTTTTAATGTCCAGCCAAACACTACTTCACTACTCGATTTTTTTAGTCAAAATATATATGTTCTACAACAGTAAATTACTTAAGCTTACCTGAGCTGCCAATTCTTCAACTTCTTTCTCCAATCTAATCCTCTCCTCATCACAGCTAATGACAGCATCAAGTGAAGACATGTCTGAAGCTTCAATTTCCCTGCTGAGATGATAGATATCCATGTGATCTGGAATAGGAAGCTCTCGGCACCCTATTGCAGTGAGGAGGGTAGATTTACCACAGCCATTCAACCCAAGTAAACCATAGCGTCTGAAAAATAAAGCGAAACAAATAAATTTTAATATATACATGTATTAAGTATCAAAAAATGATTCCTTGTGTGATTTGACAAAATAGCTGAAACTAACCTGCCATAATTAAGCTCCAGTTCAGAATCAACTATCAAATCGTGCCCATGGAAAGTAACCGATAAAGATTCAATCTGCAATGATCAGATAAAAGTCGGTTCAATTTTTATGAGGAACTTTAGTTGACCACTATTACCAACAATTTCAATCGTGAAAACTAACTATAACCAAAGGTGAGATGAACAAAACTCAAAAGAGGATGACATACAATAATCACAACCGCAAAAGGATATCTTACAACAACAAACTAGAAATCAAGTATATAAAATCCAAATCAAAAGGTATTTTTATTTTGTAACAATTCTCAAGGTTACATAGCTCATACATCCAATAAAGTACTGGAAAAAAAAAATACCATTTATCAGTTGGTCCCTCAATTTCTTTGAATATGAACTACTATAAACATACTAGATTACAAATGTAACTGTTCTTGATTGATAAGATCAATTTGTCAACCAACCTAAATTTCCACATTTGGTTGTTGCTTCTGAGATAGAATAAAATAAAAACCTATAAATACTACTAGCCACCTCCAACAACTTGGGGATTTATTGATAAAGTCAGAACCAAGGGAGAATTATCAATACATCCACATTTGAAGCTTAACTAAACTAACTATTCTCCAACAGACACTTGTCTGCACATACGAAAACTGTTACAACATGAACACCTTAAGCCATGTTCATCAAATTTCACGTAAAGGTTTTAAATTTCGCAAAACAAACTAGATATTGCCTCATTATGATTATGCCCCATCGTTTGCGGTTCCATATGAAGATCGTGATACAGGTTAAGACTAGTTAATCCAACAAATTGGATGTGCAAAATCAGGGATGTTCAAATTAATAAGCAGCTAGCTTTCCTACGAAGGAAAAATCATTTATATATATGCATACTATTTCAACCCAAGGGAAAATTACCAGTAGAAAGCATTACAACGACGTAACGTAAGATATACATACCCGGATATCCCTGGAAAGAGGGTGAGAGCAAAGCACGCCGGTGCAAGTCCGATCCGATATGTGAATCGCATCGACTCCATTGGCCAGCTTATCAACTCCATTCTGCGACTCTGACGCCGATTTCGATGAAGCCGCCGCGGTTGCTTTTCCACCTCTCTTGGCCGCCGCCGCCGCCTTCTTCTGAGCCGCCTTCTTCTTGCTTGCGTCGGACACCATCTTATCAAATTCAACCTGCAAACCCACAAATTTCAAAATCCCAATTAAAAATCAAATCGCAAAATATACAATGCATACATACCCAAATGAATGAAATAGAAAATCAAACGGTTGGGCTGGGCCGGACCTTAAGAAGAGAAGGCGATCGGAGAAGAGTGCGAGGCGGTGGGAATCAGATCTGGGATTATTTCCGGTGAGTTTTGGTGCTTTGTCGGTTAAGCAGAGATAAAAACCCGAGAGGTTAGGTTGGGTTGGGTTCGAGGTTTTTAGAACGGGAGGTGGGGATTTGAAGAATTTATAATGAAAGAGGGTTAGGGTTGGGGTTGGGTCGTGGCGTTACACGTGTTCAGGATCTATAGGCAGCCCGAGACCATGGCCTTGGCTTGGGTTACGTATACAATTGGGAGTGTGTTGGTGTCAGTTTGATTTGTCTTCAACCAGAACGACACCGTTTGGCTCACCGATCTACTCCTTGGGCTGGTCCAAGTTAAAGCCCAAACCCAAAACGCTGCGCAATGCTCTGCTTCTGCTTCTGCTTCTGCTTCTGCTTCTGCTTGTGTCTCCCTCACACACAAACTCAGCAGTCTGGTGATAGGGAAATTTACACTGGGTAAGAAATTCTTTGTCCTTTGTCTCTAGGTTTTAATTTCTCTATAGTCTGGACAGTGATATAGCTTCAGTTGTGTTTTGCTTCTTTAATTTGAGGCTTTTGGTTTCATTTCTATCCATGAAAGTTTTGAACTTTGTGGGCAATTATCTTCTAAATGAGAAAATCATGATTGCCCCATTTAACCCATGTGAGTGGTTAATCAAGCTCTTACAGAAATTAGTTTTACGTTTGTGTCAAGCACTCCTCTCTTATTCTATCAATGATTGCTGAAACTTTGTGGTTTTATTTCCTCTTTTTCTGATTCACAAAGCTATGGGATTGAAAAAAAAGGACTTGGGGGTGTTTAGTCTAGAGTATCAAATTCATTTATACAGCTTATTTCATATTGATTTGATAAGAAATAAGTGATAGCTTGATTACATGTACACACTCACAAAGTAGTTATGTTGATGCAACTTGCTGCAGACTGTAACAGCTTAAGGTCTTTGAGGTTCTACAGAGAACGAAAAGGTTGAGCTTCACCAACCTAGCATTATTTGTTCTGTTCCAGGTACAATCTTCCTGATTTTCATTTTCTTTCAAATATATTGTGTACTACGAATTTATTGTAGATGTTTACACATTTCAGTTGCTTTTGTTTTTCATGTTTATTTCTATGCTGTCCCCGAATTTGTGTAAAATCAGATAAATAAATCTCGGTATCTGAATTTCAAGTGCACATCTAAAATGCTATCAACTGAATTCTTCATTTTATGAACTATGTATGGAAACTCAAATTGCGTCTCAGTTACTTAGAAATGCGCATATTGTTCTTGTGGTTCTTACTATTTCTAGTAGACTTATGAATGCGAAATTTGATAGTGTTTGCTTCTCGCTCTAGTAACAGTTCTGTTAATGACTTGTGTAAAATGAACAAATATTTTGTGTGTCCTAAACTGTAAAATGTAGTAAATTCTGTTACTAATATGTACATGAGTAAAACTCAACGGCCAGCAAGATAAACACAATGCATAGAAAGGTACAGGAACCATCTCAACTTAAAGTTGATGTAGTGAAAGCAAATATCAATTTCCACGTTTCTCATGATACAAATAACAAAGATAACCTCTTGCAGTTGGAGGAACTTTTTACTGTGAATCGAAATTCAAATATACAGCTTCATTTCTGATAAAAATTAAATGATTGGTTTGCTTTTTAGATTTTCTTGGCCTATGTATTTCCCTTCTATAGTAAATGTGGTTGATTCTTATGAGTTGGTGGGTCGTTTCTTAGGGTTTTGGTGTATTCAGCAATTCAATCCCCACTTTGAAGTCTCAAAATTTTTAACTTTTTTAGCTTCCATGGTCCAGTTGTGGTTCTTTAAACATTTGCTTATTTATGTAATTCTTTTGGCATTCTCAGTACTAGCTCAGAAAATATATGTTCTTGCCTTTTCTCTTCCTTTTTCTTTTCTTTTTATAACTTTGATTTTAATCCATTTTTATCAGTCTAAGATTGCATTTGCAGCTAGCAACTAAAAGAGGGTACACCCGGTTCGATTTTACGCAAGTGTTAAGCATCAGTTCCTATCCAATCTCTCAGTCCCAGATCTCGTACGGTTTATCCTCAATCTTTCACATCTTTTATGCATTTCTGACTCTTTGCTCTCTCCGCTTATTACCGTGTCTCTGAGCTTTATTGCATGGATCTTGGCTTGTTTGAAATCTATTATTTCAGTTTATCATAATTAAATTCTTGGATCTGTATATCTAGTAATGTGTTTTTTTTCTTTCCTAGTCAAATCTGGTTGAGTATGTGCCTATTTCTGCTCTCTTAGGTAGTGGATCTGATGTAGTCAGAGAGTAGACATAAAACCATAAACCACTTTTCCTAATTGATTAACACAATTGTTTATTTTGATATTCCCCATCTCAAATTTGTCTTCTTTTTGGTCTGCTGTTACTTTTTAAACAAATGAATGGAATGTCTCTGTAAGAGTTACTTAGATGCAGTGCAAGCACATTGAAGGCATCATTCTTAGGCTTGAATGGCTTGCATTTTTTGTGTATATGCTCTTTTCTGGGGTGAATTGCTAGTTATTCTACTCCGTTGGTTATCTTCTATTGGTATCACCATATCAGTAATCTGCCTATTGTGAATGGGCATCTTTGCCTCCTACTTTCACATATATATGGGGTTGAAGACTCCGTGAAATTCAAAATGACCTGTCTATAGCTTATTTTCTAGTTATGGTTTTAACTAGAACAGTGGAATTCAGTAGGACCTTCAAGTGTTTTTCTGCAAGTTCTCATGTTCTAAATTTTTTAAAGTACCGCTGCTTTAAACTTATGATCCCTCTTATGATGCAAGAGTATATCATATAGTAGTACAGGCACAAGTGTGTGGTTCATGATCAGTTGATCTTATTTGGGGGTATATTCCTCCAAGTATAAGTTTTATTATTTCATGGAAATCACTCCTGAATGTCATCTTTCAACTCCTAAGCTGTTGACAACCTATGCACAAGCATGCACAGACCTTTTGCTTGAACATCAATTCACTTTACCAACAAGGGGTTAGTAGGAAGTGTCACTCCCATGGTTTGCTTCCAGGTGTTCTGTGGTTCAGAACCCCTCACTTACCTATCTAGCTAGTGGTTAGAGTTTGCTGTCTCCTAAAGATTGTAGGGCTAGGAAGCCCAGTTTTGGCCCTGGATTTGAAAAGCAGGTTTTGGGGGATTTCTGGGTATCAACAAAGAAAAAATCTTGCTTATGTTAAAGTTTGGCCTGCCTTCAGGTGCTAGTGTCTTTGGCTTGATCTATCTGCTTTATCTTCTTTGTCCTTGGCTGTATGTAGGGGTAAGTTGAATCTTTATACACCTTCACAATTCATTAGATTCTGACTGATGCTTAAGGCAATTCATCAAGATTTTTTCTTAATACATTTTAAGTTATGTGCGATCTAAAACCTGTAATATATCTCATTGTTGTGTGGCTCTTGAACTATATATATATATATATATATCAAACCTTTTATAAGGCATATCATAATCAAACATAAAACTTAGATTAAATATGTCCAGATATTGCTTTTAAGATGCTTCCTTTTGGGCTCTAGTGAAGATATTATGGTTTGGGGGGCGAATTACCCAAACTCAACTCCACCCAAATTATTGTCCCCAATAAAAAGAACTCTCCCCAAATTTGATATTTCCATAGAACTTTCCCCAATTCAGGATAGATGGATAGTGATCTGAAATCAAGTTTAGCTAGAGTCTTGAAGGAGATGATATGAAAGGAAGTGAGTTTTGGAGGGAATAGGATGACTGGTATCTTAACAGCTTAAGCGAATGGGGTTGAAAATTACCCTGTGGACAATGTTTGTATAAGCTCACCACTAACCATGAAGAGAATTATATGCCTGACTGTTTGTATCTTCATTTCTTTTTCATTTATATGGTTTCATATCTAATTGGCTTTGGTTAAACAAAAAAAAAACACCAGGACTGTCCAAGAATGAGTGTCATGAAGCGGTATGTTCTGCGGTTGTTCATATCATTGAAATACATTACAGCAAACGTTGTCGACAGAAACAATGGCCGGATTGTTGTAACAGCATCTACAATTGAACATTCAGTCAAGGGCTCACTCGAGTGTGGCCGGTCTTGCAACGCAAAGGCTGCAGCAGTTGTTGGAGAGGTGCTGGCTATGCGACTCAAGGTGGAAGGTCTTGACCAGGGACAGGGACGAGGGATTCACGTCAGTGTAAATAATGAAGTTGAGAAGAAGGGTTTTAAGAACCGTACCAAGGTATGGGCTATTGTCAATGCTCTTAAAAACAATGGAGTTAAACTCATTCTTGATGATAAGGATGAAAATAGTTAATAATAAGAAATCACCTGTTTACCTTCTTTATGTTTGTGTATTGAATCATTATATGTGATTTGTTAGTGTAGATAGCTTTATGCTGGTTATAAAATCCATGAATGGAGGAGTATGTACCAGTTGTAACTTGTTTCTGGGCTATTGTCAATGCTCTTGTGCATGGTCTTATGAACAATAGAATTAAACTCACTCTTAGTCTCGGCCAAATTACTAAGTAGAGTTCTCCTTTTGTCCTTCTTTGTGTCTATATGTTTTAATATTTATATAGATTTGTTAGTAGAAGAATTTATGCTGGTTATAGAATCACAAAAAGGTGTTATCATTTGTAAAGTATACATTTCAATTGTGGCGAAAGAAGCAAGAAGGCGGAAACCCTCTAGAGTTGTAGAATATCGGCTGTTTATTGGCTATTTAGATGGAGCAGAGCAGGAGAATTTTTTATGATTTTCCCAGGTTGTTTAGTTTCTGGTCTGCCCTTTTTGCATCTGTCACCCCAGAGTATAGAAACTACTCCCTCCCAGCCTTAATGTTAGATTGGAAAGCTGTAGTGTCTTAATAGTTTTGGCTTTTCTTGTAGTTCTCTTGTCCTCAAAGTTCTGTGGCTTTTTTTATTTGTGACAAAAGTTATGTGGCTTTTTGCTCCTCATAAAATCTCAGTTTCGTTCTCAACAAAAAAAATTCATAAATTGCTTGGCCATATTCCAGGTGTGCTTCCTTCTTTCTTTGATCTTTCATACCGGTAATTAGTAAAATCAGGGTGTTACTCTTTCTAACTCTTTCACTTGGTGCACAATCAATCTAGTCTACCATTGGTTGAATTATTCCATATGATCAAAGATACGGATCAGTTCAATTTGGAGGTCTTACATATGCTTCTGATTGATATATGTCTTGGAATGTAAATTTCTAGCCTGGGTATTACAGATGCGATGCCTGTGCAGTAGGAAGTTATTACTTTATGAGAGATAGCAAAGAGAGAGGAAATTGGGTGTGAGAGACTGGAAGTGACTTCCAGATAAACCAAAGGGTAAAATCCTCATATGGTACCTGAACTATCACCAAATGCAATTTTTGGTACCTGAACTTTCATAAAGAACATGGTGGTATCTGAACTATTCCTCCGTTAGCCATTATAGTACCTACCGTTAAATATTCCGTTAAGTGCTTATGTGGCATGGGTAAAATAGTCATTTAATTTATTTTCAATTTTCAAAATAAATTATACAAAAAAAAATTTTGATATTGTCCACAAATATACAAGACTAAAAAAGAGAAAAATTATTTTTATTTTTATAATATAATTTTTTTTTATGTTTTTAATATAATTTATTACCATGTAGGTGGTTTTATTATTAATTAAAAAATTAAAAAAATAAACTATATTAAAAAAAGTAATTTAAATTTTTATTATATTAAAAAATAATTATAATTTATTTTAAATTTTAAATTTTAATAATAAAACCACCTACATGACATCTTTAATCCTGAATATTTGAGAATAAAATAATTTTGCATCTTTAATCTTGAATGTTTTGAGATAAAAACTCTAATTTGATTATGTTAATATAAATTTAATTTTTTTGCATAATTTATTTTTATTTTTATTTCTAAATTTAATAGTAAAAAACCTTTAATGACTGTTTTGCCCATGCTCTAGTCACCAAATTACAAGTTTTACCCATGCCACATAAGCACTTAACGAAATATTTAACGGTAGGTAGTATAATGGCTAACAGATGAATAGTTTAGGTACCACCAGGTTCTTTATGAAAGTTCAGGTACCAAAAATTGCATTTGGTGATAGTTCAGGTACCATATGAGGATTTTACCCTAAACCAAATGACCTGGTAATAGCAAGAAAAGAGAGCTGGGAAACGAGAAGTCGTAACGATGACCAAACCAGACTCTCAAACATAGCTCACATCTGCAGATAAGATGATCAAAGAGATTCCAAATGCAGATGACATCTGGGACAGATGGGTTAGAAGCAAGATTTCTTTGGCATCCTAGTCCCAGCCAATTGTCCAACCAAAAATGAATGGAACAGCCAGACCCTTTGAAACCATTAGGTAACAATTTAGCACCATATAGATTCACATTAATTGAACACATTATAATATTAAATCCAATGGTTGATGACCATATATAACAGTGATGTCTTCTTCAAATCTAACCAACCAAATTCCTTTGGCTTACAAACAGTGCTGCAATTGATAAGGTGATTCTGGCTTGCTCTGGAGTCTGACTCCAAAGAAAGTTAGTAGACTTGGGTTAGAAGTCTCTGGTGTTACTCGCAAGTAAACTTACCAGAAAATCCTATGGCCGACATATGAGATTTTGAGATATTCATCCCTCGTTTTCTGATTGAATCTATGGTCTTGCTATTGAGTTTTGAGAAATTGCAATTTTTAGGGAAGACATATATTTGTCCTCCGATTATAACTTCCTTGTTTTGTATGACTTTCCATGAATTCTATTGCTAGTCAGTGGGGTTTGTGAGGAGCTCTTACCGACTTGTACAAGTTTGACTGTCGGTTCCATCGACATGATGAATATCAGTTTGATTACTATCAGGTCAAATTTTCTTCCCTCTATCTTTGAATTCATATCTACGCATCACATCAACACTGATATCAAGAGCAAAGATTGTCGCCCACAACTATTTGATCTACTACATAAGTCTCCTCTTTATAAGTCGGAAATTCTAAGGTTTGGATGACCAATTATTATATAACAAATATCAACCAAGATAACATGAACCTCTGAATTCATAGACAAAATATTCTTTTTCCCTTCATGCAGGGTCTTAATTCCTTTCTCATGAAATTTCACTCACAACCCTTGAAGGAAGTTATTGGCTTAGGATATTCAATTATTCATTAAGACTAGGTTCTTCACTAAACTATTGTGATCAAGTTAGAAAATTGGGCCATGTTTAGTCTTTGAACTTTGTCTTATTGCTAAAAAAAAGTGTAATTTAGGACAAAAGTGTGGCCAAGGGATAGCCTTCTTTCCATTGATATCTTTTCTGTATTCACCTTTGAGACTTTTCCCCGACATCTCTTGACACTTCAGAAATTTTTTTCCAATCATAAAGACGACTTTATCAATCGACTAGCTCCACTCTTTCTTTCTTTCATCTTTCTCCTTTTTGTTTTTGAACTTTTTCATGATTATTGGACTCAAAATTCAAGGCTACTGATATACTTGGAAAAAAAAAAGATATACTTGGAAATCTCCTGCCAAACTAAAATCTTGAAATCAAATCAAATTGGACGAAGCGTTTTATCTCATGGTGAAAAGTAATTAAACCATTCTTGTTCTTCGAATCTCTGCTTCTTCTTCTTTTTAAGAAAGTCTCACATCCAAAACTGAAATGATTAAGGTCGTATTGCTTCCTTTTGCATGCATGTGGCTAATCTTAGAGAATTTAAACTCTACAAAAAGCCTCATTATGTTCCTTCGATCCTCAATGTTATTTGACACACCAAGGAGCTTGTTCTTTTCCCTCAAGCCTTCATCATGAGCAATGCATGCACGATTCCATTACTAAACAGAATATACTTGCCATGGATAACTTTTCCAATAATATTTGCTAAAACAATTAACAGATAAATTCCGACCACTTGTCATATTTTAAATAAGAAAAATGATACGACTACTTGCACAAAATAAAAGTAAACATAATCTAACTTTTGCGGCAATAGTCTTGTAGTAAAGTGTGTATTTTTTTTCTTTTTCATCACGTCTTCACACTCGGCAATAAATTTTAACTTCGCCACAGTTGATGTCAAATCCTTCGATAGTGATTTATGGTTAACAAAATCAGTACACTTGATGCTAAGAACATGTTTGTAACAATTGTGGAACTAGCTAGGAAAGGAGCACTCTTGCACTATTTTCTAATAAGGTCTCGGAAAAGATATCAAACCTTCTTTTCCTTTCGTGCATCCACCACCTTTAGTTAACCTTTTTCCAAACCCTACCAAAATGCTCACATGGAATCGAGCTCATGCAATGATCACGTCTAAAAATAAAGATGATTCCGAGCAAACCCTTTGAACTTTGGTCACATGCGTATGGAAATTGGAATCTTAAAGGCAACCCCCATTTACTAAGAGTTTTGAATCATAAAAAAGCTAGTTGCCCGTCCATTTCTTAAACTTTAGGAAATAATTAACATATACAACCAAATAATATTACCTCATTTAGGTTGACTACTTATGTGTTACGTTGTTGAGTGCTTAAGTGGGTGGAACCTAGAATATTCAAATTCATCATTCTCATTTTTTTTTCTTGATTGTTTGGCTTTCCTCACCTCATATGTCTCTTTGATGAAGAAGATATGGAATTTGCTTGCGTAAACTTCTTTTTATAGGACAAAAGAAACTATAATACAAAATTTTTGTTACGAATGATAGAATAAATTTATATTTCCTCGAAGTCTCGAACTCTAAACATACCCAAAATTAACAAAGCTTCAACCACGAAATTGGCCTCGCCAAGCACATAACTAAGAAATGAATATCCTTTACTATTTTACTAATCTTACAAAGAATAACGCAGTTGTAAAGTTACTTTTGTTAATGGGTTCTTTTACTGTACATTAATGTACCGATATATCAAATAAACTAGTTCGATACAGAGTTAAACTGACTCAATACAGAGGGTATACTAGTTTGAAATCAAGTCAAGCTAGTCTACCAATGCATGAAACTAGTCTTTTTCTGCATCGAACTAGTCTACTTGATTTATTGGTATATTAATGTACCGTAAAAATCTTCATTACTTTTAACTGAACTAGTAAAGTTTAATTTGACAATCAAATTTTCTTACAAAAATTTAAAAAAGAAAAGCGTCAATCTTGGGCTCTTGGCCATGTAAAGAAGTGCTTCTTTTTGCACCAAAAAAAAGAGAGGAAGTTTTTCTTTTTCTAGTTTTCCTTTTGCCTTTTTGCCCACGTAGGCCTCTTGAGTTTTAATTGAGGAAGCTTCATGTCTGTCGCTCAGAAGCACAGACAAAAAAACAATAAAATGCATGGTTGTCATGAACATGAAATGATGATATATACGTACATACATACATGCATAGGCAATTAGGCATAGGCCGTAGGGTCATGGTAACATAGCGTAACATGTTGGTCATCAAAAATTTAAAGGGACATGACGGTACTGCTTGCAACACGCACCCTGCACGACCTGGTTAATGTGAGCTCGTGACCAACAATGGAATGCTATAAAATAGCAAATATTCCTTTATTTGTGAAGAAATAAACATAATGCAGTCGGTTGTAGACAAATGCGACCACCGAAGAACACGCACACCTGTCAAGAATACGAATGTTCTGAGCATTCCACTAAAATGGCATCCTCTAAGCTAAAATTATATCTAAATAAAAAGGTAAACCTAGAAAAGTAAAAAAAGTAAAAAGGTAAAAGAGAGAGAGCCAAAATACAAGGCACCTTTGCACCTGACGAGTTTGGTGCGTTTGTATTGCGGGCAGATGTTACGTCCCACTTTGGCCACTACCACCACTAACCATGTCCTGATGTACCTTCCCACCCCACACTGTTTAGAGAGAGGGCTAGCTAATGCCTATGGACTATGGCAGTATGTCACTGCCTGGCTAGCTGGTCCTATACATAATCCAATAGTAACTAAGTATATATATAGGACACTGGACACAAGCACAGACATGCCTGCCTTCAGTCTTAACTTAGCTATGGTTGTCGCACAGTGGCCGGCCCTCAGTCCTATACACAGTACCACGTACTCCACCTCCACCGCACAGAGCTTCAGTCGCGTTTAAAGCAAAGCTAATACGACAATGTAGTCGCACCAGAGCTTTAGCTTACCTAGCTGACCATATTTTAGTGGCCGGTGGTTTGACCCGACCATCCTACCTGTCAAATTATTGGTGGGTCCCTTGGCTTGATTCCGACCTGGCCAGTCGTAGAACAGTTGCTTATTGTGCACCTCCCTGCAGTAGATAGACGAGTCATATATAGTAAATCGTGTTTTGTGGTTCTGTCGCGTCCTCACTGGACGGGACCCTGAAATTTATGCACCATTTTGTGCTGTCCAAATGGAATTACTTCGGTGAATAATTGTTTTACTGCTGTTTTTTCTTTCGGCAAATGAATAATTGTTTACTGCTAGTTTCTCAAAAAAGTTACCACAACTTCACCAGTCGTAGTCTCTCAAACCACATTTCTCTGAGATAGTTTTACTCACAAAATTTTACACTACGTTGCAGTTTTTTTTTTTGCAACATTCGTTGAATTTTTGAGAGTGCGATAATAATAATTTAAGATACTAATTAATATTTTTTTATTTGAAGGTGTCGGCATTCTTTGAGCAATCAATTGACTCTTTTCAGGTGTAAAAAGAGTAATTTTGATGAGTAGATGGTAACTCTTTTCTATTAATTGGTAGGATCCGGATCATGGGACACATATTTTGACACATATTTTGACTCCTCCCAGATCTAACGGTTCTTATCACATCTAACGGTGTTTTGATTACTTTTGGCAAACCGTTAGATTTGATCAAAACCGTTAGATCTGGAGAGGAGTTAAAATATGTGTCAAAATATGTGTCCCATGATCCGGACCCTGATTGGTATTAGTTGGGAAGTGCATTACAATTTTGGGTCCAATCTGATTTAAAAGATAATCCAACTGTGGGGATGATTAGACCACACAAATTGTGTATATATAATTAATTCTCATAAACCTTTCAAAAAAAAAATTAATTCTCATAAATTGTGACTTGTGACATGATCTTTCTGGTGTACATATTCGTAGTTGAGTGGAAGCAACTTCAAGCAACCCCCAACCATTTAAAAGTTATTTTGTCTCTTCATCTTGGCATTGAAGTAGGATGAAATGACTAAAGGGTAAATTGTGAGCTGTAATTGCTTGATCAATAGCCTAGAGGTAATAAACTTTTCCTTTTTTTTAGAGAAATAGGGTTACATCATATCACATAGTGCTTTGGTACCTTGTGAGTTGTGACTTGAACACAAGACTTTTTTTTTTTGTCAAAAGAACACAAGACTTTAAGAGACTACAAAATATGCATTTTGAAATGACAAGATGCTATAATGAGAATTATTACCCAATTTTTAATATTTAATTGCAAATGACATAATTATTGAAATAATTGGGAATCTTGAATACTAGGGAATTGGTGAGATATCAAAATGGCACTTCTGATAAATCTGCTTTGTCATCTCCTAAATTGTGTCTCATAGTACCTAAATGCTTGCTTATGATAATTGAAAATTGAAATCCTACAAAACATGGCTTAGAAAATTAACAATTTAAATCAAACCAGTGTGCTCACAAAATTGACCTCAACCCATATACTAAAACAAATCTATTCTCTTTTGGTCCAATGAACAACTCCATTATTTAAAGTAATTTGTATTAAGAATCTTTCCCAGATCATTCATTTCTTTTCTATTTTTTTTGACCCCATGAAGATGAGTTTGAATTTTGAGTAAATGATGACAGGGATCAGATGTCCCTGTCCAAGTAGTTGTGCATCAAAACCCCTCACACTATCAACATTTTCCTCCATTTTTAACTAGATGTTGATTGTGGCTCAACTTGTAGCTTCACCTTCCCACTTGCACATTAAAATTAGGGTAAAAACCCAAAACAGACAAATAATAAACAAAAACAAACACATTTTGCTAAGCCTTTTAAATAGAAATTCACATGGGTCCATGCCCAAATTGACATCTAACCATCATCACAAATAAATATCTGATTAACCAACTAGATCAAAAACATTGATAAAAACTGAACAAAATAGTAGCTTGATCAACCAACTAGATCAAAACTAACCCCATGAACCCAAAACCCATTTCCATATCTAATCTCTTCTTCCTAATCTCTTATTTACAGTTCTCTTTCTCTAGCTGATTGATTCATCATCACATTCACATGATTGAGCAAGCATTTGGGTTCTCATCACTGAACATCTGAGGTGCATGAAGAGGATTCCCCATATACATCATTGGTGGTGGTGGATAATCATACCCATAAACAACCCCATATGGTGGAACTTGCCCAAACCCGGGTTGACCCGCTGGATACTCCACTTTGTCGATTTTCCCACCACCGCCACCAGCATTACCACCCTCTCCTCCCTCCTCCTTGTTCTTCTTCTTACCGCCGCCATTGTCGCCGCCGCCTTTGTCGCCGCCGCCTTCGCCTTTCTCCTTGTTCTCCTTCTTGGGTGGCACAATCTCCACAGACCTCTTCAGCCTCACCTTCAAACTCTCAGCCACAGCCTTCATGTCCATAGCCCCTTTCACAGTCACCAAATCCTTCTCCTTGTCAATGCTCATCTCATGGAACCCTGACATACCATAAAAACACCCAAAATGTTTACATTCACCATCAACAAAACGCTGCCGTTTAACCAGTACTAATGCACACAATTGAGATATGATAGCCTCACCTTTGGTCTTGGTGACGATCTTGTGAATCTTCTCAACGCAACCCTGGCAGTGCAGATTGAGCTTGAGAACCGCCGTCGTCACCGGAGGCTACGCAAACAGTTGAATAAATTAATTGAATAAAATAAGGGAGGTTTGGTGGGTACGGTGCGCACAATAAGACAAGCGCATGTTCGCAGGGACAAGGAGCTAGTAATTTGGCTCACCTCTTTGGGTTTTTTGTCGTCCTTTGCTTTCTCAGGCTGCTTCTTGTTGCTGTCGTCGTCTTTCTCTTTTTTCGGCTGCGGCGAGATGAGATCCACTTTCTTCTTCAGCTTTCCGGCGAGCTGTTCTCGGAGCTTTGAAGGGTCCACGTTTCCGACCACCGTCAGCTTGTGGGCTCCGTACTCTGGCTTCACTGTGTCCACCCCTGAAAGATGAAAACGAATTTGAAATCGAATCTGGGTTTGGATGAGATTCAACCCATAAAGCAGCAACAGAGCATTACTTTGGAATATACTTTTTTTTCCATGCAAAAATAACAAAAATTTTTTTGGGAAAAATCGAAATAGAGAACATGGGTTTAACGAACCGCTGTTGAATCTACAATAGGGGGAAAACGGAAACCCAGATATGGAAAGAATTGAATGAACATTATAGAAAGTGGGTTTCAATAAACCGGTGAAACCCAGATATGGAAAGCATTAAATGAACATTGCTTGGCAAAATTGGGAGGAATTTCAGGCTGAAAATAACGGGAAATCTTACACAGGGCTCATTGAAAGTAGGAAATGGAGTATTACCTTGAAAACCTTTGACGGTCTTGACGATTTTAGAAGCGCAGCCTTCACAGTGCATGTCAATCTTCAAGACCACAGTGACTGGGCTGTCCTCCTTCTTCTCAGCGCCGCCGTCTCCGCCGCCGCCGCTCTTCTTCTTCTGCATTCACCCATAAACATCAACACAAACCCGTTAAGATTCACACACAAATCCGCAGAGACATTCACAGTAAACGAAAAGAGAGAAAGAGAGATGAGGACTCACAGCGCCCATTGTGAGTTTTTGGGTTGTTTTTTGTTTTTGGGAGTGGAAGTTGGAGAGTTGTGGGAGAAAATGTGGAGACTGTGAAGAGGACGTGGGTATTCACCGTATTTAAAGGCAGAGAGAGAGGGAGTGAGTACTGTTGTAGGACGCTGAGTAAGGTGGGTTTTATGGTGATGATGATGATGATGGATCATGGGATGATGTATGATAACGATGATGTGATGCAATGTGGGTGGATGCGTGTGAAGCGTGTGTGGGAAGGGGGCATTGGAATTACGCGTGGCGACGCCGACTGAAATTTCTCTTGGCGAGCGAGGAAAGAATTTTAAGGACATGGGAGAAACTTCCATGTAATTTTGGTGCTCCTTTGGAAATTGGCTTCTTCTAGGAAAAGAAGATGAGACATGTCGAAGTTGTCTCCTGTTTAACTGGTACGTACAATGAACAGTTTCCTAAGGGTTACCTCAAAAGGTAAAAAGTACTTAGAGGTAAAACATACAATTTGGCCTTTGAGCTATTTACTAAGACCATCTTTCATGGTAGGTAAACTATATGAGGTATGTGCAGCTTCCCCCATAAGCCAAACTATGTGGCCCTTACACAAAAATATGTCATTCAACACATTTGTAACCCAAAATACAGTTTACCATCTTTGTAAGCCAAATTCATTTTTAATTAATATATGACCACTATATTTGTACCGGGTAGATATCTATGGGAGGGTGCACTAGCCGTTGGAGGTGCACTATAGGTAAATGTAAATATATGGCTTACAATCAATGCTTAAAGGCCAACTTGTATTTTTTACCTCTACGTATATGTCACACCTCGATTTTTGGTAATTTTTTCTTGTTAGGAAAATACACTCCCACTGTATTGTTACAAAAACCTAAATTTTTAATATAGAAAAATAAAATTGGTTAATTAATTATGTCTTTGGAAAATTTTAGAATTTGTATTGTTTTTTTTATATATATTTTGTCATTTCATATAGAGTAATGCTACATAGGGCAATGCTAGGGGGCCTCATTAAGGCCTAAAATGTGGAGTCCTCAATCCAATGTGGTATGCCATGTCATATAAAATAAATTATATTTTTAAATTCATGTTAATATTTATTCCAATGTCAAATATTACAAAACCAATATTGCCATTTCAAATTTTGAATTAAATTTTATCATTTTATATATTTATCACTTGCAATCTAAAATACAAAAGCAAAAAAAATTTACTAAACGCCAAACCTCTAAAATTGTCACCATACCCCTAATCTCTAAACCCTAAATCGACCATACCCCTAATCTCTAAACCCAAAATCGACCATACCCCTAATCTCTAAATCCAAAATCTACTTTACCCCTAAACCCTAAATCCACCATACCCCTAATCCCTAAACCTTAAAATTGTTGTTTCGATTCTCAATAATCACTATAAAATTGGTAGGTTTTTTTTTTTTTTCATTTATCTATAATATATATTTTATAAAGTGAATCTATGTTCATAAAAAAAAAGATTTTGTTCTATCCAAAAATAAACGATTTTGTTTGATCTTCAAATCTGGAAAAAGAATCAATTAATGAGTAAATTCGTACATATGTTTAATGTCAATTAATGAGTAAATTGATTGATAAGGATAATTAATGGATAAATTCAGATATATGCTTAATTTAAATTAATGTGTAAATTGTTTTTCCTTATATTTGTAAGAATAATTAATTATATACTAGCCTTATGTACACATGCTCTGCATGTGCAAATTAATTAATTTTTTTTTTAAGAAATAGTGGTTGAATCAGTTTTTCACTTTTTTGTTAAAAAATAGTGGGTAAATCAGTTTTTTTTTTTATAGAATTAGTGGGTAGTTATTCTACTGTAGGAAGTTATCACTTTGCAGTTTTTATTTTTATTTTTTATTTTGTGAATTGACTTGATTGTCCCTATTAATTGATTATATTTCAAAGTTTTTTAATATTTAAAGCCTATATCCGTAAAAAAAATCGGTTATGATGAGCAAGCTCTCTTCTCTTAATAATAGTATAGATATTTGTAAGCATAATTAATCGATAAGTTTAAAACTTGAATAAATAATAACCATTAGTTATAGAATGCATATGATAGACTTTTGCCTAAAATAATGTGGTATCTAAGTAACATAATTTCACAATTTGTCAATGATATGGCATGCCACATATGATTGAGGCCTCCACATCTTAGGCCTTAATGAGGCCAACAATCTTTTTCCTGCTACATATCTCAAAAAGTTATACAAAAAACTAATACCAAATGATGTGACGTCCGTCTGACGTGACATTTTTTATGTCATCACTTTCAATTAAACAATTTTCATCATATATTTAATTAATTTCATCTTCAAATTAGCCAAAAAAAAAAAACTTCTTTATCGAAAAAAATTAATATGTGATGAGATTAACCTAATTAGCATAATAAAAAACTGATCATCAAGGTTTTGCCGAAAGCATAAATTGCAGAACGACTACCTATCTCATCAAGGCTAATCATCTCGTTTCTTGCTGCAGCTAGCTTCCATGGAAAGGTTTGTCCTCCGTTTAGTATTGTACATTTGTACGTCATCCATCTTTCTGCATATGTGTTTTTTGATATCTTGGTTTGCTCTGATATGGTGATTGGAATTACTAGGGTGGCTACTGGCTAGGGTCTCTTTGATATAGTGGGGAGTTATGGATGATTAGGGGGAATCTATATTGTCCTACCCGAAATTATGCACTAAGATGAAGAGATAATTCAAGCCTCGATCGCGAGGTTGCATTTGAAATAATCTGGAGAACGATTTCTGATAACCAAACCCCAAGTTCAAATTCATATTCATCCTATACCATCAAGTTCTCTAATAAACAAAATAACAATATTAAATTAATTGTTTATTTTTCTTTTAAATGGAAAAAGGTTAAAACTAGCAGACATGTTGGAAATTATTAGGATTAAGATGATGATGTGGCATGTGCCACATCATTTGGTATTGATTTTTCGTATAATTTTTTGGAATCTCAAGTATTTTCTTTTATATATGCTTAGTAGGTTAATATACGTATATAGTATTAAATTTGGTAATTGTTGTATTTCTATTAGTCATGTTTTAAGCCCAAAGCCCAAGTTTTTAACTTAGCTTATCAGAAAAACAATTTTGTTTTACCTTTTACGACAAAACCACGATCAATACGACTTCAAACTCAAACCTGCGTCTCTTCCATTCATCGTCTTCCTCCTCCTTCGATTCCCTTCACACCGCCTAAGACCAGCACAGCAATCAAGACCACCGCTTTTGAATTGCACAAGGTTCGTAACTACCAACCTAGTTGAACTTGAGGTGTCGATTTTCCAGAATTCTTTGATGATTCATCAAGGCTATAGAAGTAGGAGGTGGAACCCTAGAAGCAGGAGGTGGAAACCTAAAATCAGGTGGTGGCAAACATACTAGAAACGTGTAAGTACCTTAAAGAATCAACATTCAATTTTACTTCCTCCATATTTATCAAGAATTTGATGTTTATATGTTTGATTGACACTATAAATAGCTTGGTTCTGTTTTATTTAGTTTGTTCTTGAGCTTGTGTGATACTTTAAGAGAGGAAGAGAGGTAGTAATCTAGAAGTAAAGGAGAAAGAGAGAATAAATTAGTGCATACTAGAAATCGTAGAAGTAAAGGAGAAAGACTTAAGGTGTGGTTTTCTTTCATGATTTCAAAAATATAGCTGTATTTCAATTTAGTTTCTTAGTTTTTGATCTTCTCTTTTTCAAAAGATTTCGAGACTTCTTTTGTTAATCATCCTTGTTACTGGAACATCTTAGAACCCCTGCTTTTCAACTTCATGTTTTCTTTTTGGTTCTGCTTTGATAAAATAATAGTGGAGTTGGTGTTTTGGTAGAAATCAATCAAATGAATTTTGAAACAAAAATTGTTTCTTTTAGATACAAGACGTTTTGCTACTGAC
The DNA here is from genome assembly GCA_029955375.1 of Rubus parviflorus. Classification (NCBI taxonomy): domain Eukaryota; kingdom Viridiplantae; phylum Streptophyta; class Magnoliopsida; order Rosales; family Rosaceae; genus Rubus; species Rubus parviflorus. The sequence continues at coordinate 5,839,631 of JARGGL010000010.1, forward strand.
ATGAAATTCTTTTGTTTTTAATCTTGACAAAACCATTGTTTATACATAGGGATGAGTTACTTACTTTGTTAAAAACTTTCATATTTGTTTTGAATATAAATGATTTTTGTCAACTTGAGTCCTTAGTACTTTTAGGAAGCTGCAAGGAAACAAACCTCTGGTCTTTCATAATTTTTCATACCTCTTGATTATAGTTGTTCTTCCTTAGTTTTGTCTATAGGTAAAGAAGATATAAAAACCTATTTGCTTACTTGTTTTCTTTAAAAATGGTTTTCCCAATAGTCTGTTAAAACAAACATGGCTTCTTTAGTTTGAAACATAGGAGTGTCTATTTTAAATATCTGGTAGTTCTTTATGATTTTGATCATTAGAAGGTTGTCCTAAACAATTTTGAAACAAAAACGTCTTTTGCTGCAGATCCGAAACAGAGCCTAAAACTTTAAAAATTTATAATTAAATTTAGAAAAATCGTTTTCAGGTGATTTCAATTCTCAAAATTTCTTTAGGATGTTTACTACAGTTCATTAGAAGACTACGACTTCAAATACTGAACACATTAGTACAGTTTTTAAGAAATATGTAACTGAGTTAGAAAAACTGAAGTTATTTTTTAGTACATAAAGATTGTTAAAAAGGGACCACTTTGCAGTGGTTTAGTACTTTCGTTATTTCTTTTGAACTCCAAAAATAGCATGATTGATTTTGTTTGAAACCTTAAGATGTCTAGTTTAATTTTTTAGTAGCTTTAGTTAACTTTGAATAAGAGTTTTAGGTGAAACAAATCGAAACTTACAGCAGGTTTTACATAAATTTTTACAGCAAACCCCTGATTTTGAAAATTCACAATTTAATCTAGAAATTTCGTTTTAAGGAGATTCCAGTTTTGAAATGATCTTTAGAATGTTTATTAAAACTTCACAGAAGGCAACAAGTTCAAATAATGAACAGATTTGTATAATTTTCAGTAAATAGATCTTTGAGTCAAAAACTCAGAAAACTGACTTTGTTGTACAAATCTCTGTTTCCATTGTTAAACCAATCAATTCTAGACGAATTTGTACAAAAGTAAACAGATTTTAAACATGAAGCTTAAAGTGTTAGCTACTCAAAGTTAGTTAAATAGTTGTGATACATAAATTTACCAAGTAAAGGTTTTAATTTTTGAATAGGAACTGGTGACTTGAATCAAAGAACTTGACGCTACACTTGAACGTGAAATTTGAGGTAGGGGGATCTGGGGAACCTTGACTCATTTGTGTTTATGTTTGTTTGTTTATGTTTGATCGGTGATATGTTTGGTTGGAATGGTTCAATCTTTCAAGAATGAGTTTATTTATTTATTTACTTCTGCATCATTAAACTGTATGTGGGGAGGGATAAGGGTGGCACTAAATTGGAAGGAATGCAATGAAATTGTCTTTTGTGTAGTTGAGTCTATAACCTCGGCATGTTCTAGATCCCTGGTATTCCCAATGTTGTTGCACAATGGTAGATCCCAGATATTGAAAGGGTAATTGGGACTGGCGACAGGGGAATGGACAAGATGACTAGCAAAAGAGGGTTAGAGAAATTGATTTGGGGTGGGGGTTTATTCATATTGTTGGATATTCGGGGTCACCCTTGTGGTAAAATACACGGTATGAGACGTGTAGGCTCAATCTATTCTACTATATGAATTCTCGGGAATAGAAAATGCATTCATACATATTATATAAACTGTTGATTGATTATTCGGTGATTGATGAGGAATAACTTTCTACTAGACTTTTTGCTCAACCCTTATTGGTTGCTCAACTCGATTACCTTCTCGAAAAATATGGGAAGCAACGAAGATTCTAATCATTACAATGATCTCGAACGAAGATTGATTTAAGACTGATTTCACTCATTATACAATTGGTTTAATTTTAATGTGACTTTAATCATATTTATAATTAGCATCTTCATGTTGTAGGCAATTTTTGGTACAAGGGTTTAACTTCCTTGATTTCTTCATTGTTATTCATTACATGCATTTTTGAAATCTTTGATCTCAAACTTATTATAGTAGTTAAAATGCGATTAAGTTGTTCCTCTATCATACATATCTTGATTATAATATACAAACACGAATATTACCTTGAAGTCTTAGAATTATAATCACCATTATGTATCTCTCGAAGTTGAAGTTGCTTTCTTCCAACCCTAGTTTGGTCAAACGACTATATTCAGAAATATTAAAGATAGATCCCTTATGGTGACTTCTAGATATATATATATCTATTTTGAACAATTATCGAAAAATAATATATTGCTTGTTGTAATGTTGGGTTGTGGAGTACTTTACTCCACATAACGGAAGCGTGGCGAGTTATGTGAAATAAATCATATTTACTCTATCGAAAATTTGGAATTCGATTGAATCATATTGAATTTCTCCAACGGTCGTGGTTAATCGCATGTACATGTTATCTCAACCTAAATATGTATAATATATTGAAATAACATAGGGAGCTAGGTCACCAACCTTTCGACGCCATATTATTTGGGAAAGATGCAGAGGATCTTCTAGTGTATGGAATGATAATTGAATGAAGAGACTACCAAATATTAGCCTTCTACGAGTATCCACACAAGCGGTTCTCAAGTTGGTAAGGAAAAGAAGCGTTGGCTCTACTAGAAGCTCTCTGTCCTCTTTGTGTCGACTAGGGATTTGCATTCTGGTCACTTATGCTACCCTAGGGTTTTACTTTTTTGAAAATAAAACTCTCTTAGTGTGTGTTAGGGTTTAGAGAGATTGAGAGCTTCATTTGATAAGCAAACATGGTAGTTAACTATTCGCTAGCATAGGACTTAAAGTTTCGCAAAATCGCATATGGTGGAATAATTTTTTCCCCTTCAATTATACTTTTGCTCATGTATGATAATCCTTTGTATAAGATCCGTAGATCCTTGTAATGTACTTTGTCATTCAAAAACAAATAACAGTCTATTCTTTCAATTAAGAGTGATGAATAGAAAAATACCCGACTCAATTGAAAAACATGAACTTTTATTTTTTGACGTCTCAAAAAGGTCGATTATATTGTCTTAAGAAAAAAATAAGTAAATAATAATAAAAAGGTCGAATGTCTAAAACTCTGTTGAAGAGTTTAAGTATACTTACAACCTTTTTACATGCTAGGAACCATTGTAAAAAGGGTTATTTTCATGGGTGGGGTCAAAACTTATGGAAACCGGACAAAATGATACCCAAACTTTTAAAGTGATCAAAATGGTACCTAGACTTTCAAAATGCGATCAACTTGATACCTCCGTCCAATTTCTGTTAATTTCACCGTCAAATGGGAGGGTATTTTGGTCATTTCAATCATTTTTAATCCCAAATTACATTTTTGCCCTCCTATTAATCAAATATTTTTTTTGGTTTCTCCCTCCCTCTCTCTTTCTTCCCCTCTCTCTCTCCCCGTGCGCGACTTCCTCCTCCTTCTCCTTATTGTCGCCGGTGCTGCACCACTACGACCGGCCACCACCGCACGTCACCGCCACCAACAAAGGGAGCGGCGTGTGCCAGCGACCCTCCCCAACTGGTTTCAGATGAAAATTTGATGGAAACTAGCCGAAGCACGACCGAAAACGGCTTGAACTTCAAGCTTTTTGTCCGACCATCTCCGGTCACGTCCAACCTTCAAAACCTACTGGGCTTTAAAGCCCTCAATCCCAGAAACCTCGTGGTGTCTTCGGATTTCAATTTCGACCACCGTATGGGGCGGGTCAAAGTCGGGAATATTAGGTTTCAAAAACTTTCTTCAGTGATATCTCACAATCTAATTCGAATCTCACCTTGAGATAGTTACTAAACTTGTTGGGTTTGTTGTAATGAACACGATGATATAAGTTTTGAAGCAATCGAAGATAGTTGATTATTTGGGAATTTTTTTTGCTGGGAATAGAGTTGCAGAAGAAAGAACGGAGAGATGAAGGAGAAGAAGAAGAAAAAAAAAACTGTTTCAGTTTTGCAAAATTAGAAAGTATATAAATATAATTTTTTGTATAGTGAAAGACATGTGCAGCAAGTGACTCGTTGGCTAAGTTATAAGGTGGTAACGGTGGGGTTGGTGGTTCGATCCTCATTCCACACAAAAATGATTGAGTTTTTAACTTTTCAGGCTTTGAAATGATTGAGTTTTGGGTTAAAACGTGGGTGAAATTATCAAAATACCCTCCCATTTGACAGTGAAGTAACAGAAATTAGACGGAGGTATCAAATTGATAGCATTTTGAAAGTCTGGGTACTATTTTGATCACTTTAGAAGTTTGGGTATCATTTTGTCCGGTTTCCATAAGTTTTGACCCCACCCATGAAAAAAACTCTTGTAAAAATGTGCTGGAAATTGACTTTAGGTTAAAGTCATATTAGTCACACATCAGAAAATTCATTTATTATATTGATTTTTAAGAAATGGAACCACACATGTACGCTAAATTCCGAGACTTTTGGAAACCTATGTACCCGTTTGCCTTATGAATAGCTAAAGTAAAGGAGAGTGTTTGTATATTGGTTCAAGGGCGGAGCTAGGAATTGATGTAGGGAATGACTAAATTTCTGCATCTCTACAGGAGCATAGACTAAATTCAAATTGGAGGGGACTAAAATTTATTTTTGGTGCAAAATCAATCTACATATGTAATTGCCCTAGATTCATTTTTCTTTTATCAAAACATACAGTGATTTTTTGTTTTTGTTTTGGTGGGCTGCAGCACAGGGTAGCCACCCTCGCTCCCCCTTTGTGTTGGATACGTGTGTGTGTGTGTGTGTGATAGTTGATACTTTCACATAACAAGATGTGAATAACCATAACATACCCAAGCACTTCCTTTATTTCACAAATGTAGCACTAAATATAGTTTCATTATATTTTTAAGGGAACCTTCCATCGTCGATCGTCTCTAGCTTTTAGCTAGCTCTCCGCGCCCCTGCTTTGCACTTAACGGCAAGTCAACAGCCTGCAGAAGAGAGCCACTGCCCCTACTAAAGCACAGAGAACTATGTCACGGACACGGCAACCCTGCGTGGGGCGTGCGTTTCTGATGATTTCATGGCTTGATTGCACCCCTGATTCATACAAACATGCCCAGTAGTTGAATAACATTAGATTTTTAGTCTTCCAAAAAAAAAAAGGAAAATTCTACAATATGTTAATATATGACATACGACATACGTACAATTACTATTTTTAGAACTTAATTACTCAAACGAGAATCTATTTACTTTAATGAAGACTTTATTTACATTAACGAGTACTTCTTCGTAGTTACCACATGAGTTATCGAAGTTGTAACATTTGTTGTCAAGTCGTAAAATATTACAATTACCACTTTTAAGACTTAATTACTCAAACGAGAACCTAATTTACTCTAATGCGGACATTATTTACATTAACAAAGATTTTCTCTCCTTATTATGTATAAGAAATGTTAACATACTATAGCCTTATTCAGAAGAAGAAAAAGGAAAAGGAAAGAAAAAAAGAATAGTTCAGTTATTACTTGGATATGCTGCTTGAGAGGTATTGCCACTTGAACTACTTGTATATGGTGCTCGAGAAGTTTGGTAGTAATTGCCAGTTGAGCACGGATAGGCTGCTTCAGAAGTTGGGTTGTAATATCCAACTGGGTAACTTGGATAGGCTGCTTCAGAAGTTGGGTTGTAATACCCAACTGGGTAACTTGGATAGGCTGCTGGGACGTTTGGATATGATGTTACTTGGGAAGTAGGATACTGATAGCCAAATGATGAGTTACTTGGATACGCTACTTGAGCAGTTGGCTTGTAATAGCCGAAGGAGTTGTTTGGATATGCTGCTGGGACGTTTGGATATGCTGTTACTTGGGAAGTAGGGTACTGATAGCCAAATGATGAGTTACTTGGATACCCTACTTGAGCAGTTGGCTTGTAATAGCCGAAGGAGTTGTTTGGATATGCTGCTGGGACGTTTGGATATGCTGTTACTTGGGAAGTAGGGTACTGATAGCCAAATGATGAGTTACTTAGATACCCTACTTGAGCAGTTGGCTTGTAATAGCCGAAGGAGTTGTTTGGATATGCTGCTGCTCCTTGAGAACTTGGGTAGTAATTCCCACTTGAGTTATTTGCATAAGACGTTTGTTGATCATAACTTGATCCATCTGATCTTCCACTAAGGTTTGAATCAGTTCCTACATCAACAACTATTGAAGCTTAATTAACAAAAGAACTACATCGATCTATGTGTGTGTACATATATATGTATATACCCGTTACGATTCCAAGCTATTCAAAAGGCAAAACATATATACAACAAAAACTTCAAAGCCTACGTACCCTTAGTGGGGACTCGAATCCTTGAATAGGTTTGCTGAGAAATTGTAGATTCATTATATCCTCTAGTACTGGAGCTTGTTCGCTGAGAAATTGTAGAATTATATCCTCTAGTACTGGAGCTTGTTTGCTGAGAATTTGTAGATTTATTATATCCTCCAGTACTGGAACTTGATCGCTGAGAAATTGTAGATTCATTATATCCTCTCGTACTGGAGCTTGTTGATCCTTGTTCTACAAAAGCATAGCCATAAAAACCAAAAAAAAAAAAAAAGAATATATATATATATATATATATATATATATAGGTCGATTTTGAATTGGGAATCACTTTGACTTTTCCCTAGCTTTGTTTTCTCATTTTACTTAGTTATAAACTCATAATTACTACAAGAAACTTCGAATATCTCGTACGTCTTTCTTTGATTATTGCTTCTTTGTATGAAAAAGATCAAAAATGATATTTTGAAGGTGCATGTATCATGTAGAAATTCAGAAAACAATAGAACTTTCCATAATTGACTTACGTACGTCTTCTGAAATTCATAATTGAAGGTGTATGATCATGTTTAAACGGCTAGTATATATATATAAAACTAAATTAATTACCTCCTAAGCTTCTGAAAAATCTGGCAGCCTGGCTAGGAGTACCCTCTACCTGCATCTTCATCGGCCTTTTCTTGACATCCCCGACCTCTATGCTCCTCCTTGGCCTCAACCCAAGCTCGGAAGGAGTGCCCTGGAGGATCACCTTAAACCGCTTTGGGTTGACATGATCACCTTTGTACTTCCTCTGCGTTAATTGACACCAAAAGTTAAACATAAAACGCATTAATAATCACGTAGTAAATAGAAATTAAGATTGAAATGCTAAAACACAGTGTTTCGATCGGTGAAGGCACTCACGTCGTCGCTCATTGTCGATCAATTAGTTTTCCGTGGGGGTTGTTTTCTTTTTAATGGGTGGGAATTAAGAAGCTAGCTAGACTTATATATATCTTTTTTTATCAGGAAGAAGCTAGCTAGACTTATATGGAGAGTGGAAAATACTCAAATAGTATTTGGAAGCAGTCCACACTGATAGAAATGGTATTTAAGCATTATTAAAGGATTGGGCCGGCCAGTAATATAGCTAGCCTCACCGTTGAAATCAACTGCCAAGAAACTATATTATATATGTCCAAATTAAGTATTGCTTAGCCGCCTGAACATAACCTACCTAATTCAAGAAGAGATCAACAATTTTTATATAGTTTCTAGAAATTATTATTTCTAATATAAAGAATATTTTAGTTAGGGATGACAATGGGGCGGATTGGGACATGGGATGACAATACCGTCCCCATCCCCATCCCCATCCCCATCCGCATTGGAGATTAGGCCTCTATACTAGCCTGAAATCCCCAATAAAACTTCAATAGATAAAAAAAAAATTTAACATTATCTTTTCAAAATCAAAATGCATAAAAATAAAACCAAAAACATAATAAATTCATATAATTGATAAACTACATAATGATTGATTACCTCAATCTTACATAATAAAAATAAGACTAAAAAAATGTCCACATGCAAATAGCCTTCCATTAAGCTCTAGAACCTTCTCATGCAACCAAAAAAAAAAGAAAATTGTTTGTTATCTCGCCAAAAAAAAATTGAAGGAAAAAGCTAGTGGTTAGTATATAAATATATATTGTTGGTGGTGATGTTGAATTGTTGATGGATCATATATATCTATATATACACACATGACTTCTCCACTAAGAAAGGCTTTATTTTATAAGGTACGAAGTTTTGATTTTAGCCGTCAGATCAAATCAGTTAAACGGATCTGACGGCTGAAATTAAAACTCCACACCTTATAAAATACGAATTTTCTTACCTGAGAATCATTATATATATATATATATATTTAAATAAAAATTAATTATCTACTATTGGGGCGGGTTTAATAGGGGATGGGGATCACAATACCATACCTGCCCCGTACTCGATCTTAGTAAGCGGGTAACGGGGATCCCCGTCCCCATTCCCGAATTGTCCCCGTATATCTTCCCCCGTTAGAGTCGGGGATCCAATGGGACCTGCCCTGTTGGGGATTTCTGTCATCCCTAATTTTAGTGTATGTTTGAATTGTAATTTGACATGTACATGCATGATGTTTTAGTTTTGTTGTTGCATATTTCTACCGGGTTTGGTAAGCAACCTTCGGTAGACCATAATCATATGCAATCATATAGAGACAAGATTTATAGTGGTTCACGTCATTATTTGGCTCTCTGATCGTCGGATCGATAGAGGTCTGCCCGGGCTTGGCCCGTAGTGAGCCCGCATAAGGCTCAGTTTGTTGTTGTAAAGGGTCAGACTTGAACAAGGAATTCAAAACCCGGTCGGGCCCATTTGGCCAGCGGATCATCGTACCAATGGAGGCCCACCAGACCCGGGTCCATAGTGAGCCTACATAAGGCCCGAACCGTTCTTGTAAAGGGCCGGCCTTGAACAAGGGATTCAAAACCCACCTGGCTCGCCAAAAGCCAATAGAAGCTTGCATGGCTCGGCCCGTAGGCTAGCCTTACGTATATATAATTATTAGTAATGTTGTAGTTTGGAACAATTAAGGCATTAGACAATGCCTTAATTATATTTGCTTATAATATGGAGCTAGGAATTGATTATAGGAGGGACAATTACAACATTAGGAAAAAAAAAAAAACATGAGTCGTCATTTAAGTTTTAGGTAATATATATTTTAGAAAATCTAGCAATTAAATAAATATGATAAAAGTTAAAATAAAAATTTAGAAACTAGAAATTGATCTTACCTAAGATAGTGAGATCGATTGTATTGAAGTTGTTTAAGCGGTGGTACTACGAAAAGCCTAAAGTTTTTATCAAATTGGGGGGGGAGGGGAGATAAAGCTTAATTATATATGTTTACAAAGTCATTAACTATTAATTAGAACTTTTTTTTTTTATCAAAATGAGGTACGACTTTATTAAAACTTAAGGAGATACAAACTCCGAAATTAGAAGATTAGACAAGCTAGAAACTAGGAGGGTCATAGAACACTAATTACATATCAGGAGAAACTATAGGGGGGTCTGATGAAATAAGATGCAATACCAAAGAGAGATTTCCTAGCTGAATTGGGAAGCTTCATGAAGAGGTTTTGGTTTATGTCCCCCTCTTCCATCTTGTATTTAATTTTTTCATATATTAATAAAATTAAATAGAGGGACGAGTGGTGGGTACTAGGGTGTAGTGGTCATTTTCCTTCGGGGAGGATTGGCGTCTGGCTCATGACTATTAACGAGGAGCTAATATCGCAAAATCCTCTATTTTCATCAAATATAAAATATATAAAAAAATTAGGCCCGACCCGCGTCATCATCTTGAACTCAAATATGTAACTCTTGCTCATGATGGTCTAGATGTACATCATCTCTTGAAATTAGCTCTTCTTAGTCAAAGAAAGGCGTTTTATCATGAAAGCCGTTGGAGGGTTGTGCTAATGCATGCAAGTTCAAGGTTGAGTTGATCGTTCTCTTCCTCTCTTGTATTGGAAGCTTGCAATCGGGCTATATCTTGCAGAAGTAGAGACTTTAGATGCTCGTGATCGGGGGTCTTATTGAGGTGAACCTTGAGGATGTGACGACCCGTACCGAATATATCTTTATTTAATTAACTTTTTGAAATTCCGGTACACCGGATTGTCCCAACAACGGTATAGTCGTCCTAAACACTAATCGGAGAGTATACACAACTTTCAACAAATTAAAACTTAACTCTCCTACAAACAACAATAGGAAGCAATACAAATATGCTTCACAATGAACAACCTAGGTTTTAACTATTGCACAAGCAATACACAATTGATAACAAATATATATGCAACAAGCACAATCAATTGTACAACCTAGAATCCCAAAGTGTGCATCAAACTAGCACACCACGGACTGTATATATCTATGTATGAACAAGCACACAATATGCTAATCAATTAAGCACAATACAATAGATATCAACAATCACACAAGCAACACAACAATGGTCACCCGGAACCTCTACCACTAGAGGAAAACCGGAGGGGAGCCGTACCCCACGCTCTTGTGTAACACTATGAAAAACGCCAAATCGGCAAACACGTACAAGGGGGAACTCCGTCCCAAACTCTACACTATCAACCCTATGACTAGTGGCAGCTCTAACCTTGTGTAGCTTCCATTTGCTTCTTCAAGTGCTCCCACCTCAAGCTTCTCCAATTGATCGAACTTCACCGGCGTGAATCCTCCAACTGCAAGACACCGACTATGCAAGTGTGTGTGTGTATGAATGAATATGAATTCAATTCGATTAACACAAGAAATTCAACAAGGAACAATTGCTTGCATTAACCAAACCGAATTGAAAAGCCTTGAATATGATTCAAGGGTTAACTAAGCTATTCACAAGGAACAATAGCTAAGCCAACAAACAACAAAGAGATTGAAACTAATGATTCAATCCTTCAACTCAGCAATTCAACAAGGAACAATTGCTAGAGTTGAATAGAATCTCCTAAATCCTATAACATAAGCTAAACAAGCAACTATGTGCAAATCAAAGTGTTTAGCAAGGATTAATCATGGAGATCAAGATGAGGAACCTACAACATGGAACTAGGATCACTCACTATACCAAAGAACTCTCTCAAAGTGTATTTTCGACTATGGGGAAAGAGTTGACCGAAATGAAACACAAGGGTTCTATTTATAGAAAACATCCCAGGGATATTTGCGATCGATCGCACGACATTATGCGATCGATCGCACAGTGTAAAATGAAGAGACAGAAACGTCTGGAAATGCGAAACCCTCATTTGCGATCGATCGCGGAAAGTTGCGATCGATCGCACGAAAAAGTCCCAACGGACATATTTTCGAAATGCAACGGTCATAAATCCAACGGACATATTTGCCACGTGGTGCGATCGATCGCATGAACAGTGACGATCGATCGCAAGGCATAAAACAGCCTTAAACATAAAGGAAAGCTAATCAAAACAAATCTATAAGAAGATCTAGCAATCCTAACATCATAAACTCAAATGTATGAAACAATGCATACAAAATTTGAGCCGGTCGCGTTGCGACCGGGTGCTTATAAAATAAGCACTCGAAACTTGTGATACAAGACACAAGTGTGGCAATCAAGCATCCTATACTTATGTGATTCACAACATAAGTGAAAGGAAAACAACCTAGATAAACCTAGGACAACAAGGAAGACAAAATGTGAATGAAGTGCATGTGCATATGCATGAGTCATACCTTGAGGTGCTTGAACGAAACCTTCGATGACCAATGATCGAAGTCCGGAGAAAAGACCGGATAAGAAAGGCGTCTTCACGAACCATCTCGAGTAAGAACAACCTAAGCCACGACACATAATCCCTAAACAATCTAGCATTGAATACAAAACAAATGCTAATACAAGGGAAGAGGTTTTGTCAAAATAGGAAATAGCCAATAGCAAATATTTTGCCCTTACACTTTTACTTGAAATTGTCGTTTTTTTCGGAAAATTTTAACTTCGGAAAGTACATTTAGTGGGGTTTCAGGATGACTTTTTGTTTCGTTCATATTTTGGATGAACTTTCTTCTCGAAAGTTGTAGAGCACGTTAAACCGAGCTCGTAGACATGAAGTTTGCTTAAATTGGAGTTAGTATGGAGAAATTTTGGACGTTGGAAGTTGAATTTTTATTTTGGGAAACTTTCTATTTATGACATTTTCGGAATTTAGGGTTTTCATTTCGAGAAACCCTTCTCTCTCTCCTCTCCCCGGCGCCCTCTTTCTCTCTCCCCGACCTCACTGCAGCAGCCACTTTGCCGGCTGTTTTCTCCGCCGTCCGGCCACCTTAGGCCGTGAGACTTGTTCCATTCTCTTCACCATTCAACACTCTTCAACCCTATGCCAACTTCTTGCATCAATTTCTAGTGTAGGAGGAGAAATTTTGGAGCAAAAACACCCCCAAAATCGTGAAACTGCCGGAAATCCTTTTCCCTTGTCGACGCCGATTCCGGCCAAATCGACCTAAACCACCCACTGAGTTTTGAAACCCTCCTCACCATGAACCCATAGCCACCGGCCTTACCTCCATTGGTTGCCGGAGGAAGGAGAATCGACGAGTCAAAGACGAGTCAAAGTTCCGGCCACCCGAAGCTTTCGAGGCCGATTCCGGCCAATCCACTTTGAATTGGACTTCATGGAAAGTATAAAAGTTGATCTTTATACCTTGATGTATATTGTGGTGAAATTTGGTGACCATAGGAGACCCCACACGTCGCCGCTTATGGCGGCGCGTGGCGGCGCGTCCGTCCTTCAATGGTGATGCAATTTGGCTCATTAACATGTACTTTTGTTACGATCATGTTAGTATAAGGTTTGTAGGAAATTATCGAAGTTTAAGAATTTATTCGATTAATTTTAGGTTCGTTTACTTACGAGTTGCTTACTTGTGGCCGTTGGATGGTCACCGAATTTGATTAAGATGTTAAAATATTAATTTAGAGATTAATGTACGGTTGGATCGTTGAAATTGGGCCGTTTGGTTAAGTAAAGTATAATTACGATTTGAGAGTTTGAATAAATTAATTTACGTTCGTTCGATTTATCGAACCGCGACAATCTGACTGTTGGATTCGTCGCCGAGGGTGATTTATAATTAGATTTATCGATGAGCAATTTAATAGTGGAGTTGGGATTTGAGATGTATCGTTGGATTGGCGTTGCATGTTGCGAGGGTTATCAAGAACCCTATTCGGATTATTGAATTATATCTAGAATTATTGTTTCGTCCATCAAATAATTGTGGTTTTATAATTCATGTTATTCAGGAGGACGTTGAGGAGGACCCCGACACGCGTCAGGCCTAACCGGCTATCTGTGAGTGGACATTTGTTTTAAATTAAACTATGCATGCAATTTATTTTCAGAAATATTTTTGATTTTAGAACAAATTGATATTTTGAGATTTGATGAATTACAATTTAATTGTTGATTTTGTGAGGAATGGAGGATAGTTTAGAGAGAATTATGTTTTAGTTTATTCAATAGTTTCCACCACCTTACCTAGTATTCAGTCATCAGTATATCCAGTATTCAGTATTCAGTATTCAGTCGTCAGTACTCAGTCTCTAGTGATTCCAGTAATCAGTATACAGTTATCTAGTTTCTGGAGGGTAGTGTCTTCCAGAATCACGTGCACGTGTGTTTCAGAGGATCTGGTTAATCTATCGATATGTGGATGTCTGAGGGGTAGGACCTTTCAGGCACCGTACGTCCTGATCCGGCGTGCAGCCTGCGCGCGGGACCTAGTTGATAATACTAACATGTGGATGTCTGGGGGTTAGGGACTTCTAGGCACTGTACGATAGCAGATGTACGGCCGATCTTTCAGCAGTACAGTATTTTTCGAGAAGCGTATATCATGATTCCAGTTTAGAGTGTTATCCTTCCCAATCAGTTTGGTTCAATTGGTTGGGGCGAGTGATGATCTGTAGTTAGGGGTTCCAGAAACTTAATTGATGTTTTAGGAATTGTGTTCGAAAACGGAGATTTCCATTTGGTACGTGTGGGCACGATTTTGAGTCTTAACTCAGGTGTTTTCTTATCATCCTTACGATTTTCCTTTGTTTACAGAACTTTGTGGATTCAGAATATTTTGCAAGACATATTTTATTTCAACTGAATTGCATGCATGATTTTAAAGAAAGGAAGAAATGGAAAAGCATCAATGACATTTTGAAGTTAGTAATTATTTTTTCACTTATTTTTTTTGTCCACTCACTCTAACATTTCTAAATGTTTTTTGCTATGCCCTTCATTTTCCGTTGCCCAGTTTGCAGAGTTAGTAGTTGGGAGTGCCAGTACCTGAGATCCTGTCGTCATTTGCTTCCGTTTCATCAGTAGGTTATTTAATTAATCTACTTATAAAATTATCTCTTTGTGTCTAGTATGCCCTGATAATACCAAATTCGGTTTTGTAAACTATTTTGGAGAGTTTGTATTTATGGTATTGTGACCTTTAAGAATTATTGTACGGAGGTAGAATATTTGTGGCGAGCATGAAGGCTCAGGAGCTTGTTGGTTGGTTATGGTGTTATTGGAAGTGTTTGCAAGTGTTTTAAATCTTTGGGTAGTACACTTTGAGGGGAGACTATGTCAAGTTTTTGACAGAAATTCCCTTAAGGCGTGCCCCACAGGTCCACCTTGGATTTACAAGTTGGATTTTCGGGGTGGGTCCTGTCAGAGGAACCATTTCTTGTTAAATGCCCTTTTGGTACTCGTACCCTTATGTAAACTCCAGGAATTCAACTCTTGAGGGACACTCAAAAGGAGAGTGCCATGGAGAGTTACACTGAGCACAAGCTTGATTGTACATATATAGGACGATATGAGATTCTCAGTATAAGGCTCCCATTGTTGATAAGCTTCACCATGATAGCTTTGTTGATCAAACTCCCTTGGGTCCTTCCATCCATAGATCAATGAAATTATATACTTATAGGATATATTTTTTTTATTTTTTTTTTATCAGGTCTTTAGCGACGAATTATTCGTCGCGACTGGAATTTAATATTTTTAAGTCTTTAGCGACGAATTTTTCGTCGGTATAGGTGGCGACCGGAAATTGAAAGTTTTTTAATGAAGCCTTAAACGACCAAGAGATGACAACGAACCTAAAGAAATTTTCTAAAACAAAAGTAAACCAAATCAAACAAGAAAACTGCAAAAACTACCGAAATCACTAGCTATCCTTAAATGCTACCCAAGACAGGGATCATATTTTACACCAATTATCCTAGGCAACGCCGGCAAAAACTTGACCACCCTCAAGTATAAGGGGTACAAGTAATAGTATAGGGATTATAATTTATGAGAAAAGGTTGTCGAACCCAAGATGATTGGATGTTCCTTTCTCTAGATAGGGTTAATCCTAAGGAAAGTTAGATGAATATACAAAATGTACGAGTAAGCTAGGTGATGGTATGTTAATATTTCTCATACATAATGAGGGGATCGAGAAAGTCCTTGTTAAGGTAAATAAAGTATTCATTAGAGTAAATTAGGTTTTCGTTTGAGTAATTAAGTCCTAAAAGTGGTAATTGTAATAGTTTACAACTTGAGGACACACATTACCACTTCGACAACTCATGTGGTAATTACGAAAAAACCCTCGTTAAGATAAATAAGGTCCTCATTAAAGTAAACATGTTATCGTTTGAGTAATTAAGTTCTAAAAATGGTAATTGTACGTATGAGATATATTAACATACACTAGAATTTTTCCAAAATGTACAAGTTCACACACTTGGGCTCACAAAGAAGCCATGGTTAGTGGTGGTTATGTGCATTGTGGTGGTAGGATAAGAAATTGAGACTTAACCGTAATTGATCGAACTTTTATTAAATAGTTAATTATAAACTTAACCGGTTGAAATTGATACAATCAAAGGAGTTTAGGCCATAGTAGTCTTAGATGCATAAAACGTTGAGTTTAGATAACCAAGCAAGCAAACTAATCCTAGTACGTTCTAGATGATTTTAACTCATCACTACCTTCACATGCACACATGGTGTGCATTCATGCTTTCTTTGTTCAAAGTTAACTAATCCTTAAACAAATTTCATGCGTGCCATGACAAACACTTTATACTTAAGTTAGATAAGTTCAAGTACAAGCATTCACTTCTTGAATTGTGAAGGTGACAAAAGGAAATTGCATCAAATATAATTCAAAGCATCAATTCATTACAAGTTTGGCTAAGGTTGAAAAACCCTAGCCCCAACAGTGAACTACTTACTCATAACTAAACAAATTAGCATCAAATCAAAGTTATACAACAATGAAACATAAAGAGTTTAGAGGGAAGAGATGGCTTAGTCAAGAATTGCAAATGTTTTTCCAAGCTTGATTTCTCCTCCTTGACTCCTTTGATCCTCCTTGTTGGTGCCATGATCGAAGAGTTACACATGTCACAAACTTGATTGCTTATTTTCTATACTTGATCGAAGGAATAGTATGAGTATGTTGCAGCCTCAGGAGTTTCATTCTCGCATGGGTCTAACTCGGAATTTCATATGGAACGGAACCTTTAATACTGTCATGCACAAATGTTGTTGATGTTTAGGGTTTGCAGAAGAAGGATATGGAGATGAAGAGATGGTTTTATGAAGTTAAAGCAGTGATTTGGATTTGATTGATATAAGTGATCTGAGATTTTAAATTTTAAATTTTTTTCATTAGGCTACCTGGTTTTTTCCCAAACCAACATGAGATAGCTAGAGTGAAAGAAAGATGAGAATAGAAAAGGATTGGCTTCCTGAGTTCTGGGTTTTTTCATATTTTTTTTCATTTTTTGGTTTTATGAAATAATTAAAGCTGTTTGTGCAGCATTTCCTCATATCTGATCTGTCTAGCTACTTCTAATCCTTAGAGCTGCTGCACCCAACATAGGACAACGGTTTCATGAAATGGCTGTGCGTGCCCTTGTTAATTGGTTCATGAATGTAAGTTGTCATTAATTTGCATACGGAAGCAGAGGTAGTTCGTGAAGGGTTAGGATCTGGCACATGAGTGATCGACAAATGCAGATGACTCTTTTCCGTATGATCACCGATGACTCTAGGTTTCGTATTCATCGTCTGTAAGAGTATTGTGGACAATTACTTACCTTTATGGATATCCTGGTGAGATATAGATTCTTTAGA
The DNA here is from genome assembly GCA_029955375.1 of Rubus parviflorus. Lineage (NCBI taxonomy): Eukaryota > Viridiplantae > Streptophyta > Magnoliopsida > Rosales > Rosaceae > Rubus > Rubus parviflorus. The sequence continues at coordinate 5,856,725 of JARGGL010000010.1, forward strand.
TCCTAGGAGGTCTAGGTAATGCTTAATGAATTACGTTTATGGGAGGGGTTCATAGCTTACATTGACATCTATATAAGAGAAGCCAAAGGTCCCTACAACTACTACAACGTACATAACAAAAGTTCTTGCCCCAAAGAAAGAAGGTAAAACTTAGTAGATTGTAGAAGACCTTATAGCTATTCGAGATGTCTTTAATTTACAAGGTACGTATTCTATACTTGATTATTCTAGAAACATGTTACGGTTATTTGGATATGTGTTTGTGTCTATTTGATCTTATGAACCTGATCTTGATATATGATTTACAGTTTACATCGTCAAGTTAGGGGTGCTACTGTTTCTGAGGCCAATATGGCTTGGTGTCCGTAAACTAGCTCGTTATGTTCAATTTATCAGTAGGTGTTGTTATTTCTTAGTTCAATGATCCGGCCTGGATCCTAGCTAATACACAAATCTGATACAAAATCATACGTGCCTTACTACTCACAATAGATACAGATAGAAGATGAAGACGATTTACATTAAGAGGATACAGAGAGTACCACACTTGAGCCTCAGCTACTTGTACATTTTTTGGAAAGTGTTTTTTCAAGTTTCAAGCTCTAACAATGTCGAAACTCGAAAGTCCTTGCTCTCTAGCTTGGAGAGCTTAAAGTTCTTCTGTATATATAGCTTTTTTATTTTACTCTCTTAAAAGAGTATGTTAAAAGCAACAACTTAACACCCCAGATAAAAAAACCACAACCTTTACCAACGGAGAGAATATTATGCAACACCCACCACAGCACTTCTTTTGGTGTGCTTTTCTGATCTTTGCATCCCTTGATTTGCTTTCTAGTTCTCGCAATTGCACGCCTTTAACACAATTACAAACCAAGTAATTAAAAAGTATAAAAGATGAATGTCGTATCTTTTTCTTTTGAAATTAATTCTGTGTGGAGGTCTAGCTAAGGCTTTCACTGTGGATCCTACAAAGTTGCGCCATACCAAAAATATAAAGTGAACAATATTTGAGAAAATTTGGAAATAGGAACCCATCGTCGTTTGTATAAAGGTTTGTTGATCGAAGCAACAAATCCGGCGACTTTTCAAGATTGACAACTCCAACTTAGCAAATGGTACCGATGATAGATTTAAAAAAAAAAGAAGGTAAAAATACCTGAGTTACTAGAATAGTCAGGTTCATAGATTGAACAATTGTTTCCTATTGATCTTGTTGTTCCATAATGGCCCCCTGCATAAGCTCAACCGCCAAAAAAGATAGTCAGTTATTTTTGAACTGTAGAAGTGTAGATTAAAAAAATAGAAGAACAAAAGTTCTTCCATGCTGAACCTTATGATGGTTCGAGTTTTTTAATTGTTTGACACAGTAAAAAGAAAAAGAAAAACTTAACGATTGAAAAGTCATGTAAAAAAAAATTATCTGAGATCAAAATTGAAAATATAGCAAGCAGTGACTTGCATGACACAAAAATTTGTGATATCAAACGTCTTTGAAATGAAATTTTCTCACCACTTTCCCTCTCTAAGGACTTTACCCTACACTGACAGTTCACAATTTTGTTCTATCGAGGAATGGCTAACTTCATGTTCTGAGGCATTATCAAAGCAGGACTTTGCATTACTCCTTCATGTCATGTGGTCAGTCTGGAAAAAACGTAACCAGGTGATACTTCAGGTACTGAAGTGGTGGGTAACGACGCAATAATATAGGTACATTAATGAGCGACTTTTTAGTTTGAGTACTATATTGTCTTTTCGATTGGTTATACTTCAGGCTAGGTATCATAAACGATCTAATTACCTGGTGAACCTTGAAACAAATCGCGAAGCTGGGAAGGAGAGCCCCGGATTTGGATTAACACATCCATATGGTTTTGATTGACACTCCTGACCCTCCACTCCTGCTCGCCTCTGTTCGATCTCTGCTGTGTTATTCCAATCGTCACACATGCATGATATCACAGATAGATAAAAATCAAGAGTACGTAAAAGACAACTAAAACATAGAGATCGGTCGATCGATGGGTGCATGGGTGGGTGGACTTACATAAGCCATTATCGCATTTGGCTGGCTCATTGGTTTTCTTTACGAGCAGATCGAGACCGATTCACTTTTGATTTCTTATTCCTACGACGGCAGACTATATATATGCGCAATGCATCGATCTTGGGATAGGCCCGAGAACTACATGGTAATTAACTGGCAATTTAACTGAAATATTATTTGAAGTCCAGCTAGGGACCCAGATTGTATGTAAGCATTGATCTGTTGCTTGTCAATACACGCATTTCACATTTCAGATAGGGATGAGTTCACCTGCCACAAATATATTAACAGCGTCAACTTGTGAGTTCTGGAAAATGGTAATTAAGAATCAATATATTGATTGTCTCTTATGATTACCATGAAGTTTCCCATATTTATATTGTGATTGGGATTGTATATGGCAATCGTATGCTGTCTTTATGCATGTGTACATAATTAGAAGTTATCACTAAATTCATTTATTTAAATCATGTGAACGTACTAGTTAGCTAGTCTTTTTTTTTTTTCATAATATTTATACTGACATTCAAGAAAGCTCATAGGAACTTTACATGACTAAATCAGTCATCTAAACTATTGCACTTGCCTTTCAATATCTTTCAAGAAATGAAACTTAATTATATGTAAAATAAAAACTAATTAACGACAAATAATTGAGGAAGGAGGGAGGGAGTCGAGGAAGTTTTTCTTTCTTCTGTTTTTGTTTCTATGTATTCTTTCCCATCATTGATCTCCTTCTTCCGCCCATTTTTCCCACCTTTATGGCATATATTATGTGTATCGTGTTAACTAAGATGAAAATATAACTATATTGAAACTAAATAAAAACTATAAGACATAAACATACGAAACAGAAGACAGTATCAACAATAGCTTTGTTGGGGTCTTCTCTCTAGTAGGGTTTTTGCGAAAAGCACCTTCTTCAATCTTCCAAGCTCACGTTATTGGATTCTACGGTTGTGGCAGACAAAAGGTGTGTTAATTATAACAATTTGGAGTACGTTAATAACAACTCCGGATCCCTAAAATATAACAGTTATGGTTTATGTTACTAGCTTTGTGGAATAAAAATATGGTTTAGTGAGTGATGATCGAAGCCAAGTGGGAGTTGGTGTGATGATTAGAGATGAACATGGAGGTTTAATTTGTAGGGGGGCGCTGTTGGGCAGCGACTTTGTCAACGAAAGCGACTGTATGGACTGCATAGAGGTTTAATTTCTTCATTGCACTACTGAACCATTTTCAATAAAGTTGGACTGGAATTTGTGATGGAACAAGGATGGCAATCTGTCCTTGTGGAAAGCGACTGTATGGCAGCGATTAGTATGGTGTTTGGGAAGGGATAATGCTTTTTCCCTGATGGAGTGTTGGTCGACGAGATCAAGCGCCTAATGGCTATTCTCCATACGGGAAGTTCTACAATACTGAGATGTATGTCATACCTCTACTTACATATATAACAACAAAATGTGTTGTCGGGGTGGTAACAAAAGTCTTTTTTTGTATAATATTTGTTCTATTAGAGGTAATTAATTACTCTATCTACGATCTTGTTACAAGTTTATGAACAATTTGTTGTCAAAGTTGTAATTTTGGTTCAATTATATGTAAATAGTGTAAAACAAATATGGTAACTTTGTTATCAATGTAGTAATTTTGGTTCAATTACATGTAATTTTTGTTTAAAAAAATTATAAATGGAGGTATGACATACATCACCGTACCACAACCTACCCCTTCTCCATACTCCAGGTTTTAATTATTTTCCAAGCGCTCATTTGCAATTATATTGGTTAGGGAATAGACATTCTTAATTAATTAGCTCATACAAGTCATCAATGATGATATTCCTGTAACCAAAACAACTAGTCATTCTCACGATTCTAATAGTATTTGGTGATCAATCAAATTCATCAGTTTCTTAAAAAAAAAAAATGTCCCTTGAACTAGACTCAAAATTGTGACAATACAAGGTCCGACCTTCAAATGAAATATTCTAAGAGTATTTCGTATTTCAATTTGATTATGAATAAAATCTTACATCATCTAGAATTCTCGATCTCTTCTCCGCATCATTGACATCTTCTACTTCGATTCAAGGGCAAATTTGTCTAATCATGGCAAATGAACAAAAAAACCATTCGCCACTTTTCTTTATTAGGTGGGATGCAAGTCGTTATTACAACAATTATTTTCTTCATTTTCAGGTTTATTCAAATAAAGGGTGCTACTGTTTCTTCTGAGTCCAATATTGCCGGGTCTTCGTCAACTAGCTCGTCATGCTCAATTTATTTGGTGTTGCAATTTCTTAATTAGTTCAATGATCCTGGAACCTAGCTAATACACAAATCTAATACAAAATCGTACCTTAATACTCACAATAGATATATAGAGATAGAAGATATTCAAGATAAAGACGATTTACATTAAGTAGAGCATAAGAGAGTACCACACTTCATTTTCATGCTGGTACTTATACATGTCCTTGAAAGTAATATCTCTCTCTTTTTGTTCTTTTTTTTTTCACCCCAAGTCTCTAGCTCTTACAATGTCGATACTCGAAAGTCCTTACTCTCATGAAGAGCAAAAACTTATATATATAGCTTCTTTATTTACTCTCTTTGAAGAGTTAAAAGCAACAACTTAACACCAAGGATAAAACTTCCACAATCTTCACCAGCGGAGAGAAGATTATGCAACAACCACCACAACTATGCTTTTTGCGTGCATTTCTGATCTTTGCATCCCTTGGTGTGCTCTCTAGTTCTCTCAATTGCACCCCTTAACACAATTACAAACCAAATTAAAAAGCATATATAAGAGAAAAAACAGTATCGTTTTCTTTTGGAAGACAAACTATTAATTTGTAATTTTAAACAAAGATTAATTAGTTGTTCATCATTTTCACACCATTTCTTCATCAAATCTCAAGGTCTAAGGGTGATTCAAGGGGAAAACTACACCAAAGCTTCAAGGGCTCTTCATCTCAAGATTGTGGAAACCACTCTCTAAGTGGTTGGTTTTGGCTAGCTTTTCATTACCAAAACCACGCGCTACTTGTGGTTCGAACCTTTCATTTTCTTCAGTTCTCCACTTTTTCTTACCTTTCACTCTTTTATTTGGTTATTTTGTTGATGTATATGTTGATATTTGTAATGGGTTGCGAGTAATTTCATTAGTTGGGGGCTAGGGTTGTGTGCCCTAGTCCAATTGCAATGTAATTGACATATGTTATGACGGATATGCAATTAAATAATGATGTACGTATGCTCTAATTAATTTGTGCTCAAAAACCTTAGATGCATGATCATTAGGATGTTGCCACCTTCTTAATTTGCATTCTGAGGATTTCTAGGATGTGATGTAGTGTGTGGCAACTCTATGTATGTCTCGTAGCTAGAAGCTTCGATTTTGTATGTGATTAATTAGAGTGGGGTGCGCTACTTCTGTGGCTTAGTCACGCGGTTAAAGTTCATTTATATGCTAATATTTGTGCACTAGTTAAGTCAGGCTTTCAGTTTCGTCTAAAAACCAAACTACTGGAGTGAACCGAACCCACCCCTTAATTAGCACACATCTCTTCCATAAATCACTCATCTTCTATTTTAGCTTACTTACTTTTTATTGTTTTAGTTGTCACACTTTATTTGTTTATTTTCGATTTTTAAAATTAAATCACAAATTGAACAACTGTCGGTCACACTTTAGTGTGTACTGTTAATTTTTTGTTTTCAATCTTATATTTTTTTACTATATTTTTCTCAAAAAAATTATTTTATGATCACTCTCTTAAATATCACTGGTCTCTACTAATATAATATTTAGATGAGGGCGCATTAGTCGTTGTTACTTCTTGAAACTATACTAATAAGCTCTTTTGGCTTAGTAGTCAAGTTTGTAATTGTTTATGCGGGTTTATCTGCTTTAGTTTGACCGTTTAAGTTTTACTCGTTTAGGCTCATTGGTTTTGCTATCTTATTAATTTTTTTATTGTAACTAGTCATATTTGATGAGTTTTTGATGTATTATTAAAGTTGTATCTAACGAAAATTGCTGGTTTGTCGAAGTAACAATTAATCCAGCAACTTTTCAAGAATGATCGACAACTCCAACTTAGCAACTAGTATCAAAGTTATAGATTTAAAATGTAAAAATAAAAGTAAAAATACCTGAGTTACTAGAATAGTCAGGTTCACAGATTGAACAATCGTGTCCTCTAATTGATCTTGTTGTTCCATAATGATCCCCTGCATAAGCTCAATAGCCAAAAAAGAAGTTTGTTCTCCATGCTTCGTATCATATGATGTTTCAAGTTTTTTAATTGTTAGACATAGTAAAGAAAAAAAAATGAAAAACTTAACGATTGAAAAGTTTGAATTAGCATCACATGCTCTTCAACATAGTAAAAATTCTTTAAGATGAAGTTTGAAAATATAGCAAGTAGTGACGTACTTGTTAATAAAAATTGTGATATCAAGGGTCTTTGAAAATGGAAATTTCTCAGAGTATTTCATTGTTCCTCACCACTCTTGGTAATTTAGATTTATTCGAATAAAAAAAATATTTTAAGTTTTTGAAATATGTTACATTTCATAGCGAAAAAATACGACTTAAGTCTTTTGGATTAGCTTAAGTGGTAAGAGATAGTGAGGAGTTGAGTTAGGATTAAATTAGGTCAATCGATCAAGACTACAAAATAGAAAAAGAACGATGCAATAATATAGGTACATTAATTAATAAGCGACTTTTTAGTTTGACTATTGTGTTTTTTAAGTGATACTTGTAGTATCATTCTGCGGTATTAATTAACCCTAAATTAAATTACCTGGTGAACCTTGAAACAAATCGCGAAACTGGGAAGGAGAACCCCGGATGTGGATTAACACATCCATCTGGTATTGATCGACACTCCCGACCCTCCACTCCTGCTCGTCTCTGTTGGATCTCTGCTGTGTTATTCCAATCGTCACACGCCATTATCACAGATAGATAAAAATCAAGAGTACGTAAATTAAAGACAACTAAAACATAGAGATCGGTCGGACGATGGGTGGGTGGGTGAACTTACATAAGCCATTATCGGTTTTGGCTGGCTCGTTACTTTTCTTTACGAGCAGAGAGACCGATTCACTTTTGATTTCTTATTCCTACAAAACGCCGGACTATATATATATATATGCAATGCATCCTGGGAAGTGGGAAAGACCCGAGAACTGCATGGTAATTAACTGGCAATTTAACTGAAATATATATTATTTCAAGTCCAGGGACCCAGATTGTATGTCAGCATTGATCTGTTTCTTGCCATGCATGCAAGCATTTCACATTTCAGATAGGGATGCGTTCACCTGCCACAAATATATTAACAGCGTCAACTTGTGATTTCTGGAAAATGGTAATTAAGAATCAATATATTGATTGTCTTATGATTACCATGAAGTTTCCCATTGTATATGGAAATTGTATTCGATCTGTCTTTATGTGTACATGTATAGTTAGAAGTTATCACTAACTTCAGTTATTATTTAAATTATGCGAACTACGTAGTACGTACGTAATCTTTTTTTCCATAATTATTTATATGAACATGCAAGAAAGCTAATAGGAATTTTACATGACTAAATTAATCATCTAAAATATTGCAGTTGCCTTTCATATCTCTCAAGAAATCAAACTATAATATATATATATATATATATATGTAAGATCGATATATAAAAACTAACAATTAACTGAGGAAGGAGGAAGCGAGGGAGGCAGTTTTTTTTTTCCCTCTGTTTTGTTTCTAGCTATGTATTCGTCCCCATCATTGATCTCCTTCTTCCGCCCATTATATATACTTATCCCACCTTTTTTGAGTGTATTCTGTTTTTGTGCTAACTAAGATAAAAACCTGAATTGAAACTAATTAAAAACTATAAGATATAAGCATACAAAACAGAAGACAGTCTCAACAATTAATAGCTCTGTTTTTGTCCCAACAGTCATTGCTATTTCTGGAAATATATTTCCGGAAATAATTAACAACCCCTATTTATAGTAGTTTTTGGAAATAGTAACCAAACTTCTACAAACCATAACTTACTCATACGAACTCTGATTTTTGCGACAAACTCGGTTTGATGAGCTCTACGATATTTGCGAAGAAAGTTCCTCCAGAAACTGGATGAAATAAAAAGAACATTTGGCTATTTGATTATTTGGTTTCAGGAATAATCTAAGGTGGGAAAAGATCAAAAGAACATCAGTTCAGCAATAGCTGATCGATCGAAGCACCTCATTACCAAGTATGTGGCTATTATCATGCTTTAGATTCTGTTTCATGGCTATTGCAGTTTTGGTTTTGGTTGGTCTCGGGTTTGATATATTATTATGTGTATTTTTCTATAGGTGGCCGGAGACTGCTCCATAATCCTTGTGTATGAAGAACTTTGTGCTACAGTGTTGGCCTTTGGCTGATCGTAGGATGTGAATGTTGGTTAGTTTAGCGATGATGGATTTGCTTGTATTTTGACAATTCAATAAATTTATAAGTTATGGTTTATGGTAGTAGCGCGTGCTGATCTCACTGCCACAATAATGTACGTTCTCCTTTGCATGTGAAGCGAAGGCGGCAGATATAGTAGATACGAAGTGAGACGGATAGAGTAGATACAGAGTGCATTCATGGATGACACTTTTTCATTGGAATTATGAACATTGACGATTTAAGGTGCCGTATTCGTCAAATATTTCTCATGCTTGGTTACGGAGATGTAATTAGAAGATAAACAAAATTTATGTACAAATTATATGTATTCTGCAAAAACTATATGAACAAAAACTAATAGAAAATCATACGTCCCATTTGAGGTTTATCTTTTGGAAATGACAAATTAAATTTGATACGTGGGTATGAAATTGAAAATGACTTTATAGTCACTGGCGGAACAATGTTGAGGCAAAAGGGGGTCATGGCCCCCCTACATTTATTTAGACCAATAGGATTTTAGTAGTAAAATAAATTATGGCCCCCTCAATTTTTATATATTTTTGTACAAGGGACGTCTTTCTAATTTTCTTCTTTCGTTATTCCCTCTTCCTGAGCTCCCAGAGTCTGGTATAGTGGTGTCTCACCATCGATATTCTTCCATATTTCATAGTTCCATAGCCATCTTTAGATCTTCTCTCTAACTCTCTTAGTCTCTCTATGTTCTTCGCTTCTTCCATCAAGGTAATTTTCTATCATAATTTGTTAATTTCAAATTTTCAATTGAATCATTTGAATGTGTTTTTGCTTTTTTTTCTTCTTATATATTGTGATGGTAATTTTTATTTCGGCCCCTCTTACCGGAACATCCTAGTTCCGCCACTGTCTATAGTTCGGGGTGTACGTCTTTTGTTATTAATTCTTCTTACTAAGAACCACTGAAAATGGGTGCACTAACAACAACATGACACTCCGGAAATGAAAACCGCTATCTTTACGAACGGCCACTACTAGAATAACCCCATATAACATCAGTCAGGAACTGATGTTAAACAAAATTCCGACCGATGTCTCTGGCTGTGATGTTATAGGTCTCGATTTTAGACATCGGTTTTGGACCGATGTTACATATATATCCACACATCGTTTTCGGTTTTAGAAACGATGTCCTTTCGTCTTTGGCACATCGCTTTTCCATGAAGTTTACATGTTCACATCACATTTGTGCATCATTTCTGTACAAATAACTACGTGAAATAAACTGCAACAAGTCTTGTTTATAAGTAACCGATTTATATTAATATTATTGACATCGCTTTTTTATCAGTTGCTGATGTCCTTTATTTTGACAGACATCGGTTGTTTTTCTTGAACTGATGTAGATATCCCATTTTAAAATCGGTTGTTTTTCTTTAACTGATGTAGATGCTCCCTTTTCAAATCGGTTGTTTTTCTCGAACTGATGTAGCTTTTCATTTGTACAATCGGTTCCAATGGTGCATCTGATTTTGTTTCCCAATTTTACATCATTTTTCAATGAGAAACTGATATGTACTAGACCCAATAGACATCACAACTTTTGAACAGCTGATGTCCAAAAGATCTCAAACATCTCATTGCAAATTTGACATATAGTTGCTACACAATCCACAATATTCAATCCACATGTCTCAAGATAACACAAAATTGCATTAATGTCTGTCAACATATTCCAATTCTGCAGCCGTAAAAAATACAGTACAATCACTACATTATTGTTCCTAAGTAGTCGCTTACTTCCATAAAAACTTCATCAAGCTCATGTTGAGTGTATTCTTGTTGACTTTTTCAGCGCCCACTAGAAAAACAAAAATCAATAGAAGTTATGATATGTTTGCATATTTAAATTAATGTTTTCGTCAAAATTAGAATGCTTACCTTTCTAGCTGATGATAATGGATGAACATAAGCAGTAATGTGAGTACAAGAAAGAGAGAGGAGTAAAGGTATATCAAGGTCAAAATGAGTTAATTAACAAACAGTAGTACAGCAAGAATTACCTTCTGCCCTCTGGAATTCTTGCCAGATATATTTTTCCTTCTTTGAGGACGTCATAGCTAACTATAACCTGTTCAGAAAACAGTAGACTATTTTAGTTTGCACATCTGATCAGCAATAAAACACACATTTGCGTATACAAAATTCAGCTTAGTACAAAGTTGACAATCAGTTCAAACTTCAAAGAAGTAAACTACAACAAATAAATTAGAAGCTTGCTGCAAAACTAAATCAGGAATCCAAACACACTAATTTGCAGCTATATGACACAAAAATAGACAATAAGTGAATCATTCTAGTTTGGGACCTAGTATCAACAAAAACAAAAAAAGAAAAATGAAGAAACAAGAGCCTCCTATTAGTTTCATGATACACTTGGGGGACATTGGTTATAAGTAGATACTGTAGATTAGCTCAAACCAAATAAATCAATGTAATTGAATTGGGTTTAGAAATACTGTGAAGGAAACATCTCATGAAGCTGGTGAGGGTAGATGCAAACCTAGTCTCAACAAAAACAAGAAAAGAAAAATGAAGAAACAAGAGCCTCCTATTAGTTTCATGATACACTTAGGGGACATTGGTTATAAGTAGATTAGCTCAAACCAAACAAATCAATGTAATTGAATTGGGTTTAGAAATACTGTGAAGGAAACATGTCATGAAGCTGGTGAGGCTAGGGTAGATGCAGACTTATTGTAATTATGCCAAAAAAGAAAAGATGCTTTCATGGACATAAATTTCAGTCAAAATCTTGCTATGGCATAATTGAGTTCTATATAAGCATCAAAATTTGAAATCATTGATTGAAAACTATGAACTTACCATATGAAGGATTGCTGATTATTTGATTAGAGGAACTGATACACTTTTTCATCATCATATAACTTGCTTGGCCACTTGTCAACGATGTGCCTCTTCTGAATTCTAATGATTAAAAACAAAAAAAACAAACAAACTAGTAAAGAGCCTTGTACTCATCACACTAAGAGAAACCCAAAGTGAACAAACAAACCCAAAGTGAACTTGCCCTTTGCAAATACTAAGAAACTTGAGGAATTGAGAGTGTCCCCTGGTTTGAGTGTGTCCCTTACTGCCCCATGACAAGTCCACAAGATTGCAAAATGAGGAAGAACAAGTTGAGACTGCAGATAATTAACCATGTAATTAATGACCACAACCATAATGTAGTAATGTACTGATTACTTTCTCAAAGCTAGTGATGAAATATTACCCAGTTCATTGTTCGATTAAGAACCTAAAGGGGACGGTGCTGGGGTTATCCACTATTTCTAACCCAAAATCAGATAAAGACCCAAAGGCAAAAGATAATTACACAGATGACACTACTGGAAATATGCCCACCACACAATTCATAAATCAGTCATAAGAGAAAATGCATCCCACTGTAAATTTTCAGCCATATTTATACCCACATTACAGGCAAAATATTTTTCTACAGGATCATATTACACTCCACCATGTCTTATTTTCCAGAATGACCAAAATAACTAACAAATGAAAACTTGCGTAATTTTTACCCATTAAATCTATTGAGTAGTGTTAAATTACACACAAAATTGTAAATATAGAGAAACTAATCGACAAATGAAAGATCCAAGTGAGAATTACAGAGATAACGTACCTATTAGCTAACTGAAACTGCAATGAACTCATTAGCTGCAGTAGGATTTTGAGAAAGAAGAGAAAGTAATCACTATATTAATTTGATGTATAATTGATTCTTCAGCATCTAGTAGTACCTTTACCACCTGACTCCATAAAACCCCAAAATGGTGATCTCGGAAGCAGAGAATATCTAAATGAAGCAAAGTGAGGATAATATGCAGGACTGTATTTTGATCAACACTCGAAGAAAATAGAAAACATAAAGACAACAAATATTATTTATAATTTTCGCATAGCTTCTCGGCACTGAAACGAGATACTGAGGAATGCTTGCTGGAGAAGACGGACCAAAGATTTACCAGTAGAGACCACGACGTGTAGGAGGGAGCGGCCGTCCTTGTTCTTGAGGGAGAAGGCTGAGGCGAGATGGTTTTGAGTGAGCGATTCGAATGCCGAAGAATGGCCGGGAGGTAGATCTGCTCCAGAGAGGAGATCTTGCCGTCTTTCATCAAACGGCCGAGCTTGGTCACAGGGACCCATTTCTCTTCCTCGTCACAGCGGCCAGCACCACGATGCCTACCACCGCGACCTCCGAATCCGAGGCTGAAGAGCTTGCGTCCTCCATGCTCACAAGCGGCGCCACCACCTCTTTCAACCATTTTCTTTTGCGGTTTGGGATGTAGAAACGAGAGAGGGATAGATAGACGGGAAATGCTAGGTCAAAATAGCAGAGAGGGGGAGTGAGAGTTTTGGCACATTTCACTCCGCGCTCACTTAAAAAAAATGAGCGCCTCCTGTTTTTTTTCTATTTTTAGGTTCCTGCAGTTTTCACAATTAAATTTTTAAAATCGATAAATTTGACGACTGATATTATAAGTGACAATTAAGATTGATTATTTTCTCAATCGATGTCTAATCTACCTATTACATCAGGCATATTTTAAACTGATTTCTTAGGAGCGATGTTATATCCAGGTATTCTAGTAGTGGGCGAGAAGATTTTGCAACAACAAGCACCACAACACCGCTTTGCCTTACATATCTCTTCATCTTTTGCTCCGCTCTCTATTTCAACCACTTGGTCTTCATCTTTTGCTCCACTCTCTATTTCAACCACTTGCACCCCTTAACACAATTACAAACCAAATGATCAAGAATAGCAATGCGTTCATGACCAAAAACAAAAACAAAAAAAGCAAAAACCCTTCAAGTGCGTTGGATCGAGTTGCTTTTGAGTCGACGCGCAGAAATCCAATCTTAAAAATTTATTTTTGTTTCATTAATTTGTATACTAAATCGCATAATTAAGTAGTGAATTGAGTATCTAAATTCTTTCTTTTTTGACAAAAGTGAGAATTGCAACTGTCCCCTCTGAAAATGAGGAATGACTACTTGAGCAACATAACTCTCTTTCCCAGTTACTCAAAGATGAAACTGTACGTTTGACAAAAAAAAAAGTGCTCGAAGTCACTACTCTGAGGATGAATTAACACTTTATTTTGTGGTATAGAATAAACCGTTCTTGAAAAATGGCGTGCAAATTGTAATTAGCCATGCATAGACTTAATTAATTACCCGTAGGCTGTGAACTATCCACAGGCCGTGAACCTACAAACAATTCGCGAATCTGGGCAGGCGTGCCTCGGACCCCTATGGTCACCTCCATTTGGTTGCTATTAGCAGCCCCAACCCTGATCTCCTGCTGCATGCATGCATTGATAATGAAAACCCAAACAAACCAATTCAATAACACTAACAATGTAAACCAATAATCACACATTAATTGATAGAATTGAGACTGAAAGACAACTAAAACATAATTGGTGTTCGGAGTGGACTCACGTTGCCCATTCTCGGTATTATTTGCTGCTTCATGTTCGAATTCCACATTAACATACGTCTTTGAGCTCCCAGAAATCGATAGACCAGCCAGTTCGGATGGATTTGCTATATAGAGCCAGAAACCGAACGACTTCTGTATGGCAATTAACAGGCAATTTGATTGAAGTTTCATATCAAGTAGTCCACGAGTACTGATATGAAACGTGCACTTTTTTTTTCTTGCCATGCAGGACGCCCATCTCAGATAGGGATATATGATTCAACTGCCACCATACAATATATACATTTTTCATTTTTGGGTTTTTAGCTATTGAATGGAAGAGGGTGACTGTTGATTATTCTAATTAAACGCGTACGTGTAGTCAACTTTTAAGAAAATAGCTAGTCAACTTTAGGGTTTAGGGGAACAAGTGTGGACTAGCTATTTTAGAAGAGATCATGTCAAAAACTCAACATAACCTCCCTTAAAAATCAAATATCCGAAACCTGAAATTCACAATTCAACACTTCAAATATATCAACAAAACCAACCAAACACCTGAGCCTACGTGCTCGCCGGTGAGAATAATTCAACTTCCACAGTTAAACAGAATTTCGAATTATAAATCTCTTCGGTTATATACATAACTGAAACCTCAAGTATCAGAGCATCTAATAAAGTTTACGATAATACAAAATTAAACATAAGTAGGTTACGCTATAACCTACGAGAATGGGAAGATGGTGATTATGCCTCGACTTCGACTTGTGACCTCAGTTAGTTAGTCTGCAAACTGGACGTTTGAAAACAGAAATGCCCAAGAGAAAACATTTAAAACATTAGCGTGAGTGGACAAAATAAAAGTTTAATAAAATAATTTCTGTAATGTTTTCTCTCGAGAAAACCATGTCTCAAAAGGAAATAAAATTACCTAAATTGGAAATTACCTAAATTGAAAACTGAACTAGAACTGGAGATGATGACTAAGAGGGCCTACCACGTTAGTCATCGATGACCAAGGGGGCCTACCACGTTGGTCATCTGACGTCTGGGGGAAACTACCAACGCCAGACGCCACTACTTGAGGGGAACTACCACGTCAGGTAACTATGCATGCACATAAACAAAATAAAAACCTCCAATAAAGTCAAGACTTAACAATGAATAAGAATATTTCAAACTGATATGAGGCAAAATGAATCAAATACTTCCGAAACATAAAGCGATAAACTTATTTGATTGAAAACAAAGTCCACTCACAAGAACCGGCTAAGACTGGTGTCCGTCGTGATCCTCCTCAGAAGGGTAATCCTGTCGTCCTCATGAATAAGACCAATTATGATAATTAATAACTATTTGATGGCCGAAACTATAATTCAATAATTAAATCCTTGAACCGATTAGGGTTTTTTCCTTGATAAACCCAATACTTCAAATTCACCGATAACTCTCAAACTTCAACTCCCCACAATATTTACTCATCGATAAATCTATTATCCAAAACACTCGGCGACGATTTCAAAGATCGGATTGTCGTGGTTCGATAAATCGAACTAACGTAAACTAATTTATCTGAATTCACAAATCGTAAATAACCTTTAATTAACCAATTGGCCTAATTCTAAAGATCCAACCGCACAAAATTCTCAAAATTAATATCTTAACATCATACACTAATTCGGTGACCATCCAACGATCACACAGTAATCAAAACCGTAAATCGTACGATAACAAACCTAAATTAATCGGATAAAATCTCAAACTTCGATAATTTCCCACAAACCATATACCAACATGATCGTAATAAAGAATACATGCTATTGAGCTAAAATGCACCACCAAAAAAGGTCGAACGCGCCGCCACAAGCGGCTGCGCGTGAGTCCCACGCGCCGCCGGTCAATCACCTCCGATGGCGATGAAATTTTACCAGCCTGTACACAATAACATAATGATAAACTTTTATACTTTCCACTAAGTCCGAACCAAAGCGGAAATGCTTTACATGCTATTGAGCTAAAATGCACCACCAAAAAAGGTCGAACGCGCCGCCACAAGCGGCTGCGCGTGAGTCCCACGCGCCGCCGGTCAATCACCTCCGATGGCGATGAAATTTTACCAGCCTGTACACAATAACATAATGATAAACTTTTATACTTTCCACTAAGTCCGAACCAAAGCGGAAATGCTTGAATTTTCCTCAGAAGCTCACGGTGGCCGGAACTTTGACTACTCGATTCTCCTCCGTCCGACAACCAATAAGGGTGAGACCCGTGGCGTTGGGTTCGTAGTGAGGAGGGCCACACAGCCCAATAGGTTTCATCGATCGAATGTGCTGGATTGCAGGTCAGGATGATGAACAGTTTCAGCTAAAATTTCGGATTCTTCTCTTCTTGATTTCTCCTCCCACATTGAAATTTGAGGCTAGAAGTGGGTATGAGATTGAAGAGGAGGAGGAGAAGACGAAGAATTTGGGACCGGTTTCACGGCCTGAGGTGGCTGGACGGCTGAGAAACAAGTCGTAGAAGGGCCTGAAGTTGTAAGAGAGAGAGAGAGAGAGAGAGAGAGAGAGAGAGAGAGAGAATCGGGAGGGTGGAGAGAGAAACAAAAATCTGTAATGAAAATTTCCATTTCGGGAAATTTCCTTAAATATTAGTTTTCCGAAATAGTAACTCTCCTTCTATGAACCATAACTCTCTCATATGAAGTCTGATTTTTACGTAGTTGATGTCCATGAACTCGGTTTATCGCGCTCTATTACTTCCATGAAGAAATTTTATTCAAATTCTTAACGAACAAAAAGTCACCCCGAATGCCCCCTAAAAGCATTAACCGAAGCTCAAAAATGAAAATTCCACTAATTCACCTTAAAACTAACTAGTACCTTGAAAGACTTTGGTCCGGGATATCACACATAATATATTATAGGATTAAATTTTTGTTATTACCCTGTACGTTAGTGATCTAATCAGTTCAGTCCCTAAACTTTTAATTTCATCAAAATAACCTCTGCACTCTTAATTCTTATCCAATAGGTCTATTTAGGAAAAGGGTCGGCCTAACCCTTTAGGGCTAGGGATGGGCTAGGACCGAGCCTAGTCAAAGTCAACTATAGTTAGGGCCGGGCCTAGGCTTCAATATTCAAGCCTCAGCCTGCCCACAGGCCTAGGCCCTTGCGGGCTTTGAGGGCCGGGTTGGAAGGCTTTTTTTTTTTTTCCTTTTTCTTTTCCTTCTTCCTCTTATGGTCTCACCCAAGAACAGACTCTCCTTCCTTCGAACCACTCAGAGCCCATCGACTCTCCCTCTCCTTCGAATAACTCAGAGCCTAGGTTGTTGCTCTCTTCTCTCTTCATCTAAAGGCATCCAAGTCTCTATCGTCACAGATTTCTCTCAGTTTGGAACCCAGTTTGGTAGTACTTGAAGTCGCAAAGTCATGAAGACTACTCTAGCAAATCGAGCAAGAGACTAAGATGAAGAGAGAGAGAGAAGAATAGATTTCTCTCAGTTTGGAACCCAATTTGGTAGTACTTGAAGTCGGCAAAGTCGCGAAGAAGAAGAAGAAGAAGAAGAAGAAGAAGAAGAAGAAGAAGAAGAAGAAGAAGAAGAAGACTGAGTTGCAGAGCAGTAGTCGTGAAGAAAAACAAATAAAGAGGATAAAGTAGGGTGGGTGAGAGAAAAGAGAGAAGAGGGGAAATAGGGATGGCAATAATGCCCGCGGGTTCGGGTACCCGCTGAAAACCGAACCGAATGGGTCGGGTTTAAACCCGAAAAATGGGTATGGGTTTGGATTCGGGTTTTTTTAAAAAAACCCGTAGCGGGTTCGGGTAGGGTATGGATATGGCACACCCGAATCCATACCCTAATCCAAACCCGACCCGTTTTATATTAATATTTTTTTATTTGTATATTTTATACATAATATATATATATATATATATATATATATATATATATATATATCAGCGTGCGTCATGGCTTCATGCGTGCAGAATATTTTTTTTCTATCCCTTCAATTACCAATGGTTTATCCCAATTCCCATACAGGAGTGCAGAAAAAAATTATCATTGTCCCATACTTCCTCAATTCCCATATCTATTCAATTCTAAATTTCTGATTCCTCTTCAATTCCCAACTTCTCATGTTGGCCTGCAGAAAAAAATTCTCTATCTATTCAATTCCCATGCTGGCGTGCAGAAGAAAATCTGAAAATTCTCTCTATGATTCTATCTGTTCAAGGCTTCAATTCCCAGACTAGCAGACTAGCAGACTCCTTCAATTCTCTATGGTTTTGTTATTAGATGAAATCTCTGAAGATCCTCAAAGTTTTGAAGAATATGATGTATTTGACAACGATGTCACCGACTTAACTGAGGTAATAATTGTACATTTCTTTTTTGAACCAATTGTATATAAATTTCAATATGTAGATAACAAAACCATTCATTTTACTAACATGTTTTTTCTTATGTTGGTTCAATTTGTTTTAGGAGCCCCTCATTGATGCAGAGAACAACACATTTGTTCCAGAAAATCCATCACTCTATCTTTAAAGTTTTTATTAATTATGTAAATTTTATTTGGATTGAATTATTTATGAGAGTTTGAACTATTGATGTTTGAACTATGTATTAAGCATTTTGAATTGTTAAGTTAAACTTTTTATTTATTTGGGTAGTTATAATTTGTGAATTCCAGTTATAAGATAAATATTATTTGAAAAATGTTGGCATATTTTTTTTGGAGTTCGGGTACGTTTGGATACCCGTTGGTACCCGTTACCCGATAGGATTGGGTTTGGGTTTTCCCCGAACCCGAAAAAACGGGTTTCGGATTTGGATTTGGGTAGGGTACCCGCTACGGGTTCGGGTATGGATAGTGGAAACCCATACCCGACCCTACCCATTGCCATCCCTAAGGGGAAAGAGAAAGAGAAAGAAAAAAAAGAATAAAGACTTGTGGGTGAGAGAAAAGAGGAGGAGGGGAAATAAAAGAGAGAAAAGAGAGGAGGGGAAAGAGAAAAGAGAGAAAGAGTGCACGTGGATGAGAGGAAAGGAAAGAGAGATGGAGAAAAAATACATAATGCACGTGGGGTGAGAAAAAAAAAAGTAGGGCTCATTAGGGCCGGGCTCAAATGGGCGACTTGGGCTAGGCAGGGCCGGGCTGGGCTTCAGAAGCATTATCCATAACCTACCTTACCCTACATAGGGCTGGGCTAGGCCTGGCCGGGCCAGTTTCATTATTGACGATGGGATTAGGGTTAAATGATGAGGCTTAATTTAGGACACTTGTCGTCTATCATGAGTCGACACGTGTCATTTCTATTTACATTTACGCTTATTATTGTTAAACATGTGTCATAAATTGATCTTTTAGATGAGAATTGAGAGTGTAGAGATTATTTTGATGAAATTAGAAGTTCAGAGCCTAAACTGATTAGACCTCTAAGTACAGGATAGTAACCAAAATTTAGTCCTATTACTCCTATATTATATTCCATGCTAGCTAAAAGGCCTTTAACATTTAGTACAGTGTAAGACTATCTTTAAGTTACGGGAGTTAATTTTGATCTCAGCCGTCAGATCTGTTTAAATGATCTGATCTAACGGCTGAGGTTAAAACTCCACAACTTAAAAAGTTATGGACTTCCGCACCAGAATCATTAGAATAAAAAAATGGCATACTAAAGTAAAAATTATAATAAAAGACTTTGAATTAATCACAACTGCCTTGGTTGACTCCGGAGCAGATTTAAACTGTATTCAAGAAGGTTTAATACCTACAAAATATTATGTTAAAACCAGGGAAATACTAGCAACAACAAATGGCGGAAAAATGGACATGAAATATGAAATACCCAAAGCCCATGTTTGCCAAAACAATGTTTGTTTTAAAAATCATTCGTGCTAGTAAGAAACTTGACAGATAAAGTAATTAATTCTTGGCCTCCCATTTATTGCCTTATTATATCCCTTTACTACAGAATATGATGGGATAGTCGCCTACCCATTTGATGAACCAGTAAAATTCAAATTTTTATCAAATTCAGAACTTAACACTTTAAAAGTATTCCAAGAAAATTCAATCTCAAAAACTCTCAACCTAATCAATTGCAAAAGTAACCAAATCAATTTTCTCAAGGAAGAAATCAATTATAAAAGGATTGGAAGCCAACTTGAAGACCATGCCCTTGAACAAAAAAATCAAAGCCTTTGAAGAAAGACTTCAAAAAGAAATTTGCTCTGACATTCCTAATGCCTTCTGGCACAGAAAAAAGCACATAGTCAAACTTCCTTACATCAAAGATTTTGACGAGAAAAACATTCCCACAAAAGCACGTCCAATTCAAATGAGTCAAGAAGTTATGGAGTTTTTAAAAACAAAATTACAGAATTGCTTAGTAAAGGAATGATCCAAAAAAGTAAATCCCCATGGTCTTGCCCTGCCTTTTATGTCCAGAAAAACGCTGAACTTGAGAGAGGAGCACCACGATTGGTAATAAATTATAAAC
Organism: Rubus parviflorus; assembly: GCA_029955375.1. Classification (NCBI taxonomy): domain Eukaryota; kingdom Viridiplantae; phylum Streptophyta; class Magnoliopsida; order Rosales; family Rosaceae; genus Rubus; species Rubus parviflorus. The sequence goes on from JARGGL010000010.1 coordinate 5,877,239, forward strand.
CACTAAATTTTGTTTTAGAATGGATAAGATATCATCTTCCTAACAAGCGAGATTTAATAAATAGATTAAATGGTTCAGTTATTTTTTCAAAATTCGATTTGAAATCAGGATTCTGGCAGATCCAAATTAGTGAAGAAGACAAGTATAAAACTGCCTTTGTCACCCCTTTTGGTCATTACGAATGGAATGCAATGTCATTCGGTCTTAAAAATGCCCCTAGTGAATTCCAAAACTGTTTTTACTTTCGTCTCCTGAGTGAACAGTAACTTGTCTGGAGAATAATTACTCATATGGAGAATAAGGATTTTGACTACCTTGAAAGTATTCTCCCTGCGATTCATCAACATAGTCCGCCCATTTCTTCTTTCCGGGAGGAGGAGGAGTGTGACCAGATGATGTTGAGGAGGAGGACGAACCAATATCATCTTCTTCATTTTCATCATTGCTTAGCCTAGCTGCTTGCTCAAGAAGCTGATTGGCTAATTCTTTTAACTCTGCTGACTTGGAGATAGATACTTTGGTCTTCCCTTTGGATTTAGAGGAGTGGGAAGATGTTGGCGACTGGGTGACTGGAACAGAGTGTCTACTTGGTGTTTGAGTGATTGGTTGTGACTGTTGAATTGGAGACTGAGAAGTGCTTCTTCCGAATTCTTGATCGACTTGGGAAGTGATGCTGTCCACTTTGAATTTGTCCCACCATTTTACTGAGAAATGTCTAGATACAAGATTGTCTTTTGACTTCATAATGCCATTTATTTTTTACTATGGTTAAAAACTGATTCAGGTGTTTCCAGTGCTGACCTATTGACTTAGAATAAATGAGAACATCATCTATGTAAACTATGGCGAATTCACTATATTGGTTGAAAATATCATACATAATATTTTGGAATAAAGGAGTACGACTGAATATTATTCCAAAAGTAAACCCAGAAGGACTTGGCCTACAAAATTTAGTAAACCTCATAAAAAATAATTTACAGACAAAAGTAAAATTAAATGTTTTAAATGTAATAAATACGGTCACTTTGCAAATGATTGTAAAATAAAAAATCAAACAATTAAAAATCAGTAATGAAAAACAAGAAAATCTTATCAGAATCTTAGAACTAAGAAACACTGACTCAGAAAATGACGAACAAAGTGATATTTCAGTAACAAGCTCTTCTACCCCTACTGACTCTAAAAATGATTCTTCCCCAGACGTAAATTTTGGTTGCAAATATTCTTATTGTAAAACAGTCAAAACTCTCAATAGAAAAACAGTCAACGTTCTTTCTAAACAAGAAGAGCAGGAAGAATTATTAATGGACTTAATAACAAAAATTGAAAACCCAGAATTAAAATACGAATATTTAAAGAAATTCCGAAAACTTATTTTACAAGAAAATTCTAGTAATAATCCCAAACAAAAAATATGTCTAAACACGACTTTAGAAAAATTCAAAAAACCTAAGGCAGAAGTCACGATTCAAGATCTACAACATGAAATCAAAAATATCAAAGCAGATATCATTTTTCTAAAAGAACAAAATTTAGAAATCAAAGTAGAAAACAAAGGAATAAAACAAGATCTAAACAGTCTCAAAACTGACAAAACCATTGAGACTTTAAATATATATATAGTGTCGCGACTTTAAAGTCTTCAATAGTTTTGTCAGTTTTGAAACTGTCCTAATGCGGAGATGGGATGGTGATTGTCCTATTCTTTTTTGTTCTTAAAATTATTAGACAATTATGTTGTTAGGGTGTCTAAATCATTTTGACGAGTAAGCTTTTCCTTGAGAAAGATTTAGGTTGTGTATAACATTATCAAATTGAGAATGAATGCTTTTTGATTGTACACTAAACCAATATATTTTAAAATAAAAATCGAACCTGGAAAAATATATATTTTGATAGCGCTCCAGGCCAATTGATCTTGAATTTTCGATTTCGTAATTTTAAATGAAAAATCACTTTAGGAAATTTTATCACTTTTAAAGTTTTTAAGATTTTGAATTTTTTGTTTTTGAGAAAATTACACAAATGGTCACTAAGTTATAAGTATGTTATAAGTTATAACATGTTCAATAGTTAACTCACAGACTTTTCAAAAATATCACTTTACTCACTCAATTTTGAATCCGTCTTTTACTTAAATCACTCCATTTATTTTGTCGTTAAAAAATTAATGGAGGGTCATTTTCGTAAACTCGCAAACTTTTCTCTCTCATATTCAATTAATTGAATTTATAAAAAAAACAACCTTAACAAAAAGGTTTAGTGAGGTTCGAACATGTTAATAAGTTAAGTGAAAGACGGATTTAAAAGTGAGTGAGTAAAGTAATATTTTTGGAAAGTCAGTGAGTTAAGTGTCGAACAGGTTATAACTCAGTGACTAAAGTTGTCATTTTTTTTTTTTTTTTTTTTTAAAGGGCTGCTGTGACTGCCCTCAAGTGAGTCAAGTCTTGATTAATGAAACTGTTGAATACAAGGGGGGGGGGACATGGTTGGTCAAATTTTATTTCCAAGGAAGGAGGGATGCATGAGCATATTAAGTAGGGATTGATAAACACTAATTAACGCACTTCACGCGCGATACCCAAAACTTGGTGTCTCTTTCACTCGTTGGTTTTCCTCATCCGGTGGCGCCCCTGCTGGCGAAGGCTCTCAGCCTCGTCGAAGTGTGGTGGTTGCGACCGGACGAGAAATTGGTTCTCTCTAGTGGGCTAGGGTTCTCTTGGGGAGAATAGTTGGTTGTGGCAGCTTCTTTCAGTTTTTTTTAGGGTTTTAGTTTTTTTTTGTTTAAGTTTAATAAGTCCCTACTCTTTTGAGCTAGAGTTGGGTCAAGTTGCAGTGCCATGGATTTGGCATCTTGTTCAAGGACTAATTGGTTTACTTTCGACTCACTATTGTTGTCAATATACTAACGAGCGATCTTTGCACGTGGTTTGGTACGATTGGAATAGGGTGCGTATATTAATATATACACTTACCTAAAGTTAGTTTTTATTCTTTTATTGTTAAAATTAATAAGAAAATTAAGCATTAATTGTGAATTAATGAAAAGTATTAACTATTGTGGGCTAGACTGATAATTGTGTATTAAAAGTTAGTATGTGGGGCCAATAAGCAGACTAAGACTCTTCCTAAACTTGTTCTTAGTTAAAGCTCTATAATTGTTTCAAAGAAAATTTCGGGGGGGGGGGGGGGGCCTGGGCAACTCTGCCTCGATCTACTAAAATCTTTGCATGTTGCGTAGAAGAAATATATAATAGCAAAATAAACGACTCTTATAACTTGAACTTCCTTTATACTATTTATATCTCCATCGACTTTAGGTTGCCCAAGCCAATTGCACTACAATTATGTCAATCATATATATCTTTTTTTATTTTAATTATCCTTTTCTTCGGAAATACCTATTAAAAATAAAATCGACGTCCGTAAAAATGAGGGCCTGATGTAAAGGCCTTTGAGGCCTCTCCTCATGTCCTTAAGACAATTCTTATGCTTAAGCCTCAAGATTTAGATCAGGGTATTGACACCCATAAGGTCCTTGGAACCATCTTGTCATTCTTGGAAGCCCGATTCTGGATGCGTATTTTCATGTGCCCACACATGCCATATGTGACCAGATGCCCCATGACAAATATGTATAAGTCCAAGCGCTATAAGAGTATTAGCTTCAGTGCTCCCTAGGGCTGGGCACGAGCTGGGACGGACCGGGATAGAGGTGATCCGGATCCCGAAATTTATTTTCGGGACGAGACGGGTTTGATGTTTTTCACAACTTATCTGGACCATCCCAAACCCGATCGGAATCGAGACAGTATGGGCTGGGATCAGGATTCAAGCACTTCCTTTTCTCTGGCTAAATCTGAGTTTGTTGGAGAAGGTGGTGGTTTTGAGTCGGCGACGGTCATGGTTTTGAGTCGCGTGGATCCTGTAAACAAATTCAACTTCACTAGAAAATTAAACTTTGTTGAGAATCATAAAGGCAAAAAGAGGGAGGGTTTGGAAAGGAGAAGATGAAGTGTTGTTTGCTCAAAAATCATCTCGGCCACGTGTCACACGGCCGAGGTCTTCTTTTGCTTACACGTGTCCCCCTGCCTTGGTGATGTGTGCGCAAGCGTGCCAACTCGCGGCCGGTAGGCCAAGCGAGGTTTTGATCTAGATTGTTGAAGTTGCGCTCTGATATGACTTCTAATCAAGTGATTGTGGGCCGAGGAAGGAATGATCTCAACCGCAAGGTTCTCTTTGCCTTGATGCAAGGACTTTACACGAATCAGCTTTACCAGCCGAAATTTTCGTGCTGTTTAACTCAGTGAGTGATTGGTGAAGAACATGATGATTATTTTTATCATTTTTAATATATTTGAGAAAAGATAAAATGCATAAAGTAAATAGCAGCAAAGTAGATGGAAAGAAATAGAGTTCATGAATAAACGGTGCAGAAAAATAAATCGCAAGTAAATGAAATACAGGTAAATAAAGTGCAGGAAAGTAAAGAGCAAGGAGATAAACTGTAGGAAGATAAAGAACAGGAAAATATAAAATTGCAGAAAAGATAGAAGAAATACCGGTAAAGAAAGCGATAAAGGTATCAAATTAAATGCGATAAAGATAGTTGTAGATGTTGAATTGCGTTATATTAAGAGGTTTTTGTGTTGGTCCGGGAAGCTCTAACAAGGATGTCTATGGTCCCCTTTATAGCGAAATGAAGTACTGAATACAGGAAGAAATTTAATCCCGGCTTTAATTGCCGTATTGATTACAAGAATAAAACTTAAAACTTTGAATTCATTTGACACCCTTACATAAGCTGATAATCCAGACTTTTAAAGCTCTTAAGGCTCATTTAAGCCAAATTCTCCAAATCTGGTGACATTGACCTCGAATGCATAACTCTCTCGTAAAGTATGAGCTGACTCTTGATGGCTCTTTATGGACTTGATTATCTCTTTAATAGTCGGCTTGAATCAAGGTTAGTTGACCCTAATGGGTCATTTCACTGAGCTGAGGTAGTTCCCTCGATCGCAGCTCAACGAACTTGGACTTGGCCCAGCAGTCTTCATTTTTCTTCCACGTCAACAACTTTCTTGTAAGCCTGGCCTATATGTCTGTCACGTGTGCCTTGCCAAATTTAGGTTAAAAAACGTATAGAAAAGAGAAGGAAAGGATTGATGAGATTCAAAGGCTTAAGAAAAAGCGTGAAGAGGGAGGGCAGCTGATTTGCGTTCAGGAAGTTGAATCAGCTATTGCTCAGATTGACGAAAGCACAGATGAAAACTTCATGGGGGTTAGACGGGTAGTTTCAGACAGAGAAGAGAAATATCAAGAGATCGAGACATTGGGAAGAGAGAAAAGAGAGAACGAGACAAGGAGAGAGAAGTGAGAAGAGAGAACAGAAAGAGAAGAGAGTCAAGAGTGTAAAATATTGGGCTAGGCCTAATGGGCTTTAAAAAACAGAAATAAAATTAACTTTCAGGACGGGACGGGTCTTACGGGATATCAAAATCAAGACGGAATGAAACAATAAAATTTAGTTTTCAATCTCGGCCCGTCTCGAGGCAGGACGGTTCGGAACGGGATTTTCGAGATTTTGTTCCCAGCCCTAGTGTTACCAAATTGTCATCTGGTAAAATTATTTGAACCTAAATTTGACAAAGTCCATGTGGCAGACAGATAGTCCGGCCCATAAGTATGCTTTATAAGAAACGTGAGGCATGGCTAAATGGTGGGTCGTGAGAAAACCATCCGTAGCCAAGATCAAGTTGCCGAGTTTCGGTTTTCCTTAGCCAAGGCTTGGTTAACTGCGAACCAATTATTGTCGAGGTACAGCTAACCCTAGATACAGTTTGGCTAACCATAAGGAGATGCAGCTAACCCTGGCCAAGGTTTGGCTAATTCTAGCCGAGGTGCGACTAACCTTGGCCAAGGTTCGGTTAAACTAGCCGATACTTGTAATAGTCGAGGTTTGGCTAATCCTAGTGAAAAGTTTTAGTCGAGGTTCAGCCAACCCTAGCTGAGATCAGTCATACGTGAGAGAAATTGAGCATCCAAAGCCGTTATAACAAAAAGTTGGAGAATTTAGCTTCAATGAGCATTAAGAGCTGTAACGTCTGAATTTTCAGTTTATGTAACCGAGTCAAAGGAATTCAACTTTTAAATTTTTTTTTGTAATTAATATGGTCTCGACAATTAAAGCCGATATTGTATCCTTTTATTTTATACTATAAAAAGGACCATAGCCAACTTTGTTACAGGTCCCCGACCAAACACAAAACATATTTCAATACAACACAAATCAACATTCTCAAATCTCTATCAAATCTCAACACTGCGAATTTACAATATTTTTATCGCTTTCCTTATATTCTTGCAATTTACTTTTCTGCAATTTAGTTCCTACACTTTATTTTTTTTGCATCTACATTCTTGCTCTTTAATTTATGCATTTTATTTTATGCAATATATATTGCGAAAATAACAAAAAAGGATACATTCTTCAGAGCGTCTCATAGTGAACTATTTGTGAAAACGTTGAAAAGTCCTTACATGCTAAGGTAATACAACCATATGGCCAAGATCATTCCTTCTTCGGTCCACAATCGCTAGATTAGAATGATCAGATCCAAAGAGCAATCTAACAATCTAGAACAAAACCTTGCTTGGCCTCCCGGCCGTGAGTTGGCACGCCCTAGCACACGCTACCAAGACAGAAGGACATGTGTAAACCAAGAAGCCCTTGACCATGTGACACATGGCCGAGATGATTTTTGAGCAAAACTATATGATCGAAATAGTTAAGAAAACAATATGGCTTATTGGCTGAAACACCCCATAACCATATTTTCAAATTTCACTTGCTAAATTGCACACCAACTTATCAATATCATCCAACTGCTCACTAATTTTCCCAATCCTGCTAATGTTCCCAACTATGTTGATCTAATAGACTTTCGTCCAATTTTATCACTAAATGTCCCGAAAATTATTCTATGCACGGACCGTGCTTTTGCACGGACAATCTCAGTCGTTTAAATGAAGGCCCAATTTTTTATTTCATCACAGCCGTCCTTTCATGATAACGGACGTTATGTCCACAGTTAAGGGATCTCGATGATCTCTCAGTCGAGGATTGCGGGCTTTCTAGCTGGGCCGGCTCTGTCGTAGGATTAAGGACATAATCTGGGCGGTGATCTTGATCTTCAGTCTTAATTCTTAAGAGAAGGAGCCTCTGTTGATGGAAGAGCTTAGGAAGCTTCAAAAATGGCAGTGCTTGCTGCAAATCCTGCTGTACAAGTCGAAGATCTCCAGCACGCAGATCATGGCTTCGAAAACCAGATCCACCTCGGCTGTTCTGGGGTTTGGCTTGATCTGTAGAAACATGGCTTCCGTTAACCTCCAAATCCCTCCACTTCCACAGATCGATCACCATCGCGTCCGTGTTGAAATAGTAGTGATGACGCAGCGGAGGTCGTCCCGGCAACCTTGAAGGCGAGTGGTAGCATTTTCCCTTGCCTTGCCTACGAACGCCCTTAAACTCCAAGCATCTACCTCCAGATCAAGTAGAATTTCTACGAACGCCCATAAATTTAATTAAGCTATGTGGGATCTTAGATCTTTGATCTTTGATCTTAGATCTCAATCTTCTCACCCCCGTGCGGCACGTGTGTCACCGTTAAACTCTAACGGGCACGTGATGAGCATGCTACATGTTCAACTGCACGTTCCGTGCACCGAATCCGCTCCGCTAAATGTCCTCATGTGCCAAACAAGTGAGGTGATATTTTCATCTTTTGACATTCTTGTTAAGTTTAATGTAGATAAGTACTAAGCGACTGAAATTGGACGAAAGTTATTAAATTTAAGAAGATGAGTACGTTGACAAGAAAAGTAATGTCTAATTTGGTGAAATTTAAGTGATTGTGAAATTAGACAATGGAAAAAAAAAAAATTATGTGGCCATTTTGGCCATTATGCCAAAAATATCCATAGTTGTACGTTCGAAAGAAAGAACATTAATTAATTCAGTGAGATTACATAGATTGACAATTACCATTTACCAGAACTCAGCAGAATTTCTATACCATACTTTGCGTAGTGAATTGGCCGGGTATTCCGGTAAGGCCTATAATGGAATCGAACTATTCTGTGTGCATCCCCAAAACAAATTATAAAAGCAAAGGTGATGTTTGAGTGCACACGGCCATTCCCATGTGAGACTTTAGGTTTAACCTAGACCGAACTGCAATCTCCGTTCAAGGAGAGGAGAGACATAGATATACTATCTCTGTCTGATTGTACGTAGGTTCAGACATACAGCCTAGCTTGGCTCTTGTACTCTATACGTACCGGCCAGCCTACCTCTATCCCATTGTTTTGCTCGTCTTGAATCGAATATGAGCGGGTGAGTGATTTGGAAACCCTACCCTGAAGTTGAACCCATCAGGTCATCGATCACGTACGTACCCACCAGTACCCACCAGTCCACTTTTTCCCCAGATATAAAGAAAGGAGAGAGAACCGCATGCCCAGTCCCATCTGTCCCATTTCAGGTGGAGGGTCAGGTAGACGACGATACGTGGCAGCCTCTGATTACTTCGGACATGAAATCCCACGTGGTTGGGGGTTTTCATCACGTGGCCCTGACTTACTAAGCAGTCTTTTGATACTTACTAGTAGTGTCCCAGCCCCCTGCCCCTCTCTAGCTATAAGTTATTGTTTTGGATGATACATACGTACCAAAAATAATGGAGCTAGCTAACTAAGTCGTCAAATCCTTATCTGATCCATATATTATATAATAATGGGGAGTACCAGAGAAAAATTAAAGCTTAGGGCTTTGCCTTTATGTTCTTCTCTATCCCCATCGAACATCGCCTTTGCACTGTTGTTGTTCTTGAAACTTGACGCTTAAACAGTATAATACCACATGAAATGCCTGGTTGCCTTAATTTGTGGAATTAACTATCACTCAAACGTGTTAAACAGGATCATTATATGATAGGTAGGGTCTAGTGGTCTGAATGGTATAAGTTATTCATGTATGAATCATATGAGAAAAAGTGAATCATATCAGATATTGTTTGATCATATATTATTCTGATTATGCCATGTTTGACTAATAATTGAATAAACTTAGTAGAAATTTTTATTTTATGAAAATTATCATTAATTCAAAAAGATAACATATTGTCGGTTTGGATTATTAGATTGCATTATGGACTGGGTCCACTTGCAATGTGGTTCTCATTAAAAATACCCATCTTTTAATAAAAACAAACTTAAACCTTAAAACTTAATTTGTATTTAGTCATTTTTGAATTTTGAATTAAAATTTTGATATTAACAAGAATTGCTCTTTTTGTTGTTTCGGCGAAAAATGAAGAAGAATTACTTTAAGCAAGAATGAGAAACCGTGTAGCAAGTCACATCAAACTAACAGAAGTTATCCGGTCTGTGTGTGTGCCATTTTTCTATCGAGAAATTTCAACTCTATGATCTGCCTATAAATCCTCCCAAGTTCTAGCACTTGGGGAAGTATCAACATATATGCCAGATACATAGTAGATAATCGACTGCGTTTGAAGCTTTGCCAATATGTTAGTTTATCTGCATTTGCACCTGCACTTGAACCCAGTTCTTCATTTCTTCCTCTGGTTGCTTTAAACAAGCCAAAGCCTTCAAAGCTAAAATATGAGCTTGGAAGAATGGCAGAGGCTTAACGTACCAGGAAAAAGAAAAAGGAAAAGGGGAAGAGAAGGAACTAAGAGAGAGGTGCAGGTGCAAGTGCAGGTGAATGCCATCTTGGTTCTCTTGAACTCAAAGCCAGTTTCTGTTTAGGTAACTCTTCAGAGTAGGACTCTCTCCTAATTATCCTTTCTGTCAATCATCTTGTCCTTTGGATAAGTCTGTAGACTTGATAATGCTGCTGTGTAGTTAGAGTTCAAATATGTTTATACTTGTTTATTATATACAGATGCATCTATTGAGATAGACTCAATCTTATTGGCTAAGCCAAACCTGCTGTATATAACTTACGTTTACTATTCCATGACATTATCAAGTTCCACATTTCTACATGGTATCAGCTGCCCTCTCTGTCTAACGACTTGTACCTTTTTCCTATTTTTCTCGATCCTCGATCATGGCTGCTCCTACAACTTCTTCCCAACTCCCTGGCCTAAAATGTCGCTCATTTCCTCAAGCTCACTGAAACAAATTACCTCCTTTGGCTCAAGCAGATGCGCCCCTTCCTTGTTGGCCATAACCTGTGGCGTTTTGTTGATCTACAGTAACAAACTAATCCCTCTCATACCAAAGAATCACCCGGCCATTTTGAAGGTACCAAATCCTTGCATCCCTTTCTCAATTTCAGTGAGATATATGCAGTTGAATAATCAGCATGCTGAGAGGATTTGAGTAAGATAGATAGATATATATATATATATATATATCTGTGTGTGTATACCAATTGAAATGTAGAAGTCACATTTCAGATATTTCATTTGGGCTGAGGTAGTGAAGTAGACATAATATATGGTCGTCAAAAAGATATTAACATTATTAACTTTGAGAATAAATTTTTGATCCTCAACGGCATGCACCATATCTATTGAGCAATTAATTATCTGAGGTGAACTAGTTAATTAATTTTTCAAAATTAGTTCAGATAAAACAAGTGAAATTTATAGCTCGATTTGTCATTCTTATTAATTACTATCGCTAGCTTGATGATGATGTGCTACTTAATATATATAGATTTTTTTTTTTTTGAAAGAAAGTGAATAAATTCATTGACTACGAAATATTACAATCCGAAAGAAGAGCTTCCTCCACAAAAGAAGGAGGATTAGAAAAAAAATATATTGAGAAATCTATTGCTAGCAGCCTCCTTTGCCAGAAGGTGAGCTACACAATTAGTCGTGCGTTTCACATGGCGCAAAAGATAACCAGATGAGAGGCTCAAAGCAAGCCGGAGATCATCAATCAAGAAACCAAACTCAGTAGTTCTTTTTTTTTTTTTTAAGTTTGAATGCTTATCATCGGTATTTGAATGCTTATTCTTTTCTTTTTTTTAGTTTGTAGTTCTTCTCTTAATGGTTTTTGGGTTGATATTTTTTTTGTTTCATCTCATTTGCTTGTCACTTGTAGGAGATGGAGGGTGATATAGTTATGTTTACCCAATAATATTTAATGGGTATTGTTATTAACACACCCTAAAGTGTTAATAACACACCCCTCTTTAGGGTGTGTACACTAAAGAAAGAAAGAGAGATAGAGGAACACTTTAGGGTGTGTTAATAACAACACTCTATTTAATTTATCTATAACTTGTTGATGATATTGTAACGCCCCAAATTGCACCTCTTCAATTTAAGCACGTTACAGTGCCGCAAACCTTTAAAACATAAGCCAGATTAACCAACTTACATTTTAAAGAGCCGCACGGCAATTTTGTGTATAAAATTCAATAAGACGTAGTGGAAACGTAAGAAATTACTTTTAGGTGTAAATAATAAAATTCATAATTCAAATTGTTCATTTAAAAATTTAATTTAATAAACGATTGACTGAATAACGAACCAAAGATCAAGAGGTTCAATAATACAAATTTTGAGACAGAGAGAATTAAATAATTTGAAACCTGACACGTACGTAATCAAATAAACATCATTGCACACCCAGCTCCGTCCAATTATTGTCCCGATACAATGCACACAGTACCTGCATCCAAAACTGTTGTAGGGATGAGCTTCGTCCTCGCTTGCCCAGTAGAGCTCAACCCCAGCTAGGTTTGAAAACAAATATATAAACATATATATATATATAGATGCCGGCAAGCAAGTGAAAACCATATACATATAGATAGAAACTGCACAACCACAAACTTTGTTTTCTTTTCAAAAACAAATATAATTTGGGCCCAGAAAACAAACCTGATGACCGATCACTATGCCAACTACATCCTTACCAAGATTCATGTCATAAAACGGCAAGGAGTAGAGAGAGTGTCCATTTATTCCATACGGCCTAGATCTAGTGCCACACCTCAAAGGATGTCAGACACTATTCCGTCCGTACAGCCCCTCCGGAGGTTAAGGGATCGAAACCCAAGGTAGTCACTATGCTCCACTCACTCTCAGGTCATCAAACAATAACTCATACACAATCAAAAATAAGCATGGCGTGATAAAATCATCAATAGATTTATATCTCCACTAAAACCATGCAATTTTTCACACAATAATATTTACTTCTAATACATGCACAAAAAGCACTAACTGAGGCAAAGTCCAAAGTCCTCTACCTGGATTCTGAAGTTTTAGCTCCAATTGCTAATTCAGGCCAACACCACCACCAAAGCTCACACGTTCCGAACAACTGGAGTCCTAATCCGACAATAACAACATTCGAGTGTTAGTATAAATTCCACTCGATAACACTTAACAATATTATTGAATCCGTTTGATTCATTTCTTCCGAGAGTGGATTCCTTCTCTTATTGGGTGTAATCCCGTTAATTACTCTAGTCACCCAAATGCATTTCTTTTAATTCATTCTTCAGTTTATGTCAAATTCACTTGACAACACAACTTAAATCAAAGTCCATTTCTTATTCACTTTCACAGTAGAAAGCATGTAACCAACTTAATACTATTTCCTCAAAACTTTAATTTTCTCTACTGACTTTAGCTCACAACCAGAGTCGGCTCTGAATAGGTGCATAGTGTGCGATCAAACATGGCCCATATGTAATATAATAATGATATCAGAAGTATTGGGCCCTCTCCTATCTTCCTATCTCTGTTTCTTTCTTTCGTTCGGTGACTTCTGTCAGGAGGACTCTCTCTCCTATTTTTCTCTCTTTCTTTTCTCTTATCTGACTCCCTCTTTTTTCGTTCCCTCTCTTGTTTGTTTGTTTTTTATTTTTTTATTTCCTTTTTTTTTTTATCCATTGGAGATGGGCCGGTCAGGAACCAGCACCCATCTAAGAACACATGCAATTTAGGCCGAAGCCCCCGACGAGTATCCCAGCAGCCCATCCCGCTCACCCATTACCGGGGTATTGCGGGGCCAAGCCTTAATGCCAGACTAATCTCTCGGTCGCTAGTGCACGAACCCACTCACAGCGGAGACTAGTCTCCTTTTTTTCTTTTTCGGCAAAAGTCTCTCTCTCTCTCTCTCTCTCTCTCTCTCTCTTCTTTTTCTTTCTCCCTTGCACTGAACCTAGGTAATTAGATTGGGACACATTCTCTCCTACTTCTATTATTAGAGTAATATTTGAGAAGTTAGATATGATTTGAGTCCAATTAAATAACTTTGTTTTGTTTATTAATCATTAGTTCAGTATATATTTAGGGGTAGGCTAAGGTACGGTGATGTATGTTATACCCCCATTTACAATTTTTTTGAACAAAAAATTACATCTAATTGAACCAAAATTACTACATTGACAACAACGTTACCACATTCGTTTTACACTATTTACATATAATTGAACCAAAATTACAACTTTGACAACAAATTGTTCATAAACTTGTAACAAGGTCATTGATGGAGTAATTACCTCTAATAGAACAAAAATTACACAAAAAAAGACTCTCGTTAGCATAATGACAACACATTTTGTTGTTATATTTGTAAATGGAGGTATGACATGCATCTCAGTATTGTAGAACTTCCCTATATATTTATATATTTTAGTTCAGTATATAAAATTTTCCTAATTTATCTAATTTAATTTTTTTGATATTGAATTATTGGCTTCTTTTGTTGGGATGTCTTTATCATTTCAAATTAAAAGGCTTAATTTTATTGTTGGTTAATTTAAATATAAGTTTAATTATAAATTTGATGACTTCGATGCATATTTTTATTAGTCTTAATATTTTCATATGAGGGCCGCATTTTAATTTTCGCATCGGGCCTCCAAAATGTTTGAGACGGCTCTGCTCACAACCTTAATCAAATATGAAATAGCTGATTTTCAACCATTCAATCCAATTCACAATAGACCATCGTGAACTTCAATTATCAACAGCAATCACAATTTAGCATAGCTCAACTTATGTGGTTTAGTGGCCAAAATAATTATACCCAAATCAAACCCTTGGAAGTTTAATTTGCTGTGAGGCCTTATCTCCACTTATACCTTATTAATCAATTGTTTGCCTCACACGAGGACAAATAGCTTCTGACCAAAGCTTACTGAATTACCAACTATTCTTCTCAAATATCAAACAATTAACAAAACTCTAGCTTAGCTTAAAATGGAATCAACACAACACCAATCATATCCTTCAATTCCCAGTAAACTTCATCAATTCCCCAAGCCATCAAGTATAACCCATTCAACTTCCATATAATCTGATCATCACTTTGGAATGAAGGTTGTACCTGTGTTGAGTTCCTAGTTGGAACAGAGAGCTTGAACCAAAGCTTCTATGAAACCAAAACAGGGGCACGAATTAACAGAACAGCGTGACCACAAGGTTCTCTTCCAGAGCTTCCAAAGCTTCAAATTCAAACCAAACCAAGTATTAATTAGGCCGGAAAGCAATAAAGTCAGCCGGAATCGCCTCTGTCCACAGTGACTTCACGGTGGCAGAACAATACGTCAATACCCAAAAAAAACAAATCTCCAAATATTGATCCATACCCAAAACTGAATATGCAAACACGTTGAGTTCGACGAGAGGATCAAGATTGATACCTGAACCGAAGCAAAACGTCGCCGGAGTCGCCGGAAAAAGAAGAAGAACTACCGAAGCTTTCCGGCATCGAACTGACGCCGTGAGCCACCTTTAGGATCAGAAATCACCGAGGGATGATTGGTGATGATGAGAGGAAGCCAAAGCCACAAGTTTTGTCAGCCTCCGTGGCCGGAATCGCAGAAAATCAATCGGAGGTACCGAAGCTTTCTCTCTTCGATTCTCTCTCTACAGTCGACTATTTAACGAGCTACAGGCACAGAAAATTTCGCCTAATCGAGACGAAGCTTCCGGTATTTGTTTTACATCGTGAAATGGCCGGAGAAAGAAGACGTGATCGGAGGAGGAGCGGTGGAGAAGTCGCGCGATATGTCTGGTCCTTTCCGGACTGATCAAACTCTACATATATTTGAAACCAACGGTCCAGATCAAATGGTGACTTGATCTACGGTTCAGATCGCTCCAACTAATTTTCCATTTTCACAAAACCTTTTCTTTAATTTCCTAACTTCCGAAAATCACAATAAATAGTTTGGGTGTCCGAGAAATTCCCCAAAAATTCCTACAAACTTGTCGTCACATGTACTTTATTCTCAAGCTCTCAAATTTGAATTACAACTATAAGAATATTTCTGAAAGATTCTCAAAACTCTTTGATAATTATCGAAATTACGAGTTTAATCTTGATTAACTTTCAAATCAATCCCTTAATTTTTTCCGGGTCTCACAGTTTTAATGAGGGGTACTATATGCGAAGAAACATTGTTTCCCAAATTTGCCAATTTCCATAATACCCTTTTGACATTAGAAAAGTTATAAAATAAGATTATTATGGTAATATCAAACTATATTTTTCTATTAAAAATATATATTTTCTGCAAATAACTTCCCAACTGCAATAATTAACTACTATGAAGATAACTTTTCTGCAATTTTTCTAAACTTCCATTCCCCTTTTTAAAACTTTCTTAATTCCTAGGGATGTTAATTGATCGTCTCGTGTCGGGTTCTTGTTGTGTCAAGATATAACCTAACCCATTTAATAATTGTGTTACGTTAGAATTGCAAACCCAAACCCAATCTGTTTATTAAACGGGTGACCCGCCTAACCCGTTTAATAAACATATCATGTTCGATTGAATTCAATGACCCTTTTTAACCATATAAACGGGCTCATCACTTGACACATTTAAGGACATTTCACTGAAAAAGATGCATGAAATCTGAAAAAAAAAAAAAGTATATAACTTCACCAGTTGACACATCTAAGACTTTGAACTCCTAAGGACATTTAACTGACACATTTAAGGATGACCCTTTTTAACCATATAAACGGGCTCATAACTTGACACATTTAAAGACATTTAACTGAAAAATATGCATGAAATCTTGAAAAAATAGTATATAACTTCACCACTTGACACATCTAAGACTTTGAACTCCTAAATACACTTAAAATTACTTATTTTTAATAGATCGTGTATGCGGGTTATATACAACCCGACCTGACTCTCTTAATAAACGGATTACACAGGTTCATTTCGTGTTGACTAGTTAACTTGTAAATGACTCATTTTTTAATTGTGTGGGTTCAACCCGCTTTATTCCGTGCAGGTTTCGTATCGTGGTATCAGGTCATGTTGAAATTGACAGCCCTATTTTTTCTTACACATGCCGAGCATGTGTGGGCCGAATGTATTTTATACCGTAATTAACGTTTCCCCCCTAGTGACCTTTGTGGAGGAGAGATTTTTCAATGCTTCGGTGAAACCACATAAGCCTCTGGGGTCTCATGAAATAATACAGAAAATGTATTTATTAATTAATAATAGATCACGATTGAAAAGTTGAAAAAAAACAATTATTCAAAAATGTACGCATAATATCCTTCATCATCACTTTTGCCAATTATTAGTTCCAATTAACCAGATGGTAATCTTGAACATCAACTCTATTTGACAACCTTAATCTCTTATCATCAGTTGAGCCAATTATAAATCTTCATACTTTTCTGAGGCATAAAATTTAGTACGTATATTCCGTCATCCTTAGCAGACCAATAACACCATCCATCTTTGGAGCACATTTTGAGAAATGACATCTCCTTCCAGAAGAACTTGTACACACCATCATGTTTGGCTTTGTTTAAACCCCAACTCAATTTGCACCAGAGTTCTCCTTTTCCCATAGCCAATGACTAAAAACCGAAACCGGGATGTAAACCGCATAATAATCTCCTTTTTCGATCAAATCGTCAATGAATTGAATATAAAAGTTTGGTTTGCAATGGACCTTCAATTTTTGGTCCCCACTCAACTCATTTTGAATGCGAGCACCGAAGAAAAATAATTCAGAAGGTTTCATAGCAGCAACACATCGAGCCAAACAAGTGTTGAAATTGCAAGTAAGAAAATGGTGCTATTGCAAATGGAGGTTCTCATGGTTTTGGGTTATAGCTTGCTGGATAATTGTATGCAAATGCTTGTAATTCGAAATTTTATAGGTAGAAGCTTTTAGTTGTGAGCGTACCAAGGAGGAAACTTTGACCAATAAATCAAGTAAATTAATTAAATAATTAGAATTTCACAATTGTGATGGTAATATTGAATCAAAAGAGAAACAAGATGTGACAAGGTAACTTTTATCCAAAATTAGAAAGTGTATAATTTATCCTAAATTAGAAATTTTATACAAAATTAGAAAATATGTAATTTTATCAATAATAGTAATGACATTTTCACATGCAATAACTCTAAAAATAAAAATTAATTTCCGGATCTTTCTTGTCAATGTGGCTCATGTCGCGTGTGCAGAAGTCCAAAACGGCTACACGTACATGTATTGGTGGAGTATGCACAAACAACAACTAATGTGGGACATGTGTCAATACGTGATTGATTTTTTTTTTGTAGCACTCCATTGTTGAGTCATCAACTTTAAGGTAAGTGAGAGCATCTCCAATATTTTTGTTTTGTGCAAGCTTCTCCTCCTCCTTTGTGAACTCACCCTTACTCCAAGCTTCAATCCTTGCAATCCCTTGATGCTCATTGTGATTATTATGGTGAGGAAAATTAGATGGAAACCTAGAAAAATAAGTGGGGAAGGTATGGTTGAAGGTGGAAGATGAAGAGAAATATGTGTAACATGCACCTAGAACTACAAATCATGTAGCACATAGATTAGGTGGCTATAGTTTTGATTCAAATGTTCATTCAGAATGGTTTAAGCAAGCTCTAAACTTTATTATGGATGCCCTTATTTGTGATTGTAATCGTATTTGATTGAATAAAATTTCATCATCCCTTCATTAAAAAAAACCCACTATTTTCAAATCTATTTTTGCCCTACCTAAGCCATGTATGGAAAACATTTATAATATCCACGAAGGAGTGAGACACTTAGAGAAGGAGAGAACCACATATATATTAGAGCATCTCCAACAGCTTCCCCATAATTTATTTTTTCTCTAGTTTAGGGGAAAATGAGCATTTTTATGCTCCAATAGCTTCCCTATACTTATCCCTATTTTAGAGATAGTGAGTAGAGAGATAATAAAATTCTCTATATTTACAGCAAACTCTAAAATTATAGGGAAACAATTTATTTGAATCTTTAATGCTCTTCTCTATTCTCTCTCTTCAAATTATATTCATTTGCACCATAAATAATTTGAATACATTTTCAAATAAAAAATATTACCATATTTAATTATAGATAATAAATTATAGAGAATATGATAAAGAAGCTGTTGGAGATACGGTATAAAAATTATAGGGATTTTAACTTTTAATTATAGATAATACATTTTTAGAGAAACTGTTGGAGTTGCTCTTAATATATACTTTTATAACTCTATCTTATATGTGTTTGTCAATTCATTCATTGACAAAAACTATCCCCAGATTAAGATATGAAACAAGAAATGATGTCGATATATTGGTGCTCCAATTGCTGGCCACTAGGTAGTTTTTACTTTTAGCAAAAATGGTAAATGAAGGTAAATGAAGAAACGCTCAAGAAAGAAAAAGTAACAAGAATCATTGCCATGCATTCTAATTGAATGATTACAATCAAGAGTAATGACCTAGTTTTTTTGGTAATGAGGAACAATTGAAATGGGGTGGCCTTTGTTTTCCTTGCTTTGGTTGAATACTTCATCTTCCTCCAATCCTTGCTTTAAATTAGGTTTTAAGAGAAAATTTTCAATGCTACGGTCAAACCACGTAAGCCTTTGGGGTCTCAATCATGAAATAATACAGAAAATATATTTATTAATTAATAATGCATCACAATTGTGAATAATTTATTAATTGAAAAGTTGAAAAAAAAAAATTTAAAAATGTATGCATAACATCCTTCATCATCACTTGCGCCAATGATTAGTTCCAACCAGATGGTAATCTTGAACACCAACTCTATTTGACAACCTTAATCTTTTATCATCAGTTGCGCCAATTATAAATCTTCATACTTTTCTGATGCTTAAAGTTTAGTACGTATATTCCGTCATCCTTAGCAGACCAATAACACCATCCATCTTTGGAGCACATTTTGAGAAATGACATCTCCTTCCAGAAGAACTTGTACACACCACCATGTTTGGCTTTGTTAAAACCCCAACTCAATTTGCACCAGAGTTCTCCTCTTCCTATAGGCCAACGTCTAAAAACCGAAACCGGGATGTAAACCATATAATAATTTCCTTTTCCGATCAATCTGTCAATGAATTGAATATAAAAGTTTGGTTTGCAATGGATCTTCAAGTTTTGGCCCCCACTCAACTCATTTTGAATGCGTGCACCGAAGAAAAATAATTCAGGAGGTTTTATAGCAACAACACATCGAGCCAAAATAAATGTTGAAATTGCAAGTAAGAAAATGGTGCTGTTGAAAATGGAGGTTCTCATGGTTTTGGGTTATAGCTTGTTGGATAATTGTATGCAAATTAAATGCTTGTAATTCGAAATTTTATAGGTAGAAGCTTTTAGTTGTGAGCGTACTAACAAGGAAACTTTGACCAATAAATCAAGTAAAGTAATTAAATAATTAAAATTTCACACTTGTGATGGTAATATTGAATCAAAAGAGAAACAAGATGTGAATAGGTAACTTTTATCCAAAATTAGAAAGCGTATAATTTATCCTAAATTAGAAATTTTATACAAAATTAGAAAGTATGTAATTTAATCAACAATAGTAATGACATTTTCACATGCAATAACTCTAAAAATAAATATTAATTTCCGGATCTTTCTTGTTAATGTGGTTCATGTCGCACTTGCACAAGCCCAAAACGGCTACGCATGTATTGGTGGAGTATGCACAAACAACAATTAATTAATGTGGCAATACATGATTGATTGTTTTTTTTTTGTAGCACTCCATTATCGAGTCATCAACTTTAAGGAAAGTGAGAGTATCTCCAATATGTTTTTTTTTTGTGATAACCCGAATTTTCAGTATTAATTTCTTGTAAAATTTCTAAAATTAATTAAGTGTTGGTTTGAACAATTTCTTGTTCTTGTGACTTGTTTTGAGTTGTTCGTGGATTGAAAGTGTTTCAAGCGAATATTAACTCGAAATGTTTTATTTTCTAGGGGTCAAAGGTTGACTTTTTATTTGTCTAATTTTTTCTGAAAACTTTCTTCACGAAAGTCGTAGTGCACATCGATGCGAGTTCGTAGACATGCGGCACGCTTTATTCCAAAATCGTATGAAAAAGTTATAGTCAGCGGAAGTTTGTTTATTTTTGGAAAAGAGGGAGAAAAGCAAAGAATCAAAAGAGGGAGAAAGAAGTTAGAGAGTGGCTCAATATGTGGTAAGAATGCCCTTGGTAACTCCAAGGCTTGTGCAAACTTCTCCTCCTCCTCTATGAACTCCCCCTTACTCCAAGCTTCAATCCTTGCAATCTCTTGATGCTCATTGTGATTATGGTGAGGAAAACTAGATGGAAACCTAAAAAAATAAGTGGAAAATGTGGTTGAAGATGGAAGATGAAGAGAAATGTGCGCAACATGCTCCTAGAATTAACTACAAATCAAGTGGCACATAGAGTAGTTGGCTATAGTTTTAATTCAAATGTTCATTTAGAATGGTTTAAGCAAGCTCTAAACTTTATGCTGGAGGGGTAGGCTAGGGTACGGTGATGTATGTCATACCCCCATTTACAATTTTTTTGAACAAAAAATTACATCTAATTGAACCAAAATTACTACATTGACAACAAAATTACCACATTCATTTTACACTATTTACATATAATTGAACCAAAATTACAACTTTGACAACAAATTGTTCATAAATTTGTAACAAGATCATAGATGGAGTAATTATCTCTAATAGAACAAAGATTACACAAAAAAAGACTCTCGTTACCATAATGACAACACATTTTGTTGTTATATTTGTAAATGGAGGTATGACATGCATCTCAGTATTGTAGAACTTCCCTATGTTGGATGTCCTTATTTATGATTGTAATCGTATTTGATTGAATAAAATTTCATCTTCCCTTCATTAAAAAAAAAACCACTATTTTCAAATATATTTTTGCCCTACCTAAGCCATGTATGGAAAACATTTCTAATATCCACGAAGGAGTGGGACACTTAGAGAAGGAGAGAACCACACACAAACACACACACACACACACACACACATATATATATATATATATATTAATATATCCTTTATAACTCTCTTATGTGTTTGTCAATTCATTCATTAACAAAAAATATCCCCAGATTAAGATATGAAACAAGATATATTAGTTCTCCGGCCAATTACTGGCCACTAGATAGTTTTTACTTTTAGCAAAAAATGAAGAAACGCTCAAGAAAGAAAAAGTAACACGAATCATTGCCATCCTAATTGAATGGGTCAACAAATTTCCCTTCTGCTCAAGCATGATTACGATCAAGCAGAGTAATGACCTTTTTTTTTGGTAATGAGGAACAATAGGAATGGGCGGTGGCCTTTGTTTTCTTTGCTTCGGTTGAATACTTCATCTTCCTCCAATCCTTGCTTTAAATTAGGGTTTTATTTATTTATTTAAAGGTTGGATAGGTCAAAAATGGGCGATAGATGGACTTGTTGTTTATTGACACTTAGTAGATTTAGCTCTCTCTCTCTCTCTCTCTCTCTCTCTCTCTCTCTCTCTCTCTCTCTCTCTCTCTCTCTCTCATTTTCATTCATGAGAGATTTTTCATTATGACTTGACTATTGCTACGTGGAGTGACGAGCTTGAATCACTTGAGTAAAAGGGATGTTAAAAACAGAACAAAAAATAGATTCAAACCATCGATATTGAATAAAGTCATAAATCCCTTGATATTAATATTCATGTAAATACACAAATCTTGAAATACTTCATTATTAATATTAATTAATATTCATGTATGTTTTTATTATAAATACACAAATCTTGAAACACTTAATTATTATTATTTTTAATTACTAAACATGGTCAAGGTCAGCATAGTACTTAGATAGCCATCCTCTGATGATCTTCACCTCAGTCTTCCTCATCTTGACCAACCATACCGGATCTGTAGCGTTGTTTTCAGAAGCCATATCCAAAGCATGAGCCCCTGTAAAATAAATTTGAGGTTTTTTTTTTTCAAAACATGCATTATATTATATATATAACAATATATAGATGATTTTTTTTTCTTTACCTTTTTCTGTAGTGACCGCAACGATGGTTTTTGATATGCTGTGCAACACCCTGTGCATTGTGATAAGAGTACATGAAATATACAGACGTACAAATTGAGTAATTTAGTTTTTGCTTCTTTAATTTGTTTCTACGACCTAGCTATATATATAACTCGATCAAAGGCTTACCCTCCGCCGCTAAAAGGGTCTCTCAGCCCATTCGAGAATATGATGTTGCTGGCGAATCTTCGGAGGGTCAGTCTGATTGCCTGGCCACCATAGTATGTGGAGACCAGATGAGGCCGAAGACTGACATTATAAATCATGTTGCACAGCATGATATTGCTTGTTAGATTAAATGGCAAAGGCTGGAACATAGTGTCGTTGTTGTTGATGCCCATCGGAAACACTATCTCACTACATGTCTGAAACAAATTAAATGTATAAGATAATTCGTTTCTCGTCGTACGTGCTTTAAATCAAGAATAATCAATTAAGAAAAGAAAATGATAAAACTGAATTGTACGTATGTTGTTTATGAATATTAATTATTACCTGCCAGAACCATCCTTGAGATATTTGGTCTTGACTACTTATGGGTGGAACACCAGTTGAAACAAGCGAATATTGAGCACTAGTGTCAAAATCGTAACACGAGTTGTTTCCTAGATACGCAACCATACTGGCAAAAATTTTCCTAAGTGTAGTCTCATTCGGAGAAGAATGTGTTCGATCTATAGCACCACATATCACCGAAACGGGATATGTTGGTGGATTGTCGTATTGAGCAGCCTCTCTATATAAATCCATGAGAATCGATGTTAATAGTTGAACCAAGCGCAAGGGACTAGAAAAAAAAAATGGAAAACAAAAAAGAGAGATTAATCATCAGATATTTCAAATGTTTCAATTGTAAAAGATACATAAACATGTTTATATTCTTACACATATATATGTCACCAAGCAACATTTAGAAGAATTAAGTTCACATTTTCGTAGACTACCTAGGTACCCAGTCATCCGAAAGAAGATATCACCCAGTTGATTATATATAAGATTGTAAAAATGCAAAACACATTGCGGTCTCACTTTCGGATATTACTTCATAAATAGAAATATATTTGGTATCCAAGTAGCTCATATTATTTGGCATCCAAAATACATAGTCTAGTAATATTCCTAGACAATATATATATATATATATATATATATATATCTTTATTATTTGTTCAATTATATATGTGTATCTAATACGTCATGAGTCATGATGAATCACTTTAGCTGCAGGTAAAACTAGCTTCCTGTACGTAAACGTACATTTGCAAATGAATTATCCAACAACCTCCACTATTTCTTCTATTTGAATAACGAGTCTATTAAATGACTACTAATCCAATTAACCTATATATAGGTCAATTAATATAAATAAAAAATCTATTCATGAAAGTCCAGATCGGTTCTAGTCCATACCGGCAGGTATGGAACATCTTGCTGAGAGATGAGAGTCCATTACGCTGAGAAGCAATTTTATCAATTTCACTCCATGACCTTCTTATAGTTTGGTAACAACTCTCACTGGTGTCCTGCAATTTCAATAATTTACGTACGGACAGTTAACTAATTCGTTTGCTAAATTAAAGTGAAATAATGATGATCAAAATACATATTGTCGACACAGATCAATAAGTAATTAATTATTACTCGAAAATCCTTGCTAACACTGGCGAAGTATTCCTTTTCTGGTGGAATAACAATGTCAGGAGATAAAAGAACTGGGGCTGATGCGACCAGAGCTCCAAGAGCAACATGGGGATACTTTAGCCGAAACCACGAAGCAAGCACTACATGCATATATGTTGAAAAAACAACGTTATCAAAACAATTAATCGACGGACACTTAACAAATTATTGTAACAATTGAGATGAATTAATTAAGAAGCTAGGTTCAGCGCCTAGCTAGTAGTCACTCACTTCCACCATACGATGCACCAATAACAATGACCGGAGAAAGTTGAGCGCCGAGTTGCTGCTTTAAATGTATGAGGATCTCTGCATAATCTGCTAGAGCTTGGGCTGAGTTGAAGTATCCAAGAGTGCTTGCATTTCGAAATGCTTCGTCTCTCGATCCGAATGGTATTGATTCCCCATAGTACCGATGCTGCATACCATTGAAGAGAGATGAAATTAAGATGTACGTACATATAGTTAATGACAATTGATATCTGCAGTAGTACGGTAAGAAAATTAACATAACCCTAGCTAGCCTTTAGTCTTTAGTTTGGATTTATCACCTCTATGATTACGATGAGTGCCTTAAACCGAGGGGCGTTATCAATGACAAACCCGTTTTCGGTGGTTGGATCCACTTCCAAAGGTTTTTCGGGTCCAAGATAAACGAAAATTGGTGCACTAGAATTTGCTCCACCCCAGTACTTGGCGCTGATCAAATACTTCTGCTTGAATGTGGTCTAGCTTTCAGGCCTGTAGTTGAAGTGGTCAAGTGATTGGGTGAAATAAAGTGTTTTGAAATCAGAAACAGAATATGACGATGGGATGGCTCTGGGTTGATATTCATGGCTTCCGAGTGTTTCAAAGTTAGATGGTGTCGCAGAAGCACAGGATGAGAGAATTATGAGCAGAGAAAGAAATGGAAGCAAGGCTAATTTAAGAGAGTACATTGTGGAAGGTTGTGAAGCAAAAGCTTTCTCTAAGGTTGATGAAGATTGTGAGAAGCAAAACACTAATCATATATATTCTACAAATTAAGTACAAGTGTGAACATATATATAATTTCATCATAGATTAATTAACTTTTCAGTTTCACAAAGAAAACGCGTTACTAATGAGCATATTTAGTATTACGCTCATAATCCCAACCATCCTAATTAAGGTTGTTGA
Organism: Rubus parviflorus; assembly: GCA_029955375.1. NCBI lineage: Eukaryota > Viridiplantae > Streptophyta > Magnoliopsida > Rosales > Rosaceae > Rubus > Rubus parviflorus. Next base: position 5,902,498 of record JARGGL010000010.1, read on the forward strand.
TTGTGACGTACAACTGAACTGTGAATTAGTCCAAGATATAAAACAAATACATACACTAACGAAATGTCATGGTTTTCACGCTCATTACCATGTTCTCTCTGTTTGCGATATCTTCTAGTGTGTTTTATAAAGTTTACCATCTTTTCTTAATTTACCCTTGACTTTTTATTTTTTAATTATTAGCAAATACATGTTGTAAGGAATAAACTTTCTATTTTTTCAGGGAAAGAAAGATTTATGTATCAAAATGACGTACACTAGGATAACTGATACATTCAATTCCAATGTCAGAAATAATTACTAATTTTTTTAGAACCACATAAGCGATAAAATTTTATATTACATGCAAATTTGAAAATGAAAGTAACATAACATATAAAAACCATTAAGAAAATGAGAAGGGCATAACATAACATAGTTCTTTTAGAAAAAATGGTAAAAATGAAATGAAATCCTTACAATGAAGTAATATTATTGATAATTTGAATCATGTGAATGCAGAGCACAATTCGTCAACATTGCATGTCATTATTTGACAAGATATTTAATAACAATGTCGATGTCCACCATTGTATACAGCCAAAAAAAAACTTCTAGGTTTAGCAAAGTTTTGAAAATTCAAAATTCCCACAATTCAAGCAATTGCTCTTATAATTAAGAAAGACATTTTTAGTATGTATGACACACACTAGAAATCTTAGTGGAGAAGGAGAGAACCATATGTGTCTCTTCTCTCATTTTGTTCTTGATCTATTTTGTCGAGTCATTCATTACACATTTGGTCGGTAATCACTAATCAGTATATACTATATATCGATCCTTGTAATATACAACGAAAGTTCTTTGGTTGAATAATTGATCATCTCCTTCCCACTTTGAGTTTACCGACCGACATGAATGGGTTGGTACATTAATTTACGTACTTGGTATGCAAGTCTTAATCGATCTAAACGTACCTAGGGGAGATATATTGACATGCAAGCCAAAATGGGAGATAGATTGACATGTTCTTCTTCTAGTTCTATGTGACGTCGATGAAAATTTAACTGGGGCAATGCAATGAGATATGGTTGGTTGTAGCTACAACTCTAGTAATGACATTTTCACATGCAATAACTCTAAAAATAAAAATTAATTTCCGGATCTTTCTTGTCAATGTGGCTCATGTCGTACGTAGAGATGACAATAATGCCCACGGGTTTGGGTACCCGCTAAAAACCAAACCGAATGGGTTGGGTTTAAACCCGAAAAATGGGTATGGGTTTGGATTCGAGTTTTTTTTTAAAAACTCGAAGCGGGTTTGGATAGGGTATGGATATGGCATACCCGAGTCCATACCCTAATCCAAACCCGACCCGTTTTATTTTAATATTTTTATTTTAATATTTTATATATAATATTAATATATATTTATATTTATATTAAAAAAATTAATATCAGCATGCATATGGAGGTATGTGCGTGTAGAAAAAAAATATTTCCCATCACTATATCTTTGAAGCTTTCATTTGCAGAAGAACAATTGAGCTTTAATTTTCATTAATTATGTAATTTTTATTTGGATTGAATTATTTATGTAGTTTGAACTATGTAGTAAGTCTTTTGAATTGTCAAGTTTAACTTTTTATTTATTTGGGTAGTTGTGATTTGTGAATTCCATGTACAAGATGAATATTATTTTTGGAGTTCGGATAAGTTTGGGTACCCGTTGGCACCCGTAACCCGATAGGTGTGGGTTTCGGTTTTCCCCGAACCCGTTAGAACGGGTTTTGGGTTTGGATTCGGGTAGGGTACCCGCTACGGGTTCGGGTATGAATAGTGGAAACTCATAGCCGACCCTACCCATTGCCATCCCTAGTCGCACGTGCACAAGTCCAAAACGGCTACGCATGTAATATTAATATATATTTATATTTATATTAAAAAAATTAATATCAGCATGCATATGGAGGTATGTGCGTGTAGAAAAAAATATTTCCCATCACTATATCTTTGAAGCTTTCATTTGCAGAAGAACAATTGAGCTTTAATTTTCATTAATTATGTAATTTTTATTTGGATTGAATTATTTATGTAGTTTGAACTATGTAGTAAGCCTTTTGAATTATCAAGTTTAACTTTTTATTTATTTGGGTAGTTGTGATTTGTGAATTCCATGTACAAGATGAATATTATTTTTGGAGTTTGGATAAGTTTGGGTACCCGTTGGCACCCGTAACCCGATAGGTGTGGGTTTGGGTTTTCCCCGAACCCGTTAAAACGGGTTTTGGGTTTGAATTTGGGTAGGGTACCCTCTACGGGTTCGGGTATGGATAGTGAAAACTCATACCCGACCCTACCCATTGCCATCCCTAGTCGCACTCGCACGTGCACAAGTCCAAAACGGCTACGCATGTATTGGTGGAGTATGTGATTGATTTTTTTTTGTAGCATTCCATTGTTGAGTCAATTACTTTAAGGCAAGTGAGAGCATCTCCAATAATTTTTTTTTTTTGTGATACCCCATATTTTCATTATTAATTTATGGTAAAATTTCTAAAATTAATGAAGTATTGGTTTGAACAATTTCTTGTTCTTGTGCATTGTTTTGAGTTGCTCATGGATTGAAAGTGTTTCAAGCGAATATTAACTCGAAATGTTTTATTTTCTAGGGGTCAAAGGTTGACTTTTTATTTGTTAAGTTTTTTTTTTAACTTTTTTTACAAAAATTGTAGTGTATATCGATACGAATTCGTAGACATGCGGCACGCTTTATTCCAAGATTGTAGGAAAGAGTTATGGTCAGTGGAAGTTTGCTTATTTTTGGAAAAGAGGGAGAAAAGCGAAGAAGCAAAAGAGGGAGAAAAGAGTTAGAGAGTGGCTCAATATGTGATAAGCAAGCCCTTGGTGGCTCCAAGGCTTGTGCAAGCTTCACCTCCTCCTTTGTAAACTCACCCTTACTCCAAGCTTCAATCCTTGCAATCCCTTGATGCTCATTGTGATTATTATGGTGAGAAAAATTAGATGGAAACCTAGAAAAATAAGTGGGGAAGGTTTGGTTGAAGGTGGAAGATGTAGAGAAATATGTGTAACATGCTCCTAGAACTACAAATCATGTAGCACGTAGATTAGGTGGCTATAGTTTTGATTCAAATGTTCATTTAGAATGGTTTAAGCCAGCTCTAAACTTTATTCTGGATGCCCTTATTTATGATTGTAATCGTATTTGATTGAATAAAATTTCATCATCCCTTCATTAAAAAAAACCATTATTTTCAAATCTATTTTTGCCCTACCTAAGCCATGTATGGAAAATATTTCTAATATCCACGAAGGAGTGGGACACTTAGAGAAGGAGAGAACCACATATATATATATATATATATATATATATATATATATATATATATATTAATACATACTTTTATAACTCTATCTCTTATGTGTTTGTCAATTCATTCATTGACAAAAAACTATCCCCAGATTAAGATATGAAACAATAAATGATGTCGATATATTGGTTCTCCAATTACTGGCCACTAGGTAGCTTTTACTTTTGGCAAAAACGGTAAATGAAGAAACGTACGCTCAAGAAAGAAAAAGTAACACGAATCACTGTCATGCATCCTAATTGAATGATTACGATCAAGAGTAATGACCTTGTTTTTTTTATTGTGAGGAACAATTGAAATGGGAGGTGGCCTTTGTTTTCCTTAATTGCTTTGGTTGAATACTTCATCTTCCTCCAATCCTTGCTTTAAATTATTTTTAAAGAGAAAATTTTCAATGCTACGGTCAAACCACGTAAGCCTTTGGGATCTCGATCATGAAATAATACAAAAAATATATTTATTAATTAATAATGCATTGCAATTGTGAATAATTTATTAATTGAAAAGTTGAAAAAAAAATTATTTAAAAATGTACGCATAACATCCTTCATCATCACTTGCGCCAATTATTAGTTCCATCTAAATGGTAATCTTGAACACCAACTCTATTTGACAACATTAATCTTTTATCAACAGTTGCGCCAATTATAAATCTTCATACTTTTCTGATGCTTATAGTTTAGTACGTATATTCCGTCATCCTTAGCAGACCAATAGCACCATCCATCTTTGGAGCACATTTTGAGAAATAACACCTCCTTCCAGAAGAACTTGTACACACCACCATGTTTGGCTTTGTTTGAACCCCAACTCAATTTGCACCAAAGTTCTCCTTTTCCCATAGGCCAACGACTAAAAACCGAAACCGGAATGTAAACCGTATAATAATCCCCTTTTCCGATCAATCTGTCAATGAAGTGAATATAAAAGTTTGGTTTGCAATGGACCTTCAAGTTTTGATCCCCACTCATCTCATTTTGAATGCGAGCACCGAAGAAAACTGATTCACGAGGTTCCATTGCATCAATACATCGAGCCAAAACAAGTGTTGAAATTGCAAGTAAGAAAATAGTGCGGTTGAAAATGGAGGTTCTCATGGTTTTGCGTTGTACGGAGCTTGCTGGATAATTGTATGCAAATGCTTGTAATTCGAAAATATATAGGCAGAAGATTTTAGTTGGGAGTGTACTAAAAAGGAAACTTTGACCAATAAATCAAGTAAATTAATTAAATAATTAAAATTTCACACTTGTTATATGGTAATATTGAATCAAAAGAGAAACAAGATATGAATAGGTAACTTTTATCCAAAATTAGAAAGCGTATAATTTATTCTAAAATAGAAATTTTATAATTAGAAAGTATGTAATTTTATCAATAATAGAAATGACATTTCACATGCAAGAACTCTAAAAATAAAAATTAATTGCCGGATCTTTCCTTGTAATTGTGTCTCATACGTTATTAAAGGCCCATGTCGCACGTGCGCAAGCCCAAAACAGTTACGCATGTATTGGTGAATTATGCACGAACAACAATTAATGTGGCAATACGTGATTGACTTTTTTTTTTTGTAGCACTTCATTGTCGAGTCATCCACTTCAAGGCAAGTAAGAGCATCGATCTCTAATAATTAATGCTTTTTTTGTTTGTTTAATTTGTCAAAAATATAGCTAAAAGTTATACTAGGAACTATTTTTAAGGAGTGTTAAGAATGTTTCTTTAACCATGCTCAAAACTTTAGAGAGCCATAAATTATTATTGAGACACTTTCTATAAAGCCCTTTTTTCAATATGATTTTTCCTCTTTATCCCTTTTTTTCATTTCTTTTTAAATCATTTATTCCTTATATATAAATTTAACATATTTAAAATACCATTTTCTTTATGGAACATGTCTACTCAATTTGGACCTGGGCTCGCCATGTCACACCATATCACCATTGTAGCACTAAAATATTGTTCTACTCCATTTTGCCTAAAAAATCACATTTGGGACCCGGGCCCTGCACGTGACATTGTATCACCAAAATATTGTTTTACTCCACTTTGTGACGAAAACACCTCTAAAACATGAGTACGCCACATAGTGTTTGAAAAATCGCTTTAGGCGGCCGCCTACGCGCTAGGCAACACAACACTGCTTGGATTAACTGGAATCGTTGAGGAAAATCGGCCAAAGGCCTAGGCGGCCGAGTGTTTGAAAAATCGCTTTAGGCGGCCGCCTAGGCACTAGGCGACACAACACCGCCTGGATTAATTGGAAATCGTTGAGGAAAATCGGCCAAGGGCCTAGACGGCCGATTAAGCGGTCTAGGCTGAACTGGAATGCCGCATCGAATTGCAGGAGAGAGAGAGAGAGAGAGAGAGAGAGAGAGAGAGAGAGTAATGACCTTGTTTATTCTGGTAATGATCTCACCAGCTTGATTACGATTAAGAGTAATGACCTTGTTTTTTTTGGTAATGAGGAACAATAGAAATGAGCGGTGGCCTTTGTTTTCCTTGCTTTGGTACGGTTGAATACTTCATCTTCCTCCAATCCTTGCTTTAAAAGTTTAAATTAGGTTTTTTTTTTTTAAGGTTGGATTGGTAAAAATATGGTCGATATATATATATATATTCATAGATTGACTGCTTGTTGTTTATTGACCTTAGCTCTCTCTCTCTCTCTCTCACATTTAGGATGTACGTACACAGGATTTTGCTAGCTTGAATCACGTGAGTACGTAAAAGAGATGTTTTTTTTTTGGACAATGAGTAAAAGAGATGTTAAAAACACAGAACTAAAAATAGATTCAAACCATCAAATATTGAATAAAGTCATAAACCCTTATCCTGAAACACAAATCTTGAAACACTTAATTATTATTATTTTTAATTACTAAACATCGTCAAGGTCAGCATAGTACTTTGATAGCCATCCTCTGATGATCTTCACCTCAGTCTTCCTCATCTTGACCAACCATACCGGATCTGTAGTGTTGTTTTCAGAAGCCATATCCAAAGCATGAGCCCCTGTAAAATATATTTGAGCTTAATTTTGTTACAAAACAACATATTGCAATACTATAGGTGAATTATTTTTTTTCTTTACCTTTTTCTGTAGTGACCGCAACGACAGTTTTCGATATGTTGTGCAACACCCTGTGCGTTGTGATAAGAGTACGTACATGAAATATATACATAAACATATTTGATCAGTAATTTAGTTTTTGCTTCTTTAATTTGTTTCTACGACCTAGCTATATATATATAACTCGATCAAAGGCTTACCCTCCGCCGCTAAAAGGGTCTCTGAGCCCATTCGAGAATATGACGTTGCTGGCAAATCTTCGGAGGGTCAGTCTGATTGCCTGGCCTCCATAATATGTGGAGACCCAATGAGGCCGAAGACTGACATTATAAATCATGTTGCACAGCTTGATATCTCTTGTTAGATCAAATGGCAAAGGCGGGAACATAGTGTCGTTGTTGTTGATGCCCATTGGAAACTCTATCTCACTACAAGTCTGAAAACAAATTAAATGTGTAAGATATATAATTCGTTTATCGTCGTGCTTTAAATCAAGAATAATCAATCAAGAAAAGAAAATGGTAAATAAATTACTACCTGCCATAACCATCCCTCAGATATTTGGTCTTGACTACTTATGAGTGGAACAACATCACTTACGAGCATAGTAGTGTCAACATCGTAACACGAGTTGTTTCCTCGATACGCAACCATACCGGCGAAAATTTTCTGAAGAGTAGTCTCATTTGGAGAAGAATGTGTCTGATCTATAGCATCACATATCACCGAAACGGGATATGTTGGTGGATTGTCATATTGAGCAGCCTCTCTATATAAATTCTTGAGATGGGATGTTATTTGTTCAATGAAGCGCAAGGGACTAGGAAAAACAAAGGAATGGAAAACAAAAAAAAAGAGATAAATCATCAGATATATATTTCAAATGTTTCAATTGTAAAAAGATACATAAACATGTTTATGTCGTTCTTATGCAACATTTAGATGAATTAAATTCACATTTTCGATGACTACACATGCAACTTCTTTTCGAAAATGTAAACTTCTTTTGAGGACATATGCATGCCAAAAGAAGCAACATTCAAAAGAAGTTCACATTTTTGTAGACTAATTAGGTACCCAATTATCCGAAAGAAGATATCACCCAGTTAATTATAAGATTGTAAAAATGCAAAACACATTTCGGTCTCACTTTCGGATTTTACTTCATAAATAGAAATATATCTGGTATCCAAGTAGCTCATATTTTATTTTTATTTTGAGGAAAATTCAAGTAGCTCATATTATTTGGCATCCAAAATACAGTCTAGCTAGTAATATTCCTACACCATATATATATATATATATATATATATAAATCTTTATTATTTGTTCAATTATATATGTTTATCTAATATTGTCCAAAAAAATCACTTTAGCTGCAGGTAAAACTAGCTTCCTGTAAACGTACATTTGCATATGAATTATCCAACCACCTCCACTATTTCTTCATTATATTTGAATATCGAGTCCATTAAATGACTACTAATCCAATTAACCTATATATAGGTCAATTAATATAAATCAAAAATCAATTCATGAAAGTCCAGATTGGTTCTAGTCCATACCGGCAGGTATGGAACATCTTGCTGAGAGATGAGAGTCCATTACGCTGAGAAGCAATTTTATCAATTTCACTCCACGACTTTTTTATAGTTTGGTAACAACTCTCACTGGTGTCCTGCAATTTCAATAATTAACGTACGGACAGTTAACTAATTCGTTTGCTAAATTAAAGTGAAATAATAATGATCAAAATACATATTGTCGACACAGATCAATAAGTAATGAATTATTACTCGGAAATCCTTGCTAACAATGGCGAAGTATTCCTTTTCTGGTGGAATAACAATGTCAGGAGATAAAAGAACTGGGGCTGATGAGGCCAGGGCTCCAAGAGCAACATGGGGATACTTTAGCCGAAACCACGAAGCAAGCACTACATGCATGTATGTTGAAAAACCAACGTTATCAAAACAATTAATCGACGGACACTTAACTAATTATTGTAACAATTGAGATGAATTAATTATGAAGCTAGGTTCAGCGCCTAGCTAGTAGTCACTCACTTCCACCATACGATGCACCAATAACAATGACCGGAGAAAGTTGAGCGCCGAGTTGCTGCTTTATATGTATGAGGATCTCTGCATAATCTGCTAGAGCTTGGGCTGAGTTGAAGTATCCAAGAGTGCTTGCATTTCGAAATGCTTCGTCTCTCGATCCGAATGGTATTGATTCCCCATAGTACCGATGCTGCATACCATTGAAGAGAGATGAAATTAAGATATACATATAGTTAATGAGAATTGATATATGCAGTAGTACTATAAGAAAACATAACCCTAGCTAGCCTTTAGTTCGGATTAATCACCTCTATGATTACGATGAGTGCCTTAAACCGAGGGGCGTTATCAATGACAAACCCGTTTTCGGTGGTTGGATCCACTTCCAAAGGTTTTTCGGGTCCAAGATAAACGAAGATTGGTGCACTAGAATTTGCTCCACCCCAGTACTTGGCGCTGATCAAATACTTCTGCTTGAATGTGGTGTAGCTTTCAGGCCTGTAGTTGAAGTGGTCAAGTGATTGGGTGAAATAAAGTTCTTTGAAATCAGAAACAGAATATGACGATGGGATGGCTCTGGGTTGATATTCATGGCTTCCGAGTGTTTCAAAGTTAGATGGTGTCGCGGAAGCACAGGATGAGAGAATTATGAGCAGAGAAAGAAATGGAATCACGGCTAATTTAAGAGAGTACATTGTGGAAGGTTGTGAAGCAAAAGCTTTCTCTAAGGTTGATGAAGATTGTGAGAAGCAAAACACTCATAATATATATTCTACAAAGTACAAGCAGTGTGAACATATATATAATTTCATCATAGATTAATTAACTTTTCAGTTTCACAAAGAAAACGCGTTACTAATGAGCATATTTAGTATTACACTCATAATCTCAACCATCCTAATTAAGGTTGTTGATTGTGACGTACAACTGAACTGTGAATTAGTCCAAGATATAAAAGAAATACATACACTAACGAAAGGTCATGATTTTCACGCTCACTACCATTTTCTCTCTGTTTGCGATCTTCTAGTGTGTTTTATAAAGTTTACCATCTTTTCTTAAATTACCCTTGGCTTTTTGTTTTTTAATTATTAGCAAATACATGTTAATTGTAAGGAATAAACTTTCTATTTTTTCAGGGAAAGAAAAATTTATGTGTCAAAATGACGTACACTAGGATAAGCGATACATTCAATTTCAATGTCGGAAATAATTACTAATTCTTTTAGAACCACATAAGCGATAAAATCTTATATTACATGCAAATTTGAAAATGAAAGTAACAAAACATATAAAAATAAGAAAATGAGAAGGGCATAACATAACATAGTTCTTTTAGAAAAAATGGTAAAAATGAAATGAAATTCTTACAATGAAGTAATATTATTGATAATTTGAATCATGTGAATGCAGAGCACAATTCGTCAACATTGCATGTCATTATTTGACAAGATATTTAATAACGATCGATGTCGATGTCCACCATTGTATACAGCCAAAAAAAAACTTCTAGGTTTAGCAAAGTTTTGAAAATTCAAAATTCCCATAATTCAAGCAATTGCTCTTATAATTAAGAAAGACATTTTTAGTATGTCTGACACATACTATAGAAATCTTAGTGGAGAAGGAGAGAACCATATGTGTCTCTTCTCTCATTTTGTTCTTAATCTATTTTGTCGAGTCATTCATTGCACATTTGGTCGGTAATCACTAATCAGTATATACTATATATCGATCCTTGTAATATAATATACTACGAAAGTTCTTTGGTTGAATAATTGATCATCTCCTTCCCACTTTGAGTTTACTGACATGAATGGGTTGGTACATTTACGTACTTGGTATGCAAGTCTTGAATCTAAACGTACCCAGGGGAGATATATTGACGTACAAGCCAAAATGGGAGATAGATTGACATGTTCTTCTTCTAGTTCTATGTGACGTCGATGCAAATTGAACTGGGGCAATGCAATGAGATATGGTTGGTTGTAGCTACAACTCTAGTTCAAAGTGTACGTAGTTTGTGTACGTACATATCTTAATGGGAGGGTACCTATCAAGAGGTAAAGTATGGTCAAAACTTGGGAAGTGAAAGATAAAACTTGCACAACTTACAGACAGGCTTATATAATTAAAGAGCTCCGAGGTCTTTTTTTCGTTCATGTTGGAGAGGGAAATTTACTTCCTATTTCTCTTCGCATAACTAACAAATGTTTGATCTAAAAGAATCACATATTCATGTATAATAACGACGGCAAATTATGTCTGGTAGCAAGGATTTGCAATTATAATGCTTTCTGCAATATAATACAGTCATTTGGAGCAGTTTGTGTCCCGTTTCCTTTGGGCCCAAGTAAAACAATCAATACAGGACCATCGTACATTGTTTTTTGTATTATGAGTTTATTGAGCTACATTCTGCACTTCCATAATGAGTATATGAGTATATGAAGACACCTGCAACTTTAAAGCAAGTGCAATGTGTTCGATGTCGTGGGTGCTATGCAGACTTGGTCTCCATCAAATTAACAAACATGAGAATGACGAATATATACGACCTTATATTTTGGACCGTACTTTCTCGATGAGTTCTCTTCTGAGAATTTTTCCTGATGCCGACTTGGGGACAGTGTTTATGAACATTACTCGTCGCAGTCTTTTGAAAGATGCAACCTGTTACAAGAAAGAAAAATGGATCATAAGTGCAAGAAGACAATTATAGCATCAATTTTGGTTGCAGCTGATGATTCTTCCTTGAAATTGCCTCCTCACCTGACTCGCTATAAAACTCTTGATATCTTCTTCAGTCAGTGAACTGTTTGGTGAGCGCACAACATATGCAACCGGGACCTCACCAGCTTCAGCATCAGGAAACCTGTAAGGTGCAAATAACTCAATTACTTAAGTCCTGTGATTAATACAAATTATGAGTTATGTGTGTTTAAAACTTACGGGATGACAACAGCATCTAATATTTCAGGGTGAGAAACTAACAGGCCTTCAAGTTCAGCTGGTGCTACCTAGCATGCATAAAAAAAGAACAGTAAAAACCAGCATTATCGACAGACTAAATTTTCTAGTTGTGGTGACAAACTAAAGCTATAAGCAATTATGCATATATACCGAAAAAAAAAAAGAAAAAAAAAAGGCAACAGTTAAAACAAAGGAACTGTTTGAGATCTACGATGTGAGTAAGAAAAATAAACGTGACAACGCTTATTTCAAATTAAGAACATGGTCATCATAAGATTAGCCAAATGACGGGAGATATTGCTACAGTGACAGTTTATTTGAAATTAAGAACATGGTAATCATATAATTATCCATAATGACAGGAGATATTGCTACTACATAGAAAACAAAATCAACACATGTTGTTCTGTATATTCAAAAGAACAAGAAGCTTATTATTATTATTTTTTTTTCATACAGAAACTTATACCCAATAGAAGAAGAACGAACCAAAATTGCCCGTGGAAATTTCAACCTTTAATACCCCAAACTTCAAAAACAGAAGTTACCTGAAAACCTTTATACTTAATGAGTTCTTTAATTCGGTCAACCACAAAAAGTTGTCCACTTTCATCAAAGTATCCAAGATCTCCCGTATGCACCCAACCATGTTTATCTAAAGTTAGCTTGGTGGCCTCTGGGTTGTTAAAATAACCTGAAAATGAGTTATGTAAACATGATGTTTTCATATGAAGGAATATTGCAAAAGCATATAAAAGCTTTAGATATAACTCAAAGAAAACAGTTACCAAACTGATGAATTTGAATACTTTATTGAACAAGGCACCCATAAGTGAGAATTCTCATTGGAAAAAGAGTACTTTTGTCTGTTGAACTAGTACCTCAGTTAAAGTGTGCATCATATAGATATATTGACATGTCTCCAGGTTACTGCTTAAAGTGTTCTGAATCCATGCTAAAAATAGTTTAGTGGAGGGGCAATTAGATTCCATGCCATATAAAGTCATCCATGCTTCTGTTATTGTGGTAAATTGCATATTATTCATTTACAGGCAGACCAACTTAAATTTCTCTGTGAAAACATTCCACATCAAATCTTCAGCCAGGAAGGAGTGAACATTTTGAGGGGAGGGAGCGCGATCCACATGGAGTAATGAACAAAGCATTATCCTCCTTTGGGATGAACAAAGCATCACTACAAGAGCTCTGCCTCTTCTAGAAGTAATGAAAAAAACAAGGAGGATACTGAAATTTATCATTTGAAATCTGAGATGACACATGACAATGTTCCTGCATTTTGCAAATTTAAACCATACCCTTTCAAATATGTTCCAATTGGCAATGATACTTCAACAAACTCTTAGTTTGACAGAGTACCACTTCTGCCATAATTGGGGGAACAGATTTGATAAAATAACCTAACCTAACCTACTTTGAGTATCCTACAATGCTCGCATAGGTGTTGAATACACCCGTCCCAAGGGGAAAACATTCTTTTGACACAAATACGTGCAGACGGTTAGACATGTCACTCAATCATGATTGAAACCTACAAAATACCTATCAAATTTTCTATTGCAGAAATTGTCATCAAAAGTGGACAAAGGTACCTCAAGTTTCCTTGAGTTGCTACTATTCCAAATGCAAACTAGCTGCCAGAAAGAATTTGTATTCTTTAATTGAATATGGATTAAAATGCAAATGGAATAAACTACCAGTTCGAATTGCAGGACCATCATGTAATTTAAATGCAGAATAATTGTTCTCTCTTTTCTTTAAGATGTGCAGGATTAACAACAGACAAAACTGAAAACAAACTTACCTATCATCATATTAGGCCCCCTAACCCATATCTCCCCGAGCTGTTTTGGAGGGAGAGGCTTCAGTGTATCTACACTGACTATCTGAGATTCAACTCCAGAAACAAGAGAGCCAGCCGAACCACTATGTCGAGGCCCTACTAGTGTATTCTCCACTGAAACAATTCCACAGGTTTCTGTCATACCATATCCCTGCAAAACAAGGAAACATCTAACCAATGAACAAGTTTTAAACTCCCAGCTACAAAACTAAGGCAACCTTAAATATGATGAACAAAGTGAAACTGCCAAAACCTCTTCGCAGCCCTACTGTTTGCAACATTGGATTATGGCTACTATTTCCACTACCCAATTTCAACACTTCACATCAATTGAAAACTATCAATTATATTGTACTTTGTGCCAAAACAAATATCCTATTTTAGCAAAACTAAAGGTCAATCACAACCTAGAATCATTACATATCCAAATCATTATAATTATAATGAGTACCTGAGCAACTACACCTTGAGGAATAATTTTTGCACACTCCTCCATCAACTCTTTCCCCAAAGGTGCTGCACCAGACCCAATATGCTTCAAAGATGAAAGGTTGTACTTCTTAACCACACTGTCCTTTGACAGAGCAAGTATAATAGGAGGCACAACCCACAAATGGGTCTCCTTGTACTTCTCAACAGCCGTCAAAATCTTCTCAAGATTGAATCTCGCCATTGAAATCACAGCGTTTCCCTTTCGCAGCTGCGCGTAAGTGATGATCGCCAAGCCAAACACATGGAACATTGGCAATACACAAAGAAACACATGGTGCATCTCTCCGGCCAGTTGTTGATCCATTGTAACCATGAGAGACGAAGCAATGAAATTCCTATGAGTCAGAATCACACCTTTGCTCATGCCTGTTGTACCCGAAGAGTACAACAGCACAGCAGTATCAGTCTGCTTAACATTTACACTCGGGAAATCTGAGACAGGCCCAGATAACTCAACCAAATCATGGAAACCCACAATTCTTGAGCTCGATTCAATTTGGGAAGAAGAAGCTTTTGGTCCTAAAAACACTGCGGGAAGATTGAAACCCTTCACCTTTTCCCACAATTCAGGAACAGTTATAACCAGTTTTGAATTGGAATCTTTCACTTGCTTGGACAGCTCTGAAACGGTGTAGAGAGGATTTGAAGTTGTTGCAATGGCACCAATTGCAATAATGGCGAGGAAACAGATAGGGAACTGGATTGAATTTGGAGCAAAAATCAAAACAACGTCGTTTTTCTTAATACCCAGATGGAGTAATCCATGGGCGACCTTGATGACCATTAACTTGAGCTGGGAGAAGGACAAGGTTTCAGAGGCGTCAGCATCAATGAGGGCGGGTTTGTGTGGATAAGAAGAAGAGTTTCTGAAGAGGAAAGAGACCATGGTGAGATTTGGGTCTCTGGGTAAGACCAGAGGTGGTCCAAGAGACCTGAAAATTCCATCACGGCCGTACCCAGATTTCTCCATTGCAGATTAAGCCAGAGAAAAGGATGATGGGTATTTGTTTTTGATTGAAAGACCACAACTTATTCAAGTAACGAGGCAAATGGCAAATGGGTCTGCGTGTTCTTGTGAATTAGAAGAAGTAGAAGGTGGTAGCACAAAATCAAAGTCGGAGATACTTTTTTTTTTTTAACTACAGAAGTCGGAGATACTGGATCACCGATGTGACTGAGATTTCTGTTAAGGACAGTGAAGTGGTCTGTAGTTGGAGTGATCAAGTGATTGGGTGAATGTGGTGCAGCGGCCGGTAGTTGACGTGGTCAAGTGATTGGGTGAAATAGAGTGTTTTGAAATCAGAAACAGAATATGACGATGGGATGGCTTTGCCGCTTTGGGTTGATATTCATGGAAATTCTTGTGTCCGCCAGCACCTGCAGTCCACCAGAGGCGTGGTATTCACACGCTGAATATTTTTGATAGGTATTATGCGATCTAGGCCGTCCATTTCAAGCAAATCAACGTGCGCCACTAGTTAGTGCCTACTTGTTTTGCCAGTCAACGTCCATGGTTGGGTTTTGAGAGATCTGCGAACGTACCAATTCGTGTGTTTTCTCTCTCTCTCTCTTTCTTTTCTCTTTCTCTATGCTACCTATCCATTTCTCTTAGGCCATGTTTGGTTCGCGGATTTTGGGTCATGAGAATGGAAACTTATTCACTCCCCCAAGATTCATGCGTTTGGAAATGACAAGGAAAGGAAAGTGGTTCCTGATGGAAGGGAAATTTGGCCGGAAATTGTTTTCTTTCTGTCAAGTAGGGATTCACTTTTCATCCCAAAATCCTGCATTTAATGCCATAATTTAGGACGAAATTATCCTTGCATTTAATGCCATAATTTACAAGACTCAAGCACTATAATGGAAATTAACTTATGGATACTGACTATATTCCTGATCTTTCCAAACACTGGAAAGGAAAGGTAGTGGGAAATTTAATTTCCCTTCCCATGGAAAAGTGAAAAGGATTCACTTTCCTTTCTTTTCCATTCCACGAACCAAACGAGGCCTTAGTGCATGAATAACCCCTATTTATATTAAAAGGAATGCACTGTAGGGTGATTCCATCTATACGTGGAGCTTTCTCCTTCCCTTCTTAATCTAATCTATGTTCAATGACGCGGTATCACTATAAATTGCATGCTAATCATGCAACCACACACACATATATACTTATTCTATTTTATTGTACTATACAAATATATAAAAACTAAAACGTAGCCATCTGACTACTATTTGAATCATTAGTAAAATTAAACTTGGCAATTTAGAAGATTTCTTTATGTTAATTGAATGCATGCATTAGTACTAATCAACTTAGTGCTATTATACTATATATAAAAACTAATCAATCAACATCATATTCTATTATATGTTATTATATTATATGTGCTACTAATTTATTATAGCCAACTTGTAAATCATTACAATACTACACTAGATGTAGCCGGATTGCATTCCTATCATCTAACTATATAGATATGACATTATATCTATAACATATGGACATACACATACGCACACAATAACATAAGGCTTAATCAAACATATAATATAGATTATTAAAACTAATGTTTTATATGTAAAAGATAATCAATCACATAAGTATATTATAAAGAAATAATCCTCATGTAAGAATAATCAGTGATAGTAATAGTGATCTCACACATAGAATAAATTTTCGTTAACTATAACTATTTCATATGAACTTAAAATGCAACGTGCCGCAAGTGTATGAACTTATATTGACGAGCTGTACGACTTTCGTGAAGGAAGTCATTGGAGAAAATGTACTAATAAGAAAGTCAACTTTTGACCTCTAGCGTTTCAAGTAAATATTCATTCTGAAATACTTTCACTTCACAACAAGATAAGAAAAAGTAACTTCTAACCCTGAATTGATTCCAAGAAATTTCAAGAAATTAAATATGAAAATTCGGGGTATTACATCCTACCCACCTTAAAAGAAAATTCGTCCTCGAATTTCACACATCTTTTCTTCTAATTGGTAAAACAAGGGTAACACAATAAATTGAATTTCCTTTCCTTATCACTATTGTCTGGATCTATCTTAGATATAAGTCTCAGCAAGCACTTCTCATCAAAAAAAAAATTCTCAAGAGAACTAATCTTATATCTAAGTACTCTTTTGCAAAGTCTTGTAAATCTATTAGCTCGATTCTTTAAGCTATAAAGAATAATCGTCAATCCTCAAGCAATAGGTAAATACCAACTTAATCCTCAAATTCAAAATCTTTATTGTCCAAATCTTCGATCAAATACGTACATTATTCATCTTAACACCTCTAAACTATTTACTTGCATTAATTCCGATACATAAAATTCATGTCCTTAAATTTTTTTTTGAATTTATTCCAACTTGCTCTCTAAGTATAAATTTTCCTTCTTCAATTCAAACCTATGAATCTTTAACCCAAAATAATCTCATTTCTCAAAATAATTACCCTAATTTCCGTACTTAGATTCATTACCTACTAAACAACTTAAAAACTCTAATAAAAATATCTCCTTATTATGATCACTATTATAAACCATTCTCCAAAATTCATTGTCCTTTCTCCAATCATAACGGTCAGTAACTTTCTATAACCTCTAACTTTCATTAATACGACCAAGCTTAATCATCAATGTTACTACCATGCATATTGTATGTGTTCCGATCTCCCTATATCATCAACAATTATTGTATCTCCAAAGATTCACCAAGAATTCAAACCTAATTACTCCAAAAGTTAAGAACATGCTTCTAAATAATTATCAACATAAACCATGTCACCCAGAATAAAATCGACTGTAATCACTAATTTTCTTTCAAAATTTCTTGGTTCAAACCTATCTTAAAATTCCTCGAAAATCAATCAAAAGTATCTCTTCATAACAACAACTTTTCATGCTTAATTTCTAAACTCCATATGATCCACCAAAAGTAATCCTCAAATCAACATGTTCCAATCTTCCTTAATTCCATAACACATCAAATATATTTTCATAATCAAAGTCTAACCATAGTCCACGATAATATACATCCAACACTAAGTAATTTATCGATTTTATATAAATCAAATCAAACCTATAAGTCTTGATCATAGTCTCACACACATCATCTAAATCATTCCTAGCTTGATTTATGTCCCGTTATCAATACATACTAAAACTATGGAAATTTATGCCTCAAATAAGTTTATGGATAATAGCTCACATACTAGGGTATGATTTACTGAACTTCTAAAGAGAGCAAATATTGTCAAAACCTACTCTTAATAATCCAAATAAAATCTTGATTCTAAACTTTCAACAAAAACTCTAGTTTCAAGAGGCGTACCTTTCACCTTACAACATCCTTCAATAATTGAGTGCTACTTTATCATTTTACCTTTTGCTTTATCACTTTCACCTTCCGCAAATCACGTTGGCCGCTAGTAACAGTTAAAGGTGAATCCCCTATATATACAAACTCTTGTCACCGGTAAAGGATCAAGCAAATTAAATTTCCCAAAATATTTTGCAAACATGTTTGATGAATTAGCAACTATTTTTGTTCAGGGTAAAAAGTTCGGCGATTTGGCAAAGAATAATTAACTTTTCAGTTTCACAAAGAAAACGCGTTACTAATGAGCATATTTAGTATTACACTTATAATCTCAACCATCCTAATTAAGGTTGTTGATTGTGACGTACAACTGAATTGTGAATTAATCCAAGATATAAAACAAATACATACACTAACGAAAGGTCATGATTTTCACGTTCACTACCATTTTCTCCCTATTTGCAATCTTCTAGTGTGTTTTATAAAGTTTACCATCTTTTCTTAATTTATCCTTTGACTTTTTATTTTTTAATTATTAGCAAATACATGTTGTAAGGAATAAACTTTCTGTTGTAGAATGACAGAAAATAAAGAAGAGAGAAATAACTCGGGAATATAATGCATTTCATTAATGAATAGAGGCCTCTATTTATAGAGGAATACATGATACAATCCATATCGTAATTGGAATCCTATTCAATACGTACATAATTCAATCATGCAGCGGCAGGAGGCTCACGGATTGCAGATATAATCCCTTGAGCCTTCAAGTGGTTGCGGACATCGCGAACCCACTTATGGTATCCAATGCCCATAGCATCCAAAGGTGTGAAGTCCAACTTGTTCAGGTTATTCATCATCCTGAAACAACAAGAGAATTGAAGTTAGTTTTCGGAGTTAAATGCTCCCACGAAAAAAATTATAGTTTCTGAGCTATGCTCCCAAGAAACGTTTCCATGTATTGGATTTAGGTGAAACTTTGGTGTAGTATGGTCATAACTTAAACCTTTTGGTAGCTCTACTCAAGTATGACCAGGTAAGTAATTAGAGATGTCGGTGGAGCAAGTTCTCTTAATACCACTTATCTCAAACTACTTACATTGACATCATACCCAATTAGGTGAGCCTAGTCGTGAGTAAGTTATGAACCAAATTGGTCGTTTCAACTCTCTTCTCTACGGATTCCTCATCCGGAGGTAAATTTCTCAATGAACTCCTCATTCAGAGTGTTTTCTCTCTACGGAGTCCTCGTCCAGAGTATTAGCTCGAACCTTTACAGTTCGGCTTATGAGTCAAGAACTTCCACAATAGAATGATGACATTAGGGGTGCTCATGTCTTACATATACCACAAGGATAAAAGGCCGGTCACTACCCTAATGCTTCTCATAATTAGGTGAAGTATAGCTCAAGAATCTCACGTTATAGAAAGGTGGGAGGAAGAAGAGGGGAGGTTGCAAGTCCCCGGAGAAAAAGAATGTTGAATTTAAAATTCAGAAAGCAGCAACTTTTATAAAAGTTTACTTGGATTTCTTTTTCTTGAATTAGTCTTGAGTCTTGGCAAGAGATTCGGCCGGAAGAGGGGGGAAGAAGGCCGGCGGCAAAGGGTGGTGTTTCTCGGCGATGTCGACCGGTAGTAGAAGGGCGGCGACCGGTGGTGCATGGCGGTGAAGCAGAGACGAAAAACCTAGGGTTAGAGTTCTATGGTTTTGGCACGTAGCAGTAGGCTATGCTGTATTTGACTTTTGATCTCAGGGTTAGGGCTCGTGCTGATAACGTGTTGTAGAATGACAGAAAATAAAGAAGAGAGAAATAGCTCGGGAATAAAATGTATTTCATTAATGAATATGGGCCTCTATTTATAGAGAAATACATGATGCAAACTATATCGTAATTGAAATCTTATTCAATACATAATCCTTATTTCATACTAACTAATGATTCTCCTAGGTTGACAAGGCACACACAGTAGGTTTCCTTCAACACTTTCTATTTTTTTCAGGGAAAGAAAGATTTTTGTGTCAACATGACGTACACTAGGATAACCAATACATTCAATTCCAATGTCGGAAATAATTACTAATTCTTTTAGAACCACATAAGTGATAAAATCTTATGTTACATGTAAATTTGAAAATGAAAGTAACAAAATATATGAAAACCATTAAGAAAATGAGAAGGGCATAACGTAACATAGTTCTTTTAGAAAAAATGGTAAAAATGAAATGAAATCCTTACATTAATGAAGTAATATTATTGATAATTTGAATCATATGAATGCAGAGCACAATTCGTCAACATTGCATGTCATTATTTGACAATATATTTAATATCGATCTTCACCATGCAATGGATTATGAGCTTATTATGAGCTACATTCTGCTCTGCATTGCTTTTTGTATTATGAGCTTATTGAGCTACATTCTGCGCTTCCATAATTAGTATATGAAGACACCTGCAACTTTAAAGCAAGTGCAATGTGTTCGATGTCGTGGGTGCAAATATATACAACCTTATATTTTGGACCGTACTTTCTCGATGAGTTCTCTTCTGAGAATTTTTCCTGATGCCGACTTGGGGACAGTGTTTATGAACATTACTCGTCGCAGTCTTTTGAAAGATGCAACCTGTTACAAGAAAGAAAAATGGATCATAAGTGCAAGAAGACAATTATAGCATCAATTTTGGTTGCAGCTGATGATTCTTCCTTGAAATTGCCTCCTCACCTGACTCGCTATAAAACTCTTGATATCTTCTTCAGTCAGTGAACTGTTTGGTGAGCGCACAACATATGCAACCGGGACCTCACCAGCTTCAGCATCAGGAAACCTGTAAGGTGCAAATAACTCAATTACTTAAGTCCTGTGATTAATACAAATTATGAGTTATGTGTGTTTAAAACTTACGGGATGACAACAGCATCTAATATTTCAGGGTGAGAAACTAACAGGCCTTCAAGTTCAGCTGGTGCTACCTAGCATGCATAAAAAAAGAACAGTAAAAACCAGCATTATCGACAGAATAAATTTTCTAGTTGTGGTGACAAACTAAAGCTATAAGCAATTATGCATATATATCGAAAAAAAAAAAAAGGCAACAGTTAAAACAAAGGAACTGTTTGAGATCTACGATATGAGTAAGAAAAATAAACGTGACAACACTTATTTCAAAAGAACAAGAAGCTTATTATTATTATTTTTTTTTCATACAGAAACTTATACCCAATAGAAGAAGAACGAACCAAAATTGCCCGTGGAAATTTCAAGCATTAATACCCAAAACTTCAAAAAGAGAAGTTACCTGAAAACCTTTATACTTAATGAGTTCTTTAATTCGGTCAACCACAAAAAGTTGTCCACTTTCATCAAAGTATCCAAGATCTCCCGTATGTACCCAACCATGTTTATCTAAAGTTAGCTTGGTGGCCTCTGGGTTGTTAAAATAACCTGAAAATGAGTTATGTAAACATGATGTTATCATATGAAGGAATATTGCAAAAGCATATAAAAGCTTTAGATATAACTCAAAGAAAAACAGTTTCCAAAGTGATGAATTTAAATACTGTTGTAAATACTTATGTGAATGTCCATTTGAGGTTAATATGTATATGGTAAAAGATAGTGAAGAGTGGAAGGTTTATGTAATAAGCTTCACCAACCACATTCCACTTCACCAACCAAATTGCACTAAGCAATTGTTAATTGCACTAAGCAATTGTTAATTGCTCACTTCCTCTTTTGCATTGCTATAAATACATGTTATCTCTTGTGCATTAGACACACCAATACAACAAGATCAAACATCTCTTCTCTCCATCAATTCTCTCTATGTCCTTTACTCTCTAGCTAGCTAATTTCATTTTAGTTCACAACACGTTATCAAGCACGTTTGCTCAAAGATTGAAGAACAAGGAGGAAGAACGAAGAACATCTTCAAGAACAAGGAGGAAATCTTCACCAAATTTGAAGAATCAATCCCAAAATTCGTTGAAGTTTTCTCTTGAACATCTTCATCAAATTCGAAGGAACAAACCAAATTAAATTCGTCGAAGTTTTTTTCTCTTGACTCGTGGAACCCTAAATTATTTTAGGTGCATTACTCAAGTAAGTTATATTTTTTTTACTATTTGAATCCTTGGCAAATAGTGAACCATAACCATTGAGCATGAACCCTAAATTAACATGAGATCAAGAGAGAATTATAATTTGGTTTACCTTTGCTTTATTATTTTGTTGATTATTTGATCACTAAACCAAAATATAAAAGCATGTAAAATGGTACACATGACACATATATCTCCACATTAAGACACGAAAGGTTATGAATCTTCCACGACTAGGCTCACCCAGTTAGATGCGATGTCTAGGCAAGGTTCGGCGGTTCGGTACTTAAGAGAGCCTCGCTCCACCAAAAACCTCACCCTACCTTACCTGGTCGTATTTAATTGGAGCTACCGAAAGGGTTGAGTAAATAACTTTTCATTGTAGAATTATTCAATTTCTTGCAATTATGTGGTAGAAATTATATATATGTGTTTGCCAAATGATGACCAGAAGATTTCATCAATATATTTCGACCTGTCGATTTCGATATAAATCCATGAGAATTTTAATTCTCACAAAACCATGATTAAATGTTTCGAACCAGAAGATTTTCGAAATTGAACTCATGTTCACTTGTCAACAGCATCATGAACATATAAACCAGTCGATTTATATGACTAATTAATCTAGTTTCTCCCGTCGAAGAAACAAATGTTGACCAAACTTGACTTCCAAGAGGAGGACAATTGCAAGATTCTTGTTCCTCGGCCACATGTTGGACTCCATGAAATCTGAGTTTGTGGCCATCACCTCAGAAGTTATGAGACTCCATCAAAGACCGATTTGACCATCAGAAAATCATCTGGCTACCAGAAGCTAGCCATGATTAGATTAACCTGTACTTCCAGGACTTCAAAACTATTATTGAAATATAATGCAAGATCCGTGCTCTTCTCTAGTACTATGACGAATAGTTGACTTATTGAAGAAGACGTACACCACCTTTGTTCCTAGCTCGGATAACCTACTCCAGAAGTAGTACGGTTAATCAAAGTTCATTAATTTTTCCGAGCTCATAACCCAGTTAATGCTAGACGAGAAAAATTGCCTCATTTTGATGAGGAACAACAACTCTCTCCTTACTGGTGCATTGACAATTTCATTGTCAGAGGCTAATGTTGCTCGTGGACTTAGTCCATGACCTGAGAACCGAGACAAGGACCAGTCGTCCTGACAACCTCGGAATCTCCGCGAGCCTCGTGCTCACCTGCCAAGTGAATTTTGGGCTCTTGTCCAAACAAATGACTTTTGGCCCCATGGCAACCAAAACAGCCTCGAGAAAGGAACAATAACAGGGCCAGTCGTCCCGAAGCAAGAGACAATGCTCCTAAGCTCAATCTCTGCTATCATTGTGGTAGTACAAATCATTCACAACAAACTTGTTGTGCTAATATGGTCAAAATTACTCCAGAGGTAACTCTTGAAGCAGTTGACTTTGTCGCTGAAATGGATTATGGTTTTGTTTTATTTCTGCATCATGTTTCAACGTTTCTCGAAATAATTTAAAGTATCTTAAGCAAATTCCTTTGCACTGTGACCGACTTTAAATTATCCTACTATTAGGCATGACTAGTGGGGAAGTTGATTGTCTGGCTGATAGTGGTACCACTTACACTATCTTACGAGATCAAAAGTATCTCATCAACTTCAAGCCTAAAGTAACCTCAGTGACAACGATTTCGGGCCCGTCGACCCTAATCGAAGGCTTTGGCAAAGCCCAATTCGCGTTGTCTAATGGTACTCCTATGACCATATCTGAGGCCTTATACTCTTCGAGGTCCAGTCGCACCTTACTGAGTTTTAAGGACATTCGAGAAAACGAATATCATGTTGAAACCGCTCATGAAAATGGTGTGGATTTGCTTTACATGACCTCCAATACATACGGCCAAAAGCGTATCTTGGAGAAATTGAGATGTCTTTCAAATGGTCTTTATGTTACCACAATACATTTGATTGAAAAATAACCTTATCTATCGCCTGACGCCGATTGATAAGAGCACTTATCTATTGCCTGACGCCGATTGATAAGAGCACTTATATGCTATGGCATGACCGTCTGGGACATCCGGGTCGTAATACGATGCTTATAACTATGAATGCATCGAATGGGCATCCTCTTGGAGAAATGTTTTTCGTGATTTATCCGAAAAGCCCATGCCAAGCTTGCTCTATTTGAAAGATAAATCTCAAACCAATTCGTGTAAAGCCCACCAAACTAGTTTCGAAATTCCCTTGTGAGAATCCAAGGTGATATTTGTGGACATATCCAACCAGCCTGCGGACCATTTAAATATTTTATGGTACTGGTTGATGCATCGACAAGATGGTCACAAGTTTATTTAATGTCCACAAGAAACGCTGCTTTTGCTAAACTCTCAAGGGCCCACCACTCGGATTATCTTATAAAGTCCAGAAGACTTGATAATACCGGAGAGTTTACATCGAAGTTTTCCGATGATTATTGCATGTCCCTTGGGATTGATGTTGAACATCTGGTTTCCCATGTTCACACCCATAATAGTCTCGTAGAAGCTTTCATTAAATGATCGCATGAACCTTGGTAATGCGCACCAAGCTTCCAATTTCTACGTGGGACTATGCAATCTTGCATGCAGCCATGTTGGTCCGATTGAGGCCCACTGCTACCCAACCTTATTCTGTGTTACAGCTGGTGACTGGGTACGAACCTGACGTTTCGTACTTACGTGTATTTGGGTATGCAGTTTACGTGCCAATTGTGCCGTCACAACGTACAAATGGGTCCTCAATAATAGATGAGCATAATGTCGATTATGAATCCTCATCCATTACACGCTCTTTAGAG
This sequence comes from Rubus parviflorus, assembly GCA_029955375.1. NCBI lineage: Eukaryota > Viridiplantae > Streptophyta > Magnoliopsida > Rosales > Rosaceae > Rubus > Rubus parviflorus. The sequence continues at coordinate 5,927,590 of JARGGL010000010.1, forward strand.
CCCTTGACAGGCGATCTCTTTACCGCATTTGCGGATTGTCACTTTTATGAGACTGTCCTCCCGTCGTTAGGGGGAGACTTGCACGTTAACGTTGATAAGGAACGACGTCAATTAACGTGGCATGTACCCACTATGTCTCATCTCGATCCCCGAACCGCACAAATGTGATAAGTGACGTGCTAAGAATTCTAGATCTACAGACTAAAGCCTATAAAATGCCAGACGCTTTCTCTGATCTAGCTAAAGTGATGAGATCATATATACCTGCTGCAAATTTGCCTGCAAGGATAAGACGTCTCAGTAGGACGCAAAGTCATCCCTGAAGGATGTAACATCCCCGTAGGATGTGTCGTCCCAGAAGAGACGACGTACGGCTTGACGGCTAACCAGTCATATGTCCCTCCTAGAAGCGAGGTGGACCACTAGGTTCGAAGGATTCTTATCCCCAGAAGAGGGTAAATTTGGCACAAACGAATCCTCTTGATATCGCAATCTCAACCGACCAATCTCACGAGATTATCCGGATTATGGGTCCGTCCCAGAAGAGACGACGTTGGGGGACGCTCCAACATATGAACCCACTTCCGAGAATAGAGAAATCTCGATAATGCATGCTTATGTGAGATGTGAAATCGAAATGAGATTATCATCGATGATATAATTCTATTCGTGGTAGCTACCGAAATCAAAACAAGCGATGACATTGAACCTTGCTCCGTTGATGATTTTCAATGTAGAGACGACTGGCTAAAAAGGAAACAATCAATCCAGGTCTAATATGATTCCTTAGCGAAACGAAGTGTGTTCGGACCAGTCGCTCCAACACCGCCCAATGTTAAACCAGTTGGTCATAAATGGGTTTTCGTAAGGAAGCGTGATGAGAATAATGAGATTGTTCGATATAAAGCTCGCCTAGTGGCGCAAGGCTTCTCTCAACGCCCTGGAATTGACTACGAGGAGACTTATTCTCCCGTAATGGACGTTATAACGTTCCGCTACTTAATCAGTTTAGTAGTTTCCGAAAAACTGAACATGCAGCTCATGGATGTGGTCACAGCTTATCTCTATGGGGATCTAGACACAGAGATATATATGAAAGTCCCTGAAGGACTTAAGTTGCCTGAATCAAGTAGTTCCCGACCACGGAACACGTTCTCGATTAAACTGAGACGTTCACTATATGGATTAAAACAATCCGGACGGATGTGGTATAACCGTCTAAGTGAATACTTGATCAGCTTGGGATACGTGAACAACGAACTATGCCCTTGCGTGTTTATTAAGAAATCCACTTCAGGATATGCTATTATCGCAGTCTATGTAGATGATATGAATCTCATAGGAACCTCGAAAGAGTTGATTGAAACTGCTGAAATTCTGAAGAAGGAATTTGAGATGAAGGATCTTGGGAAGACACGGTATTGTCTCGGCCTGCAGATCGAGCACCGTAAAGATGGAATCCTAGTACATCAGTCGAACTACACCCAGAAGGTGTTGCAACGTTTTAGTCATCATGAGGCTAAGTCGTTACCTACTCCTATGATCGTTCGAACTCTAGACATTAACAAGGACCCATTCCGTCCTAAGGGAGACGATGAAGAGATATTGAGCCCTGAGTGTTCATATCTGGGTGCAATAGGCGCATTATTGTACTTGGCCCAATGTACTAGACCGGACATCTCGTTTGCTGTGAATTGTTTAGCTCGACACAGCACTGCGCCAACACGCCGCCACTGGAATGGCATCAAAGAAATTTTCCGCTACCTTAAAGGTACTACGGATATGGGCTTGTTCTATCCCTATGCGTCATCGAGTGGATCTACCCCCCTTGGCACTCGAAATAAACGCAACCCTTGTCGGTTACGCCGATGCTGGTTACTTATCAGACCCGCATAAGGGACGTTCTCAATCTGGTTATGTCTTTACCATTGGGAATACGGCGATATCTTGGAGGTCTCGAAAACAGACTCTAGTAGCTACTTCGACAAACCACTCTGAACTACTTGCTCTCTACGAGGCGACTAGAGAGTGTGTATGGCTTCGAGCATTTATTGGCCATATACGAAGTACTTGTGAGCTATCTCATGATCCTGATGAACCAATTGTCATCTATGAGGACAACACTGCTGTTATTGATCAAGCTAAGCATGGTTACATCAAGGGAGACGCCACTAAGCACATCTCGCCGAAACTCTTCTTTACGCATCAACAACAAGAGCATCAGAAGATCGAAGTGAAGCATATTGGTTCAGAGAGTAACCATGCTGACTTATTCACCAAGTCACTACCAAAGTATTCATTTCAGAAACATGTTAAGGCAATCGGTCTCAGGAAGCTATCTGAGCTACCTTAGAGTAACGATTTGTGCCTAAGTCGAAATTCCCGCACCCAGTCGTGTGCATGTGAGGGGGAGCATCCCGACGAATGCTCGTATTTGATCGACGCTTGGCTAGTGTACTCTTTTTGTCCTTAGACCAAGGGTTTGTCCCACTGGGTTTACCTTGGCAAGGTTTTTAACGAGACACCATCTCAGCCACCGTCTAACTATTTGTCATATCATTGACACTGATCTCACCTTCACTGAGGATTGCCGAAATCAGGGGGAGTATCCAGTCGTATACTTCTAACCACCGTGTACTCTTTTTCCTTCGACCAGAGGTTTGTCCCACTGGGTTTACTCTGGCAAGGTTTTGATGAGGCACATCTCTTGTGGTTAGTTCCTCTGTGCACTTACATCTCATAGTGCTTCGAGATACATCATTCGGCTACACAATTTTCTCCTAAACTCCAGATTTTGTCCTACAATGGGTTTTCCTGGATTTAAGGTTTTGTGTGTTGGCATCAGCGAATGACTGTTTATTTTCGACTCTACCTAACTATACTTAGCACAATGCTAATCGTAGTTTCTGTTCTAATGCTCGAAGACAAAGAAGTTCAGATGCAGCAAAGTCAGTTCTTGGACATCCAAGGGGGAGTGTTGTAAATACTTATGTGAATGTCCATTTGAGGTTAATATGTATATGGTAAAAGATAGTGAAGAGTGGAAGGTTTATGTAATAAGCTTCACCAACCACATTCCACTTCACCAACCAAATTGCACTAAGCAATTGTTAATTGCACTAAGCAATTGTTAATTGCTCACTTCCTCTTTTGCATTGCTATAAATACATGTTATCTCTTGTGCATTAGACACACCAATACAACAAGATCAAACATCTCTTCTCTCCATCAATTCTCTCTATGTCCTTTACTCTCTAGCTAGCTAATTTCATTTTAGTTCACAACAAATACTTTATTGAACAAGGCACCCATAAGTGAGAATTCTCATTGGAAAAGAGTACTGAACAAAGCATTATTCTCCTTTGGGATGAACAAAGCATCACTACAAGAGCTCTGCCTCTTCTAGAAGTAATGAAAAAAACAAGGAGGATACTGAAATTTATCATTTGAAACGGAACTGCTGGGGCAATTGATGGGGCCTACCAAGTCGGGCAGTTTAGGGGTCATCATGGGCCGGGCTAGGGCCGGCCCGGCCCTAAATTTTAGAGCTTAGGGTCGGGCCCGGCCGGGCCTAGTCAAAGTCAACATAATTTAGGGCCGGGCCGAGGCTTCAATATGCGAGTCTTAGCCCGCTCACCAGCCCAGGGCTGAAATGGGCCGATAGGGCCGGGCCGGGTAGGGCCAAATTTTTTTAGTGTTAAATTAAAAGAATTTAATAAATACATGAAAAAATTGAAAGATTTATATATTATTGTATAATTATATGTGTGTGTATATATATAAAAGAGGATAATTATCATTGGGCTCAAAAGGGCTTTCATATATATATATATGAAAAAAAAAACATACTATTATATTAACAAACAAATTTCTAAATTAAAAGAATTTAATAAATACATGAAAAGATTGAAAGATTTATACATTATTGTATAATTATATGTGTGTGTATGTATATATATATATAGGAAGATAATTATCATTGGGCTCAAAAGGGCTTTCATATATATATATATATATATGAAAAAAAAAATACTATTATATTAACAAACAAGCTTCTAAATTAAAAAAATTTAATAAATACAAGAAAAAATTGAAAAATTTATATATTATTGTATAATTATATGTATGTGTATATATATAATTATATGTATATATATATATATATTAGGGCCGGACCGGGCCGGGCTTGAAATGACATTTAGGGCCGGGCCGGGCTTGGCTCTAACGGGCTAACACGGGCTAACACGGGCCGGGCTTTAGGGCCGGGCCGGGCTTAAAAACTTGAGCCCAAGCCCGGTCCTAAAAAAAAGAGGCCGGGCCAAATGGGCCGAGAGAAAGGGCCGGGCCGGGCTTCGGCCCTACGGGCCGGGTGGGCTTTAAAGAGGCTTGGGCCATCTTCAATAAGAGGGCTATATGGAGATCTACAGCTCTCTAGACCATTTCATGGTCTCCAACAAGCGAATTTATGGGGGGAAAATGAGTGGGCCCAGGGTTGGGGGGGGAAGCTAGAGGGCTCAAAATACCCCTGAGGGTGACCATGAAAAGCACGTGCAGTGTGCATGTGATGCTTTTTTTTGTCTGGGCATGCATGTGAAGTATAATTGCACAACAAGGACATGTGTCATTCAAACAAATTATCAATGAAATGAAGGGTTGAGATGGCCTCATGTGTGGCAATCCTATGGTCTTTAATTAACTATTGTATTAAATTATTGTTAATTAAAGAGCTACTAGCCGTTTCTAGTGGTTTTTTTGTTATTTTTTTCTTTTGAGCAATTCTAGCCGTTTCTATAATTGTTCAAGTATTATGTAGGAATTTGCATTATGTCAATGAAGTTTATGTAATTTTTAATCTTATGAAATAAAATGGTTAGATTTTATAGTAACATTAATGGACCTTTAGAATGTAGTGATATATGAAGGAATATTAAAAAAATGACTTTTATTCATTGCAATGCAAACAAGACACAAAATAAAAACTAAATAAAAAAACAAGCCACAACAACAATAACAAAAATAAAAATAAAAGACTCGAGTACGCTAACATGACAATAAATTGTCAATTATTACAATTCCAAGCATAGATTTTAAGCAATTTTGAAAGATAGTACGACAATGAATTGTCATACTTGTGTCCTCCTTAATTACCCTCCTTGACCTCCTCTCCCTCGTCTTGACCAAACATGTTGGACAAGGTCATTTCGTAGATTACTATTTCCAACACGGGAGCGTATCCTTCGGTAATGAGACATGTATTCACCCATTGCACGTAGCATTCAAAAATTCTATCCGAAAATATTATCAATATTGCCATGTAAATATTTTATCTTATTAATAAAAAGGTACATCGTAAAATAAATTATTTACGTCTCAAAAATTATTTTTAGTTCGGGGAAGAATGTTATTATAATTAAATAAGGTCATAATTTTGGAAAAGATAATGTAAAATGATAAAATATTGAAAAAATTAAATTTTAGCCCTGACTTACTGAAGATGGTCCTAAAATTTAGCCATGAACTTGAATAAACAATAATATTTTGAGGAGTAAAATTTACCCCTGGGCCCAATATACCCCTGCCTTACTGGAGATGGTCTTAGGGCCTAAGGGCCAAATGATGACCCCTAAGGCAGTTCACTTGCCAATTGTGAGCAACCCAATTGGTCGATCAATAAGTGGTCCCCCCTCACATGGGTGGCTCACAATGGTGATTTTTCACCCACAATGGTCATGTACTTCATTGAAATCAATGGGCCAGATTTTATTGATTTTAAATCAATGGCTCAAATTCAATTACAACAATCATCTGCTTTGTTTAATTTTTATTTTTTCAAAAAAATCCGAAAAAATTCAAAAAATTCTCAATAATAATGATAATAATTTTATTAATAAATTTAATTTTTTATTGGCATTCGAATTGCCATTTATTGTTGTATTTGAAAACTGAAGGTAATTGCCAATTTGGATGAATAGTGAATTGGCAAATGACCAATTGGCTTGCAAATTGGCAATTGCCCTTGACGGATGGATGGGTGCATTTGCTCTTAGACATGTCACTGAATCATGATTGAAACCTACAAAATACCAATCAAATTTTCTATTGCAAAAATTGTCATCAAAAGTGGACAAAGGTACCTCAAGTTTCCTTGAGTTGCTACCATTCCAAATGCAAACTAGCTGCCAGAAAGAATTTGTATTCTTTAATTGAATATGGATTAAAATGCAAATGGAATAAACTGCCAGTTCGAATTGCAGGACCATCATGCATAACCTGACTTCTCCTAAATGCAGAATAATTGTTCTTTCTTTTCTTTAAGATGTGCAGGACCATTTTTGAAATATTAACAACAGACAAAACTGAAAACAAACGTACCTGTCATCATATTAGGCCCCCTAACCCATATCTCCCCGAGCTGTTTTGGAGGGAGAGGCTTCAGTGTATCTACACTGACTATCTGAGATTCAAGTCCAGAAACAAGAGAGCCAGCCGAACCACTATGTCGAGGCCCTACTAGTGGATTCTCCACTGAAACAACTCCGCAGGTTTCTGTCATGCCATATCCCTGCAAAACAAGGCAACATCTAACCAATGAACAAGTTTTAAACTCCCAGCTACAAAACAAAGGCAACCTTAAATATGATGAACAAAGTGAAACTGCCAAAACCTCTTCGCAGCCCTACTGTTTGCAACATTGGATTATGTCTACTATTTCCACTACCCAATTTCAACACTTCACATCAATTGAAAACTATCAATTATATTGTACTTTGTGCCAAAACAAATATCCTATTTTAGCAAAACTAAGGGTCAATCACAACCTAGAATCATTACATATCCAAATCATTATAATTATAACGAGCATGATTAAGTACCTGAGTAACTACACCATGAGGAATAATTTTTGCACACTCCTCCATCAACTCTTTCCCCAAAGGTGCTGCACCAGACCCAATATACTTCAAAGATGAAAGGTTGTACTTCTTAACCACACTGTCCTTTGACAGAGCAAGTATAATAGGAGGCACAACCCACAAATGGGTCACCTTGTACTTCTCAACAGTCATCAAAAACTTCTCAAGATTGAATCTCGCCATTGAAATCACAGCGTTTCCCTTTCGCAGCTGCGCGTAAGTGATGATCGCCAAGCCAAACACATGGAACATTGGCAATACACAAAGAAACACATGGTGCATATCTCCGGCCAGTTGTTGATCCATTGTAACCATGAGAGACGAAGCAATGAAATTCCTATGAGTCAGAATCACACCTTTGCTCATGCCTGTTGTACCCGAAGAGTACAACAGCACAGCAGTATCAGTCTGCTTAACATTTACACTCGGGAAATCTGAGATAGGCCCAGATAACTCAACCAAATCATGGAAACCCACAATTCTTGAGCTCGATTCAATTTGGGAAGAAGAAGCTTTTGGTCCTAAAATCACTGCTGGAAGATTGAAACCCTTCACCTTTTCCCACAATTCAGGAACAGTTATAACCAGTTTTGGATTGGAATCTTTCACTTGCTTGGACAGCTCTGAAACGGTGTAGAGAGGATTTGAAGTTGTTGCAATAGCACCAATTGCAATAATGCCGAGGAAACAGATAGGGAACTGGATTGAATTTGGAGCAAAAATCAAAACAACGTCGTTTTTCTTAATACCCAGATGGAGTAATCCATGGGCGACCTTGACGACCATTAACTTGAGCTGGGAGAAGGACAAGGTTTCAGAGGAGTCAGCATCAATGAGGGCGGGTTTGTGTGGATAAGAAGAAGAGTTTCTGAAGAGGAAAGAGACCATGGTGAGATTTGGGTCTCTGGGTAAGACCAGAGGTGGTCTAAGAGACCTGAAAATTCCATCACGGCCGTACCCAGATTTCTCCATTGCAGATTAAGCCGGAGAAAAGGATGATGGGTATTTGTTTTTGATTGAAAGAACACAACTTTATTCAAGTACCGAGGCAAATGGCAAATGGGTCTGCGTGTTCTTGTGAATTAGAAGAAGTAGAAGGTGGTAGTCCACAAATCAAAGTCGGAGATTCTGGATCACCGATATGACTGAGATTTCTGATATGGAAAGTGAAGGTGGTGGCTGTATTAATGTTGGGACCAAAATATGATTGAATTCTTTTTATGAATTTAAATTTGGATTTATGAGTTTATCTTCTTTGCTAAGAACAGAAAAATGGGTTGAACTTTCTCTTTCAAAGAAACAAAACCAAGTTGGAATTGTCTAATATTTATGTGCGGGCTGACAAATTAAAGAGATAAGCAATGCCATAACGTCTTATTACGAAGGGTCGGCCTTTTCCGGTAAGAAGTGGTTGACGATGAAACTGATGAGTCATTGTCATTAGAATTGTGTTAACATGAACTATTGACTTTGTCATGAATCGATTAAAGTACAACAACTATTATGTAATTTGCAAGATACTTAATTTAGATAAATTACGACTCTAATTTTGTGTTATTTATTTATTTATAATACGATAAAGACATAATTGTTAAAACACTCCTTGAATTTAACTATAATTGTCAATTTGCACCCCGAACTTGCAATTGTAGAAATTAACATCATGAACTTAGTAAAAATTGTCAATTTACACCTTCTCCCGGTCAATTCTAACTTTTTTCATCCAAATGTTGGTCATGTGCAACTGATGTGAGGGACAATATGGTCATTTCAGTCACTTTAAAAAAAAAAAATTTAACAAATATATATTCTATGCCAAAAAATATAAATATATATTCAAAAAAATATTTATTTTCTTTCATATTTTTTATTTCTTTCTCTAGAATAATATTTAGAATTATATTCTTAACTTATCATAAATTGTTTTTTATAAAAAAAAATTTTGTCATAAATTATAATTTATTAACAATTTTTGCCAAATTCAGAAGGTCAATTTCTACAATTGCAAGTTTGGGGTGAAAACTGACAATTATACCCAAGTTCAGGAGGTGTTTTTGGCAATTAAGCCTAAGATAAAAGGTCATTTACCAATAAGGTGAATTGACCCATATACAGTACCATGCGCAAAACGCCAAAACCCAATTAAATTAAAATCATGCGGTCAATTTAAAAACACAGAGAGGAAGTCATAATGCAATTAAACATTAAAGTTAATTAAAGTTACAATTTATCTATTCTCAAAAAAAAAAGTTACAATTTATCTGGGCCAGTTTCCCTCACCAATTGAAATGAAAAAAAAAAAAAAAACCCCAAAAAACTCACCCAGAATGTACTGAGTTTCAATATAACATACGGAAAAATTGTTTCATTTTTTTTTGCTCAACTTGACTTCAACTTCAATTTTTGATAAAGCAATGCTAAATATAGCCTCAACTGCACTACCCAAAAACAAAAACTGCACTTAAAATGTAACAAATAGTATTGCTACTGGCAGTTAATAACAAATAAAATATTACTACTATAATTCAATAATAAATAGAATTACTGATGGTTAGTAACAAAGAATATATATGGCAAAGAATAAGATAAAAACTAGGACATTGCTACCAGAAAAACATAAATACACTATAAATGTATTACCAAATTAGTAAATTACCAATACATACAAAAGTTAGAAAATGTAATGAAGCTTTGAAACCAAACTCAAAAGCACTATAAATGTATTACCAAATTAGTAAATTACCAATACATACAAAAGTTAGAAAATGTAATGAAGCTTTGAACCTTGAAACATAATAATACCAAACTCAAAAGCAAAACACAAATATATTGCCATTGTTGTTGATAGTCAATACCGGATATTGCTACTAACAGTCAATAACATATATACAATTGTTACTAAGGGCACGTTTACTAACCCGTAATGGGAATGACTCCATAGGGAGTGATTCCCATTACGGTTAAAAATTGACGTTTACTAACCATAGGCGGAATGAGAGTTGCGTGGGTCCTACAAAAATTTCAGGATTCAATCCTCCATTTTCATTCCGGTGGGGGGACATGGTATTGATTCCTGATCATGGGTTAATCAATTTTTCATTCCGAAATTTTCCCTCATGATTTATTGATAATCCAGAAATACCCATATGATTTATTGCGTGGGTCCCACAAAATATTTTAATTTCATTGTTAAGTTATACGTAAGAGTGTTTTCGTAATTAACCTTATCACGATTCTGATTCCTACATGTTAGTAAACACATGAATGAGAATCAATCCTGGGATTGTTTCCGATTTCGGATAACAAGTAAACAGAGAAATGGGAATGACTCATCCTCTCTCCCATTCATTCTCTCTCCTATTCCTTCTCAATCTCATTACGGTTTAGTAAACGTGCCCTAAAGGTCAGTAACTTAATATATAGAGGTTTTTATAATTACTTGAAGTTGTAGCTATTGGATAGCTGTACAAGATTCTAATTTCTGATTAAGTACGTAGTTGAAATAATGTACTTTGTCACCTAAATTTTGTCAAACAAATCACAATCACACTTGCATTAGAATCATCTACAATTAATTACTTAACAACACTTCGTACGTACATAAAGATTAAACAACTTAGATTTCAGCTGTGAGGGACAACTCTCACTCTTTTTGGGGGCTTTTCTGGATTGCACCATGATTTTAGTGTAGTTGTCTACGTGGCACAATTCCAGCCATTCATTTCATATTTGGTATTTTTTTTAATTGCAAATTAACTGCGTGAATTGACATTTCTGCCCTTAACCTTTTTTTTTTGGTCTCTTTCTTCCTCTCTCTCTCCCGTGCGCGATCCTCCTCTCTCTCCTCCACTGTGACCGGCGCTGCCACCATGACCGGCCACCCCCGCAAGTCACCGCCCCCACCAAAGGTAGCGGCGTGTTCCGGTGGCCCTCTCCACCCGATTTCAGACCGAAGCTTGCCGGAAAATAGCCGCACGCATGGCCGAAAACGGCTTAACCTTCAAGCTTTTGGTCTAGTCATCTTCGGCAACGTACCTCTGACCTTCAAAACCTACTGGGTTTTGAAGCCCTCAATCCCATAAACCTCGTGGTGTCTTCGGATTTCAATTTCAACCACCGTAGGAGGCGGATCGAAGTCAGGAAGTTTTAGATTTCAAAAACTTCCGATGCCGATATCTCACTATCTAATTCGAATCTGATCTTGAGATAACTAAACTTGTTAGGTTTGTTATAATGAACACGATGACATAAATTTCGAAGCTATCGGAGAAAGTTGACGACGGCCACCGGTAATAGTGGTGGCCGGCAACAGTGAGGAGAGAGAGGGAGAGACCAAACAAACAAAAAAATCGTTAAGGGCAAAAAAGAAATTTCATGCCTGGGTACAATAAAATGGAGGTGCAAACTAGCCGCTCCCCTTTTTGGGATGAACAATTTACTAATTTAGGGTTATTTACTATTTAGTATTGCACGTCATGCATGACGAGGAGGTTTGGAAGCACTAGATTGAGTTAATTAATTAAAAGAAGAAAGTAATGTTGTAGCTAGTAAGTTCACGATGAAACTGATACTATGTCCTTGTGGTCCATTGGAGTTAATTAATTAAAAGAAGAAAGTAATTATAATTAATAATGCTGGCCATTAAATTTTGGTTTCTAAATTGAGCTAGGCATTGAAGGTCCCATTCATAATCTGAAAGCTAGGCAATTAGGCATGGTTATGAGTTATGACACAATTGATCGAATTCACAAGCCAGCGAGTACACCAAGATCTCTAAGAAGAACTTTCATTTTTACTCTTCAAATAATAACTTCGGTGACCTAACTGACAATGTTATTGAGCCTTAAAATTTTGCATTACTTATATAAACTCAAGGAAGAAATTACTCTTCTCTTCATCTTAATGAACCGAAAACTAAATTCTTGAAAATAGGTCATGTGCAATGCACACGCTATTTTTAACGGATCGGAAAATGGATGAAAGTTTGGCATTGGTACCATTTGAGATAAAATCGAAGAGTTCGGGTATCGGTTGTGATCAAAAATGAAATTCATGTATTATCGATAAGATGGAATACAAGTTCAAGTACTATTTATGATAATAACTCAATATGATATAACATTGGTTTTCAATATGTACTAACACTTATTTCTATTCAGAGTAAAGGGACATTAGGGGCATTATGAATATGAAGTGATCATTTATGTTTTCTAACAAGATCTTCAAGATCACAGAAATTAAATAAAAATATATATGGAGGAATCATTATGAATATGGGATACAATTTTTCTGTTTGCAGCTACATGGTGAATTCTCATTCGTGAACAATACTTGGTTACACTATTTCTAGCCACACTTAACGAACTGTACATACGAACTATATTATTCTTAACATCCCCCTTCAACCATATCCTTGTGACCCAAGCAAACGGTTGAAACCAAAAAGATACCCAAAAGCTATGATCGACTATCCACTGCACCGTGTCCACAAGAGAAGCAATTAGCTAGGTGAAGAAGGAACCAAAATGGCTCAACAGTTTCTTCCTCAACATCAACTTGATAGAACTTTTAATCCAAGAGAGCTCCTTTGCCTTATAAAAGTACAGATCCGAGTAGGAATCCAGATACACTCAAACCAAACTCCATCAGAAATTTAGGACTTCCCCAAAAAAAAAAGTACTAGGTGAATCAGTAGCGCCGGTGAGCAAGGGTGTTAACCTTGTGGTCTCATCGTGGAATTAGATCAATGCACTTTCAGCATGAGCACTCAAGAAAGGTTCTTTGTTTTGGTGCTGAGATAGAGTATCAGACAGTATTTGACAAAGAAGAGAAGAGAAAGAAAGTGTTAGTGCAATATTTGTATAATTGACATTTCCTAAGTACAAACCGAGAGTCATGTTTTAGTGCAATAGATTATACTCTTGAAACATCAAAAGATTGGAGTGCTGGACTCAAATTGAAGTTGTTAGCCTATTGACCCGATCCTATTAGTCTAGAAATATATCTCCATTTTGCAATTTCAGAAAGAAAGAGAAGATAGAAAGACGAGAAAAGGAAGCGAGTTTACTGTTGCAGCTACATTGTGAATTCCCATTGAGTGTCTACTACACTTAGTTACAGTACTATCTATAATCTTAACAGACTATTAATTAACAAACTCTAAACCATCTTATTCCTAAGTCCTAACAGAAGTTCAAGATTCAGAACATGAGCATCAATAAAACATTTGTTACTTATGATCTACTATCATATATAGGATTAACCTACAAAGTTATATATTCCTAGTCCTTTTAGTTATCATCAAGAGCAGCTAAATTCAAAACTGAATCATTTTTTAGTGTTCCAAGATATGTCCATCTAGATTTGAATCTTCATGTGCAGGACAACAAGGAAAGAAACCGGATTGGGTCAACATCAGGCCGATAGACTGAAACTTGGACTACATTATAGACGGAATCTAATGAATGTTTGACAAGGGCGCCACCCTCAACCACAAAACCTTCAGAATTATCGGTGTCAAATTATAATTACGTACGGTAAATCTGCAGGAAGATCTGAATTTGGAATATCCGCCCACACATATTTTAATTTTCATCTATGTGACACAAGATTTCTACATCATCAATTGTTAAAAGGAAAGGCAAGGAAAGAATATATGAAGCAAATATTTTACATATGGCAATCCACTAATTCTCTCTTCAATGCATGCTTTATTTACCAAGTCTTTTCCGAATGATATAATGAGGTACTTATAAAAACCTAAACAACAATGTGACTTTGTTGGCTTAAGAAGCATTTCATATGTGATTGAGTATCTCTAGAAAATAGAAACTATTCAGTTGATGACATCTTTGCTATAATTGCACGTTGGGTTTTGTTTGTTATACAGGATTATATATAGTGACCCCAAGAAAATCTACACTTTGTTTTGTTTTGTTTTTCTAGGGTACGGTTTCTTGGTATCTAATCAGAGGATGTATAAAAAAAAAAACAGAGTAGATATTTGAGAAAGATGAACAATACCTAATATTTGGTCAGTGAAGGCAATTCTAGTTTCATCGTGCCCGTTCTCGATCGATCTGTCTGGTTGCTGAGAAAAGAAAGGAAGACGTACGATGGAGTAGCTGGGTCCTCACTTCTACAATTTCTCCTTTCAAGTGTTGATTAATTAGTTAATCGAGTCTTCTAAAAAAAAAATTCGATAATCATCAATCAACACGGTTACAGGTAGAATAATTAAGAAGTCATTAAGAAAGATGGCAAATACACTTCAACTTCAACATATACTAGTAGAAGGTGACTCATCATCCTCATCAAAATGTACAAGGATGCATGTTTACAAAATTCCCTAAAAATTGTGGGTTGTGAATTGTGACTATAATCAAGGAGTGACTAGTTGTGGCCACATCAAAACCCTCATAGAATCATTAATTAGTTAAGATATTTTATCAAGAAGGCTAAACCTCTAACCAATTATTTACTCATTTTTAGGCTAAATAGCTAGTAGTTGAAACTGTGAGAATGTGGAGTATTGTTCCACATTGGAGAAAATAGACTTTGCAAATGTATTTATAAGGATTTGAGTCTTTCCAACCATTGTCAATTGGTTTTGGTCCGTGGCGGACCCAGACTTGTCCCCTAGTGGGGGCGATTTTTTTTGGGGCAGTGGGCTGATAGAGCTGATAGTGAGCGTGGGGCGGAAGCCAAAAAACCAAAATCACCGGGGGCTTATAGGGTAATTAATGTCTAAAACTTTGTCACCTAGCAATCATTAGCATCAATTAAGCATAGTAAAGTACATTAGGAAAAAAAGTCAGGGGGGCTTAAGCCCCCACTCGTCATTGCCTGGGTCCGCCAGTGGTTTTGGTTGTGATGCTCAGATTACTTCATCATGGTATCAAAGCTGCAAGTTCGCCCACGTGTGAAGCCAAGTGGCTACACATGCTCTACGTCACCCAATATAAGTTGTCCACGTGTATGGCTTGAAAATTTGCTACACATGCGAGGGTGTGTGAAAATGTAGAGTGTTGTCCCACATTGAAGAAAATAGACCTTGCAAATGTGTTTATAAAGATTTGGGTCTCTCCAACCATTGCCAATTGGTTTTGGTTGTGACGCTCAGAGCCTCAAATTACTTCATCAGAAACGTGACCTCATTGAAAATACTTATGCTAGTCAAATAGAACAACAGTATCCTAGCTGTCATGGCTTGGGTACCTATTGATTTTTTTTGGCATCGCAATCAGCACCGGTCATGGGTTGCTCTGCCGGCTTCAGTATCCTAGCGGGCTCCTTCATCTGGACAATTCACTTCTGTTTGCAGTGTTATCATGAAGGGTGATGGTCTTTTTTTGATCTTGGTTGTCTGGGGTGTTTGGATTGATCTCAGTTCTCGGATTTATCCTCCACTTTGAGTGTCAGGTGCAAAGGGATTATCCTCCATTTGTTATGAAATCCGGTTTAGGTTTGTATAAGATCCAGGTGATAACTTTGGAGATTTGAGGTTCTTTGTTTTTCGAAGGCTCTACCTTGTGGGTAGTTCAATAATTACGGAGAGTAAGTGCGTTTGGAGGCTGAAACTTTGGGATGCGGATAACTCTGATTTTCTCCTAGTATTTCTTTTATTTTTCATTCCCTGCAAATTAGTGGAGGTCATCCTCGATCTATAGTTTCAATGAGTTTTAGTTGGACTATTGTCATGTGAGCACCACAATTGAGTGCATTGGTGAGCAGCACAACCTGTTTTTCTGGGACGAGGATAGTCTACATCAATTTGTAGTAATATTTTTTTTTTCTATTTGTAAGAAATGAGCTTAATTTAACTATGTAAATGAACAACCAATTAGACAACTTATGATTTATTTTGCCTCAAGTTAATTATAACTTATGTTGCTAACTGATGTTCATGATGCTCTTATTAACGATTGTAATCGTGATTATATCTAATATCTACTCCTTTCCTTAAAAATAAAAATAGAACAAAAATATAGAGTGAATATTCATAGCGGATTATTCATCTCTCTTGAAGGAAATATATATAATCGGGTAAGTCATAATTATGATGAATACTAAGACTAATTACAATAAATGACAATTAGTACATTCCTAATATATAGGAATAGTTGACTTACGCTAACACTCTCCCTCAAGTTGGAGCATACACGTCACGAAGGTCTTACTAGAAACTGCTTTACACTACTAGAAATTAATATAGCTTGTGGGGAGAGATATAAAGGGGACAATACATCTGATAGTTGTTCCTCAGTTGGAACAAATGGACATGTAATCAGCTTAGCATCCAACTTCTCTTTAATGAAATGTCGATCAACCTCCACATGTTTAGTGTAATCATGTTGCATTAGGTTCTGAGATATGTCAATAGCTACCTTGTTGTCACAGTACAACTTCATTACTTGCTTAGGTTTAAAACCCAAGTCACGAAGAAAATTACGTAGCCACAACAGTTCACATATTTCATGAGTCATACCTCGATATTCAACCTCTGCACTAGAGCTAGCTATCACCTTCTACTTCTTACTTCTTCAAGTAACAAGATTTCCTCTCACAAATGTGAAGTAGCCAAATGTAGACTTCCGGTCAGTGATAGAGTCTGCCCAATCTGCATATGTATTCCCACTAACCAAGGTGATTATATTTAGAGAACATCAGTCATTTTCTCTGGTGCAAACTTCAAATATCTCAAAATTCGTACTACAACATCCATATGATCTTCACTCGAATTGTGCATAAATTGACTAACAACACTGACTACATACGCAACATCAGATCTAGTGTGAGATAAGTAAAATAATCGTCCTACTAACCTTTGGTACTTGGCTCGATTAGTTGAAACTTGATCAGGGTATTATGCCAAACGATGATTATGTTCAATCGGAGTGTTAATTGGTTTATAATATATCAACATACCAATCTCTATCAATAGGTCAAGCACATACTTTCGTTGAAACAAGAAAATACCACTTCTCCCCTGACTACCTCAATTCTTCTCTAGTGCCTCCATCTCTTCCTCCATTACCTCAATTTTTTTGTTTGTTAAATTCATTATTTTTGCCACTTGCATTCCACTCAAGTGGTAAAAGAAGTGCCATAATCACTCTCAGTAATATATATGCAAAAGGAATTTAAATTAAATCACACGTGCGGCTGTATTGCCAAGTTAAAAAGTTAAAAACCTCCGAATCACAAACCAGAGACCAGACCAGATAGAGCCACTGGAGTACTGGACTCACTCCTCTGCTTTCATTTCTCACCCAAATCAAAAGACAAAAGGTAACACTCTCTGTCTCTGTTTCTCTCTAATCTCTATCACTCTCCCTCTCACGCACACATAATTCATCTCCCATGGCAATCACAACCGCTTTTTCCCGCCTCTCCCTGTTCCGATTCACACCAAAACCCTCTCCTTCATCATCATTTCCATACACAATCCCATTCTTTGTCCCAAAACCGAAGGTCCCAATCAACCACATAGCCTGAGCAACTTTTCTCTTCACTCTCCCAATTCTCCCATAATTAACTGTTGTTTGCGTTTTGCAGGGTCCGAGATTCCAATTCCGATTGTTCTCAATGGCGGCATCCGATGACAAAGATACACCCTACAAGAATCCGGGTCTCCAGGCCATCCCAGATGAAGAAACTAAGGGTTACATAATGCAACAAACTGTATGCAACAACCATCTTCCTTTACATTTTTATAATGTAGTTTCTGTTAAATATTGCTCTTCCATTTAAATTTAATTGGGCAACTATTTCTTTGTTTATTTTGGTTGCAGATGTTCCGAATCAAGGACCCTAAAGTCAGTCTCGACTTCTACTCCCGTGTGTTGGGCATGTCGTAAGTTTTTCTCTTATTTCATCTGGAAATTTGTTTTCTATCTTGTTGGGTATAAAGTAATGTACTTGCTTGATATATGTATAAGCTAACATTGACATTTCCTTTGCCCAAGTTGAGGAAGTTTTTGGTTCATGAAAATATTGAATTTTTGTGTGGGGGCGTGAAGTGTATTAATATCTGGGATCTATGAATTTGAGTGTATTGTAGTCTCTTTTACTATAAAGCTGCACAATTTATGGAGAAAACGAATATGTTATACTTATGCAATCCCTTCTTGCTCGGTTGAGTTTTATCACTAGACTGGATGACGAATAATGTGGAGGCTGTCCATACGCTCAATTACGAATGGCAGAGAAATACTCTTATGCATACTAGCCATATAAAAGTTATGGACCCTAACATGAGTTGAGGTAGATGGTGCTTTTTGCTAGCTACATAAATTTATATCGGTGAAACTCTTGGGGAAAGAAATGAGGTCCTCTATGATCATATAAGTAGTGTGATTGTTTGAGCACATAATACTTAATATGTGTCGCTTAAAATATATAGTTGTTAGCTTTTGTTCTCTTACAATTCTAGTCTACAATTGTGCAAACCTTTGAGTATCTGAAAAACCATACATATTTTGTCGGTCTATTTTTCTTGAGAATAACTTTCATTAATGTTTTAAAAGATGAATGTAACTCTAGATGTCGACTGTTGACCAGTTGTGGTTTTGTCTCTGTAATACATCAAAGTGTCTTTGAGTTTATTTGGGAAATCATATCATGGCTATGCATGCATTATAGTCAATATTTGAAACAATTTGTTCATTCATTTGGATTTTTGTGCATGGTGACATATGCACCTGTATTCTATATGTAGAACAATTTTTGCGTGCAGTTAGATTGTTTGTTTCTATGTGAATGTGCTAATGCACCTATTGATTATTAGATATTGGAAATAACTTTTTAGGTGATAGTTGATGGTTATTTCGTTAATTTTTCAGGCTACTTAAGAGGTTGGATTTTCCGGAAATGAAGTTTAGTTTGTACTTTCTGGGCTATGCGGTAAAATTTATAACATCTCATCTCTTATACCAAAAATCTATCATAAATTCTCAGCTAGGTTTGCATGTTTTTTTGGTAATTGCATTAAAGACCCCGGATAGCAAAAACAAACTGGGAACAAGAAGAGTTCTTTGCTAGGTTTACATTGATTATTGGGTTTCCAACACTATTAGTGGTTTTCTATGCCATTCTATCAACCATCTGGCCTATCTCCCACATCTTGTATTATGCCTCTGCTTATAGGAACATTGTTGGCTTTCACCTTTTTTTGTGTCAAAGCTATAGATTCAACTAATGCCTGAGACTTTAAGATACTTAAAAGGTGCCCTGATGTTTAGCAGAGACATTTATTTTTATTTATCCTTTTCCGGTGCAGGATACTTCAGCAGCTCCAACTAACTCGGTTGATAGAACTGTTTGGACCTTTGGTCAGAAGGCTACAATTGAGTTAACACAGTAAGAATTTTAAAACTTCCTCACATGGGGTTCACTTTTCTCACAATTTTTTTGGTTTTATGTTATGCGACTTATGTCAATATCTCAGTCACCTACCTTTTACAGTAACTGGGGTACTGAAAGCGATCCAGAATTCAAAGGATACCATAATGGTAATTCAGAACCTCGTGGCTTTGGTAAGTAGCTTGCTCTATGAATGTGTCAAAACAGACCATTCTTTTAATGCATTTGTTTCTCCTCTTGCATAGAGTTTGATTAACTAGTACATTCGATGCAAAATGCAAATAGTATTTCTTGTCTTCCTATGTTATAATTCATTCGGTATTTTTTATCAGTTGAAATGTGATAATTCATAATACCTTTGTGAATTATCTGAACCATAAATTTTAGAATATACTCCAAATGCCTAACTCATCCCTCATAAATGTTTTTTTTGGCTATATTCCTTCGAAGGGTAAACATAATTTTAAGAAGAATGTACTCATTGTACTGGTTTCGGTGTTTTCACTTTATCTATCATATTGATATGTATGTCAGTCAAACATTTTGCATTATGTTAAACAAAAGGGATAGGGGCCCTGTCAATCCTTAGCTGTCATGATTATCGAGCAGGGTTGATTGACATACTTGAACCTGTAAATTTTATAACATTATCAATCAATAAATCATATAGGATGCTAGGTTTTGTTCAGGGAATGGTGTTTTTGAATACTAATATAAAAGATGAGAGCATTCTGAGCCTTCAGGAGGCCTCCTCGCATCATTTGAGACTAATACTTTTCTGATTGACTAAGAAGAAGAATTAAATTCAAAAGCCACTATCATATATTGCTGCAAATGAAAATAAATTGAATACTCCTCGATCATATATATATATATATATATATATAGGGCTTCTTCACTAAGGAGATCCTTACTTTTTATGGTGCAGAGTTTTGATCTCAGCTGTCAGATCAGATTATTTAAAAAGGATCCGACGGCTGAGATCAAAACTCTGCACCTTAAAAAAGTAAAGACCTCCTTACCTGAGAATTATTATATATATATATGCCTCTTATAAAAATGAAATTACACATCTCTGTAGCTTGCATTGCATCTGCAATAATCAAGCATGTATATGCCCTAGTTCACATATAGAAATGTGGTAGACTCTTTTTGTGCAGTAGATGAGTTCTAGATTCTGGTATTACCCTTTCTGTCTTAACTATCTTATTTTGTTATTCAGGACACATTGGCATCACTGTTGATGACACCTACAAGGCATGTGAGAGATTTGAACGTCTGGGGGTGGAATTTGTGAAGAGGCCAGACGATGGTAAGAATTACTTAATAAGAATTATAAGATGTCTCCTGTAGTCCTCTGGGAACATCAGCATGTACAATGGTGGATATTGCTTGGGACACCTTAGTTCCTTTGTAAGGAGAGATTGATAATATTGGAATCAGTTTCTAGAGATTGATCATGTTGTATAAATGGATAGTCAATGACAGTTTCAGTTTTAGAAAAGATCTTTACTTTTCTCGAGTTAGCAATAAAAAGTACCTAATTTTGTATGGAAACCATTTAAGCATAATATTTGAAAACAAAAAATGAAAGACATCTTCCACGAATGTAATTTATGAAGGTATATCTTTGCCTCTAACGAA
This sequence comes from Rubus parviflorus, assembly GCA_029955375.1. Taxonomy (NCBI): domain Eukaryota; kingdom Viridiplantae; phylum Streptophyta; class Magnoliopsida; order Rosales; family Rosaceae; genus Rubus; species Rubus parviflorus. The sequence continues at coordinate 5,948,508 of JARGGL010000010.1, forward strand.
CTTATTTTCTTCCTAGCGGTGTGATATATAGTTTATAAAGTTAACCCAAAGATCATATTTATTGTATTGATTTAACCAATTATATTCCGTGGTGCACTGAAATATGGATATCGGAGGAGTTGACAAATCGTTGAAGTATTCGGAGATCTTGAAGTATTACTTCGTTGATATTAGTTTTGGCCGGATTGCTATTGACATTATTCCTTTTGCTGTCATGCACATTTAATTGCCACTTCCCTAGTGTTTGTAGTTTGAGGATTGCCATGTCAGCATTTGTGCCCATTTTGAACTGCAACACTAGTGACTGTATTAATGCCTCGTTCGTCATAGGCACCAGAAATTTGCGTTTTGTACTGTTTTATGGTTTCACCATACCCAACTTAGTAACAGTACTTTGATCTATGCAATCATAATTTCATTCTTTTCCTTGTTTTCTGTTTTGCCTTCTAACTATTAAGTGGATTTATTTATTTATTTTTTGCTTCGTTTGCGTTTTCCATGCACACTTACTATGGTTGTGTGCATGTGCATATTATGTTTAGGTGTGGGATCATATATTCGTTCATGCACATGTGAATGGATATATGATATCCCGTAATTCAGTGTAGCTTTTTTGACCATGGTGAGGATCTCACATGAGGAGTTTTTTTTCCCCCCTTTGTTTGGGGTTGGGGGTCATAACTTTGCAATTCTCACTCTTCCTCCTTAAAGTTATATGGGATTTCATAATTTAAAAAAAAATGAAAAGACAACAAACTTTTCTTTGGGCTCCTTTTTCATGGTGCATTTACAGTTACTTCAATTTCTGAGGCTTCTTTTTGTTTCATTACATATTACTTCTTGGTTCCTTAACTTTTTGATGTTATTTGCAGGAAAGATGAAAGGGATTGCATTCATCAAGGATCCTGATGATTATTGGATTGAGATCTTTGACCTTCAAACAATAGGAAAAATCACTCTTGGTGCTGCTTGAGGTTACGGAACCCTATCTTCAGGTTACTTTTTAGTTTTCCTCTTGCTTTCAATTGGATATAAATTTTTAGATTTTTTTTTTTCACCAAAATTTGTTTTCAAAGTATTTGGCTTCCCAGCCTACTAGACTTCCATATGCATGGTACTCGAGCCATTCAATTGTCAATGCATATGCATGTATTGGTGAACTTTATTGTTCAGATGTAGGATATCACAAGGTTAGTGTTGCCTTGATTATGGTGGGCTATAGATGGCTTACAGGAGGAAGTATAGATTGTAGTGGCATGCATGAAGTGGTATAATCGTTTGATAGTAAAATACTAAGGACAGCTGCACTCGCATGTGGGCGACATTCGGTAGCAAGCTCCTGGGTTTGATATTTATGATCCGCTTTTGTAGAACAGTTTGATCGAGTCATTATTCGTTAGGATTCATATTTATATGCATGGGTGTGCGTGAGCACTGCACTGGAACCAGCAGACTATCATGTGCGCGTTATCTGCATTCCAGCTAGTGTTTCACATATATAAAAGCAAACTTGTTGTGGAAGTGGTAGTCAGCAGCTTGAGGTGAAGAATGACAAGTCTGCTGCTTGATATCGCAGTGCCACCAAGGCAGTTCATATTATGCTATTTAATCAACATGGGTGGCATTCATTTTGCCGATAGGATTATCGACTACATGCCTTAGGCCCTGAGCATATATATTAGCAATGTGTTAGTTAGGTCCTTTAGCTTCTGTTTTTTCAGACATCAATAGGTTCGTTGGTATCTATTGGCTGGGTGCTGTATTTATGTTTGATTTATTTTTGGTGGATACTCTATTTATTAAAATGCCTCTATCCTTGGATTTCCTGTTTTGGAGTTAAATTCCATGGTTGTCATTGGAACTAAAACTATGTGGTAATGATGCAGGTGAACTGAGGTGGGCAGTTATATGCGAGCTTCCCTGTGTATCCTAATAATACTCCTAGTCTAGGAAATGGAGCTTGTTGTGCTTTTTTATACTTGCCACTGGAGAGTCATCTTTGTTTTGTCTACTCAACTGTTGTTCAGTACGAGCATTGGTCTTTCTGATCTCTATTTGCTCAACTGTTGATTAATGAACTGAAACTTTTGTAAGCCTCATGTATGTGTCATTCCTAATCTGTGTAGCAACCATGTTCACTGAGCATGATCAAATCTGTCACCATTTTCCAGGAGATGAAAATGCAGAAGTCAATCACATGAATGAATGGTATCTTTGTTTTACAGAGTCTTCAGATAAATCTGATATTAAGTCTAATAATAATAGTAATTGTGTGGCAGAGCTTAATTGGAGTTGACGTGGCTCGTTTATAGAGACTAACATGCAACCATTCATTTCGGGTTGCATTATTTAATTGAACAATTAGCTACCTAACCAGACCAAGGAAGAAAATAGCTACCTAATCATGCTCTTTGATGTATCCATTTTTTCAAACCGGATGATTATATACTCAAACCAGATCAATAGTTTACATTATTTCAAGTAAACTTCTTAACAAATATGATCTATAGTAATCTATTTGGATGATATTCCTCCCAACACGTTAGGTATGTTTATACTCAAATATCACCTTTTCATAGCTTGGTTAAACAAATGTGGAATAAATAGTGGGTGGTAAACCAACTATATGCTACTACTACATTCTCTAAAAGGCTTAAATGTCAAAGTCCAGTATTAGGAATACCTTCACTGTCAATCTACTTCCCTACCTTATGTTTCTGTTAGTTTATAACCCTTGTTTTTATAAATAGATCGGTGCTCACTTTTTCATAGCTTAGTTAAGTTATGTGGCATAAATAGTTGGTCGTAAACCAGCTGTACGGTACACGGTACAATCATATTGTCTAAATCTGTTTAACAAATTTTGTTCACCAAAATGAGTAGCATTGTCCCTTAAATTGAGTCACACAAAAACAGTGAATTTAGTTCCACTTTTTTTTTTGTGTGGGTTTTGAATCATGTATTATATGATGAGCAAGCACTATTGTATTGCTGTATATTCTGATGGGAGAGACTAAAAGAAGCAAATATAATTTTAGAGTGAAACACACTAAGTAGCTCTCTAAAGACCGGAGAGTATTTAGTACATAGCGTGTATGAACACGCCGCAATCTGAGCCGTGCAAATGTTAGAAAAAAATGTTAACTCATTTTTTTAAATTTGGACGACTCAGATTGTAGCGTATACATACACGCCGTGTACTGAATAATTTTCCCTCTAAAGACACTAGGTGTTGCTACTGTTTTTATGGAAACTTCAAAGCCGCATCTGTTAATCCTCTTTGTTTGTTGGCAACAGATCATCCTCTAAATAAATTAAACACCAGTGTTAAAAAACTTGGCTTAAAATAATCGAGTGTCAGACTGTCAATAGGTTCCACATCTTTTTGACCTTATTACACTTCACTAGAAAAGACATTCCTAGAAAAGCTTTCCCTCACTCTTTTTACACAAAAATCAACTTATAATATCATTTCAGCATTTAAAAACCCTAACTGGCAAAGTGGCAAATCAATTGTTTAGTCCAGAAACTGAAGTAGATGCAGATTTCCAAATAATATATGGTCAGGGACACCATCTGCTCTTCTGCTTTGAGTTTTATTTTATAGTACTGAGATTTTATTGTGATAATAAATGGAAACAAAATTTCAAGACTGGATGTGGACAATTGCCATCACGGCAACAACTGCCCCCACTCTGAGTCTCTAAATTAAATCTTGGCAATGGACTGACAGAGATATTGTGCATCATATAATTGTGGAGGGGTTTTGGACTTCCCGATAGGGATTCTCTGTCACTTCAAATAAGATACATGACTATTGTGCTAGTTACAATATCCATCATGAAATACTGTATAATGCTCTACCGCATTATTGCTCTTCGATTTTTAATCGTTGGATTTGGTCAATAGAATAAAAAGACATTCGGATAACCAATTGGATTGCATACGAACGAAATGAAGAACATTGAGGTTCTAGAGCACTATAGAACATCCCTAACGGGTTTGGATCCTGGTTCGATACTTGATTACTTGGTGTGTGAGTAATGATGTCAGTTAATATGAATTGTGCTAGCAATAATTTCCAAGGAGGAGCTCACGGCAAACTTAAACATTAGGGTACGTAGGGTTTCTTGCGTTAACACTCATTCAAGGATTTTCTCAGGACTTTCTGTCTTTTCTTCATGAGGAATAAATTGTGATTGTTTCCCTAAAGGTGAGCACATTAAGGAGTCTTATACCTAACATCCTCCCTTAGCCACATGCCCTATATGGTCATGCATGTGGTCTGTGGTCATCCTCCCTTAGCTGCATACGTTTTATCAAATACTAGCCAAATAGGCCTAGCTAGATTGTTTAGTCAAATATATAATTAACATTTCTTTATAAATCATTATTCTTTATATGTCGATAATATTATCTTAAATATATGACATCTTAGGTTCTATCTAAACGAAAAATTTTTGAATGGGACGGGTACGCCACGTGGCCACTGTACCCGGCCACAGTGATTGGCCACCAGCCAATAAAATAATTTTTCCGGATTAAAATATAGAATGAACAAATTATATAATATTCACAGTGGCCAATCACTGTGGCCGGGTACAGGGACACGTGGAGTACCCGGCACATGGAAAAATCCCTCCTATCTAAACTGGCTGTGAAATTGATTAAACAGTTTTTTAATGGGAAAGTGATAGTATATTAAGAATAATATTGAGGAGTATATAGAGAGATAGCAAAAAAGCATTGAAAGTAAAACTTAAACCATAACAAGATACACAAAAGCATCTGAATTTAAAAATAACTAGAACAATACCAAATGCCAGGGGGCATCTAATTGTATACTACATAAGTCTAATGAGTGTCAACTAGCAACATGTACGTTTTGGCTACTCAAAATAAGTAGAATTATACGTTATACATGCAAGATACCCTTTTCGAACTTGAAGTTATAGTTACAATGCAATTTGGTTCCACTATCATCATATCCTACTCAAGATATATAGGTGACATGGACCCTCGTAGTCACTAAATAAAGATCACCATGATGCTCATGTTAAAGTTGGTTTTCATGAACCTACATTTGATCAGCGATTACTACGGCCATAGATTTTTTGAAATAGATCGTCAAGTGGCTTCTAATCATACATTCTTTCACTGAATAGTTGCCGAAATGTGATAGATTTTCTTTTGTGCATTCTTGTATCCTCACACCTTAAATGTTCGCAACACTTATGGGGCTAGCTAATCCTTAGCCCCAGTCAATCGTATCAGCTAGCTTGCTCCCGCCGACAAGAAAACCAGCAGTCAACTTTTTGACGTTGTCATCAAAACCAGCAGCAATATCATGGCCACCGTCAACAATTCCGACAGCAAGCTCAGGCACACCACCGTTGTCAACAGCCAATCCAGTCCTGAACTTTCCTGAGTCATGCTCTTGAGATCTGAAAAACCCCAACGAGGCAGTAGGGCGCCATCGAAACTACGCCGTCCATCAACGACGGCCAGAACCGTCGGCATGTCATTGCTCCTAAAAGAACAAACAAATTTGTTTTTGAATATTGCCTTTCCAAATGAGTAGTCTAATCAACAAAGTCATTATTGGTCGTGCATGACAAAAATAAAAAAGAAAATCATTAATACTCATTGGGTTGTACTGGCCGAGACCAATTTTGGTTTTAGACTCGATCACTCATTCAACTTGTCATGCATGCCGCCTCACCCATTTAAATAAATGGCTATTGTTTCATCGTTTTGTATACAGAGACGACCGGTTCTCTACACTGATCAACACATATATAAACAAATACCCAGATGGCCTTTGGGTTTTAAGTTTTAACTCATATACTATCATATAATATGAGACACATCGTTTATCGAGAGCTCTGACTGAGATTATGATTTGTAATAAATCATATTTAAACTACAAAACTCCAAAATTTCCAGCATCATGTTTTTGTCTTTAATTTCTGGTAAGCGAGTTCCGACCTTGATGAGTCTGACCTGCTTCACGCAAAAGATTCTGGCCAGTCATCACCTTACTGCCAAAGACCCAAATACCCTTCATCACATCTGAGAAACCAATGGTACTAGGTGGGGGTAGGTTTGTCGTTTCCACTAGGTGTAGACCTATTGGTTTTTTAGGGCACCATTAAAAAATAGTACAGTACCAAAGAAAAACATTGCATGCTTGCTTGGTTTGTATTTTAACATAAAGATTCTTGTTCTTGTCTGATGATAACTTCAAGCTTCTTGACTTATTCTCTAGTTTTCATGAAATGAAAACTATACCTTATATTTCTCTGATCGCAGTGAGCTAGCTAGGACCGTACAATTGAACATATATCATCATCATCATCATCATCAATATCATCAGTCACTTCGCAAAAAGAAATGCATGATAAATATATATGCACAAAATCAAAAGAAGCTTTTAACATGTACTGTCAAAAGAAGAAAATGTTTCATTTCATATATCAAAACACAGACTTACTGACTAGTAGTACTGATATTCATGAGTCTTTTTCTGAGAAATATCTCAGCACCATGCCACCCCTCACTTAACCGGCCCATCAAATCTTTCTGATATTTTACTTACAACAGTCAGTAGCACTCAATTAATTCAGTAGAAATACACCACCTTCTCTTTATGATCAGTCTTGTTTTCATCAACACTGAACAAGCTGTTAGATATAGACCCATTATCATTATTATTAATATTATTGCTATTACTACTAATCAGCTGCTTAACATCTTCAAGATCATAATCTCCAAAATGGGTATTACCATTATACCCATGTGGCCTCTCACCCCATTGGTTGTTGTTGTTGACATAGCTATGATGATCACCTGATATTGCAGCATTACTGCTTCCATAGTTGAGCATCATGAACTTCTGGTTCTGATCTTCAAGCTGAAAACCCATACCCATTTCTTCTTGTTTGATAATATTCCCTGATGGCCTGGACTCATAGCTGATCTGATTGTTGTTACAGCTCCCATCAGATGACGTACTGCAGCTTCCTTCACTTCCAAACATGATGAGGTTTAGATTTTTCTTCACAGCTGGGAGGTTATGATTATAGTGCATGGAACCCACAAGGCACTCTTGGGTTGGAAAAAGAGAGGAATAGTTGGTGAGAGAGGTTGACATGTTTGGCATTATTTCCAAGCCTGATGAGAAAGATCCAGTGGTAGTAGTAGTAGTAGGGTTTGTTAAGGTTGAGGTATAAGTACTGTAAGACATCATGTTAAGGTCTTTGTGCATGAGGGAGAGAGGTTGATGATGATGATGATGATGAGATATTTCATGAAACGGTTGGTTTTGAAATTGATGAAGAGAGGAATTAACAGGAAATGGGGGAGGCTTTGATCTGTGATTTGTTAATGGAGGAGGAGCCATATGACTTTGCATCTCCCTCAGCTTCTTCTTCAGCTTGGTGTTCCAGTAGTTCTTGATATCATTGTCAGTCCTTCCTGGAAGCTGAGCTGCTATAATTGACCACCTGCAATTAATTATTTGTTAATTAATTACATATACATATTATAAGTCATTATGATTCAGAAGCTAGCAGATAAAACCTAATTTAATTTTTGCTGGTTTTATTTCCCTTAACAGACAGCTGTAAGTGGTTGTTCTGATGTTAGATCCAAACTTGGCATGCATGCAGAGAAAATTATCCTAATATGGGTAGTTCTTGATAAATGCAGCTTTAAAAAAAAAACAAAAAGATTTAAAAAACATGAGTATTTCTGTCTTCTCTCTCTTTGTTTTTTCGTTGTTTTTTGTTATTACCCAGTTGGGGAAAAAATTCATCAACATCTCTCATGAGAGAAGAACATAATTGAGGGAAAAAAAAAAAAACAGACTTTTAGACCTATGAAATATTTGTACTTAATTAGAGTAGGAGTAGTAGTAGTACCTGCTTCCAATGCTAGTAAAGAGGGTGCAAATAATTCTGTCTTCCTCCTCAGAAAATTCTCCATGTTTGATGTTTGGCCTCAGATAGTTAAGCCATCTCAATCTGCAGCTTTTTCCACATCTCTTCAAACCTGATCCACACAAACCCAAATCAATCAACACCCAAAAAAATTCATTAATTAAACCACAATTAGAAAATCATAAATAACATGAGAGAGAGAGAGAGAGAGATTTAAAAGATAATTACCAGCTTTCTGAGGGAGAGCAATCCAATTTCCACCAGTCCCATATTTGTCAATGTATTCTTTGAGCTTTGAGTCTTCTTCTGGTGACCATGGTCCCTTCTTCACATTTGCCTTGTCACAACAAGGAGCCCTTCCCATATCTCTCTCTCTCTCTCTCTGGAGAGAAGTCTTTGATCTCTTGGATATGATCCCCTCAAGCTTTCAGAGGAACCAAAGGTCTTCACTTTTAAAATGGACAGAGAGACTTTGGTTGGGCTACTACTGCTGCTGGGGCTTATTATATTTATATGCCTTTTCACTTAATAATGGACAGAGAAACTATAGAAAAGGATTTGGAGAATTAGTATTATTTTATTCAAGTGATGCTTAAGTCAAAATGAGAGAGACAATGTTCAATTCAATCATCAGTTAATTTCTAAGCTAATAGAACTTTCTAACTTTCCATCTCATAAACGTTGGAAAACACTACCTCACTCGGACGTCTTTTCCCTTAAAGGTATCCAAAGCCTAATGGCTAACTTAGAAGAAACAAATTAGACGGGCAATTGAAATGCTAATGGCCAAAAGGGCTCTAGATTTTGACCGATTGAAAGATTTACCCGATAAGAAGAAAAGGGGATTTGACCAAAATACACGGCCTACACTTTTGCAGTGTATTTCTTGGCGACCCTAGATGAAAGGGTTAACGTACTTCTTAAAACAATAAGAGGGTATTAGGGATAATTTCTATACAAAATCAAATTACAATAATAATAAAATGAAAATGGTATGTAAATTAATTTTAGAATGTGTTAATAATAATAGCCATGAAATTCACCAATCACTTTTTTTTTTGTGCGGGTCAAGTCAAGCAAGCCTTCAACTTAGGTCTTCCTTCTCTATTTTTGGACACTTAGGTCTTCCTAATTTCTGATCCAGTACCATGCATGTGAAATGCACATTGGTAATCGATGAGAGTGATCATGTACATAGTTCATTTGGGAGAACTTCTGGCGTGCTCCTGGCTTAAGTACTCCAGGGAGCGTGTCAGTCACGCCAATGCCTTGTGTGTATATCACTACACAATCACAGCCCTCCAAATCATCCCACCGTTCGTTTAGAGACAAACGGCAGACGGAAGTCAAAAGTTGCGGAAAACATAAAAAAGAAAAAAGAAAAGAAAAAAAGAGTAAGAATAAAAGGGTAATTTACCGTAGTTGAATCTGACCTAGATTCACACCATTTGACATTTTAATTTTTTTTAGGATTGAAAACTCAGACTTATTGCCCAGACCCGATAGTTGGAGAGGAGCACCCCAAACCGAAAAACATAGGCCGCTGATGAGTTTATGGACTTATTGCATCAATCGGCACACGTTTGTTGACCAAACGTGAATTGGGGCTTTCCGATTTGTCTCGTAAGTGTTCCTGACCTTTCATTTACATAAGTGTCGCTCGAGTTCATCTGCCGAATATGAACTCATACCGGAGTTAAACATGTTATGGGCCACTGCATTCGGTTAATTTGAATGAATTGAATGAATCGAAAATTCGATCCCTGGGTCTTTTCTTTGAACAGTGATTGGTTTTTCACCCATATCCCTCACCCTCGAGTGTTGTATGCGAATCTAGATTGAGCAACTCTTCTACAAACGGATGGAACAAGCTCTGCAAACACGACGCCAAACATAGTTGATGTCAACCAGACCTGCAAACCCGGAGATGCTAATCTTTCATGCCGGATCTATCGAGTTCAGTGTCTCCCTTGCGGGTGCGGCTTACGAACCCTAATTTCGGCCGTATGGATTTGTGATGACGGGAAAACGGATCGAAAAGGATATGGCGCATATGAGAGATTGAGGGATGTAATTTTCATTTTTTTTTTTACTGGCCAGGGTCTGACAGACGAATTTATAACGGTTGACAGATTTGTAACGGTGCGTGTATTGGACGCGCTGAAAAGTACCACTGGAGCATGTACTCCAGGAGTACCCAAGACTCTCTCGTTCATTTGGACCCATCTATCTATCATCGATCAGATTCTTTACCCTTAAATTCATCGTCTGCTCAGGTGCTCGGGACTACATGACCATTCATTGCCTCCTTTCTTGGATTATTGCTGGGTCGTGGATACATCCATCCATCATAGCTAGCTAGCTATTCTATTGCCACACCCTTGTTTAAATAGGCAAACAATCTTCGCAGATAGTTCTGGTACGTTGTAGCATTTCCTCACTGGGATTATATACACGTACATATATATAATATATATACTCGGTGTCTCGGTTCAGTGTACTATTTGGGTTTCTGAGTGACTCTAGCTAGCTAGCTACATGATGATTTCGCAGGCAATGTTGAAAATTAATCAACAGTATACTGCTAGCTACATGATGCTGACCACTCCTACCATGTAAAAAGAAACTTATATAAAAGTGCATCAGGTAAATTATATATCTACTAGGGCCTATAACGTGAAGATGAACTACGTACAATGAATGCCTATTCAAAATAAGATTTTCCACTCGTGCAAGTTTTGATCTGTCTCTCTGGTTATAGGCGCATTACCTCAAAACAGGCGAGTGAATCATTACAAAGCTTAATTGTTAGTTCAAACATGGTGTATCTGGAATATTTTCCCAAACACATGAATGAATATATATATATATATATAGTCTCCTTTACGTGTGGACGTCTACACGTGAATTATATATATATATATATAAGAGTTATTACACTAATGGAATTTATTTTTGTGCATTATAAGGAATCGCATTTGGAATTTACTTTTCAATCTCATTTTGGCTAACTAACCATTCAAATTTAAGTTTCTTACTTTCTTTAAGTAGGTCATTTATTTAAAAAATGAAATGACTAAACGATGATCGCGTATAGAGACTTAAAACTTGAATGGTTGGAATGTTGAAATTAGATTAGAAAGTAGAACATGTGAAAATATGAAGTGTTATCTCACATTGGAGAAAATTGACTTTGCAAATGTGTTTATAAGAATTTGAGTTTCTACAACCATTGCAAATTGGTTTTGGTTGTGATGTTCATATTACTTTATCATGGTATCAAAGCCAAGTTTGCCCACGTGTGAAGTCAAATTGTCACACGTGCTCCACGTCACCTAATATAAGTTAATTATCAGCATGTCTAGCTTGAAAATTCGCCACATTTGCGGGAACGTGTGAGAATGTGGAGTGTTGTCCCACAGTAGAGAAAATAGATCTTGCAAATATATATATAAGAATTTGAGTCTCTTCAACTATTGATAATTGATTTTTGTTGTGACGACCAAATTATTTTATCAGAACTTACAAGCAATTTTTAAAATGACCAAAAAAGAAATCTCTTAGTAGAAGGGCTATAAGTGGTTTTTCAAACGGCTCACAAATATAGCTGCAGCTATTGATGACGAGCCATTCTCGTCGTCTTGTACTTCGAAACTATACGACATAAGAGCATGTGCATCCATAAAGTCTAAAAACTAAAGTCTAAACTAAAATTTAAGCTCCAAAAGTGACACTATTCATCAATTTAGACTTCTCATTACTTTTGTATTTCCACCCATAAAGTCTAAAATCTATAATCTACCTTGTTAATTTTGTTTTCAAGCAAGTTTAACACTATTTAGTACCTTTAGCCTAGCTTTTGGTGAGACTAAGTTTAGCCTCTTGGAAAGGCTAGCTTAGGTATAGCCTAGCTTAAAAAGAGTTGGCTACATGTGTGTTTGGGAAAGACTAGCTTATAATTTAGTATAAACTAGTCTAAACACCCATGGGTGCACATGCTCTAACAAAAGGAATAGAGATGGATAAAATTCTCTCTCTCTCTCTCTCGGTGACAAAGTCTAACCCTAGAATTTTGCCTCACAACACCCTACTACGTCTTGGGTATCATTCACAGCACCTCGAGGCCTACAATAGTCTTCTGCGTTATGGCCTCGGGACTTCAACGACATTGTGCTTGGTTCTCTACTCCACTTCAACGTTTGCTATTATGCTTTTTTACTTTTCTATTTAGCAGCTGGTTGCGATGGTTAGAAAATCACACATGGCATGGGTAGCTTTAGCTTAGGCTTGGTATATATTTAGGGGCTTTTGGCCGTAATCATTAGGGTCACGACTCGTGCGTATTCAAAAAATTCCGGACGGGCATTCCTTTGGAAAAATCAACTTGCTCGTGCGCGCTGTTGTGCATATGGCGTTCTTAATTAATCTTGTATGTTCTAAATTAATACGTGATTAGTATAATCATGGGTAATGATGACCAATTAACATAGTTTTTTGGGAAGCATAAATGTTTTTTTTTTATCGAAAAGCATAAATGTTTGTAGTCCTGAGTCCTGAGTCCTGAGTCCTGATCTAAGGGAAAAAAGGGAAAAACTTATATCCAATTACAAACTCCGTGGATCTATTCTACTCTCATGCTACTGGATCTAATGAGCACGGAACACATTATTATTATTAGTTTTTTAGCTATTTTAGAGATTACATCTAGTTTTTTTTTTTTTTCTGCTATTTTAACTACACCAGCCTCCTGAACATCTTTTGCAAGACTATTTATTTTTTAGTCGAATTTTAGCCAAAGTAGCTAAAAAGCTATTTTAGCTAGCCACTTTTAAAATACATATCCACCGGTTCTTTCTATTTTAGCTAGCTAGTTTTGAATTAATATTATTTTTTGAATAAATAAAAATAGCTCAAGTGTATTAAAAAATTACACAAAACAATTAAAAATGAATGTTTTAAATTAACAAAAATAATGGAAAGCCTTCACTCACTTTCTATATTTAAGAGTCATATAGCTAAAATAACTAAAAACTATAATTGGATATAAATTTGGTTAAAAAATAGCTAGTATTGCTAAAGATGCTCAGGAGTCTGGTGTAATTGCTAAAATAACCAAAAAGTTAAGCATGCTCTCTAAAATAGCTAAAAAACTAAAATAGAGAGTCTGCTAATTAATCTAATAAAATTGTGAGTTAAGAGTAAATGAACTGCGAATAATATATCTTAATAACTCTTAACTAGCAATTCCATATCATAATACCTAGTAACTCTTTATAAAGCCTTTGTATACCCTGCGAGTGTTATATCTCACAAGCATCTTCTTTAATTTTTGATTTTCATACGCCAGACCTAGCTATTCGTCAATAATATTTGATGTTTTTCATTTCCACTACTCAACTAGATATTCACATACACTATTAGTTGATTTTTCAACAATGATTCTACACTTACTGTTTGTCGGTGCAAAATTTAAGAAAATAGCTCTTTATTCGTAATTCGTCAAACTTACTCAACTAGATATTCACATACACTATTAGTTGATTTTTCAACGATAATTCTACACTTACTGTTTGTCGGCGCAAAATTTAAGAAAATAGCTCTTTATCTCTAATCCGTCAAACTTATCTTGATCTTTGATTGAATGCACTACTTTTTGATCCCAATTCTAACACGAGACTAGAAATTGGCTCTCACTTTTTGTATTTTCTGTAAATTCTCATCTAGTTAATTAAATTCAGTGAATAATATGCATACCACACCTTTATTGCATTTGGTGGGAAGCTTTCACCGGTCAACCTAAACTGACCTTTACCACGTACCTTTGCATATATAAAACCCAGAAACTCTACCAAAAGGGCATTTCCATGAATTTCATTCACATGGATGATCTCATCTAAATTGTTGATTTCCTCAGTAATTAATTAAACACATCATATTCGCAGTTCTCGAAAGGCATATATATATAAAGGCTCAATAAAAAGGGGCAAAATTTTGTATGCATGCTATAGCTTAATGGGGTTAGTCTCCCTTTTGTCAAAACTTGAAAGATGCTATTCACAAGAAGCCACAAATGCTTCATTAGAATATTTGAAATTTTACTGTAACTCACCGCGAAACAAAGGTAATATTTAATATCCATGAGACTTGGTGGAAGCTTCAAACACACACGTACATTTGCATAAATATGTGGTGCTTAATTATTTATACACTTATAAATAGTGTGAAAATCACTTATACATTTGCATAGATATATAAATGAATCCCGGGGAGAACTCATATGGAACATGCCTGATTCTGTTGATTGATGTAGTACCCACTATCATATCTAACTTCTTGAGTTGATCACCGCTAAAGCCAGCAATGCCAATTAATAAAACTAAATATAAGTATTGTTGGCCTGTTGCTGTGCGTAGCTTCTAGATTATAAGATAATGTATATATATAAGGGATAATTATAACTTTCGTTCTTGAATTATGACTCGTTCGACACTTTCGTCCCTGAAGTTTGAAATATATCACTTTCGTCCCTGAACTTCAACACCAACTATCACTTTCGTTCCTGACCGGAACAAAATTGTGCAAAACCTATGCCAAAATGTTCGCAAGGATGAGAGGAGTAACTTTTATAACTGGGGCTAAGCTCAATTCGGCCTAGAATGGCTCGAATTTAGCCCGAAAGTCGATGGTGGCCGAAACTTTAATTGTAAAATTCTCCGCCATCCGACGACGGTTTGAGGCGAGGTTGGTGGCGTTGAACTCGCCTCAAGGAGGGCTTCAAAGCCCAGTGGGTGTTGTCCTCCGATTTGGCCGGAATCAGAGGTTTATTCGGTGAAAACCCTCTACCAGGGACGAAAGTGATAGTGATTTTCAAACTTCAGGGACGAAAGTGATATATTTCAAACTTCAGGGACGAAAGTGTCGAACAAGTCATAATTCAGGGACTAAAAGTAATTTTTTCCCTATATATAAATCCGTTTGATTAATTAATTTCACGTTTTATTTGTTAATGGTCTTCTGCATCATAAACAGTACATTATTGGTACGTCCATATATATATATATATATATATATATATATATATATATATATATATATATATATATATATGAAATTATCTATATATATACCCAGCTAGCTATGCTAGCTACGCAACCCAACAACCATGCATGCAATGAACAATATTAAATCTAATCCTTGTTTTCAAACATGCTAGTTAATTGCCTCACATAGCAGATGTTCTTGATTTTATAAACTGTAAGTTATCAATTTCTAATGTTAGCTTTGCTTTGAACTTAGGGACGTCATTAGCAACGGTTGTGCACTTGTCAAACTGTGAATCCAAACCACACATTCAAACACAATTCTATTTGAGTATGAGAAATCCGAAGCAGACAATTTCTCCACTCTACACTTAGTTGTCAAGATACCAAAATAGGGGAGAGAAGTAATTTAAGAACAAGCTCTGAATCCACTTCCAATCAAATATGCTTCCGATCTCTAACCTAAGCTAATTTAATTGCCTGGATCACATCCATAGCTTTAGTAGCAATTGAATTTGGACTGTCTAAATTAGAACAAAAAGCACCAAGAACCTTAATTACCCCTATAGTTCTGAAACACTCCACCATAACCGACTTTATTGGAACCGATTTTCCATACCCCATTAGTATTCAATTTGATACACTCGTAGAGAATTTACGTTTCTAGTTATATTATTAAAATTATCAACGTAATTGACAATTTGGCATATAAGGTTTGAGGTTCAAAATAGCTAGCAAGTATAAAAAGTGTACGTAACATTCATTTTGGGATCACGCGAAAGGTTATAGACTTACTAATCTTACTATATCTTTGAGAGGCTAGCTAGGATCTAAGTATGAATGGTGAAGCATTTGTGAGGGACGCACAAGGATATTTAGACAGTATATATATTCGACGAATTGCTTCAATCCTAAACTCTAAACTAAGATAAAGACAAAGGCGAGTTAAAGAAGTAAGCTATATTTTCCGATCGATGCAGCAGGAAAGTAAGATATGCTACACATGCAAGCTTATATTCTAATTTCCTTAATTAGCATGTTAATTACCTACATCTATTATCTATATGTATGAGATAATGCTGCTACGATACAACGTTACACAAGCAATGACGACAACCTTTTCGTTGACTTCCTATAATCTAGCTAAAGCCACATTTAAGCAGGCAATCATTACATCAATCAGTCATATTTTTCCATTTCTTTTTGCTTCAAATAACCATACAATAAGAATCATTTTAAAGGTAAAGCTATGCCAAAAGAAGATAGAACAACTTCTAACTCAGAGAATATAACCATTGTTACTTTATCCGAGGAGGGAAAGAATCAAGTGAGAGGCGCATGGCGGTGAGAAAGCACGTACTCTTATTTTGAGTTGCAGTCGCATCTAGAGAGACCTTTTGACCTTTGGCCTTTGCTCTTAATCTCACATGAAGTCGGGGCGATTAAGCCAATGGCCTCATTGTACATGATTTTTATCTAAATTTAAAATCACTCAGCATACTAAATCAGTTGCTAATGAACTATGAACATGGAAAGATAGGTGGCACAGAAAAGTACGGGGCTCTTTCTGAAAAATATATCCACAAGATCAGCAGAAAACAAAGAAGTCAAAGGATTTCCCAACTGGGATTTTTACAGGGACAAAATCCCGGGAGCCTGACGTCACAAGTTGCGTGGCGATGGCGGGAAGTATCGTTTTCAAGATTCGCGCTGTCCTCACCACTCGAAACGTGTCTTACGGAGCCTACTTGGCCTTCGCGCCGGTTCCCTTTTCTAAATTCACTGCGGTGGCCAAAGCTTCTCCAAGTTCCGAATCCGCGCGTGATACTCACGCTCCTCTGCAATGCCATTGTTTGGGAGATCAGACTGGGGGAGTCGGTGGGATTTGGTGGTTGAATTCTATATATTTGCTTCTTTTTTTTCTTTTTCTTTTTTGAGATTTTGGGTTGTGAGAGAGGAAGGCAATGCAATCAATCAGTGTCAATCTCTCCTGCAGAATTTGGAAAGTCAAAAAGAAGAAAATCTGAAAATGTTCAATGGGTGCTGATTAATCAAAAAAGTTTTTAACTTTGGATTGTTGAGGTTGATGTAGATAGAGTTATGGGGTTCATTTCAGTTTTTTTTTTTGGCAAATGGGTTCATTTCAGTCTTTGACATTGTGGTAAAGAATAATGTTTTAGGGTAAAATTCTCAAATGGTACTCGAACTATCACGAAATGCACTTTTTGGTACTTAAGTTTTCTTAGAAAGTCTGGTGGTACCCAAACTATGTCTCCGTTAGCCTTATTAGTACCGTCGTCCAATATCATAAAATGACCAAAATACCCCTCACGTGAAGGTCATATGTCACAAAATTGGATGGAAAAAGTTAAAATTGACGTATAAGGTGCAAATTGACAATTTTTACCAAGTTCAGGGGGTAAATTGACGCAATTACAAATTCAATGTGTAAATTAACAATTATGGCCAAATTTAGGGGGCATTTCGGCTATTATGCCTATTTAATATGAGTATGAATGTGTGGATATATATCTCTTATAAAAAGGGGCTCCGACACACTCTAATGACCAACCCATTTAGTGCAAAACTAGGGTACCCTACGATCCTACTATAAAAGCATCCCCTCTAAGCCCCTCATTGCAAAAAATCAACTTTGCCTCTAAAATCTTAAATCCAAACGATTCCCTTGTTCAATATGTCCAACGTAGGTGTTAAAATGAGTTATTTAGCCTCCAGAGCTTCTCACTTTGCTACCGGTCTTGCTTCTCACTCTGCATCAGGTTCATCCTCCAGCGTAATTTTTTTTTCCTTTTGAATAGTTATTTTCTTGGAAACAGTTGATACAGATTTTGTTTATTTTGAATTTTCTTGTGCCTTATGCTTATATTACTATAGGGAGCTATATTTTGTCTGATGATGTTGTCTTGAACAGAAATGCATTTATATACTTTGTTGCTTGGATCTTGAACTTTAATTTTGATTTTTAATTAGAAATTATTACAAATGCATTTCTTGTACATATAACCATTTCAAATGTGCAGTGACCACTATTAACATATTTTTCTAGAATCATAATTATGCATCATGCATAATCAAAAGGGGTGCGGGCATCAATTCTGCCATTTCTTCAATGTCTCTTTCCTGAACAAGAGGACTTCATATAACAACTGAAAGCTCAGTTTCTAAACTAAAATATCTCACACAGCTGCGACGTCCTTGAGAAGTATCAAAAACAATGGGGCATAGGTGCGAGTGTGACAACACCTGTTCCCCTGGTCAAACATGACCCGATTCCTTGCCGCCTGCACTTCATGACCAAGTGAGGTGTGTGGAAGCATTCTCATGGTCATTGAAGCAACAACATCACTATGACTCCTCAAGCTTCATACAATTATAGAAATAGAATATTATGTTTTTGATTTGACGAAGAGTAAGGAAAGAAAGACGATGATCCTCGCTAGCAATAAACTGAGAGAAGAAATATCTGTGAGATAATGCAATCGAAATTTCAAAGCCTGTGTTTTACAAGGATGCCCTAGCAGCATCCTCTCTCGAATAGCCCCCAACATCAATCAGAGCATACCTGACCAGCAGGAGCATCATTCTGACCAACATCAGGAGGAGAGTTCAATTGAGGAATGTTAACCATTAAAATAAAGTTGTTGCTTCAGAATGATAATGTTAGACATCTGACTATTCAACAGATAAACATAAATGTCTCTGACCAATCAATACTCTCGCAAGCTTTTTCATGCAATAACAATTCTATGACTAGTTTTCAAGGAAAGTAAAAGATATGGATGGGCTTTATAATTCACTTTTCACTTTTGCTGTTTGTTGTTTGCCATTGACTCATTTTGGACATAAAAAACTGACATGATGTTGATGAAGTGCAAAATTCTAATATATACCTTGCTCCGAGTTGGTTTGATACTCGACCGACACAAGTTCAAACACTTACAATGTGTTCTAAATTGTTGTTTGATGTTATTTCGGATATGAAGTGAGATAATCAAGATCTTCGTGTCCACAAAAACTGTAGTTTCTAAAAATGGTTTCGAGTGATCTCAATGATATCAACATTCTTAAACTTTGTTTCACTATTAACACTGGTGATGTTGGGATCAATCTCTGAAATGCTGAAAATGTCACCAAAATCATGGAGAAGCTGAAGATTAATTAGGGGATGTGTAACGCTCGTGGTAGCCACATTGAGTCGGAAAATGAAAATCAAAAGGGGTGAACATTAATTCAATTTTTTTATTTGTCTCCCTTCGCAACAGTAACAGTCCCAACAGGGAGCTGTGAATCAATTGGTGACGGTGGTTGAAGTGTGAATCAACAAGGGGTTTAAATCAACAGGGGAGGGGGGTTGTGAATCAACAAGGAGCGGCTTCAGAAGGTATGAAAGAAAACATCTACACTGTCAATGGTCTTGCAAGCATCACACAAAACCTTTGTGGTGGAATGAACACATCTGGTAAAATTTCAATGACAATTTTTGTAATCGTGATTATTGTGCTCATCACCCTGCTTTTTAGGGGCAACTAGAGCTTTTGCTAATCTCAATATGTGAATGATGAGAGTGGATTTTGAGACAAATTTAGGACTTTTGCTGATCTCAATATGTGAATGATGAGAGTGGATTTTGAGACAACTTTCGAAGGACAAATTTAGGATTATGTGATCAATTATTTTGAGCCTTCTCTTAGCCTATTAATGAATCACTAGTTGGAGAACTTTTGTGTTGTGTTGCTTATTTACATTTTTCAATTTTAGCTCGTTGTATGAAATATGATAAGTTTGTGATATGCAATAGGATTGTCATTCTAAATGGAATACATTAAAAAATCTTTGTCTTAGAATGGTGATGTTGAGATCAATCTCTGCAAAGTGGATTGTAACTCTTGTTATGATTTACATCCACTTTATGTAACAACTCGAATTGATGGTTATTCACAGTTACAACTACTGTCTGATATTTGCCGTTGAATAAACATTGAGGGTTAGAGAAATGTTTGATATGATCGATGTGCTAGATAAATGTTCAATAACTTAATTAAATTTTCTATCATCCGTCCTAAAATTTATGCAACCATTATCTATATCTATACTATATATTAAGAGAACACCCGTTGTCAATCAAAACAGAATTTTTTTACTTTAATACCCTTTAAACATTAAATAACTATATATACATCTTAATCATCAGGGATAAAATAGTCTAAACACAAATAAATAAATAAATAAAAATTAAAAAAAATATGCAGAAAGATAACTACCTATCTATCCACATCTACAAAAAATAACTACCCACATCTACACGGAAATAACTACCCACATCTACTCGAAAATAACTACCCACGTACATCTCTCTCCGCATAACTTTCCACATTTTGTTTTTCTCATATAATTTTACAAAAAAAAAAATGTCATACACATGCAGAGCATGTGTCCACAAGGCTAGTTATTATTTAAGAGAAGAGAGGTTGTTGATCATATTCGAATTTTTTTACATAAATGTCTTTTATATATTAAAATACTTTAGAAACCAAATTAGTCAAAAAAGATAAAATAGTCAAATCATAAATAACAAAAAAAATATATATACAACCATTATCTATACTGTACGTTCAATGTTCTAACAGCAAGCTTACTTAGCCCAAGTAATCAAGAAAGCCCAATTACACTCTTATTAGTCCAAGCAAATTTTGATCCTGTACGTACCAAGACCTGGACTATAATGATCCAAAATAACAAACAGACAAAAAATGATAAAATCAAAATAAAAGATGACATCCCTCTTATAAAATCATTACGTATTAGCTTCTAATTATTAATTTGATCGATGGAATACCACTAAACTACATTATTGTGGTTTCATATCATTTTGCATCTTGTGGGCATATATAATTATATAGAATAGTTATCCGAGGTGGTTGGTGTAGTAGTTTGGCACCAAAGTTGTCTCAGGAGAGATTCTGAGTTTCACTCCCCTTGGATACTTGGGTGGGATGGGGTGAGGGTGTGTGTGCGTAAAAAAAAAAATTATATAGAATAGTCATCCACATAAGTATCGCCTGGTCCTTATATAGACGTAAGATATCATAGATGGTTGAAAATGACTGAAAACCATGCATGATGAAATAAGAAACAAACAAATAGCTAGTGGGGGCAAACCCCTACAATTAGCAAAACTATGAACGAAAGCAAACCCCTAAAGCAGGCTTCATTCAGATTATTAGGGAAGATAAGAATGCATATTAGTGGTTAATTACGATGTGAACCCATGGAGGGAAAAAAGAAAAGTATTGCACCTACTTTTTTAATCAAGGGAGTTTTGAAGGTTTGGAGAAACAAATATTAGCATATAATTATGACAGGGAACGATTGAATAACTAGTTTTTATAATTTATAGAGATATTTTATTTTCAATAATTTCAATAACTTATTTTCTGTCTTTATAGAGATATCTCGTAACTCTTGTTACGATTTACATCCACTTTTTATAACAATTTGCATTGATCGTTATTCATGGTTACAACTGTCGTTTGATAGATTGCAATTGGATAAACATGGGGCTAGAAAAGTGTTTGATATGATCGATGTAGTAAAGAAAGGTTTCCCAATTTGACTATATGAACCCTAAAATCGCTCCCAATTCATCTTATCCAAAATCTGAATCAAATTTTCTTTCGTCTGTCACAAAATTTATATGAACTATTATATTTATGATTGTAGGCTGTCATATTGCTCTCTCATATGGTATGTATTGTTATGCATCTAAAAAAATAACAGACTTGAAATCGTTGGATTCCCTCACCAGTGTTTGCCAAGTGTTTTGAAAACATATGGTCACCAAATTCCAATCGCTATCTAGAGTTGATGTAAAATACGTTTCAACAAATGAAATCACATCATTTTTTTTTAATGACAAATAAGAGATTAGGCGATATTAGTTCCTCGGAGGCAGACAATGTAGGGAACAAGTCCCACCCTCAATCCTGAAGGAGAGGGGTCTACTATACTCTGGGAAGGAAAAAAATTTATATCCGACCTCCCTCATCCAACCTCACTGAGCTGGGCCAATGGATAAATGACACATATTCTATTCTCTTAATTTTATTTTTATTCGGTAGAAATCCAAAGAGGCATAGCAAAGCAACGCACGCGTGCTTGCCCCCTATGCGTCTTCTTCATCTCCTACTCATCGTCTTCCTGTACTCTACGTCTCTGCTAAGAAGTTAACACACAATCGAATTGTTCGATGGTTAGGGTTAGTAGAAAATCAAGGATACCAATTTCTTCATCTCCTCTTCGTTTTCCTCTACGCTGGTATGAATTTTTTTTTCTCTCTTTCACAATGTTTCTACTCAATTTCTTGGTGATGGTTAGGGTTAGTTTTAATTTCGATTCATTGTGGTTGTATAGATAGCCATCCTTCCCCAAAATCTCAAACTGAAAATCGATCTCAATCTTTGGAAAATCTCTCGTACCAACAGGTATGAGCCTCAATTTTTTTTCTTTCTTTTTTGTATTTTACCTTGAAGATTGAGAGCTTAATTAATTGTGGTTTAATTAATCTTATGACTAAAACCTGGACTCTATCAATATTTGCAGCAAACAATTTTCACATTGAAAACCAGATGATCGACTTGTACAAATTGGGATGAAGAAGTCTGATAATGTATTCAATATCCATGCATTAGATTATTGGTTCAGGTCAGGATCACACATCCAGTGAACATGCAGAAGATAGTTGTAAAAAGATTGTCCAAGAGTTCAAGATAGACCAGGAATGATCGATCTTGTGTTCAAGATTGTCCAAGTGCTCAAGGAATTTGAATTTTGTTTTCCAGTGAGCAAAAGATTGATGTAAAAGGATTGTCCAAGAGTTCAAAATGAAGTTGAACACATTGTAAAATTTCAACACATGAATCTTATGATGTGTAAGATGTCGTATAGAAAAAGAAGAAACTTGTTAATCTATTTGAGTACTTGCCAATTTGAGGTTTGGATTTTTTTTTTCTTTTTGGTATTGCCATGATGAATTATTTGAGTCAAATGATGAATCATAAATGTGTTGCAATCGTTTAGTTACAAGGCGTAACATCAACACTTCATACATCTGATCGAATAGAAAAAATTCACAGCATTAGTATGATATATTGTATTATTATACTACTAAAACAAGACAAGTAGCACCAACTAAAGCAGTAGAGGCAAATGACATTCCAATCTTGAGGTCATCACAACTGTACCAAGTTACAAACTAAACAAGTAGTACTAATGAACATGACTTGAGAGTCAAGTTTTTCATGCATCTTTCCAAAAGAAATATTGAATTTTCAAATCTACAAAAAAATAGTTGAATTCCCAAATGTACAAATCAAACATATGAAAACCATCAAAATTCCAACTTTTTTCGTCCAAAACTTGATAGATGGGTCGTCCAAAACTTCATAGAAGGCCGTCAAAGCGCATCACAACTTCCTATAGAAATCCAATCAATAACCAAATCATTAAATAGTTATAAACAATGTATATAAATATGCAATCAAATCTTTAATATGTATGTTTTACTTCAACTATAAGAGTGACGAACCTGTTTGAGTGACGATGATGTTATCTTGCAAATTTGTAGTTTCATCATAATTTTCGCTTGCAAGTATCAATTGAGATTTCTATTTTCACATAAAAAATTTCTTTAATAGTTAGAATGTTGCACTGTAAAGTCAAAAAACTCATAAACCAAAAAAAAAAAAAAACAATATAGAACATAACATAACAAAGAACAAAGAATATCATACTTGAGTTAATACATTCGAAATAGGAATTGCTGTCAGAATTTCATTTGCAATGCTTGGTTGCAATTCTGAATTAACACGAATAGGAGAGGCATCCTATATCACAATTCCGAAATTTTCCATTTTTTTGAAGTTGACAAGTCATTTGAGCCTTACAACCACATCTTGAAACTGGAAAAGAAAATGCTTTACCTTCATTAGCTCTTCGAAAACCCTCTTTTGAACAACAATAGTGAACTCTTTTCACAATTCCTTGGTTGTTTCTTTTTGTAACTTGTTTTCTAACATCAAAACCAAGTTTTTTACCATACTCACGATAAAATTGATAGGCACTCTCATAGGAATCAAACTCCATTCCAAGTTTTAGTTCTTCACTCATCTCTTTATCTTTGTTAGACTTCAAGGAACTTTCATTTATTTGTAATTGACTAGTAGGGGAATGACATTGATGCTCATCTTGTGAATCCAACTTGTCACTACTTAACAACTCATCACTTGATCTTGATCTGGTACAATCATTATTCTCCATAACTGAAAAATTGAAAAATCGTCAATTAGTAAGTCATCAAACATACAGAAACAACATCTTGTTGGAGTACATGCATTAAGCACAAAATTAATAATATGTATACGATCAATCATGCAAGTATTCAAGATTAAATTGGTGTTGATAGTGACCTTGTGAAAACCAAAACCACAATTAAGCTCTCAATCTTTAAGGTAAAATACAGAAAAGAAAAAAAAAATTGAGACTCATACTTGCTGGTACGGGAGATTTGCTAAAGATTGAGATCGATTTTCAGTTTGAGATTTTGGGGAAGGATGACTATCTATACAACCACAATGAATCGAAATTAAAACTAACCCTAACCATCACCAAGAAATTGAGTAGAAAGATTGTGAAAGAGAAAAAAAAAAATTCATAACAGCGTAGAGGAAGACGCGTAGGAGGCAAGAGCGCGTGCGTTGCTTTACTATGCCTCTTTGGATTTTTACCGAATTAAAAATAAAATTAAGAGAATAGAATATGTGTCATTTAGCCATTGGCCCAGCTCAGCGAGGTCGGACGCCCTCGTCCAACCCAGGTCGGATATAAGTTTTTTCCAGTGTTGCCATGGTAGGCTATAATAATAGGTTTTGTGCTAAGAGTGTTTGTTTTGTGTTGTGGTACGTGTTGATGTTTTGGTGTGCAACTTGATTACCTTACTACCATCGTGGTCTCTCCTTCATCTATCTTGCTCTTCAGTGCCACTCTTCTTATTAGCATTCTGCATTGTTATTTGCCTCCAGAAAAAAATAAAATAAAATGTAACCAGTACACGAATAAGAATCATATGATCGGTAAAAGAATGTTTCTTATGGCAATGGGAACAGAACTATACGTTATTACAAAGTATAGAAAAATGGATTCCGCATGGGAAAATGAAGAGAACTGTTAAATTTCACTGTAATCCACATCCAACAACTAGAACCGAATTAAGCTGTCATCCCAAACTTGACCTTGTGACCTCATATGCCAAGAAACATGCTGCATTAGCTGGAATACTTCTCGCCATAGCTGGTCCAAATCCCTTATAGAGGCCTTTGGCTCCCTCTGAGGCCAGGATCTTTCTAAACGCGTCAATTGAACCAGAATACTTGGGATTTTTGTAATCATCTACCTGAAGTACACTCTTGACAACATCGGTAGGGTAGACAGCGCCCCAGAAGGCTGCTCCAGCCAAGCCTCCAGCTGCCATTAAAGAGCCTCTTCCCAACCCAGAAGTGTCCTGACCTCCAGCAAGGAACTGCTTGATTGCTTCATAAACACCAAACATTGCAGCATTTCCAGGTATTTCACGTGCCATTGTGGGAACCAAGCCCTTATAGAGACCCCTCACACCCCCTTCTGATCTAAGTACTTGCTTCGCCACATCCATTGGCCCTCCATACTTCACTGCAACAGCAACCGAGCCAGTATCCCCCATTGCACTTTGGGCTTGCAACCTGTTCTACCGCATAAACACAAACAGCTCATAAGTAGGAATCTTTTTCATTTCCTTATTGAAGTGACAAAGTGATAAATTTAGGGTTAAAAATTATCTGCCACAAAAGCTAATATGAATGAAAAGAATCAATCTGTTTATTTATTGGAAATCCAAATAGGAGGAAAGGAATGATTAAGTGGAAATGGATAACTAAAAATTTGAGGAACAAAATTAAAACTATCGTGTACTTTAAATTGTCCATAGCACCTTTTCAGAGCGGTTGTAGATATATTGCGCAAAGGCCAAAAGAAAATACAGGCATGAGTAGGATAGACTTTTAAGTTAAAACTGATAATGTCATAATTTTTCATTTTTTCAAAGAAAAGAGCCATAACACTGACCTACACTTGATCAACTCAGTGGGGCACGCTAGAAAGGACACGGCTAATCCAGCCCCGGCCCCAGCAACGATCTGTTGGTTAACTGTAAGGGGGACACCAGGTTCAGATCTCAATAGTGTCTCCATTTGCCCTCTAACTGTGAAGAGGACAGCATTGAAGACTGCAACCGTCGCAAGTGGAGCTCCCATGCCTTTGTAGAGACCCCTTGGGCCTTCAGCAGCTAATGTCTGCCTGACAGCATCCATTGCACCTGAGAACTTAGGAGGTTGTCCAGGGACTGGAACAGGCTGGCTTTGGAGTTTAACCTTGATCGTATCAAATGGATGCCCAACTATTAATTGTGCAACCCCTCCAACAGTCCCAGAGGCTAGATCTTTGGCTACATCCCCCATCTGCAGATTCAAATAAAAGTCAATACATTTGTAAATAAACATATATATAATGAGCCTGGATAAAAATAAACATTTGTAAATCTATGATCATGGAAATTTTGTGTTAGTGAACATCTAAAATAGCCTGGTAAAGACAACATTTTGACAAAATCACCTTATATATACAGGGGAGTGTGTGTGGAAGTGCTAGATACAAATATCAGCTAGAAATAGGGGAAAAGATAGTTTTTCTTATTACTTTTTTTAGTGAAAGCAACTCCTAAAAGGTAAACTTAACAGATGAAATTAAAGTATATAGTTATGAGAACCCATCCTTTACTTGTTCAAAACCTCACATACGTATTAAAAACAGTTTTACCAAACCATCCTAGCATTACATCAAATGAATACTACATCCTTATGTCCATGTCCATTGTGATGACTGTTTAGATCCACTTTAACACTACATAATAATCAGAAAACCAGACCAACCATAGACTCCTCTCCATCCCAATAAGGTTTCCCTATCACCTAATTATAATTTCTAACATTTCTGGAAAGTGACAACTGAATTATATGAGGGAAAAACAAAGTTGACTAAAAAAAAGGGGGAGCAAACACAATGGCAGACAAGAAATGCACACGAAAGGAAAACTACGGGAAACTTAAGACTTCACACAGGCAAACCAACGAGAACATGAAATACTTAATTCCTAGACACATTTGGGTGGTGCAGCCTTAATGTCCGAGAAGAGAAGTCCCTGAACTCAGAAGTGAACAATGCCCAAAGGGGTGTCCAAAACTTACTCTGCTCCATAAATCCTCTCCACCAGCCCAACCTTGTCTTAAAAAATTCTCTTATTTCTTTCTAGCCAAATGACTCAAATAACAGAAAGCACCAAGCATCCCCATAAAACTTTTTCCTCCTTCCCACCCCCGAAAGTTTTATCATTTGTGCTCAAGAGAGAAAAGCACCCCTTAGGAACCAGGCAGTTAACATTCAACTATCTAAATAGTTAACGGCTCAGTGCACTTGGACATTGAAGAAAGACATGATCCACAGATTCCTCCCCTTTTTTACACCTGATGCACCAGTTAGGTGATGGACAAGAACCCGGTCTTCTCCTTTGAATCTTATCACAAGTATTTAGCTTTACCATGTGCCACAGCCCAAGCAAGAATATTAACCTTACAAGGAACTTTCACTTTCCAGATCTGAATAAAAGGATCAAAAGCTGGATAACCAGAAAAATCTTTCCAAGAACATGCTAAAGGATTTACAAGAAATACTCCAATGAAATTCTAATCTCCACCCATGAGAGTCATTTCAAAAAGGGAAAAACGAGCACCTTCTAGCAGTATTAGCATGGAAGAGAGTTCCTCTGCATCAATTAAATTCCTCCTAAGACCCAAATTCCTAACTCAAAGGGTGTAGAGAGGAATCAATAAATGTAGCTATTGTTGAGTTGCGATACCTGGATTAGTTAACGAGCCCACGAAGCAAAGACTTCAAATCCTTGCCACCCCTTTGCCAATTTTAAACAAAGATAGGTTGGTACCTAGAGAGAAAAGCCATCTTCCAACTTTGCACTGTTTTCTCTACTTCTCTATAACTGAGTCCCACAAGGTCAGTGCTCTAGGATTACCTCCCAAGTGGAAGACCCAAGTATTCAGATTCCAAGGCCCAACAGTGCATCCAAATAGGTTGGGTAACCTTTATAATCTTCAAATAAATGCCCACAAAAGAGCATTAAATCAATCTCACGTTGACAGAAGATTGAACCAACTTTGCTTGCATCAGGGCAATATAAAAAATAGTATCATCTGCATATTGCAGACAAACCTCAACCCTCTCCCTTCCCACTACCAAACCTTCAATGAGCTTCATCTTGTTGGCGTTCTCTAGTAATCTGCTCAACACATCAGCCAAGGTGAAAAGAAAGCGCGATAGAGGATCACCTCGTCTCAGTCCTTTGAAGCACCAGACTTTGCTCTGCTTTCCAAGATGAATGTAAACAACCCCCAATCCACCTTCTCCATGTTTGGCTGAATCCTTTTTTTCGTTTTCAAAACATTATCAAAAAGTATCCACTCCATATGATGATAACCATTCATACATGACAGTCATGTTAATTGCACATCATTCACTCCAAAATGGAGAATAGGGATTAACTATTTGTATCCCTAAACAATTCTTTTCCCACATGCAAACAAACTAGCCTTAAATCTTTACAGTTTACATGTTATTGAACCACTGGACTTCTACAAAGAAATACCGATTTAACAATTACAATGGATTGGTCCAAGTGAGAAGTGAAAGTGACAAGGTAATACAAATATCTATAGTACCCAATCTACATAAGGGCAACTCTTATTTAAGAACTTTAGTGTGAAAAAATGTCAAATTTTGAAGAAAGTAAAGGAAATAAAGGTAGCATACAAGCTTCTTTTTCAGAAAACCAATAACAAGATATGACATATGTTTTCAAGGGATGGAAAGAACATGCAAAAATAAGTCAGTTACACAATGGCCATTAGTCATAAGAATGCCTGTTTCAACAGCATCAAAAGTTATAAAATATAAATTGATCCACACATTTCCATCTATATCTAATATTGCTCAGCAAAGCCATAGGTATTATACACAAATTTCAACTACAGGAAATCATCAAATTAAAAGATCAAACAATACATCACATAATTTTCAAATAATTATGAATCACTGAAAAAGATAATCAGCACATAAATTTTCGATGCCATGATAATGCCAACACAGTTGATTTTCATTTTATTTTCCTTGAAGATTTCGATCACAATTGGATTCCAAACATTTGGTGGACAGACCAAGAGTCCAAGACTAACAAGCACAAAAACATTTAGCACCATAATGCGTGCATTTCTGTTTGCAGAACAGAAACATACATATTTACTTTTGTACACAAGGCTTAACTGCTCAGGTTCATATCTTGATAAGACTGGCATTCACAACTAGCTAATAGCTATGCATTTAAAAACTACGATATGCACCACTTGAGGATATAGTCACTTCAAGCACCACAAAATCCAAAAACGGTTTCGTTCAGCAAGAAAAAGAGAGGGTCTTGATTTTACCCCTTACATTGCTGAAAACCTTTCGAAAATTTAATTCTTTGGAATACACAGCAAATACAAAATTGTTGTACTTTTCAAGAATACACCTTTAATCTATGTTCCAAGTCATTAACATACTTTAATCTGCCAACTCTATTTGCATTTTCTCTAATCCGAATATCAATAACATGAAAGAACAACCAAAGGCATTTGCATTTGATAGAATCAACGATTTGAGAAACAGCAAAAGCAAGAATCTTACCGGAGAAATATGCGATGTACGTCACCCGAAAGAAAAAGCCTTTGGAAGTAATCAAGAGTCCAAGATGGTCTAATCTGCAAAAACCCAATAAGCATTAGATATTTCAATAAGAATTCACGATATCAAAACCCAGAAATGCAAAAACAAGCAGCACTAAAAAGTGGGTGAGATTACCCAATACTGAAAAAAACGAGAGGAAATGAATGGGAAAAAGAATCAGACAATATTGAACAGGGGAAATGAATCTTTGGAGATTCAGAACCACATGGGATTAATTGTATGGGATAAACAGACACTCACCAACTCTGTTGAAGTGTGAAGAGGACGAGAGGTGTGGCTGACAGAGAGAGAGAGTGGATTCAGATGTGGTTGGCGACAATGATCTGAAGGAAAAGCCAATCACAACCACTCTTTCTCACTCATTCAGTGGCGGCTTGTGTTCCAATCGAGTTGGAAACTTGGGAACGTACATTTTTAAACAAGAGAGGTGTCTGTATGTGCCTCTCTATGAGGGAGGGATGCCTAAAAGGGATAATTGCATTTTCGTCCATTTATTTTGGTCATATTGCCATTTGGCTGTCTAAATTTTGTAACTAGATCCATTTGTTTACCGATTTTTGGAATGAGAAAAATCTTTATATAATTTTTGAATTATCGTCAAATATAATTTTTGGTACTTGAATTTTCATAAAAAATTTGATAGTACCTGAACTATTCTTCCGTTTGCTATTATAGTACTTCCGTCAAATATTCTGTTAAATACTCACACACGAGAAAACATTGAAATATTCCGTTAAATACTCACACATGAGAAAACATTGAAATATTCCGTTAAATATTCCATTCAATAATGTTTATGAGAAAACATTGAAATACCAGTAGTTAACGAACTCCCTCCAAATTGTCTAAAAAAAAAAAAAACGAACTCCCTCCAAAAAAAAAATGGGAGGGCCCAAAACGACGTCGCTCGAACGAACAAAACGACGTCGCTTCCTTTGCTTCGCTCCAGAAACGATGTAAACATTTCAACCCCCTCCTGTTTTTCTTTGCGGTCAATCTTATTATTCTTGCCAGTCCACCTATCTCTGAGTCTCATGAAGAAGAAGAAGAAGATCCATAGCTCTGCAAATTCCATTTCAAAATTCCCCCTTTTACTCTTTCTCTCACTCTCACTGTCTTCTTCTTCTTCTTCTTCCTCCTCCTCCTCAGTACTAAAAAAGCCACCTCCACTTCCGATTTTGCCCCTGCCCTCAGCTCCCCAGCTCCAATGGCAACTCGGGCACATGGCCATGTTCCTCCACTTCGGACCCAACACCTTCACAGACTCCGAGTGGGGCACAGGCCACGTCGACCCTTCCGTCTTCAACCCCACAAAGCTCAACGCCACTCAGTGGGTCCAAGTCGCCAAAGACTCGGGCTTTTCTCGCGTGATTCTCACCGCCAAACACCACGATGGGTTCTGCTTGTGGCCCACTGAGTACTCCAACTACTCGGTCAGCTCGAGCCCCTGGAGGAACGGCGGCGGTGACGTTGTGGGTGAGCTTGCTGAGGCTGCTAGGGACGCAGGTATTGGATTGGGGCTTTACCTTTCGCCCTGGGATCGCCACGAGCACTGTTATGGCAACACTTTGGAGTATAATGAATTCTATATGGGCCAAATGACAGAATTGCTCACAAGGTAATCATCTTCGGTTCGATTTTGGGTTTTTATGAATTGGGTTTTGTTGGATCAACTCTTAAGCCTAATTTGATGGTCTTGTATTGGAATTGTACTTGGCATTCTTGTTTCTTTAAAATCCATACTGTGGGTCTCAAATTGTTTTCTGCTTTTATGTGCAACTCTTCTGCAAGTTAGGTTCTTGCTATTCTGCTTGATGGGTTGTGTTTTGGAATTTCATGTTCTGAATGACTCCAATTCATACTTTATGTTCTCTCTTGGATTGACTTGGTTTATGTTGTGGCACAATATTGACTACATGTTGTTATGTTTCTACTAGTTGTACATTGAGGTTTTGTTATTGATAGGTCTTGGTTCAACTTGGTCATCACTAATGTATACAAATATGCATGTAGTGATCTCATCAGGCATCCTACATATGAGAGCGATTAATACTTACTGTTAGCCACCAAAGAGCCTGATTGGGGAAGGACTTTAAATCTTTCTTATTTAATTTTGGTTTGAAAATGTAAATTGAATTTCTCTTTGGACCACCAATCAGCTCAAAGCAGACCAGATTTACATATTTCTTGCAATTCGGGGGGTACTACTTCTATAAAGACTCATTTCATTAACATTAACAACATATGAAGGGAGCATTCTGCATAAGTTTTTTTCTTCTTTCGTTTGCTTTTTTTTTTTTGGATATGTAGTTGTTGTGAATTGGATATTTTTTTTATTTTTTTTTGGTTTTATTGATCTTTTCTTCTGATTAATCTTGAATAGGTGAGTATTTTCTGCCTTCGTTACTTGAAGTCTCTCCAGTTTAGTTCTTTTGGTTGTTTGGAGTATATTTTACTATAAGCAACTTATAGCTCTTTATTACGCCATGGTTCTTGATTTCTGTTTAGCATTTTTCTTCTTGAGAATCAATGTTTTGGATTTCAAAGTGTGTTGTGCTTTATGAGTTATCTGCACCTTGGTATTCCACTAAATGGCTTGTTTTAGAATTCCATGTTCTGTATCTATATCACTTATCTGCTCATTTGAATTGACTTCATTTGTGGTTTACTCACATTACTGACCACAAGTTAGTGTTACTTTTCCCTTAAAAAAAAAAAGTTAGTGTTACTTTTGTTTCAACTATTTTTACACTGATGCTTTGAAATTTTTTTTTTTCCGTTCAACTTGGCTGTTTCTGCTTTTTAGAGAATTTATATGACTTTTTGCTTCTTTAATTTTCGATGAATTTCATGGAGAGATATACCAAGAACTTGTTTTTTTTTTTTTAACTGGACCAGGTATGGAGATATCAAGGAAGTATGGTTGGATGGTGCAAAAGGGGAAGGGGAGAAGGATATGGATTATTTCTTTGATTCTTGGTTCAGTCTCATTCATCAACACCAGCCAGGGGCTGTCATTTTCTCTGATGCTGGTCCCGACACCAGGTGGGTTGGCGACGAAGCTGGTGTTGCTGGGTCTACTTGTTGGTCTCTTTTCAATAGGAGTTCTGCCAAGATTGGTGACACTGATTTCCAGTGAGTTTGCTTTTCAAACTTCCATTAACTTTCCTGTTTTCTCAAGCAGTTAGAATATGAATGTGTAGACGTGTATGTCTGCATGCTGTTTATACACATACATTTATCCCAATGATATCCTATATAATGAGTCATTGAAGTACACTAACCAAAAACCAGGACATGAAGGAACCTATGAGCAGAGATTTCATTCCTATGCAATATATTTTCCTTTCCAAGTGTTAAAGAAAGCTATGAGCTAATATGATCTGCATATCTACCAGATATTCAAGAGGAGGAGACCCACTTGGTCATGATTGGGTACCGGCTGAGTGTGATGTCTCAATCCGTCCTGGTTGGTTTTGGCATTCAGCAGAAGTTCCAAAATCTGCAAGGACTCTGCTTGAATTATACTACAAATCAGTGGGTAGGAACTGTCTCTTGTTACTAAACGTACCCCCGAACTCTTCCGGTCTCATATCAGCAGAAGATGTTCAAGTGCTTAAAGAATTCAGTGACCTCCGAAGATCTATATTCTCTCAGAATCTAGCTATGAATGCCCTTATTCATGCGAGCTGTACACGAGGAAGCGCCAATAATTCTTGGTTCAGCCCCTATAATGTCGTTGAAGAAGGTTTTCATTCCTATTGGGCACCTGAGGAAAATCAGTCTAATTGGGTTTTATACTTGGATCTTCAAGAACTAGTATCATTTAACATTCTTCAAGTTGAAGAGCCAATTCACATGGGACAGCGAGTTATTGAGTTCCATCTTGAGATCTTGAATAAAGATGGCGAGTGGAATGAAGTAACTAATGGAACGACAGTGGGATATCGGAGGCTTTTGCAATTTCCAACTGTTAAGTCTCAGTACTTGAGGTTTGTTATTGACAAGTCCCGGGCAGACCCACTGATTTCCTATCTGGGTATATATATGGATCCATTTTCCATTTTGAGCAACATATCTCATACAACCACACAGACAAGCATCAATAGCAGTCAAGTTCTTCACCATATTGAATTCAACCATTCTCAAATTGCTGTAATGTAGTTTACAGGCTACATTCAATTGCATGTAAAGGTACTATCATTTTCATTGTTTTCTCATTCTTATGTTTTACTGAATGTAGAGTCGTTGTGGAAATACTGTCTGAATATTTCAAGAAAAAGTTTACCGAACATTTACAAGATTGTGAAATTATGCATCACGAGTTGATATTATAGCCTATGTGATTTAATTTACTTAGTGTAGCAAATTTAAATAGTGTCTGGCAAATCTCTATTGAAGAGGTCAAAATAGATTTTTCAAAACATATTCCATAAAATTGTACATGTGAATATTCAATACTAGTTTTGAGATGTTTCCAAGGAAGTGAAAATCTTGATGCCTGGGAGATCTGGAGTCTCCAGCCTTAGAACATACCAAGAGAAAACATCCTCCTAATCATCTTAAAACTTTGTCTTCTTCCACCTGTAGGCAGCTTCTAAGATCTTGATATTATCCGTCATCTGAGGTTCTTCTGGGAAGAGGTAATCTATGTATTCCTCAAACCCAGAATGACGACCATCTTCAGTTATTCTTGGTCTCTTCCTCTTCAGTTTCATTGGCAACTTAGCATTGACCAGGCTAACATCACCCAGATCCCCAAAGCTAGCCTCCATATTCAACCATTCTTCTAGCAACGCACTTCTTGCTTCCTTCAATTCAGGAGCATTTAAGCACTTGTCAGCTCTCTCGAAAACCCGTCTAGCACGCTGAATACATTGTTTCTTTTTCTCTTCTGCAAGAAGAGAATCGTCAGCTTCATCTTCTGCCTCAAATTTAGCATAACTGATCCACACCTTTAGGTCCATTGTCCGGTCTAGGAGTCTCTCGTAAAGTTTTCTAGTTCTCTCAAACTCTTTCTCCGATATTTCAAAATCAAGGAATGCTTTCCACAACAATTCAGGCATGTCAAGCTGCGGTTGCCCAATGGCTTCTTCGAAAAGCATCCTCGCTCTTTCTTTCTCACCCAGAATATTCTCTAGCTCTGCATACTTGATCCACGCATAGCAATTCTGTGGTGACCACTCCAGATACTTAATATACAGTTTCCGACAACGATCTATATTCCCAAGTTGCAGCTCCATCTCAATGTACTTGTCAAATATCTTAGCTTTAGGTGCCATGCCTATCGCATTTCCGAGGACCTGGCGTGCACCCTTGAGATTCAGCTGTCTTATCTCAAACTGGGCAGCAAGAAGCCATATTTTCGAAAATGAGAACTTGCGATGAGGAATCAGTTTAAGGCACTGCCCATACACTTCTCGTGCTCGTTCCATGTCTCCGGCTTCAAGCTCCTCATAGAGTGCATAGTTAATCCACAGATAAATATATCGCTTCCAATACCGCTTCTCTAGAGCAGGAGGAACATTACCTATAGCTCGCTCATAAATCTCTCTAATTCTGTCCTTGTTCCCTGCACTCTCTTCTAGCCTTATGTAATCAAACCAGGAGTCATAATTAAGAGGATTATTCCTAACCTCATCCTCGTACTGAAACCTCCTCTTCCCCACAATCACATTCTCAATGATCGCCCTATCCCCATGCCGCTTCTCAAAACACACAAACTTGTCATATAAATCCTCGTCCATTGGCCTTTGGTCCAGTGCCAATCTATAAACACTCCTTGCTTGCTCAATTTCTTGGCACCGCTCTAAGAATTCAGCAAAAGCCACAAGCAACTGCTCCTGCTCCTTGTCATCAGCTAGCTCTCGTAGCGTCGCCAATGCCCTCTCATAAACATTCCTTGCCCTTGCAACCTCGCCATTTTCGGTCTCAAAATCTGCATACTTAATCCAGGCTCCAACCACTTTTGGATGACATTGTACAAACCCTTCGTAAACTGCTCTGGCACGCTCAACTTCATGATACTTGAGCTCAAACTCAATGAAAGATATCCAGGCTTGCTCGTCTGGCTTGAAACCCATCCACCTCTGGTATATTTGTCGAGCACCAGCAACATTGCCAAGCTCATGTTCCATGAGAATGTACTTGCACCAGAGCTGGTCCACTCTCGGCAAATTTTCAACAGCTTGTTCCCACACGTTTCTTGCACGATTGATGAACTTGTTCTCCATCTCTGCCTTGGCATACTTGATCCACAGCGTCGGGTTTCGATAATTATCACCCACTGCAATGGCTCTCTGCCAAACAGAGCGTGCATGGTCGAATGCATGCTGTGAAAACTCCCACTCTGCGTACTTGGCCCAGACACTGAGATTCTTCCCCCTTGTTCTCTGGATTTGATCCTCGAATTCCTTGCGCTTTCGAGACTGATATTCTGCGAGCTCAGCCGCGTCGTTGATATGGTGTTTGGGAGGTCGGGTTTGGGTGGCGTCATGGAGCTCACGTGCCTGGCGGAGGATTTGCTCGGCGGTGATTTGGACAGGAGCTGGGGCCTTGTTCTTGGCCCGCCTGGTCGGCGTTGGTTTTGGTGGCTTGGAGGAATCCATGGCTGAAAGAAAAGCGACGTGTGATGCTGTGAAAAACCAAAAAGAGATGGCTGCTAGTCGTTTTAGGGTTTGAAAAACAAAAAAGGAGATGGCTGTTCGTGGTTGGCATATATATATACACACCCTGAATTCGCTCTATAGGTTTCATGTGTCCCAATAGGAAAAGGATTGCATGGTTTCTTATGTGATTAGGTATAAAGCCGTTTTCCCATCGCCCTCTCCACTGATACCATTACCCTTCACTTAAATCCTAAACCCCTTGCATTTTCTCACACAACACAATCAAGATTACAAAACCCGGCCAGTACTCAAATTTAATCCCACCAGCCAAAATTTTCAGACCCTTTTGAAAACCATGCCCCAATCCTCTCAAGTTTTGCCTCTCAATGGTGGCAAAGTTGGAGTTAGGGAGACCCAAGAGGGAAGTAGCACAAGGCCAATTAATGTTGATGGGATTGATCAGGAACTGGTTGAGAAGATGGTGTATGATGCTCTTGTTTGGAGCTCTATTCATGGGCTTGTTGTTGGTGACAGGTCTGTTCAGAGGTCATCAACAGTACCTGGAGTAGGAATGGTACATGCCCCGTTTGCTTTACTTCCGATGCCGTTTCCAGAAAGTCAATTGAAGCAAGCATATGAGTTAGCTCCCATATTTAATGAACTTGTTGATCGAGTGAGTTTGGATGCGAAATTTCTGCAGGATTCACTGTCCACAACGAAGAAAGCAGATCCTTTTACATCTAGACTTGTAGATATTCATTCCAAGATGCTAGTGATTAACAAAAAAGAGGACATACGCTTGGGATTACATCGCTCAGATTACATGCTTGATGAACAAACTAAATTACTCCTTCAAATAGAGATGAACACAATTTCATCTTCGTTTGCGGGGCTCAGTGGTCTTGTCGGAAAACTTCACAGGAGCTTACTTTGTTACTATGGAGAATTTCTCGGATTAGATTTCAAAAGGATTCCTGATAATGCTTCAGTCAGTCAGTTTTCAGCGGCTTTGGCTAGAGCTTGGACTGAATACAACAACCCCAGGGCCGTAGTTCTGTTTGTGGTTCAGGCTGAAGAACGCAACATGTATGACCAACATTGGCTCTCTGTTACGTTGAAAGAAAAATATAACATATCAACTCTTCGGAAAACTTTGGCAGAAATTGATGCCGAGGGGAAGCTTCTACCAGATGGAACACTTGTTGTGGGCGGCCAAGTAATTGGAATAGTTTATTTCAGAGCTGGGTATACACCAACTGATTATCCTTGTGATTCAGAGTGGAGAGCTAGGCTACTTATGGAGAAATCATCTGCCATCAAGTGCCCATCAATATCTTATCATCTAGCAGGGACGAAAAAAATTCAACAGGAACTTGCTAAGCCTAATGTTCTCGAGAGGTTCCTTGACGATAAAGAGGACATTGCAAAATTGCGGAAATGCTTTGCAGGATTGTGGAGTTTGGACGACTCAGATATTGTCAGAAAAGCTATAGAAACGCCGGAGTTATTTGTCATGAAGCCCCAAAGAGAAGGCGGAGGGAACAATATCTATGGCAATGACGTGAGGGAAACCCTCGTTAAATTGCACAAGGAAGGATCGTTAGAAGCAAACGCTGCTGCTTATATCCTGATGCAGAGGTTATTCCCTACTGTTTCTCCCACGTTCTTGATGCGCGACGGCATTTGTTATAAAGATGATGTTGTATCTGAGCTTGGGGTATATGGTGCTTACTTGAGGAACAACGAGAAAGTGATCTTGAATGACCAGTGTGGCTACCTGATGCGAACCAAGGTTGCATCATCAGATGAAGGTGGAGTTGCAGCTGGATTTGCAGTCTTAGATAGTTTATATTTAACCTGAGGAAGCCGGCTTCTTAGTACGTACCTAACTGGGTTTTTGCATTTGTTTAAGTTTTCAAAGTCCTTTTGTGAAATCATTTTTAATGGTAAAGTAATTGAGTAGAAAAATTCTGTTCGGCTAACAACATTTGCAATAGCAACTCCACTGAAAAAATTCTGTTTTTTTCTTTTTTTGCTTTGCTAAAAATCATAGTTTAAATACTTCTAAGATGCATTAGCAAAAAAAAAAACTTCTAAGATGCTCTATTCCTTTTAAAGCTTCAACCACTCTTCCACCAAATCTATTACAAAGCTCAAGATGAAGCCAATGTATTTCCAACTAATGGATACTACGTCTTCATATCATTACAATTACTAAAGCGAGAAACTAGATAAGCATTGAAACCCAACCGGGTAAGTAACATGAGAGCACTAGTTAAATCACAAAGAGGAAAACAAAGAATTATGTGATTCTGATGTCGTGCAGAAGCCGTGCAGCCATCGACCCATATCTTCTAGCTTCCCAATCAGTAAGTTCACCATTCTGAGGTACTGTCACTGGCTCACAATCTTCTTCAGCCTTTGCAACAAGACATCCATTTTCTCCTGTTTCTTCACCGTCTCCGACTTCATCAACTTTCTGATCAACCACCTTGTCTGCATTTTCTGTACGTCTCTCTACTTCATCAACTTTTTGATCTGTTCCCTCAACTTTCTTTTCTGCATATCCCACAGGAGGCTTTAATCTCATAATGAAAAGCTGAATGCTTGGATGTTGGTAGGTACTGTCCATCTGCAAGAGTTGGGAAAAGAATACGCTGCATTTAGTAAAACTAAATAAACAGTAGAGTGAATCTTCTCCCAAGCTCAAGCCAAAGCATGGAAGCCAGAACATCATCAATCTGATATGTGGTGCATCATGAATACACGACCCTGGAAGAGCTATCCCCTTAAAATATCAGCAATTTCATGTTTACACTAACATGGAATCAACAGTCCATACTCCATAGCAATTTATGATATAAACTGCATTTTCATAGGAACCTGGAATTTCAGTTGCAAAGCACATGCAGTAAATATGAATATGGCCAGGTATTTGGATTTAATACATTGCATTTGAAAAACTAACTGTACCTTAGAATTTGGAACAAGTTTCACCTCGAAGTTTCTTTTCCACATTTCAAGCATTTGCTCATGGACACTAGTAGAACGAATCTCATAGCCCAGCTTCCAAAAATTGAAACAAGCCATCATATCAATAACTTTTGAGGCAAAAAGAAATAATAACAAATACCTGGAACTTCAGTGTTAAGTGATGCATACCAAAATTGCAGTCTTAGGCCCTGATAATGCAAATATTGTCTGCAATAGTGGTTCCAATAGATCTTCTTTGTAAACCTTAAATCAAAGGATGTTAGAAATGGATGAGCTCAGCTGTAATGATACAAAGTTGCTAACTGTAGTGTTAAAAACAGTATAACATCATATGTGCACTTATAGGAACATCAACGATATTTGAAATTGATATCGAATTTTATTTTTTTATTTTTTTGAAAAAGAAACTGAAATTTTATTATAATAAGCCACAGAAACAATAGAGGACAAGACGTCCAAAAACCAACCTAAAATAACTAAAAACTAACAGGAACAACAAAACTTCAAGAAAAACAAAATTTATTAAGTCACTGCAGCTTTCTAATCTAACAATAAGGATGAAGGGAATAATTTCTAAATTCTGGTGTGACCGATGCCCGTAGGGAAGACCAAAAACTAACTCGACCCCAAAGCTCACCCCAGAAAGTCTTCCAAAATCCTCCTATTCCGCTCCATCCATATAAGCCAAAATCGGCAAGCGATCTGGAACTCCAGAGGGTTTTAGCCTTCTGGGCTCTTCCAACACAATTGAACCAAATACTTAACAGTTTATAACACCCTTTAGGAATGACCCAACTTACACCAAACTCCTTATAAAATATCCACCAGATTTGAATTGAAAAGGGGCAATGAAAGAATAAATGGCCATCACTCTCTTCCCCAGCGTTGCAGAATACACCAATGAGGCTTAAGATAATGAAATGGTCTTTGCTTTTGAATATTGTTACATGTATTCACTTTCCCATAAGCCACCAACCAAACAAGTAGATGATACTGAATTGAGAATTATTATAAACAGGCTAAGCAACCAAAAGGAACTATAATACCAGGAAAGAGGCCTTAGGTGAACCATACAAAAAGCAAGCACATCAATTGAATTTGAGAAGCAACATCAAGAACGAGTGTGACCCACATTGTAAAGTATATTTTTAAAAGAAAACTTACTTAAGCCCAAAAAATAGTACAATCAAGAACAAGCATGGTGCTCTGCTTCCAACATACTTGAAAATAAAAGTAAGAAAGAGAAAAGGATTCAACTCTTCATCTTGATGAAATGACATGATTTATACCTTTTTTTTAATCAAACATAATTTATACTTTAGTCAATCGATCAACGTATAATTTCTGTTTAATTCTATACAT
Organism: Rubus parviflorus; assembly: GCA_029955375.1. NCBI lineage: Eukaryota > Viridiplantae > Streptophyta > Magnoliopsida > Rosales > Rosaceae > Rubus > Rubus parviflorus. The sequence goes on from JARGGL010000010.1 coordinate 5,989,410, forward strand.
CCAGGGGGTTTCAACCTTACCCAGATATAATTCATAAATATCCTACACAGTAAAAGGTTGGATGAGCAAATTGAAATCTAAAAGTATAATTCACACACACCAGAAATCGGCCACTTTTCGATATTTTATAGACTGCTTATTGTTTTTTCTTTCTTCAATTTTCTAATAATTAACATACTTACTAACCAACTAAGATCAACATTACAAAGTTTTGAACTTTCACCCTTTACCATTCCTTTTGGATATTTTATACATAGCTTACTTCTTTTTTTCTACCAGTTATCCAACTCAAATCAATGCTCCAAAATTTGAAGTATTCAATCTTTACTTTCCCTTGTGTTGTTTTCCATGTATTTCTTTCCCCCACCAGTAATGGCGTGAAGGCAAACTGTTAAACCAAGCCAAGATTTCAAAAACTTCTATATCATCACTCCCTAAATGTGAGTCCACTGACATGCAGGAATCGTTAACATCAGACAAGAATATCATTAGTCAGTAAATTATAGCTCAATATTGAAGCATATATTTAGATAACAGCACTTATTAATCTGTATGAGACAACACATCAACACTCTTTAGAGTGGACACCAAGTAGGAAATCATTTATTTCTGATATGGAAATCACATTGACTTCAATTTATAATAGCACAAAGCAGGTACAGGAACATTGAAATTGTGATTGAAAAGAAGAGGAAAAAAAATTGTGTCACACCAGAATAATGTCAACATAGATCCAGAAATTACTCAATTTTAAATTTCAGCTGAAACAAAATAAACTTACAACATCAGTGCCAACGATGTAGTCAAATGGTGGATCAACAGCTCTTATATGATCCTCATTTCCCCAATTTAACTCTGCTACCTGGATTGAACCAAATGACTCTACAAAGTACATAACTTTCATGAGTTATGAGGAAAAAAACAAAAACAACCAAAGAGCCATTAAACTAACCAAAACAAATCAAAATAACCGGTTTGGTTTGTCATGTTAATATTTTCTTGTTAAGTTCAGTTTCATAATTTTGCAGTCTTAGGCCCTGATAATGCAAATATTGTCTGCAATAGTGGTTCCAATAGATCTTCTTTGTAAACCTTAAATCAAAGGATGTTAGAAATGGATGAGCTCAGCTGTAATGATACAAAGTTGCTAACTGTAGTGTTAAAAACAGTATAACATCATATGTGCACTTATAGGAACATCAACGATATTTGAAATTGATATCGAATTTTATTTTTTTATTTTTTTGAAAAAGAAACTGAAATTTTATTATAATAAGCCACAGAAACAATAGAGGACAAGACGTCCAAAAACCAACCTAAAATAACTAAAAACTAACAGGAACAACAAAACTTCAAGAAAAACAAAATTTATTAAGTCACTGCAGCTTTCTAATCTAACAATAAGGATGAAGGGAATAATTTCTAAATTCTGGTGTGACCGATGCCCGTAGGGAAGACCAAAAACTAACTCGACCCCAAAGCTCACCCCAGAAAGTCTTCCAAAATCCTCCTATTCCGCTCCATCCATATAAGCCAAAATCGGCAAGCGATCTGGAACTCCAGAGGGTTTTAGCCTTCTGGGCTCTTCCAACACAATTGAACCAAATACTTAACAGTTTATAACACCCTTTAGGAATGACCCAACTTACACCAAACTCCTTATAAAATATCCACCAGATTTGAATTGAAAAGGGGCAATGAAAGAATAAATGGCCATCACTCTCTTCCCCAGCGTTGCAGAATACACCAATGAGGCTTAAGATAATGAAATGGTCTTTGCTTTTGAATATTGTTACATGTATTCACTTTCCCATAAGCCACCAACCAAACAAGTAGATGATACTGAATTGAGAATTATTATAAACAGGCTAAGCAACCAAAAGGAACTATAATACCAGGAAAGAGGCCTTAGGTGAACCATACAAAAAGCAAGCACATCAATTGAATTTGAGAAGCAACATCAAGAACGAGTGTGACCCACATTGTAAAGTATATTTTTAAAAGAAAACTTACTTAAGCCCAAAAAATAGTACAATCAAGAACAAGCATGGTGCTCTGCTTCCAACATACTTGAAAATAAAAGTAAGAAAGAGAAAAGGATTCAACTCTTCATCTTGATGAAATGACATGATTTATACCTTTTTTTTAATCAAACATAATTTATACTTTAGTCAATCGATCAACGTATAATTTCTGTTTAATTCTATACATCCAGGGGGTTTCAACCTTACCCAGATATAATTCATAAATATCCTACACAGTAAAAGGTTGGATGAGCAAATTGAAATCTAAAAGTATAATTCACACACACCAGAAATCGGCCACTTTTCGATATTTTATAGACTGCTTATTGTTTTTTCTTTCTTCAATTTTCTAATAATTAACATACTTACTAACCAACTAAGATCAACATTACAAAGTTTTGAACTTTCACCCTTTACCATTCCTTTTGGATATTTTATACATAGCTTACTTCTTTTTTTCTACCAGTTATCCAACTCAAATCAATGCTCCAAAATTTGAAGTATTCAATCTTTACTTTCCCTTGTGTTGTTTTCCATGTATTTCTTTCCCCCACCAGTAATGGCGTGAAGGCAAACTGTTAAACCAAGCCAAGATTTCAAAAACTTCTATATCATCACTCCCTAAATGTGAGTCCACTGACATGCAGGAATCGTTAACATCAGACAAGAATATCATTAGTCAGTAAATTATAGCTCAATATTGAAGCATATATTTAGATAACAGCACTTATTAATCTGTATGAGACAACACATCAACACTCTTTAGAGTGGACACCAAGTAGGAAATCATTTATTTCTGATATGGAAATCACATTGACTTCAATTTATAATAGCACAAAGCAGGTACAGGAACATTGAAATTGTGATTGAAAAGAAGAGGAAAAAAAATTGTGTCACACCAGAATAATGTCAACATAGATCCAGAAATTACTCAATTTTAAATTTCAGCTGAAACAAAATAAACTTACAACATCAGTGCCAACGATGTAGTCAAATGGTGGATCAACAGCTCTTATATGATCCTCATTTCCCCAATTTAACTCTGCTACCTGGATTGAACCAAATGACTCTACAAAGTACATAACTTTCATGAGTTATGAGGAAAAAAACAAAAACAACCAAAGAGCCATTAAACTAACCAAAACAAATCAAAATAACCGGTTTGGTTTGTCATGTTAATATTTTCTTGTTAAGTTCAGTTTCATAATTTTGCAGTCTTAGGCCCTGATAATGCAAATATTGTCTGCAATAGTGGTTCCAATAGATCTTCTTTGTAAACCTTAAATCAAAGGATGTTAGAAATGGATGAGCTCAGCTGTAATGATACAAAGTTGCTAACTGTAGTGTTAAAAACAGTATAACATCATATGTGCACTTATAGGAACATCAACGATATTTGAAATTGATATCGAATTTTATTTTTTTATTTTTTTGAAAAAGAAACTGAAATTTTATTATAATAAGCCACAGAAACAATAGAGGACAAGACGTCCAAAAACCAACCTAAAATAACTAAAAACTAACAGGAACAACAAAACTTCAAGAAAAACAAAATTTATTAAGTCACTGCAGCTTTCTAATCTAACAATAAGGATGAAGGGAATAATTTCTAAATTCTGGTGTGACCGATGCCCGTAGGGAAGACCAAAAACTAACTCGACCCCAAAGCTCACCCCAGAAAGTCTTCCAAAATCCTCCTATTCCGCTCCATCCATATAAGCCAAAATCGGCAAGCGATCTGGAACTCCAGAGGGTTTTAGCCTTCTGGGCTCTTCCAACACAATTGAACCAAATACTTAACAGTTTATAACACCCTTTAGGAATGACCCAACTTACACCAAACTCCTTATAAAATATCCACCAGATTTGAATTGAAAAGGGGCAATGAAAGAATAAATGGCCATCACTCTCTTCCCCAGCGTTGCAGAATACACCAATGAGGCTTAAGATAATGAAATGGTCTTTGCTTTTGAATATTGTTACATGTATTCACTTTCCCATAAGCCACCAACCAAACAAGTAGATGATACTGAATTGAGAATTATTATAAACAGGCTAAGCAACCAAAAGGAACTATAATACCAGGAAAGAGGCCTTAGGTGAACCATACAAAAAGCAAGCACATCAATTGAATTTGAGAAGCAACATCAAGAACGAGTGTGACCCACATTGTAAAGTATATTTTTAAAAGAAAACTTACTTAAGCCCAAAAAATAGTACAATCAAGAACAAGCATGGTGCTCTGCTTCCAACATACTTGAAAATAAAAGTAAGAAAGAGAAAAGGATTCAACTCTTCATCTTGATGAAATGACATGATTTATACCTTTTTTTTAATCAAACATAATTTATACTTTAGTCAATCGATCAACGTATAATTTCTGTTTAATTCTATACATCCAGGGGGTTTCAACCTTACCCAGATATAATTCATAAATATCCTACACAGTAAAAGGTTGGATGAGCAAATTGAAATCTAAAAGTATAATTCACACACACCAGAAATCGGCCACTTTTCGATATTTTATAGACTGCTTATTGTTTTTTCTTTCTTCAATTTTCTAATAATTAACATACTTACTAACCAACTAAGATCAACATTACAAAGTTTTGAACTTTCACCCTTTACCATTCCTTTTGGATATTTTATACATAGCTTACTTCTTTTTTTCTACCAGTTATCCAACTCAAATCAATGCTCCAAAATTTGAAGTATTCAATCTTTACTTTCCCTTGTGTTGTTTTCCATGTATTTCTTTCCCCCACCAGTAATGGCGTGAAGGCAAACTGTTAAACCAAGCCAAGATTTCAAAAACTTCTATATCATCACTCCCTAAATGTGAGTCCACTGACATGCAGGAATCGTTAACATCAGACAAGAATATCATTAGTCAGTAAATTATAGCTCAATATTGAAGCATATATTTAGATAACAGCACTTATTAATCTGTATGAGACAACACATCAACACTCTTTAGAGTGGACACCAAGTAGGAAATCATTTATTTCTGATATGGAAATCACATTGACTTCAATTTATAATAGCACAAAGCAGGTACAGGAACATTGAAATTGTGATTGAAAAGAAGAGGAAAAAAAATTGTGTCACACCAGAATAATGTCAACATAGATCCAGAAATTACTCAATTTTAAATTTCAGCTGAAACAAAATAAACTTACAACATCAGTGCCAACGATGTAGTCAAATGGTGGATCAACAGCTCTTATATGATCCTCATTTCCCCAATTTAACTCTGCTACCTGGATTGAACCAAATGACTCTACAAAGTACATAACTTTCATGAGTTATGAGGAAAAAAACAAAAACAACCAAAGAGCCATTAAACTAACCAAAACAAATCAAAATAACCGGTTTGGTTTGTCATGTTAATATTTTCTTGTTAAGTTCAGTTTCATAATTTAAACAACCAATGCGGTTGGCAGTTTGTAGGACTTTAGACTTCAGAAAGGCCTCAATTGAACCGAATTACCATTACTATATATACATATACACAGTAGCATACTTGTCCCTTTTTTATTGTTAGTCTTCTTATCTACACCTTACTCAATCTTAACCTTTAAATATATACGAACCTATGCAGTCTAACCCTGACACACACACACACACCATTTATACTCTATTTTCATAAGCAAACAAATGTGGAGGTAAAGATCAATGCATTGGCAACGCATCATGGTTTCTAACATCAAATCTCATCTCATCCACCCCTATCCCTAGATCGGAGATTCAATATGTTCGTAATTAAGAAGGAAACCAATCTATCCCAACCTCTCTTTAATCTGGTATCTATTTTTCCTATTGATCAAGGTCATTTAGGTGCTTGGTTTCTTGAAATCTCGTTGAAAGAACCCGAAATAACCCCTAACTTTCCTGGAAGATACAAGTAGTAAGATGCCATTATTGCGTAGCTCCAAAATAACTTCCCCTATCAGAAAGCTAGATAATATACTAACTACTACAATAATCACTACTCAATTCACCATCCAAGTCATCATAGCTAAGTGACACCAATATTTGTACACTCATACATATTAGTTTTCCAATGAGCATACTGGAAGCAATACGGGCACATGGTATTGAAGACCATTTAAAAGACTCGAGGCATACCAGAACCAGAGTTCATCTGTGTGATCCTTGAAGTATTCCGTTCAACATTTCTCATTAGCAATGGCAAAACCTCAACTTGATCTGTCATAACTACGTCACACCCCAGTAATGCCATGCCTGAAAGAGCAAAATGAGATAAGACTACTAGCACAACCCGAGAAAGCAATGTAAAATAGTCCCATTGCAAATTCGTAAAGTATAAAAGGACACCTTCATTACCTTCGATAAGAACTTAACAGGAAAAAGAAAACTCACCAAACCCAGCTACTCCACAACCTGCTCCAAGTTCAATGACACGTTTCCCTTTAAGCTTTGATGGGGAGAACTTTCCCCTTCTACAATTCTTTTCCTGGAAAAAGTAAAATAGCACATGTAGTCTCATAAACAAGAAAATCTGTAATACACGTGAAGTAAATGGGAACCAGGCACACATAATACAAAATGGAACTAAAGCCAAAGCCTACACACAATACAAATGGAATACATAACTTTGAAGGCAGATAAATTATTTTCTCAACCTGAAAAAAGACTATTAATATCTCTGAAGGCAAATGCACCCTTGCCCCATCCCTCGGAAGAAAAAGCAAAATAAGAACCTTTTCCAATTCAAAGAAGGAATATGACCATAACCTTTGCCCCCAAAACAAATAACTGAATACCCTTACAACAAAGTCATATTTGTTGCAGTTGTGTATTACTTATCAATCTTACATCAAACTTATAGAAAGAACAGTAGATTGAAGATGAATTCTAAGAATTTTATGTCCCAACTCCTAAACAACTTATAGTTTTTATGTTCTTTTCACCACATCTAAAATTGTCAATGCATTATACATCTATTTTAAGTATTAGTACAACCTTGCTGTTCTTTCTGTATCCAAATATTGCATTCAACTGGACCAGTATAAAGTTTCAACTAAACCATAAAAAATTACCTGCATGAATCATATGCCAATGTAGAGTGCAGCAACATGTGGAAGCTAAAATCAGGGGAACTTTACAAGAGTTTCTAGGGGAATAACAGTCATTACCAGAAACTTGGCAAATACCAGTGATGCATCCCAAACCGTAGTTCCTAAATGCTTTGAATTAGGATCCTGCAGAAAATGGGAAACACTTGTCACGGTGAGGAAAAAAATAATTGGGATATATAGGATCAAAGCAAGACTAAAGTTGATAATGGGTAACTCATGCAACCACTATAGGATACCTACAAGCCATCATGAGCAATAAACATGTAGATAGGGTTTAGATGATAGATTGGTAAAATAGTAGAGTCATTTGCATAGAAGTATAATAGGTCCACTCTACTACTACCATATACTGAATTGGATATTTCTCATTGCCTTGCAAATTTAGGAGAGTCTACTTCATGCAGCACTAACTTTATCATTTCAGATTCTAAAAGAGTCTTTCTTATCCTTATAATAATAACCCCAAAAAAAGAAGCAAAATATAAAAACCTGAGCGAATTGTAACTCATGGCCCAAAACTTCCAAATTCATTGTAAATGTAGTGGGCGAGTTTAACCTGCAACAGCAAATATGAACAGATCGAATAAACAATCTTTATAGAAAGGAAAGCTCTTGGCTCTCCGGACATATACATATATATATAATGGAGCATGAAAATAAGGCAATCATAGCAGACAGACTGCCCAAGTAATTCATTCTTCAAATTGCAATAGCATTTTTTTTTCTTATGATAAACTCTTCATTTGCAAAATTATATATTACTATGCAAGTAAAAGAATTAGAAAGTAAAGATTGCCCATAATACCTGTCGGGCTCCATTTGATTGCTATGATATTCCTCAAGAAAACTCATGTTTCCGGAGATGAACTCAACTCAATACGCCAACTGCTACCACCCTTCCAAAATATTAAGAAAAGAAAAGAACAAAGTTGAGCTTCAACCCAGAAAGCAAGAACCTTTTAGATAACAAAATTGAAATTAATCGACTTTTAGTTGCAATTAGAGATTTTGGTTTGTCATAACCAAAATGCATCAAATATAAGCAGGAACTAACTAATGATAATTCTTTCCATTTTGTACCTCAGGAATCGGAAAGAGAAAACCAATATCAAAATCGAAGTGATGACAATGAAGATAGATGGACAAGGAGCTTACCTGAAACTGAAATGGGCGACCTTTCAGAGTTTGCTGTGTTCACTCTCTGCGAAACTCTTCATAAATGGAGTGACTACAGAGCTATAGAGGTTAATTTGCCGGAGCCCATTAAAGACTTCATTTTATCATTTTCGTCTTGAAATTAAGAGAAAATTATATTTGGAACCTTTTGAATTGAATAAATGACAATTTATCAAATTGCCCATTATTTTTGTAAAGAGTCTCAAATGCACCTGAAAGTAAATCCCTTCTACTTTTACTTTTATAGTTTATATATATATATATATATATATATATATATATATATATATATATATATATATCAGGCATTCTCTGCTAATGAGCTCCTTACTTTTTTAAGTTAAGGAGTTTTGATCTCAGTTGTCAGAGCAAATCATTTAAAACATATCTGACAGTTGGGTCTCACGTCTGTTTTGATCTGACGGCTGAAATCAAAACTCCTTAACTTAAAAAAGTAAGGATCTCCTTACCTGAGAATTATTCTATATATATATTGGAGATGATCAAACTTCCAATCTAATTTAATCCTAACTTATTTCCTCACTCTCCCTTACCACATGGATTCCAATATTCCATGATCTTATAAATGACACATCATCCTTCTTTTCAACAAAAAAAAAAAAGAGACATCATGATTTGATGGTAAAATCGATCATCAAAGAATATAAAATTATAACAACTTTGAAATGATAAGTTCTAAATTTCTAGGCCTCGTTTCGGTCACGGAAATGAAAGAAAAGGAAATCAATTTCTTACTTTTTTCATAGGTATGAAAAACTGAAATTTTCATTAGTTTTCCTTTAAAACAATCAATAAATAATAATATATGAAACAAAATTAATATTTATAGTTTCATAAATTGTTATTTTAGTCATAAAAGTAATGTAATTAATATTAAATTAGTGCAATAAATGCAGAAAAGTAAGAGAAAAATGAATCACTTGGGAATGTGAAATGAACCATTTTCTCCCTAATTTTCCTTTCCTTCAAGAAAATGTTTCCCAATCACAGGAAATGATTAGGGGCTGTTCGGTTACGTTTTGTAAAACAGTTTTTTGTATTTGTAATATGAAAATGCCTGAAAAATGCGTTCGACAGCCATTTTTGAAAAATGAGATTCATGAAACAAGGAATACAACTCTTAATTATAGTGTATTTGTTGAAAACGATCAAAAGACGTTTTCATTGTTTTTGAAGAACAAACTCTGTTCTAGTCAAAGCTGGGAGAGAAGAGAGAGTGGGCAAGAGGACTGAGGGAGAGATGAGATCGAGATGCGGCTCCGAGGATCCACGGCGGAGAGGATTGGAATTGGAGCCGCCGGAAGAGGAGGCTCGGTGGAGCTGGTCTGGGCCAAAACAGGCGTGGCGTTGCCGGGTTTGAAGAAGAGGTGTTTGGCTGGAGGTGATAGACGGTGGTGAATTGGGTTATGTGATGGTGGCGCCGATCTTCTTCCTTGTCAAGTCTGCTCGATCTCGTTTATGACGTCAGCTTAATCTCCCCAATTGTTGCCGTTATTGAAGCACTTCGGTTTCGTCTCCCTGCTTAATCCAACAATACCCATATCGTCTCCCTGCTTGTTGATGATGCTATTGAAATCCCTAGCATTAATCCAGCAATACCCATACCCATATCGTCTCCCTGCTTGTTGATGCTGCTATTGATTGTATTTGTTTTTTGCCAAATCAGATTGTATGGGTAGTGTTATTGGTGCTGGATTGCTTGTTGTGGCAGAGGTGATATTTCCAAGGTTGATGTTCCTGTTGATCACATGCTATTGATTGTATGGGCGGCGTTACTGCTTACTGGTGTTGGATTGCCTGTTTGGGTCTATCTTCCCAACTCCAGTCTTTTTTTTTTTTTTGAAAAATTTCCCAACTCCAGTTTCCAAACTCTTCCACCGAACACTCATTTAAATTTTAAAAATGTAAAATACAATTTTACGTTTTCATTTTACAATACAATATTTATAAAACAGTTTTGTAAAACCTTACAGGACAGAGCCTTAAAGATTAAGTTTCCATTCTCCCAATTCCGCAAACCAAACGAGCTTATGTGTTTTAAACTTGTGAGAGTGAAATAAGATGTAATTCAAAGCCTACTATTTTTTTGGTTCAAATTCAAAATTTGACATGATATTATGTTTTCTTTATATATTTCCCCCAAAGGCCCAAACTATATACGAGTCCGGCCCTCTCTCTCTCTCTCTCTCTGTGTCAAGACTCAAGAGTGAACACAGAGGAGCAGAGAGTGATGGAAGCCAATAAGCCCACAACGATGATGTGCACAGTGGTAGGTGTAGACGGGGATTGTGGCAGTGATGAGGGAAATGAGATTGTTGTCCTGTTCCAGCCACGCTTCATAGTCCTCGGAAGGAGAGAGACGACCTTCGTCGGAGATGACATATTGGGGAGGACAAGGAAATGTGCTGTCCACGAATCGAAGAAGACCATGTCCTCTCAGTAAGGAATGCATCTGAAAATGCCATGTTGCGTAATTGTTGTCGTCGAGCTTGACAGAGACGATGTTGCACACACCAGGTAGAAGAGAAGCCGAAGAAGCCACCATTGTTGAAGAGAAGAAGACTTTGAGAGAGAGAAAGAAAGAATTTTCTTGATTTCGGGTAGAGTTTTAGAGAGAGAAAGAAGGGATTTTCTTGATTTCTGGAATCTGAAATTTGCAGAAAGAATGAGAATTGAGGTGAAATTGAAGAAAGAAACGACGCGGAAGAAGAGATTGAAGAAGATAGGGATCGAGAATTGAATTCCCTAGGCTCTTGATACCATGCTGAAGTTCTAGGATTTCTGAGAATTAGAGAGAGAGAGAGAGAGAGATTTCTTAGAGAGCAAGAAGATGATGAATTGTATATATCAGATCAAGGCTTAATTCAATCCATACATGATCACGGGTTATATATGAGGAAGTGCTTAGCCTCAGCTTAGTCACTACGTAACCTCACTTAACAACTCTAACAAACCCTCTAACAGATTTCATAATGACCAATATCTATGTGACACCTGTCATGCTTTTACTCAGTTTCTGTTTTAACCTGAGATGACTCCTCGTGACTCATTACCCTTACAGCTTCAGGCTCTTTAAAACCATGAGTGAAATTATAGCTCTCTGAATCCATTATGGATTAGTATTAACTGATATGCTTCATGGCACTCTATATTTTGAGATTTTCTTATAACAATGCGCTTCTACATCCATATGTAAATTGTTTATGGTGATCTATTTGAAAGGATTTTCATATAAAAAGCGTTTAAATATTTCAAATTCTTCATAATATATAATGATAACATGTCATAAGTCTCACATCAATATAACAATTATATATGACACTGTACTTATAAAAAAATTGTTGTATGTATAAGAGAAAATTATAATTGATAATCATAACCTCTTATCTCTATTGAGAAAACTTGCGCCTTAACTATCAATGTTATTTCACGTAGTTACAAACACCTATTTTTAACCTTATGGGTTAACGAAAACTTTTGTTTGGTGTTTGAACTATGGGTTTAAGTGCTCCATGTTTTTCATTATTCAACTATACTGGAATTGCTTCTTTCTAGTTTGGTCAATAATTATGTCGACTTTTGTATGAAAACGTGGTGGATCTTCATCATAGGCCATGATGATTTTAGTAGCTACTGTAGATGTTATCTATCATCGATGCATGATCTTTAATTTTGTGATACCATACTCATATGCATGCCTTAGCTATAGATAACTTATTAACATTGGGTACTCATGCCTCTTATGAAGCGTCTTTTGATACACTTGTGTCTTTCTAGGACAATCATATTTCAAAGACGAATTTGTTTAAAGAATGTGGATCTTTTACTCATAACCTTATTTAGTAAGGCTTATGATCTCCATTTTAGGGGAGTTAAATTTTTGGAACCTATAAATATATCATGGTTAAAGTGTTTGACGTATTTGTTACAACTATTTTGATGAATTTTCCTACTAGGACATCATTGTATAATAACGTACCCAAGCTTTGTATGTGTAGCCTGTTTAGGAGTGTTAACATTTTCTCATTACATTTTCTTTAGGAGAATTATGTCATTTGGACCACCACGTCTTCCACAATTCAAGTGTGGTCTAGATTGTTTGTACAATGATCTGATGGTTTAGGGGATTTTATCCCAACTATGAGCCTTTGCATTTAACACATGATTTAATTTTGTTACTTTTAAACCACTTCGCAAGATCATGTGCTAAATTAAGTAATATATTTGGCTCAATGAACTTTTGGTTCATGAGAGTACTATATGTCTCAGTATATGGAAAATTTTCAGGTCCACCCCCCGGGTTAACGCCTATATTCACCCATCTCCCAAATGACCAATTATGTACTGCCACGTGCATTCTTATTAAAAAATACAAAAACTCTACTTTGCAACTTAACTGACGCCGTTTTCTTAAAATTTCTCTCTCTCTCTCTCTCTCTCTCTCTTCGCTGCTCTTCCTCACTCACTCTCATCTCTCACAAATCCAATCACAATAGCCACATTTCTGAGTTTTCGAGGAGATTGAGACACAGAGAAAATGGCAGAGATGATGATGAGGGGAGAGAGTAGATCTGAGGTTCTCTCTCCTCTGTCGCCTGAATCACCGCCTCCATCAGTGGGTTCGCCAGCCTCCAATTAGCCAAGCCCGATCTCTCACTCCTCACCGACCCAATGAAGGAATGGGTTGATTGCGGATCAATATAGAGAGAGTAAGAATTGGGTAAAGAACATTAGAGAAGATGAAGATCGGGTTCGTAGGCTGTGTTGGTGTCCCTGATCCCCTTTGTGTCTCTGGTACTATTGGTTTATAGATCTAATTTTTGTCCTGGTTCAAAGACTTTATCAATCAAACATGGGAGAAGACCCACCACTAGCTACGATCCTGTGACCCTGTTTATCAACATAATTTGTCATTTGGCTCAATCCTTGCATTATTTTATTACTCCATTCTAATCACCCTCCTTAGTTGTTCATTATCAACAATGATCAGAGACATTCGAAGTTTTATATGGGGGACTCAATTTCAATTTGAGAATCTGAAATTGTGGAAGACTTGAGCAACTCTTAATTTATTTGTCTCTGTGTACTTGCTTAATTAATTCGTTGGCTCTTGAAGACGAAGAACAACAAGAGTTGGAGCAGTGGGTGGTGATGGACTTGCAGAGATTTTGACAAAAAATAAAATAAGATCGATGAAGATGCATAAATGATGAAAACACACAGAAACAAAGAGAGCATCTGTGGATCAATCGAGAGAGAGAGAGAGAGAGAGAGAGGGAAAAAAAAAACTATGGAGACGGCGTCAGTTAAGGTGCAAAGCAGATAAAGTAGAGTTTTTGTTATTTATTTAATAAGAGTACACGTGGCAGTACATAATTGGTCATTTGGGAGAGGGGTGAATATAGGCGTTCACCCGGGGGTGGACCTGAAAATTTTTCTCAGTATATTTATGGTTATGTAATACAATACAAGTGAAAGAGCATAAGTCTTCTCCAATATATATACACCTCAAACTTGAAGTATTGGAGGTGAAAAATGGAAAAAAATAATATATATCTCGTTTTGGTAACAAAATATGGGCTCTTCCAGATCATGTGATAGTTATTATCTTAACTTTGATGAGCATAAATATTGAAAGCTAGCGACATATGATCTCTAAAGATCATGTGTATAGTTGCAACAAATGTAGGACATTATGTTGTTATGGATCCATTAATCTACTCGAAACTTCATGTTCGAGTCTATACAAAATTGAAATCGCAAGTTCCAAAGAAGTATGAACTTCAAGCACACGTGTAATCGCAAGAATATGGAACTTCAGGCTCTCAATTATAGGATTACATCTAGAGGCGGAGCCAATTAAGGACCTGGGTCACAGGCCCCCCCTGATTTTTGTTTATTAATGCTAATTTTATGGTTTATTTATTTTAATATATGTTTCTATAATAATTGTTTCCATAAACAGACTTAAACTATTTCAAATTGTTAACCAAAAATTAATTTTTTCTTTCTATTTACATTTCTATAATAATAAATAATAACAATAACTTACACATTATGAGGAATTCTCACTAATTATGGACTCCGTTAGGTTAGTATTGATCGATCAATTAGTTTGACTAATTTTTTTAGTGTAGAGTATACTAGTATGACTAATTATTGCAAGAAATTTATGATATCTTTTACGTTTGTTCCTATAATTGAATTACTAGCTATGATTTGGAGAATTGATTACTATATATATATATATATAATATATATATATATACAGTAGTGTTCACATGCACAGTAGTGTTCACATGCTCAGTAGAGTCAATGCTCAGTCATGCTCAGCCACCGTTGGATTTAAATCCAACGGTGGAGAATGATGAAAAAAGAAATATGTTTAAAAAATGCTATCATTCTCTGCCGTTGGATTTAAATCCAACGGTGGCTGAGCATGACTGAGCATTGACTCTACTGAGCATGTGAACACTACTGTATATCATATATATATGTGATGTTTTGGTCTATTTCATGAATTGAAAAAACTTTATATTAAGGCCTCTCCTGGAATGAAATCCTGGCTCCGCCCCTGATTACATCAATAGGGTTGAGAAAGTGCAGGCTCTCATATAATCCAAGATCAAGAAGCTTCAAGTTTCGATTTTTTTTTCAACGATAAACCTTAAAGAAACTTCAGATTCTAATCTCCTTTAATTTACGAATTTCAGTACACCATATTTCAATATTATCATAGTGGAAAATCTGACCAAACAAATTAAAGGATGATTCTAATATATCATGGTGGAATATCAAGCATGCCCAATGATTCTCAATGCTTAGTTTGATCACTTTCTCTTCCAGAGTGGCTTGATAAAAATTCACCATATGCTATTGTATAACATGTACATGCCCAATGCTTAGTTAGATATGGAAATTAAGCTTTCTCATGATTTTAGGACACCGTTTACATGGTCTTTTCATTTGCCCTGTTTGCTATTATCTCACTTCTGGTGGTTATGGTTTAACCATGTTATGTTAGAATTAAATGGACATGTCATCAGTTATCTAAAGCACAACAACTACTATGTGTTGGCATGAGCTTTTTATTAAATGGAGAGCTAATTGTTTTGAAAAAGTTTGGGGTTACCTATAGGCCACGTAGAACTCCTTCTATTGTTGAAGTTAATTGGATCCATCCTTTAATTGGTTGGATTTTTTCCAAAAAAAATAAATTTGGTTGGCTGAAAATTAACACGGATGGTTCTTGGAGGAGTGCCTTAGGACAAGCGGGGTATGATGGTATTTTTGGGAATTTTAAAGGTACATTTCTTGGTGCTTAAGTTATTGTCTAAATTCTGTGGTAGATGAGATAATAACGGTTATGAAGGCAATTGAACTAGCTTCTGGTTGCAGGTTGACTAATGACTATACTCTTATTCAAACTTGGCAGTCGGTGGTGAACATCAATTGAGCTAAACCCCAATTTGTAGCCACCACACAAACTGAATAATCCACTTTCAATAACTTCAGTGGATTATTGAATAATCCTTCAAATTTGCTCCCTACTGTTCGGTATCACATATAAGAAGCACTTTCCTCGCACTTTCGGTGCAAGTTGCAAATCGAAAATTCTTGTATTCACCTAAACGGCTAAACAGATGGCAACTTTATAAGGGCTGGGCATTTGCCCACCCTTGCTCCCTTCTGTTAAGAAGGCCTAATATATAACACACTCAAGATATCGTCTCTGATCAACACCATTCTAATTACCATCCCCAACTCTTTCAGCTTCCTCAGTTGTAGCTAGAAAATGACTTGCATATGTTTAAGCATTAGTGTTACATGAATGATTGATGTTCTAAATTTATTCCGTGTTGGAAATTCTTCTAGTCATATGCAATTAAGTTGGATTTTTCCTCCTTAATTTTATCTTCTTGGTCTAATGTGGCTGCTCAACATGTATGAAATTAAGATCAATAATAATACTGGGATCGATCCAACCATCTGGGCTTATAGTCAGTCTTCTCTTAATTTCGTACATGTTGAGCAGCCACATTAGACCAAGAAGATAAAATTGAGGAAAAATCCAACTAAATTGCATATGACTTTTCCGTTTCTAGCTAGACTACGACTACAAGAGGGAAGGACAATAACTAGAAGATTTTCTCGAAGGAAAAAGAGGGAATGAAACTAAAGCCCTCCGTTTCACTTGAGATCATTTTCCTTCTCATTTTGTGGTATTATCCATGGCACCATTCGATCCTTAGTACTTTTTCAACAAGCACTAAATATGACATCACGTGTTTGTGGAATGCTGATGTCAGCTACATTAGTGGGCCCTACCATGGTGGCACTCGACTCGAGTCACTTACGTCTTGGTCCAGGTCTTCTCACTTACGTCTTGGTCCAGGTCTTCTCTTAGAAACCACGGTGGCCCACAATAGGAAAAAGAGGAAAGCTACAAAAATACTGGGATCGATTCAACCATCTGGACTTAACACCATACAATAATGACCACTCAATTAGGAGCATCTTCCTCTTCCTCTTCTTTCACTCCCCAGTCATGGAGGTATGATGTCTTTCTAAGTTTTAGAGGTAAGGATACACGCAACACTTTCACAGGCCATTTGCACCACTATCTGGTTCAAAAGGGAATTAACACTTTCATTGATGATGATCTTGAAAGAGGAGAAGAAATACCATCCGCTCTTCCTAGAGCAATTGAAGATTCAAAGATTTCTATCGTCGTGTTCTCAGAAACTTATGCTTCCTCAAAGTGGTGCTTAGAGGAGCTCGTAAAGATTCTTCAATGTAAAGAGTCAAAGCAACAAATGGTTTACCCTGTTTTTTACAAAGTAGATCCATCGGATGTACGAAACCAAAATGGCAGTTTTTCACTTGCTCACCATGATAACTTAGAGAAGGTGGTGAGATGGAAGACAGCTCTTACAGAAGCAGGAAATTTGTCTGGGTGGCATTTCACATACGGGTATGTTCTTAACTACACTAATTATACTAATTTGTATTTATTTGTTTATTGGCCAAAAGATATATAATCTATACTATTATAATGAAAACACATGTTGTTGATCAAAACATAATTTTTTTACCAGAATAACCCTCAAATATTAAATAATTATATATATAATTTAATCGTTAGGGACAAAAGAGTCAAAACACAAATAAATAATTAATTTAAAAAAAATTAAATTCTATCTAACTTCCCACTTCCACAACCAATAACTACCCACTTTTCCACATCCATAGGGTGTGGGTAGTTTCTAGTTATTTGTTTATAACAACACGTTCTCTTTGTACCAAAAAAAAAACAACAACAACATCGTTCTCTCTATATTCACACATGCTTTTAGGATAAAAACTAAACAAATTCTTGAGTTATTTGCATCTTAAGCAATCTCTGATGATGAGGCCATTGAAGCAAACATATAGTCTTCTGTGATTCTCTCTGCTATAGCAATCTATATATGGGGCAAGATTTAGTGCTAATAATTAGAGAGGTCACATAGACTTAGAATTTATAGCGATCAAGCTTGTACACAAGGATGTAAACGAGCCGAGCATAAGATGCTCAAATTTGATTTGTTTTTTGTCAAGCTTAATTTGTTGTGTTTGGTTTGTTTTTTAACGAGCTCGAGCTTGATTTGACTTGGTTTGTTTTTTAACGAGCTCGAGCTTAAGTTTAAGCTGGAGTTTGGTTGGACTTAATAATGTGAAAGTTTTTTTTTTATGGAGAATAATTTTTTATTAAAAAAGAGAAAATAAAACAAAGGGAAGCACGGGTGGAGCCAGGATTTCAAGTGAGGGATCTGACGAAAAAAAAAATTTTGAACTCAAAATATCATACCAAAACATATTATATCCATCATGTATCATGTATTTATATTTTTTTTTATTAATCTAATTACTAATAAAAATTTATTTCTCAATACTTGAAAATTGAGAAATCATATATCAGTTCGTCATTTGGTTGCATAAACGATTCTTTACCACATTTATAGCAAAACAAATATTAGATAAAATTATCAAAATCTCGGAGAGCTTTTGACTTTTTCATAAACCTAAAAAGAAATCAATTACAATCATAATTCACTAATCAAAACAAAACTAATAGATAATAATCTTAAAGAGAGAAACCTTGATTATGAATTGAATGTGGCCATTGAAAAAATGGCAATTTAGTGGTAATTGCCTTTGAATATGTTGATGTAGTTTATGGTAATTGATAACGGTTACGTGTTTTGAATTTATGTATGAGTTTTTATGTTAAAAAGTATGTAAACTTTATTTAATTTTAATATCATAACATACATAAGTATATTTTTAACAAAATTTGAGGGGAGGCCTGGGACCCTCCTGGTCCCTTAATGGCTCCGCCTCTGAAGGGAAGAGGGGAAACAATATATGATAACACAAAAGAAAATAACACAACATTTTATTAAAAAAGTCCTTATTCAACCGTTCATATGACAACATAGTTTTTTTCTTCTTCTATTGCTCGAATATTTGATTAATGAAAATTATAAAAATAAAATATCTAATATTTAGCTATATTAAATTAACTTGAGCAAATGAGCCAAGCTTTAACTAGCAAGCCGAACTCAAGCTTAGTTCAAGCTGTCTTGTGACTAAATATGAGTTGCTCACGAGTTCTACGAGCCGAGTATACTAGAGCTCAAGCTTGGTTTGTTTCATTTACGAGCCGAGCTCGAACGAGCTAAAATCAAGCCGAACTAGATACGAACTCAAGCTATATCGAGTCGATTTACAACCCTACTTGTACAGTTCATCCATAAATGCATGGTTATTGTATTATGCTTGTATGTTTATTAATTAAAATGATATCTATCTTCTTGGTTACCAAGCAATTTAGATCTCCTATTTACATTTCCAAAATTCACACCATAAATTTAATTAACAAGGAATAGTTATCCTAGATTATCTCAAATTACTTACTATGTATCTTTAGCAGACTCTATCTTAGCTCCTTAGCTATTTTAGAGAGCATATTTAGTTTTTCAGCTATTTTAGATTGCACCAGTCTCCTAAGTGGCTCTCTATTTTAGCAGCTATTTTAGCTATTTTAGCACCCGCCCCAGATTCCACTCTGGAATTCGAAGTGGACCTATGGGGCCCACTTTAAGGAAGTTTCTACCTAAAATTCGGCATAAACTCTTTTAAAGATGGACTACCCAAAAACCTGCAAAAACAAATTAAACACTTCAAATAATCAAATTCCAACCAAACCCCCGAGCCTACTTGCTCACCACAATATTACAATCCTCCATAATATAAATATATTCGAGGGTCTCGAACCCAAAGTACTTAACTTCAAATACATTTTTAAAACAAAGAGAGTTTAGTAATTCAGAGCATCTAAACATGAGCGGAAGTATAAATACAATTAAGTAGGTTAAACTGGTAACCTACAATCAAAGGTGAAATGAAGGGTCACTAAACCTCAGCAACTATCACATGACCTCGATAAACTTATCTGCAGACTGGGCAATGTAAAACCGAAGGGCTCAGGGAAAAGCATTTGAAAAACGTTAGAGTGAGTGGACAAAAATTAATAAGTTAATATAATAAAATTTAAAATACTTTTAATGCTTTTCTAAGTCTTTCTTTCTCTAAAATCATGCATGCAATTCAACTTAAGAACAATCAATTGTGAAATCATGAGCAAACAATAATTCTCAAATCAAACGTCTGAAACTAGAAAGACATTTCACCCAACACAAAGCCTAAACGAAACTGCAATTTAAAACTTATGACGAATCGATACGCCGGCTACCCTGGCTGTACGGTCAAACTGAGAATCTGGGCGTGCTACCACTCTCCCAGAGGAAGACTGACTGACTGACGAAGAATCAAGATAAGTCTGTACACCGGCTACCCAGGTCGTACAGAGTCTGGGAGTGCTACCACTCTCCCAGACGGACATAAAGACTTAAGATGAGGCCGTATGCCGGCTACCCAAGACATATTGTGCCTGGCCTGCTACCACCCTCCAGACATCACATGTTAGTACTGCCGACCGGGTCCCCGTAGGTCCACACGCCTGATCAAAACGTACGGTATCTGGGCGTGCTACCACGCCCCAGACATCCTCACTGTCGGTAGACTAACCAGGTCCTCATACACGTGCACATCTAGATGAATATCTGTATACTGACAACTGGATACCGACAACTGGATACTAGATACTGAAAACTGAGCAAGGCAAGTCTAAATACTCCTAAAAATCCTTTCCATTCCTCAGAAATCATAAACCTCATAAATTTCCAATTTCAAAAATTGAAATATAATTCTCAAATGCATGTAAAATAGCATAAATCTTAAAATTTTCTAGAATCACATATGATCATAAATCATCAAATTCCGCAATTATAATTATCTCGAGCCTCAATAATTAACTTATGCAACAATTAAATCCGCCACAGAAATCCATGATTTCATATATCAACTGCGAAAATAAAATATACGCTCGAGATAGATATTTCACAAATTTCAACTAATCTATAATGAAAATCAATTCGGGAAATAAATATTTTAGAAAAATAGAATTTCATGCATAATTAATTTTAAAAACAAAAGTCCACTCACAGATTGCGGCTAAGCCTCACACCTAGCACAAACCTCCTTGGTCGGTGGCTTGATTCGTCCTCCTGAACAAAACGAATTACGCTAAAGATTAGTTCGTCAAGCGAGTGATTAATTAGAAAATTAACGAATTAACCTAATTAGGGTTTCCATCAAGAATTCTCGTTTCCCTAAATCCAACAACGAATTCCGAGACCCGAACTCCTCAAAAATTTACTCATCAACACATTAAATTATCCAAAACACTAGGTGACTTTTCCAATGGTCGGATTGTCACGGTTCGATAAATCAAACAAACGTAAACTAATTTATTTGAGCTTTCAAATTGAATTATACTCTAATTAACCAATTGGCCTAATTCCAATTATCGAGCCGCACAATATTCTCAAAATTAATATCTTAACATCCTAATCAATTTCGGTGGCCATCCAACGGTGACAAAAATGAAATTCGTAAATCGTACGATCCGAAACTAAATTAATCAAACTAATTTCCAAACTTCGATAACTTCCTACAAACCATATTCCAGCATGATCGTAATATAAAGTACAAGCCAATGGGCTAAAATTTCACCACCACTAGAGGCTGGACGCGCTGCCACATCGGCTGCGCTTGAGCCCCACGCGTCGCTGTCAATCTACTCCGATGATCACCAAATTTTACCACCATGATCACAACAACATAAGGATCAAGTTTCATACCTGCCACGAAGTCTGAATCAGAATGTTTGACCGAAATTTCACTCGAAAGATCCGGGTGGCCGGAACTTTAACCGCACGATTCTCCTCCGTCCGGAAACCAATGGGGGTAAGACCGGTGGCATTGGGTTCATCGTGCAGAGAGCTTCAAAGCCCAATGGGTGGCCTCAGTCGAATCGGCCGAATCGTCGCCGGCAATAAGGGCAGTTTTTGCGATTTCCGGGGGTTTTTCCGCTCGTGATTTCTCCTCCTACACGAAAAATCGATGCATGAAATCAGTATAGAGTTGAAGAGGATGAAGAGACGAAGATTTTGGGACCAATTTCACACCTTGAGATGGCCAAATCGGCGAGAAATCGCCGGTTAAAGCCGGCTGCAAAACTGACCCGGGGAGAGAGAGAGAGAGACGCGGGGTAGAGGAGAGAGAAAGAGCTTACCGAAATGGAAACTTCCAATTCCGGAAGTTTCCTAAATAGTTCATTCCAAAAATAAAATTCGACTTCCGCGGACCATAACTTCTTCATACGAACTTCGTTTTAAGCGAACTTCATGCTACGAACTCGGTTTAACGCGCTCTACAACTTTCGTAAAAAATACTTATCTAAATTCTGAATGAAACAAAAAGTCATACGGGAAGCCCTCTAAACGTACTTTTCGATGTTAAAAATTTTCCTAAAAAAAAGTCAAATCAAAGAAAAACTAATTAAATAAAGAAATCTTTGGTACAGATCGTCACAACCTCCCCCCCTTAAGAAATTTCGTCCCCAAAATTTGTACTAGCAAAAGAAGAACTGGGGGTACTGTTCTTGCATTTGTTTCTCGGGTTCCCAAGTAGCTTTTGGAACATTAAGGTTCCTCAAAAACACTTCCACTGTAGATTTAGTCTTACATCGAAGAACTTACTCCTTCCAATCTAAAATCTGCATCGGCTTCTCCACATAAACCAAGTCTACCCTAAAAAATAATAAATTGTGAGTCGATGACGTAGGAAAGATCTAATAGGTACTTGCGGAGCATAGACACCTGGAAAACGTCATGCACCTGTGAAAACTCATGTGGTGAATCCCAAAAGGTAAGCCACAACACCAACTCTTTCTATAACAATATAAGGACCCAATCCTGGGACTGAGCTTCCTATGCTTGCCAAAACGTACAACACCTTTCCAAGGAGACACCTACAAGATTACCCAATCATCGACCTGGAATTCAAGATCCTTCATACGATTGTCTGCATAACTTCTTGTGTACTTCGAGCTGTATTGAGTATTCCCCTAGTAAACTTAACCTTATCAGTTGTGATTTGTATGATATTTGGTGCCGCAAGTTTCCTTCCTTAAACTTCGTCCTAACACAAGGGTGTCCTACACCGTTTCCTATATAGAGCCTCATAAGGAGCCATCCCAAGGATAGAATGAAAACCGTCGTTGTAAGTAGACTCCATCAACGCTAGGTTTCAGTCCAACTTCCATGAACTGCAGGATAAAAGACCTCAACATATCTTCCAAGGTCGAAATAGTCCTCTCCGATTGTCCATCTGTATGGGGATAAGAAGCAGTGCCAAAACGAATTTGAGTTTCCCCAAGCCGCGAGTGGTGCATTCCAAAAATCTAGAAGTAAAGCGAGAATCTCGATCCGAACAATAAACTCTGGTACACCCTGAAGTCTCACAATTCATCCACATACCACATACTCAATGGTGCAGTCAAAATCCTTAATTAATTTCATCGACCTCCTTTGCCTCAAGTTTAAATCTCTCTGGGTGAACACATATTTCAGACTCCTGTGATCAATGAACATCTAACACTTAGCTCCACACAGACAATGCCTCCAAATTTTTAAAGCAACCACTATTGCAGCAAGCTCAACGTTATTGAAATTCTAGTATGCCGGAATAGTCCCAACACGGTAGTCGTTCTCAACACTAGTCAAAGAGTTTGAACAATGAATAATTTAAAACTTGACTCTTCTACAACAATACACACTATTGCTCAAACAATACACACTATTGCTCAAGCAATACCACAATTGAATCAACTCAAGTATGCAACATACACATTCAATTGTACAAGTCTAAATCCCAAAGTGAGCGTCAAACTAGCACACCACGGACTATATCTATATGATGATCATGCACACAATATGCAAGTATTTAAGCACTATAGATAATCAAACCAACAATCAATCACACAAGCAACACACAAAGTGGTCACCCGGAACCTCTATCTCTAAAGGAAAACCGGAGGGGAGCCGTACCCCATTCTCTTGTGCAACACTACGAAAAGCCAAATCGGCAAATATATACAAGGGGGCACTTGGTTCGAAACTCTACACTATCTACCTATATACTAGTGACAGCTCTAATCTTGTGTTGCCTCCAATTTGCTCTTCAAGCATTCCCACCTCAAGCTTCTCCAATCGAACTTCACCGGGTGAACCTTCAATTGTAAGAACCACGACTTATGCAATGAGTGTGTGTGTGAATATAGATTAAACCGTTCAACTCAGCAAAACAACAATCAACGTTTGCTAGAGTTGAACAAAATCTCCTTAATCCTAATCAAAGGCTAAACTAGCAACTAAGTGCAAATCAAATGTGTTTAGCAAGGATTGAAGTGGAGCATCAAAGGAGGAACCTATACATGGAACTAGGTTCACTCAAAATACCAAAGAACTCTCTTAAATCAGATTTTTGATTATAGGGAAAAGCGTTAACCAAAATGAAACAAATGAAATCTATTTATAGAAAATAGATTAAGCAACTATGCGATCGATCGCACGACATCACACAATCGATCGCGTAGTGTAAAAATAGAAGACAGAGAGATCAGGAAACGAAAAACCTCAATCGCGATCGATCGTAAAACAGGATGCGATCGATCGCATAAAACTCAGTAACGGATATATTTTCAAATGCAACGGACATATTTTGCTGATGTGGTGCGATAGATCGTATGAATAGTGACGATCGATCGCAAGGCTTAAATCAGCCTCATACAAGAAGAAATGCTAATGACAACCCAAGTGTATGTGTATGACAACCCAAATCTAATGAGGGATCTAGCAAACCTAGAAAGATAAACCCAAGTGTATGATTATTTCCATACAAAGTTTGGGCTGGTCGCGTTGCGACCGGATGCTTATAAACTAAGTAAGCGAAACTTATGAGATTTACATCATAAGAGTGATAAGCAAGCAACCTAAGTAAACACTAAGTGAGACTCAATCTGAATGAAAATGCATATGCATGAAATGAGTACCTTTAGGAGCTTGAACAAACCCTTCGACGACCATTGATCGAATGACGGATAGCAAGAAATCTTCTACGAACAATTTTGAACAAGAACATCCTAAGGCACGACACTTAAACCCCTAAAACAAGTTGACAATGATACACACGAAATGCTAATACAAGGGAAGAAGTTTTGTCAAATAGGAAATAGCCAATAACAAATATTTTTCCCTTACAGTTATGCATCAGATACTTCATTTATGTGGCTTCAACTGTTTAAAAGAACAAGCTATTACCTTCTCAAGTTGCATTAGTACACATCTCAAACACTTAGGCGGGGACTAGTCGGCCGCCTAGGCGGTTTTTTTTTTTGTAAGTTTAATTTATATGCATATATATATGCCAAGTATCCACTACCCAAGTCATATATTAATCAATATATAAGATACTTCTGTTTTTTGGCTTTTTGGATCAGAAGTTCAGAACAAAGCTACCCATTGAACTTAATTAATAATTAAGTTACACATTTACCCACATAGCCAAACACGTTTCCATGTACAACCAGGAAAAAATAATTTAACCTTGTCATGAGAATACCTTCTCTCTCTCTGGTTCTCTCTCTCTCTCCCCTCTATGATTTTTGATCGCCGTTTTCGGCCACCGAGAAACGACACCGCCACCACCAACTTAAAGCTTATCTTCTCTAAACCAAAACCCCAAAACCTCACCACCATCTGCTACCCCAAATTGTCGGACACACCGCTCATAGAAATTCTGAAATTTCATATCTAAGTTTTCCAGCATTCCAGCCCCGCCTAGACCCGCCCACGCCCTTCCAGACCCGCCCAAAGCCGCCCAGCCCTCCTAATCGGCCCGCCTAATGCACGTCCGACTTTCCTTGCAAATTACCCATTACTCCGAGTGCTCGACCACCTTACAGCGGCTAGGCGGCCGCCTAGGCCGAGTTTTAGAACACTGCTCATACATAATGAGGGAGAGATCTAAAGTCCTCGTTAAGATAAATAAGATTCTCATTAGAGTAAAATAGGTTTTCCTTTGAGTAATTAAGTCTTTAAAGTGGTAATTGTAATATTTTACCACTTGACGACAAAGGTTACCACTTCGACAACTCATGTGGTAAATAGTCCTCGTTAACATAAATAAGGTCCTCATTAGAGTAAATAGGTTATTGTTTGAGTAATTAAATTTTAAAAGTGATAATTGTACGTATGTCATATGTTAACATATTGCAGAATTTTCCCTTGAGCAATAAGGTCAAAAAGATAGAAGTTTTGCCCATCCAAACATGCAAAAAAACCGTTTAGTCTATTTGATGGACTAAATGGGAAATATTTTTTATTATTTGACAATAAACTAATTTACTATCTGCAATAAATTTTAATTTTCGATATTTTTAAGCATGAGATCCTCCTATATAGTCATAATATGAGTCAATTCAAAACAAACATGTTAAATACAAGTCCATAACTCCATACTATGGTATATGAAAAAATTATTTTTTGACAATAAACTACACTTTACAATCATAATAATTTATTGTCGGACAATAAATTTATTCCGACAATAAATTTATTGTTTAACAATAACAAACCTAAATGAGAAATAAAAAAAAATGTGTTGAATGGGCAAATTTTCAAACAAAATGATCTTATTGGGAATTTTGTGTTTTTTTTTTGTTTTAATTTTTTTATTGAGGAGAAACGACAATTTTTATACTCATCCCTAGATGCAAGTGAGATTCGAACATGTGACCTCCACATTGTTAGTTTTACCAATAACCAACAACAATAGACAAAATTGGACATGAATTGTGGGAAAAATATTTAAGGCTTACAGCTTTCCCTTGTTATCTTGGTAGAATGGTAGGGTTGTTGAATGTTTCACCCTGCAAATTAGCTTGCCTTTACTGGCACTTATGAAGGATACACTTTAAGTTAATTAGTTTTTTCCATGGTTGTAATGTTTCGCTGGTACTTTTATTTTTTCCAAAACAAAAGTATATTTAATTCAATATTTTGTATTATTTTCAATGGGCAGACATGAAGCTAAGTTTATTGATACAATCGTCGATGAGATTTCGGCCAAACTATTAAGGAGTACAAATTTTGAGGTGTTTTTAGCGAAGTGCCAAGTTGGAATAGAGTCTCGTGTAGAAGAAGTGCTTAAACTATTGCATGTTGAGGAGAATGAAGCTGAAGGGCTTCCGTTAGTTTTGGAAGTCTTGGGTTCATATCTACGTGGTAAAAATACAGAGATGTGGGAAAATATATTTGGTTATTGCAAAAGAAATCCTAAGCTTCAAGAATTTCTCAAAATAAGCTATGATGCACTGGAACCGTTGATGAAAGAAGTTTTTCTTCATATTGCATGTTTCTTTAAAGGTGAAAAAAAGAACTATGTAATAGATATACTAGAAGCTTGTGAGCTCCCTAAATATGCTCTTGAAGTACTCACAGAGAAGGCCCTCATAAAGATTACTGAATCAAATGAGATTTGGATGCATGACCTGCTAGAAGAAATGGGAAAAAAAATAGTTTGTCAAGAGTCCCAAGAACCTGGTGAACGTAGCAGATTGTGGCTTTACGAGGATGTTTATCATGTTTTTGCCCAAAACACAGTGAGCAAATTATATATATATATATATATATATAATGTTATTAATTCAAAAGCAGCACGTACATTATATAAACAAGGGAAAAAATCACTTTTAGTCCCTGAACTATGACTCGTTCGACACTTTCGTCCCTGAACTTTGAAATATATCATTTTAGTCCCTGAACTTTGAAAAAGACTATCACTTTCGTCCCTGACCGAAGTTTTCACCGAATAAACCTCCGATTCCGGCCAATTCGAACGACACCACATACTGGACTTTGAAGTCCTCCTTGAGGCGAGTTCAACGCCACCAACCCCGCCTCAAACCGTCGCCGGACGACGGAGAATTTTACAATTAAAGTTTCGGCCACCACCGGCTTTCGGGTTAAATTCGAGCCATTCTAGGCCGAATCGAGTTTAGCCCAAGTTATAAAAGTTGCTCCTCTCATCCGTGCGAACATTTTGGCATAAGTTTTGCACCATTTTTTTCCGGTCAGGGACCAAAGTGATAGTCGGTGTTGAAGTTCAGGGACGAAAATGATATATTTCAAAGTTCAGGGACGAAAGTGTCGAACGAGTCAAAGTTGAGGGACTAAAAGTGATTTTTTCCCTATAAACAATGTCCATATAAAATTGTGAAGATAAAAAGAATTTTAAACAATTCAAAATATTCTATTTGAGTAAAAGTAGAACTTTCTTAGTTAACACCATTGTTTTTCTACATCAGGGCACAGATAAAGTCAAAGGCATCATGGTTAGGGATGACAAACCAAAGCAGATACACTTGATTAGTGAAAGCTTCTCGAAGTTGAAAAATCTTCAAATTCTTATAATTTCGCATAACATATTCTATGGAGATCATGTGGATTCTCTCTCCAATGAGTTGAGGCTCCTCAATTGGAAACATTGTCCATTACAATCTTTTCCATCTGATTTTAATCCGCCCAAACTTGTTCTACTCAAGATGCGTTGGAGCCAAACGGCACCTCTGGGGAATGTATCAAAGGTATTTTAAATTATGTATCCAATTTATTTTGTTATCTCGAAGAGTTCAGATTTTGCAGTAAAATGTGTTCAAAGCTTATCATTGTTTCTTATGTTTGGAAGATACTTTTTGGACGCAAGATGCCCTGGAGCCGTAAGTCACCATGGGACAAGGGACATCTAAAGGTATTTTAATTAAATTATTAATCCAATGTTGATTATTTGAAAAAGTTCATATTTTAGATTATGAAGTAAGGATTGTTTACATATTTTAGAGATGGACTTTTTTCATCTCTGTATGTTTAATGAATCCTTAATTCATAATCTAAAAGGTTCCGGTCAGTTCAAGAATCCTTACTTCTTATGTTGTATTTTCTCTTTTGTTTTTGTCTTTTGTCATGTCACACAGAAAATTCAAACTTTGAAGTCTATCGATTTGTCATACTTCAGTGGTCTACAAAAAATTCGTGACTTGTCTAGATTCCCAAACTTAGTGGACTTGAATCTGAGTGGCTGTGAAAATTTGATTGAAGTCGATCCTTCAGTTGGATTGCTTAAGAATCTAGTTAATCTGGAACTTAGGTTCTGCTCGAAACTTGACAAGTTTGAAATTGTGGAAGAGATGAAATCCTTAAAAAGCCTGGATCTGAGTTGCACTGCCATTAAAGAATTGTCTTCATCATCAATTAGACGTCTCATTAATCTTGAATCGTTAGAATTATCAGATTGTGAAAGACTCACATATGTGCCATGCAACATTTTTGAGTTGCAACATCTACGGCGTGTTTATCTCTCGTGTTGCCAAAATCTGGTTACATTTCCAACAATGTCAAAGTTTTCAACTAACTCGACCATGCATTATGATCCTTTATTGCTCGACTTGAGCAGTTGTGAGAATCTCATAGAAATTTCAAAATTTCCACGAGAAATAGATAGCTTAGATGTGAGTAATTGCCCTGCATTGGAAAGAATTTCAAAACTGTCAAACATTTTGGAAGGTAAAGAGTCAAAAATGACTCCTCGAATGAAATTGAATGGTTGCGATCAACTGTGCAAAAATCTGGCTCATGACTATGCGGCAAAGATGAAATGTAGGTTACCGGATGATTCACCTGTAACGGCTCTGTTGTCTCTCTTTCTCTCATCATGTCGGCAATCTGAATTGGAGGTTTTATTTGCCTCCGGAAGTAAAGTTCCAGAGTGGTTCACCTGCCGTACGGATTTTGAGACTTGTGGCTCCAAAATGGATGCTGGGATTTATGTATACAATTTTAGTATTGAAATTCCTGGAAATTTCAAATGGGACAAGAAAGGATTGGCTTTCTGTGCTCAACGTGAAAAATCATCAGAGTATGTGTATCCAACTTTCAACTTCTTTGGAATCTACATCAATGGTGTGTGCATCGTTGAAAAATCCAAGAAGCAGGAATACCGACTGTGGCAGGTGGCTCGTGGTTCTGTGTGGTTGTACCATGTTCCATTCGATACAATAATAAGACGGCTCAGTGAAACTGGCTTACCGCCACCTTCCATTTGTCAAGTTCAGTTTGCATTTCAATATGAAACCTGCCGTAGTTTTATTGGTCATGTAGTGAAGGGTAGCTGCGGGGTTCACGTAGTAATGCCAGAGGATGAAGACGTATTTGTAAATGGGTCATCAAATCCTCCTGTAAGTTGTTTTCAGTTGGCTTCTTCAATAAACTTTCACTTCTTGGCACACATGCATGCATGTAAAACTGACCCAGATCGATGCATCTCACTCTCATGCATCTTTTTTGAAAGACAATAGAGTACTTTTGCAATGGTCAGGTTAACATGTTTAAGTGGTTCAACAGTATAACCGGCCAATACATGTAGATATTCCATTCAATTTACAATCTTCACGTACATTTTGTGCATGCAGTTCTTGACGAAAACTCTCAAGTTGAGAGGAAAACAAGGCTAGCACGGTCCTCTTAATTAGGAAGAAGGCAAGCATGATGATTATCAAACTCTGAAGAAAACCTCCACCAAACATTGAGAAAAACTTAGCCTGTGAAGGAACTAACATATCCTCAGAAGCAAACTAAATTCCTGGACAGTGGTTCTGTATCAGATAAGAAGCACATGTGATCATAGTACCACTATTCCGGATTTTTGTTTCTTAGACTCTAGTTGAGTTTGAATAATTGTGAAAACTGCTATGAGCTTTTGGCATGCCTTCGATTGACGATCACCCTCGAAACTTGTAACTTGTTTTCGATCAGTAGGCCTCTTCATCAGCTGTGACATGATCTTTATATGTATATATTTTGATGGTTATAGACGTTGTTGATCGACTACTACCTATGTCTGTCTGAACATTTCAATTTGTGCTTTGCCAGTTTTATCTCAGCAAAGAAGCACATTGATAACAGTACTACTATTCTGGATGCAAGTATAACAAGTGGTGCGTGAAAGCTTTTGCTCCGAGTACACACTAGATAAACTGATCTTTTGGAGATTTTCTAGTGACATGTAGTTAGTGGGATGTTAACCATGATGCTTTTATCATAGTAAAGTTTCTGCAGTTACCATTTGCATCCATTGTAATTGTGGTTTACTCTGCTCTTATCTTTGTACCTTTTGATAAATTTACAAGGTAAAGATTCTTATGCAATGTCGTTCTTGAGGGGTTGAGAATCATATGAAACTTGATGGTTAAGACCTAAGATATTCCTGATAACAGGTAACTAATTTTCTGAGCTATGCATCGGGTTAGTGATCATAATTGGCATTGAAAGTGGACCTTTTGTGTTTACTCAGAGAAATTTGTATCTCTAAACATGACTGAACGTTGGACAAGATGGGTTTGAACTTGTTAAGCTTCTTCCTTTAAACGACATTGATCTTATGATTGATGTACAATGCAATGTAAAGTTTTGTCCAGATACTATCAGGGGAACAAAGATTCCAATGTTCTATATAAACCACAGGAATGATTGGTTTCCTGTTCCGGATGCTCATCCTTCAATTACTGAAAGCAGAATTTAACAGAGGATGAGAGAGAATCTACTATGAGGTACCAGGAGAATATATTTAGGTTAGTAGAATGACAATAATGTTGACTTTGAGATTGTCAGCTAATTAATCTGAGCATCTTGACTGTGCTACTTGTCATTATGTGACTGGAACACTAAGGGAATTCAGGTAGTGGTGAAGTGCTAAGCAAAGCTGCTAGTAAGTTATGCTTGTATTAATAGTGCAGATAACGTATGTATTGTGTGTGCTAACATTTGTAAGAAAATCATCACAGTAGTGACTACTTTTCTATATGAATGAATCTCAGATTCTCGGACCTTTCTTTTCGCCTTTTTCTCTGGATTCTATATGCCAAGTAATAGGTGGTATGTTGTCAATTTTGAAACTCTGCAACTGCTTTGTAACATAGGTTTCACTGGAGCGGCGGTGGTTCTCCACCAAACGAGCAACCAACTGAGAAAGCATTATGCAGTTCTAATGAGATACAAGAGTAGAAAGGAGAACACAATCATTTGAAGATTTGAGGTTTCAATGTTGGTGCCTAGTAATTCCAAATTTAAGATCTGTGTATCCATTCTTGAGCAACAACAGCATTGTCAATAATTTGCCTACCAGGTACAAAACTCACCTGAGGACCGATAACTTAATTTTGTCATAAACACTCAGACCAAAGCTCAGACCTATAAGCATAACAGCAGATAGGAGACGAGGATAATCCGTAGAATCAGAGACTATTCCAGTTAAACACTGATTGAATACATTATCAGACTTCTTCATCCCAATTTGTACAAGTCGATCATCTGGTTTACAATGTGAAAATTGTTTGCTGCAAATATTGATAGAGTCCAGGTTTTAGTCATAAGATTAATTAAACCACAATTAAGCTCTCAATCTTTAAGGGAAAATACAGAAAAGGAAAAAAAATTGAGGCTCATACCTGCTGGTACGGGAGATTTGCCAAAGATTGAGATCGATTTTCAGTTTGAGATTTTGGGGAAGGATGGCTATCTATACAACCACAATGAATCAAAATTAAAACTAACCCTAACCATCACCAAGAAATTGAGTAGAAAGATTGTGAAAGAGAGCGTAGAGGAAGACGAAGAGGAGATGAAGAAATTGGTATCCTTGATTTTCTACTAACCCTAACCATCAGATCTTTAATTTGCCCACATCGTCTCTAGTAGTCATGGAGTGTGGTTTTGCTGTTTCCAGGAACCACTCTGTTTGTAACCTATAATTTGAAAAATGTCAATCATCTAACAAGTGGCACCAAAAAGATTCTGTTAGACCGAGCATCTATTACACTGGTCCGAAAAGTTGAGAGGACAAAACATTATACACACATGATTATCTTTGCTGCATGATTATACTGCTACTTCTCCCATATTTCAATTTGCTTGGGATTGAACCCAGCTGCTTCTGCAAATAGCTAAGTTGAAACAGTTGCCATCAAATGTGTACAAAATGTAAAGCTTTTCGAGAACTGAAGGTTTTCTACCCTAACTATGGACCAAAAAAACGAACAAAGGAAAGCACTTGACCGATGTCCACTTCAATTCCCTTTGTCACTTCTCATAACTTTTCAAGTTTTTCCTCGTCAATCTTTCAAAATGAATGTTTACCCTATCAAATCGACATATAACTCATATTGATTTGATCAACTTTCAGTCCTACCCAGATACCCATAGATTTTCCCCCAAACACAGTCCAAAGACAAACTGTCATATACCATTAACACAATAAAATCAAACCCAATTAAAAAAATAAAAAATTTGAGCTAAACAAATAATAACAATTAGTCAATTACTTGGCTCAAAAAGGATATAAATAAGACAATAAAACAGATAAAAGCGATGCTTGATAGTAAAAGTGTAAAACTAACATATTTGTAAATCTTCTTGTCATCACAGAAAAAGGTGACAGCTTTCAAGTCCAAAGCGAGAGCATTGTTGAGCCCTTCAACGAGAGCCTCAAGCTCCGCAACCTCATTGCTCACAATGTGGCCATCAATCACCGCCTTCAGATTCTTCTTTGCCTCGAAAACCAGATTGTCTCTTGGGTCACAGATCGCAACCCCAATTCCACCAACCACCACCTTCACATCCTTGACCATCTCTTCACTCACCACCCCCTTGCAATACAATCTCAAACACTCGACCGCAGTGTTGGCACGGTACGGCCCCTCGTAGTAAGCTCCCTCCTTTCTCCAATAGTCCTCCGGCACGTTGAGCACATCGCTAGCCTAGCGAACTTCTGGTCGTGAATCCGACCGTCGAGATCCACCTTCGCTTTCCTCGTCTCCAAAACGCTGCGTTGGTGGTCCGAGTACTCCTGCGGAAATCTCTCCACGTCCTCGAGCATAAGCGTGGCGGCGAGGTCCAAGAGGTCGTCGTTTGGCTCGTACGGAGGTGACGGAGGCGGAGATTGCCGAGTACTGGATGAGGGTTTGAGAGCGAGAGAGGCAGTCAGGGCTTCCTGCATTTGAAGATTGAAGGCCATGTCCAGGTCGGAGTCTAGTGTTTTGGCCGCCATGAGCTCTCTGCGCTGCTCGGCGAGGATAGCTGGGAGATCTTCTGCGTCGGTTAAGACCTCTCTTGTTTAAAAATGTACGTTCCCAAGTTCCCAACTCGATTGGAACACAAGCTGCCACTGAATGAGTGAGAGAGAGTGGTTGTGATTGGCTTTTCCTTTAGATCATTGTCGCCAACCACATCTGAATCCACTCTCTCTCTCTATCAGCCACACCTCTCATCCTCTTCACACTTCAACAGAGTTGGTGAGTGTCTGTTTATCCCATACAATTAATCCCCTAGTCCATTGATGGTGGATTAAGCAAATAATGATGTATATGTATGTTGGTTGATGAATGGATATGCTTGTTGTCTATTTTAATATGTGTTAGCTGAATGTCTAGGGATTGGACAAATTCTAAAGCATGTGTTTAATCTACTTTGATATGAGAATATGAAGTTGGTCCTTTCATTCTCTCTAAGACAATTGACAATAAGTGTGTTGAGTTTATCTTGTTTGATTTCCTTGGTCTTGATGCTTTAAGCCCCTTGTGTTGACTTTGTTAACGCGTAACCGGGAGTTGTTGTGAACCATTGCATGACACAACAATAATTTAGAAGACTCAATCCTAGAACCATTACATGGCTAGGATACAGAAATTGATTCATTTCTCAATTTGGTTTTGTGTGTGAATTCCATGATGCATGTGTCTTTTACTTTCCTAGACTCTTGTGGTGAGAGTTTCCATGAAGAACATCTTTAAAATGTATCCTTAATGCTTGTGCCCCATCTTCATTCACCATTGAGATGAAAAGTTCTCGTAATCCATTCCTAGACTTTAGAATACCTTGATGTATTTTTGCTTTGCCTTCATTCCCTTGTAATGGAGAGATTAACATGGTAAAAGAACACCTTAGAGAGCATTCATTCCTTAAATGAAATTGGGATTGATATATGAGCCTTACAACATGTGTGTGCATTTGCTTGCTTGTCCATCAGATATGGACTAGAGTGACCCAAAGCCCCAATTGTTTCATCATATATTTGAACATTTTCCTATTTACATTACTTGCTTGCTTAGCTTAGTTTACTTTTATTGCTTACTTTGTTTGTCTTCCACTCATTCACTCACTCAAATATCTTGATTCACAAACTACACTTCATATTGCACATATATCACTTTATATTGCATACATATCCATTTCTTGTCTCCCCATTAGTGTTAGATTATCTAGTTACCTTGTTACCTAGCGGGATCTTGGGCCACCAATCCCCTAGATACGACCCCTCAGTCTTAACTTTACTTTCCATATTTCGATGACAACGTATGCTTACCTTTCAGTAACCTCCACCTTGCCTCCACAAGCCCAATTCTGGGTCTTAAAGTACCTTACTCCACGTAGCGAAAGCGTGGGGGTGTATATGTGAAATAAAATAATTTTGTTTCTGTTTGAGCCCAAAATATTTTGGCCCGGATCTACTACTTTCGTAAAGGAAAGTAGAAAGCAAAAACCGCATTATGCTTATCAGTAGTGCAAAAAGACTTTCTTGGCCTTAACTTTTCGCATTGAGACAACTTCATGAAATTGTTAATTTGCCTGTTAATGGGGTTTGGTAGAAAGGATTAGATTTTTTCTAGTAAGTGTTAGAACTTGGAGATCAGTTCCGACAAAACAATCTACTTTGCGAAATTAACATTTAATAAAATGTTAATTTAATGAGAAAAGTCCATATGTATACAAACTAAAAGATCTAAAGTGGATACCAATATCGAGGCCTGAAGAATACAGAGGCACAACGATAATATGCTACGAAGGAAGTCCAAGATTTGAGATCTTAAATCCAAGATATTTCAGAGTTTTTGTGAATAAAACTAAATAAAAAGGATGAAGGATTGCACATTCCTAACAAGACTTGGGAAAGCTGGAAATGCCTTCTGAGTGTCAAAAGGAGAATATTCACCAAATATTCATCTTAACATAGGTTGGAGAAATTCCAATTGGAAATGATCACTAACATCTTGAAGTATGTCCATGAATATTTTCAGAATATTTGAAGACTTCTAAGAAGCCCATTTATAATTAAAACTTCAGCCCAAACTGTTTCCAGACAAAGATTTGAGTCAGCCTCATTGTCTGGCCCATAACTGATTCATCCGAAATCAGAAATTTACAAAATACCTATGGTTGAAAAGAAGACATCCAGAGCTTTCCAAAGAGTGGTCATGGGTAAATTTCTGAGTTCGGGAAGATCTCCAAAGTAGGTCTCCAAGTCAGCACAGATTTCTGAAAATAAAGATAAGTTAGGCAAAACTTGGTGCCAAGCTTGTCATGATGTTAGGTAACCACCATTATCACTCTAAGATAGAGTTTTAGCAGCTGCACTCAAGAGGTTATTGCTGCACTCAAGAGGTTATTGCTGCACTCAAGAAGTTATTGCTGCACTCAAGAGGTATTGCTGCACTTAGGGGTTGCACTTAGGGAATGGAAGCCTACTCACTTGCCAATTCAGTTTTGGATGCATTCACTACCAAGAGGCTATATAAGGAGAGCAGTTCCTTCATCCAAAGACACCTTCAATCATCTACAAACACACAAACTACTCTCAAAGAGTACCTTGTCAGCCTTCGGGCATTAACCTCCGGGTTATACTTCGGTATTTGCACGAACACTTGCGACTGCAATTACTATGATGAGAATCTGCACGCACGCTTAGCGAATGCAATCCTCATTGCTTGCTAACCTGCAACACCGCATTTGCGACTGCAGCATCGCAGCACACAATCCTTACCTCGACGCAATGCTCTGCTAGGGATCACGTTCCTGGTATCGATTGGTAAAACTCGAAAGAGCTTTACAAACACAAGTCCTTGTATCAACGAGGCATGAACAAGAGCCTGAGCATAAAGATATCCCTCTTTGTGCGACAATCGTGACGAGAAGAAGTCAAGAAGAGCGCGTAATCAACTTCAACAACAACTACAATACAACTTGCACCTATTGGTGCTGGCACGCCTGCAATACTCACGAGCCAAAAGGGACGGGTTTGATTCCGCGTCAAACATTTTGGCACGCCCGGTGGGATCACTGGAAATTTCTTTCAGTATTACCATTGCGTTGAAGAAGAGGCAACCTAAGTTGAAAGGTTTGCCTGAGAGGAAAATCCTTACAAGAGTGATCTTTCCTATTGTTTGAACCACAGGGTTCATGAAACCAACCCGGCTCAGTGTCGTGGTTTGTCTGTATGTTAGCTTTTAGCAAAGTTTCCAGAGTTTTGCTGAGCGACGGCAGACCTCTCAAGAACAAGCCGTGTTCTTCAAATGGAATATCATCAGTATTATTTTCTCTCTTCATGAAACAAATGAATGATGAAGAAAATTCACACAGTGGCTATAATCAAACTAGCCAAAATAATGTGTTCAGAAAAGTATAATAAACCAAATTATGCCAACAATAATGGCATTAAGACTATTATTCTGATTTTGACTGAACTCAGCGACAAGCTAAAAGCCTAAAAATGGCAAAAAGGGCTGCACAAGAGCAAGAGGCATATGTAAGGCCTGAAACAATTAAAGGTTGTGAAGCGTTGGGTTATATTTTTTGCCAAGGAAATTGAATTTCCTACAGGTGGCACCGTGGCAATACTTAATATAATCAATCTAGTGGTGAGAGTTTTAATTTTTTCCAGATCAACTCCTCTTTGGAATATAATTTAATTTGTCTTTGAGTGACAAATCTCTCTCACCAAAAAAGTAAGATCATGGAAACAAAGATTTGAGTCATCTGACTATGAAAGTTGTCAATAAACAACTAATTTTTCCAATGATCACTTGATATTGGCCAAAACACTTGGGGGGCAAAAAGATGCTCAAGATCATAATTATGATTATAATAATTAAAAAGTCAGAGAATAGACTAAAGAATGGGGATGATGATAATTGTTTTCTTGGCCAAAAGTTATAGCCAACACAATTCAAAAAGTCAAATAACACAGTGTTTCTTTTCTCACCATTATGATCCTTGCGATTATGAAAAGCTAAGGAATCATGCTTTTATTCAAATAGAGTGGTCAAGACCAGGAAGGTGATCAAGACTCCCAAAATAGCAGTAGAAGCTTTGGTGCGAAGCTTCGCATGGCTTAAAGGAGTATAAAGATCATAATCACTCTTTTGCCTAAACAAATTGAGCCTAGCAAAAATCAAATTTTGATGTGGTCAATTTAGCCAACATGGATTATGAAAAATTTGGAAAGGCCAAATACTGGCTCAATGAAAATAAATAGTTTTCATACTGTTATTGGCTCAGTCCAAAATGGTAGCCATGATATCCATATAGCAAACTAACAGTAGTAGAAAGTTCTCAGTGGCATACCATAGATGCCAATGCGAAAGGATTCAATAGTGTACGGTAGTTTCCATCTTTATGGGAAACCGGTTAATGACTCTCATGGTCAAAAGGATGACCAACTTTGTGGTCAAGATTATTATTCACTCGGTGATATTGCCAAGTATGGTTTTGAGTTGAATTATAATTCCACAAAGCCAATTTTAAAATTATGGCTTTACTGACAAATATGGTCCATAAAAAGCCACGTAATCATCTGACAAAGATGCCAACAAAGTGGCCTCAGCTCATGAATATAATGGCCCTTGTAACGCTACAGAGCATTTTTATGATGGCCAAAAAGAGGCCAGCAACAATTGTTTTCATAAAAAGACATCTACTGGCTGTTGTGGTTCTGATTAATATCCAAAACACTTATTGTCAAGAACAAGGACTTGATCTACAACATGGTTAACCAACCTTGTCTCTCTGATGATGAACCAGGCGATGGTCTCGTCCAAATTAGTGGACCTAATAAATTATGTAGCCTGGAAAATGATCATCACAGTGATCAAAGGTGTCATACCCATTGCCATATTACTCATATGGTTACAAACCAAGTTGTGATCTTGACAAACCTATCCGTGGTTTTATTGATTAGTGCAGACTAAAGTTTTGCATAGGTTTTCATATATGTTTCACAGCCAAAATGTGGCTTTGGCAGATGCGAAAAACATATTTACACCCTAGATTGCAATGATGGCCGGAACCATTATTTATGCAGCCACTTTATTATACAGGGTTGTAAATTAAATAAAGTTTCATCAATACAAGCTGACAGTGATTTTTCTTGTTCAAGATCTTAGCCATGTTCAATGGTTAAAGATCTAGATAACAACCAAGAGGTTGTTATAGCCTTAGTGGTTGAATGGTCCTAAAAGGGGATAAAATTAAAGAGGGGGCTTAAGTTTTCCCACGAAATTATTCTCTGCAAAGCTCCATATGAAGCAAGCTAACAAAGGGAAAATACAGATAGTGTGATAAGCTTAGTTACTGCCAATTATGGCATAGAATGGAGAGGAAATTCCTGTTACCAGATTATGGTATAAAGGAAAAGAGCCTGGCATCGTTCTAAAGAAGGTTTCAGCCTTCCTCCTATTTATATTAAGCTTTAAATGCCAGAGAAATAACTTTGGTGCTTGAAGACATACAAGTTGTACGATTGGCCAATATTGTGGCAAGAATGTATAAAGCGAAATATCTTTGAGCTTGAAGAAGAAGAAAGTATTAATATATGCAAAAAGGCTAGAATTATGGCCTCAAACTTCCAGTGGTCAACGATCCATTTTAGGATTCATGAGGATTTTGATACTTTTTTTGGTAACTAAAGCCTAGAAACAATTATGGCAAGAAAGTGTCGAAGTAGAGTAATTGTTTCATTTCCAGAAGGGAGCAAGTGCAGCAGATGTAAAAGACAAGTACAGTCTGCATTTCGCATGTCCAACAACTTATTTCTTGTGCCTAATTAAATAGATTAATATCTATCAAATTATAGAGGCACCAATATCTTTTTGGAATGAAGAATTGGCCTTAAAGTCGGAGGAAAATTAGTCCTATTTTGCGAGTTCTGTATGCGAAAGGTTTTCTTAAAAAAAAGCAGCATGATTTCATTTGCAAGTTGCGTATAACCTATGTGAGGCTTGCCTTACTAAAAGTAATAATCGCAACTTGTGGTTAATTATTAAGAGGCAGTGAAGAGTTTTGTATTACAACATGTAATACAAGGATTGCAATGCTAATACAAGACCAATAGGCGGCCTTTTCTTGGCACAAACTTTTGGGATCTTTTGTTTCGGAATTGTCTTTGCGACATTTGTGAAGTTTAGACAACTATGTTTAAACCAGCAAAGTGGTTCCAAAATTAAACTACAAATGCAATAGCCGAACTTGATCTTTGGATGAGGTGTGAAGGTTCCTTTCTTTAAAGTGAAATGTAAAATAGCCAATTACTATAGTGGCTATGATTGTTCAAGAGGATAGAACCAAACAAACGCAGTTGTAAGTATAAGGAAAAGTGGACATAAAAGAGTAAAGCTTGCGAAGAAAAGCTACTAGAAAATGTCTTAGTTTTCTTCGCAGTTGTCAAGAAGCATTTTATTGATTCAAAGTTCCTTTTGCGATTTAATTTTAGCCAAGTTCTTTAGTGGTTCCCTTTTACATAGTTTTGACCCATTTCGCATCTGTCAACCAAACTATGGTTTCACTCGTGCATCAAAACTTGGGGGGCAAGAGTATGCAAGAATGAAGTAACTATCCATGTACTTTATTTGTGAGAAATTTTAAAAATTTTCAGTTTTGAATAGAGGCTCAGTTTTGGCCTTCCAAATACATGGTGTTTGTTAGTAACTTTCTTTCTTCGATTAAGCATAATGGCAACTGTACTCACCCTTATTGTCTGCCCAAAATTTTTAAAACAGATTCGAACATTATGGCTCAGTGAAAAATTATTGACCTATACGCTTAAATACCAGATTGTAAATTTCTATGTGATTTTTGCAAAATCATTTACTGTGATTTCATGTTCAAGGTTATTATTACCTTCATTGGAAAATAACTACAGATTATTTCGCACACAAAGTAAAACTTTGGAATACACATCTAAATCAACAAATTTCAATATGTTTATTCATCAGCGGCTTTGTGGCCGAAACTACATCGTGTGAAATATGTAAATACATCAATAGAGCTATCAACAAGGCTCTGATACCATGCGGTATGTCAAAATACCGATTCTTCAACTGCAGGTTGGTTGTGGATCTGAAAGGGGAAAAGAGATAATTCTCTACAAACTGTATGGTCAAATGAAAGGAGACATACAAGATGATTGCGAGAGAATGAGAATCACGCATGAAACTTTTTCTCAAGGTCTCACAGACCAAACCCACATGTGGGGTTGCCTTCCCTTCATGGACCTCTCCCTTCCCACCACAGTGGCTGCAGCCAAAGGAAACCGGAAATTCCAAAACCTGATATTTCAGCCTTACTGAAATATAGGATTTTGTTGGAATCCCAGTTCCCCAGTAATGCAAAAATTAGGAACTTATTGAAGTAAACAACAACTGTTGAATGCAAATGTTCCCAATTTTCGCATTATTAACCACAAGATTAGACTATGAAGCCTATCTGTGGCTCAAGATTAGACTATGAAGCCTAGAATTACCTAGAGGCTATAGACTAATTTTTGTGGTAAAACTTTAAGAAAAAGAACAATAAAAAGAAAACTTGGTTGATACATGACAAAAGAAGTTTTCTGAGTTGTGTTGTTTCCTATAACAAAGAGAGCTTATTTATAGAGGAAGTAAGAGGTGTCCAAATTACGCCTTGGAAACTTCATATACGGCTTTCCTTTGAGAAGTTATTGCCATTAAATGTGGTCAAGCTAGCCACACGGTAAAAAGGGATAAGATCGAGAAAATCTCGTGAAAACCAACAATCAACCGACAAGATAGTGGTTGAAATAGGATCCAAATATTCGGATTTTAAACTTGAATTTTAAATTAAAGGACGGTCCAATACAGTTAAGACATGTGTAATTCAACAGTAGTCTCGAAATGTTTACTTCTTTTCGCAAGATTTGAAAGATAAAGTCATTGGGTGGCTTAATCTTAATAAGGCGATTGGTCGTTTTAAGACCTATTCAAGTATCTCCCTCCAAAGAATATGATTTCGATTTAGAGAAATCGAAAGGTTTCACACACTGAACATAGAATAAAATACAACTGAAATATTTCAATTAGTTGAGTGGCTTTGCGGCCAAAGCTACAGGTTCGAAACAAATATTGCAAAAATCATGCGTAACCTCAATACCAATTGTGGTAAGGACGACCAAAAGATTAAGTAATCAGCCATAAGGGTTTTGCTTGAAGAAGAAAGCAAAACGAACTCCTCAACGCAGTACTTCTGAGTTGAATTTATTTCCCCATCAACCAAGGACAAGAAGATGAGAATTATGAATTCTTGAGAGAAACATAGATATCTTTTCTTTTTTGAAAACTTGGACCTTGCGAAAAGGAGAATGCTCAAAATAGGTTTTGCAGCTAAACTTCAGTGTTATTTCCTTTTCTGACTTATTATAATAAGAAGAGGCTACAAGCTTACTTATGATACAAGATTGGGCTATGAAGCCTAAGATTTGCAAGTGCGAAGATTGAAATATAGACCATATTAGCAGGAGGGATGTTTAGCTCGTATGCTAGATATCTAAACAAGGGTTCTTTATTTATAATATTTGAGGCCATACTATGCCAACCACATAAAAATTGGCAATAGCAAGTAAATCACTCGAATTCATTATGAGATTTGATCGAGGGTCATGCTGACAAAAGAAAAACAAAGGATATGCAGGATATCAATATTAATACCTCAACTAACCAAATGTGGTTGAAACAAGGTTGAACAAAGTGTACCCTTGAAATAAGCCTAGGGATAAATCACTTACTAGGTCATTATGGGCTTTAGTAAATGTCCAAAAGTCGTTCCAAGACTATCATCATGCTTGAAAGGGCATATCATTGATAACTACACAAAGATACAAGGAACAGATCTTTAGCGATTTGGGTCTAAAAAGAACAAGCCTAATTTAAGAGAGGCTACCTAAAAAGTGGCTTATTTCCAAAATGTTTAAGAGATTATGGGCCCTTGGACCATTTCGAGGACGACTTTTGTGGTTGATGGGCCATGATATTTAGATATTAAAATCACCACGTGTTGAGTTTTTCGAAACTTTTAACTGTCGACTTTTTGACTTTTATTTTGTCACTGTCTGTTTCTGTTACGTTATATTTTCTTCCTAGTCTCTCATCATAATTCTCGTTTCATCATCCAAGTAATCATCATCCACATTCATTCAAACCAGATGTCGAAACAAGTCAGGTCCTTCGACGAGTTGATTCAACCTAGCAACTTTGATTACGAAGGTTGGTTAGGAGAACTACCAAGAGGCGTGGTCACAAATAGTGACATGCCTAAGGAAAAGGAATTGCAATTTTCCTCATTGATAGGCCCAAGCAGCCCAGGATCACCTGTGGAAGATTTTTTAAGATCAGACCCATCATCAGGGTCTGACATGGGCCCATGTCGGCGCAAATCCAAGAAGACAAAGTATGACGGCTATACAATCCAACAATTGGAGGAATTCATTACAAAGAATCCATGTCCAGATGACAATCAAAGGGAAGAAATGGCGAGACAGCTCCGCTTACAGCCGAAGCAAATCACGTATTGGATTCAGAATTACAGGACAAGCAGAAAGGCTAAGTTTTTTCGAGAAGAAAATGCTGCCCTGAAAAAGGAAGTTGCCACACTTCATGCCAAACTAAAAAGGTATGAAGAGGCCTTTGCCAACACCACATGTTTGGTTTGTGGAGGCCCAAGGATCTCCAACAAAGACCCTAATTGTAGGTCACAAGCGCCAAATGTAGGCCCTAACATTGAGAATGGCAAATCACCACTTGATTTTCCAGAGGCCTTTCAACCAACGAGGGAAAAATTTTTGCACACTAAGGATGGACAAGACTTAGTTGCAAAGTTGGTTGTTGCAGCTATGGAAGAGCTGGTCATGATGGCCCATGCAGGAGCTCCTTTGTGGATTTCTGGGAAAGACGGCGGACCTCCCAATCA
Organism: Rubus parviflorus; assembly: GCA_029955375.1. Classification (NCBI taxonomy): domain Eukaryota; kingdom Viridiplantae; phylum Streptophyta; class Magnoliopsida; order Rosales; family Rosaceae; genus Rubus; species Rubus parviflorus. The sequence goes on from JARGGL010000010.1 coordinate 6,033,381, forward strand.
GCCTGATATTCTCAACAAGGTAGAATATTTGAGAATTTTTCCTAGAAATCCCAATCATACACCAACAAATCTTTGGTCAGAGGCTTCAAGAGATTCGGCCGTGGTTCTAATGGACCCTATCAACATTGTCAAGATCCTCATGGATGCGAAACAATGGTCAACTGTGTTCGGCAACATAGTTTCAAAAGCAAGAACTCTTAAGGTCTTGTCAGTTGGAGTTTATGAAAACTTCAATGAGGCAGTGCATGAAATGATTGCAGACTTTCATTTGCCTTCACCAATAGTCCAAGTGCATGAGCATCACTTCCTCAGGTATTGCCGCCAATACTATGAAGATGTTTGGGTAGTGGTTGATGCCGATCTCAGTGAGATTTTCCAAGATTTCCTTGCGAAAAGTCATAGAAGACCTTCTGGTTGCTTGATCCAAGCTTTACCAGATGGATATTCCAGAGTAACATGGGTAGAGAATGCAGAGGTAAATAATGAAGATGTTCAAAACCTGTATTTTCCATTGATTAGATCTGGTGCAGCATTTGGAGCTAAACGATGGGTGTCAACTCTTGAAAGACTGTGTGAGCGGTTGGTAAGCTCAATGGCTACATCACTTGACCCAATTAGTCTAGGGGTCATTTACGATGATAAAGGAAAAAAAAGGTTTATACAACCTAGCGCGGAGAATGATGTTGAAATTCCATTCAGATGTCAGCGCTTCAACGGCCAATCATTGGTCTACATCATCGAAATGTTCCGGATATGATGAGATACAGTCCATGATGAAGGTCAATATGGTAAAGCCGGGAATTCCAAAGGGCATTATTTTTAGTGCTATTTCTTCTTTGTGGCTTCCTACTTCGCCAAAGGATGTTTTTGAACTTCTCCAGAACTATCAAGCCCGACGACAATGGGACATTCTCACAGAGGATGGCATGGTGGAGGAAATTATGCGCATTATCACGAGCCCAAAACCAGGAAATTATATATCCATATTGCGTATTAATAGGGCAATTTCTGGAACGACCAATAAGTTAATCCTCCAAGAAAGTTGTGCGAACTCAATCGAATCATATGTGGTATATACCAAGATCAATGTCTTTGAGATAAATGCAGTATTGAGTGGAGCAGACCCAGATTCCGTGGCACTTTTGCCTTCAGGTTTTGCGATAATACCTAATGAGGCTACTACTGAGGGAGCTGGAGGAACTCATGGTACGTGTACCGATGAGACACTACTGACAGTTGCTATTCAAAAGGTAGTGCTTTGGGGCAAAAATTTAAAGAATTTCAATAAGCCTTTAACTGAGGCTAAAAAGCGCGTTCAAGCAATAATTGTTGGCATTAAAGAAGCGGCTTTGAATGACCAAAAAGGTTATTAGGCTAGCTTTATAATGTCAAAATGACATTGTGATTTTTGTCAAAAGTAAGTTGACAAACTTTGCAATTGAGTGTCAGTGTTATGCTTAGAGTCTTTTTAGCATGGCTAGTTATTTTCTGTTGTTTCTCATTCATGAAAGTAGAAAATAAAGTTGTGCTAAAATTTTCGCAAACCATGTAGTGGTTTTCGCGAATAGACATCATCATTAATTAATATAGATTTCGCATATAAATGAAGTATGGGAATCTACAAACTTCAATTTATTCATTCATAAATGGCTTTATGGCCAGAACATACATATGCGAAAGCAAAATAAACCTTACAAACGAGAAATTTACATAGAATCAGGCTCGGATAATTCGTGGGCTTGAAGAATGCTGGAGAAAATGTGGTTTTCAAAATCAATCTTCACCAACCATCACAATATAATTTCATAAACTCGTTTGGGTTGGCTTCCTTTGTGGTCCCAATCCAGGGGGGGCACGTGTATTCTAGATAAAGGAAATACAATGATGCTTCTATCAGAGGGCAGATGGTTTTTCCCATCGTTAAATGACCAATGAAAAAAAGCAGGTGAGTAACACAGTGGGCTTACATGTCTTCATCATTCGGCTATGAGATCAGACTAAAGCCTAAAGCCTTGCAAAAAGGCTTTGATAAGAAGAAGTGTCTGTTAAAGCTCCAGAATAATCTTGGAAAGGCTAATGCGAAACATGATGAAACTAAAGTGTTTCAGTTTATGGCCAGACTGTGAGTCCAACAAATTGGACTATCACATATTCTTGGATACAAATAAGAGGATTTCTTTATAAGCAACAAGAGGAGGGTCATCCAAAGCCTTAAAAGACCAACAGACAAATTCTAATTGTGGTCCATAAATCCAGAAGTATATGAAATTTCATATACTTTAGGGGTAAATACATGAAATATAAATTTGTCACTTTTTTAAGAGATAAATTATTTCTTGTATCGCATATGGAGGTAAAATAATATTACAATAAATTGGATAACTTTGTGTCCAAAAGATTACATACAAAATATGCTAGAGAGGATACAATTTTCGATTGACCTACGTGAGCGCTTCTTGACGAGTCGAGACCAGCAAGAAGGAGAAGCATGAGCAAGAGATTTCTTACCATTCTATGCTTCTTGCCTCCACTCCCGCACCATAACAAGAGGCGACATGCGGTATTTGGGGCTTCAATCGACCACGCTCCCACTCCTTTATTTAGTCACAAGAGAAAGGACGAGAGAAAGGGGGAGGAGCTAGGGTGGAAAATTGGAGCAAAGTTTGTTCCCTTGGGGAACACTTCAGTCCAATAGTCCTGTGATCGGCTGATTGTGGGTAAAATGAGGAACTCAAACTATCTGGAGTTTGCTGTTTCCCATTTTTCCAGCCGCCTCGCCATGAAATTCGACTATAAAGCCTATTCATGGCATGAAATTCGACTACAAAACCCAAAGGCCTTCATAATAGAGGCCAAGAAGAAATTTTGGTAATAGAAGTCATTAAACAAGAGATGGAGAGAAAAATGCCCAAGAAAGTAGATGGAGGCGAACTTCGCCTTAAGAGTGGTTTTTTCAAACTTAGCCTCGGATGACAGCTTATAAGGACACGAAAAGTCGTGATTGCCACGTGATCATATCTTATCGGCAACAACCAAATCTTGAAAATAAGGAAATGCAATGTATTTGGCCTCAAAAGTGGCGGGGTCACCTACGGGAGTAGGAATCACCAACAGAGTAGTCATCACTATGTCACATCATTATTGCCTATTGAAACCATTGAGGCAATGCAATGTTGACTAAGTCAAAGGTTATTGATACAATAGTCAATGGGCCAAATAATTAGGCCCAAGACTTTGAATAGGCCACCAATATTTCAAGAATATTCTGTGGAAACAGCCCCCGAAATCAATAATCAATAATTTCTGCAAAAATCTAAACATAGTACAATTTGAATAAACTACCAAGTGTTTAACAAAGGTACTAAAATTTCTAAACGTTCGGAAGATCTTCCAAAAATTGGATTAAAGCTCTACACTGAAACTCAAAATTCAGCTTGGCATCTAGAACCTCATGTCTTTTCGCAAGACATTGCTTTCGATGGTTCTTTATGCTTTCGTCACAATCTTGTAAAGAAGAACAAGCATAACCCAGATCATCAATAAGCGAGTCTTCATCAACAGGGATTTCTTTGTCTAATCGCTCTAGTTCAGCCCGGAGGGATGCAATTTGGACTTGGATTTCAGCCTTACGTTTCTTCTTTTTGGTGATCAAGTCTTCTCTATCACCAACCTACAGAGCATTAGTTGCCAGATTTTGGCGATATGATAAAAGTATTGTCGTCTGCTTATTCAGTTCATCGAGGTCCTCTTGCTGACTCTCATAGATATCTCGAATTGAGGGAAGCAATTTCTGAGATTTTCGAACAGGAGCAAGAATTTGGTAAATGGAAGAATCCTCATTTTTTGAAAGAAGACTAACAGCTTCTCGTGCTTGTTGTTCTTGCTCTTCAGATAGGATTTCACCCTCTAAATTGCGAAGGAATCGGATTGCGGCGCATTCTTCGTATGATAACTCATCTGATATGTCTTTTATGACAGAATGCTGTCTTGCCCAGTTTCGCAAGTCACTTGCCGTTTGCGAAAAAGAATCAATAACTTTGGGAACACCACTGGAGCCAGGCGATAAAGATGCAGATTGAATATTTGAAGTAAGTGGCAAATTCTCTATGCCTGCATGCTTTCCTTACAAAGGGCAAGACAAGTTTAAATTTAAGTGTTTAAACATACCAGTTTGAAAACTATTTGTTGAAGAAATAGATTTACCTAAGCTACGAAGACAGTAGAAGCTGCAAGGTCATGACTGTCTATGCTATCATCATCAGCATCATTGAATATTGATGGTTGTTGATCTATAGGAGTTTCAGCTTCCCCAATATTCTTATCTTCAGACTGAACCTCTACACCTTTAGGAGGATCACTCAAAAGATTAGAGGTATTAATACCTGAACTAGGAGGCGTTACGTTTTCTTCGCAAGGCCTAAAGCTAGTTTCAGTGGTAATCTCATGTAAAGGAATCACCAGAGAATTAGCACTGGTCATTTATGACCAAAACTGATTAAATTCAAAGAATTATATATACCTGAAAAGAAGAAGGAGGTTGCATGGTTGCGTCTGCATTCATATTCACAGTTGGATCAACCTGGGAAACTTCAACAGTGGAAGTCACAATTTCTACATGACTGACATCAATATCCTCAATAGCATAACTTGAAATTATCTGTTGACCTTCACCCTGAGAATTTTCAACTTCTTGGATGATCTCAGGCACAACATTGATATCACCCTCAAAAGTGACCACCATGTCCACCCTAGGATTTTCATGCAATGGTTCCACATTGAAAGTCTCCGCACCTTCTATTGCGAAATCCATATCCATAGGTTCGGCATTTGAAGCTTCAGCAGGTTGCACCTTTACTTCTGGATGAACTTTTTGAGAAGGGGAAGTAGTAGGAGTGGACAAATCAACAATGGTTGTTGGTCCATAAAGGGACGATAGGGGAGGAAGAGTTCGTGATGGTTTAGCAATCGTTACAATGGGTTGAAAGACAGATTTTTGTGTCAGCAAATTGAACCAGTATTAAAAAAAAAAAATACTCAAACCAAGTAAAAGGGTAGACCTGTTGGATTCCTTGCAAGGAAGACTGATAGTTTCTTCTACTCCTTTGAGAAGTAGGGACATTTCCCAAGTCCACCTGAGAAAGACAAGTTGTAAATCCAACATGTGGATTTTATAATTTGAACGTTCACAGAATAGACTCTAGTGTCTATACCTGTACATTTTGAGCCAAAGGTGGGACTTGAGGTTCATCCTTAAGGCGAACCTAAAAAAAAATTTGGATAGTAAGAACAGAGGCTAATATCACCTAGTATACTAAAAAAGGATGAGATGACTAACCATTTGAGCTATCCTTGCTCTGGCCTGACGACGAGTTCTTGCTTGAGCAGCCTGTAACAAAGTTCAATTCAAGTCGTATATGACAAAATTGGTACAAAGAGGAAAAGTTTAGACGAAATCACTCACTACTTCATCTTCCACATCTTCATCAGTAGGAGTTCTTTCGTCGTCACTTTCAGGAGGAGGTCTGCGAACAGGTTGTTTAACCTTTTTCTTCCTTTGGGAAGGGCTATCAAGGGCTTCAATTGTTTTTCTTTTTCCCGTTGTTGATTCTCTTGCCTAAAAATACACAAAAGAGGAAGTATAGTCATTTTAAGAAAGGAAAACAATCTTGAGGCTAAGATAAGCAGAGCCTAGAGTAAAAATTTATCACATGAGAAGACTGCGAGACCTTTTGCGCAGGATTAAAAGTAACCTGTTTTCGCGTGGTTGGTTTTCGCGTTGATTGAGAAGCAACAGCTTTTGAGGCAATTGATTTGGCTTTTGCTTCAGCCTATAAATAAATAAATAGAGGTTAAGAAAAGGACAATTTGAATAAGAATACTAATTCACAATCAAGTCAGATGATTACCAGTTTTTCTTGGAGCACTTTCTCTTTTTCTCTACGAAGGAAATCTTGGTCTGCCTGGATGCTACTCGCCATACGAGATGACAACAAAGGCTCAGAGGCCCTTGCTTCATCAAGTTGTGCCTTTCTCTTCGACAGTGGCGCAATCAACAAATCAGCCTTTAGAACACTGGTTCCAGACAATTTGTTGAAAAGGACAATGAATCTAAGAAGATGGTCTGAAGAAAAGAGACCCTTATTCATATCTTCGAGCCATGTCAAGTAGTCAGGAACGCAATAAATCTTGGCAGTGTTATAAATATATCTGAGCTCAGGATCTGAATCCCCAAGCTCACTTATGCCTTCAACACTCGCCAATGACTTCAAGTTCTTTCGCCACTAGGTGAAGTGGTTCACACTATTTATTAGAGGCACAGGAACGGCCTGAAAAAAGCCGAGTTGCCTTGCGAAATAATTTGGGGCATAAACTTCCATCTGCAAATGCTTTTCCTGTTTAAGTTTTCCACCATAATGTAAGTCTTTGCAACAAATAGCGGCTCTAAACATGGCATAATAATCCGGGTTACTCCATTTTTGTGGCCGGTCTGGGAAAAATCCTGAACCCTGAAGTGGATAAGGATATCTCCTAGTCACAACTTTTCCCCACGTTGGGCGATATTCGCCACTCCTAAAAGCTTCGAAAAATTCCCGGACAGTACGATCAGATGGTCCGGCATTTACCAGAGATTCTCCCATAACCTGATTAGCGAAAAAATGTACGTCTGCGCCAAAATCAGGAAAATATACATAGAGCCAATAGTGGAGTATCCAAATTGGCCCTTCAGATTGAAACTTCAAGGGAGATAGAACCATTTGATGAAGCCCTCTATAGAGAGAGGCAAGTACTTGGTGGCCTAAACCCAATTTCTCACCCTTATGAAGGGCGATGGCCATGTCTTTCCAATGATGTGTGACTTTGTTCGCATTCATACAGAATACGAATTTGTTTAGCCACATTTCAATGAAAGCGACGTGCTCTTCAGCACCTCCTTTTCCCATCCAAAACTTGACCCATTTGTCATAACTATTACAGTTATCAGAGGCTACTTTGCGGTTTGGATAGAAATTCGTTTCAAAAGATTCGTCATGATAAAGACCGGCAATATATGGCTTATGGTGGATGGTAAATCCAGTAATAGCAAAAATATCAAGTAAACTAATACTCATATGCCCATTAGGGAAATCAAAGGTATTACTAAAGGTGTTCCAAAAACATAAGGCAGCAAGAATGAGATTTTTGTCACCTTTAACTTGTTGAGTGGATAGCATAATTGGGTCATAAATGAGAGTTGCCTTCCATGATTTCTCGTGTAAGGGCACCAGCGCATCTCTCCATTTAATGAAATCATCGTCAGCAAGAGGCCAATATCCGGTGACTTTCTGGGACTTCGCAGTGGTCGGCCAGTGGATGAGATCGATTTCCGTCCTGGAGTGACTATGAAGTGGCTTTGTTCGGGCGAAACTTAGATTGAGAACCTCATTTATCTCGGTCCAGTCGTGTGGACCATAATGAGGGCCAATAAGAGCAACCTCCTTGTGCGAAGTATATCTGGAGAAGGAAAAGTTTATATCCAGAGACTCACAGACTGACTTGATTTGATCTACCATGCGTTTAGATTCAGCACGTAGTCGGTCATAATCTGAAATTTCGGATGATTCAGTGGCCATGGAGACTGTTCAAAGGAAATTGGGAATTAGGGTTTCTCTGGAAAGGAGGAATTGGGAACGTTTTCTGGAGAAAGGGTAATAACTGCTATTTTCAAGAGAGGCAAGAGTAGTGGAGAAGCTAGCGAATGAGGGAACTACTTATAAGCTTTTTCAATCACTATGCGGATATCAAAGCTTGGGGGGCAATGTTTGAGCCCAAAATATTTTGGCCCGGATCTACTACTTTCGTAAAGGAAAGTAGAAAGCAAAAACCGCATTATGCTTATCAGTAGTGCAAAAAGACTTTCTTGGCCTTAACTTTTCTCATTGAGACATCTTCATGAAATTGTTAATTTGCCTCTTAATGGGGTTTGGTAGAAAGGATTAGATTTTTTCTAGTAAGTGTTAGAACTTGGAGATCAGTTCCGACAAAACAATCTACTTTGCGAAATTAACATTTAATAAAATGTTAATTTAATGAGAAAAGTCCATATGTATACAAACTAAAAGATCTAAAGTGGATACCAATATCGAGGCCTGAAGAATACAGAGGCACAACGATAATATGCTACGAAGGAAGTCCAAGATTTGAGATCTTAAATCCAAGATATTTCAGAGTTTTTGTGAATAAAACTAAATAAAAAGGATGAAGGATTGCACATTCCTAACAAGACTTGGGAAAGCTGGAAATGGCTTCTGAGTGTCAAAAGGAGAATATTCACCAAATATTCATCTTAACATAGGTTGGAGAAATTCCAATTGGAAATGATCACTAACATCTTGAAGTATGTCCATGAATATTTTCAGAATATTTGAAGACTTCTAAGAAGCCCATTTATAATTAAAACTTCAGCCCAAACTGTTTCCAGACAAAGATTTGAGTCAGCCTCATTGTCTGGCCCATAACTGATTCATCCGAAATCAGAAATTTACAAAATACCTATGGTTGAAAAGAAGACATCCAGAGCTTTCCAAAGAGTGGTCATGGGTAAATTTCTGAGTTCGGGAAGATCTCCAAAGTAGGTCTCCAAGTCAGCACAGATTTCTGAAAATAAAGATAAGTTAGGCAAAACTTGGTGCCAAGCTTGTCATGATGTTAGGTAACCACCATTATCACTCTAAGATAGAGTTTTAGCAGCTGCACTCAAGAGGTTATTGCTGCACTCAAGAGGTTATTGCTGCACTCAAGAAGTTATTGCTGCACTCAAGAGGTATTGCTGCACTTAGGGGTTGCACTTAGGGAATGGAAGCCTACTCACTTGCCAATTCAGTTTTGGATGCATTCACTACCAAGAGGCTATATAAGGAGAGCAGTTCCTTCATCCAAAGACACCTTCAATCATCTACAAACACACAAACTACTCTCAAAGAGTACCTTGTCAGCCTTCGGGCTAGCCTTCGGGCATTAACCTCCGGGTTATACTTCGGTATTTGCACGAACACTTGCGACTGCAATTACTATGATGAGAATCTGCACGCACGCTTAGCGAATGCAATCCTCATTGCTTGCTAACCTGCAACACCGCATTTGCGACTGCAGCATCGCAGCACACAATCCTTACCTCGACGCAATGCTCTGCTAGGGATCACGTTCCTGGTATCGATTGGTAAAACTCGAAAGAGCTTTACAAACACAAGTCCTTGTATCAACGAGGCATGAACAAGAGCCTGAGCATAAAGATATCCCTCTTTGTGCGACAATCGTAACGAGAAGAAGTCAAGAAGAGCGCGTAATCAACTTCAACAACAACTACAATACAACTTGCACCTATTGGTGCTGGCACGCCTGCAATACTCACGAGCCAAAAGGGACGGGTTTGATTCCACATCAAATAGTTTCATTAGCAAAACTTTGAATTTTAATCAATCATATTGATTAGTCAAACGATCACGGTCAAATTGGATATTACACGTTCATGTTATTTATCTAATATGTATTAATCGAATTAACCAAAAGGGATTCAATTACCAACCTTAAGGACCATTATGTTTGAGCTCTAGGGACGTTCCATAGATGTGTAGATTGATCGTTTAATGAAGAGACTCCCAATTGTTAGCCCTCAACTAGTATCTACACGAGCGGTTCTCCTATTGGTGAAGAAATGAATGTGGCTTAAATATAAACAATTTATAAAGCTCGAAATGTCCCTTATGTTGGAACTTTATCCCACATTGGAAGATTGACTTAAGTCACAATAGTTTATAAGTGTGTAAAAATCACACTTAGTGTATTGGATTGGTTAATTAAGAGGCCATGACTCGTATGGGCTGATTGCAGCAAAGAGAATACTTTTTAGGGTTAAATTCAATTTACTACCTTCTACTTTACACTCAAAATCAATTCAGTCTCTGTTCTTTTAATTTCATCAAAAACACCCTTATACTCTATAGATTTGATTAATGTCATCCAATTGTTAATTTTGAGATTTCTGATAAGGGCATTTGCGTCATTTTCGTCATAAACCCTAAACAAAAAAAAATAATCATTTTGCATCCAATGTGATTCGAACCCACAACATGGTGAGCACAAACAAAACCCAACAACCACCACACCATCATCTCAACTTAGTATATTAGTGGCTTCAATAATATATATAGGGTATATACGATTTGAGAATAAAATAAAATAAAATAAAATAATTATTATTATTATTTTATTTTATTTCTATTAATAATAAATTATTTATTTTATCTTATTCACGTATATAACTCTATATATAATTAAAATAAAATATTTTATTTTATTTCTACTAATAATAAATTTTTTATTTTATTTTATTGTCGTATCGTATATAGCCCTATATAAATATTTTATTTGTACTCTTGTACTAATAAAATATTTATTATTATTACTACTAAAATAAATAAGAATACAATAAAATAAAATATTTATTATTATTAGATATAATAAAATAATTTCATAAATTAAAAGTTAGCATTAAGAAAATAAAATATTTATTATTATTAGAAATAAAATAAATAATTTATTGCTAGTAGAAATAAAATAAAACAATTTCATAAATTGAAAGTTAGCATTAAAATAAAATAATGCTAACTTTAAATGTATGAAATTATTTTATTTTGTTTCTAATAATAATAAATATTTTATTTTATTTTATTCTCAAGTCGTATATACCCTATATATATTATTGAAGCCATAAATACACTAAGTTGAGATTATGGTGTGGTCGTTGTTGGGTTTTGTTTGTGCCCACCATGTTGTGTGTTCCAATCCCATTGGATGCAAAATGATAATTTTTTTTGGTTTTGGGTTTATGAAGAAAATGACGAAAATGCCCTCATCAGAAATCTCAAATTTAACAATTGGATGACATTGATCAAATCTATAGAGTATAGGGGTGTTTTTGATGAAATTGAAAGTATAGGGACTGAATTGATTTTGAGTGTAAAGTACAAGGTAGTAAATAGAATTTAGCCCTACTTTTTATACTGGGTAGTAATTAGAATGTCTCAAGTCTTCCCCTTTAATTGTTCTCTTAATCGGTTTTCCTTTCAAACTCGAGTTTCCTTATTTCATTAAGTCCAAAGGGTTAATTACTTTCCTGAAGCCCAAATTTAAATGAATAATTTATTTTATTTTATTTAATATAAAATTCTTCACCAATTTAATCATTCAACTACCACTCAATAGTGTGTGACTTTGTAGGTTCTAACTAAAGTCAGGAATGGATAATATGATTAGTCGTATTAATCTTGTTTTACAAAATTAGAACCAAATTCTAATTTAATCTCATGAAAATATCCACAAGACAAATAGAAACATCTAGCAATGACTATTGGCTACCCAGATAAGCTAGAATATGTTTTGAATATATATGTTTGAATCACTCCACAACATATTTCGAACCTTAGTTATGGTTACAATGCAATTCAGTTCTTTTGTCAACCAATATTCCAATCATATGAATTAGGACATGAAATTTTTTTCAAACCCTAATATATATTTAATATGATCACCCTGATCTAATTTCCATATAATACAGCCAAAGACTTCCGAAATTAAATCGTCAAGGGGCTCTTGAAATATTTACCTTCACGATTACCTATAAGATGATGGATCCCTTGCTTTTGATTCATGTATTTTCACATGCATACACGTGATCCCAATCTACACACCATACGGTTGCACGTTGTATGCGTGAGCTTCGAGGTTTAGTTAAAGATCCCGCCTATTAATGAAAGAGAGTCAATGATGCCCCAAGTCTAATTAAGAACTAGTTGCATTCATAACTTAACAATGTAATACGATTGACAAGTAAGTAAACTTTTATTCATATATTCCCCGGGTTGGTCATGTTCAGTGAACTAGCTCTCTCAAACGAGCACCTTCACGTCCATTGCTTGTCTCTATATGCTTAGTCCGAGATATACTACTCAATATGAACCAAACTTTACAGATAATCTAATAGATTATATTATGGCTAGGAACATAATTTAATACTTAAGTATTCATAGGGTATATGTCTCAGGATTGTAACTTCCTTACGACCTAGTCCCGACGGTTTAAGGTTTTCTAGGACTCATATGGATTAATTGAACCTCCCTAAAGTCTCCATTAGATCGCACATCTGAGGGACGGATATTCTCACTTACTCTTTGAGTCAATTAATCGACAATAGATTGCCACGTAAGATCCAATCACATGTTGCCACGTCGATTGTTTTTCGAGCATAATCTAACACCCAAGAAGGTATGAACACCAACAACAAAATGACTCGACATGAAGCAAAGCGCCCACCCATTAAATCCCAAAGCGTGATAGTTTATGCACTCTAAGAAGACGCCTTTGAGAGCCCAATGGCTGCCCTAGATGGGGAGAATTTGCCTTGAATTTGAATTGCATGAGTCAACTTTCCTCTATGCTCCTCCCTATGTGGCCGGAAATGTCATGGCACTACCATGGGTGGTGGTTGGCTGCCTCTTGTGCCGACACTTATATATGGTGGTTCACCTGAATTCGAAATTGTGCTTTGGACTCCACTTTGTGTCGTTTCTCCTCCTCGATTCATATCTTTAAGGGCTAAATTCAGTTTATCACCCTGAATTTTTGTCCAAAAATCATGTTAGTTCCCGCTCTTTCAATTTCATCAGCAACACCCATGTACTTACCAATTTCATTAGTCTAGTCCAATCCGTCAATTTTGACCGTTAAGTGCTTATGTGGCTCCAAGTGGAACCCACTTTTTTATGACGTGGCAATGACATGGACTTGAGTCACGTCAAAACTTAATGGTCAAAATTGATGGAATGGACTAGACTGATCAAATTGGTTAGTACAAGGGTATTGTTGATGAAATTAAAACAGCAGAAACTGACATGATTTTTGGTCCAAAGTTCATTGTGGTAAACTGAATTTTGTCCTATCTTTAATTATAAGCTCTGAAATGTATGTTTCTCCTTCTTGCATAAATTTCTAACAAAACAAGGAAATGAAATAGTGAAAGCTAAAATGAACTCAAAGATAAGCCAACTTCAATGGTTTAGGGCATGATTATATAAGTGAATTAATTAGACTCCAACAGGGGGAGCTATTATAGATTAATCTGGTGGGCGACGTTGCCTGAGACTTTGTTCGACGATGAGAGAGTCAATGAAGCAACGCGAAAAAGTTTTGCCACAGACAGTTGCGGAAAAACCTTAAATGACATTCCCTTTTTGCTTAGGGAGTGAGTCTTCAACAGGGCCTTTATGTTATTTAAAAATAGGTATCTAAATGAAGCGTTGGACGTGCCATGTGGCATGACTACCCCACCTTAGACTTTTTCCCTCTATGGAGTTTAAGCAACAACAACTTCTACAAAAGTATATTACATTACATTACGAAACTCTATGTAAACGGATGGAATTCTGTTACGAATACGTTGCGAAATCTTGCCACAAATTCGTAATGAAGAATGATACAAACATTTTGCACGGCAAAATGACCTTTTTTGATGATGTTATGCAAAAAATTCGATTTTTGTTCAAACATGAGGTAAGAGTGTTGTTTTTGTTAAATTCTCTTTCTAATGGTCATTGCCGAAAGAAATTTTTGCCTCCAATGAAAGAAAGAAATAAACTAAACTAACTTCAAACTTTGTAAGCTCTGATTTTTCCATTTCAATGAAATCATGCATCCAAAAGATAGATTAGTTTTGGAGCCGCATATCTTTTGAAATACTCTTCTAAACCTTTTCCTTCAATATGTATCTCGAAACACTGTCAACAAAACCTATTACAAAGCTCAACATGAAGCCATTGGATTTCCACCTAATATAATGAACACAATGTCTTGATATCTAACTAACGATATCAAGGTCTATCACACTGATTTGAGATCTAGATAAGCATTTGAAACCCAACCAAAGACTAAGGATAATGTGATTTTGACATCGTGCAGAATCCTTGCAGCCATTGAGCCATATTTTCTAGCTTCCCAATTAGAAGTCTTCAACCTTTCCAACAAGAAAGCCATTTTCTCCTAAAATTAATAATTGTGTCTCATGTAACAGATATACATGTAGATGGTAGGTTGGTAAGATAATCATACAGTTGTGAACAGAAAAAACAGTCATTTGCACAGAAGTAAATATATTAGGTCCACTGTACTATTACTATAAACACAATTGATTAATTCTCATTGCTTTCTAAATAATAGGATACTTCAGATAGCATTAACTTTGAACTTCTGATTTATCAAAGTTGATTGCATATGAAACAAGTTCTGGTAAGATTTTCAAATGACCTAATTCAGCAAATTATCTTCAGCGATAAAACAAGCCCCAAAGTCTAAAGAAAGCTACCAAGGATTTGGCGTGAACCAAACAGGTCGACTGTTTAATAGGGTATGAGAATGATCCTCGGGGAAAGTGAAGCATCTGATGCTCTTGTCTGTTAAGGAAAAAACTCCAACGTCGAGCCCCGTCCACAGTGATGCTAAACAAGGGCTATCGAAAGCAAAGTAGATGCAGTTCCTTTCACATGTGTTATCATTGGGACCATTATAGTTCAGGACATTGCTGGTAGAGATTAATTTGTTGCCAGCCCTACTCACAAACAATATCTGATCACCAAGGTCAAAAACCTCTACCCACCGAGGACCGTTAAAACTCCACTCCAGCTTGAACACTCGAAACCCTTGAATCTGAGGTGGAAGGACGAAACTGCCTCCAACTATCACATGCCAAGGAAATATTGGATCTTCCTCAAAAGCAAAATTACTCCTACGAAATATCATAAACAACTCCTTTGATGTTGAATTTTTTGCTAGAGAAATGACTTCACGGTTAGTGTCAAATCTGACTCCATTGCTCGTTCTCATTTCAAGAAACATGTTAGAGACCGGAGTGGGATGCAGCATAACCAGCGTTTCAATCTTGTAGCTAGGAATGCCATTGGCATATTGGATGTCAAACACCATTAAAAACTTGGACACCTCCCTAGTTGCGGCGTATAACTTACCATTTAATATTTCTACATCTCGAAAAATGAGATTTCTGGCCTCCGGCTGATCAATGAGGGTCCACGATATATCCGCAGGCCTACAGAAAGCCAAATGACCTGTTGTGCAAAGGCTAGCTACAAAACAATGCTGACTTGTGGGTACTGAAGAGGCGACTACTTTCCTAATCAAGAAGAGAGGCCTATTGTTGCAATTGCATGGTAGTGTGGATTGTGATGATGGGAGCATCACTCTGGCACCTGATATTGGATTCAAGAAGAAGTAATCAATAGGAACGGAATTGCTTTGTAAGTAGAGTGACCAAGGTTTCATAAAGCCCTCCGGACGCCATAGAGCACAATCAACCATGATCAACCACCCTTCAATTGACCCAACACAATCACGCCTACTCATATTACAGGCAGGATTTGATTTGCAAATGAATTTCTGACCATCACTTAGACTGAAGAAGCAATTATCTTTGAGGAAGAAGGGATGAGAACAAAGCATGAGCCATGGAAGTTGGGGAGCAGGACGACAAGACTTGCTGGAAATTGCCATATCCACCGTGGCTCGCCAAGAAAGGGACAGTGCACGACATCGATAGTAATCTGATAGGCATAGCCGTTGTAGAATCAATTGCATAATATCTTCTGGGAGTTCCTTGGACCAGCTGCAGCTCTCTTCTTCAGATTCACACTGCTGTTTCTGTTTGTAGTATTTTCTCATCCTTCTGATGGAGATAGTGAGATTGTGGTGCATAAAATTAAGAGTAATCAATAACAACATTCTTGACAGGCGGTAGTATGTAAACACAACTTGAAAAATTCTGCCCCCCATTAGAGCCCATCTAATCCTCGTCTGCTTAGAGATGCTTCTAAAGAAGACAGACAACAATAACAACAATCCTGATTTGCAGTATAGAAGTATATCCAGAAATATTCTAAATGCAAATCGAGCAGCCAATTCCATTAATATCTGCAAGAAAATATAATTAACCTCTTTTAGATATCCTGAACATCATATTAATAAGTTGAAATGCATCATGTATATAACAGTTAGATTACAATTTTTTCATATACTGACAATACCGGGCTACAATTATTTGTAATTTACTTCACTGGGCTGGATTAAGGAACATGTTAGTGAATCGAAGTCGAAGTTAAAGAACAAAACCAAGTTCCTGAATCCTAACTAACTTTTACAACTAAATAATGTTACTTTTACTCTACACTTGTACAGTATGTAGAGAGAGAACAGGTTCAAATGGAAATTACCTGAACACAAATAAATATGTAACATTTAAACAAAACAACTCCAAGATTACATAATGACCAGTTCAGAACTTCAGAATAGTAAAACTGGTAGAATAAAAAATAAAATAAAAAAGGTAGGAAAAGAAAAAGAAATTACCCGTCGCCTGCACAACGATTATGTATAATTAGCCATTGAACAGAGAGAACAATATTTAGGAATAATTCGGGATGCAGAAACTAACGACCTATCTACTTTTTCAGGGAACCCAACAACCTATATATAATTCGTGATGCAGAAACTAAGAAACTGGTTTGTATCCTATTCGGCTATTCCTGATGCAGAAACTAACAACCTATCCACTTCTGTTGCGGAGTAGAAGAACCTACGGAGAGGTTCTAATCCTAGACCAAATAAAATTTTGAAACTTGGGAGAGAATAGGAGTTTTGTGGATTAACTCTTTAATTTATAAGATTTTATTATTATTATTTTGGATAATATTATTTAGGGCCAATTACCCATAAAGTTATTTACATAACTTATATTTTTCAAAAAGCCACATAATATTTTTATTCTTTATAAAGCCACCAAAATATTACAAATTTTAATATTTACAAAAATGTTACCGCATTTTTTTCTCTCATTATTTATAAAAATGTCACTGCCTACAAAAAACTACTGCATTGATCTTTGGCAGTAGCTATTTTTCGATCGAAAAAAAAACATCGTCTAATAGAATGGGTAAAATTCTAGGTCAATCCATTTAAAAAACAACTTATAACCACAAAGAAAGAAAAAAAAAAAAAAGTCTAACGGAATGGGTAAAATTCTATTCAACGTCAATCCATTTAAAAAATAACTTATAACCACAAAGAAAGAAAGAAAAAAACAAAAAAAAAGTCTTGTTGGCCTCGCTATTGTTGCAATCATGAATCATGTTGAAGTTAGCATTTTTTTGATAATCGTCTTTGCGGAGTCTTTAATATAATATATTTTTTTTTTTATCAAAGGAAGAGATGAAGTTTCAAACTTGAGATTTCTACCAACATTTTGTTGGAGGGAAATTTCTTATCCACTTAAACAAATGCGGTTAGTTAGCAGCCTTTGATGTAATGTTGAACTTTATCTAATGAATTCGATTTTTTTTTTAGAGAAACAAAAATTTCATCAATTAAGAGGGATTACAATCCTTAACATGTGAAAAAGAGCAATACAAAATGATTCTAAACCTATAACAGTACATACATCGTGTATCACTACATTGTTTAAATACTTCTAAGATGCATTAGCAAAAAAAAAAAATACTTCTAAGATGCTCTATTCCTTTTAAAGCTCCAACTACTCTTCCACCAAATCTATTACAAAGCTCAAGATGAAGCCATTGTATTTCCAACTAATGGACACTACGTCTTCATATCATTACGATTATTAAAGCGAGAAACTAGATAAGCATTCAAACCCAACCAGGTAAGTAACTTGAGAGCACAAGTTAAATCACAAAGAGCAAAACAAAGAATTATGTGATTCTGATGTCGTGCAGAAGCCGTGCAGCCATCGACCCATATCTTCTAGCTTCCCAATCAGTAAGTTTACCATTCTGTGGTACTGTCACTGGCTCACAATCTTCTTCAACCTTTGCAACAAGACATCCATTTTCTCCTGTTTCTTCACTGTCTCCGACTTCATCAACTTTCTGATCAACCACCTTGTCTGCATTTTCTGCACTTCTCTCCACTTCATCAACTTCTTGATCTGTTCCCTCAACTTTCTTTTCTGCATATCCCGCAGGAGGCCTTAATCTCATAATGAAAAGCTGAATGCTTGGATGTTGGTAGGTACTGTCCATCTGCAAGAGTTGGGAAAAGAACATGCTGCATTTAGTAAAACTAAATAAACAGTAGAGTGAATCTTCTCCCAAGCTCAAGCCAAAGCATGGAAGCCAGCCAGAACATCATCAATCTGATATGTGGTGCATCATGAATACACGACCCTGGAAGAGCTATCCCCTTAAAATATCAGCAATCTCATGTTTACACTAACATGGAATCAACAGTCCATACTCCATAGCAATTTATGATATAAACTGCATTTTCATAGGAACCTGGAATTTCAGTTGCAAAGCACATGCAGTAAATATGAATATGGCCAGGTATTTGGATTTAATACATTGCATTTGAAACACTAAACTGTACCTTAGAATTTGGAACAAGTTTCACCTCGAAGTTTCTTTTCCACATTTCAAGCATTTGCTCATGGACACTAGTAGAACGAATCTCATAGCCCAGCTTCCAAAAATTGAAACAAGCCATCATATCAATAACTTTTGAGGCAAAAAGAAATAATAACAAAAACCTGGAACTTCAGTGTTAAGTGATGCATACCAAAATTGCAGTCTTAGGCCCTGATAATGCAAATATTGTCTGCAATAGGGGTTCTAATAGATCTTCTTTGTAAACCTTAAATCGAAGGATATTAGAAATGGATGAGCTCAGCTATAATGATACAAAGTTGCTAACTGTAGTGTTAAAAACAGTATAACATCATATGTGCACTTATAGGAACGATATTTGAAATTGAAACCGAATTTTTTATTTTTTATTTTTTGAGAAAGAAACTAAAATTTTATTATAATAAGCCACAGAAACAATAGAGGACAAGACGTCCAAAACCAACCTAAAATAACTAAAAACTAACAGGAACAACAAAACTTCAAGAAAAACAAAATTTATTAAGTCACTGCAGCTTTCTAATCTATCAATAAGGATGAAGGGAATAATTTCTAAATTCTGGGACGACCGATGCCCGTAGGGAGGACCAAAAACTAACTCGACCCCAAAGCTCTTCCACACACAACCCCAGAAAGTCTTCAAAATCCTCCTATTCCGCTCCATCCATATAACCCAAAATCGGCAAGCGATCTGGAACTCCAGAGGGTTTTAGCCTTCTGGGCTCTTCCAACACAATTGAACCAAATACTTAACAGTTTATAACACCCTTTAGGAATGACCCAACTTACACCAAACTCCTTATAAAATATCCACCAGATTTGAATTGAAAAGGGACAATGAAAGAATAAATGGTCATCACTCTCTTTCCCAGCGTTGCAAAGAATACACCAATGAGGATTAAGATAATGAAATGGTCTTCGCTTTTGAATATTGTTACATGTATTCACTTTCCCATAAGCCACCAACCAAACGAGTAGATGATACTGAATTAAGAATTATTATAAACAGGCTAAGCAACCAAAAGGAACTATAATACCAGGAAAGAGGCCTTAGGTGAACCATACAAAAAGCAAGCACATCAATTGAATTTGAGAACCAACATCAAGAACGAGTGTGACCCACATTGTAAAGTATATTTTAAAAGAAAACTTACTTAAGCCCAAAAAATAGTACAATCAAGAACAAGCATGGTGCTCTGCTTCCAACATACTTGAAAATAAAAGTAAGAAAGAGAAAAGGATTCAACTCTTCATCTTGAAGAAATGACATGATTTATACCTTTTTTTTAATCAAACATAATTTATACTTTAGTCAATCGATCAATGTATAATTTCTGTTTAATTCTATACATCCAGGGGGTTTCAACCTTACCCAGATATAATTCATAAATATCCTACACAGTAAAAGGTTGGATGAGCAAATTGAAATCTAAAAGTATAATTCACACATACCAGAAATCGGCCACTTTTCGATATTTTATAGACTGCTTATTGTTTTTTCTTTCTTCAACTTTCTAATAATTAACATACTTACTAACCAACTAAGATCAACATTACAAAGTTTTGAAGTTTCACTCTTTACCGTTCCTTTTGGATATTTTATACATAGCTTACTTCTTTTTTTCTACCAGTTATCCAACTCGAATCAATGCTCCAAAATTTGAAGTATTCAATCTTTACTTTCCCTTATGTTGTTTTCCAAGTATTTCTTTCCCCCACCAGTAATGGTGTTAAGGCAAACTGTTAAACCAAGCCAAGATTTCAAAAACTTCTATATCATCACTCCCTAAATGTGAGTCCACTGACATGCAGGAATCGTTAACATCAGACAAGAATATCATTATTCAGTAAATTATAGCTCAATATTGAAGCATATATTTAGATAACAGCACTTATTTATCTGTATGAGACAAAACATCAACACTCTTTAGAGTGGACACCAAGTAGGAATTCATTTATTTCTGATATGGAAATCACATTGACTTCATTTTATAATAGCACAAAGCAGGTAAAGGAACATTGAAATTGTGATTGAAAAGAAGAGGAAAAAAAAAATTTGTGTCACACCAGAATAATGTCAACATAGATCCAGAAATTACTCAATTTAAAATTTCAGCTGAAACAAAATAAACTTACAACATCAGTGCCAATGATGTAGTCAAATGGTGGATCAACAGCTCTTATATGATCCTCATTTCCCCAATTTAACTCTGCTACCTGGATCGAACCAAATGACTCTACAAAGAACATAACTTTCATGAGTTATGAGAAAAAAAAACAAAAACAACCAAAGAGCCATTAAACTAACCAAAACAAATCAAAATGACCAGTTTGGTTTGGTCATGTTAATATTTTCTTGTTAAGTTCAGTTTCATAATTTAAACAACCAATGCGGTTGGCAGTTTGTAAGACTTTAGACTTCAGAAATGCCTCAATTGAACCGAATTACCATTACTATATATACATATACACAGTAGCATGCTTGTCCCTTTTTTATTGTTAGTCTTCTTATCTACACCTTACTCAATCTTAACCTTTAATTATATACGAACCTATGCAGTCTAACCCTGACACACAAACACAACATCCATCTATTTTCAAAAGCAAACAAACATCGAGCTGCGCCGCACACACACACCATTTATACTCTATTTTCATAAGCAAACAAATGTGGAGGTAAAGATCAATGCATTGGCAACGCATCATGGTTTCTAACATCAAATCTCATCTCATCCACCAGATCGGAGATTCAATATGTCTGTAATTAAGAAGGAAACCAATCTATCCCAACCTCTCTTTAATCTGGTATCTATTTTTCCAATTGATCAAGGTCATTTAGGTGCTTGGTTTCATTGAAATCTCGTTGAAAGAACCCGAAATAACCCCTAACTTTCCTAGAAGATACAAGTAGTAAAACTACCCCAAATCTAAGATGTCATTATTGGTAGCTCCAAAATAACTTCCTCTATCAGAAAGCTAGATAATATACTAACTACTACAATCATCACTACTCAATTCAGCATCCAAGTCGTCATAGCTAAGTGACACCAATATTTGTACACTCATACATATTAGTTTTCCAATGAGCATACTGGAAGCAATACGGGCACATGGTATTGAAGACCATTTAAAAGACTCGAGGCATACCAGAACCAGAGTTCATCTGTGTGATCCTTGAAGTATTCCGTTCAACATTTCTCATTAGCAATGGCAGAACCTCAACTTGATCTGTCATAACTACGTCACACCCCAGCAATGCCATGCCTGAAAGAGCAAAATGAGATAAGACTACTAGCAAAAATTCGTAAAGTATAAAAGGACACCTTCATTACCTTCGATAAGAACTTAACAGGAAAAAGGAAACTCACCAAACCCAGCCACTCCACAACCTGCTCCAAGTTCAATGACACGTTTCCCTTTAAGTTTCGATGGGGAGAACTTTCCCCTTCTACAATTCTTTTCCTGGAAAAAGTAAAATAGCACATGCAGTCTCATAAACAAGAAAATCTGTAATACACGTGAAGTAAATGGGAACCAGGCACACATAAAACAAAATGGAACTAAAGCCAAAGCCTACACACAATACAAATGGAATACAAGACGCTGAAGGCAGATAAATTATTTTCTCAACCTGAAGAAAGACTATTAATATCTCTGAAGGCGAATGCACCCTCAGAAGAAAAAGAAAAATAAAAACCTTTTCCAATTCAAAGAAGGAATATGACCATAACCTTTGCCCCCAAAACAAATAACTGAATACCCTTATAACAAAGTTATATTTGTTGCAGTTGTCTATTACTTATCAATCTTACATCAAACTTATAGAAAGAATGTAGATTGAAGATGAAATTTTATATCCCAACTCCTAAACAACTTATAGTTTTTATGTTCTTTTCATCACATCTAAAATTGTCAATGCATTATACATCTATTTTAAGGATTAGTACAACCTTGCTGTTCCTTCTGTATCCAAATATTGCATTCAACTGGACCAGTATGAAGTTTCAACTAAACCATAAAAAATTACCTACATGAATCATATGCCAATGTAGAGTGCAGCAACAGGTGGAAGCTAAAATCAGGGGAACTTTGCAAGAGTTTCTAGGGGAATAAAAGTCATTACCAGAAACTTGGCAAATACCAGTGATGCATCCCAAACTGTAGTTCCTAAATGCTTTGAATTAGGATCCTGCAGAAAATGGGAAAAACATGTTACAGTGAGGGAATAAATAATTGGGATATATAGGATCAAAGCAAAACTAAAGTAGATAATGGGTAACTCATGCAATCCCTATAGGAAACCTACAAGCCATCGTAAGCAATAAACATGTAGATAAGGTTTAGATGGTAGATTTGTAAAATAGTAGAATCATTTGCATTGAAGTATAATAGGTCCACACTACTACTAGTCTACTACCATATTCTGAATTGGACATTTCTCATTGCCTTGCAAATTTAGGAGAGTCTACTTCATGCAGCACTAACTTTATCACTTCAGATTCTAAAAGAGTCTTTCTTATCCTTATAATAATAACCCCAAAAAAAGAAGCAAAATATAAAAACCTGAGCGAACTGTAACTCATGGCCCAAAACTTCCAAATTCATTGTAAATGTAGTGGGCGAGTTTAACCTGCAACAGCAAATATGAACAGATTGAATAAACAATCTTTATATAAAGGAAAGCTCTTGGCTCTCCGGACATATACATATATATATAATGGAGCATGAAAATAAGGCAATCATAGCAGACAGACTGCCCAAGTAATTCATTCTTCAAATTGCAATAGCATTTTTTTTTCTTATGATAAATCCTTCATTTGCAAAATTTTATATTACTATGCAAGTAAAAGAATTAGAAAGTAAAGATTGCCCATAATACCTGTCGGGCTCCATTTGATTGCTATGATATTCCTCAAGAAAACTGATGTTTCCGGAGATGAACTCGACTCAATACGCCAACTGCTACCACCCTTCCAAAATATTAAGAAAAGAAAAGAACAAAGTTGAGCTTCAACCCAGAAAGCAAGAACCTTTTAGATAACAAAATTGAACTTAATCGACTTTTAGTTGCAATTAGAGAGTTTGGTTTGTCATAACCAAAATGCATCAAATATAAGCAGGAACTAACTAATGATAATTCTTTCCATTTTGTACCTCAGGAATCGGAAAGAGAAAACCAATATCAAAATCGAAGTGATGAAAATGAAGATTGATGGACAAGGAGCTTACCTGAAACTGAAATGAGCGACCTTTCAGAGTTTGCTGTGTTCACTCTCTGCGAAACTCTTCATAAATGGAGTGACTCCAGAGCTATAGAGGTTTATTTGCCGGAGCCCATTTAAGACTTCGTTTTATCATTTTTGTCTTGAAATTAAGAAAAAATTATATTTGCAAAATGTGGCTTAAGCCGTGGCTCCGCTGAGAAAGCGTGAGATACCACTAGGTTCGAGGGATTCGCGTCTTAGGAAACGGGCTGCGATGACACCTAATAACCCTCTCATCATTGATACTCAAAATCCGTCCATAAAAACGTTCCGGATTATGGTTATGTCCAAAAAACATCTTTGGGGGACGCCTCATCGCTAGAACCTATCCGTGGAAACATAGAGATTTCGATTAATTACACTAGTGTACATGAGACGTGGGATAGAAACTCCATCACTGTTGATGATGTGTTTGCATATGCTTGTGCACAAGAGTTCATTGAGAATGATGATATTGAACCTCGCTCTATTGATGAATGTCAACGTATAGCTTATTGGCTTTAATGGAAATATGCGATCCAGGTTGAGTTGGACTCACTAACAAAGAGAACGGTATTTGAGCCGGTAGTGCCAATACCTTCTGGAATAAAACCTGTTGAATATAAATGGGTCTTTGTTAGAGTGTGTAGTGAGAGAACGAGATATAAAGCTCGCCTTGTGGCGCAAGGCTTCTCACAACGCCCTGGAATCAACTACGATGAGACATATTCTCTCGTAAAGGACGTCATAACGTTCTGCTACCTTGTCAGTGGTAGTTTCCGAAAAACTGAATATGCAACTTATGGATGTGGTCATAACATATCTCTATGGGGATCTAGATATGGAGATTTATATGAAAGTCTCGAATGGGCTTCATTTACCCAAGTCAAGTGGCTCTAGACCACAGAGCACGTTTGCAATAAGATTGCAACGTTCACTATATGGATTGAAACAATCCGGACGGATGTAGTATACCCGTCTAAGTGACTACTTGATTGGAAGAGGGTATGTGAACAATAAATTATGCCCCTGCGTGAAAACAAGTTCCGGATTTGCAAGTGTCATTGAATACTTGAAATCCGAGTTTGAGATGAAATATTTTGGGAAATGATGCTCAGGCGATTTAATATGGATAAAGTCCATCCTGTTAAGCACTCTCATGATTGGTCGCAGTCTAGATCCAAGAAGGATCCGTTTCACCCAAGGGATGATGGTGAAGACGTTTTAGAGGCTGAAGACGTGCAATAGGCGCATTATTGTACTTGGCACAGTGTACAAGACCCAATATCTCCTTTGTTGTTAACTTGTTAGCTAGATTTAGCTTTGCGCCCACGCAATGTCATTGGACTGGCATAAAGACTATCTTTCGTTACTTGAAATGTACGATTGATATGGGCTTGTTCTTTCCCTACAGAGAGTCACGAAAGTATGGCAAAATGGGTGAAGAACCCATGTTTGCTACCGCCGGGCGACCAGTCGCCAGACCCTCGTCGACCGGTCGCCGACCTGCTGTCCCCTATTCCCATAATTCTTGTGATGTTTTTGTGGATTTTGTTGATGCTGGGTATCTCTCTGACCCATATAAAGGTCGTTCCCAAACTGGTTATGTCTTTACCATGGGTAACACCGCGATATCTTGGAGGTCTACTAAGTAGACCCTTGTCGCTACTTCTTCGAACCATGTTGAGATTATTGTTCTCCATGAAGCTGTTCGTGAGTGTATATGGTTAAGGTCCATTGATACACATATAAGAAGTACATGTGGTTTGAGGTCAACCACTGATGAACCTACATGCATTTATGAGGATAATGTTGCTTGCATTGAGCAAATGAAGCAAGGTTTCATCAAGGGCGACAACACCAAGCATATATCGCCTAAGTTCTTCTATAATCAGCAATAGCAGAAGTTCCTCAAGATCAAAGTGGATCAAGTCCGATCTGAGGATAATGTGGATGACTTATTTACTAAGTCACTGCCTATATAAATCCACATTTGAGAAGCATGTGAAAAGCATTGGTTTGCTCAAGTTATTTGACCTCCCATGATTGTGAAAATCAGGGGGAGACGCAGACATCAGGAGGAGTCTGGCGTCCATGCTATACCAAATGTGAAAGGTGTGTTGTACTCTTTTTCCCTTCGACCAAGGTTATTTTTATCCCACTGGGTTTTTGTTACTTGGCAAGGTTTTTAATGAGACAACGCGAGGAGCACCACCTAGTGTTGACGCCACAAAGGGGAGTGTTTAAGGAAACCTACCTTATGTGTGCGTAGTCAACCTAGGAGTATCTAGTTAGTATAGCATAAGGATTACATTATGAATAGAATTCCTATTGAGATATGGATTGTACCCTTTTGTGTTTCTCTATATATAGAGGCACATATTCATCAATAAAGATACGATTATGTGCTCTTTACCTTGTTATTTACTTTCAGTATTGTGATTGTTTCCACACATCCTAAAACAATTTGAACCTTTTGAATTGAATATATGACAATTTATCAAATTGCCCATTATTTTTGAAAAGAGTCTCAAATGCACCTGAAAGTAAATCCCTTCTACTTTTACTTTTATAGTTTTTTTATATATATATTAGAGATGATCAAACTTCTAATCTAATTTAATCCTAACTTATTTCCTCACTCTCCCTTATCACTTGGATTCCATGATCTTATAAATGACACATCATCCTTCTTTTCAAAAAAAAAAAAAGGAGACATCATGATTTGATGGTAAAATCGGGTAAAATCGATCATCAAATAATACAAAATTGTAACAACTTTGAAATGATAAGTTCTAAATTTCTAAGTCTCGTTTCGTTCACATAAATGAACGAAAAGGAAATCAATTTCTTACTTTTTTTATAGGCATGAGAAACTGAAATTCTCATTAGTTTTTCTTTAAAACAATCAATAAATAATAATATATGAAACAAAATTAATATTTATAATTTCAAAAATTGTTATTTTAGTCATAAAATTAATGTAATTAATATTAAATTAGTGCAATAAATGCAGAAAAGTAAGAGGAAAAATGAATCACTTTAGGATGTGGAAGGAACCATTTTCCCCCTAATTTTCCTTTACTTCAGGAGAATGTTTCTTTTACTTTTGCATCCCAAACACAGGAAATGATTAAGAATTAAGTTTTCTTTCCCAAGCCCCCAATTCAGCGAACCAAACGAGCTAATGTGTTTTTTTTGTTTTTTTAACTTGTGAGAGTGAAATAAGATGTAATTCAAAGCCTACTATTTTTTGGTTCAAATTCAAAATTTGATATGATATTAATCATATTATGTTTTCTTTTTGGGTTTAGGGTCTCAACAGTGTTTGAACTATTTCTCACCGATCAATGTGATACCTAAACTTTTAAAACGATCAATGTGCTACATGAACTTAATTTTAACTATCAACGACATATCTACGTCCATTTTCCGTCAGTGAATCGTTAAATGTTGTCATGTGACGTGCACATGGGGCAAAATTAAGGGGTAAAGACGTAACTTAACCTATGCAGCAAACCTAAAACAAAAACAAAGCTTTTGTTCACCCCCAAAAATCACAACTCTCAGCCAAAACATACCCAAACTCTCATCTGTGCCAAAAATTCGATTGAATCGAATCAAATCTGACTCAAAAAAAGATTCGATTCACTGACAGTTCATGATGGCAAATATGTGGAGAATGTCAGGGAATCTGAACCAAAACCCGACAACAGTAAGTCTTCCTTTTTATTGAATTTATTTTTGACTCGAGCCTCATACGGGTTGTATACTTGTATGAGCTATTGCTAGGTTTGGTTGATTATTGTGTTGAATGTTTAGTTAGTTGTAGTCCTGGGTTTATGACGATGTATTTGAATTTTTGTGGTCCCTTGGTTCTTCCTTTTTGTCTTCTCTTGTTATGTTGCATCTGTTTACACAACTGTACTCAGTTTTTTTCTTTCCTTTTCGGTTTGTGCGAGTGTTTTTGATCTTGTTGTCTCTTGACTATATGGGCCGTGTAGCTTGTGTGTGGCTTGTGATATATAGTCTTGTTGTTTGATTTGTCTTTTTGCTTAAATAAGTTCTAGTTGACAAACACAAATGTATTTGAATTTCTAGTTTGGAGTGGTCGTAGGGTGTATATATAATTTTCTGCTTTGACTGTAGTAATTTAGGTTTGTGTGGTGCTATTACACAAAGGATTAGGGAGGTGCTTGATTGTGTAGTGCTATTAAACAAAGGATTGTAGTAATGCTTAATTTGTCTTTTATTTTCAGTTCCAGCACAGCTTTTCACCATTGAGATATTTCATGGTGGTTATTTTCACTCCATGCCCGATGGGACAAAAAAATACAAATTGGCTAAGTTCAACAAATTGGGTGAGAAGGTGTACTTAGATGGACTGGATCCTGATAAGTTTGCATGGGTGGAGTTGAACAACATAGCATGTGAATTAGGTTATAGGGAGAAGCCAATTTCCTATCAATTCAAGCTTCCTCGTACAACCAGCAATGAGGGATGGATGGCTATAAAAAATGATGCAGATGTAGTGGAAATGATCAAACTGATTCCACCGAAGAAGAGGCAAATAAGTTTGTACATAACTTGTGGTGGTAGAAGAAAAAAAAAATGAGGCTGAATTGGATGACACGAGGCCAACAGAGTGGAATTGGCACAATCCTCTCAATAATGTTACTACAGCAGAGAAAGCTACTGTAGTTGAAGATAGTAACATTTTTGCTAGTCAAATAAATAGTTCCTACAGAGGGAGTTATGAAGCTAGAGGTCCAAGAAGGGTTAATGTTGTGGGGAATGCAGAAGTTAATGTGGGTGGGAATACATATGTAAATGCAGCAAATGATGATGTTATAAATGTTGAAAAAGAAAGTGAAAGTGGATCAAGAAAAAGTCAGCAGCATGGTACTCAGTCTACATTTGCTGGCCTATCAGACTTGGTATCTGACTTGTTTGGAGGGTCACAAGACCATGGAATCCAAAGTGAGGTGGGGCAGGGGTGTAATAACAATGATGTACAAGGGCAGAGTAGTAACTTAGGGGCTGATGAGGGTTATGATAAGGTATGGAGTGGGTTCAGTAATACTTTTAGAGCATGTTCACCTTTTGGGGCTCTGAGGCAGGGGCTTTAAGGCTCTAGGGCTCTGGGGCAGTTACTATGTATGTATTTTTTTATGGTTGCTTCCACCCGTTAGAGTAGGGGCAATGTCACATTTTTATTTTTTTATATTTTTGAGAATGATATATTCTTTTATTTATTGCAAATGTGAAATATTATTTATTGCAAATGTTAAATAAATTGCAACATCTCATATTCTCATATGAGTTAAACAAAAATAACAGCACATGTGAGTGAAAAAATCTAACAATGTGAGGATTAAATTTTATGGGGTCCACCACTTTTTTAGGTTGCCACATGGCAACTGGGTCAAGACTTGGGGTTAGTCTTGCCTTGAGAATTGCCTCAGGTCAGTTTTGGACTGGGCTAGAAATCATGGGTGCAAGTTGGGTTTTCATCATTTTTTGCTTTTTAGGGCGGCATCTATGTGGCAACAGGGCCAAACTCCCTTGGTGAAAATGCTCTTAGTAGCCCTAGAGGTAAACATACATTGAAACGACCTTGGACTTCAAAGAAGGCTGCTGCAAGGAATGAAAATACAAAGCTGCACAGTGAAGAGGTAGCCAAGACTGTTGAACAGCCAGCCAAGACATCAACCCCAGATCCACAAGTACCTTAAAAAGAGTTTAACAACAGTAAGAAGACAAGGTTGAGTGAAGCTAATAAGGGAAAAAAGGTTGCTGCAGAGGGCAAATCTGCATCTGGTCCAAAAAAAAGTGGGAAGACAACTAAGGAGGCAAGGTACAACACCAGAAACAAAGGGTCCAAGAAGTTTGAATTTGTGCAGGAAAGTGATTCAAGTCAGGAAGGGTCTGATTTTTACATTGATAGTGATTATGACCTTTAACAAGGTGATGATGATGCCGATTTGTAACACAATGTCTCAAACTCGAGAGTTGTTGAAGAGTTTGAAGAAATGGGATTTGTAAGTGTTTGCTTTGATGATGGTGGAGATACAGATAACCTTGAAAACTTGAATGGATCTGAAACTATAGAAGATGAAGATGACAATCCTCTTCCAAAGAAATCAAATAAGGGTGTGAATGTTAAGGCTTGGAAAAGATTTGTTGATTTGAAGAATCCCAGATTTGCAGTTGGTCAAGCATTTCCAAACTCTGAGGTTTTCAAGGAAACCATGAGGGAGTTTGCCATTAGAAATCAGCTTGGTTTGTGGTTTCAGAAGAACTAGAAATACAAGATTGAGGTTAAGTGTCAATGGGGCTGCCCATTTTGGATGTATGCATCTACCATATCAGGTCAAGGAGACACTCTGTACATCAAGACACTAAAGAATGAGCACAAGTGTTCTCCATTTCAAAGTAGTCACTACCTGAACTACAATAGAATTGCATCCGAGATAGCTGCAGATTTGTTAGTTGATGATGATTGGTCAAGGACTGAAATTCAAAATCACATACTGAAAAAGTATGGATTAGATGTTCCTGTGCAGACAATAAGTAGAGGCAAAAGAAAAGCTAAAAGGATGAATGAATGGCATTATATATATCAGTACAACCTGCTTGCATCTTACAAGAAGGAGCTGTTGAGAAGCAATCCTGGATCTACAATTGAGATCAAAACCGAGATGGATGGGGCTGTGAGTAGGTTCCACAGAATGTATATATATTTTGTTGCGTGCAAAGAAGGGTGGATTCAGGGATGCAAACCATTAATTGGTTTGAATGGGTGTCACATTAAGGGTCATCATCCATGGCAGCTTCTTGCAGTAGATGACATTGATGCAAACAATGGGATGCTCCTAATTGTGTTTACTGTAACTAAGGTTGAAAACACAGATACTTGGAGATGGTTTCTTGATTACCTCATGGTAGATCTCAAGATGGAGAGGGACATATCATACACCTTTATCACAGACAAGCAGAAAGGGTTAGACAATGTTATTTATGAACTTTTTTCCCTGTTGCGGAGCATAGACATTGTGTTAGGCATTTGTACAACAACTTCAAAGCCAAGCATCCGGGTGAGGGTTTGAAACAGACTTTGTGGGATGCAGCAAGATCAAGTACAATTGTGTGGTTTGAGAAACATATGGAGAATATGAAGAGCCAAACTGAGGATGCATGGAAGTGGTTTGAGGACAAACATCCAGCCCATTGGACAAGATCACACTTCAGGGACATTGCAAAATGTGACATCTTGCTCAACAACTTGTGTGAATCTTTCAATGTAGCAATCATCCCTGTTAGAGACAAGTCTATCATGACAATGCTAGAGAAGATAAGGATGTATATGATGGTGAAAATGGCAAACAAAAGGGTAGCATGTACAAGATGGAGGGATATGGTTGGCCCTAGAATAAAAAAAATTCTTGATAAGGTCGGACATAGAGCAGCCCTGTATAGAGCATATGCGGCTGGTGAATTTGAATATCAGGTCACTGGAGGTGGAGACCTTGGAAGTAAGCATACAGTGGACTTGGGGCTCCATCTTTACACTTGTAGGAGGTGGCAATTGAGTGGCATTCCTTGTGTTCATGCCATATGTGCAATCAGAGCCAAACAACAAGAACCTGCACTATATTGTGATGATTACTTGATGCCATTGATATATTTAGCAGCCTACAATCCCATACTTCATCCCATTACAGGTAAAGATGATTGGGAGGCAATTGAATATCCTATAGCACCTCCTCCTTACAAGAAGTAAGCCGGTAAACCAAGGATGAAGAGGAATAAGGAACCTGGTGAGAACAAGCAGCCTCCTGCACCAAACACAACAAGATTGCCAAAAAAACAGGTGTAAGAATGACATGCCAAATTTGTAAAAAAACATGACACAATAGATTGGGATGCCTTATCACCAAGGCAGTCAAAGCATCACAAGCAGCAACAATAAGGCCCTTTGGTTTAGTGTGTGGAATTTTGTTATAAATTATTGAAATTTATTTGGTGTTTACATCTGTATTCACTTGTAGGGAGAGGGAAGTTCAAGTGGAGTGAAGCCTTCAACTAGGAAAAGGCTGAGAAAGCAGCAGGTTAGACAATCTCTTTGATGAATTTGATATTATTTATGAATATTGGTTTTTGAGAGTGTGTTCTGAAATGTGCATAAATTCTGGTGAATTTGATATTATTTTCTGAATATTAGTTTTTGAGATTTCAAGCTGAATTGTGAGATTAATCTGGTGAATTTGTGAAATTTGTGTGTTGGATATACAGGCTAAAAGGTCACCAGCTCCAAGGGGATCTAGTAACTTGAAAGACCAAATCATCAAGTCTAGGAAGACTTGGAAAAAGAGGAAGGCCATGGATGACAACCAAGGTGTCAATGCAAATGTTTCTCATTTCACAAGTGTGCAAAGGCCTCCAATTCAAACTAACCAGAACACTGCAGCACAAAGGGCACAATAGCAAGGCCAATCATCATCTGAATGGGCAGCATTTTGACTCAAATTGATGCATTAGCCATTAATCACCTTTACTTATTAACAGAGCTTTTGTCATTGCTCTATGTTTTTGTATTAGGCTATTAGGAAGCTATTATTAAGCATTGAGGATGCAGACCTCCAGTTATTGCTCTCTTTTTTGTATTAAACATTTGTTATCATGGCAGACAAATGTCCTCTTGCTGAACTAAATGAATTTTTTGTTGTTATTGGACTTTTGTGTTGAGAGTTCAATGACCAAAAGCAGAGTTTTGAGTACACACCACATCGAGCTTTCAAAACACAATATCAAACTTTTACACACCACATCATGATTTCAAAACATCATATCAAACTTCACCATTGAGCATTACAACTACATTAATTGAAAGAGGCATATACAACACTAGATTAAGATATTAGCTTTCCCCATTTACCAAACAAGATACAACAAAAACAACCAAAACAACCATGTCAAGACCAAGGCAGCCCATAATTTTGTTTCTCTTCCTCTCCTAATTACGACTTCATCTTCCAAAGCAGTTGTTTTCTTCTTCAATAGCGCACCTCTAACTTCCACATCTACACATATGAACCTCAAATCTTCAACTTGTTCTTGAAACCGATTTAGATACATCCATAAAACCAATGCAATTGCCCACACTTTTAGCTCCCTTTCTTTCACAATTCCAAGTTCTTTCTCAAGCCTCTGCTTGTTTCTCAATAACCCAGAAATCACAGCGCAAGATCGAGCACATAAGGGCCGATAATCCACAAAAGAAACCCACATTGGTTCTACAAAAAAAATTGTCAAATGTCTCAATTGTTCACCCAAATCAAAACAAACATGCATTAACAAAATTTTCCATATTCATACCTCATCCTGATTGCGACAACATCCCCAGAATCTCCTGCCAACATTCTCCCCACTCCACCAACAAATCCACAGTGACAATTTTCAGAGTTCACAAGCCTTTCCATTAAACTCAGCCTTGTTCTTCGAAAATAGAAAGAAATTGCTTCCTTAGGCTTTTATTTTCACACTAAATGGAGGGAATTGTGTGATATGAACAGTACATGAATGATATGTGGAGGGATCGTGGGGAGAGGAATAGCAACCACGAAACATGGAGGGAAAATTAGAGTAATAGAGTTTTTGGAGGGATGAGGTCGTTGGGTCTCAGCTTGGAGAGGGAATTGCGGGCATTAAAGTTTTTGTCTCTTAATTTTGCCTCATGTGCGCGTCACATGACAACATTTAACGATTTACTGACGGAAAATGGACGTAGGTAGATATGGAGAGCGACTTTAGTGCTCCAGGTACACCAATACATCAAGTTTTAGCTAGTGTGTCTTGCACATGACCTATATTTATACTTAAAATTAGAAAATAAGGAATAAGTAATTAACATGTTAAACTAAAAATATAATATTTAATTAAAATATATAATTAATATCTCATATCTGTTAACTATAGCAAAACTCAAAATAATAAAAAGAAAAAAAATACAACTAAAAATTGCTAATTTTCGCTTTATTTTTTTTTTCTAGTTTCATTACTTTTAATCAAATCAGTTCCAGTTTTTTTTTTTTTTTAAAATAAAATAAAAGTTTCTTTGTGTTGATCCCAATGAGGAAGTGATATCTAAATTAACGATTAGATCGATCGAGGCTGATAAATATCGTCAGATTATCGGTTATTGCTACCAAGCCAAAATTTGGCAGATTATGATAAATTTTGATCACTCGATCGTTAAGCGATGATATTTAGAGTTTATGGAAAAACAAGTGATCTAGAAGGCGAAAATAAGTTGGACAAATTTTTTTTATATAAAAAGGTTTTTTTGTGTTGATCCCTATGAATAAGTGATATCCAGATTAACAATTAGATCGATCGAACCTGATAAATATCATTAGATTATCGGTTATTGCTACCATGCCAAAATTTGGCCGATTATGATAAAGTTTGACCACCCGATCGTTAAGCGATGATATTTAGGGGTTATAGAAAAACAAGTGATCTAGAAGGCGAAAATAAGTTGGACAAATATTTTATATATATAAAGGTTTCTTTGTGTTGATCCATATGAGGAAATGATATATAGATTAATGATTAGATCGATCGAGCCTGGTAAATATCGTCAGATTATCGATTATTGCTACCACGCCAAAATTTGGCCGATTATGATAAAGTTTGACCACCAGGTCGTTAAGTAATGATATTTCGTATTCTGCGTTGATCGAGTTCAACCGTTTTTTTTTTCTCGTTTGAAGTAGTTTAGTTTAACCATGGTTTAATTTTACAAATTGATTGTAGTTATTTTTTTTTATATATTTTTCTTTTTCCCCATCATTATAAATGAAAATTTGTTAATTGTTTAAGTAAATACGAATTACAACCACAAGACAGAAAGTAAATACAAAGTAAATAGCACAGGAATAGATCATCCTCTTTATTAATGAATAGGTGCCTCTATATATAGAGAAACACAAGGGTACAATCCATATCCCAATAGGACTTCTATTCAATATGTAATCCATATGCTATACTAACTAATCTAACCCTAGGTTGACAAGGCACACACAAAGTAGGTTTCCTTCAACACTCCCCCTTGTGGCGTCAACACTAGGTGGTGCTCCTCGCGTTGTCTCATTAAAAACCTTGCCAAGTAACAAAAACCCAGTGGGATAAAAATAACCTTGGTCGAAGGGAAAAAGAGTACAACACACCCTTCACATTTGGTATAGCATGGACGCCAGACTCCCCCTGAAGTCTGCGTCTCCCCCTGATTTCCACAATCATGGGAGGTCAGATAACTTAAGCAAACCAATGCTTTTCACATGCTTCTCAAATGTGGAATTGGGCAGTGACTTAATAAATAAGTCAGCCACATCGTCCTCAGAACGGACTTGATTCACTTTAATCTTAAAGAACTTCTGCTATTGCTGATTACAAAAGAACTTAGGCGATATATGCTTGGTGTTGTCGGCTTTGATGAAACCTTGCTTCATCTGCTCAATGCAGGCAGCATTATCCTCATAAATGGATGTAGGTTCATCAGTGGTTGACCTCAAACCACATGTACTTCTTATATGTGTATCAATGGACATTAACCATATACACTCATGAATTGCTTCATGGAGAACAATAATCTCAACATGGTTCAAAGAAGTAGCGACAAGAGTCTGCTTATAGACCTCCAAGATATCGCGGTGTTACCCATGGCAAAGACATAACCAGTTTGGGAACAACCTTTATATGGGTCAGAGAGATACCCAACATCAGCAAAACCCACCAAATCATCACAAAGATTTTCGGAATAATGGGCAGTAGCACTCGTGCGATCGATCGTGACATTCTGCGATCGATCGCTCGATGGCAGAAGCTCGGTACGATCGATCGTGGCATATCCTGCGATCGATCGCCCGATGGCGGTAGGCACGGGTTCTTCACCCATTTTGCCATATTTTCATGCCTCTCTGCATGTAACGTGCCCTTTGTGCTCCATCCGGCCGGTAAGTCCTCGTCCGGATGCCCGGGTCGTTCAACCGCAGCAAACATAGGTTCCTCACCTAGTTTCGACTCTCTGTAGGGATAGAACAAGCCCATATCAATCGTACCCTTCAAGTAACGAAAGATAGTCTTTATGCCATTCCAATGGCGTTGCGTGGGCGCAAAGCTAAATCTAGCTAACAAGTTGACAACAAAGGAGATATCGGGTCTTGTACACTGTGCCAAGTACAATAATGCGCTATTGCACTTTGGTACGGTACCTCAGCCTCTAAAACGTCTTCACCATCATCCCTTGGGTGAAACGAATCCTTCTTGGATCTAGGCTGTGACCAATCATGGGAGTGCTAACAGGATGGACTTTATCCATATTAATTCTCCTGAGCATCTTTTGGGTATAAGCTGATTGATGAATCAGAATCCCACTACTACGGTGCTCAAGTTCTAAACCGAGACAAAACCGCGTTTTCCCAAGATCTTTCATCTCAAACACGGATTTCAAGTATTCACTGGCACTTGCAAATCCGGAACTTGTTTTCACGCAGGGGCATAATTTATTGTTCACATACCCTCTTCCAATCAAGTAGTCACTTAGACGGGTATACCACATCCGTCCGGATTGCTTCAATCCATATAGTGAACGTTGCAATCTTATTGCAAACGTGCTCTGTGGTCTAGAGCCACTTGACTTGGGTAAACGAAGCCCATCCGAGACCTTCATATAAATCTCCATATCTAGATCCCCATAGAGATATGTTATGACCACATCCATAAGCTGCATGTTCAGTTTTCCAGAAAAACTACCACTGACAAGGTAGCAGAACGTTATGACGTCCTTTACGAGAGAATATGTCTCATCGTAGTCGATTCCAGGGCGTTGTGAGAAGCCTTGCGCCACAAGGTGAGCTTTATATCTCGTTCTCTCACTACGCTTTCTAACAAAGACCCATTTATATCAACAGGTTTTATTCTAGAAGGTATTGACACTACCGGCCCAACTACCGTTCTCTTTGTTAGTGAGTCCAACTCAACCTGGATCGCATATTTCCATTTAGGCCAATAAGCTTCTACGTTAGCATTCATCAACGGAGCGAGGTTCAATATCATCATTCTCAATGAACTCTTGTGCACAAGCATATGCAAACACATCATCAATGATGATAGAGTTTCTCTGCCACGTCTCATGTACACTAGTGTAATTAATCGAGATCTCTAGGTTCCCACGGATAGGTCTTAGCGACAGGGCGTCCCCCGAAGATGTCTTTTGGACATAACCATAATCCGGAACGTTTTCATGGACGGATTTTGAGTATCAATGATGAGAGGGTTATTTGGGGCCATCGCAGCCCATTTCCTAGGCTATGGCCCATTGATCAGACGCTCCATATCATTAATAGACATCATGAAGAGGATTCTCCATTGATTGAGGCATACAGGCTCAGTACTCACGGTCCCTAGGACGGTGGCAGATTACCTTGGCCGGTGGCGGTGCTGCCATAACTAGTGGCGCAACAACGCTGACCAGCGGTGACCGGCGGTGTCCCTCTTATAGGGATGGCGGTCTTCTCTCACTCTTTTGCGGCCCTATGCTCGCATGATCGCTTATTCTTATGGCGATTACCTTCCTGAGCAAATCAATCTTACGGATCAAACATCCGGATTTGTCCCTAAATTTAGGGTTTTGCTCGTAGCGTCCTCCCTTAGGGGCGCTATCATCGTCATGCCCTTCCTCGAGGCAGGGATGGAGAAGGTGGTGAGAGTTTTCTCAATCAATCGTTCATCTGTGATGATTTTCCACAGAGATGCATCAAGTCTTTGATGCGGAGAATTTCCGAATTATGTCCCATGACTTCTTCAAAGTCAGAGAAGCGGAGATTAGTCCATTATGCTTCTAAATTCGGAATGATGAATGTTACCATTACATTCATGAAGCGCTTCTAGCGCTAACCTCTTTCATGAACTCAAACTGGAGTGCCATATCCATATGGCGTTTCATCAGGAAAAATAAGCTGGCATTGTACGTCTCAGTTTGAGGGTCTAGAGCGGTTTCTTCAAAACAACGCTCATGGATTCGAGCTAGAAGCTCTTGTGCGAATAGGTACATTAGGATATCATGAGCCCATCTCAGAATCTAATGTCCGCAGAATCCAATGGAGTAAAATCGAGTTATTCATGTTCGATATCCAAAATATGGAGAACAAGAATATGGTACCTATAGCGACGATCCGTTCGTCGGCATAAGATAGGTTACCAATAGCGACGATCCGTTCGTCGGTAAAGGGTATGTTTTGGAATTGATATTCTCACAAAACAATAGAGGGTTTCTGAGCAATATTTGCTCCCAAGAAACGTTTCCAAGGATTTTGGATTTTGGCGAAACTTTGGTGTCGTATGGTCATAACCTTAAACCTTTTCGGTAGCTCTACTCAGATATAACCAGGTAAGTTATAAGAGATGTCGGTGGAGCAAGCTCTCTTAATACCACTTATCTCAAACTCCTTACCTAGACATCATACCTAAGCAGGTGAGCCTAGTTGGGAATAAGTCATAAACCATAGGTCGTTTCTTCTCTACGGATTCCTCATCCGGAGGTAAATCATTCAATGAACTCCTCGTTCAAGGTCTTTTCTCTCTACGGATTCCTCATCCGGAATATTAGCTCGAACCCCCACAGTTCGGCTCTTGAGGTCATCACCAATAGCATGATGACATTAGAGGTGCTCATGACTTACACATACCGCAAGCGATATGAAGCTCGATCACTCCCCTAATGCTTCTCATAGTTTGGCGAGTCTCGTATATTATCCCACGTTATAAGAAAGGTGGGAGGTAGAAGAAGGGAGGTTGCAAGTCCCCGGAGAAAAAGAAGGTTCGAATTGAAATTCGGAAAGCAGCAACTTTTATAAAAACTTACTTGGATTCTTTTCTCGGATTATCTTGAGTACCTCTTCTTCAAAGTTATATATCAGGAGATCCAACGGTTGGAATTGGCTGAATTTTTAACTGGGGGTATTAGACTCACGGAGGAAGCTCTCGTCCAAATTTCAGCGTAATCCAACGGTGGAGAAGGGAGAAAATCGCTTCTGAATTCGACTGTTCTGTGCAGGCAGATTCTTGAACAAGAGGAGATTGCACGGAGGTACTATTCACGGGTACTGTTCATCCGGTACTGTTCATAATGCTCAAAGTGGAGGACTTAATCTCGTAATGCGTATTGCACGGTGGAAGAACGATGCATGATGGGTGATCCACTACATGAGGGAGAGTGTATTCCCTCATGCGCCTCACGGGTGGTGGAGGTGGATTGTTGTGTGGCCCTTCTTCTTCCATTGTTGGTTCTGAAATAGGGTCTTCTAAAGGTGCTTCTCGGCTCTCAAATGTAGGAGGTGCGCTCTCACACACAATCCTTGGAGTACGTCGCCTTCTTCTTGGACGTCCTCTTGTATTCTTGCTTAAGACTCTTCCACTTCTAAGTTGAATCGGTGTGTGAGAGGTTGAAGCAAGGTTCATACACCTTCACAACACAATAGACAGTGGTTAAGTATCACAATCGAGGCAAGAAATACAAAGAAAATGGTTAGATAAGCAATAGAAAGCGAAGAGTGAGAGAAACAAATCAAGGGAAACAGGTTTGCTCCCAGTCGACCGTTCGACAACAGGCGTCGACCGGTCGAGACACGTCCAGGGAGTTCCCGTCGAACGGTCGAGAAACAGGGTCGACCGTTCGTGAAATGCCCTGGAACGAAATTTTTTGGCTTTTCTCTTTTTATACCTCAACAAACAAGGTTCCAAGAAGTGCTAGGGAACCCAAATCAACATAAAACAAGTACTCACAAGCAACTAACACGTAAACAAACACAAGAATGCAATATAGACAAGCGTAGATGCAACTAAAGTAAGAAATGGAATGTGCACACTTATTAGAAACTTCAACTAGCAAGTGATAGCATTAGGGGTGCTCATGTCTTACATATATCACTAGGATATAAGGCCCGTCACTCCCCTAATGTGTCTCACTCAAGAGTGAATAGCACATGTGAAACAAACAAACACAATATAGACAAAGAGATTCAAACTAAAAGAAAGCTAAAGACTCGACTAACTACCAAGAAATCAAGGATTTAACCTCAATCCCCGGCAACGGCGCCATTTTGACAAATGCAAAAGAGTGGTAGGTAGTTTTGTGATCCGGGAGTGTCGTTCCACGGAGGATTGACGGCTCCCCGACTTCTCGGTAGCGTGTGTGCGAGTGCTCTAGCTATGTGGAATGACTAGAAGTGAATAGAGTGAGTGAAATGTGTTTAAACAATGTGCGGAGTGTAGTGTGGTGTGTTTGGTGTACGCAATTGTGGAATGCCAATCAATCAAACAAGAAAATGTAAATAGACAAAGCAAGTAAAAGGTGTGCAAGTATAGGAAAGTGTTGGGGTTTTCGGGCAAACCCCAATCCAATGCAACAAGCAATGCCTAATCAACTCAATCATGCCAATGTGTGTGTGAATCAAGCCCCGTATCCTAGCCATGTTATGGTTCTAGGACCGTGTTGCCTAAGGTATTTGAATGCCGGATTATGGATCATCCAAACTCTCTAGGTGTCTTAGGAAATCCCTCTATGTTACCTAATACCGGATTTCCTAAAGTGCTTAAGAGGCGTAATAGTGTCGAACCTAGGGACTCAAACAAGTAACAACTCATCACATATGCTACCAATTGCCTAAGTCATGCAAGGGTACCAATCTCACACAATCTCATCAAGATAGATTAGTCAACATGCCAAAGAAGTGGTAATTCTAAAGACAAGCAACCAACACATATTGAATTAGGTAAGCACACATATTCATACAACACAAAGACATTTTATTCATTGATTGAGCATCACAAAGTCACATTGGACTAGGGCACACAACCCTAGTCCCCAACAAGAGTACTACTCACTAAACATCAAAGTGTACATCATCATCTCACAAGAGTATGCAATAAACATGAATACAAGAGAGGAAAGGGGTAAGAGATTCTCAATCCAAGGTGTCTCCTTCTTCTCCTTGAGTCTAGATGATGTCCTTGACGTCTGGTGAGGATCCCAACAGCCCAGGGCGGAGGAGGAAGCGGTGGAAGAAGCGGAGGCGGCGGAACCGTCGACCGTCGACCGTTCGACAGGAAGTCGTCGACCGGTCGACCTGCGTGCTGCGGCTGAACCGGATGGGGAGAGGAAGAGAGGAAAAAGGGAAAGGGAAAATGGGACTTTTTGGGGCTGGAGATGGAATGACCTAAATCTGGTAAAGAGGGCTATATATAGGCAAAGGAGGGGGGAAATGGAGGGCTAAGATGAGGTAGGGTTTGATCCAAGGGCTATTGGGTTTTAATGAAGGGTAAGGGGGTCATTTCATAGGGGAATGAAAAGAAGGAATAGTCTAAGGGTGACCTCATGATATCTTGTGTGGTCCTTTGCTGATTTGGAGGCTTGTGAGGGTGAGTCACGCGGTTGACTTTGCCTTGACTTTGACTTTAACCTTCGGAGCTTGACCAAGGGTTGACTTTTGACCAAACCTCCGGAATTCTTGTGCAACTCACTTCCGGGACTTCATCTTGACTCGTTGACGCTCTCAAGTCGGTGTTGACCACGAGTTGACTTTTGGTCCTCGGGTTGACTTTTCGTCCTTTTGCCGGAAATCTCCAAAAAGCTCCAAATCGCATCCTTTCGCTCCCGATATCCGTCCGATGCTCGATTCACCTACAATGGTGCAATTCAAGGATTAGAGACACTAAATAGCCTTTGGATTAGCATTACTAAAGTGATTAGAGGCCTAATTTGTATGCAAATCGCATACGAATCACACCCCCACACTTAAGCTTTGCTTGTCCTCAAGCAAATAAAGAATCAACAATCCATATCACATTTAATTTTTGCCTTAACAACCATATCCTCAAAGAGAGCCCACTAAGCCACACATCAAGATTGAATCAAGCATACACTCAAACCTCATGATTTGCCAAGTGATTAAGATATGTATCCAATGCATGCTCGGTGTAGTGTGTGCTAGCCATGGAATAATCAATCAAGAGCAATCAAATTAGCACATAATGACAAGATTAACCGCTAAACTCACATGATTCACTAAATATTTCCGCTCTTGTGTTTAGGGTTAAGTGTTTACTCTCAAGACATTACCAAAAGCAACGTCCCCATAAGCTTGCTCATTGACCAACTCTCCACTAATTAACTCGCAACTCATTAGATCAAAAGGGCTTTCATTTGGTTGAAACGGGGCCAAGGGTTAAGGGTTAGCATGAAACGAAGGGATGGATATACAAGTAAATTCCAAGCATTTCACAAGACAACTCAAGGACTTTGAAACTCATTTTCTTTACAAACAATCCTAACTTTTATTCTCCTCTACCCATTATTCTAAAACAAACTCTCTTTTTGGATTTTCTTTCTTTCTATTTCTACTTTTCTCTTTCTTTTTCTCATAACTTTCCTTTTTCCCATTTTGTATTTTTCTTTTCTTTTGGGACTTTCTTTTTTGAAACTTTATTTTTGTACACAACTTCTTTTTGATTTTCTCAACTTCTTTTCTTCTTTTGTATTTTGCTTTCTTCCAACATTTTCTTTGTACAACGCACACTCTAAACTAAAATACCCCCACACTTGCTTTTCACAAACCCATAGAACACAAAGAACATGAGAAGTCACAATCGTCGTCTCGCTAATACTTGGAACAAGGGATGGTTAGTGTTTAAGCTAAAAACATGGGTTAGATTTTAGTGGTTAACAAAGAAAAAAAAAGCTAATGATGAATGAGGCTCAAAATGGGTTAGTCCTAATGGATTAGTGTTTAAGGGATTAGAGATTAGTTTGGCCATGGTGCTTAACTAGTGCCTTAATCATTTCCAATTCATCGCAAATTAACACGTAGTCTCAAGAGGTCTTTGAGCAAGTTCTAGGTCTCGTAAACTAGTGGAATGCACACACATGAAGAACAAGGATGTATGAATGATGCATACATATCAATTAGGCTCAAACTCTCACCATATAGGGTATATGCATGTCAATACATCGTCTAGATATGCTTCTCTAATTGCAAATGACCAACCAACATGGCAAAGGTGCATATAGTGTCAAGCAAGCATCAATTACATAAATTAATCACAAGGCAATCCAATGATTTCTAAGCACATGCTCAATATTCTCCTAATTAGCAACTTAGTAGGCTCACAATCATCATCGGGGTTGAAAAGGACAATCAAAACACACACAAAACCCTCAAAGTTTCAAAATCCAAAATTCTACACTTAAGCACCTGTCGACCGGTC
This sequence comes from Rubus parviflorus, assembly GCA_029955375.1. Classification (NCBI taxonomy): domain Eukaryota; kingdom Viridiplantae; phylum Streptophyta; class Magnoliopsida; order Rosales; family Rosaceae; genus Rubus; species Rubus parviflorus. Next base: position 6,076,462 of record JARGGL010000010.1, read on the forward strand.
GACAGTAAGGGTCGACCGTTCGATAATAGCTCCCTGGATGAGTGTCGACCGGTCGATACATGGGTCGACCGTTCGTGAAAACTTTGAAAAATTTGAAAAATTTTGGTGGTTTGAAAATGTGAAATCATTTTAGTTTGGCCCAACCTCACCCCCACACTTAAAACCAACATTGTCCTCAATGTTGTGAGGTGTTTAAAAGTGCAAAGCAAATTGGTGAAAGTGAAGAAGCAAAGTCGGGCGAATGCACACATACAAAATATAGCAAACGGAAGATAGAGTAAGAAAAACCCCCTTTGTAGACTCCCTTAGCTAGCCAAGAAACCACAAATGGACACCAACCTCAGGGCACAAGGCCCTGACTTCCATACGTTTGCTCCTCGGTTGCCAAATGAATGAGAAAGTGCGATTGCATCGGCATCATTCAAAACAGGGGACAGCAGCAACACAGCATCGACCTTCTCCCAAAGATATGGGCATAGCTCCAAGAATAGGCCTCCAAGTTCAGTGATTCCAGTGGCATTGGAAAGTAGACTCCAATAGCTTTAGTTTGGCCACTGGAAACGCAGAAATAGCCTTCCGGACAAGCAATGAAGAACCGGTCAAAGTGACCCTTCAGAAAGTCAAACTGCAGTGAGCACTCCTCCTTTAAACATATATTGCAGCAGATCCAACGGTCCTTTCAAAGAGAAATTTGAACTGGGAACAGAGGACTCATAGAAGAAGCTTCTCCAACTGATTTCAGTGAATTCCAACGGACAGATGTAGAGAAAACTGCCTCCAAAGTTACTGCTCTGCCCAGGCCTCTCATAGACAAATGCAATCCAACACTTCTTGGGTTTCTTACTCCAAGACTCCTATCCGTAACACCTCCCAACCTCCCTAGATTCTTTTATTCATTACTAACTAATGCTGAAAATAAATTTGTTTCTCCAAATGGGGTTGCCTCCCCACAAGCGCTTCGGTTTATAGACCTACAAGCCGGTCTTGGTACTTTCTCGGTGAAATTATGGTGGCTCAAAGCAAAGCTTCTTCTCACTCATTGCATGGCTTGTCTCACCATCGCCATGACTTCCTACAAAGCAGCCCTTGATGCCATTAAAAAGTGATGTGGGAGATGGTGGCCAAGAGTACTTCTTCCTTTTAAACTTACCAACCATCGCCCTCATGGCCTTGATTGTCGCCTTTTGTAGCTCATTCATGGGAGGGCTCTTCTTTGTAGCTCCTTCAAGGAATGGATCCTTTGCAAGTATGTCTTCATGAGACAAAGGTGGTGGCTTTGTATGCACAATAGAAGGAAGGTTGTCATACCCCCAAATTGGTGAGAAATGATTGTGAGCACGTGGTGTAGGCTTCGGTGGGTTCAAAGGACCAAAAATCCTTTCGCTTTTAGCACTATTCCCCTTCACCAAGTTTATGGAAAATACCTCCTCAACTACCTCCGGTGGATGAATGGGCTTGAACATTTCGAACTTCACCTTCTCACCCAACACTTTGAAACTAATGGTGCCCTTTAAAACATTAATCTTCACACCCGCCGTAGCCATGAAAGGGCGTCCAAAGATAAGGGGAAATCCATTGTCTCCATTGGGGTCCTCACCCATATCAAGCACAACAAAGTCGGCGGGAAGAATAAATTTGTCAACTCTTACTAACACATCTTCCACAACACCCGCCGGTCTTCGTTTGCTTCCATCCGCAAAAGTGAGTGCAATAGGGGTAGGATGCAAAGCACCAATGCTCAACCTCTTGTAGAGAGATAGAGGCATCACATTGACACTCGCCCCTAAGTCCATGAGCGCTCCATCAAGGTGGGTTTCACCGATTTGGCATCCGATAGTGAAGCTTCCGGGGTCCTTCCTCTTTGGTGGCATGTTGTGTTGAATCATTGAGCTCACATGCCCTTCAATCTTGTAGACCGTATGCTCCTCAAATTTCTTCTTCTTGGTACACAAGTCCTTGAGAAACTTTGCATAGACCGGCACTTGGCAAATGAGCTCTAGCAATGGAATGTTAATCTCCACCTTGTTGAACACTTCTCGTAGCTCATTCATCAACGCCGTCTTCTTGTTCTTCCGCTCATTGGGGGTGACTTTCTTCACTTCATGGACAGCGATGCCATCATCAAGGAGCTCCCTAGAGGTGCTCATGGTTCTTGGTGGATCCATAGCCATCACGGCCTCACCACCAAGGTTAGAAACCATGACACTCTCATGCCTAGGAGTCTCCTCACACAATGCTTCTTCTTGTGTTGTCACTCCACCATAAGAGGTAACATCATTCTCAAAAGACAAATACCCAAGTCCCTTGCCAAGCACAACTCCTTCCTCCATATCATTAGCACACCATACTTCCTCCTTCAATCCATAGTTGCCAAGGAGTACATTTTCTTCCTCCTTGGCCCCATCCTCCATGTAATGCATATGATCAAAGTTCTCATGAATAGGAATGGAGGGAGAAGGGATATAGTAATTAGAAATTGGGGGAGTAGGAGTGTAAGTAGCATGAGAGATACCGGAATAGGATGTAGATATAGCATTGCACTCCTCCTTTGACTTGAACTTGAGGTTTGGCTCCACTTTAGAAGGCAATGCACCTTTTGGTCTTTCACCAATCTCCTTAGCCAATTGGCCCATTTGAAACTCAATCTTGGATATGCCTTGTTGCAAGCTATGGTACCCTTGTTGAAGTGTCGAAATTGCTTGATCGCTCTTCACTTGGCTTTGGACAAGGGTGGCCATCATATCCTTCATAGTCGGGTCCGATGAATCTTGAACTTGAGGAACACTTGGGTTAGCATAGGATGTAGAGACTCCTTGATTGTAAGTGTTTCCTCCTTGGTTAGAAAACCCGGGAGGTGCTCCATAAGTTGAGCTCTTGTGTCCTCCGTATGCTCCACTCCCTTGAGTCTTCTCTTGGTATCCTTGAGTTCTCCCTTGATCATTCCGGGGTGCATAGTTGTTGTACGGCTTTGGAGGCGCTTGATAAGAACCTTGTGGGTATGAGCCCACTTGGTTCACATGTTGCCTTTCTTCCTTCTCCTTGTCGATATGATAAGAACACTCCTCCGTCTCATGACCATGAGAACCACAATAAAAGCAAGGAGGCGAAGATACAACACTATTGACTTGTGATGGGGTAGCCTTCAATTGTGCTTGCAGGAGCATGTCCATCTTCTTGTTAAAGGCCGCTTCCAACCTATCAAATTGAGTGCTCAACAAATCATCACCCGTTGGCTCACTTGAGACATTGTGGACCTTTGACACTTGAGTTGCCGGTTGTGTGGGAGGATGCCTTCGAGGTCCAAAGTCATCCCAAAGCTCGGAGTTTGTTGCTAGGTCCTCAAAAGTGTCCCATGCCTCATCGGGAGACATGCTTGCTATGGTGCTTCCTCTAAATGTATCCACCCTTTGTCGTTGACCGGAAGATAAGCCTCGGTAGAACACATCCACTAGAAACCATTGTTCCAAGCCATGGTGTGGACAACTCATCACCAAATCCTTGAATCTCTCCCATGTTTCGTAGAAAGCATCACCCGATTGGTGCTTGAAGTTGACAATGGAATCTCGAACCTTGGCCGCCTTACTTGGTGGAAAGAACTTGGATAAGAAAGCCTCTTGCAACTCGAACCATGAGTGTATGGACCTTGGTGGAATCTTGAGTAGCCATTTCCTTGCTCCATCCTTCAAGGTGAAGGGGAACAAACGAAGCTTCAAACCATCCTCCGGTAGTCCATGTAGCTGAACCGTTGTGCATGCTTGTTCGAATTCCATAAGGTGGTCATAGGGGCTTTCATCCTTCAAGGCGTGGAATGTAGGCATAATGCTCAAAGTGGAGGACTTAATCTCGTAATGCGTATTGCACGGTGGAAGAACGATGCATGATGGGTGATCCACTACATGAGGGAGAGTGTATTCCCTCATGCGCCTCACGGGTGGTGGAGGTGGATTGTTGTGTGGCCCTTCTTCTTCCATTGTTGGTTCTGAAATAGGGTCTTCTAAAGGTGCTTCTCGGCTCTCAAATGTAGGAGGTGCGCTCTCACACACAATCCTTGGAGTACGTCGCCTTCTTCTTGGACGTCCTCTTGTATTCTTGCTTAAGACTCTTCCACTTCTAAGTTGAATCGGTGTGTGAGAGGTTGAAGCAAGGTTCATACACCTTCACAACACAATAGACAGTGGTTAAGTATCACAATCGAGGCAAGAAATACAAAGAAAATGGTTAGATAAGCAATAGAAAGCGAAGAGTGAGAGAAACAAATCAAGGGAAACAGGTTTGCTCCCAGTCGACCGTTCGACAACAGGCGTCGACCGGTCGAGACACGTCCAGGGAGTTCCCGTCGAACGGTCGAGAAACAGGGTCGACCGTTCGTGAAATGCCCTGGAACGAAATTTTTTGGCTTTTCTCTTTTTATACCTCAACAAACAAGGTTCCAAGAAGTGCTAGGGAACCCAAATCAACATAAAACAAGTACTCACAAGCAACTAACACGTAAACAAACACAAGAATGCAATATAGACAAGCGTAGATGCAACTAAAGTAAGAAATGGAATGTGCACACTTATTAGAAACTTCAACTAGCAAGTGATAGCATTAGGGGTGCTCATGTCTTACATATATCACTAGGATATAAGGCCCGTCACTCCCCTAATGTGTCTCACTCAAGAGTGAATAGCACATGTGAAACAAACAAACACAATATAGACAAAGAGATTCAAACTAAAAGAAAGCTAAAGACTCGACTAACTACCAAGAAATCAAGGATTTAACCTCAATCCCCGGCAACGGCGCCATTTTGACAAATGCAAAAGAGTGGTAGGTAGTTTTGTGATCCGGGAGTGTCGTTCCACGGAGGATTGACGGCTCCCCGACTTCTCGGTAGCGTGTGTGCGAGTGCTCTAGCTATGTGGAATGACTAGAAGTGAATAGAGTGAGTGAAATGTGTTTAAACAATGTGCGGAGTGTAGTGTGGTGTGTTTGGTGTACGCAATTGTGGAATGCCAATCAATCAAACAAGAAAATGTAAATAGACAAAGCAAGTAAAAGGTGTGCAAGTATAGGAAAGTGTTGGGGTTTTCGGGCAAACCCCAATCCAATGCAACAAGCAATGCCTAATCAACTCAATCATGCCAATGTGTGTGTGAATCAAGCCCCGTATCCTAGCCATGTTATGGTTCTAGGACCGTGTTGCCTAAGGTATTTGAATGCCGGATTATGGATCATCCAAACTCTCTAGGTGTCTTAGGAAATCCCTCTATGTTACCTAATACCGGATTTCCTAAAGTGCTTAAGAGGCGTAATAGTGTCGAACCTAGGGACTCAAACAAGTAACAACTCATCACATATGCTACCAATTGCCTAAGTCATGCAAGGGTACCAATCTCACACAATCTCATCAAGATAGATTAGTCAACATGCCAAAGAAGTGGTAATTCTAAAGACAAGCAACCAACACATATTGAATTAGGTAAGCACACATATTCATACAACACAAAGACATTTTATTCATTGATTGAGCATCACAAAGTCACATTGGACTAGGGCACACAACCCTAGTCCCCAACAAGAGTACTACTCACTAAACATCAAAGTGTACATCATCATCTCACAAGAGTATGCAATAAACATGAATACAAGAGAGGAAAGGGGTAAGAGATTCTCAATCCAAGGTGTCTCCTTCTTCTCCTTGAGTCTAGATGATGTCCTTGACGTCTGGTGAGGATCCCAACAGCCCAGGGCGGAGGAGGAAGCGGTGGAAGAAGCGGAGGCGGCGGAACCGTCGACCGTCGACCGTTCGACAGGAAGTCGTCGACCGGTCGACCTGCGTGCTGCAGCTGAACCGGATGGGGAGAGGAAGAGAGGAAAAAGGGAAAGGGAAAATGGGACTTTTTGGGGCTGGAGATGGAATGACCTAAATCTGGTAAAGAGGGCTATATATAGGCAAAGGAGGGGGGAAATGGAGGGCTAAGATGAGGTAGGGTTTGATCCAAGGGCTATTGGGTTTTAATGAAGGGTAAGGGGGTCATTTCATAGGGGAATGAAAAGAAGGAATAGTCTAAGGGTGACCTCATGATATCTTGTGTGGTCCTTTGCTGATTTGGAGGCTTGTGAGGGTGAGTCACGCGGTTGACTTTGCCTTGACTTTGACTTTAACCTTCGGAGCTTGACCAAGGGTTGACTTTTGACCAAACCTCCGGAATTCTTGTGCAACTCACTTCCGGGACTTCATCTTGACTCGTTGACGCTCTCAAGTCGGTGTTGACCACGAGTTGACTTTTGGTCCTCGGGTTGACTTTTCGTCCTTTTGCCGGAAATCTCCAAAAAGCTCCAAATCGCATCCTTTCGCTCCCGATATCCGTCCGATGCTCGATTCACCTACAATGGTGCAATTCAAGGATTAGAGACACTAAATAGCCTTTGGATTAGCATTACTAAAGTGATTAGAGGCCTAATTTGTATGCAAATCGCATACGAATCAACAAGGCACACACAAAGTAGGTTTCCTTCAACATTAATTTAATAATATGATTACTGCTTACTATCCTGGTAACAAGTTATGGATTTTTAACCCTCAGATTATATCTATGGCTAATATCTTTGTCACAAAACATGGAGCACCCATACATCGGGTGCATTACAGAATTTCTGGTAGATATGTCGTTGATAGTTAAAATTAAGTTCAGTTAGCTACTTGAAATGAAAATGAACGTAGGTAGGCATGTTTACTTACTTGAAATGAAAATAAAAATGAATCGGAATTCTCATTTCGATGGAATCATTCCTAATATCTACCCCCTTGGTAATCAAACTCCGGATATTCAGGAATGAATTTATCTTTTTTAGTCACTTTTTTGTAGGACCCACAACCATTCCGATTTATGTGCATGTTAGTAAAAACAAGAGAACTCATGAATGAAAATCAATTCCTTCATTCTCATACTCATTCCAAATAAGTAAACATGTCATGATCGTTTTAAAAGTTTAGATATCACATGTGAGAAATAGTTCAAACATTGTTGAGGCCCTAAACCCTTTCTTTTTATACTTCCCCCAAACTATATGAGTCCCTCAGAGTGAACACAGAGCAGAGAGTGATGGAAGCCAATAAGCCCACAACGATGATGTGCACAGTGGTAGGTGTAGACCACACTTGCTTCTCTTACAGAGCTTGCTCCGTCTGCGAGAGGACTCTCCCTGACGACCCATCTTCCCTCTGTAGATTCTGCAACCTCACCGCCTTCCCACGCACCAAACGCTTCTTTCGCATTCTCGTCAGTTTCTTCAAAATCGGTTTTTTCAAGACTTGGTTTTTTAAGCTTTGGTTTCATGCTTTTGCCTTGTTTTTCAGATGTCAATTGCTTCCGATACGAACGTGTTCACGGTGATATGCTTTGATAGGGTAGCCAAGGTCCTGTTTGGTTGCTCTGCCGATGAGTTTTTCGACTTTGCCAAATTTCACCCTTTTGCTGGTATAAACCCTAAACCCAACTCAAATTGTCATACTCATAACTCATTTTAGATTAGCAATGTGAATTATTGTGAATGCAACTTCAACCTCACACAAGTTCTATGCTTTCCTGATCAATTGCAATTTGCTATTCTCTTTAGACATTTAGGAGTTATAGTTGAAATGCAGAAAAAAACTAAATCAAAAGGTTGTCCATTAATGATGTCCTATTGTCATCTTCAAGGAAGTTAGATTCAGACTGTGAAACCTGCTTACATTTCAATTGCTACGACATATTAATGGTTTTGGGTTGTTGGGTTGCTCCGTTATTTTTACTTTATTTTTGGTTTTGGGATGTTTGATGCAGCTGCTAATGCTGGTAGAATTCTGGAGGGAGAGATGTTTAAGATGACAATATCCAAACCAAAGAATGGTAATGCACAACATTTGCGAGCAGTTCAAGTTACACCATTGAGGACTGGTTTTCAGCCGGCAATTGTGACCTTAAGGGAATTGTATGGAGTAAGAAGCTCTTGACTGTTCTTTTTCATCTAGAGCATGCTAGGGACTTGCAATTTGCAAATGCTATTGCTTTTCTTTTGTTATCTTCTTAAACTTAGTTATATATTATAAGAGTTGCACAGAGGTTACTGAATCTGTTTCGAATTACTATGCAGTATTCACAAATTTGTGATGGTATTTCATTGCCTGCATGTCTACTAGGGAAAGAAACTATTTTTAACCAGTCAGTCTGACAATGATGCCGAAAGCTCCTGGACTATTTTATAGCACTAAAACAATTTTGCATGCTAGCTGTGCAGTAGATAAATGTCAATTTTCAAAAGGGTTATGCAAATTTTGCCAATTTCTAATCAGTTGAGCTCACAAGATACCAAAAACAACACCAAAACGTGTGAAATAGTATATTCATTGAACCTCTTTGGAAGAAACCTCAACTCTAGAGTAGAAACTTATAAGATTTGTATGTTGAATATATATAGTTGTGGAAAACCACGTATCAGCAAGCTGAGAATGATCTCAAACTATCACTTGGGAGAAATTCTTTCGCTTGGCTCAGCCATTGCCAATTTTCCTTGCATCCAGTTTGTCAGCATCTCTAAGGCGGCTTGTGGTTGATCCATTGGAACCATGTGACCAGCATCATGGACCTGTTGCCAGAGTTGCATTGTAATTAGAGAAATATAAGAGGAATAGGGAGGGAACAGATATATATATATATATATATATATATAGAGAGAGAGAGAGAGAGAGAGAGAGAGAGACCTTGAGGAAAGAGAGGGGTCCATGGCTTTTTAGCAGTCCTGCTTCTGCACCTCCAACCTTGAATGGAATTGTTGATGATGCTCCAAATGCTTTCTGACCAGACCATTCCATGGCATGAACCCAATTTGAGTTCCCTGTAAAAATTTTGAGACACCATAAATATAGTAGTGTCTCAAGGACACAAGAAACATGAGTCTTTTGCTGGTCAAAAGGGACTCACCAAGCCAATTGCAGATAAGATCGTACTCCCCTGCATAAACTAGCACCTTAATTCCATCTTCAAGAAGGGCAGGAATACCCACTTCCAGATTTCTCATCCAGTCCATCAGCATAGCCTCATACACTGTAGAGCTGCAAGAAACGAAGTCTATGTCCCCTACTCCTAGGGCATCCCTAACCAGTTTCTTGTTCAAGAATGTCTCCATGTTTGAGAAGTCATAACACAAATCCCCTACACATTGTTTTCTGATATCATAATACTGCATACCAAACAGAAAACAAACTCTCATCATCCTTGAATTCGCATATGGTTTCTTTAGAACTAAGTTGTTCTCAACTAATAAAAATTCTTGCCCTTGCTTACATTTTTATCACCGACAATACGCATGATCTTGGAAAATATGTCATTACAAACTGAATATGCGTCTAGACAAGGCTGTCCACCAGCAGTGCCTGACACAGTTTCACATATTAGTAAAGTTCATGGGTACAGAAATAGGTGAAGAAAACAAAGAAATGAAGAGGACATACCACAAGTCTTGATTGCTTGTTCACAGGCTGGAATCGACTGAGTAATTCTATCATAGTCAGGTTTCTTAATCAACCCCATCTGCAGTGCATAATCAGTGTATGCCTTGTACTGGAATTCAGGATTGGTTAGGCCATTACCTATTGCAAATCCCTGTTCCACCATAGAATTTATTTCGATTAGTTTGGTGTGAAAAGTTTATGCGAGTCCCAGTATGAGTATTAGATATCATACCTTGAAGTTTATGTGAATCCCTTCCTTGTCTTTGTTTCCTTTGTGAACTCGAGCAGCAAATGCGGGAATGTAGTGGCCAGCATATGATTCTCCAGTGATGTAAAAGTCATTCTTGGCAAACTGCGGATGCTGAGCAAAAAATCCCTGTGATTATGAACAGACGTCAGTAAATTCAAGGCAAGTGGAAATGTATATTTTGTCATCAGATTCATATGTGCATTTTCTTAAAATTGGGCAATTGACCAATTGCCTTCTCTGTGGGTGATTTTCAGTCGTTGATGTAATGTGAGTTTCATTTAAGGGAATGATTAGGACCTGCAAGAAATCGTACAAGTCGTTGCTAACACCTTCTTCATCGTGGCGAATGTCACGGTCATCTGAAGTGTAGCTGAAACCAGTTCCAATAGGTTGGTCGACGTAAAGAAGGTTTGATGCCTGCCAAGCAAAAACTTGTTCAGAAAACCCTAGAAGGCAAAACAAGAAGAAAATAGTAGCATGCATATATAGACTGTTAAAGAATCACAAACTGGCCAAGACCATATAGTACTAGTAGTACCTTGTCCCAGCCATGGTCATTCCAAGTAAGAGACAAGTTATTTGCAATATGGAAAGGACCATTTTCATAAAACACAGCCAGTTCACTGCTACACCCTGGTCCTCCAGTCAACCATATCACAACAGGGTCATTCTTGTTAGTCCTTGATTCAAAGAACAAGTAGAACATCCTGCAAAACCAATAATAGATTAAAAAGTAAAACATTGGTTGCAGTGATTATATATGTGTAAAGTAGCCCTGTCTGTCTTGTATTTGATTCTTTGCGGTTGAGGCAAGTTGAGACAAATTATTGATTAACCTGGCACAGGCAGAAAGATACAAGCAAACGATATATGGACCCACGAAACCACGTTTATTGCTTCTAAGCATTTCATGTATAAGAGTCATACAAAAATGACATTAAATGAGAATAGTAGCAATCATGTCTGTTCATATTGTCTTTTATCCAGCAGTAGACGACAACCAATTGGTCATGGCTTGTGTCTGTTTGCACTTTGCACAGTAACAATGAAAAATTGCAGATGCTTGATTGATTTTTTCTAACAGAATCTGAGATGAACAAGGCTTTGATTACCTTGCAGCGTGGGAATGTGGAAGGCGATAGTAGCCGGCGTGGTGTCCGAGCTCTTCAACAGTAGTCCCAGCAGCAAGGTAAGGCATCTTGAACCGCTTTTCGACAAGCTTTGGAGCATCCAATGAAGAGTTGTGATGGGCTCCGGTGTTAATCTCATCGTTGGGGAACAAGTTGAGGTCTCGGATGAGCTTTTCGGCTTGGAGTTTTGGGAAGAATGCCGGTGAAGACAAGTGAGGCTGGTCAGTTGTAGGGTTGAGATGATATGAGGAAGAGAGCAATGGTAGGAGAAGAAGCAAGAGAAAAGAGAAGAAGGTGTGAGGAAAAGTAGATGCCATTGTTGTTCGTGTTGTTGGGTGTGTTGAAGAAAAAAGTGAGGGAATTATATATAGGTGTTGAATATGATGTGAACAAAGTCACAGGCCAAGTCTTGGCTGATAATACAATGGTGGAGTATGAAATGGCCAAACCTGTGAGATGAGGTCATTGAGGTGTGATAGAGGAAGAGGGTTGTACGGTCTTTCTTATATTGTTTTTGAATTTTATTTTCTTTTTAGAATAAATCCATCCAGTTTTTGCTTTCCTTTTTGTATTTTGCCCTCCTCCTAGTTCAAGTTTGAACCCCCTTTTTTTTCAGCAAAATAACTTCTTTTTGTTTTTTTTACTTAAAAAGAAAAGAAAAGAAAAGGGAGGATAAGGCAGTTGAGTTTTGAACTGATCTTTCGTGGGTAATGACCACATAATACGCCAATTTACTTTATATCTTGTTTGTTTTGACATCATGGATTTTAGAATTTTAGGCTACACAGTCACACCCAACAACCTTAATTCCTTTGCTTGAGAGAATTTTGTATCCTAGTCTATACCATTAAAAGAGTGCTTGCCAAGATTACCAAAAAAAAAAAAGAGTGTTTGCCAACTATTGCAAGAAAAATTGCTATTAGTTTAAACACTTTTAATGAAAAATTGCACTATAATGCCACTTAAAGATATAGTTCATGAGAATTGTTCAAAAAAAAAAATATATAGTTCATGAGAATTGGAATATTTTGCACTCTATGCAAATGACAACCATAATGATTAATATCATTGGCAGTTTGTCAATAGAGTGCATGAGGGATTGATGAGTGTGAATACATCATAGCACTTCCTCACAAATAGTGGAATTAGGTGTTTGATGAGTTTGTGAATTACACTCACCTTATGTCAAGGGATTCGTTTTTGTTGGGATATTTTCTTTTAGTACCTCTAATACATTATAGAGAACCAATATTATCTTTGCGTGTAAGACATCTTTGCCTTCTGTAAAACGCAAAATTTGTGATCTTAATGAAGATGAGGAAATTCTCAAATAGCCTTAAACAGTTGGACAAAGCTTTGAAAACATTGAGATTTGCAAGAGTTGGAGTGACTTGAAAGACGGAACCATCTTCCTCTCATCTTCCTGAGTGAAATGGGTGTGTTTCTTTCTGTACTAGCTTAGAAGCGAGGAAATAAAGGGAGATTGGATCACCCACCAACAGAGTTTTAAATTAAACATGAAGCACCCATCAAGGACTTTAGCTTGATGCATGAAGCACATGGTGTTCTTTGATTATTGAGGTCACTTTCCAGCTATGTCGGTCAAACCTATGTGAAGAAGATGGAAGCCTACGTCCCCATTTAGTTTGACTAAGGAATCAATGTTTCTTAAACCCTTGAGGTAGCCCAAGTGACGAGGGATGTTGTAGAATTAGGTTATAACTAAACTAGGTTAACAGTTCGATTTTCTCCAACAACAAAAAAACCAGTGCTTCTTGTAGCAGAACTGTTGTCAGAAAACCAATATAAGCATTTTTATTTTCATTTACAAGACCATGTACTGCAAGTCCAAACTGACCTTATTCAGTCCGAAAGAGAAATGGAATACCATAACCCTTTAGATCATTATACTGTCCCCGAGTAATTTCAACCAATTTGGGTATGGAGAACCAAAGATGTTAAACATGAACTTCATAGAACGGAGAAGAATGTGGTGACAATCATCTGGTTGATTTGCCTTTAAATGTATTCCAGATCATAACATCAAACTATGTCGTGCTCTTTATCTAAACTATCTCATGCCCAGTTTCATGAAATGAGTATCACTTTTATGATAAAGAGAGAATGCAAGTTAAACAACTTTGACTTCATACAGAATTACAGATATTAAATAGTTAGAGATTGACAAACTATAATATATTTGCACTTTAATATTGCACAATTACAGCTTACTTGTAAACTCTTTAAGAAGCTGCTTGAATATAATATACAGTAGACAAAACATCTCTGGTGTTCTCTGTCAGTAGTGAAAGTGGCCTCACGGTTGCAATCTCAATCTGGTCAAGATGCTACATTCAGGTAACTCATCCACCTTGGTTATACAATGCTTGGAGAAGAGAAAGGACAGAGGCTGAAAGCCTTAAAATCTGTCTTATGACCTAACTTTAGCAAGTCTGGCTCGTATTTCTTCCAACTCTTCCTCATCATCAGCACCCTCAGCTATTGCTTCTTCCTGCAGAAGTACATGACATATAATGCTCTCCTGCTTCTTTCAAAGCCAGAAACTTACGACTGAAACTGGAGTTTATTAAATGACAATCACGTCACACATACCTCCTGTGCAGCTTGGGCACTAGCAGGTTGCTTCAACTTCTCCTTCCTGACAGCTTCTGGAAGTTGTGCAGCAGTCTCACCGGCTATAGCAGTCAAAACCTTATCAACTTCTTCTTCTATCTCGTCTTCTATGTCCTCCGAGTCTAGTGCTGTGTCAAGACTATCATTCACAATCTCTTCAATTACCCCTGCCTACACATCACAATATAACAATGGCGACGAGGTTCAATAAATTATTTATGGGAACTAAATCAAAAGATAGTCAAGGCAACAGGCATAACTAATAATAACATCTAATGGCCAGTACACTGCGAATGTCTGCATGTGATGAGGTCTGTCTTCCCAAATCAGATGGTGGCCTTGGGTTAAAACTTAAAACACTCCACCATTGGTATTTCTGCTTTAATGGATTCAATATTTGTAGAATAATGTTCCAGGAACTTGAAGCATTTGGGCTGATTGGATTTATGCCTATCACTTGGACGGTAATAGTATTTGGGACATCAACCCTCCCCAAGTATGCTTCTGGAATAGAACAAAATTTCTTAAATAAAAAAGTACACTGAGATTGTGGATATTTCATAGGATCCGAAATGGCTCCTCTACCTCCCTCTGGTTTTACAATTGGCATCCTTTGGGGCCTTTATCTCTTAATTGTGGATCAAGTCTTATAGAGTACCATATGTTTCCTAGAAATAATATGGTGTGTTCGAACTAGATGGTTTTAGATGGTCCGGCTCTCATCCTCTTCTAACTTACTACTTGAAATTCATGTATCCATGGCTAATTTGATACATAGTCCTTATAGAGGTGATGAAATCTGGTGGTTGCCCTCTTCAATGATACTTTTTTCTTCTGCTTCTGCCTGGGAGAAGCTCGGGAGGTCCAAACCTACAGTTCATTGGTTGAAGTTGGTTTGGTTCAGTGAATCTATTCCTCAGATGGAATGAACACTCTTTTCCCCAAATGGTTTGGTTACAGAGCACTCTAATGCTAAGGTGTGTTCAAACTAGATGATTTTTGATGGTCCGGCCCTCATCCTCTTCAATTTACTACTTGAATTTCATGTATCCATGGGTAACTGATCCCTAGTACTTATAGGGGTGATGAAGACTGACGGTTGCCCTCTTCAATGGTACTTTTTCTTCTGCTTCAATTTACTACTTGAATTTCATGTATCCAAACCTACAGTTGGTTGGTTGGTTGAAGTTGGTTTGGTTCAGTCAATCTCTTCCTCGGATGGAATGAGTTATGCGGCTTGCAATCAGGGGCAAACGACAAAACTGTCGCCTATTCTCACCAATTGACAAAAGCGGCCAAAATGCAAGAAAACTATTTGCCTCCTTACTCTCTAAGGTTTCTTTCTTTAATGAAGGTAGGTACAGTTCCTGTTTCCCTATTTTCCCAAAATCATCTTTTCCCATCTTCTACGTATACAATACATCTCAAGCTAATAAAACAGAAGGCATCAACTTTATTCTTATTTGTTAAATGAAGGATTATAGGCGTACCTTGGTCATTTCCTTGCTAAATTCTTGCATTGTAACAGCCACTTCTGGAGCCTTCATTAGGTTATTGACAAGCTTCATAACCTCTGCACTCTTGGATAAATGGCCAACAGTACGGGCAATAGCTGCAAAATCAACCACATGTATGAAAATAAATTAAGCCAAACAATGCAACTCAAGTCAAACAACCCAGAGTTCCCCAAGACAATGATTGATTAAGCATACTAGCGAGAAAAACAAAACCAAAAACAAAAAAACACCAATAGTATATAACTATATATTTAAGTAAACAAACTACAGCAAGCTATGTTTGTCCTTGCCATCCACTCAATCTAAACCTTATTCTTTAACTCACCAATTTTTCCAACTCAACATCCTAGTAGACCTATGAATTTTATTTATTGGGCTATAGAACATTAGCTAGTCTTAAAAGAATTCTAAGATGACTTCCCATTGTGTTTAAAGGTGGCTAGTCCGATAATCTTCTATAAGAAAGTCTAAGATGTCGTTTCAACCTACTAGAAAGCTTCCTCCTCTCACTACTACAAATTTACAAGGACAAACCTGAAAAAGTAGTATCTTTTGATTAAGGACATTTAGTTGTTAATAACACAAATAGCTGCTAAATTACTTTACATTTTGGCCACTAAGTAGTCTAAAATGAGATTCTATTTTAAAAATCGTCAACAACTACTCTCCTTAAACACATAAAAATAACAGGAATATGAGACAAGTGACAATTAGTTATTGGGCAGCACTTGCACCAGTGATAGAATATATAGAGGCAAACAGAACTATAAGCTTAAATATTATAAATTCCGTACCAACACTCTCCCCAAGGTGCATTGATATTGAATTGAGTTGTGCCTTATTTTCATGAAGACGGTTCACTGTCTTTCTAGATCTCACAATTTCTACAGCAAGTGACTGAATAATTTACACAAAAGAGAAATAAGACAAACATCAGTCAGAAATAAAATTAAGCCACTGATCACTTATATGTTCAGTCAAATAAAATATGGTATCAAACAAAACCACTTGGCAAGGATCAAAATCAAAATGGAGTCCCCTTCAGCTCACTATTCTTAAACATGTAATGGCTACAAGGATATCTAGAACCTTAGTTCCCAACCACATCTTTTCTTTATGACAGTTCACGATTGAAGTATGTTCTAAGTAGATAAAGATACTAAACCTTCATTAAGTATTAAAAAACAAAAAATGCCTGTATTTGGGTTACTTTCTTTCTCCTATAAAATTAGCAATATCATGACAGATGGACAATTACTACCTATTTCAATTTGGTTGAATTTAACCAAAACATACATTCTCATGAAGTCTATTGTGACCATTATAATCCAGTGTAAAGCAATGACATTTGATAAACCACGAACTCAATGAAACCAATAAGGGAAAACAATGCACAAAATTGGGAAACTGTAAGCAAAAACCTTGGCTCAGAACAAAATGGTTTAAGGGGGGAAAAAGAGAGCACCTTTGCAGAACCCATGTCATTTCTCTTGGCAGCATCTTTAATTGCTTTTTGCACACTTTTCTCTTCTCTTTGAATATCTGAAGCAAACCCATTACAAAACAACCAAAATTAAACACACCCATTAATCCAAATTTCATGATCCATGAATCTAAACCATCCTAAAAATCACCCAAAGTTTCAATTTTTGAACAGAAAGAGTAAAACTTTAGATGGAATTAGGAATTGAATAAGTGAAAAGAGGGGGAGAAGAAGAAATCACCTCGAATTTGACGTTCGATGTTGCGGCACTCTTGGCGAAGTTTACGCTGCCAATCTCTCAATTGCTGCTGTGGGTTTGGCTTTGGCTTAATAATATTCATAACCTTCTCCATCTTCGTCTTTAGGGTCTCTGATCGTCACGAAGGAATCCAAATTATGTGTTGCTCAGTTTACTAGCTTTAATTCCACGGAGAATGAACGATGATCAAATTAAAATCAGATATAATAGGAACTTGGAGGCCCAATACGTTATAAATTTTATTATGAGGAAGAATTATCAAAGCTGGAATAGCTCAGCTGGTTAGAGCGTGTGGCTGTTAACCACAAGGTCGGAGGTTCGAACCCTCCTTCTAGCGCTTTTTAACCTTTCCCATCTTTTATTTTTTTGTTCTTGTTCCTTTGATAGTTTGATTTGCTAGGATTTCCAAGTTCTCTTTTAATTTGGGAACCTAATTAGGGCCCATTTACGTTCAGCAAACCCTATTGTAAGCAATGTCCTTGTTTTGGAATATAAGGAATGCCATTGTCTTCCTTTTAGCTTTTTTTTTTTTTCCTTTTGTAAATTATCTCTATTCTTTTTAACTTTTCCCATCTTTTATTTATTTTTTTGTTCTTGTTCTTTGGATTTGCTAGGATTGGGAACCTGAATAGGGAAAATTCTAAGGTGTTCCAAGCATGCCACGTGGATTAGGGGAATTTCTAAGGTGTTCCAAGCATGCCATGTTCGGCCACGTGGCATGCTTGGCTGCCCTTGGATTCCATAACCCCACCTAATCCCACCCCCTGCAAATGCATCCTCACCATCCCCCCTCCTCCCCAGGGTACCGAAGACGCACCCCCTGATTAGGGCCCAATTACATTTAGCAAACCCAATTGTGAGCAATGCATGTCCTTTGTTTTGGAATATTAGCAATGTCACTGTCTTTCTTTTAGCTTTTTATTTTTTTTCTTTTTGTAAATTATCTCTATTCTTTTAGAAGATAAAAGACAAACATACAAAACAAATGTAGTAGGAGTGACCAAGTGACCTCGCTAAAAAAAACTTTACCCAATTAAAATTTAATGAGAGAAATCTTGGACAAAGAGTTTTACCATATTCTCCTTCAAGAAAGACTTCACGAAAGCTACAATGGATCATGACCGAGATAAGGTGAATAGGTGATAACCAGACGTGTATGACCCTCCCAAGTAAATGTCTGAGAGCATCTATTAGCATGTTTTTTTAGAACTAGAATTTCCATTTCATAAACAAGAATGGAATATAGAACAAACATGTTAACAATTATGGGCAAAGGCCACTCTTTTTTGGTGGCTAATAAAGGGGTTGCTTTTTCTCAAAACAGGTTTCTTAGTTACTAATGTGGCTCAAAAGTGAGTTTTGGGCAAAAGTTACCCCTCTAGCTATTAGCCACCAAAAAGGGGGTGGCATTTGCCCACAATTATTGTAGTGAAAACAAACAAACCCTTAGGCCACGTTTGTTTGTCTGGATATAGACACCTGATAAGAGTATTTATATCCAGTCTGATGGGTTGTTATGTTTGGAGGCCTGGATATTGTTAAGTCTGATAAAAATTATCAAATCAAACCCAGATATCAAATCTCGTTGAAAAGGTAAGATAAAATTTATCCATTTGTCCACCGCAACCACCTTATTTTTTTTTTTCATTTTTGCCGATCAACCCCAACCATGATAGTTGCATAACCACTGCCTCCAATCCTCCACCATCTTCTTCAACCTTCAGCCACCAACATCTTCTATCTAATTGCAGCCTCTAATCATATTCATTTTCTTCTTCTTCTCCTTCTTCTTCTAAATGATTCTTCGCCCTCCACCAGTGTCACCATCTTCTTCAATCTCATAGGCTCATTCCAATCGCCGGAAAATCCATGTCGACGAGCATGGATCTAGTGCCCCTTTTTCTGATCGAAATCTGAGAGAGCTTGGGTCTGACGAACTTGATCTTTGGTTCCAAATTCTTTTTTTTTTGTTTAATTTTCTGAATTTTATTTAAAAAAATCACCGATCGGGACGTGATTCCCATTTTTGCTGCACTAGACATATATTGCAATTTTATTTTATTCCAATTATTTCGTGGTGTGGAAACTTTTTTAATTTAAAGTCAGGAATAATAAAGGAAATTGTAAAATTCTCTCTAGCGGCGGCGTCTTCGCGCCTCCAACCCAGTGGGTTCCGACCCAATCTAGTCTTCTCCTCCCTCACGGGTGTGAGACGGGACGAAGGTGGACGTGTGCAGGTTTGATCTGGGTGGTGGTTTTCCCGTTGTCGGGTTCTTCTGCTCGTGCTCCTTCCCTTGATTTACGAGGTGGTTCTCTGCCAAGGACAGCGGCAATACTTCGACTGGGGTCTGTTGCAGGTGGATCTCTAGCAGAAGAGGTGTGAGGCGGCTAGTGCGAGTGGTTTAGATTCCAATTGGCCCCTTTGCTTAGGCTAGTCCAATCCGGGTTTCTCTTGACTCGATCCGGTTTTGTGTGCAAGCATTCATATTTTGCTGGAGAGGGCGGCCACCGGAGGTGACTTTCCGGCCGGTGGGTGTGCTGATCATAACTGAGCTATTGGGTTGGGCTCACTTGTGTGGGGCTTGGGATGAAGCTCTTGGGCCTGATTCTGGGTCTGATATGGAGTGGGGCCTTACAATGGTTTGGGCTCTAAGGGAGGGTGTCTTGCCACCCTCATCTATTACTTAGCATGTTGGGTTTGGCCTACAATGATGACGTATATTTTCGGGAAAGTTGGTCTATGTGTCTCTAATCGTACCACAATTGCGTGCTCGGTGGTTGGATTCTCTCTAGTTAGGTTAGTTTTTCTTGATGTATTTCATCTTTGTAGGCTCGTTTTTGAATAAACGAGCGAACAAGACTTAATGAGCGGTTCCGTTTAGTTTTCTAGTTTGTTTGGCCTTCAGAGTTATGGGTTCGGCCCTAGGAGATTGATGTAAGGTGCCGTTTTTTTGCCATGATTATTGATTAATACAATCTGATTATCCTTCAAAAAAAAAGAAAGGAAATTGTAATTAATTTTCTTTTATTTTATTTAATTTCTTTAGATTTTATTCAAATTTCCTAATCCAGTCATGTTGTTATCTATTGCTTCAAACACTAGATAAGATTAGGAAATTCCAATCCTAATCTATTCCAATCCAATCCAATCCAATCCAGTCATTCATGCCAATCTAATCTAGTCAAGTATATCAAACGTGGCCTTTGCCCACAATTGTTGTAGTGAAAACAAACAGACCCTTAAGGAGGGGAGGAGGCAACATCATACAGGAGAATTTTTGAGAGGGAGGAAGGCGAGGAGATCACTCAATTGGTTTGAACGTGCCAAGGAGCACAGTTGTCCTACCCAAGAGGAGCAACCACTGTCGCATAATACTCTGTAAATTAAACGAGTCTTACAAGAATCTAAAAAGTCTGTTCCTAATAGATAACACAACTATGATCATTGACAAGCTGTAGGGACACGACCATCAATGTAAAGGCTCCAAAACAAGACCAAAATTAAAATTGAAACACTCTTTTCCCTTTAGGGCCCGGAGCTAGACTGTGAGAGGTAGGAGTGACCGGGTAAGTAATGGTCAGTAGGCCTTCCCTGCTTTGCCTTTGATGGAGCAGAAGGCACCACCTCCTGGCCTTCACCAGAGCCCCAATCCTTCCTCGGACGTACACTTCGCCATCGCAAAATTCCAACGGAGTTTCCTACAAGGAGAGGTGGCATGGACTGATCGACCTTCATGTACACTAACCTCATGACATGAAGATTAGGGTTTATACATAATATAGTTGTCTTGTCCCTACAAGTTCGAAGAGCCTAGGCTGCTGCACATGAATATTGAAGGGCACCCGCAATTTCATATTGTCGGTAGGGTATGCATTCCCTTTACTGTTCGAATATTTGACTTGAAGCTTTATATACACACATGCATATAGCTAGATGGTCCATTATTCCAAAGCTATAACTTCATGAAAGACATGTTGCATATATTTTCTACCTTAAATGTTGAAATCGACTCTGAAAATTAATTGATCGAGCTAGCTTGCTCATTCATGCAATGGTTATTAGACATCACCACATGCCCCGCCGTCCCACTCCAAAAACCATTGAAAAAAAAACACCATTTTTCGTCTGCAGAAATGGCTGACTACCATAATTATTGATTTTGTAAGATCCAAAAAGTTAATGCACAAAATTTAAACAACAATATCCTCCTATATATAGTTGAATATATGTATGTGTGTTTATTTGTGTACGTATATTGTTTTGTATATATGAACGAGCATATATGACATACTGGGCAGGTGGGATGTTATGATCAGGAAGTTGTAATATAGATTCGGAGTGTGTCGTATGTGTAGATGGAACTCATAGAATAGTCTGATCAAATCTTGCGGAAAATATAACGTGAAAGCCAAGTATTTGACAAGAAAAACCGACCTTTAAAGATTAGTAATATGATAATACTCCAATTGCGCAATAATTAGTGGTAGAGTGGTAGGCTGGTAGGGTTTGCTTCATTTGAGTGAGCAAATAGAGTTTTGGATTTATATCCTTGGACTAAATTTTTGTTACTATCCTATACTTTAGGGGTTTAATCAGTTCAATCCCTGATTTTTTAATTTCATCAATTCAGTCCCTGATCTTTTAATTCTCATCAAATATGTTCATTTATGACAAATAAAAATGACACGTGTCGACCCATAATAGGTGACACGTGTTCTAAATGAACCTATTTGATGAGAATTAAGAGTGCAGAGACTGAATTGATTAAATCAAAAGATCAAAGACTGGATTGATTAAACCCCTAAAGTACAAGGTAGTAACAAAAATTTAATCCTAAATCTTTATTATGGTGGGAACCAATTTGTTTAATAATTGGGAAGGTTGCCGTACGATATATTACATATTCCTTATGATTGATTTTGATCCCACCAAGCTATAATCAATAATGCATTGTTTGGTGGACGATCAAATAGCATATATATTTGTGATCGATCCTATATGCCATTATTTGTTTGTCTCACACGCACACGCACACATATAATACCCATTCCCAATCCTGGATTTTGATCCATGGAGAAATAATTAATCATGCATTCAATCAGGATTGTTATGTATGTGGATTATTTATAGTTATCCATATTGATTAAAAAAATGAATGTCAAAAACTAAGAATATTATGTAAATAACAATAAGACCTTTGAAATAACTATTACATTAGTTTCGGAATAACCTACAAGTCAAAAACTGCACTTCAACAAATAGTTTAGAATTTTCGACGTGAGATTCTATATATTTTTAACATGCTTTTTTACGTTAGTTGCTCCCAAAGGCGGAGCTAGGAATTGATATAGGGGTGGGCTAAATTTCTACATCTCTATTGGAGTATAGAGTAAATTCAAATTAGGGTGGGCTAAATTTTCTTTTTGGTTCAAAATCAAGCTACATAATTGCTCTAATTTCTTTTTTTTTTACCAAAACATACAGTGAAGTTTTTATTGGGGGTGGGCTGCAGCCCAGGGGAGTCACCCCCTGGCTCCGCCTTTGGCTGCTCCTTATCTTCCTGGTATATATTTATGAAGTCTCTTAGCTTATCAACATGCATATATAGTTATATACTAATATATATATAACAATATGATGATTGGTAGTGTATATCTATAAATACGAGATTAATAAATAAAGATGTGGATTTGCATTTCACCTCCTAATTAATTAATTAGTCACAAGTCATAAGCGTGATGATAAGGATTTGTCGGCCATTAATTCTGGGTCCTTTGCATTCGACCATGTAGGCCACCGAGGCCAAAATAATCAAACAAGACCCGTTTGTCTAGCTAATCTCTCAGGCAAAAGCTATAAATGAACTTTACGACTATACTGGCCCTCTCTAGAACTTGTATATATCACCATGCATCTAAATATATATCTAATATGTTCCATTGTCCAAAATAAAAATAATATCTAATATGTTCAACAGAAACTTGTCCGTACATTTGACTCGTTCCATGCATATATATATAATTATATATTAAACGTCAAATTAATTGGCCATGCGATTTTACATTTGAAGTAGACCAAAAGTACACGCACAGATTGGAAGATCGTGCCACTAGCCGGTGCCGCTAATGAATTGGAGTGATAATACTCATTATTCTTAACTTTAAACCCTAAAGAACTTCACATGCGAATACACGCATTTGAAGCTCGTGGTCAAACATGTTACATTTATAACAACAACAAAATTTTAACGTGCATATATATTAGCATGTGATTTGATTTTAATTTTAGTTGAGATCGGCCGGACTTGAGATTCTTGTGTTCGAGGCGAACCTTCAGAAACCACAACCAAAATAGAAATGAAAAGAGAAGAAGTGATACTAATTAAAGTTGAGACTCAAAAATTGAATGTAGATATCTTAGAAAAAAACATAGGTGGATTCCACTCAAGTCCGGCTTTCAGAGAT